>JASAUF010000471.1:4522500-5860833 GCA_030180095.1 Magnolia changhungtana
AAAATATTGTAGTAAAACATGTTTTTGAAAATCTGTATTTCTCACATGATCCAGATGGCTGATTTGATAAGCCTACGATGAATTGGGGTATGCCGTAATAAGTCCCAGATTGAGAAATCTTTCTTTGGCCCTTTTTTCATTAAGTACGTACTGGTGCAGAAAGTTTTATTTTTCTAAACTTTCTATTTATAGGCTGCCTGGCCAAGGGTTAATATTAACTAATTGGGAAGTGTTTTGATACTCTAGCAGTGGCACTTGATACACAGGCACTAAAAATGCATTCTGCACTACACACTTTAACTAAAAGTAAACTGACTAAATTGCTGAACCCAGCGTCGCCAAGCCACAATTCCACAATAAGATTGGTTGAATATTCCTAACTTTGATTCATGGACACCTGTTTGTGGAAATAGGCCATCATCATGATCATCCAGGCCTTATCATTTTATTTTCGACCGTCCAATAAATGTCCACCAATCCAAAAGCAAGATGCTCAAACATTATTTTCTGGTTGATTATACATCCAAAAGGACATTCATAATTGGGACCATTTAATTTGAAGTACTTCAAAAATACACTCGGAATTTAAAAGTAATTTCTAAATGCCTGCCTATCATCCATCACATTCTGACAGAGTCGCAAAGAATTACTCAGAGAAAGGCCTCGCATCTTTGTTCATACTAGAAAAAAGAAAAAGAAAAACATCAACAGGAATACGTAAGGCTGTTTATTTGCTTTAGAGTGCGCTTGGCTGGTCTAAATATCATGGCAGCCAAATGCACCCTTAACATAATCTTAAATAGAATTACAAAATATTTCATATCACCTTTAAATATTAGTATTCAAAGCGCATAGCTTCAGTCGACTGATACAGTAAAGATCACCAATGCTTACTTGAAAGAAACCCCTCCAAAACCAGCAAGATAGCATTTCTCAGTTACAGGATTTCACAGCTTTGATTATGGTTCGTTTGGATGCTCAGTTGAATTGAATTGCAATAATTCTACTCGACAAATTGGAATTGGGTGAATTGGCCCAATAGTTGAATTTACAATCATTCCATGTCTGACTTGGAACAATTGTAACTGCGACGGCTGAAATGGTGATGCACCATCTTTGATCATTTTCTATGTCGATTTCAATCATTGCAATTCAGTTCAATTGAGCATCCAAACACACACTTAAGCATTAGTTAAAGCTGCATAGATCCCTGCACATCAAGATGCACCAGAGAACAGGGCCCATCAAGCCTCATCAAGTAAACAGATCACTGTATTAGTGATCTTCTGTAACTGTTCTGCTTTCTCTTGTTTCTCCTTCTACGGCGCCATCTCTCTTTAATATCATTGACGTTATGGGCTTGGTTTTTGTCCATCGCACCATTGTGTTGTCCGGGCTCTTGATTGAAATGGGCATCATTGACAGATCCCCTAATCCTAGCAGCCTCCGCTTGGAGATCGTTTATTAGCATTTCTGTAGTCCTTGTAGTGATGCCTCTTAGATACCATGAAATTGGTGGTGGTGGTACAAGAGCTGGCTGGATAAGTTGCTGTAAGCTGACGACTGATCCAACTCTTCCTTTTCCACCGGTACACGAATCGTAGTCGGCCCACTTTTCGGGCTTGAATGGATGGCACAGCTGATCGTCGACAAATAAAGGTTCAACTTTCCAGCAGCCTTCAAATCTCTTCATAAAGCCCACCTTGCCTTGCTTGAATTTCACCTACAATGAGAAATGTGACAATCAAAGCATTATAATTTCAGCCAACAAATATGCAATGGTCATCTAAATTTGTCCATTCCTGGCCTCAGCAGACACATGAGGGGCCATGTTCCAATGATCCAGACCATTGATATGATGGGTCCCACAATAGATGGGAGTCATTCCCCAAAACTCTTGTCGATTGGAAGATCCTGACTGTTCAATCCTGTGACGTTTATTACAGCCATATGTTTGTTGAAAGGACACGTGGGCATCAGAGATGACAGTGAAAATTCGACCATGGATGCCAACAACAGATAACCGAACTGGTGACAACTCACGTTGATAGGGTGGTATGGTCACCCAATGGGGGTCTCAGCAACAGGAAAATATGGGCCTTTGAACTGTGATCGTGGGTCGTTTGAAGACCAACAGTGGAGATTGACTTGTCCCAGATGCTTGCTGCATCGCTTTTGCCCCATCGAATGTGGATTACTGCTCTATTTTCATTCTTAACAACCTATTCGTGGGCCGTTGGTTAAACAGTTAGGAACTTCAATCCAGATGATTTTTGAGGTATCCCCCATCTGCAGTGGGGCCCATCACATAGCAGTCTCGATCATTGTAAGGCCCTGCATCACCAAACTGCACATTCGCTAAGGTTTGGGGGTCTACTTCCTCTATGCTTCAACCAACAATTTGTAAAATAGGATATGATATCAATTTCATAAGAAAACAGCAACCGGGTTCTACTCACTGAGTGATCTTCTCTGTTCTGGTCAACTAAAACATGTACTGAAATAGTTCCAGACCACCAAAGGAACTTCCATATAGCTGCTTGCTCCACCTCAACTACCTGCCTTAGGCCCTCATCAACCAAAACCTTCCTTGATATCACTTCCTGGCAAAGGAGAGAGATCTTGTTAAAACACAAAAGTGAAGTTTCCTTTAGATGTTGGAAGTTCTGTCGAACAGAGGAAAAATGCGGGACAATGTAATAAGACAATTGGTGGACAATTGAATTGTAGTCAACATACTAGATTTCACAACTGAAGACTGTCACCAGTATCCATATGCAAGTTGATTGTTGAGTGTAAAGGGCAGATATGGATGGACAGCGTGAAAAAAACACTATGCGTCAACATGGGTCCCACAAATGTAGTGGATTTCAGAATCCACCAGAAATACCGTTGTATCTCCTACTGTGATAGAATGAGATGATACCTGGATTAATCCAATCCTTCCTATTGTTTCCAAACGCCGGATGGATTTAAATTGGACCAAATACAATTCCATAACACCTAATCACACTTTCCATACAATTCCATTCCTACATATACATGGTTGTGTAGGTTATACACATGGATGTATATAAACACATACATGCATGCACACATGCATGTGTAAATATTTTGGGTTTCCCTTGACTGGTGTATCCAACCACTGATGCACATCTCGATATCCAAGTTACACCATGAAAAACAAATCAATGCATAACATCCTCATGAAATAATGGAACAGCATCTGGAACACTAGAAAATATTTCCTAAATGATCTCCTCACCTTGATGTTCTTGAAGACTCTTTTATTTTCAGGGTCGATAACAATGTTATATACTGCATCTGGAGGCAACCCAACTTGGAATTTCACATTAAGGTTACATAGAGAACCTTTCGGTACACTGACCTGCAGAGATTTCACATTACATATTCAGATTCCTAGCCAAGCCAATCCATTTGAAGACTGGGGACCATAGATCAATGATCTAGATTCTAGACCGTTGATCTAGTGTGCCCCAATGTGGATGGATGATTCCCAAAAAGTATCACAGACGAAACAATCCTAAGTTTCTAACCCTTCAATTGGCAGCCTGAAAATAGGCAGCTAAGAATAAAATACAGCAATAGCTGATCTTCAGTAGAAAGGGCCAAATACTGGATGGATCAATTTTCCAATCTGGGCGACTTTGTGGGATCCCCCATTGACATCGCAGCCCATCCGATCAATGGTCTGGATCACTGACTTGTGGGCTCCTCTTGTACAAAATCAAGACTCTAGGATTTCTATGTACGAGAAAACTGTCTCTTAACATACCACTAAATTCACATTTAAAATTAAGTTCAAAAGGAAAAGAGAAAAAGAAAATCATCACAGAAGAAAACACAGTTTCAAGAGTTCTGTTATTGAAGTGTTGATTCTCCCTTATTCACATTTCATACCTTTACTTCAGAAGGTTGATCAATCCAAGTAGGATTCTCTTTCCAAACTTGCAGTTGCTTCTCCAAGTTGACTTCCGAAGCAGCATATGATGCCTTTTCCTTGGACAGATAAGTCCTTGTGCGTTCTCTTTTCCTCTCATTTTTCATCAACTGCTTGAAATGAATCTGGGAAAAGTACGAAAGAGCACCTTCTATTCAATACCAGCGAATTAAGAGTCCTAGCTGCCTAGGTACTCGCACGAGAAGGATTTTGAATCTTACCCTCCCCATGTGTGCAAGATCCAGGTTGTTCATCAGGTGGGCCCCACCATGTATCTGCCGTGGCCTGAAAATCAAGCTGCTCCATCATCAGGTGGCATGGGTATGTCAAACATGGACCTTTCTCCATTTTTTATCCATTCATGTGCCACTGTGGGGTGATCAAGCTGGCTGGATTTTTGGGCCACAGTACATAAATGGTGGCTCTCAACTGACGAATGACCAGCATTACACATGTACCAACTTGCATGTGCAGAGTAGGATACAAAATCCAACTATCACAAGTAGCCATCTCAGTTCTTGGGAACTAATAGATTGAAGAGATAAATCATAAAAAGCATGCACCTTTAAACCACTTTGAAGTCTTTGAGGGATCTGCGCAAAAAAATCCAATGCAGGATAAAATGCCTTTGGAAGGCCATCTCTTTTGTCATGATTAAGCGGATGTATCCTCACTTTTTTGTCATCCATCAATGCCTGAATGGGACAGTAGAGTTGGTTAGATTTCTAAATTGTCTTTAGAACTGAAAATGAAATTTAAAAACAGCATTCTATCTATAGAGAAAATCATTTCTCTTTTCCCTTATGATTGGTACCTTCTAGTATTTTGGTGTTTAAATAAATGTATGCATGTATCTGTATAGAGTTTAGACCTCTTACTCAAGGGAATTGTAATTTTTAAATTTAATCCTAATAAAATGGTGTTGGTGTTATGATACTCAGATATGGCACAATGAAGTGCAGAGGCAGATACAATGTGGATATATGGCCTATTTTGGGGCTGTTTGGATGCACTTCCTCAAGAAGGGGTTTCCAGAAAAGGGGGTTTCAAGATTGCTTTTCTGTCAACTCGGAAAAAACCAATTCGATTGGTTTTTGCGCACCTATTCTGTTGGGCGGGAGATGAGACAGGGGTTTGCAAAGTGCATCCAAATAGACAACATCAACAGCAGTTTAGATCAAAATGGCATTTAGGCCTCAAATGCCCCTTTGGAGGGTGCGTCCAAATGGACCCTTGAAGTGTTTTGTTGGCAATTATATGATTTGAGCCTTTGTGAATTTCTTTTCACTTTTCTCGTTTCTTTTGTGAGTTTCTCATTCTTAGATCGTCACTAGTTACATTAAAATCTTTGAAGGTGAGACGAGTAAGATCAAACAATAATTCAAGATGGGGTAGAAGCTATTCAAGTGCACAAATGAATTGAATTTTGAACATTTGGTTTAATCAGGAGGAAACAACAAAAAACAATGATGTTTCTTTGAATTCATAATGAGGAAGGCCCCCTCAAATTAGGGGTTCATTGATCTCAAGTCCAACTTGTAATCATTGTAAAATTACGTAAATGAGACTGTGCGAATGTAAGTGAATCCACCACCAGTAGGCTTGAGCTCTCTCTCTCCTGAGACTGTGTTTCTTTGATTTATTGCTAAAATCTCCGTAATGAACATTACCCCCTCAGAAAATACACCAATTCAAGCCCAAAAATACAGTGATAAACATTACCCATCACCAAAAATACACCCAAAGTGAAGGTAAAATCACTGTAATAAGCACCACCCATCAGAAACACCAATCGATGCCGGAAATCACAGTAATAAACATTTAACCATCAGGAAAGAAAATACACGAAATTGAAAGCTGAAATCACTGTCATCTACACTGCCCATCAAAACACATACAAATTCAAGCCAAAAATCATAGTAATAAAAACAGCCCATCAGAACACATACAAATTCAAGCCCAAAATCACAGTAACAAACATTACCCATCAGGAAAAATACACCAAAATGAAGCTTAAATCACTGTAATAAACACTGCCCATCAAAAATACACCAATTCAAGCCCAAAATCACAGTAATAAACACTACCCATCAGACAAAAAAAAAACACAAAAATGAAAATAAAACCACTGTAATAAACAGTGCCCATCAGAAAACATACAAATTCAAGCTCAAAATCACAGTAATACACATTACCCATTAGAAAAATGCACCAAATCAAAGCTAAATTTGCAGTAATAAACATTACCCATCAGAGAATACACCAAATCAAAACCAAATTCAGAGTAACAAACATTATCCGTGAAAGAATACATCAAACTAGAGCAAAAGTCAATGTAAGAAACAAGACCCATCTGGGAAAACACCAAATCAAGCCCAGAATCACTGTAATCAACATTATCCATAAAACAAAAACTCCAAATCAAGCCAACCCAAATCACCAAACCAAGCCAAAATTACTAAAATAAAGTTACCCATCAAAAAGAAAAATTCAGTAAATTAGAATCATAAATATTACAGTAAAAAGAAGCAGACAAGATTCAGATATTTTCATCATCTTTTCAACTCTCAGAAGGTCAAAAAAAAAAAAAAAAAAAGCAAAGTAAATAAAGCACACCTTTTCTTACCAAGGAAAAAAGAAAAAGCTGAGATCTTCTACTTCAAGTTTTAAAAAAAAAAAAAAAAAAATTTTTGCACGAAAATTCAGAACGTGGTCTCTCTCTCTCTCTCTCTCTCTCTCTGTAAAAGTAGCCCAATCGAACTCCGCATCTTCCATGAAATCCATCACAACCTTTTCCTTCCGGGAGTTATTTGATACTCCGGCTGCTTATGACGCTTCGTGCGCATGCACTTAGAAATGGTACACGTGGCATTGGAATCCACTATCTTTGAGTTCCAATCTAAAAATCAGGTATTTGAAGAATCCGATTCTATCATTCGTGGATTCTTTATTTTTGTACCAACTCATTCAGATTTTTTAATTCTAACCGTTCAATAAATCCAGAACTCTGAAATTTGGATAACCGAATAAGAGTAAATTTTTGTTCATGGTACATCAAAACTGGTTCCCATATCCCATAACTTGAACGGTTTATTTTAAATTATTTCCACGTAACATAAGTAAGTTTTGAGTAATTTCTAACTGACTGAGTATCATCTGTCAATACTCTGCCAGAGTATCAAAGTATTTCTCTTTTCTTGCTTCCCTTTCAGCCATTGCACGTGCCGAACCGTATGGACCGGTGTTTCGTGTTTGGTGAGAAGAGTCCACAGATTCCGAGTAGGTATGGCAATTGGGAGCGGATTAGGTGTTACCCGGGTAACACCTTATTGAGTGTTATCCTTACTGTGTAGTTCCCACCTTGATGAATTTTATCTATATCCACGCCGTCCATTCATTTTTTCAGATGATTTCAGACGTGATCTCAAAAATTAAGTTAGTCGAAATCTCATGTGGACCACCACTGGAAAAAGTAGGGAATGCACATTAAACAATTTTTGTGGGCCAAAAGCTTTTGGGATCAAGCTCATATTTATAATTTCCTTCCATCCCGGTATTTTTGAGATTATCAATGGGTTGGATGGAAAATAAATATTACGACGGGCTCTAGGTCGTTTTTAATGGTGGGCGTTCAGTCACCACATTTTCCTGTGGTGAGGCTCACCTGAGATTTCGATCATCTTAATATTTGGAATCACAGCTCAAATGTGCTGGAAAAACGGATGGACAGAGTGGATACATGAGAAATCATCAAGGTGGGCTCCACGGTAAGGGTAACACCCACTAAGGTATTTCCTGGTAACACCTAATCTACTTCCATGGCAGTTCGGCCTGGAGTGGGCTGGGCCGGGCCTGGATTTGAACGGGTCGGGATGGGCCTTTAAGCTGGCCGTTCAAAATTTAGATTTTACTGGGGCAAGGCCCAGCAGTGGGCAAAGGCAGAGCCTGGACGGTCTATATACGGCCCAAACCCTAAGGCTGGTCCTTGCAAGCCTGGGCCTAATCCATCTCTTGATTAAGTGGGCCACGCATTCACAAAGAAAATAGACATGTAGAAAAATGAAACTAATGGTCTACATGCAAGAAGCATATGTTGTCTAACCAGATTTTTTTTGACTCAGTGACTCGAACTGACTCATTCAAGTTGTCTGAGTAAATTCGGACGAGTCATATCCAACTCAGTCGAATGTGCCAAAAATAACTATATGCATAACAGATGTGCCCAAAAAAGTGAAAATTACTGTATGCATGAGTTAAAATAAGCAAAAATCATACTAACCGGACATAAATACCTATTCAATCAACAATAGAGGCTCTCTCATTGAATTTGGACATCCGAGATTTTCCTTTGTAACTGCGCACTTGGGGGGCCATCCTTTGAATGGTTAGCGGTCCTCCATCAGACGGGTTTTTCCAATTGATGTTCCACGTGGAGTGAAGTAACGGCTTGGATCGAATGTGTGGTACTACCAAGTGCAAGCATGAATACATCCTCCAAGCTGTAGCAGAATATAACATGCTTCTCTTTACACTTAGACCGGTCGCAGTCCACATTGTCTAGAATGATGGTGCCGTTTGAATGACGGGAGGCAAATTGCACTTGTACTTTGAGAAATATCCGAGGCAAATGGAAACGGATCGGCTACTCCCCTTGCCACCAGCCAATGGGGCTGATGGTCGGTTCTCTGTGGGCCCCACCATTATGTATGTGTTTCATCCATGCCGTCCATCTATTTTTCCAGATCATTTTATGGTAGGAGATGAAAAATGAGGTATATCCCAGTCTCAAGTGGACCACATTACAGGAAACAGTGTAAAATGAACTTAGACCATTAAAGACTTTTTTGGGGGCCATAAAAGTTTTGGATCAAGCTGATCTTTGTTTTTTCCCTTCATCTGGGTCTGTATGAACTAATCAATAGATTGGATCTCAAATAAACAGTACAGTGGGCCTTAGGAGGATTTTAATGGTGGATATCCAATCACTATTGTTTTCCTGTGGTGTGGTCCAAATGAGATTTATATTCCTATCATTTTTGAAGTAGAGCCCTCAAATGATCTGTAAAATAAGATGAACGAAATGGATGAATCACATATATCATGGTGTGGCCCACATTGCACTGACCATCGGCTAAGGGGCTGGTGGCAGGGGGAGTGGCCAATCCGTTTCCAAGGCAAATTGCACTTGTACTTTGAGAAATATATAATCCATACTTTCAGGCACGCGTAGCTTGCCAAAAACAGTATGGGTCAAAGTCACGTGCACCTTTGTAATCGAGAAAAGAGAGACACTGTGTAAACGATACTTGACTGTCACACGAATTATACGTGTAAGTAAGCAATGTATGCAGTAAGCAACATAAGGACCAATCTATGTCCAATATCTTGCAACCTAGTATACATTGCGTTTGCAAATATTAAGGAAGGCTAGAAGACAAATTCTTTCATAATTAGAAGAAAATCAGATAATAATGACATTAAAAAATTCAAATCTAAATAGAATATAGTCGAGTCATCTTTAGTGGTAAGGAAACCTCCGTTGGAGGTCCGGCCCTACAAAAGCACCTTAATTTAGATGGAAAGAAACAAGATAAAATGAAAATATAAGAAAACATATAGAGAACATGTGATTTTTATATGGAAAGCCTTTGTGAAAAAAAAAAAAAAAAAACACAAACAACAGCATAAAATGATGATAAATCACTAGGAGAAATTTACAGGGATGGAGAGAATTTACAATTAAAATCCTAATTATCTCTCTTGGAAGCTCCAAAAAATACAAAAATTCATAACTCACTCTTAACCCAAAGATACCCTAAAAACTTCATGAATGATATATATATATATATATATATATATATATATATATATATATATATATATATATATATATATATATATATAAACCCTTCCAAGGGTATACTAACACTTGGTCCTTGTTAGCATGCGAAACATGGATTCGGTGTTGAAGGCCTTGCACAAAACCTTAGGATCTAGCCCTCTAGAACAAACCAGAATTATGGATAATAAAGCAATGAAAATAATCAATGCATCAATCACACACCACACAAGAGAATTTTACGTGGAAAACCCTCAAAGAGGTAAAAACCACGGGACCTCGTCAAATCAACAATCCACTATGAAGTAGAACGTTTACTTAACCTTTCTTCACTCACGCAGAGTGGATGGATAATAAAAGAATAAAGAAAACCTAGAGAGATCTCATCGATTAGGAGGACATAGGAGCGCTGAGATATAGACTGCACCGTAGATCACCTCCACAAGCATAACCTCCCTTCTACAAGCTTCCTCTCTCTCTTTTTCCCTCTCTCTCTCTCTCACCTTTGATAGCCCTCTTGTGTTTTTCTCATCAACACAACATACGTAGAAAAATCCTAGGGACCCTTTTTTTATAGTTTTAGGACACTCCTTTCTGTACCCTAGTTGCGAAAGGACTTGCGTATCCCAGTTGCAAAAGGACTTGCGCATCCCAGTTACGAAAGGACTTTGCGCATCCCAGTTGCGAACGGACAACGGGTCAAAAAAACCCATCAAATCTCTTATGTGTTGTGTGATTGATGCTTTAATTTATTTCATTGATTTATTATCCATAATTCTGGTTTGTTTCGGGAGGCTAGATCCAAAGGTTTGTGCAAGGCATCCCAACAAAGTGGTATCAGAGCCAGGTTCATTGAACGGGTAGGATCGGTTTTGAATTATGGAAGGTGGCTCAAGGATGATCAGCCTCAATGGTTCTAACTGGACCATATGGAAGGCTAAGATGGAGGACTTGCTTTATTGCAAGAACCTATATTCTCCAATCTTAGGCATATCAGCAAAATCCAAGGATATGATTGATGATGATTGGAAGAAGACGGACCGAAAGGCGGTGGGGTTTATTAGACAATGGTTGGATGATTTCGTGTTTCACCATGTGTCTACAAAACCTCACTACCTGCTAGCTCTAGCTAAAATTATAAGGGTCAGTATGAGAGGAAGACAAATAGGTAATAAGATATTTCTGATAAGGCGACTTGTAAATCTCAAGTTCAAGGATGGTGGTTCTGTGGCCGAGCACATGAATGAGGTCAGCAATATAGTGAACCAACTCACCTCTATGAAGATGGTCGTGAATGATGAATTGCAGGCTTTACTATTACTTAGTTCATTGCCTGACAGTTGTGAGACATTGGTGGTGTCTCTAAGTAACTCCGCGCCAGACGGAAAGATATCCATATAACAGGTAACCAGTTGTCTCTTCAATGAGGAGACAAGGACGAAGTCTCAGGGGTCCACCTAGCAAGAGGCTCTTGTGATGCAGGAACGGGGGAGAGGAAAGAACAGGAAGGGCGGGAAGGCCCGAGATAAATCAAGAGGCAAGTCGAGTAACAGAAAAGATGTTGATTGCTGGAACTGTGGCAAGAAGGGCCATTATAAACATGAATGTCGTGGTAAAAAGAACGACAAGAAAGGAAAAGGGAAGGAAGATGAATCAGATTCCACTGCGGTCACTTCAAATGGTGACATGGTAGTTATTCTTTCAGCAGATCACCATGTATATCTCACGGCTATTAGTCAGGACACCGACTAGGAGGTTGACTCGGGAGCTTCTTTTCATACGACTCCACGCAGGGACTTCTTCACAAGCTACAAGTCAGGTGACTATGAGACTGTGAAGATGGAAAATTTTGGCGTATCACAGATCATGGGAGTCGGTGATATTTGTGTGAAGACCGATGTGGGCTGCACATTGGTTCTCAGGGATGTGAGGCATATCCTAGACCTTCGCCTCAACTTGATGTCGACGGGAAGGCTGGATGATGATGGCTATGAAAGCCAGTTTGCTGATGGGCGATGGAAGCTCATGAAGGGTTCGTTGATCATGGCTAGAGGAAAGAAGTGTTGCACCCTTTACAAGACAAGTGTCAGTATGTGCAAGGGTGGATTGAACGCAGCGGAAGATTCAGCTATTGACATGTGGCACAGGCGTCTAGGCCACATGAGTGAAAAAGGGCTTCAGCTACTAGCAAGGAAGCGGCTCCTTCCAGACGTGACAGGTATACCTCTCAAAACCTGTCTTGATTGTTTATCAGGGAAACAGCATAGAGTTTCATTTGTTAAAACTGCTTCTCATGTTAATAAAGTGCATGCATTAGATTTGGTTTATTCTGATGTTTGTGGTCCTATGAGGACAAAAACCTTGGGTGGGGCATTGTATTTTGTTACTTTTATAGATGATGCATCTAGGAGGGTTTGGGTTTATGCTTTGAAATCCAAGGACGAGGTCTTTGGTGTGTTTAAATTGTTTCATGCTATGGTCGAGAGAGAGACAGGTAAATCATTGAAGTGCATCCGCACTGACAATGGTGGTGAATACATTGGCGACTTTCACGAGTACTGCAAGTCCCTGGGTATATGGCATGAACAGACGGTTCCCAAGACCCCCCAGCATAATGGTGTAGCTGAGCGAATGAATCGCACCATTGTTGAGAGAATTAGATACATGTTATCCTATACGAAATTGCCTAAGATGTTCTGGGGAGAAGCAATGCACACAACAGTGTATTTGATAAACAGGTCTCCATCAGCCCCGTTGAATGGAGAAGTACCTGAGAAAGTGTGGACTGGACATGATCCATCGTACAGTCATCTCAGGGTGTTTGGATGCAGAGCATCCGTTCACGTACCAAAGGATGAGAGGTCCAAGCTTGATATGAAGATCAGGCAGTGTGTGTTCTTAGGGTACGGTGATGAAAAGTTCGGTTATAAATTATGGGATCCGACCGAGAGGAAGCTCGTCAGGAGGAGAGATGTGGTTTTCTTTGAACATCAGTGTATAGAAGACATTGGTAAACCAGAGAAGAATTAGCCTAATTCAGGTGAGCTAGAGGACATGGATCCGATTATTCCTACCGTGGTGCCTGATGACGGGGGAGTACAGCAAGCTGCAGAGGACGAGAGAGTTCCTTCAGAAGATGGACCAGGAGAGCAACCCCCACTTGATCCACCCGTTGAGCCACAGGTGATGAGGTCATCTAGGGACAGACAACCGTCCAAGAGGTACTCGCCACATGAGTACATTATACTGACTGATGGGGGAGAGCCAGAATATTATTCTGAGGCCCTAGCCGACGAGCATAAGGGGGAGTGGTTGAAAGTTATGCAAGAGAAGATGGAATCCTTGCATAAGAACCACACCTATGATATGATGAAATTGCCTAAGGGCAAAAAAGCTTTGAGCAACAAGTGGGTGTTCAGAAAGAAGATTGAGCAGAACAATTCACAGACGAGGTTCAAGGCCAGACTTGTGGTGAAAGGATTTGGTCAGAGGAAAGGTATAGACTTCGAAGAGATATTCTCACCAGTGGTGAAGATGACATCCATACGGGTGTTGCTTGGGTTGGCGGCTAGCACGGATCCGGGAGATAGAGTGGTTAGATGTTAAACCGCCTTTCTCCATGGTGACCTGGAAGAAGAGATCTACATGCACTAACCAGAAGGGTTTGGCAAGGAGCATATGGTGTGTAGGCTGAGGAAGAGCTTATATAGACTGAAACAATCTCCACGGAAATGGTACAAGAAGTTCGACTCGTTTATGTTGAAACATGGGTATGTCAGAACGGAGTTGGACTACTGTGTGTTCACGCGCAAGTTCTCAGATGGTGATTTCTTAGTTCTGCTATTATACGTTGATGACATGCTCATCATGAAAAAAGACATCAAGAAGATCGACAGGCTGAAACAGGAGTTGGGCAAGTCTTTTATGATAAAAGACTTGGGCCCGGCTAGACAGATCCTAGGAATGGAGATAACCCGTGTGACATGCAGTAGGAAGCTTTGGTCATTTGTCACAAGAGCGGTATATTGAGAAAGTCCTAGAGCGGTTCAATATGAATGCGGCAATAAGTTTCGGCCACAGATCTACTCGACTTTGGATGGTCACTTCAGATTGAGCGACAGACAGTGTCCCAAGACGAAGGCAGAGGTAGATGAGATGTAGAAGATACCCTACGCGTCAGCTGTAGGAAGTTTGATGTATACTATGGTGTGTACACACCCAGACATAGCATATGCGGTTGGTGTTGTTAGCCGGTATCTTGCCAATCCTGGTAAAGAGCATTGGGCAACGGTGAAATGGATACTGCGGTATCTAAGAGGCTCATCCAGGTTGAGCCTATGCTATGGTGATGGTAAACCTGTGTTAGAAGGCTACATAGATGCAGATATGGCAGGTGATATAGACTCCAAGAAGTCTACATTGGGGTTCATGTTCATGTTTACAGGGGGAGCGGTTTCTTGGCAGAGCAAACTACAGAAGGTCGTAGCATTGTCAACTACGGTTTGAAAGTACATTCGGAAACATGAGGCATGTAAAGAGATGCTTTGGATGAAGAGGTTCCTACAGGAACTTAGCCTGAAGTAGGAGGAGCACGTGGTCTATTGCGATAGTCAGAGTACTATACACTTGAGCAAGAATCCAAGTCAGCATTCCAAGTCAAAGCACATAGAGATTCGGTATCACTGGATCAGGGATACTTTGGAACAGAAGGTGTTACAGCTTGAGAAGGTCCACACGGACGATAATGGGTTAAATATGATGACCAAGGTCTTGCTTAAGGGCAAGTTTGAGGTTTGTAGAAATCTGGCTGGCTTAAAGAAGGTGAATCTCTCCTGGGTCAAAAAGAGGGAAATTTGATGGATTTGTTTGACTCGTTGTCCTTTCACAACTGGGATGGGCAAAGTCCTTTCACAACTGGGATGCGCAAGTCCTTTCGCAACTGGGATGCGTAAGTCCTTTCGCAACTAGGATGCGGAAAGGAGTTTCCTAAAACTATAAAAAAGGGTCCCTAGGATTTCTCTACATATGTTGAGTTGATGAGAAAAATACAAGAGGGCTATCAAAGGTGAGAGAGAGGGAGAAAGAGAGAGAGGAAGCTTATAGAAGGGAGGTTCTGCTCGTTGAAGTTTTTTTACTTTACAATTTATATCTCAGCGCTTCTATGTCCTCATAATCAGTTAGATCTCTTCGTTTTCTCTATTTCTCTTATTGTTTATTCACTCCTGCATGAGTAAAGAAGATTGTAACGTTCTACTTCATAGTGGATTGTTGATCTGGATGAGGTCCCGTGGTTTTTATCTATTTGAGGTTTTCCACGTAAAAATCTCTTGTGTGTTGTGTGATTGATACTTTGATTTATTTCATTGCTTTATTATCCATAATTCTGGTTTGTTTCGGGAGGCTAGATCCAAAGGTTTGTGCAAGGCATCCCAACATTCAGAATGTGAGAGGTATGGATAATCGGCCATGCAGACTTTGTGTTTAGAAAATGTTTATTGGAGTCTCATGTTAGAACTATGTTAGTAATTGTTTCCGCAGAGATTGCTTTTGATATGACTCTATTAACTAATGCTTGCAAATAAACTTACTTTGACAGAGCTTTTGTTTTATACTTTGACAGAGCTTTTGTTTTATAGAGAATTATCTTTAATAAAATTCTAACAAGCGCATATCTCTTTAACTTATCTTTTTAAAATTGATCTACACTATGTACAACAAGGGTGCCACATAACACCTTCTAATTCGTTCAATCTGATTAGACCGCTTTGCTTCTTCGTACCTTAAACTCATCCTTTAATTCTAACCACGCGGTCATAATTTTGATGGCTTTCCTTCTTTTATAAGTATGTGTTAAGATATTCCATGGAAATGGCTAGTGGGTAGCACTTGCCTTGCATGTGAAAAGATGATGCCCCTTCCATGAGCCTACAATTTGTTGTATTTGGATTAGTACGCCACATGTATAGTGTCTTTCTGTCCCACATGCCATAATGGAAACGGATTGGCTACTCCTGCCACCAGCCAATGGCTGGTGGTCGGTGCTCTGTGGACCCCACCATAATATGTGTTTCATCGTCCATCTATTTTTCTAGTTCATGTTATGGTATTATACAAAAAATGAGGTTTATTCCAATCTCAAGTGGACCACATTATAGGAAAAAGTTCTGAATGAACGTCAACCATTAAAAACTTTTTGGGGCCCATAAAAGTCTTGGATCAAGCTGATCTTTGTTTTTTCCCTTCATCTGGGTATTTATGATCTAATCAATAGATTAGATGTAAAATAAACAGTACTGTGGGCCTTAGTAGGATTTAAATGATGGATATCCAATCACTATTGTTTTCCCGTGGTGTGGTCCACCTGAGATTTATATCCCTCTCATTTTTGGGATAAAGTCTAAAATCATCTTTAAAAATGGATGAATGGAATGGATGAAATATATACATCATGGTGGGGCCCACAGATCACCGACCACCAGCCATTGGGCTGGTGTCAGGGGGAGTAGCCAATCCGTTTCCTGCCATAATAACCATGGGTGACACCACACAACTATTTTTTAAACATATTTCAAAGTATCAAACAATACATGAGGCAAATCCAAATCCAAGGTGTGACCATACCACATGAAAGGTTATTATAATATTTATTTGCCATCCAAACGGTTAATTAAGTCATACGACCTGGATGAAGAGAAAACACAAATATCAGATTAATCCAGAACTTTTACGACCTCTAGAAGTTTTTAATGGTGGTCATTCAATCATCACTGTTTATGTGATGTGGTCCACCTGAAATTTAAATCTGCCTCATTTTTTCAATCATGTCCCAAAATGAACCACAAAATGAATAAACAATGTTGATTTTTTTTAAAAAAAAAAAAAAAACATATATTGTGATAGGGCCCATAGAGCACCATCCAGTCTCGCTCTGCAGAGACGTTCACATGGGCCCCACATATCCGCATACGTCCTCATGCAGGGAGACGTTATTGCATGAACCGGGTGAAATGGGGCACGATGGGAGGGTAGCACCGTCATTTGATAAAAGTAAGAACATGCGAACTGTCAAACAGTAATATATAGGGTTGACGAGGGGTAAAATTGACTTTTTCATGACTTTTTCATATTTAATAGCTCATTCCGTGTCTTCACCTGATGGTTTCTATGGTGGGCATTTCTTCCCCATGTCTCCCATTTTTTCATTGGATCTGGGCCATCTAAGTTGTGGATCAGGCTGGATTTTGGGATCTACGTTTCAAACAATGGGTGAGTGCATCGGACGGTTGGATGGCACTCACACATCATGGCAAGCACCACACAGCATGAACATATGGTAATTACCTTGTGATGGAACATGTGTAATCATTCTCATTAATTTCAATGGTCTGGCCTGCACGATGGGTGGGCCAGCCTAACTATTGCCCTAGATGATCTCGATGATCCATCTTTTGTGGAACATGGATTGTATGGTGAGCTGACTTAGCATACTCTTTAGAAACCATATGGATATATTGTTTTATCCATATCGTCCATCCATTTTGTCGGTTTGTTTTAAGGTATGATAAAAAAATGAGGCAGATCCAAATATTCAAATAAAATACACCGCAGAAAATGGTGGGGGATTAAATGTCTAACATTGAAAACTTATCCAGCCACGTAAGTTTTAAATCAAGCTGATATTTATGTTTTACACTCGTATATATAAAACATATGCATCATGGGAACTGTCCGAAAGAGTCGGGTCCCGCGCCGATCCAGGTCCTCTTTTATGAGACTCTGATGTCCTAAAGCGGCACGCTGGCAGGAAAGACTGGGGCTGTACTGGAAAGGCGAGCATACAGTGCTTGCGTGTTGCTGAGACAGATTGATGCTGCCCTCAGGACACTTTGAATTACTCGCTTGTCGAGACTCGCAAGGGGCCTGGCAATCTGGCATATGTGAGATGGAGAGTGGATTAGGTGCGGCTTGGGCCTTACCCAAGACAGTGCGGCGACAGTGCGGCCCACCTTGACGTATGTATTCTATATCCACACCGTACATCTGTTTTTCTAGACTATTTTAGCTCATGAACACAAAATTGAAACAGAAACAAATATCAGGTGGACCGTACAATAGGAAAAAAGTAGTGCTTGACCATCAAAAACTTTTTGTGGGCCACAAAAGTTTTGGATTAAGCTGATTTTTTTTTTTGTTCCTTTATCAAGGTTTGTATGACCCTATCAGTAGATTGGATGGCAAATAAACATTACAGAAACATTAACGAGAGCCCTAGGAAGTTTTTAATGGCGGTGCATTCTTTCACCATAGTATGGTCCACCTAAGATTTGGATCTGTTCTCTAAAATCATCCAGAAAAATGGATGGACCGTGTCAATTTAGAATACATACATCAAGGTGGGCCCCATGGTAAGTGCCACACGGTCTTGGGGGAGGCGGAGGCCGCACCTAATCCGCTCCCCGTGAGATGGGACTCAAATGCGTACGATCCCACGGTTCAGAGCACGTGACAATGGGAGAAATGCTAAGGCATCTCAGCTACGCTGCTCTCCCACCGCACCATCTAATGATCCGAGCCGTTCTTCTTGAAGATCTCATCGCGGATGGCCAAATATCCGAGATCTCACTGGTCTTGATGGTCGGTGATGAAATATCTGAAAAGCCCACTCTTTCACGGTTAGTATTCAAGAGAAATGATCATCTACGAGCAACGGTACCCCCGCTTATGGTGTTGTCCCATGTTTCCCGCCAATATGATGCTCTATTAAGAAATCGAGACCATGGAAACGATGGGGCCCCCATTAAAGACAGCTTTCGCCCAAAATCAGACTGATCTGCTCACTGGGTGGACCACTCATGTATGTTGAGTCAGACCATCGGTTGGCCATTGATTCCAACTGTGTTCCTCACTTGATGACCAGATCAAGCTGATTTTCTTACCAGGTGATCTTTATGGTGGGACCTACCATTTTAATGGTACTGATGTCCTCCTACTCGCATGAATAGCCAGTCTCCATTGTTTGTAATGGCACTCGGTACGTGGAAAGTCTAAAACATGGATTTGAGCCGTCCATTGAGTCCAGCCACCGTACTGAGTTGTCATTGTGCCAAATCAGGGTCAATCAACCAATCATATTGCTAGGATCATTGGATTAAATTAATTTAGCAACTAAGGCTCGGTTAAGCGGTTGCACCATCCAGCTTAAAATTACAGCTAATCTAAGCGGTCCATTTTGCAAGCAAATGATGTGATGACTCAATGGCCCAATGGCCCAATGGCCTATGAAGAGTGGGTTGGATGAATTGTGAGGTTCGGTCATGTCAGGATTGGACCGCCCATGTGTCAATATACATCAATTGCACCAAAATACAGTTCAAAGTTTCAAATTAGTGGACCAAGCAATCAACGGTTGTCTGGGCACAAAATGGATGGGCAGCGCGGCCTACAAAAAATCCACCAATTAAATGATCAAGTGAACTCTTTCATGTCCTACCAACATGGATGATTATAAAAAAATAATAAAAAAATAATAAATAAAAGAGCTCACAAGGATGGAATGAACGCATGCGCAAGATTGAAGTTGCTCATCAACGTCACACATACTGAAAAAGTCACAAAATTAGATATTAGGATCTTTTAACTTGTGAAATTCTTGGAGGCACGATCCACCCAAAGGATGCATGAGATCAACGGTCTGGATCAGCATTCCATAGGGCTGAAAGTTGGGCAGGTATAACCCAACGGCCGGTGACCAACCCGACATTGGGTTGGGATTAGGTAGGATGTATCCGGTTTGGTCTCGGGCTTAGGTTATACAAACTCTAACATGATAAAACTTAGGTTGGGCTCGGGTTGAGGGTCCAAGTTCCCTGACTCGACCTAAACTCAATGGATACATAAGTTTCCTGTAAATTAATTATAATTGAGTTTGGATAGACTATTTTGAAGAGTTCCCCATAAATTAATTATAATTGAGTTTGCATTGTTTATGTTGAAGGCACAAAAATTCCAATGCTTTCAGGTTTTATGGTCCATCTCATTTTCAATGACTCAATCTAATAAGATATACTTTGATTTCTTTCTCTCAAATAGATTGCTTGATACACAGTATGATTCTTAAATGGAGTAATTGTCCTATATTTTAGCTTATTTGTATTAGAAAAAATATACTTTTTTATGATAAATAACTACATATATAATTAATAAAATTATAGGTCTAAAAAAACAAGACTTTTATTGAAAAAAAAATAAACTAATGTAATAATGAAAATATTAGATTATATGTACCTGACCAAGCCGTTGGAATTAGACTTCGATCATTGGGTTAGAGTTGGGGAATGGGAACATTGGGTTGGGCAAGGGTTGAACACCAACCCAACCAGACCCGCCCTACTTTCAGGCCTAGCTATCCATCAACCCCATTTGTCATAAATGAAAACAGTTGTATAGTCTGCAAAAACGTAAGTCACAGGATCCTCAAAGCTTTACGATGAAAAACGATCAGATGCAACGGCTGTTCCTAATACAGCCAGTTCTTTCACAGCAGCATGTCATTTTAATCGGATTCATGCAAAAAGGTGGGAGATGCATTGATGATTACCTGCCACGAAAATCAGGATAAACAACTCATTGGGTGGGCCACAAAGTAATATCCAACCGATGGATTGGCATGATTTTCATCCCAGCTAACCATTATTGCGTGTCCCACCTTTTTCATGGATCGGATATTAGTGAACATGTTGTATCAGATACACCAGTTACATCAAAGTGGGCCCCATAGAGATATTTGTCGTTGTTTGGGCTATTTTAGACATTTTCTGAAGTGGATGGTATATGGAAGTGCAACATTGTCCGCCAAACAGGGCAGGAGCGGGCAGCTGACAAAACGAATCCGGGCAGGCCACGCCTGTCAGCGTAGACGGGTCAGCGAAGCGGGAGCGGGCAGGAGAGATCCGATGATGACGTCATCAAAGTAAGATATTCTCCGGTTTTGTTGCAAGGAGCTGTCAACGTCAGCTTTTTCGGGCAGTGGGCAGTCGTTACGGTCAGCAGGTGACGTAACAGCTGACACACCGTAAACCTGAACGTACTGAATGCCTGCTCTATAGTCTACACAAGTTAAGTATAAAGGATTCTAACCTCAACTGTAGCATCGTGTCTACTGAAAGCACCTGCAACCTTTCTTGGAGTGGGACGCTGATTCGGTGAATCCGGAAAACGACAGACGTCGGTAAATACATTACTGTGGGGCCCACCTTTATGTATGTGTTTTATATCCACTCCGTCCATAGCTTTTGATGGATTATTTGAGTGTATGAGATCGAAAATGAATTAGATCCTAATCTTAGGTGGATCACAACCTCAGGAAAGAGTGTTGATTTAACGCTCACTGTTAAAAATTTAATGTTTATTTGATTTAACGTTGTTGTACACGTGGCAGTCTGAGAGGACCGGGAGGAGGGAAATGGATTGGCTACTCCCCCCGCCACTAACCCGGTTGCTGTGGTCAGTTCCCTACGGCCCTGCCATGATGTGTGTTTCATCTATTCTGTTCATCCATTTCTACGTACCATTCTAGTTTCTAATCAGAAAATTGAGAGGGATATAAATCTCAGGTGGACCACACCACAGGAAAACAATAGTGATTGGATATCCATCATTAAAATCCTCCTTAGGTCTACTGTACTATTTATTTGACATCCAATCTGTTGATTAGGCCGTACAGATCTAGATAAAGGGAAGAATGAAAGATCACATTCATCTAAAACTTTTATGCCCCCAAAAAGTTTTTAATCATTGACGTATAATAAACACCGTTTCCTGTAATGTGGTCCACTTGAGATTGGGATATACCTCATTTTTGGGCTCATAGTATAAACTGATTTATAAAAATAGATGGATGGAATAGATCAACACATACATCATTGTGGTCTCACATAACACGGACCACTAGCCATTTGCCGGTGTCAGGGAAGTAGCCAATCCGTTTCCCGGGTGCAGGGTCTTATTGGGACGCGGATTGCCTGCCAAAACCTTTTTCAGCCACTTCTGACTAAGTGAACTTTGGTAGGGCTCACCTAAAAAATCCACCTTTCTGACACTTTGCCTGGTAATGTTCGGACCTAAGCTAAAAAAAATGAAGCAGATTAAAAATTCAGTTGGCCCCACCGCAAGAAACCGTGAGGATTGAACATACACCCTTGAAACATTGGTAGGCTACTTGAGCTTTGGTTTAGAATAATATTTTATATCACAATGGATGGCATTAAAAATGTTGATGGACCAAGGGATACTTCAAAAATAGGCATTTCCCTACTGACTTTTCCTACCCAGCGGCTCACCTTAGTTTTGAATCTACTTAACTATTATGGATGTCCCACAACTTAGAATCCATGGTCATATGGAGATCCTAGCCGTTAAGTTTTCTCACTTCTCCCTCATCAGTGTCACTTTTAAATTCTGGTCCACCTCAGCTCTTGTATTACGCACTTGATGGACGGTTCTGTACCACCATACACGGGTGCAATGGAAAGCGGCCGTCCTATGATTATTATTATCTTTCGCCCTGTTCCCTGGTCAGACGAACGTAGCCGCATTATGGTTACAGCAGATACGAATCTATCGTCTCAATGCCGACAATAAACCAGATACATTACGGATGGGATTGTCTATGCCCCCGACACAGATACTCCTGTGCCACCTATGGTAAAAAGCTCTGTGGGGTCCACAAAGATGCCCTTGACAAATCCATTCCGTCCATCAGTTTTTCAAGACGATAATAATATAAAAAACTGAAAATAGGACAGATCCTAAACTCAGGTGGCCACACCAAACGAGACAGTGGAACAGGAATGTCCACCGTTGCAACCTTCCTGGAGCTGATCATGATGTTGATATGCCATCCAAACCGTTCATAGTGTTATGACTACTCAGATAAACTGTAGCCACAAATATTACCCTGATACAAAACTTTTGTGGCCCCCGCAAGGTTTCCAACGGTGGGTGTTCAATCCATGCTCATTCGTGTGGTATCGATCTGACTGATTTTTAGAAACCTGTCCTATTGTGGTTTTGAAAAACTGATGGACAGAGTGGATTTCTCACGGGCATCTCTGTGGGCCCACACATATTCTGACAACAGGGGAACACGCGCTTGCGATACCTTAGGGCCAGTTTGATTTTTCAGTGCAAGCGCCAAAAATATGAGGTAAATGACTAATTATGACAGTTTCACCCGTTTGGAAAATTCTTACCTGAAAATCGGTTCAAAAGTGCTAGTTAAAAATTTTAAACTTGACGGTAATGTATATGACATATCCGTTCTATCCATCCGTTTTACTACAACATTTTGAGATATGAGTCAAAAAATCATGTAAATCTAATACTCAAGTGGCCCACACCAAAAGAAACAGTGGCCCTTAGAAGTTTTTAACGGTAAGTGTATGACTTACTTTTTTATGTGGCGTGGTCCACTAGAGCTTTGGATATGTCTCATTTTTTGGCTCGTGCCATAAATTCAGCTAGTATAATAGATGAACAGTGTGGATAAGCGAAATGCATCACAGTGGGACCCACAGATATTTTGCAATATTCTCGATTTCCACGTTAAAAAAGTAGGTAGTCAAATTAAGTACGGGTGAAATGTTGTAAATGTGCTGGGAAATAATTATTACTCCCTTTTGCAGGGTATTTACCAATGTCCTGGAAATCAAACAAGCCCCGCAAAAATTGAACCAAAATTAAACTTGGGAACTAGTTCCAAAACCCAAGGATGTGAAGCCGACATCATGTAAATGGGTGTACAAAGTCAAGACTCGCCTTGATGGATCAATAGAAAGGTACAAAGCTTGACTAGTGGCTAGAGGATTCTCACAAGAATATGGGTTGGATTATGAGGAGACTTTTAGCTCAGTAGTAAAAATTACAACGGTGCGAGTACTACTAGCACTTGTAGCGAGCAAATCTTGGAAGCTGTGGCAGATGGATGTGAAGAATGCCTTTTTACATGGAGAAATTGATCGAGATATCTACATGAAGCAGCCAAGTGGTTTCCAGAGTAAAAGGCATCAGGATTATGTCTGCAAATTAAAGAAGGCCTTATATGGGCTTGAACAAGCACCGAGGGTATGGTATGGCAAGATAGGAGAATTCCTAGTGCAAAGCGGGTTCTCGGTGGCACCTGGAGATTCCAGTCTCTTTGTAAAAATCCAAGAAGGTAAACCATCAATAATGCTAATGTACGTGGATGACTTGATCATTACTGGAGATGGCGACGGTGAGATTGAAAGGACAAGAGAGAACTTGTCCGGGCGATTCCAAATGAAGAAACTTGGAGAAATGAAGCATTTTCTTGGACTGGAGATTGACCAAAGCAACGAAGGCATATTCCTCTGTCAGCAGAAGTATGCCAACGTCCTATTAAATAAATATGGGATACTCGAATGCAAGCAAATTGCCACACCTATGGAGGTTAATGTTATGCAATGTTTGAAAGAAGGAAAAGACTTGAAAGATGCAACCATGTATCGATAAATAGTTGGTAGTTAATCTACCTTACATTATCACGACCAGATATAGCTTACGCAGTTGGTATGGTTAGCCGGTTCATGCAAACACCAAAGAAGCCGCATCTTAAAGCAGTGCGTCAAATACTGAGGTATGTGAAGTGTTGAGGGTCAAATATTGCATATTAGACCCCATTTATTACCTGGATTTACAAGCATAATATTGTTTAATGCCCGGTCTTAACTGTGTATGTGATGCAAGGTACATTTGCAAGCGTGGACTGAAAAAGATGTTAAAAGCATGGATTTAATGCGCAGGCATCAGCAAGGCAAGAGACGGACTCCAGGGGATCAAAATCGACAGATTTACACATCAGAGATCCGAGGAAATCAAGCCGTTCACGTTAAAGAGGCCTGAAAGCCTTCCAGAACGCAAGATTACAGAGTTTCCATCATCTGATCGGCTCAAAACTTCATACAGGGCCCGAGGAACATAAATTAATTGTACACAAAATTTGAGCTCTTGGATCACAATAGAAGTGGTCCAACGGGCAGATCAGCCCATAAATCTCAATCTGGGGCCCACCTGATCTTTGAGATATGCTCCAAGTTTGGTACCAACACCTTAAATTAGATGATAAAGGGGATAAATGGGTTAGGTTTCTCGAAATATCACGGTGGGACCCACTTTCATGCAATGAGTGTGCACAACACACATGCATTAAAGGTGCATTGGATGCAAGACACGGGTTATCTTCTCCAAAAAACGGAAATTCCGTTCTCTGCTGCGAACCCGGACGAGCATCCTCCGTGCGGACGATGTGGGCCCATCATCATGGCACAAACGGCTGATCCAAGCCATCCATCATGAAGAGGAGGTTAAACTGATCAAAACCACATTGACTCTGCGCAACCATGCGCACGCACGTGCCAGCTAAGGAGGTCACAAGAAGGCTGCTTGGCATCGCTCAAAATAGTACAACCTGATTAATTCCATGGGGCCCGCTATATATGGATCAAAACATGGTTTCTGGGGCTAAGATTCCGAGAGGAATCTAATGGATGGAATAGATGCTTCATAAACATCAAGGTGGGGCCCATCGACCATCACAGCTAGTCGCGCCTCTGTTTCTGTTCGTGAAACAGAGGCTGCGGACGATCTGAGTGGGCCATCATCATGGCCTAAGCGATCAATCTGAACCGTCCATCATTCAGAGGGCTGCAAGCTAGTCAAATCCATGTTGACCCCGAGCATTCATGCTCGCACACGTGTTAGGTTCAACGGTCCCAAATAGATGGCCCTGCACCAATTTCTGCGGAATTCCGTACCTGGGTCGCGCCAACATGCAATCAAAACCACCTTTCTCTGGTCGAAATTTTGAGGGACAGACAATGGATGGAGTGGATTTCCCAAACGCCAGTTGAAGTGGGGCCCGCCAACACTTCAGCGCGGGACACCGACTTTCTGCTGCTAATACGTACGCTGGCTGCGTAAATTTTGGGGGAGGCAGTTTCTAAAAAGACTCTACTGACTCTAGCAAGGGGCCCTTTCGACAGCAACAATATAAGGAGGGAGAAAAAAGAGAAAAGAGGGGGCAGCCATGGAGGCTATGTACATGTGAAGAAGAGTTCTTTTTTTTTTTTCCTATTTCTGTTTATTTCCTTTTCTTTTTCTTTTATGTTGTTTATCCTAATCATGTTTGGTTAAACCTCTTAGCTAGGGCTAAGAGGTGAAACTTGCAGTGAGATGGGAGTTTTTCTTATGCTTTTTTGATTCATGTTAAACTGAACTAATTTGGATTCTAGTTGATAGAAGGATGCTTTAGTTTTAATGGTTTATTGTGACTTACATTACAGTAGATCTGCAATGTCTTGAGTATTCCCTTTTCCTTTTATGTTTATGACGTCAGGAAGCCCTATTGTTCACCATCGTCCCCTGGGCATGGTCGGATGATGGTACCCTTCCTAACCCTCATAGCATGTTGATTGGTTGGTAATTAGTTTAATTCTGTTGTTTGCTTTGCCTCTTGGGCATGGTTTGGTGATGGAATCCATTCTAATTCATATCCCTTTCATCTCTTGAAAACTATATCAACGACAGTTAAGTTAATTTTCATGAAGCAGGCGTAAGATCTCCCTGATCTCTACAAGTGGATCCTCTGAATCCCTAGTTTCTCTCCTCCGAATTCCTTAAGTTTTAATTTAATATTGCACCATTATTCCTTCATATTTACTTGACTTAGATTGCATCTTATTCTAGTTCTAGTTCTGGTTAGTTTCAGATTACGTACAGGTTTCAGTCCCTGTGGATTCGACCTCGGTCTTACCGAGTTTATTACTACATCACAACCCTATACTTGGGGAGTGAACATGAAGGGTACGATAGACCTTGGTTTATTGTACAAGAAAGGTGGTGCATGCAAGATAGTTAGGTACTGCGATGCTGACTATGGTGGTGATCATGACCCATGACGATCAACTACTGAATACGTATTCAACCTTGGCTCTCAGGAGTAATCTCTTGGTGTAGCAAGAGACAACTTATAGTATCTTTATCAACCACGGAGGGCAATGACAACATAAGAAAACACATAGCTTATACAGTTAATGAGGGATCTTCATCAACCAGATGATTATTCAATGATATTGCGTTGCGACAATTAATCAGCAATCTGCTTGGCTGAGAATCCAGTGTTTTATGCCAGGACCAAGCATGTGGAGGTATACTATCACTTCATGAGAGAGAAGGTTCTTTAAGGAGAAATTGAGATGAGTCATGTGAAGACTGATGATCAAGTTGCAGACACACTTACGAAAGGACTTAGCAATGCTAAGTTCACCGAATTCAGAAAGCAACTTGGCATGATGACCAAGGCAGAATTGTGAGAGTTGGTGCTGAGAGGGAGTGTTAAATATCATCACCACTTCTCTTGAATATTCCGGAGTGTTCCGAAAACTTCTGAACATTTTCGAAGAATTTTAGAATTTTCTACAATCTTTCAAAAACTTTTAGAGTTTGATAGAGTTTTCTTGACTCTTTCAGAATGTTCCAGACTATGCTAGAACCTTCCGAATTCTCTTAGAATGTTCCGGAATATAATAGAACCTTATAGTATATTTGGAAGCTTCTAGAACTCTTTAGAATTATGTTGATTATAGAAACTTCCATAGTCCTCTATAAATATAAGAAGTGTCTCATTATATACATATAAATAACAAAGAGTGAGTTTAAGAGTGAAAGCAAGGTGTCCAAGTATTAAGAGTTCAAAATAGTTTTTTTTTTTTTTTTTTGTGTGAGAGTTGTCATTTAAGAGTGATAGTTTGTTAGTGTTGTAAAGCATGCCTTTGTTGTGTACAAGTATTTGTAATAAATATAATTACATTTACTTGTCGTGTTCAACTCTTCATCCTAAGTATATCGCTTTAGGAGACATCCCTCCCGTCTTTGAGTCCATTTGTCCTTATGGATATACATATGATATGAAGCTTAATTTGAGTGGGTTTTCACATACACACACAATCTCTCACAGAGCATATATGTATAAGGAGGCATAAGTAGAGAGAAATATTCTGTTCTTTAATTTACATTCTTTTGGATATTCGATGATGAAAAGTTTATGTATAAAGGAAAAGTGGGAGGTATAAATTAATCTTATATTTTTATTTTCTCTTATTTTAATTATATGTTGTTGTCCCCGTGTATGTAGGTATATTGTTGAAGCACATAAAGTTTTATACTTTCTAGCTTTTATTTTTTATTTGTTTATTTTCTTTTTGTAGTTTGGGTTGTCATACATCGATCGTGTGTAAATGTTTGTCTGCTACGGATAAAGTATCAAAGCTTTTCTTTCCATGTAGTGATGTGAAGTATGCTAGATGTGGCACATGTGTAGTCCAAGCAACATCATTTAAATAATCATGAAAGTGAACATATCAAGAAGGTTGTTGGTAATAAAATTGATGCAGAGTGGAAGAAATGGAGATGCCCGACACCTTGGGAGTTTTATGTGATTATCATGTACCACTCAAATCGAAAGGAAATTTTTATACGATAATTATAAAGACCAATCATGCTTAATTTATGAGATAGAATGTGGCACTCAAGGATAACATGTTCATAAAATGAGTATAGCTAAGGATGTTGAGATAGATGAGTGACAAGACGTTCATAAAACTAAAAATAAATATGCTTTCAGGAACTTAGGAATACCATTAATAGGTAAGATGAAGAAAAATAGACTCAAATGATTTGGTCATATGCAACGGAGAATAAAAACTATTGTGGAATTAAAAGTGGGTTGGTACAAGTTGAAGGGCCTTGGATTTGATAGTGTGACCCCTCACAGTATTGAGGTTGGTACTAGTCAATGTTGTAGGCCCCACAATGATACATGTGTTTTATCCATGTCGTATGTCCATCCATTTTGCTAGCTCATTTTAGGGCAATTTTCCAAAAATGAGGTAGATCCAAATCTTAGGTGGACCACACCATGAGAAAATGCGGTGATTAAATGCTCACCATTAAAAACTTGGGCGTGACAAAACTTTTGGATCAAAGTTGATATTTGTGTTTTCCCTTCATCTAAATCCACATGACAGGTTGGATGAAAAATAAATATTATAGTGGGCCCTAATAGTGGGTGTTTAATCATCGTTGTTTCCTGTGGAATTGTCTACTTGAGATTTGGATCTGCTTCATTTTTGGGGTCATGCCCTAAAATAAACTCAAAAATGGGTGGATGGTGCGGATAAAACACACACCATGGTGAGGCCCACAAAGCTTTTCATGCACCAACTAATACCAAGATGTCAGTATAGAGGGATCACTATTGAATCTGAATCCAAGTTGAAGGCTATATAAGGGTAAAGGGAAGGCCCAAAAGGATGTGAGTAAAGGAAATAAAAAATGACTAAATGACTTATAGTCTTATATATGGAAGCCATGACCCTTGATAAAGTGAAATGACAGAGGAGAATTCAAGTAGCCAACCCCAATTAATTGGTATAAAACTTAAATGATGCTAATGATCTTAAGTTGCATTGATCATGATTCAATCAATGTCTATGATCAGTTGAACACTGGCCATTGCCCATTCCACTTTCAGGCCACCCAATCAAGGAAATAGAACATCAGGGTGGTATAATTTCTAGGTAATTATAGCCCACCCATGATAGGGCATACGCTTCCTATGCATTGATCAACTAGCGCGTACTACATATAGCATAGATATCTCCCCGATTATTGAGCGTGAAGTTAGATACCCTGACGTGTGAGATGGAATGGAGTGCCGTTCTGAATTTCTATTTCTACAGGTAGGGCTCATGGTTTAGTGACCCACCTCATTGATATTGTAGGCGGGACGCGGGATGGCCATCTGACGAAAAAACTCCTTGATGAAAACCCTTCAATATGTTGCCTCAAAAATATTAAGAGGTGTTTGGATGCCGCCCATTTTACACTTTTCATTAAATCTGCATGGACATGTATTTTTCCATAAAACTGGCCTTAAATACATTGCCTCACAAATATTAGAAGTGTCTTTGGATGCCATCCAATTTACATTTTTCATTAAATATGCAGTGTACATGCATTTGTCTGTCTTCTCCCATTTTCTAAAGATGCGCGTGACCAGACATTGATTGATTGCCATTAACACATGAGCTCATATCTGCCACTTGTTTGAAAAAGCCCAACCCTTCATTAAAGTCTCCATCACAAGGTGGGCCATAATCTTGTAGGAATTTTTAAATTAATATGTTTTGGAGGGTTTATAAAAAAATGATGTATTTTTTAAAATTCAGAAAGGAAACACTATATATGTGGGTATAATATAGGATTAAGGTAGCAGAGAGAGCAAGGAGAGCTAAATCATTCTTAGAGTTTTAAAGGGAGAAAACTTGGGCGAGAAAACTTGGGTTTTCGTATATGTAGGTTAATCTATCTCTTGTACTTTCATTTTCATAATAGATTGCTCGTCGCTTTATGATATGATTTTTTCTTGCAAAAGTTTTTCCACATAAAATTGTGTGTTCTTTGATTTACTTTGTTTGTGTTCATCTTTTATTTGTGTGATATGATTCAAAATTTACTTCCATGGCTAACAACAAAAATTACAGGAGGTGATACATGGGTATAGCACAAATCCACTTAAAGATTCCATACAGAAATGGAAGCTGAATGCCAAAGCCACCTAAAGATTATGAGAGGTGATACAATGAGTGCGAAAATGTAAAAGCAGATGTTGGATAGCCTTACTAGCTCACTTTACCAGAAGGAAGAAAGAATGCTCATCAGCTACCAGGACTAGAGAAAGGAAATTAACAGTTTACAAGGCAACCTTTCTAATTCTGAATTCTCATTTCCATGAAAATTAAGATTGTGTCATGATTTGTTTGAATTAGACCCTGAAAATAAAATCACGAAGTTCATGTACATGTTGTGCAGACTTCTGATTGAACATAGCCATGGAATTCTACATTTGTTTTAGATTTTAAGGTTGTACGAATGGGACTCACCAATCCAAAATGCTGATATGATGGGATTCACTCTAGATGGCCCATGCACTCGATCGAAATCCCCATATGGTATTTTGCTCGTTGAATGTGAGTCATGATTACTATATTTTCTTTCTTAACCATTTCTTTGTGGGCCACATTTTGAACGTTTTTTTTTTTATAAATATTTTGTTGCACGAACCATTCGCAGTGGGCCCATAACATCAAGGGTTTGGATCAAAGAACTTGGCCTCACTTGTACAAATTAAACAACGTTGGCTGTACCATACAATCTTATGCAATCTCTCCACCGGGGGATTGTTTAAGGTGGGCCGCAACGTGCAAAGTAAATTGATGGTTGCAGATGCTTTTCTAACCATTCATTTGTTTTGATGTGCTATGGCACACCTAAGGTGTTAAATGGCCGCATATGCTCTGCCTCGGATTGTCCATGAACAGATATCCTATCCGTGGAATCTTGGGTCTTTTTCTTTAGTTGAATGTGGACCCTTGGTGTATTTTCAAGCACCAGTACGTTGTATGAGCTATCCAATGTGGGGTCCAATTATGCCAACGTGTTGAATTTCTGAACTTCCGGGCCCCACTTAGATGGTCAACCATCTGCCGTCCATTTCAACGACCGACATAGGTTTTGGACCAAGGGTATTTAGGTAAATTCACATATCAATGCCTTCTCCATCTCTCTCATTCCCCCCATAAAGATGGACTCTTCACCCTTCTCCCAAACTCTCTCTCTTCCAACGTCACCAAATGCAGTAAAAGTCACCCCCCACCCCCGCCCTTTGCTTTTCCCATGGCCCATGGCATCCACGACAAGATCTCTCCATCGGCCCATCTTTTCAATGGCCATGATCACATACATCCTCATTTCACTCTTCCATGGCCTCATCACCATACATCCCATATCTCTCCCTCAACTATCTTCTCCAATCCAGCCCATGACAAGGCTAACCATCTACATGCCATGTTTAGGTCCATAACATTCACAACAAGATCTTCCCATTGGCCCATCCTCTCAATGGCCATGATCACATCAACCCCACATTCATGGCTGCATCTCCATACCTCCTATATCTCTCCCTCACCCATCTTCACCAAACAAGCCCACGACAAAGCCAACGAATTACATGCCATGTTTAGGTCAATAAGATTCATAACAACATCTCCCCATTGGTCCATCCTCTCAATGGCCATGATCACTTCAACCCCACATTCCCCTGTCATGCATCCATGGCCCCATCACATCTCTCCCTCACCCATTCTCTCCAATCCAACCCATGGTAAGACTAACCATCCACATGCCATGTGTAGGCCCTATCCTACTGAGCTTTTATTTTCAAACACCATGATACATGCACGTATAAAATAATCTGCATGTACACTCTACTCATGTATCATGGTCATGAAGGAACTACACCGGAGTTTTTACCTATGATTCTTGACCTTGTAAGACCTTTTTTGAGTCCCGTAGGATCCAATAGCCAGATCTACAAGGTGGTTACAAACTCAATGGCTGTTCCAAGTAGCCAAGGGAGCCATCAAGAATCTACATGTAATGCTTTTCATCTCCGTTGTAGACTAAGCTATTAACCTCTCTCTATCCCTCCTGAGCAATGGATATGTATCTCTTGTTTGATTGCTTTGAGAAACTTCCATTTTTGTTTTTTGCTGTGAAGTATGCTTGTACGAGGTATGTTCCACTGCAACCATTGTAGCATAAGCTTATTCTACAAATACGATTGTAGGGCCCACATGATGCATGGTCCACGTTCACTCCGTCTTTAAGCCCTCAAAGTTCATCCCGTGAGGTGGTGGATCACACCGCAAGAACAGTTGCAGATTGTGTACAAGGCCCACCGTGATTACTGTAAGCCATCTAATCCATTCATAACATGAGCTTCGCAAAGAATAAAGGACCCTTCAAATATCAGGCCATTCCAAAACTCAGGTGAGGCACATTATCTGATTTTAGTAGTTTTGTGCACTTGATTTTGCATGCTACAAGCCCCTGAGCTTTGGATCGGCCTGATTTTTAGCATCCACGGAGAACATAAGGGGGCACACACAATGGACGGAGTAGATTTCATGAACATATCATAGTTAGCCCCATGCATTTAGTTATAGAAGAAGCTTATTCTACAAGCATGAAGTTGTTAGTTTCAATTATTTTTTTTACGCAACTGATGATATGGTAATTCATTAAAAGTAGAGATTGCAGATGGATAAATGGTATACTATATTGTGCGTCGTCACAGCATGTCCACTGCCCACATTTGCCGATCTAAGCCGTTATTGGACGCGCCTCCGTGCATCCCCAACTGTGGGGCCCATCACTATGTATGTTCTTTACATCCAAGCCTTCATCCGCTTTGAAAGCTCATTTTAGGGCATGATCCAAAAAATGAATCAGATTCAAATCTCAGGTGGACCACATCATAGGAAACAGTGGTGATTGAATATCCACCATTAAAAACTTCTTGCGGTCCACCAGAATGTTTATTTTCCATCTAACCTGTTGATAAGGTCAAAAAGATCTGAGTGAAGGGACAACACATGCATATTAGATTCATCCAAACTTTTGTGGTCCACTAGAAATTTTTAATGGTCAATCGCAACTATTTCCTGTGGTATGGTCCACCTGAGATTTGGATCTTTTTGGAATTATGCCCTTAAATGAGCCATCCAAATGGATAGAAGGCATGGATGTAAGGCATATACACCGCCATGTTGCCACAGTCAGGGATCCGCTGAAGCCACGTCTGTCCAAATCATACCCTTTTGTGGATGGACCATACCCCAAAGTCAGCATTCATAAGAACTTCCTGATCTCCAATAGTAATTAAACATCAAACGGACGGTTAGAAGGGAAATAGACAATAATACGAAGTCATAAGGGGAATCAGATGGTCAGCAATATTGAATGATCATGTGTTTTTAGGTCCTGCTATATTGAAAACGGGACCTACATTTCGTACAGAGTGGATAGGCAGGCATGTCATGTCACGTGATCAAATGTACCGTTGATGAGTTGCATGAGAACAATGGAATTGATATCATAACGTGTTTAAATCCACTTTCCATTATTGGAACTGGTACTATAGTAGGCTTTTTGTCTGTCCGAAAGATAAAAGAAGTGTAATAGTTCAATTCTCGAAATAAAAAAACCTGGATACTCTGGAAGAGTTTGATACATGATGCGCAGGCACTTAGAAATTACTTAGACATTCCATACGTTGCATATAACTAATCAAATTAAATATCTTAGATTATGAGACCAAGTGTAGATGTATCATGAAAAAAAAAAAAAAAGCTTATTTGGTTTTTCTGACAATATATAAGATTCGTGGACACTTGTTGAATGGTTAAAAATGAGAAATCTACAACGGTCCTATTTCAAAAAGTTAGTGTCCACATATCAGAGTTAGGGTTGTGATTCAGTGCCTGCGTATCAACCACATCATGCAAACCTGAGTATCGATATATAACTCCTCACTATGGAATCTTGTCTTTCTTTCATTGAAAGCGGTTTGTTGGTGCAGTACTTATTAACCATGTATTTGCATGCCAACGAAGGACGGTTTAAGTGGACAACTGAGAGGATATTCCTTTAGAATGCATGGCCATCAATGGCCTGGCTTTTTAATGGCTGAAACTTCCATCTCCTCTCACAACGGATGAAACGGCACCCTCTCTCTTGTAATGGTTTTCCAATAATTAATGAAAACTTCACTGAAGATGTGCATACTTTGAATGAGCGCATGGGCTGTAAGTGGCCACCGTGATATATGTGTTTTATCATATGACCAATCCATTTATCCGTGACATGCATTTTATAGAATAGTACTAAAGCTTAGGTAGATCAAAGGCTTAAGTGGACCACACCACGGAAAGCAGCAATGTTAATGATGCTAGCCTATTTATAAAGGTGCATGGACCTAGATGATAGGAAAATACAAGAATCTATATCCTCTGCTTGCCATAGATAGTAAAATCTTGCACAGGCTACCTTTAATGCAACAGTTAAGTGATGATGTGGACCAATCACAATGCAAAAAAGTAAGATTGTCTGCTTAGAGTAAACAAAGGATACGGATTCAAAATACAAATATTAGCGGCATTTAAAATTGTTGTCCTACAAAAAGCTTTTAATGGTTATCCACTACTTTTTCCGTGGTGTAGTCCACTAGAGATTCCGAGCTGCTTAACTTTTGGGATAACGTTCTTAAATGATCATAGAAAACAGATGGATGGCGTGGATATTAAACAAATTCATCAAAGTGGGCGGCCCTACACGGTAACACCCTTTGAGCTGTTACCTGGGTACAGCTAATCCGCTCCCCTATTCGACGGCGTGGATATGACTGTTTGTTTGCCTTAATTTTATAACATGGGCCATAAAAAATAAGGCCCAACTGATGAATGGTCCGGATCATCTTAGGGTGCACCCTTCTTGTTCATCTTACTTACCTTCGCATCCGTCGAGAAGATACGGGTTCCCTCGGAAACCTGGATCACAGGAGCAACGGTATCCGATCCCTGTATTGGAGTCAAAGCAACGGCTATTAAAGCTTCTGCGTGCGAAAGCAGTGGTGTTTTCTCGAGATTCCTCACACGTATGAATCTACTGGATGGACGGTCAAGATCCAAGGGATGGAAAATAATCTACCAACGGGAGTGAAGAACGAACCAGTGGGCTAACTCACTGAGTGAGATGTCAATCACTTGTCCCATCTATGAAGGGGCCATGTGTCTGGAGATGATCCGGACTGTCCATATCGTGGGCCTGTAAAGTGGGAATATCTTATCATCCAATGAGCCACCTTTTTTGAATGCATGATTAAAAATGAATATGGTCAGCGGCCACACTCAGCCACACTCAAGAGTGAATGCCCCCATATTTGTGATTTTTACACAGCTGCGGATTAATGGTTAGGATCAGTAGATGCATGGTCCAGACCGTCCAATCATGCAGCGACATTGTGTCTCGTGCGTCTAACATCGATTGAAGGCGACTCCATTGCGAAAAGTCGCTTGTTAGTTGCTAAAGGAGAAATTTAGGACTGTGGACCCTATCTTTTATCCAGCTGTTTTTATGAAAGAATACAAACCTTGCTTATGCAACTTAGACTTGCTCGTACGGACTACGAATTTGAGGACGAATATACCCCTCCTTTTACGGAAACGGATTGGGCACTCCCCATGCCACCAGCCGATGGTCGGTGGTTTGTGGGCCCCACCATGATGTATGCTTTTCATCCATGCCGTCCATATATTTTTCCACATCATTTTAGAATATGAGACCAAAAATGAGGTATATCCAAATCTCAAGTGTGCCACATTATAGGAAACAATGTTGAATGAGCGTCAACCATTAGAAACCTTTAAGGGCCCCACTGTGATGTTTGTGAGAAATCCTTCCCGTCTAAGTTCATTCACAGGGTCACAAAGACCTAGATGAAGAGGAAAAACAAATTTCATATGATCCAAAACTTCTGTAACCCTTAAAAGGGTTTCAATGGTAGAGGTTCAATTCCCCGCTGCCTTTTACAGTGTGGTCCACTTGATAGTTATATCTATCTTATTTTTTGTCTCAAGCCTTAATATGAGATCTCCAAATAGATCGACGGTTTGGATATAACATAGACCTCATGATGGGACCCACAAAAGCAACATAGCAAACATGAAATCGGGCGGGGCAAACTGAAAATTAAGCGGGGCAAACTAGAAATTGAGCAGGATAAACTAGAAATTGAGCGGGGCAAATTGAAAATTGAGTGGGACAAATACAAATTTGAGCGTGGCAAACTAGAAATTGAGTGAGACAAATTGAAAATCGAGCGGAGCAAACATGAAATTGAGCGGGGCAAACTAAAAATTGAGCGGGGACAAACAAAAAATTGAACGAGGCAAACTAGAAATTGAGCGGGGCAAACACAAAATTGAGCGGGGCAAACTAGAAATTGAGCGGAGCAAACATGAAATTGAGCGGGCTATATAGCTGGTGTATTAACGTCAACAAGTTTTGTGGGTCCCATCATGAGGTATGAGGTATGTGTTATATCCAAAACGTCCATCCATTTGGCAAGCTCTTCTTAAGGCTTGAGCCTAAAGATAAGACAAATATAAAGATCAAGTGGACCACACTGCAAAAAGCAGTTGAGGATTGAACGTCTACCATTGAAACCCTTTTGGGGTCATAGAAGCTTCCAATCAATATGAAATTTGTTTTTCCTCTTCATTTGAGTATTTGTGATCTTATTAACAGATTGGATGGAAAATAAAAGTTATGTAGGCCCTACGAATTTTTTAATGATGAAAATCATTGTCCTCGTTGCTATTTTTGGTGTGGTCCATTTGAGCTTTGGATATGATTCATTTTTTTGTTTAATGGTCTAAATTGATCTCGAAAAATGGATGAAGGGTATGGATATAATAAATAAATTATTGTGGGGCCATATAACTTTGATCTCCTTTGAACCGTTCGTGCAACTCGGAGCTCGAGGAGCATCGGCACTTGTCTTCGTGTGACACGTATCTATATTAGCTTCAAATGGACCACACCACATGAAACAGTTGAATTGAACTTCTATTATTAAAAATTTCTTGCGGGCCACATAAGTTTTGGATGAAGCTTATATTTTTGTTTTCCATTCATCCATGTATGTATGATCTTATGAACAGGTTGGATGACAAATAAACATCACTATGGGGCCTAACAAGGTTTTAACGGTGGAAATCATTATCCCCACTTTTTCTAGGCATGATCGACTTGATCTTTGGATATGCTTCAATTTTGAGCTCAACCCTTTAAATTAGATGGACAAACGGATGGATGACATAGATGAAATACATACATCATGATGGAAAAACGGATGGGCTCAATTTCTAGTTTGCCCTACTCAATTTCAAGTTTGCCCCGCTCAATTTCAAGTTTTAAGTTTAATTTCTAGTTTCAATTTTTAGTTTGCCTAGCTTCAATTTCTCGCTCAATTTCTAGTTTGCCCCACTCAATTTCATATTTGCCCCGCTCAATTATCAGTTTATCCCACTCTATTTCATGTTTGCCCTACTCAATTTCTAGTTTGTCCCGCTTAATTTCATATTTGCCCTGCTCAATTTGTAGTTTGCCCTGCTTAATTTCATATTTGCTCTGCTTAATTTTCAGTTTGCCCCGCTCAATTTTCAGTTTGCCCCGCTCAATTTCTGTTTGACTGTGAAATAAAGGGAATTGACCGTGAAATGCATAGAATTGACCGCGAAGTGAAGGGAATCGACCGTGAAATGCATGGAATTGACCGTGAAGTGCAGGGGAATCGTCGGGATTGACTGTAAAATGCATAAAATCGATCGCGAAGTAAATGAAATGAATGAAATTGACCATGAAGTGAATGAAATGGATTTTCCACCATCGACTTGATGGAATCTTGAAAAATATCCAGGTTGGTTAGCTAAAGTAGCTTATCCTACCCCAAAATCATATAAGGTATGTCAAGTAACTAATTTTGGTTTAGAAGATATTCTTGTTAAATGAATAAAGAAATAAATGAAAAAAAAATTATATGCGTATATATACATATTTATATAAATGTATTAGAGAATATTGTAGGTAGAATAAAGTTTTCCATGTAAAAAAATAAAATTAAAAAAAATGTATAAATTGCAACGGACTACAGTTATGGCTATGGTTATAATCCATAGCTATAGGTAAAGCTGCGGAAAATTTGAAGCAAACTCGCTGGACAGTTCGGGACCTTATATATCGAAAGACCTTCGATACATATCGAAAAAGAAGGGGCTACAGCTATCACTATGGTTATAATCCGTAGCTTTAGCTTCCTGGTTTTTTTTTTTTTTTTTTTTTTTTAAAAATTTTTAATTTTTTAATTTTTTTGCTGTTGTAATCGCCACTGCCTTTTGTGGTCCCATCATGAGGTCTCTGTTATATCCAAACCGTCCATCTATTTGGCGAGCTCATACTAAGCCTGAGACGTAAAATAAGACAGCTCTAACTATCAAGTGGTGGGCCCTACAAAATTTGTAACGGTGCAAGTCATTTTTCCCGCTGCTCTTTGTGGTGTGGTCCAGTTGATCTTTGGATATGATTTTTTTTTTTGGATTGTGCTCCGAAATGATCTCGAAATATGGATGAACGTTGTGGATATTATAAATACATAGTTGTGGGGCCATGTAACTTTGATCTCTTTTGAGCCGTTCGTACAACTCTCGGCAGGAGAAGCGTCAGCGCTCGTCTTCGAAAGGGAGGGGTATTTTCGTCCTCAAAGTTGCTGTCCGTACGCTCAGGTCTAAGTTGCAAAACAAAGTCTGTATTTTTTTTTTTAAACTTGTTAATACACACCAACTGTCAGTGCATGCAGTGTTAGCCACCCCCACTAGGGATCGATACCAAGACCTCAAGTGTTGAAACGAGGTATATCCAGTAAAACGAAATTTGTATTGTTTCGTAAAAACAGCTGAATAAAAGGTGGGTCCACAGTCCTAAATTTCTCTTGCTAAAGGGGGAAACTTTGATACTCTGGCAGAGAGTGATGGTTGATACACAGGCACTAAGAAAGTTTATACATTTCGAACTAGTAACTAATATAAAATCACATAAACTGTGAAACAAAATTAAGATGGTCACGAACCAAAAATCAAAGTGATTTGATAACCAGAATAGCAGATAAGTGGACTTCTAACGTACGGTGGAGATTAGAAATATCCAATGGTCAGAGATAAAAAATTGTTAAACCAGTTTGATTTCTGGATGATGTCCTGCTCGCAGTGGGTCTTCTAGTTTGGGCGGTTTAATTTGAGTCACTATTTGCTTCGTGCCCAATTTCGGAGTACCTGTGTATCAAGCACCACGCTCTGTCATAGTATTAAAGAACGACCTCCGTAAAAAATTGGGGATGTGTGACTGAGAGTAGGGCTGGACATAAACCGAGCTCACTCGGTTAGCTCACCTGACTCGGCTTGGTTGAGGTCCCAGCTAGTTTTTTAGCTGGAAAAAACATCCGAGTCAAGCTTAAACCGCAGGAGCTCAACTCTTCTTTGTGTCAAACTCAATTCAGTTCGGCTCAGCTTGAGCTACGGGTAATTTATAAATTAATCACACACACACGAAAGATAAAATTTATCTTTACAGAACTTGAGCATCATTGTAGCTTTTATTTCACCTTGTTTTATAAAATAGTTATAGGCACTCAAACTTGACTTAAAAGCTTGAGCTTGTACTTGACTCAAATTTGGCTTGAGTTGACCTGAGCTTGACTAAATTGAGCCTCGCCATTACAGTCCGAAGACTGAGCCGAGCCAAACTCAAGCTAAGATAGCCTATTGGCCGAATCGAGCCAAGCCATGCCATGCTCGACTCAATTTGGCTTGTGACCAGCGTCGTTCTTGAGGTCTGGGTCTTCACCCGAACTTGGGTTCGATCCGATTGAGATACTCATCCTATACCCACCAGGTCTTTGGATTCATATCAAATAAGAGTGGTTTACTTGGTTGGACTTCCGAAATCTCAATCTGCTATTAGAATGTATAATTGATATATGATATAAAACCAACCAGTCTGGACCCAACTCGATTTTAACCAGGTCACATAAATGGACCCCACTGAAACTCCATAGATCCATGTTTTAAGGGGATCCAAAATGGCAAAGAGCCAAACCCAACCGATTTCTTGAAGGGCTAGAAAATTGGACTCGGGCCTGTTAAAATCGGTTGGCTCTATCGGTACCAACAGGTCTGGATACCCATAGGCAGTTGTAAGACTCCAATACAGATGGATAACTTCTGGATGGCCATCGACTGTTTGATCGACTGCTTAAATGAATATTGGCCACTTGGACAACTCCTGGATGACTATCGACTGATTTATCGACCTCATTGATGGCCATCGATCGCTTGGTCGACCTTCAGGATGACACTCGGCCGCTTGGACAACTGTTTAGTTTGCTTTTGAATTCCTTCCAATCGTTTCTTGTCCCGTCATCCTATTAGCTTTGATTTCATAAAATGCACTCCAAGTATCCTTGGAGATCTTTACCCCATAATATTTTTCGATTGCTTTAACATATTTTTTTTAATTGGGTTTCCCAAGAACGATCAGGAATCCATTACAACATTGACCCTCATGTCGCTTCGCCTTTGGTAAAATGTGAATGCGATATAATTCGTTGTTTGGTGCAATAAGTGTGATTTTTCGGTCGTGTAAAAACATTAATTTCAGCCATTTTGGTTAAACTTGACCATCTTTATCAAAAAACATCAAAGTCGGCCGATTTGGCTGACTTCGGCCATTTGAATCGAAAAACGGCAAAATCGGCCATCTGGTTGAACTCAGCTATCTTGATCAAGAGACAACAAATTTGGTCGTCTTGGTTGCACTCGGCCGTCCTAATAGGAAAACGATAAATTTGGCTATCTTGGTCGAACTTAGCCATCTGGATTAAAAAACGGCAAACTTCGCCATCCTGATCAAACTTGGCCATTTTGATTGAGAGACAACAAATTCCATCGTCCTAATCGGAAAACATCAAAGTCAAATGACTTGGGCGAACTCGATCATCTTGATCGAAAAATATCAAAATCGGTTGACTTGGCTGAACTTCACCATCTGGATCGAAAAATATCAAAGTCGATTGACTTGGCCAAACTTCGCCATATGGATCGAAAAATATCAAAGTCGGTTGACTTGACCGAACTTCGCCATCTGGATCGAAAAACGGCAAAATCGACCGTGATAATGGAGATTGTTGGCCAATCCATTTCGAAGATGACTTATGGTTAATCGAGATAGTAATACGTCCACAAACTTGGCTTGTTACTTACTGAACTATTTGAATAATTTGGTCACTATTCAAATGGCGCTATTTAGGCATTGGAGGTGGTTTAGGGCCTATTTGGTTTTGTTTTCAATGAGACAGTGGATTCTCAAGGAATGACTTATCCCCATGTATATGTTGGTTTCCTTCTTTAGGAATGAAATTCCTAACCTCCTGGTCTGGTCACCTGATTTCGGTGGACAGCGGAGCGTTCTGTATCTCTTAGATTTGAGCTGAATGAATATTTTCTTGTGAAAGAAGAGGTAGTTGCGGTGCTGGCGGTACCGACGCCAAATTTCCGATAGAACTAATATCAACAATTGGTTAAGGCACATTTTGTAGCGGTACGCTAACTATTCTTTCAGAAAGCACCATATTCAGGATTCCGGCCAAACTAACCATCCATCTTTTGATGGTCTCAACCTGAATTCGTAACTACTCAGCCTAAGCTGGTAACTAGCTAAGCCTCTAAGTAGTGATTCAACTTAAAATTCATTTTCATCAAATAGTGGCAACTCTTCCACCGTAGACATGGCTCATTTAGTAGTATAGTCCCATGACTGACACTGATCCGGTGAATGTGGCAGAAAAGTACTGATCTGTAATTTAGAAAACGTTGGAGGTGTTAACAGTACCTTCCAGATATGGTATGGGCCATACGATCTTGTGCCACTGGCTAATCCCGTCTGAGTCAACTCAGACCCATTAAGACTCAATCTAATTTGATACCATGAGTTAATTTAGTAATGAAGTTGTTGTTAATGACTAGCTATTTCTTTAGATAAATTGCGATGGATGTCGGAAATTAAAAAATTGATTTGCAGCACACATACATTTTGACTGTTTGAAGATTGATAGTGAAACATGTCACATTTTCACATTGCATGACTGCTCGTTGAAAGATATTCAAATATGGATAAATATAATTCTCATGTGAAAAAAAAAAATTTATAAAGCTAGTTAATTTTACAGTATACTTAATTCGTAGTCTATCAATTATATATTGATAATTATTTGTCCAAAAGTGCATTAATTCTTATTAATGCAAGAGGCTCAGTTAACCATAGCTGCGACAGCTTGTGCAACCATGAACTGTTTCTACGAACTACATTGCCCAATGGCATCTGTGTCCTAACATTCCAATGATTCACTTAGCAAATGGTCAGTCTCCAAGTCTCGGCGTAGCCATGGATGCTCTTGGAACCGTCTTAATCTTTCAAGTTCCGCCGCCACTTCCTTCATCGTAGGCCTTTCTTCCCCCTTCACCATTAAGCATCTCTTCGCAAGCTCAGCTACTTGTTGAAGTTGCTCTATCCAACCTTCATCCACAACTCGAGCCTCTATAATTTGGAGAAGACGGTTCTCATTCACATGCGAAAAGAAATGGCTGACAAGATTTCTCTCTTCTTCTGATCTAGCAAAACTCACAGGCATCTCCCCAGTTAAGAGCTCTAAGAGAACTACTCCAAAACTATAAACATCGCTTTTCTCAGTTAATTGGCTTGTATGGAAGTATTCTGGATCCAAGTACCCGAAAGTCCCTTGAACTAATGTTGTTACATGTGTTTGATCGAACGGAACTGACCTTGAAGCACCGAAATCAGACACTTTGGCCGTGAAATTATCATCTAAAAGAATGTTGGTCGACTTCACATCTCTATGGATGATTGGTAGTGAAGCTGAGGAGTGTAGATAAGCAAGTGCCCCTGCGGTTTCTGCGGCTATCCTTAAACGGTTTTCCCATGAAATAGAGGACACGTGCCCTTCCTTATGGATACAGTCGAAGAGAGTTCCATTTGAAATGAATTCATAAACCAACGAAGGAACTTCTGTCTCTAAACAACATCCAACGATTTTCACCACATTCCTATGGTTGATTTGGGAAAGAATGACAACTTCATTTATAAAAGGCTCAATTTGAGTCTCGTCCATGATTTTGGACTTCTTAATGGCAACTACCGTACCGTCTGGTAGAATTCCTTTATAAACCGTGCCGTGACCTCCACGACCGATGATTCTGTTCACATTGTAGTTGTTTGTTGCTCTCGATAGTTCTTCTGCTGTAAAGATTTTGGTCGTCGAGGCTGCAGATTTATGTGAAGAGATCTTTTGTTTTAACAACAAACCCCCATTTTGCTCGAAGAATTTCTGTTTGAGTTTGATGAGCTTTCTTCTTTGGAGACCATAGCACAAAGAAGAACCAGCCACAAGCACAAGGAATAGGCCAAGACCAACGCCTGCAATTCAAGAAATTTACGAGTCCAAAACTCTATTAGAATTTGGAAGTAGGGCCATCCAAACACACACTCACATAAATATTCATATAATGCTGTCTGTCTAGCTAGATGAATGAGCCAGTCGATGAGATTTTTCTCAATAATATGAAGTAGAGAATTTTGTTTTAAAGTGTTTTATTAATATTTAAAGGAACTGTTAACGTTCTTGTGTGTGTGTGTGTTTATATATATATATATATATATATATATATATATATATATAGAGAGAGAGAGAGAGAGAGAGAGAGAGAGAGAGAGAGAGAGAGAGAGAGAGAGAGAGAGAGAGAGAGAGAGAGAGAGGAGATCGCATGATTTAGATGTTTACGAGATGATTTTACACTGTTTTCTATGCCCACTTGATCGAGTTTTGGATTTGATAGATGTTTTGGATATAGAAGCCGAATACAAATACATAGCGCTATACTATGGACTGGGTGGATCTCATTCACATAAAACCATATGGATGAGCCAAATACAAGCTTGTATTTGTACATTTGCTCCATTTAAAATATTTCAACTTTCCTATGCAAATGCACATTTTATCTTTTACTTCTTCCAATTAAGGAACTTTTTACTATTTAGAAGGGAGAAATTTACGACTGTACGACCCATTTATGGCCCATTTACGAGACTAGGCCCACCTCATTTTACCTTGCGAGAATAAGCCTAGCTGTACGGACGCCCTCCCAAAGGTCGAAAATGCCCCTGCTTTTGTCCTTCAAGCGTGAAGATGAGCGCTGACGTTCCTCGAACTCCGAGTTGTACGAACGGTTAAAAAGATATCAAAGTTACATGGGCCCCACAATCATGTATTTATTATATCCACAACGTTCATCCATATTTTGAGATAATTTCGGAGCATTATTAAAAAAAACAAATCATACCCAAAGATCAACTGGACCACACCACAACGAGCAGCGGAAAAATTGATTTTCACCGTTAAAAATTTTGTAGGCCCCACCAAAACATATATTTTCCATCCAATCTATTCATTAGGTCACAAATACCTGGATGCAGAGGAAAAACAAATTTCATAATGATCCAAAACTTCTGTGGCCCATGAAAGGATTTCAATGGTAGACGTTCAATCCTCCACTGCCCTACGGTGTGGTCCACTTGATAGACGTTCAATCCTCCACTGCCTTACGGTGTGGTCCACTTGATAGCTAGATCTGACTTATTTTTTCGTCTCAAGCCTTAATAGGAGTTCTCCAAATAGATGGACGGTTTAGATATAACACATTTTGTTTTTTTAAAGGAGAACATTTTCTCTCCTACATTTTTCTCTAATACATATTTATATAAATATGTATATATAACATATAAAAAAAAAATTCACCTTTTTTATTCATTTCGTTCTTTATTTATTTAATAAACATATCTCCTAGATCAGAATGAGTTACTTTACGTACCATATAGGATTTAGGGGTAGAAGATGCTACTTTAGCTAACCAACCTACTTATTTTCGAAGATTCCATCAGGTGGATGGTCGAAAATTCATTTCATTCACTTCGTGGCCAATTTCAATCAGTTCGTGGTCAATTTCATTCATTTCATTTCACGTTCAATTCCATATATTTCATAGTCAATTCCCTTCACTTTTATGGTCAATTCGCTTCACTTCACGATCAATTTATTCATTTCACGGTCAATTCACTTCACTTCATGGTCAATTCCATGCATTTCACGATCAATTCCCTTCACTTCACGGACATTTTCACGCATTTCATGGTCATTCCCAGTGATTCCGTGTTGATTCACGGTCATTTCCACGCAGTTCACAGTCAATTCCCTTCACTTCATGGCCATTTCCACGCATTTCACGGTCAATTCGCTTCACTTCACGGTCATTTTCATGCATTTCACAGTCATTCCTGCTTATTCCGTGTTGATTCACGGTCATTTTGATGCATTTCACGGTGGGGCGTAGCGATTGGACTGTGAAATGTGCGGAAATGACCGTGAAGTGAAGGGGCATGACCGTGAAATGCGCCAAAATGACCGTGAATCAACACGGAATAGGCGGGAATGACCGTAATATGCATGAAAATGACCGCGAAGTGAGGCGATTAGACCATGAAATGCGCAGAAATGACCGTGAAGTGAAGGGGCATGACCGTGAAATGTGCCGAAATGACCGTGAATCAACACAGAATAGGTGGGAATGACCGTGATTTCAATGCATATTATGGTCATTTCCATGCATATCCGTGTTGATTATCTAGCCCATGTGCCGAAATGACCGTGAATCAACACGGAATAGGCGGGGATGACCGTGAGTGACCGGGAATGACCATGAAATGACCGTGAATCAGCACGGAATAGGCGGGAATGACCGTGAATCAACATGGAATTCACTTCATGGTCAATTCCATGCATTTCACGGCCAATTTCGATATTTATCATTCGATGCATACTCTTTATCTTACACTTCAGATAGTCTTGGTCCTTTTTAAGCTCAGTTATACTAGCCTCGATCGCCCCTAAACGCTCATCTACAGCCAGACGTGCATCGGGCACCTCACCTGCATCATCACCCTCATCTTCTTCTTCTTCTTCTTCTTCTTCTTCTTCAGCTTCATCCTCTTTGTCGCCTTCTTCCTTAGCTACCTCGTCTCCAACATCTTCCAACTGCCTTGCTTGTTGTCTAGGGACACATTGCATGCGATTTAAGGTGTCTTCGGTTATCACTCTTTCTGGATGTGAGGGGTCGTTGGATGCCCTGAACCCATTATGTCGGGCTAGCTTACAAGTTAGGCAGCCAAATGGGAGGCAGAGATTACCTCTTCTTGTCCTCACGGCCTTCACTATATGGTAAAGGATAATGGAGGGCCGTGAAGTGAAGAGAATTGACCGTGAAGTCCTTGGAAATGGCTGTGAAGTGAAGTGAATTGACCATAAAGTGCGTCGAAATAACCGTGAACGTAAACGGAATTGCCGGATATGACCGTGAAATGCATGGAAATGGCCGTGAAGTGAAGAGAAATTGATCGTGAAATGCCTGGAAAAGGCTGTGAAGTGAAGAGAATTGATCGTGAAATGCTTGGAAATGGCCGCAAAGTGAAGTGAATTGACTGTGAAGTGCGTCAAAATGACCGTGAACGTAAACAGAATTGTCGGATATGACCGTGAAATGCATGGAAATGGCCGTGAAGTGAAGAGAATTGATCGTGAAATGCTTGGAAATGGCTGTGAAGTGAAGTGCGTCGAAATGACCATGAACGTAAATGGAATTGCCAGATATGACCGTGAAATGCATGGAAATGGCCATGAAGTGAAGAGAATTGATCATGAAATGCATCGAAATGACCGTGAACGTAAATGAAATTGTTGGATATGACCGTGAAATGCATGGAAATGGCTGTGAAGTGAAGAGAATTGATCGTGAAATGCTTGGAAATGGCCATGAAGTGAAGTGAATTGACCGTGAAGTGCGTCAAAATGATCGTGACGTAAACGGAATTGCTGGATATGACTGTGAAATGTATGGAAATGGCTGTGAAGTGAAGAGAATTGATCGTGAAATGCTTGGAAATGGCCGTGAAGTGAAGTGAATTGACCGTGAAGTGCGTCGAAATGACCGTGAATGTAAATGAAATTGCCGGATATGATCGTGAAATGCATGGAAATGGCCGTGAAGTGAAGCGAATTGACCATGAAATGCATGAAAATGACCGTGAAGTGAAGGGAATTGACCGTGAAATGCGTGGAAATGACCGTGAATCAACACGAAATCATCGGGAATGACCGTGAAATGCATGGAAATGACCATGAAGTGAAGTGAATTGACCGTGAAATACGTGGAAATGAACGTGAAGTGAAGGGATTTGACCGTGAAATGCATGGAAATGACCGTGAATCAAAACGGAATCGCCGAGATTGACCGTGAAATGCATGGAAATGACCGTGAAGTGTAGGGAAATGACCCAAAATCATATATGGTATGTCAAGTAACTAATTTTGGTTTAGAAGATATTCTTGATAAATGAATAAAGAAAGAAACGATAAAAAGCCAGAAATTTTTTTTATGTGCTTATATATAGGGGTGCACATCGAACCGGTAGAACCGTGAAACTGGACCGGAACCGACCAAACGGTCCGGTTCTAGAGTACACCGGTTCTAAAAATTAAAGAACCGATTACATTGGTTCGGTTCTCGATTTGGGAGTATGTAGAATCGAACCGAACCGTAAACCGATCTATAGAACCGAACCGTGGATCTGATCCGTAGAACCGAACCGTGGAACCGAACCTGGAACCGAACCAGGAACCCATTAATTGTTTCCATATTTGACTCATGATTTATGGTTTATAATGCACCATTTGATTATTTCTATAAATGTATTTTTGCACACCTTATACAATATCTAAACCATTCATCAAATGGATCGCAACATGAATTGACATGGGCTAGATAATCGAATAAAATATGCAATTGGGCTGAATTATAAAAAGCCCAGAACCGTGGAACCGATCCGGAACCGAACCGGTTTTAACGGTTCGGTTTCAGTTCGGTTCTAGGGTGCTAACGGTCCGGTTTCAAATATCCTAGAACCGTTAGGGACGGTTCGATTCCAGTTTCACCCTAGAACCGGACCGAACCGACCCGTGTGCACCCCTACTTATATATACATAGTTATATAAATATGTATTAGAGAAAAATGTAGGTAGAATAAAGTTCTCTACGTAAATAAATAAATACAATAATATACAATAGAAAAGAAGAAGAAAGTGCATAGAGTGCAGAGTCACTACGGTTATAGCTATGGTTATAATCCGTAGCTATTGACCCGTTCGACCGGCTCCCAACCCGGTAGACCCCAAATCGCTGGGTAATTATTTTTTTCTCTTTCCTGTTGTAATCCCCACTACTTTTTGTGGGTCACATTATGAGGTATGTGTTATTTCCAAACCGTCCATCTATTTGGCGAACTCGTATTAAGTCTTGAGATGAAAAATAAGATAGATCTAGCTATCAAGTAGACCACACTGTAAAAGGCAGTGTAGGATTGGACGTCTATCGTTGAAACCCTTTTAGGGGTCACAGAAGTTTTGGATTATTACGGAATTTGTTTTTCCTCTTCATCTAGGTCTTTGTGACCTTATGAATAGATTGGATGGAAAATAAATGTTATGGTGGGCTTACAAAAGTTTCAATGGTGAAAATCAATTTTCTACTACTCTTTGTGGTGTGGTCCAGTTGATCTTTGGATGATTTTTTTTTTTTTTGGATAATGCTCTGAAATGATCTTGAAATATGGATGAACGTTGTGGATATAATAAATACATAACTATGGGGCCCACGTAACGTTGATCTCTTTGAACCGTTCGTGCAACTCGGAGTTCGAGGAGCGTCAGCGCTCGTCTTCGAGCACCGGCCGATCTGCTTGAAGGTAAAAGAAAGGGGCATTTTTGACCTTTGGCAAGTCGTCCGTACAGCTGGGGCTTATTCTTGCATGGGAAAATGAGGTGGGCTTCGTCTCGTAAATGGGCCATAAATCGGTCGTACAGTTATAAATTTCCCATTTAGAGGGCGTTTGAACCCTAAGTTACTTAAGATAAGCTACTTATGCGGTAGGTACGTAGATTATCTTGATTTCTACTTATTAAATTGAAGTGATTGATGGGTAATTTTGACCCGTATTCGACCGGTCGTGAGCCTTGCTCGACCGGTCGTGGGCTGGTGTTCGACCAATCGTGGATTCGAGTCGTGATACGACTCAAAGTCCAGCGAGTTCAGACGTTTTTTCTCTGCGGTTTACGACCAGTCGTAGGTGAGCTACAACCGGTCATAGGAGGCTAAGACTAGTCCTGGAATTCCAGGACTAGTCGAAGGTTACGCAGTTTATTCTGCGATTTTGCGCGAAACTGCTGATTTGAGTCCAGCTGCCGGTCATAAAAGTGAGGAGTCGGTTGCTTTGTGTATCGACCAGCTGCCGGTTGTTTGTGGTTTTCCTGATGTGTTTCAGGAGATTCCGGGGTTACCACCTTGTCGGCACACCGAGTTTCAGATTGATCTCCTGCCCGGTACCGCGCCTATTTCGAAAGCCCCGTATCGTATGGCACCGTTGGAGTTACGGGAACTGCAGAAGTAGTTGGACGAGCTACGTGAGTTAAGCTTTATCCGTCCGAGCAGTTCGCCGTGGGGAGCGCTGGTACTCTTCGTGAAGAAGAAGGATGGCTCGTTGAGGCTTTGCGTAGATTACCGCGAGCTCAATAAGGTCACGATCAAGAACAAGTACCCGCTTCCGAGAATCGATGACTTGTTTAATCAGCTGCAGGAGGTGCAGTTCTTTTCAAAGATTGACTTGCGGTCCGGTTATCATCAGGTTCGGGTTCGAGATGAGGATACCCCGAAAACAGCTTTCAGGACGTGCTACGGTCATTTTGAGTTTCAGGTCATGTCCTTCGGACTGACCAATGCGCCCGCAGTGTTCATGCAGTTGATGAACGAAGTCTTCCTTCCGTATCTCGATCAGTTTGTTGTGGTGTTCATTGACGACATTCTGATATATTCGAGGACCCGTGAGGAGCATGAGCGGCATCTAGAGATTATACTGCAGACCTTCCGTGCACATTAGCTTTATGCAAAGCTGGAGAAGTGCAAATTTTGGCAGGAGGAGGTGAAGTTCCTCGGTCATGTAGTGACGAGGCAGGGTGTCGCAGTGGACCCCTCAAAGATTGATGCCGTGCGTCAGTGGGGCCAGCCCACGAACGCATCCGAGATTCGTAGTTTTCTTGGTTTGGCGGGCTACTACCGACGTTTCATTGAGGGATTCTCTCGTATTGCAGCCCCGTTGACTAGGTTGACCCGGAAGGGTGCCGAGTTTGTATGGAGTGACACTTGTGAGCATGCATTTATGGAGCTGAAGGACCGCCTCACGTCCGCTCCTGTCCTCACTCTTCCCTCTGGGAGTGATGGATTTGTTGTATTTACTGATGCCTTACGAGTTGGCTTGGGTGCTGTCCTGATGCAGCACAGGAAGCCGGTGGCTTATGCGTCCCGTCAGCTCAAGGTCCATGAGCTGAACTACCCCACACACGATTTGGAACTGGCAGCAGTTGTCTTCGCACTGAAGGTGTGGAGACACTATATTTATGAGGTGAGGTTCGAGCTTTTCTCCGACCACAAGAGCTTGAAGTATCTGTTCTCTCAGTCTGAGTTGAACATGAGGCAGAGGCGTTGGATGGAGCTCTTGATGGACTATGATTTTGATCTCCAGTACCACCCGGGCAAGGCGAACGTGGTGACTGATGCCCTCAGCCGTCAGCCACGAGGCCTAGTGGCGCACTTGATGATTCGGGAGTGGAGGATGCTTGAGGATGTAGCTGAGTACGACTTCGAGTTTGGCCTGCAATATTCTATCATCTAGTTATCGAGCTTGTCGATTCAACCCTCTCTTGTCGCAAGGGTGATTGAGGCTCAGCGGGCAGACGAGTCGTTACAGGATTACCGAGTAGAGGCAGCATCTGAGAGTCAGTCAGACTGGTAGGTTGGTTCTAATGGTGGACTTCACTTTAGAGGTCGATTATGTGTCCCAGATATTCCTGAGTTGCGCCAAGATCTTATGACCGAGGCACATCGATCACGTTTCTCTATCCATCCTGGCTCGACGAAGATGTATCGTGATATGAGGCGTCAGTATTATTGGTCGGGGATGAAGCCCCAGATAGCTAGCTTTGTGGCCGAGTGTGACATGTGTCAGCGTGTCAAGGCCGACCATCAGAGACCCCCTGGTTTATTGCAGTCGTTGAGCGTCCCGATGTGGAAGTGGGAACATATATCTACCGATTTTGTACTAGGCTTGCCGAGGACTCAGCGCGGTCATAACTCCATCTGGGTTGTCGTGGACCGTCTGACGAAGTTGGCACATTTTCTTGTGATTCGTGAGACTTGGCATACGGACTGACTTGCCAAGATGTTTGTTGATGAGATCGTGAGGCTACACGGTATTCCTGTTTCGATCGTTTCAGACCGAGACTCGAGGTTCACATCTCAGTTTTGGAGGAGCTTCCAGAGAGCGATGGGTACTGATTTGCAGCTCAACACCGCGTATCATCCGTAGACCGATGGTCAGACCGAGAGGGTCAACCAGATCCTTGAGGATATGCTTCAGGCCTGAGCGATTGATTTCTCGGGTAGTTGGGACGAACACCTACGATTGGCTGAGTTCGCGTACAACAACAGCTATCAGGTGACCATTGGCATAGCTCCTTTTGAGGCATTATATGGCAGACCATGCAGATCTCTGAGTTATTGGACCGAGGTTGGGGAGCGGCGTCTCCTAGGTCCTGAGCTTGTGTTGCAGACATCAGAGGCTATCGATATCATCAGGCAGAGGATGCGCACAGCTCAGAGCCGGCAGAAGAGTTTTGCTGACCGTCGGCGTCGTCCCTTGGAGTTTACCGTTGGGGACCATGTGTACCTCAAGGTCTCACCCATTAAGGGTGTGGTTCGTTTTGGAGAGAAGGGCAAACTTGCCCCGAGATTTATTGGACCTTTCGAGATCACCGGGCGGTTTGGCGCCGTGGGCTATCGGCTTGCCTTGCCATCTCAGTTGTCTGGCGTCCACAACGTTTTTCACGTTTCTATGTTGAGGAAGTGTGGGTCAGACATCGTTCCCGTTATTGATTGGCAGCCGTTGGAGGTTCTTGAGGACGCTTCTTATATTGAGCAGCCAGTTTGTATCTTCGATCGGAAGGAGCAAGTCCTATGGACCAAGATTATCCCCTTAGTGAAGGTGCAGTGGGGCCATTATAGTGTAGATGAGGCATCTTGAGAGCGTGAGGTGGAGATTCGCGAGCGCTATCCCCATCTTTTCGATGTTTAATTGTATGTTGTATTATATTTCGATTATATGTGGTGATATATTTTCTATTCCCTTATAGGTCATGTTGAGTTACGATGGTAGTGTAAATTTTGAGGACGAAATTTTTATTAGGTGGGGAAAGCTGTAAGACCCGTATCCTAGTTCGTACTGTTCCGTCGAATCCCGCGATCCTTTTTGTCGAAGTCCGACAGTCCGTGACCGATAATTGACATTGCGCAGGACCGTAAGTCGTATCTTGTAAATTCATGTCGACTTAATCCAAGACCTGTATCATTGCGACCTCGCCGTTGCCGCGATTCCAACGTCGTGTCTCATGCACCAATCCGACGCTTAGATCATAAGATGTGGACCATACATTATAATAACCATGGACTGCACATTGCGGGACCCACCCATTCCATGTGGCACAAATTCCTAGGTAATTATGAGGGTGATGAATGACATCACCCTAGCTATAGTCACCCTAGCCTAGCTATAGCAACCCTACCCCCTAGCCTTCTTACAAGCACTTATGACTAGCCACCCTACCCTTAGCCCTCTTAAAACCATTTATTACAAGCCACCCTCTCTTACAAATAATCATGGCCTACCTAAGCTACTCTCTCCCTCTCTTTACTGCACTCTCTCTCTCTCTCTCTCTCTCTCTCTCTCATTTCTCATCACTTTTTTCAAGCAAGAGAAGAGGCTCTCGTCCAAGCCTTCCCATGGAGAGAAAAGAGTGATTTTGGTGGCCCACCTTTCCCATCCCTTTAACCATCATCCTAGCCATTCAAACATCATCTTCCACCATCAAAGTGAGACACTAAGAGATTGGCTTTCCGACGGACCAAGAAGATCGACGGTGGGTGCTTATTAGGCTAGATTTTTCATGTTTTTATGGTGGACCAAGTGAGGCCTACCGATCAATGGTATGGATCTCACTTGGGACCTTAAGATGTGGCCGACAGCCCACCTTGATCTTCATGATCATTCCGTGATGGGGCCATTCTCCATGGACCCCATTATGATGTTTATTTTCTAGCTTGTAAAGGGTTATCTAGACCTTAAATTTTGGTGGAGAAGGGATCTCCACCGTTTGATCTTGGATTTGGTGGGCCCACATGCAATGGGACCCACTCGATGTATGATTGCTTGTAAGGGAGGGCTCATAGTGGCGGAGCCCTCCATCATGCGTGTCCCATCTCTCTATCTATCTATCTATCTCTCTCTCCCTCTCTTTTACTTATTTATTTATTTATCTTTGTGTGTGAGGAGGTGGCCATGTGACCCATTTGGATGGACCCCACTTTAATGTATGTTTTAGCCTTACCATTCATCCATTTGGTGGCCCATAGGAGCAAGGCCCACCTTGTGCATGCATTATGCATAGGCCATCCATGATTAGAGACGTCTCTGGACTGAAATGAAAACACCAATATGAGCTTGTTTCACAAGCTTATTGGGTGGGTCACTCTTACAGGCCCCACCTTGATGAACGATTCAATCCACGCTGTCCATCCTATTTACCAGTTCATTTTAGACGTTGGACCGAAAAATGAAGCTGATCTAACTTTCTGGTGGGCCATGTCTTAGCAAACACTGGTTCTCACTGTTTAAAGTCACCTGAAATTTTCTACATGCCAAAAGATACCCAATATTGGGCTTGATGGATGGACTATGGACTATGGAATCCATTGGTTGGGTCGGATTCACTTGATGCGGGACCTACCAGCGAAAAACCACAAAAAAAATACGATTTAAAAAAAAAAAATAAAAAAATATAAAAACCAAGGCAGTAGCTTCTGCTGCTGCCACTTACAGCGCCAGGGGCGCAGGCAGCACCTGCACGTAGGCGGGCGGACCGATTCCATGGCCCTCAGCCGTGGGCCCCACCATGATGTATTTATTATATCCACACCGTCCATTTGGTGGGCCACCTCCTAAGGTGGGTCCCCTCAAAATTTCAACGGCATCCAAGGCTCAGGCGGCCCACATTAGAGAAAATAGTGAAATTGAATGGTTACCTTTGAAATCCATTTTTGGGCCACTGTAGTTTTGGACCAAGATGAAAATTGGTTTTTCCTCTTCCTCCAGGTCCGTACGACCTTATGAACGGGTTGGATGGAAGATAAACATTTTGGTGGGCCCCACATGAGACCCAGAGTGATGTGTGTGTTTCACCCTCCACTGACGGTGGACGGTGAGCCCCAACATGTTATATGAATTGCATTCCCACCGTCCAGGGACAGTGGGCATGCGGGTGTGTGCGTATGTGTGTATATGCACGTGTGTGTGTGCATACGTGTGTGTGCATGTGTGAGTGCGTGTGTGAGTGCACGTGTGAGTGTGTGTGCTTGTGTGGGGGTGGTTGTGTGTGTGTGTGTGTGTGTATATATATATATATAAATTATATATTATATGTATATAAACATGATGGTGGGCCTTCTTGTGGACCCCCACCATGTTGCATGTGTTGCACCCAATCTGTCCAATCACTTGGCGAGCTTATCTTATGGGCTTGAGACTAAAAGTAAGACAGATCCATAGTTCAAGCAGACCCCCCACCTTGGTATGTGGTTGAGGCCCATCCTGATTTATTTATGGTCATCCATTGAGGCCCACCTTGATGTATATATGGCCCATGTGTTTAGGCCCATTCAATGTATCTATGGCCCATGTTACGAGGCCTATTGTGATGTTTTCAAAGGCCCATGGGATATGGCCCATTGCAATGTACATAAGGCCCATTGATGTGGCCCACTTGATTTATATAAGGGCCACATGAGGCGGCCCATTTGATGTATCTAAGGCCCATGGGTCGAGGCCCAACGGGGTGTCCTTAAGGTCCATTGCAATATGTGATTTCCCCATGGTTTGTGTGTTGAAATTATGGCGGGCCATGCCTTTGGAACAATGTTGGTTTGACGTCCACATTATAAGTACAATGTTGGTTAAATGTCCGCATTGTAACTCTCCCTAAGGCCCATTGATAGGCCCATACTGGTTATGTGTAGGCCATCTAGGCCCATCTTCAGTGTAAGGATAGTTCATTACCTTATAACATGCTTAGTACACTTCCATGATTCATGCACATACGCATCATATGTATGCTTGATATGAGAAAATGTTTGATCATAGCATAACCCGTCGGGCTGAGACATTTACGGGACTCCTTATGAGACGGAGTGCCCCACATGATTGCGTGGTACGCGTGAGATTGCTGCATGATTGTACGGTGTGATTCATGCATCTCGCATATGTGTAACTTGATCACTGCACGCCCTAGCGACATCAGGGTCGTGGCTCCACAGGCACATCGTGGATGACTGTATCGGATACCAAAAATACCTTGTTTTAGCACTGTGGGCACTTAGGATGTCCTTAGGTGAAAGTCTCAGAACCTTTTTGGTACCAGGAGATGCTCCAACGTCTAGACCGAGTGGATACACGAGCGCCCGAGTGCCGAATACCAGTAGGCCGCATCTCCCACTGTGTCGTGGTCGGTTGGAAGGGGGTGTGGCCTTATCCCCCTGAGTGAGGGGGCTATAAGCTAGGCTGAGTTTGACCAGCTCGCAAATGAGTCCGCTATCGACGAGCCGGGTAGGTATTGGCAGACTACTGGTCAGGCAGATAGTGTGGTCTCTTCCACTTGCTTGATTGTGCAGCTAGGGAGGAGGCAGTCAGTGTGAGGTGTATTAGACCCCAGTGATATCCAGAGAGGAACTGTACTGATATGTGTACTTGATGAGTACTGACATGCTTGCTTTGCATCTCGCATATGACATTTGGCTACATAGGCCTCACATCGCATAACCTTGGTATGGCCGATAGCATTCATGCCTTACATTATATAGCTTTGGTACAGCTGATAGCATTCATGGACTTACCTGCATACTTCCGCATTATTCTGATATTGTATACTTGGCACTTGCCTTACGCACATACTTACACCACCCTCTAAGCTTTTGTAAGCTTATGCACGACCGTTGCGTGTGTGCCATTGGACAGCAGCAGCATTTGAGGCAGGAGCGCGTACCAGACTATTTTGGAGCTTTTTGATCACCCTGTATTTCCCTTTCCGCATTGTACTTAAAAGTTTTTGATATAGTGGATATGTGGTGATGTTGTTTTGTGACTTGGTTATGCTTGTGGTTATGCTCCATTACATTATATATATAAAAAATCATACTGAAAATCCTCCTTGTAGGATCCCAGGATCGGAATCTGGCGTATGGGCGCTAGAAGCCGAGAATGGGGTACTACGGAGGCTGTCGGCGCCGGATTCGGCGATCGAAAATTTTGTGAGCTCGGTTTCCGAGTTTGGGGCGTGACAGAAGTGTTATACCCTGTACAAGGCAAGTGTCACTATATGCAAGGGTGGGTTGAACGCAGCGAAAGATTCAGCTATTGACATGTGGCACAGGCGTCTAGGCCACATAAGTGAAAAATGGCTTCAAGTACTAGCAAAGAAGCGGCTCCTTCCAAACTTGACAGGTACATCTCTCAAAACCTATCTTGATTGTTTATCAGGAAAACAACATAGAGTTTCATTTGTTAAAACTGCTTCTCATGTTAATAAAGTGCATGCATTAAATTTGGTTTATTCTGATGTTTGTGGTCCTATGAGGACAAAAACCTTGGGTGGGGCACTGTATTTTGTCACTTTTATAGATGATGCATTTAGGAGGGTTTGGGTTTATACTTTGAAATCCAAGGACGAGGTCTTTGGCGTGTTTAAATTGTTTCATGCTATGGTCGAGAGAGAGACAGGTAGATCATTGAAGTGCATCCGCACTGACAATGGTGGTGAATACATTGGCGACTTTCATAAGTACTGCAAGTCTCTGGGTATACGGCATGAACAGACGGTTCCCAAGACCCCTAGCATAATGGTGTAACTGAGTGAACGAATCGCACCATTCTTGAGAGAATCAGATGCATGTTATCCCATGCGAAGTTGCCCAAGACGTTCTGGGGAGAAGCAATGCACATGGCGCTGTATTTTATAAACAGGTCTCCATCAGCCCCGTTGAATGGAGAAGTACCTGAGAAGGTGTGGACTGGATATGATCCATCGTACAGTCATCTCAGGGTGTTTGGATGCAGGGCATCCGTTCACGTACCAAAGGACGAGAGGTCCAAGCTCGATATGAAGATCAGGCAGTGTGTGTTCTTGGGGTACGGTGATGAAAAATTCGGTTACAGGTTGTGGGATCCGACCGAGAGGAAGCTCGTCAGGAGCAGAGATGTGGTATTCTTTGAAGATCAGTGTATCGAAGACATTGGTAAGTTAGAGAAGAACCAGCCTAGTTCAGGTAAGCTTGAGGACATGGATCCGGTTACTCCTCCCGTAGTGCCTGAGACGGGGGAGTACAACAAGGTGTAGAGGACGAGAGAGTTCCTACAGAAGATGGACCAGAGGAGCAGCCCCCACTTGATCCACTTGTTGAGCCACAGGTGAGGAGGTCATCTAGGGACAGAAAACCGTCCAAGAGGTACTCGCCGCATGAGTACATTATGCTAACCGATGGGGGAGAGCCAGAAGATTATTCTGAGGCCCTAGCCTACGAGCATAAGAGGGAGTGGTTGAAAGCTATGCAAGAGGAGATGAAATCCTTGCATAAGAACCACACCTATGACATGGTAAAATTGCCTAAGGGCAAGAAAGCTTTGAGCAACAAGTGGGTGTTCAGAAAGAAGATTGAGCAAAAGAATTCACAGATGAGGTTCAAGGCCAGACTTGTAGTGAAAGGGTTTGGTCAGAGGAAAGGCATAGACTTCAAGGAGATATTCTCACCAGTGGTGAAGATGAATCCATACGGGTGTTACTTGGGTTGGCGGCTAGCATGGATCTGGAGATAGAGCAGTTAGATGTTAAAACTGCCTTTCTCCATGGTGACCTGGAAGAAGAGATCTACATACACCAACCAGAGGGGTTCGAAGTCAAGGGCAAGGAGCATATGATGTGTAGGCTGAGGAAGAGCTTGTATGGGCTGAAACAAGCTCCACGGCAATGGTACAAGAAGTTCGACTCGTTTATGTCAAAACATGGGTATGATAGAACAGAGTCAGACCACTGTGTGTTCATGCGCAAGTTCTCAGATGGTGATTTCTTAGTTCTGCTATTATACGTTGATGACATGCTCATCATGGGAAAAGATATCAAGAAGATCAACAGGTTGAAACAGGAGTTGGGCAAGTCTTTTGCGATGAAAGACTTGAGCCCGGCTAGACAGATCCTAGGAATTGAGATAACCCGTGATAGAAGCAGCAGGAAGCTCTGGCTGTCACAAGAGCGATATATTGAGAAAGTTCTAGAGCGGTTTAATATGAATGCAGCGAAGCCAGTCAGTACTTCACTGGATGGTGACTTCAGATTGAGCGACAGACAGTGTCTTAAGATGAAGGTAGAGGTGGAAGAGATGCAGAAGATACCCTACGCGTCAATGGTAGGAAGTTTGATGTATGTTATGGTGTGTACACGCCCAGACATAGCATATGCGGTTGGTGTTGTCAGCCGGTACCTTGCCAATCCTAGCAAAGAGCATTTAGTAGCGGTGAAGTGGATACTGCGGTATCTAAGAGACTCATCCAGGTTGAGCCTATGCTATGGTAACGGTAAACCTGTGTTAAAGGGCTACACAGATGCAGATATGACAGGTGATATAGACTCCAGGAAGTCTACATCGGGGTTCATGTTCACGTTTGCAGGGGGAGCGGTTTCTTAGCAAGCTACTGAAGTCGTAAAAGCGTTGTCGACGACAGAGGGCGAGTACATTGCAGTCACAGAGGCATGTAAAGAGATGCTTTGGATGAAAAGGTTCTTACATAAACTTAGCCTAAAGCAGGAGGAGTACGTGGTCTATTGCGATAGTCAGAGTGCTATACACTTGAGCAAGAATCCAAGTCAGCATTCGAAGTCGAAGCACATAGAGATACGGTATCACTGGATCAGGGATATTTTAGAACAAAAGGTGTTACAGCTTGAGAAGGTCCACACGGACGATAATGGGTCAGACATGATGACTAAGGCTTTACTCAAGGGGAAGTTTGAGGTTTGTAGAAACCTAGCTGGCTTGAAGAAGGTGGATCCCTCCTAGGTCAAAAAGGGGAAGATTTGATGGGTATTTTTGACCCGTCTTCGACCGGTCGTGGGCTGGTATTTGACCAGTCATGGGTTCGAGTCGTGATACGACTCAAAGTCCAGCAAGTTCGGACTTTTTTTTTCCGCGGTTTACGACCAGTCGTAGGTGAGCTACGACCAGTCGTAGGAGGTTAAGACCAGTCCTGAAATTCCAAGACTAGTCGAAGATTATGCAGTTTGTTCCGTAATTTTGCGCGAAACTGCGGATTTGAGTCCTTTTGCAACTCGGATGCGAAAGGGAAGTTTCCTAAACTATAAAAGGGGTTACCTAGGGTTTTCTGGGGAATACAAGAGGGCTTCCTAGAGCTTTACAAGGGATTTGCTAAAGGGTTTAGGGCTATCAAAAGGTGAGAGAGAGAGGAAGAGAGAGAGGAAGCTTATAGAAGGGAAGTTCTGCTCATGGAGGTTATCTACTGTGCAATCTATATCTCAGCGCTTCTATGTCCTCATAATCGGTTAGATCTCTCCGTTTTCTCTATTTCTCTTATTGTTTATCCACTCCTGCGTGAGTGAAGAAGGTTGTAACGTTTTACTTCATAGTGGATTGTTGATCTGGACGAGGTCCCGTGGTTTTTACCTCTTTGAGGGTTTTCCACGTAAAAATCTCTTGTGTGGTGTGTGATTGATGCATTGATTGTTTTCATTGCTTTATTATCCATAATTCTAGTTTGTTTTGGAGGGCTAGATCCTAAGGTTTTGTGCAAGGCCCCCAACAGTGATTAAGTAATTTTAAATAAAAAAGCTATTTATTAATCAAAAACTAAACTTATGTCAAATAAGTTATGTATTTATTGCCGTAAGTAAAAAAAGTTACTCATTTGGTGGTATCCAAGTAGGCCCATAACATGATCCTCTTTTTACCTAAGAGGTCTAGGTGGAACTCTTTCAAGTACAATCAGACTCCAGTACTGCACCAGCTTCGGTCCAGCGAAGATTTGATAAGTAGGTGAGACTATGGGGAATGGCCAAGCCTGATCGGGTTGACTTAGTCTGACTTGTTGGCCCCATGCAATTATGTAGTGTAAAACACAACACCAATATAATTATTGTACATACATGGCAAAGCTCTATAAACCCCACCATGATGTATGTCATGTTTTGTCTACATGCATCGTACCATGGGAAGCAATGGGACAATGACACCTACACCTGAAACCTACTCAGGGCTTACCATGATGTTTATTTGTCATATAACTTGTGGATGAGGTCACACAGACTTAAATGAAGGGAAAACATAAATATCAACTTGATATAGAAACTTCTATGACCTCATAAAGTTTTTCATTGGTAGGCATTAAATCCCCACTGTTTCCTACCGTGTGGTCCACTTAGCTTTGGATCTATCTCATTTTTGAGCTCATGCCCAAAGATGATATACAAAAATGGATGAACGGATAAAACATGTATATCATGGTGGGCCTGCAATCGCTATCACGTATATACAATATCAAGGTTGGTGTCGTGTTCTACGGTATGTAGTCCGAGTCCCCGAATAGGGCAAGCTCTCTCTCTCTCTCTCTCTCTCTCTCTCTCTCTCTCTCTCTCTCTCTCTCTCTCTCTCTCTGGGAGCGGATGATGTAAAGCAGGTTGTGGACACTTTCATGGCCAAGTTGGAAAAGGCCCGGACCGTCAAAAGTTAAATAGATGTATCTCGCAAATCGAAATCATGAGCTATTTGACGTACCATATATGATTTTGGGGGTAGGAAGAGCTACTTTAGCCATCCAACCCTGCTATGTTAGGTTGCCCCCGCCGAATTTGTGAAATACTATACGGTTGAAATCCTATTTTAATTTCATTTTTACTATTTATAGTAAGTTTTAGTTTGGTTACAACTCTTCGTCTATTGAGCTTTAGGAGTTGCATCCAACATGAAAAGTGCTTAGAATAATTAGGAGTATAGCCTGGTTGAACCAAATAGGAAACTTACTATTTTTGGTTAATACCATGAAGTCTAGTGGACATCACAACTGTTTATAAATAATAACTTTACTATTTATTGTAAGTCACAATTTTTAGAAGTTTTAGTTATAGTATGATTCCGAAACTTCTCCCTAGGATTCGTAGCTTTATTTAAAGAGTTGTAATTTCGTTTTTCATGCTCAATAAAATTATTCTGAATTTTTTAGAATATATATATATATATATATATATATATATATATATATATATTCCTTCATGAATTCGAGGTATTTATGTGAGGAGTAAGAGGAGAGAAATTCCGTGGATTCATAACAGTTATCTCTTGATGAAGACGGTGCTCGACCTCAACACGTCCCTCCCTGCGTCAGTGGATCAGTGGATTAAGTATTAGCCGGGTAACATCTTAGTGGGTTTTATCCTTACCGCGGGGCCTACCTCGATGATGTGTTGTATATCCACACTGTCCATCCATTTATCAATCACCACTGTTTACTGTGGTGCAGTCCACCTGAGGTTTGGATCTACATAATAATTTTTGATACCACGAATTCCCCACGCAATGCCCCCCCACACAATTTCGCAAGATCATATCAATACATGAGCCAAAAAAAATGAGCCAGATCCAAAACTCAAGTGGGCCCACTACAAAATGAATGGTCTAGATGATGCAAGCGTGTGCCATGTTTAGGGAGATAAGAGAATTACCTAGTGAGATCTTGAGTACCCGAGAACGAGAATCTGGATCAGCAAAGAAAAACGACGGGACGCAACCGGACCCAGTCTTTCTACCATCGCCGTTGGTTCCAAATGGACACGAGCAGCAATAACTCCCTGCAGTATTTTGGCAACTGTGCGTGCATGGATTGGTGGATGGATTTTCACATTCGTTGATGTCTGTCAAACCATCACAATCGTTCAAAATCATCTCTACATGTTTATCCTATCTATCCCCACCATCTGAACCGTCCAATTGGTAACTTGTCCACCAAGTCCACGATTAATAGCCTGGCATGGAACCAATTGGATGGCTAGGAACGTGTCACTCTACCAAGTGGGCCACCAACGGGGACCAGCCACAACCCAAAAAGTTCATCGATGGATGTCAGCCATTGAAGCAATGAGACTCTCTCTTCATTTTTGAGTTTTTATAAAACTCCCTCTGTAGTTTCTTAAATTTATAAATACCTCATGTAGATTCTAAATGTAAGGAAAATTTACAAAGAACTATCTAAATTTTTTAGAATTTACTCTCTGATATCTTTTCCAAAAAGCTTTCAATATTGCTACTTCATTCATTGATATATATTATTGTCATTCCACTACCTTCCATTACCGTTTGGGTGGCAAACAAATGGGTTGGCTGCACCTAACTGTTTTTAGGCCTCTGGGCTTAAATTTTTGTGTGGCATCTAGTGGTTGGATTAGACTTCATATAATTATCATGGTGTACCCTATAAAAACAGAGGACGGATGTCTTACACCTAACTGTTTTCTTCGGTATGGCCCACCTAAATCACAAGTTATCCTGATTCTTTGCTCTGAACTAAAATTGGGATTATGCATTTAATGGTAAGAGTAGATCTTACACAAGCATCATAGTGAGCCCTGACAAAAATCAAGTCCGTTGTTCCCCTCCAATTGATATAGCCGTACAGAGTCAAACCAAGTCAAACTTGGCCCGGCTCAGCTTGGCTTGGCTAGCAAGCCACCCTAAGCTTGAATTGGGCTCAACTCGGTTGTGAAGCCAGCTCGGCACAGTCCTCAAGCCGGCTCGGCTCGGTTCGGCATGGCAATAGCTCGTGCCAGCTTGAGCCGAGTTTGAGCTGGATTCAAGTCTACAAGTTGAGTTCGAGTTTAGGATTTAGGGTTTTTAATATATAATATAATATATAATTTATTTAAATATATAAATATATACAAAATATTTACATTAAGTGAATTCGATCCAAGTCGAATTGATTTGAATCGAGTCAAGTTTTGAACTGAGTCAAGTTCATGAGTTCAGTCTAGCTCAGGCTCGGCTCAAAATCTTTTTTCAAAAAATCAGCTCAACTTGGATTGAATTCAGTTTCGATTTGAGTCGAGACGAGCTTTTCTGAGTTGAGTTGAGAAAGTTAACTGAGCTAACTCGGTTCGTATATAGCTCTACCAACAGCCATAGAACTATATAATAGTATTTAGAAAGGAAAAAAAAAAAAAAAAGACATCTATGAGAGGCCGTTCTTGATTATAACACAAGGCCCACCATGATGCTTATGTAATATCCACTCTGATTATTAGATATTTAGTACCATATTATGCTAAGACGCAAAACATAAGGCTGATATGTGACTCTTATGAGACACACCAAAGGAAACAATTGAGAGGGGACACCTATCCTTGATTGTTATAGGAACCACCGTGATAATTGTATGAAATCAACTCTAATCATTGGATTCTACACAAACATTTAAAATGTGTCCCAAAAATCTTGCTCACGGGGACATACTAATGAAAATAATTAGGAGGGCAAGCATTGCCCTATACATTGTTACCTTTCATGTGGTCTACCTAAATTACAGATAGAACTTGTTTTTGAGCTCTTTGCCTAACATAGGGTGCAATAATTGGTGGTCAAAGGATTTTACATAGATATCACGATGGGGCCACCCGACCCACCCACCCATATGTTCTCACGGCGCTGTGACGGGAGGTAGTGAATGATAATTATGTAAATTAATAAGGTTGTCTTTTGAAAAAGGTACCAAAATGTAATTGCTATTAATTGGGTAGGTTTTTTTTTTTTTGGGTAAAATTCCCAATAATAAATACCCACCTAATGTTTGGTGATAATTTTTAGTACCTCCTCATACTAGCTTGCTGTGAAGGACGGTGGTCCTCATTTTTGAGAAATGATCAAAATGTCCTCATTAAAATGGAAATGACTAACATGCCTTCCACTCTGCCGGGTTCAAAGGCTCCTGGTTTCCCATGTGAAAGGGTGGAACACATATCGGAGATGTGTGGATACGTGCGTGGTGGTTACATGTGCCACCCATCATTACTCAGACAAGGCATGTCGATAAATGAGGGCATTTTGGTCATTTGACAACACCATCTAGTGGAAATTGCTACTCCGTTAACAAAAAGCTAGCAGGGAAGAGTTTTAAAACGAGAGCGTCTCAAGTCCTACATGGAAGGATCGCGTATAACTTCTAACTTATCATGTGCATGTAGAATCCAGCCCGTCCAATAGGTTGTCAGTGCCATGAGGATCGTTTAGTACAAAACATCAGCCACATACACTCATCAAGTAGGCCCCACTTGTATTTTACTCCTCATGAACAGATAGACATTTTTTTCTAGATTGGACGGGGCTGATACTTAAATAAGGTGCTCCTAATGGAGGGACCGACCAATTGGAAGGTTTGGATTTGTTTTAAACATAACAGGTTATAAGTTATTTATTTGGAGCACCATAAATTATGGTACACTCAAGGGCTATTTATCCACACCGTCCATCCATTCTGAAAGATCATTTTAGTGTATGTTACCAAAAATTAAGAAGACCCAAATCTTAGGTGGACCATACCACAAGAAACAGTTGTGATTGAATCCCTGCCATTTAAAACTTCATGGAGTCCACTGGAATGTTTATTTTCCATCCAATCTGTTGACAAGATAAAAAAGATCTAGATAAAGAGACCACACAAGTATCATCTTGATCCAAAGCCTTTGTGGCCCACAAGATGTTTTCAATGGTCAATTACTACTGTTTCCCGTACTATGGTCGATCTGAATTTTGATCTACTTCATTTTTTGGATCATGCACAAATGAGTTTTAGATGGATGGCGTGGATTTAGTCAAATACATCACAGTGGGCCCTACAGTCAGGGGTCTCACCCACCTTGGTGGATCCCGGAATCCACCGAAGCAACGCCCTTTCTAGCCAGCCTGACTGTTTATTTGACTTGATTTTCTAAAATGGGCCATAGAAAATAAGGCCCAACTGATGAATGGTCCGGATCATCTGATCGAGCATCCATCTTGGTCATCTTACTTACCTTTGCATCCCTCGGGAAGATACGGGTTTCCTTGGAAACCTTGATCACATAAGCAACGGTGTCCGATCCCTGTGTTGGACTCCAAGCAACGGCTATTCCTGCTTCTGCACGGAAAAGCACTGGAGTTTCGTCCAGCTTCCTCACACGTCTGATTTCCTATGGCCCACTCCAGAACCACTGGCACATGTTTCCTCCTACCAAAGAATTCAGACAGGTCTGATGCAGCAGCACCGAACTTATTCTTCTCCATCAAGAAAGTAGAGCTGCATCGATCCGACGAATTCATTGAATTTGAGGCGTTCCCACCTAAGCTCTGAACCATCACCGTAAATTCCTTAAGCCCCTTTGGAATCAATATCTGGCAGCAACCGAAGCCAGAGCACGACGACCAACTGACCCTGTTGACACACATCGAGATGCATCTGTTGGTGTAGTTCTTGTTAGTGGAGTTGAGCCGTTGAGATCCTTTCATGGACACTGTCATATTACATCCAATGGCTATGAACTTGTTTTGTGTGTCCGAGAACGTGTATGGGCCATCGTTGTGCAAGTTGATCCATCGGAAAGAATTAGAGTATGATGTGGGCAATGACGAATTAGATAATGCAGTGGTCGACCTGGATCGACACCGTAAATCTACATGACCGTTGATCGTAACTTGGCCCAGTAATGAAATGTTTAGTACCTCGATATTGGATGTTCTGATGAACGGTTTTGGAGGGTTGAAGGTGTCATTGCAGGTTACTGCGAATCCGTCGTCTTCGTAACAGGTCGGATTGCCGATGCCGAACGGGTAGGGAATGAGAACATCACCGCAATGAGATGGTGATGTAGAGCGGGTCGCGGACAATTACATGGCAAAGATGGATCAGAAAAGGCCCGGTCGGTGAAAGAAGTGATCTGGACCATCAGACCTTAAATCAGGCGTATCTCACAATCCGGGATGAGTTAGAAATGACGAAAAATATATGATTTTGGGGTAGAACGAGCTACTTTAGCTAACCAACCAATGAGTTCTGCCTACGCAGGGTTGCGACGCTCGGAATTGCGAGAAACCCCTGATTTGATGGTCGTTTCGCTGTTTCAATTTCGTTTTTACTATAAATAGTAAGTTTTAGTTTGTTTATAACTCTTCATCCGTCGGGCTTTAGGAGTTGCGTCCAACGTGAAAAGAGCTTAGAATAATTGGGAACGGTTTGGTGAAGCCAAATAGGACACTTACTATTTTTGGCCGAAAACCTTGCGCTAGACTTAGAGACATCACGACCGTCTATAAATAGTAAGTTTACTATTTATAGTAAGTAAGTCGCGAATTTTAGGAGTTTTAGTTGTAGTTTGATTGATTCCTTTTCCATTGCTTAGTACCTTATTTAAAGGGTTGTGAACTCGTTTTTATTCATTCATTAATCTATTTCGAATTTATTTAGAATTTATTTCTATTTTTCTCGCTTCTTTTCTCGTGGATTCGAGAAAGTCTCTGTGAGGAGTCCAGAGAAGTTCCGTGGATTCGGAATAATTATCCTCTTGAGGAAGACGGTGCTCGACCTCACGTCCTCCCCTGCGTCAGATGGACAGCTGAGATTCTTCGCTTGAGATGATGATGATGATGATGATGATGATGATATTCTTGTTAGCCATAGGATCTGAAGCAACAAATGTAAAGCCATGATTTCTCTTTGTGAAAGGAGAGAAGAGGTGGTCAGTTTTGTACATTAATTCACGTTTTATATTTATCAGCGTAGGGTTTGAGTTTTGTCAACGTGTTCTATAGTTTCTCATCATGTGGTCATACATATGACGATCTGGACCGTCCATCAGATGGGAATTAGCGTGGATGGGGTAGCACCAAAGTATCGCGTTGATCGGACAATTCTAACCATTTGATTGGGTTCTTATATAAGGACGGTCAAAAAAATGAAATGGAAGACGGATGGGAGCAGTCCAAGGGAAAAGGTTTATAGATCAAACAGTTAGTTATAACAGTCTCATCTGTGAAGATGAGATATTATGGGTTGGGCGATTCATGGTGGGGGATACTGGATGGACGGTCAAGATCTAAGGGATGGAAAGGAATCTACCAAGGGGAGTGAAGAACGGAGCAGTGGGTTAACTCACTAATTAAGTGAGATGTCAATCACTGACCCATCCATGAAGGGCCCACGTGGCTGCATTTACGAATGATCCGGACCTTCCATATAGTGGGCCCGAAAAGTAGGAAAATCCTGTTATCTGATGAGCCACTTTTTGAATTCATGGTTAAAAGTGAAAACGGTCAGCAGAAGGAATATGCTGTTATCATATGTGATTTTTACACAGCTGCAGATCAATGGTTAGGATCAGTAGATGGATGGGCCAGATCATCCAATCATGCAACGACGATGGGTCGCGCGTCTAACATCGATTGAAGGTGACTCGGACTCCACCGAGAAAAGTCTCTCACAAAAGGTTAAAGCTCTGATGCTCTGGCAGGGTGTGATGGCTAGGCACTGAGAAATTTTAATTATTAGTTTCATACTAGTAACTAATATAAAACTACACAAGTTATCAAACACAATTAAGATGGATCACAGCCTAAAATTCAAACTGAATTAATAAGCAGAATAGCAGATAAGTGGACTTCTAACAAACGGTCGAGATTAGAAATATCCAATGGTCAGAATTCCATGTGCATGTTTCAACTAATCAGAGATAAAAATTGTTAAACCAGTTTGATATTTGGATGATGTCCTATTAGCAGTGGGTCTTCTAGTTTGGGCGGTTGAATTTGAGTCGGTATTTGTTTCGTCCACAGTTTCGGAGTACCAGCGTATCAAGCACCACTCTCTGCCAGAGTATTAACCGGATCCGAAATGGCTAGAGCCAAACCAATCGATTTCTTGAAGGGTCTAGAAAATTGGACCCGGATCCGTTAAAATCGGCTATCGGTACCGACGGCCGGTCCAGATACCCGTAGACATCGACAACACCTGAAAAGAGCACTCGCTGCAGTCCAGTTCTTTTGTACTCGCAGTTTACACGTGCCAAAAGACTAATCCGAGCCATTCATCAGGTCGGCCCCGCAGGTTAGATGCATCGCGCATGTTATCCAACTAGATGGACCCCACATAATCACATGCATGACGCATGAAATTGTCTCCTAGATGCGTAGAGCCATCGCACAGCGCCAGAGTATCAATCTTTTACTCTTTTGAAGGCAATCGTGATTGTGTGGCCGAAATCAAAGACACTGGAAGCGAAGGACAAGAAAGCCAGTGGTGATGAGCACGACTGGTTAAACAAAGACGCCTTGAGTAGACTTTTCAGTTAAACCACATGTGAATCCTCTGGATAGGGAGGTAGAGCCTTCTGGGCCACTCATCTGGGGCAGGATAAGGTGGGATGACCAAAACTCGGTCTAGTCAAGTCATCAGGTGGGCCACCCTTCTACAGTAGAAATGATGACTATGGTCTATATTCAGCGCGACTTGATTTCACGTTAGAATATGAAAGCTAATTTAAATAAAAATACATTTCAACCAAATACAATTGAAAATTTAAAATCACCTTTATTCCAATGTAATTATAATTTGGATACCAATGCATTCCAAATTTAAGCTCCATTTGTATGGTGGGCCTAACAGTTTATAAATGGTTAATTGCAACTACAAGTCCTCAGTTGTACGAAAGTTATACACGCCTCCTCTGTTTCAGATTATTATAAATACATCACTTTTATTTCAAATTTTTTAACTAAACAGTCCATCAATGAGTATTAACCTTTCAACCCATAGAAGTGTGGGCCCACCATGGTGTGAGTATGTCATCCAACCTCTTCAGTGTTCCCTAGCTACCGTAAAAATGGAATGCACAAAAAATCAGGATGATCCAACCATCAGGTGGCCCACTACGTGAATCTGGAAGATTTTGGTAGTGGTTATCCATTGTTTTTTATGATGTAACCTACTTGATGATTGGATTAGCCTGATTTTTTTGACATCCGTGTTTTGTGGTGGAGTGACCCTGATGGACGGGTTGGATGCCATCAGAACATAACAGTAGAGCTCCCGCAGGCAGAATGAAGTTCTTAGATGGAAGATATTTTTTCAATTGGTTTCCAACGGAAGCGAGGTACCTGCAATAATCCAAAAGAAAGGGGCGGTGGGTATAATTGTTATATAACTGAGGGTTGGCACGTGCAATTAACGGAGTGAAAGAAAAATCAACGGTTGTAGAGTGAAAAAGTGAAGAAAATGATGGATATATAGGAATGTCTGATGGATTTTATTTTGAAACATGGCCCACCCAAGGTAGGAGCCGCTAGATGTGTGGTCAAGATTGACACATGAATCTGCCATGTACGTGATCTATGGACGGATGACTCTACGGTATTGCAGTTCTGGAGGCTCTACCGTGCAAATGGTGGATTCCGCCTGATCTAGACCAATCAAAAGAGTCCATTGGTCAGTCATCAGATGCTCGCAGCTCCACGAAAACAACGGACGGTTCAGATAAACTCGCCAACTGTTCACAATTGCTTGGCCGTGGCTGGCTAACTTCTAAAGGGCCCATTTTGATCTGGGCCACTGGAGTTTGGATGGTACAGATATTGGGCTACAGAGATGCTAAGGAGGTGGGCCCCATGATGCTTGCCCAAGCTTCTCACCTGCTTCTGGCCCATTAGAACTGATCAAACGCAGCAGCCGTACTACAACTTGCTGTATTATACAAAATTTCCTTCTCAGATGCCACTTTTGTAGGAGATTAGTAATGTCAATGGGTAGGCCCTACCATGAAGATCACCCCTCTAGAAAATCAGGATGATCCCACACAATAGGTGGGCGACAGCTATATGTTGACTAAGACCGTCGGTTGTCCATTGATTCGATGTTCTGTCCCACCTGATGAGTTTAATGGTCTGATTTTTGTTCCAGGTGATCTTCATCGCAAGGCCTACAATTTTAATGGTACTGATGAGATGATTCTGGGCCACAAGTTGCGATCCCTAGCTTGTATACCACCAGTTCTCCTGCCCCTCATTGTAATGACCCAAGCTGATGATCTACAAGGTTTCTCTGCAGAGTGCCATCATGAGAAAATCTCTCCCATCATAGATCTCTCACCGTTGATGCAAGCTGAGGTAAAAACAATTTCTGGTCAATGAGATTTTCGTCGTGATCGATGCAGACGTAGACCTTCTAAACGAACGGTCAGGATCACTATGTTCTGGGCCAAGGGGATGAGTAGACTGGGTAAGTCTCTAGGTAGTTTTCCAACTTAGAATTCATTTTCATTAAATGGTGGCAACTCATCCATCATAGATCGTGGCCCATTTAGTAGTCCGGTACGATGATACTGATCCGGTAGATGGGACCCAAAAAGTACTTTTGTGTATTACAGAAACCTTAGTGGGGTCTTCAAGATATGGTATGGGCCACACATTCTCCGCATGGTATGGACCACACACTCAGTCTGGTACTACTGGTCTAGCCCAAGTCCACTCAGCCTCTGTGGCACTTAGATATCATGAGTCAACCCCAACTCGAGCAAGTTGGGTCGATTCAGCTCCGACTCAGGTTAACCTTGGCTTGACTTAGGACTGAACCAGTTAGTTCATGTGATTCATTTATTTAAAAATGATTTTTATATGTTCCTTCCCAATACAACATGAATGAATTTTAATTTCGAAATGCATTGCCAATGTACCATGATAAAATTCACATGGCCGTATAAATGACATTTTATGTCCTTAGCTCAGTTTCATGAACTCTCTTGTCTATTCTCTTCTAAATATTGAAACTAGGGCTATCAATGGGATGTGTCTGGGTTCTCCTTGCCTAGATTTTGAACCATTCCAGCCAATCCCATTCAAAATTTTGCATTTGCTCTACTAGTTCTAACCCGTTTACTGCCCTAGTTTTCAGTTTTCACATGATAATTATAAAAAGGATTTCATTGATTATCCTTCTCTTTTATTGAGATAGCTAGATTTAATTATTATTATTATTTTCATGCATGTAAATGTAATTTTCTCATGGCATGATTCGTTCTTATGTATAGGACGTACATCTGTACAAAAACTCCATTAACACTAAAGCAATATACTCGAAAAACTCAAGATTAATTTCTAGGCACATTTTAGAGCATTTACAATATATTTCTCTAGAAGTCTACATTACTATATGAATATGTAAACGTTTATTCCTTGGACAAATCCAAATATCATGGCAACTTTATCCCCTCTAGATCGAACACTTTTACAATATTATAAAACAACCCTTATAACAAACGACAAAATACCATGCCTGAAAGAGAATTTTAAAAATATCCTTATAACAAAAGATCAATATACCCATGCAAAAAAGAGAATTGCAAAGATGCATCTCAAGTTAGCACCATATTCCAATATTGAAAGTTACTTTCCGACCAATATGAAAATAATCACGGGTGTAACATCACTTGACATCCTTACAGAAGTTTGTTGTTTGTTCTCTACAGGACAAAGCACTACTTGCTTGGGGGAGATATGATATGGCAGCGATAGTAGATTGAGAATAAGGTAGAGCATCAATGAGAGAGTTACAACCATATCTCAAACATAAACACTACCACAAATGAAAAATTCGTAAAAGATGAGAAAAGTGCACTATTGATAATAACTCTCCTTTCATTGGTCTATTTTAATTCTCTCACCCTCTTTGACCAAGTCAATAAAAACTTGATATTTCTCACGTAGTCTTATATTCGACTTTAGTTGTGATTGATTGCGGGGCCATTTCTTCCATTTGTGCGAGTAATTGGAGCGTTCAAATATGATATTATAGTCATTTTATCGAATTGCTATTATGTAGGACGTGGCACAAATGCATTCTTAGAATGGTTGGATCAAAAGAAAGTTAAATAGAAGTGGAAGTATTCTGTCAAATTCAAGCCTAGTCCTACAAAGAGCATGCATGACATAACCGAGCCCTATGCTATCCACCTTGAAGAAATTCATTCCAAATGGGGAAATTATCATTTAAAGTGTGAACCAAAAATTAACTATAACTTTTGATCCGGACATTATTACTGGATGCACAACTTATTAATCTTTGTATAGTGAGCCATCTGAGGTCAACTGACCCATTTAGTATATGACAAATGATCCCGAGGGTGTGGATGTTCCTGCTGTCTACTCTGGTAATGAAAGGGTGATGGTTGATAATGGTCAGTCTCTACCTATTTCTCACACTGGTTCCGTCTCTACTCTTGTTCCCAACAACTCACTCCTTTTATCCAATATTTTAGTTGCTCCTGGCATTAAGAAAAACCTTATTTCCATCAGTCAACTTACAAAGGATAATAACTGTTATGTTACCTTTTCTCCTTTTGGTTTTACCATACAGGATCGAGTCATAAGAATAGTGCTGGGGTCGGCAGATGTGAGAATGGTCTGTACGTGCTCGAACATAATCATCATGCCTTTGCATCCATCGTTTCTACCAATAAGCCGCATGTCTCCGTCCATTTGTGGCATGCTTGTTTAGGCCACCCTAGTTTCATACTGTTAACTCTCTTTCCAAGTCTGGTATTATTTCTTGTAGTGATAAATTGATGGGTTTATATTCAAGTTTATGTGTTGGCTGTAACATTGTCAAGAGCCATCGTTTACCCTTTTCACTTAATAATAATCGATGTCTTTTACCCTTTGATCGCCTACACTGTGATTTATGGGGCCCTTCCCCTGTATGTTCCACTACTAGATTTCGGTATTATGCAGTGTTAATTGATGATTGTACTAGATTCAGTTTGTTTTTCCCATTAAAACACAAATATGCTTTTTTAAATACATTTGTCAATTTTCATCGTTATATTGCGACTCAATTTTCTTCCAAAATTAAGTCTTTTCAATGTGATGGTGGAACTGAAGTTACAAATAATAAATTTCACTCTTACCTCACATCTTGTGGTATTGTGCTGCGCATTGCTTGCCCTTATACACCGAGTCAAAATGGGATTGTTGAACATAAACACCGACATGTTACTGAAACGGGTCTGATCACCATTATGTTTCATGCCCATGTGTCGTTGCCTCTTTGGGTTGAGGCCTTCTCAACAGCTGTTTATCTCATCAACCAACTCCCCTTGCAAACTCTTGATGGCAAACCTCCCTACGAGATCCTGTTTGGTAAACAATCCGACTACTCTATACTTCACACCTTTGGATGTTTATGCTTTCCTTATTTGCGAGATTAAGCTCCTAACAAATTATCTCCCAAATCCTCTCCTTATATCTTTTTTAAGTTATAGCCCCCTTTATAAGGGATTTCGCTGTTTTGACCGCAAGACATAACATCTTTATGTCTCTCGACATGTCCAATTTTATGAAACTATTTTTCCTTATGTGGGTGACGTTATACAACAACTTTCCAGCTCAACACCTTATATTACTTTCTCTGATTTTTCGGAGTCTAATAATAATGTGTCTCCTGCCTCTTTGGATTTGCTGTTATCTTCTCATGTTTCAGATTCTATTTGTTTGTCATGCGGTAATGGTCTTGGTGAATCTTCCCCCAGCCATCTCTTGCTGTGTCTACCGTCCCTTCTCCCAGTCCGCCCCCACTGCCTATTTCCATACCGACGACTTCTACCAACACTCACTCAATGGTTACTAGAAGGAAAGCTGATTATTTAAACCTAAGGCATGTCATGCGTTGACGATTTCACCTTCTTCTCAGTTTTTTCAGGTTCTTCTTGCCCTACAAGAGCCTCGAGGTTTCAAGTCTGCTGCCAAACACCCTGAATGGCTTTGGGCTATGGATGATGAAATCCATGCTTTGAAGAAGAATGATACTTGAGCACTTGTACCTCGCCCTCTAAATCATAATGTGGTTGGTTGTCGTTGGATCTTTAAGACCAAACTCCATGTTGATGGTTCCTTTGAGCGTCATAAGGCTCGCCTTGTGGGCAAGGGCTTCTCTCAGATTCATGGACTTGATTTTGAAGATACGTTTAGCCCTGTGGTGCACCCTGCTACTGTTCGGATTATCCTATCCATTGCAGTCACTTCTGGATGGCCCTTACATCAATTAGATGTTAAGAATGCCTTTCTTCATGGTCATCTTTCTGAAGAAGTATACATGGATCAACCACCTGGCTACACTGATCCGCGGTTTCCTCAACATGTGTGTCGTTTGAAGCATGCTCTTTATGGCCTCAAACAACCCCCTCGTGCTTGGTTCCAATGCTTTAGCTCCTTTTTTTATGAAACTTGGTTTTCTTCTTAGTCAGGCTGACTCTTCTCTGTTTGTTCATCGCACCATGACAGGCACGGTTTCTCTTGCTATATGTCGATGATATGTTGTTTATTGGCAACAATCTCGCTTTAATAAAGACTCTTATCACACGATTGTCCAACGAATTTTCTATAAAAGATTTGGGTTCTCTACACTATTTCCTTGGTGTCGAAGTCCAGCCTAACTCTCAAGGCTTATTTCTTAGCTAAACCAAGTATGCTCTTGATCTACTACAACGTGCTGACATGGTTAAGGCCAAACCCATTACCACTCCTTTTGTAGTTGGTCAACATCTTTCCGCAGAAGGGAAACTATTTTCGGATCCCACCCTTTTTCGGTCTCTTGCCAGAGCTCTGCAATATTTGACAATTACTCGGCCTAATCTCTCATTCAGTGTCAATTCCATTTTCCAGTACATGCATGCTCCAACTGAAGATCATTTTCGTGCACTCAAATGCATAGTGTGTTATGTTAAAGGGACGGTCCATCATGGTCTTCAACTTCACCGCAACTCCTCCCATGAGTTGCTTGCTTATTCTGATGCTGATTGGGCGGGTTGTCCTGATACACGTCGGTCTACCATCGACTATGTTATCTTCTTAGGTACTAATCTTGTCTGTTGGTGCTCAAAGAAACACCACTGTTTTTCTCTCCAGTGCTAAAGTTGAGTATAGATCCTTAGCCGTTGCTACTGCTGACGTTGCTTGGACTGTTCAGCTACTTCGTGATCTACATCTTTCAGTGCCTTCCCCTCCGAAAATATTATGCGATAACAAGAGTGCTATTTTTATGGTGGTCAATCCTATCACTCGGCCTCAATTTAAGCATATTGCGATTGACTACCATTTTGTTCGTGAACTGATTGCAACTGGTTCCTTAAAAGTCGTCTTTGTTCCCTCACGACTCCAGCTTGCCGATTCTTTTACCAAGGGAGTCACCAAGCCTTAGTTTCTACTTTTTCGTAACAAGCTTCACGTGATTCCTTCTGCCACGCTCAGCTTGAAGGGGGGTGATAAGGAAGAATCCTCTTCCGATTCTTTCCTCGATCTTAGATAATTTGTTATCTTGTATATATCTTTCCTTTCCTAGTTTATATGATAATCTCAACTGTATATATTTCGTTTATTTGTATCCTATTATATAGGATCTTCCAACTGTACATACATTCTATATAATGAGAATCGATCACCTCATTATTCATTGAGGATTCCAGCACTCTATCCACGAGTCTTTGAACCACTATAAGTCCCATCTCTTTCTCTGGGAGCTTTGGCGGTCTAGAAATGATATTATTTTCAACAATTCAGCGATGACCATTGGGATATCAGAGGCCCGTATTGGTTGGTGGGCAAAAATGCTGCTTGACGCAGATTTAAAGGTTGTGTTGGTTGGAAACGCAGGTTCAGTCCTACGATTTTAGCAGCTGATCAAAGGCGGAAGACCCCCTCTCTGGTGAAATGGAATCAGCCATCCCCTGGATGGGTAAAATTAAACGTAGATGGATCGGCGTTAGGTAATCCAGGGCCTTCAGGTGGGGGAGGCATATGTAGGAATGAAAATGGTAATTTCCTATTCGATTTCACTGTGGGCTATGGGGTTGGATCAAACAATATGGCGGAGCTCCGCGCTATTCACGATGGGATGGTGCTATGCTTGGGTAAGGGATTGAACAAGATTATTGTGGAGTCTGATTCAAAAGTAATGATTCATTGCCTTACAAACCACACCATTGCCAAATGGAGGTGAAGACTGTGGCTGGATAGAATCTCCAGGTTACGCCAATTGGGCGAATTTGCTTTTGCTCACATCCTCAGAGAAGGCAATGGCCCGACGGATGGGTTAGCGCGGGAAGGGAGCCGTCTTCAACAGAATACGATCCATCTTCATCCCATGTCTCTTCCTTCGGTAGTCCGAGGTATGATCTTTCTGGATAGGGTTGGCCTAGGGGTGCTCAGACCAACTGGCTGACCTGATTTTTTTTCTGCCTTTTGTCTCTTTGGGGCGCAGCTCGCAGCTAGGTGTTCGGTAGAGGCCTGTCTTCCATCTCGCCCTTCACCCCCCCTTTTGTTTCGAGGGCGGGTTAGCCTTTTCTTTGTGCAAAGCAGTGTATAGCCTAAAAAATATAGCTCAGTTAGGTTCTACATGATAGGTGCGGCCCTCCTGCTTTTGTTGGGGCCCACCCGAAGGGTTGTATATTTTCGGTGTTTAATGGAATCGTGGCAAGTGCCCACTCCTTTAAAAAAAAAAAAAAAAGTCCCATCCCTTTCTAGACAAAACACATACTTCATGTTCAAAATTGTAATTCTTAGAAGAAAAAAATTATTATTTTTAGTTATTTCAATTTTTGTCCTATCTACTTATTTTTATAGTTTTAGGATTTTCTTCTTTTTTTTTTTTCTAGAAATTGTTTATAATAATTTTGAGAATTCTTAGGTAAAGTTTATTCAATGTTTTTATTTTTGACAAATTTAGTCTTTAGGTAGATTTTTATTATTATTTTGGATAATTTTGATTTAGGACTTGATTTTTATTTTTTTTGTTATTTTAGATAATTTCGAATTAGGGCTTGAATTTTCTTTATTAGTGGTGTAATCGTGAAAACTATATAAACATTATTCAGTAAAATACTCAAAAAAAAATTTAGTTTTTTTATGGATTCAAAAACTATCTCTATATTTATAAGGTTTTACTCACTTGAAAAAGACAGTGAGTGATCCTCCTCATCTTCCCTATCCCATATTAGGGAGAAAATTAACTTGAAAAACCCACTTATGCTCATTAAAAGATCCAACACATCTAGCGATCACCAGTCCGCGGCATCTACCTCCGATGATCAATACTCACGGTCATTTGAAATCCAACGGTTTGGATTGTTTTATATGTCAAGCTCCATCAAGAGTAGGCCTGATAGTCTGGATTGAAGTACATTTTTGCCACGTGTGTTTTTTGTACGTGCGAGTGTATGATCAATATTTGGGAGAGAGAAGTTCCTAGAGGAACGCATGACTCGCATGCAATGACATTGGCTACGTACTTTTCTCTCTCTCGAAAATCCAACGGCTTAAACACACACTTCCATGGAAATCTTGCAACAGTGTAAAGATCAACTACAGATTATTCATCTAGAAAGGAACATGATTTACTCGATCATAAGAACAAGAAACTGTAGCTTTGAATGCCTTTGTTCCAAAGACCAAGACCCAAAAGTTCCAAAAAAGAAAAAGCACACATAAAAGAAACAAAACATCAGATGAGTAAGCCATTTATCTCTTCAATCATCTCATAGAAGCCTCTTCTCTAAACATGAGTTTTTAAAAAAAAGTTCAAAACATCTCTGAAATGGGTGGACGAGATCAGCCAATGAACAACGCACGCAGTGATACTAGAGATGGAAGTTATTTAACCCCAATCCAAACCGTTCAAATCGTGGGCCGCACTGTTGCTGGGTATAACCAAAATTTTGTACTGAATGGGTTACTTTAAAGGTCCAATCGGTGGCTAGCAAATGGACGGGTTAAAATGAATAACAGTTAACGGTCTAAATACGACAAAATGTCCGTCGATCAAAGGTCATGATCGTCCAATCAATTTTGACGCTTTGGATTGAGGTACACGTATGCCATGCCTACAATGTTTGTGTGCATTTGCATTGATCAACGGTGCTCATTCTTCACCAAAGTATAGTGAATAACTTCCCATGCAGTAGAGACTAGAGAGTAAGATCCGTCCATCTCCACAACTCTAGACTAATGGGTTAGTCGTGGAAGGTCCATAGCCGTTCATCACACCTGACCATGATCCTAGTCGAGTCATCGGGTACCCGAATGTATCCTTTCCAACTTCAGAGCAGCCCTGGTCCTGCCAATCAAGTGACAAGAGCTTGTTGCTTGGCTTCATTTCCATTGCATTTGAATCATCATTTCCTCCAAACGGGTGCAACAGTCTCTCTCCATTTTCCATATATGAACTATGGGTCCCATCCATGGAAAACCCAAATGGAGAAGTTAGCCCATGAAGGCTAGATGGGTTGAACCCATGGCCTACTTCTCCTAAACCACCCAAATGGCTCGACTCACTGCTTCCCATGAAAGAGAAACTCCTAGCATTTCCTAATATCGCGTCGAACTTATTCTCCGTGAATTCGACGTTTCTATGGTTCCCCAGCATTGAATCATACTTGCATTCTGCAAAATTAGGGTTCCCTAGCATAGTGTTGATATGTGCCACTTGCGGCCCACTAAAAGAGAGGTGGAGATCAGGTGCAGACATGTGGGAGATATCCAGATGTTGGTTGGGAGATTGATCTGTTGGTTTCTTTGTAGCTGTCTTCTTGTTCTTCCTGCAACCGCCTCCAACTGGCACATTACGGAGGGACCCACCTTTAGTCCAGTACCTTCTACAGGTCTTGCAGAAGTATCTTGGCTGAGAGAGACTGTAGTTGTTGTAGTAACAGAATTTGGTGTGTGTAGAATCACAACGGGGACACTTGAGAGCTTGATCATGTTGGGGCCTTAGCCTCCTCTCTAGCATGGGCCTTGGGCATGTGATCATTTCACCGGATGGTGAAGATGAAGAATCCATTCTCCGCTCCTCGTCAACAACGCCCTGGATTGAATGAACAAGTTATTGGAATAAGAGTGTTAGAATCAGCACCATATGTGATTAGACAAGGAATGTCTTTTCAGACGTCGATCCGAGTGCAAGTGGGCCATGTTCACAGGTCACAAAGTTCGAGTATCTAAAAAGGTTACAGTCACAAATGTTCTATGTATTTGTACTTGTAGAAAATGATGAGTCTCGAATTTTAACTTAAGCTGAAGGTTTTTAAAGTACTGTTATAACCTCATAACAGCTAATTGAGAAAGTTGTCTCATTTTTATTTTTTTTATAATGTGCCAGGTTTCAAAAATCTAGACGGTTCATCAAACTCGTCATAACAAAAAACACATCCTGGTGAAACTTGAGGTAATTTGGATACCTGGTGGGCCACGATCTTAAGTTCATTCCAGCAGTTGGTATGCTTTCAAAAGGTATGTCATGAGAGAAACATTAAAATGCATTCCCATTGTCATTCAAACACGACCCGGAAATGTTTTTACCAGGCAAAAAATAATGGATGTTTTGATTGCAAGAAATGGTACGTGCCTATGCATACATTAACATTAAAATGACTCAATTTCGGTACTTGCAGTATTTAAGTCACAGTCCTAAAATCAGATTGATCAAACAATCCTAACCACTGATTCCTGGACACTTCTTTGTTGAAATTGAGCTTCTGGATGTTTTCATTTTTAACCATCCAGTGACTGCCCAACAATCGAATAGAAATCAAATATGCATAATTTTTAAGTTCCTGATTAAATTGAGACCCATAATTTAATTGGACAGTTTAATTTGAATTATTTATATTCCATGTATATAACTTCTAAGTAATTTACAAGTGCATGGCCATGACACTCTGCCAGAGTATCAGAGGTCTTCTCTTATTTTAAAATCCGGACCAAACCGGCGGGTCAGACCAGTTCAGACCAGTTTGGATTGGGACTGGCCACCAAAATGTGTCAGGTCTGAGTCTTCAAGTGAATGACTGTTTTATTAGAGAGAAACTAATATCAGATTATGCTAATTAGTCTAACAATAGAGGAAGAGCAACATCAGTCAAAAGCTCAAACCCACTTCTACTTGAAAACCAAACACTAATCAGATTTCCAGGCCAGACTGGGCAAGATCCGGTTCAATCAGCTGGAATGGCTAAAAGATTAAACAAACCGTAAAACCGGGTCGGGTCCAATCTGGGTTTTAAACATTGGTGATTAGAGCCCTAGTAATTTTGATGGGTCAGACTCAGTTTCGATGAATGGACCACCATTTACAGCCATTGATTGTAGCGCTCTTCCTTTATATAGTAGGCAATACACATAATTTGCAGTGTTGTATTGACTCCAGTTGATAAGAAGGGTGCAACTATCAATTAGATGGATGTAGATATCAATTCCTTTTCCAATAGAAGATCATATGAGCCCAATCAAATAAGTGACGTCATGTCCATGTTTCATCAAAGATCAGCAAATTTCTTTACATGATGGACTTTGGTGCTACCAAAACTAGAAGGAATGGTTGTAACTATCAATAAGGTGGGTGTAAATAATCACATGAACATAAGGTCTATAATTTCAATAACTAGAATAAAACTTTCTCTTGGATCTTTCATACTACCACAAACATTTTTTTTTAAAATGTTTGATTTCATTATGCTGTGTTTGGGTGCGCAATTGAATGGAATTACAATAAGTAGTTCCATCAATAGCACTGAAAATAGAATAATGATACTTTCAAGTGAAACAAGAGACCACCCAAATTGTGATTTTGTATGCACACAAACACGGGCGAAAGTAATCCAATAGCGCATCCAAACATGTTGTAAACTGGATTAATGAGACACACACATATATGTACCTGTAGCCAATCAGGAGTGTCCATGCAAACTTGGAGAGAAGTGAGGCCCATTCCACAGAACTAAGATGTGTAGAAAGCTGCTTTGATCAGCTCTTCAAAAGAAATCCATGAACACTTGCAATAGTCACAAGGAAATAAGAAGAAAATGAGAAAATAGGGTGTGTTTGGGAGAATGATAGAGATTTTATAGAAAAAAGGCCAAAGGAGAGATTGTTTAATCAAAGGAAATTGAGTGGTTTGTATGTTAGTGAGGGTGTCAATATGAAGGCCGAAAAAGGTGACCCAGCATCACAACAGCAACTGAGGCCTCCGTCGGTGGCTTGTCCTTTGGTGGGTCCCAACATGTTTTTTGGGCCTGGGGTGATCGGCTGGGCTTGGCTGGCTTGGAAAGCTACGGCTTGGATTATATTCTCATATATACGGTAGAGCTGGAAGAACTGGAATATGGTAGAGCTGTCTCTCCACTGTACACGTGGCAGGGTGATTTTCTTTATCGGGTCCACGCATATACTGGCATCAGGATGGATGGTTACATCGTAAAGATAAAACCCATGAGGCAATCCTATCCATTACTTTTTAAACAGTTATCCAACTGATAATTTCACCGTTTAACTGATTCTGTTTCCAACTGTCATTTTAATGGCCAAGGTTCAGATGAAAAGATTGTCTAGTAGTTGTAAGTGTTGAGATATAAACCATCCATACAAGGACTATACAGATGGGCGGACCCGATTTGAAGATCACCCTGCCACGTGTACTGTAGAGTGATGGCTCTACCATGTTAAGGTTCTTCCACCACTACTGCATTATCTCCCTTCTATTCTAGACTTCTAGCTGGGGAAACTATATGATGTTTCAGTGAGGACATGCAAGATGTAATCCAGCTTTGATTCCTGTACAAGTAGGCCTGGAAGATCAATGATCCAGATCGTTAGTTTGATAGTCCCTCCATTAGATGGATCATGCTCTAGAAATATCCGTGGAAGGGCAATTACAAACCTTTGAGCTGCACCATTAGAATAGATGGTTGATAATAAAATGGAGAAAGGCCCACATACGTTCTGCATGCACGTCCGAAGGCAGCATTCCCCAGTAAGGATTGTTATCCATCTTGGCGGGAAAACAATATGAAAGTAGTAGTCTGGCACACATAATTACATTAGGGTCGATTATTTAGGTGTGATCGGGACCATTCATCAAGTGGGCACTGTGGATGGAATACAGTCCAAAAGCCACACCTTTCTGAGGCCCACCGTGATGTTTATATGCCATTCAACCGCTGCATGAGGCCAACATCAGCCTAATCCAACGCTCCTGATGGCTCTCGGAAGATTAATGGTGTGCCCATCCATCCTCATTTTTCCTTGGGTGTGGTCCACTTGAGTTTTTGATTGGCCTGATTTTCTTGATCACATTCTAACATAAGCTTGCGGAAATGATGGGCGGATTGGATATCGGAGAAACATTGCAGTGTGTCCACAAAGATTTTTGCTTCACAGGATAACCCGGAACAACTGTTATAGGAAATTCAGGTTCGACCATGGGTATCTGTATCATTCCCCACTAGATGAACGCCTTTGATCAGAGATAGTGGGCCCCACGTTAATGCGGATATCATGCATGTTTACAATTTAGGGTGCTCCCTCAGGTCACCTGGCCTTTTCCCGTGAGCAGACAGAAGTGCCGAGTACGGGAATCGGCTCGGATCGGTGCGAGGGGCCCGCGCGAGCCGCTCAGCCGTGCGATGTGATTCGCCGGACACGTGTCAACAATCACGGCGCTGCGACATGACAGAGTGGGAATATTTGGGTCCTTGAAAAAGAGCAGTTAACCGAAAGAGCACTCAAGGTGGGCCCCACACCCCCTGATCGAGAGGACATTCTTACTCGCCTCGCGCAAGCAAAGGATAGATTCCCGCGTGGACTGAAAGACCCTCCCATTCCGTCTTTCAGTACGGACGACACGTGCCCTTTGCCTTCCGATATTCGGGGCCCCGACCCGACAATCGCGTAGTCTCAGGTACCAACATTTCAGGTGGTTAGCCGCTTATCTCAACCGCATACGCGCCCCTGTCCCTTGCTTGGATCCGTCCATTTGCTACTTTCACTTTGGGAAATGGTAATATGGAGAGATATTGTGGCCCCTGAAACTGACGTTATCTATCTTGTTTGCTTTTTGGTGGGCCACTGTGCCGCCTGTACGATGGTGTGTCTCGTGTTCGGGTGTCTGTCTTTACGGTACGGAGGAATGCTAGTTCAGGACTTCAAACGCTAAACACAAACACAACATACGTGCCAATATGGCAAATATGTGACGGATCTCGGACGTTCATACGACAGTACCCATGATGAGCGTTCCTTAACCCAAAAAACTGGCGGGTCCGTTTATCAGGTGGACCACATTTTAAAGAAGAAATGGACCGTCAGAAAAATGATAACCAGCTGTGTGAGTTACCGTTCAAACGTTAGCCACCGCATGAAAAGTTGGGCTGCGGATATGAACATCTCGGATCTCTCACACATATGCCATACCAGTACTTGTGGTGAGTTTGTGCTGGGCGCTTGAAATTTGGGGCATCTGGTACCGTTCCTCTTTTATTTCATAGAGATGCAGTTGTACGCTGCCGTCGCATGCTCTGCACAACGAAAGTACAACTTGCATGTGTCACGGTGGAGGCCATCGTCTATCTGGTGGACCACCCTGATGGGCCACGTGGAAAAAACTGCACCAACAGGACAATTCATCCGTCCAATTAATGGTGTGCCAATGGACGGCTAGAAACAACTGGTGTTATACAGTGCTGGACCCGACAAATACGTACATTTGCTTTGTGTTTATTCCGTGATCTAAAAAGTCGATATGACAGGCCCCACCATGTGTACCACATGCACCAAGGTTCTTTCAAAATGGAAAGATCCCAGCCATTGATATTTGGCCTCCTTTTTTTTTTTTATTGAACCTGGACAGTTACCGTATTGTTCTCGCTCGACGACCGTTGGCTACCTATAGAAGGATTAGGATTTTTCCCACCTGGGACATCCTTTGTCCATGTACTCTATCAGATCAACGGTCTGGATGACTGGACCATGGACCACAGTGGCACGAACTGAAAAATATACCAAAGTATTACATGCATTCTTGGGTAGATGTACATCACGAATAATAAGTTTACTGGCTCCACATGTTATGTGGGAGCGTTGGAAGAATACAGGGGAAGACAAAACATGAAGTGTAAATGGCTAAATAGAAGCTAAAAGAATCCAATTAAAATAAAATACAAGAGGCACAAGGATTTACCTAATTCATATGCCAACCCTATGGGCAGTAAAATAAAGCTTTCTTCCTCGTTAGAAACAAAAGAAACAAAAATACTTATGTATCTCTCACCCATATATTACACCAAGAAATACTCCAAAAAATGAACTAATCAAATTGAACTACCCATCTTTCCTTACTAACTTCCTTATATGAACTATATAAAAGTGCATATCACAAGGTATTGAAGAAGTATGCTTCATCATACATGATCATATACGGCCGTATGGGGGATAAAAGAGGGAAAGAAAGAGATATCTCTCACCAGGAAAGAAACATGTCTTGGTGAGAGACTCACCAACACAACGTCCGCATCAACACCATGAGCTCATGTGTCATAATAACACATGTGAGATCAAACCTTTCCATCAGATGATCTACGCTTTGTAAATTTCATTGCATAAAAAATCAGGCCATTTCTTATATCAGGTGTACTATAACATATATCAAAATAAATGGATGGCCAGAATAAAAAGGGATCAAAGGACCAAAGGCCCCTTAATATTAACTTATGGGATTGCCTGACATTGTTATTAATTATTTTTTGTTAAAACTGACCTTCACCGTGGAATGCATGTGAGACAACCCTTGTGCAAGAGACTACATTATGGAAAATACAAGGTACTTCTTTACTTGTGAGTCACCAATAACAATATATAAAAAGAAATATAGAAAAATCTCTAAAAAATTATAAATAAATCTTAAAATTTATATATATATATATATATATATATATATATATATAGAGAGAGAGAGAGAGAGAGAGAGAGAGAGAGAGAGAGAGAGAGAGAGAGAGAGAGAGAGAGTCATGCTCCCTTGCGCACCTACGTAGCACGTGCACACCTTTGCACACGTGCCATGGGTGTCTAATCTGAATGATCCATGTGATGCGAAATCCCATGAAACTTAATGTGACAAATTTTCACCGTGATCTAAAATTCTGGTGGGCCATAGCAAAGAGAAATGCAAATCAAGGGAGGAAACTGTTTTCATTTTTCATGGCCCATCAAAGTTTTAGATCAAAGTAAAACTTAGGCCAAGGGGGTTTCATGAGGTGCTGCTTCACATGAACGGTTCAGATTTTGGATCCATATCATGTATGATGGGTTCTCAAAAAAGTTCGTACATAATAGGTACAAACTGGTTCGCATGTGTGTGTGTGTGTATCTTATACTCTTAAGTTTCTGAAACTGAAGTATGAATATCAATCATGCTCAACTTGAAATGTGCATGAAAAATATGACGAGATTAACACACTCAATAAATGATCGAACTTTCATCACCCATTGAATCAGCACTTTAAATAGTAGGTGTTGATGTCAAAATCTAGATCACCCTCCACTCCTTGTGATGCTGCTCGGATGGACCCTGGTCCCGCACAAAAGGGTGAGCAAAGGAGACCCTGGCTAAGCTAGGGGACCCTCCGATGCCTAAGTCAGGCCAAGAGAATCAGGGTCTAAGTTGAAGAGTAGAGGGAGAGTGCGAGATCTTGCGTACCTGTAGCAATGGGGTCTTCTTGTATTTATACCTGACTGTTGGACGATTGAGGTCCGTCAATCTCGGCACGATTCATTCAATCAGGGAGATTTTTGGATTGCGGGGATAATGTGTGCAATTCGAGGATCATGTAGGATATTATACGTATCGTGCATGTACACGAGCAAAGTAACCGACCACGTCCGCTTATAGTGGTTTCTAAGCTTAGCTCATTGAGCGCTCACTTTGGGATCCGAACTTGGCTCAGCTCTGTTGGTAGATGAGGCCTCAGTCGGAGTGATTACAAGCCTTAGTCGAAGTGATTACAAGAGACTACATTATGGAAAATACAAGGTACTTCTTTACTTGTGAGTCACCAATAACAATATATAAAAAGAAATATAGAAAAATCTCTATAAATTTATATATATACTCTTAAGTTTCTGAAACTGAAGTATGAATATCAATCATGCTCAACTTGAAACGTGTATGAAAAATATGACGAGATTAACACACTCAATAAATGATCGAATTTTCATCGCCCATTGAATCATCACTTTAAATAGTAGGTCATCCAAACTCACAACCATCAAACGACCATTCACATGTACAACACTATATAATAGGTAACATGTGAAGCCATACATGCTTATATAATACATGATTGAAGTACATCCACAACTAGTAACAATGGTCTAATAAGAAGGAAAAGATGATCATGTAAAACAAAAAGCTTGACTGTTGTTTCAGAAATGTTGTAAAATGAGAGTGATAGGAACAAAGATGGTGCTCGACAGCAAACAAAAGACTTGATTAATCAGTGGAAGACGTGCTGGTTTGGTTTTGGCACATCAGAGCCGTGAAACTGGGCCCACCATGTAGATTACATAACCCAAAGATTAGGTTTATCTGGTAAATAGGCAGCCACATATGTTGTTTTATGTGGGCTCTAGGGTAGCTATTTCAAGCTTTAATTCAACGGTGCACACCTCATGAGTTAGATGGTTTTATTTTAAGAATACAATGAGGCACTTCTCAGTACACATGGTCTTATTTACAGAAAACTCAGATCTCACACACGTGTTTCATATTTTCACATGTGCCCCAGAATTAGCAAACCTCATAGAAACGCTCCTATATATCAACGGTCCACGTTTAAATGAAGAAAAAAAATCTCCGGTCCGACGCACGGATCACCATATGATGAAAGTGGGTCCCACGTGCTGGATGAGCAGACACCACAGTCAACACGGGGCACACATGACATGATCCACGCCATTATTTTCCAAGTGGGATCCACAACGATGCCCAGCAGCCGACCGTGTGATCCCCTTCACAAGTTCATGTCTCCCCACCTTTATATAATCATTGTTCGTTTCTTATATTCTCCATTTGAGTGTGAATGGAAGAAGCAAATAGTCTTTGGCTTTTTTGTGTAATTGCAAGTTGCAACCGCAATGCGTCTTTTCATTCGTCAAACCATATTATTTTATGTGTTTGTTTGGCACGCCTTATATTGTAATGTTTTGGAATTGGAATTTTGGATTTTTTATGACATGGAGAGGAATAATTCATTGACAGAGAGATCTATTTAGGAAGATCATCCCTCCTAACTTAGGATCTTTCAATATCTATTTATTTAATATGCTTTAGTGGGAGTAAGGTAGGTGTAAAAAATGTGCTATGTGGGCACCTTTCGGAATGGTGGTGACTGTTATGGCGAAGGTAATGATAGTATTGAAATAATCGGAGATCGAGACCATTAAATCTCACTTAAACAAAGATGGGAATGTTGTGAGATTGTCGATTGCATAGAAGAGTAGTGTTATACAATGAGCATCTTTCTTTGTTTTTTTTTTTTTTGTCCTCATGTTATCTCTTCTTTTCTCTTTTGTCTTTTACAATAAGTTTTTAATCTCCTTTTATAGACTCCGATCCACCAACTCAACGGTCGGATTCGCAATTTTGTGCAAGGTGAAATGGCCATCTGATTTGGGAAATATTAATCTTCTTCTTAATCTCGATTTTAACAATTTAAAAACAATTTTGAAGATATGGAACTCAGCTGGATCAACCAATGAGTCAAGATTCCGACCAGTTGACTCGATGGCCTGACATTCTTTTAAGTTTTCACCACATCTACTATATTTTTAGCTAAAATTAAGAAGAAGTTAGAATTACATACACAGTGGGGTTGCCGTGAATATAGAAGAGAAGAAGTTGTCGTGATTCACATTTAAGTGGTTTTTCTACTATGGCCTATACTTCATAGGGCCCACCAGATGGATGATGTAGCTAGTTTAGTGGACCATTGTTCTTTTACTCTGAGGTGAGTGCCAATAAAATAAAGATACCTGCCTTGGCACGAATAAAAAAATACCTTAATTGGTAGGGTAGCTGAGCAGAAAAATCAAATAGATGACTATTTGTATAAAGAGATTTTGATTACATGCCTTTCAAGACGTGTAGTACCATGCACCTTTGAATGGCTTTGAATGGAGTGAATAAAAAATTGCATTGTGGGTATATTTTTAAAAAAATTAAAAAGGAGAAGGAGAAAATAGGATTTAGGAAGGACTAAAAGATTACTTTTATAAGGATTAAAATCTAATTAAGTAATGATTGATAAGGAATTTCTTTTAAAAGTAAAACTTAAAAATACTTTAATAAAAGCAAAGAAAATCAATCAACTATTATTATTACTATTATTACTACTTGATTTAACATTTTTCCCCAAAGGATCAAATTGGTTACAGTTTTAATGACTGATGGATAGGCCGAGTCGTATAAAAACTTGCTGATTTTTCTAAAACTTTAGTCAAATTTTTATATGGAAATGATGCTACACCAGTGTTTTTGCTTATTCGAGTCAACTCTTACGAGTTGTTAGTTGACTCACTAGTCTTTCATGTTGGGGGCCTTGCACAAAACCTTAGGATCTACCCTCCCAAAACAAAGTAGAATTATGGAATAACAAAGCAATGAAATAAATCAAAGCATAAACCACACCACGCAAGAGATTTTTAAGTGAAAAACTCTCAAAGAGGTAAAAATCACGGGACCTCGTCCAGATCAACAATCCACTATGAAGTAGAACGTTACAACCTTCGTCACTTACGCAGGAGTGGATGAACAATGAAAGAATAAAGAAAAAAACTAGAGAGATCTCACCACTTACGAGGACATAGGAGTGTTGATATATAGATTGCACCGTAGATTACCTCCACGAGCATAACCTCCCTTCTACAAGCTTCTTCTTTTGCTTTTTCATACACCTCATGTCCCCAAGAAAAGCCCTAGGGACCCCTTTTTATAGTTTTAGGAAACTCCTTTCTGCATCCCAGTTGCGAAAGAACTTACCAAACGAAATCCGCACAAAATCGTGGAACGAATCTGCGTAACCTTGACTGGTCGTACCGAGTCCACGACCGGCTAAGCGCCACCCATGACCGGTCGACGACCTCCCACGACCGGTCGAGCACCCCCGGAAAAAATAGTCCGCAGTCGCTAGACTTTAAGTCGAGCCACGACTCTACTCCACGACTGGTCGTGCACCAGCCCACGACCAGTCGTGTAGGGCTCACGACCGGTCGAGTACGGGATAAAAAATCTCCTCAAATCTCCCCTTTTGTCCCAGGAGGGATTCACCTTCTTTAAGTCAGCCTGGTTTCTACAAACCTCAAACTTGCTCTTGATTAAAGCCTTAGTTATCATATCTGACCCATTATCATCCGTGTGGACCTTCTCAAGCTGTAACACCTTTTGTTCCAAAGTATCCCCGATCCAGTTATACCGAATCTTTATATGTTTTGACTTGGAATGCTGACTTGAATTCTTGCTCAAGTGTATAGCACTGACTATCACAATAGACCACGTGCTCCTCCTGCTTCAGGCTAAGTTCCTGTAAAAACCTCTTCATCCAAAGCATCTCTTTACATGCCTCTGTGACTGCAATGTACTTGGCATCTGTCGTCGACAATGCTACGACCTTTTGTAGCTTGCTTTGCCAAGAAACTGCTCCCTCTGCAAACGTGAACATGAACTCCGATGTAAACTTCCTGGAGTCTATGTCACCTGCCATATCTACATCTGTGTAGCCCTCTAACACAGGTTTACTGTCACTATAGCATAGGCTCAACCTAGATGAACCTCTTAGATACCGCGGTATCCATTTCATAGCTGCCCAATGCTCTTTGCCAGGATTGGAAAAGATACCGGCTGACAACACCAACCGCATATGCTTTGTCTGAGCGTGTACACACCATAGCATACATCAAATTTCCTACAACTGACGCGTAGGGTATCTTCTTCATCTCTTCCACCTCTACCTTCATCTTGGGACACTGCCTGCCGCTCAATCTAAAGTGACCATCCAGTGGAGTATTGACCGACTTCGCTGCTTTCATATAGAACCGCTCTAGGACTTTCTCAATATACTGCTCTTGTGACAGTCAAAGCTTCCTGCTACTTCTGTCACGGGTTATCTCTATTCCTAAGATCTGTTTAGACGGGACTAATTCTTTCATCACAAAAGACTTGCCTAACTCCTGTTTTAGCCTGTCGATCTTCTTGATATCTTTTCCTATGATGAGCATGTCATCAACGTATAATAGCAGAACTAAGAAATCACTATCTAAGAACTTGCGCGTGAACACACAGTGTTCCGACTCCGTTCTGTTATATCCATGCTTCAACATAAACGAGTCGAACTTCTTGTACCATTGTCATGAAGCTTGTTTCAGCCCGTGCAAGCTCTTCCTCAGCTTACACACTATATGCTCTGTCCTTGACTTCGAACTCCTCTGGTTGGTGCATGTAGATCTCTTCTTCTAAGTCACCATGGAGAAAGACAGTTTTAACATCTAACTGCTCTATCTCCAGATCCATGCTAACCACCAACCCAAGCAACACCCGTATGGATGTCATCTTCACCACTAGTGAGAATATCTCCTCGAAGTTTATGCTTTTCCTCTGACCAAACTCTTTCACCACAAGTCTGGCCTTGAACCTCGTCTGTGAATTCTTCTGTTCAACCTTTTTTCTGAACATCCACTTGTCGCTCAGTGTTTTCTTGTTCTTAGGCAGTTTCACCATATCATAGGTGTAGTTTTTATGCAAGGATTCCATCTCCTCTTGCATAGCTTTCAATCACTCCTCCTTATGCTCGTCGGCTAGGACCTCAGAATAATCTTCTGGCTCTCCCCCATCAGTCAGCATAATATACTCATGTGGCGAGTACCTCTTGGACGGCTGTCTGTCCCTAGATAACCTCCTCACCTGTGTCTCAATAGGTGGATCAAGTGGGGGCTGCTCCCCTGGTCCATCTTCTGAAGAAACTCCCTCGTCATCTGCACCTTATTGTACTCCCCCATCATTAGGCACCACGGGAGGAATAATATGAATCATGTCCTCTAGCTCACCTGAACTAGGCTGGTTCTCCTCTGGCTTACCAATGTCTTCTATACACTGATCTTTAAAGAAAACCACATCTCTGCTCCTGATGAGCTTCCTCTCGGTCGGATCCCACAATCTATAACCGAACTTTTCATTACCGTACCCCAAGAACAAACACTGTCTGATCTTCATATCGAGCTTGGACCTCTCGTCCTTTGGTACGTGAACGGATATCCTGCATCCAAACACCCTGAGATGATTGTACGATGGATCCTGTCCAGTCCACACCTTCTCAGGTACTTCTCCATTCAACGGGGCTGATGGAGACCTGTTTATCAAATACACTGCCGTGTGCATTGCTTCTCCCCAGAACGTCTTAGACAATTTTGTATGGGATAACATGCATCTGATTCTGTCAACAATGGTGCGATTCATTCGCTCAGCTACACCATTATGCCGGGGAGTCTTGGGAATCGTCTGTTCATGTTGGACTTACAATACTCATGGAAGTCGCCAATGTATTTACCACTATTGTCAGTGCGGATGCACTTCAATGATCTATTTATTTCTCTCTCGACCATAGCATGAAACAATTTAAACATACCAAAGACCTCATCCTTAAATTTCAAAGCATAAACCCAAATCTTCTTAGATGCATCATCTATAAAAGTAACAAAATATAATGCCCCACCCAAGGTTTTTGTCCTCATAGGACCACAGACATCAGAATAAACCAAATCTAATGCATGCATTTTATTAACATGAGAAGAAAATTTAGTAAATGAAACTCTATGTTGTTTCCCTGATAAACAATCAAGACATGTTTTGAGAGGCATACTTGTCACATCTGGAAAGAGCCGCTTCCTCGCTAGTAGCTAAAGCCATTTTTCACTCATGTGGCCTAAACGCTTGTACCACATGTCAATAACTGAATCTTCCGTTAAGTTCAACCCACCCTTGCACATGTTAACACTTGTCTTGTAAAGGGTGCAACACTTCTTTCATCTGGCCACGATCAACTAACCCTTGATGAGCTTCCAGCGTCCACCAGCAAACCGGCTTTTATAGCCATCATCATCCAACCTTCCCGTCAACATCAAGTTGAGGCGAAGGTCTGGGATATGCCTCACATCCCTGAGAACCAATGTGCAGCCCACATCGATCTTCACACAAATATCACCGACCCCTACGATCTTCGATATGCCAGAATTGCCCATCTTCACGGTCCCATAGTCACCTGACTTGTAGTTTATGAAGAAGTCCATGCGTAGAGTCGCATGAAAAGAAACTCTTGAGTCAATCACCAAGTCGGTGTCCTGACTTGTAGCCATGAGACATATATCGTGATTTGCTGAAAGAATAACTACAACGTCGCCATCTGAACCGACCGCAGTGTAATTTGATTAATCTTCCTTCTCATTTCCTTTTTCTTTCTTGTCGTTTTTCTTACTACAACATTCATACTTATAGTGGCCATTCTTGCCACAATTCCAACAATCAACATCTTTTCTGTTACTCGACTTGCCTCTTAATTTATCTCGGGCCTTCCCGCCCTTCCTGTTCTTTCCTCTCCCCCGTTCTTATGTCACAAGGGCCTCTAGCTGAGTAGACCCCTGAGACTTCCTTCGTGTCTCTTCATTGAAAAGATAACTGGTTACCTGTTCCATGGACATCTTACCGTCTGGCGCGGAGTTACTTACAGACACCACCAATGTCTCCCAACTGTCAGCCAATGAACTAAGCAATAGTAAAGCCTGCAATTCATCATCCAGGACCATCTTCATAGAGGAGAGTTGGTTCAATATATTGCTGACCTCATTCATATGCTCGACCACAAAACCACCATCTTTGAACTTGAGATTCATAAGTCGTCTTATCAAAAAAATCTTATTACTGGCTGTCTTTCTCTCATACGGTCCTTCTAATTTCGGTCATAAGCTAGCGGTTGAGGTCTCTGTAAACACATGGTGGAACACAGAATCATCCAACCATTCTCTAATAAACCCTACCGCCTTTCGGTCCATCTTATTCCAATCATCATCATACATATCCTTGAATTTTGTTGATATGCCTAAAATTGGAGAATATAGGTCCTTACAATAAAGCAAGTCCTCCATCTTAGCCTTCCATATACTCCAGTTATAACCATTGAGCCTGATCATCTTTGATGAGCCACCTTCTATAATTCAAAAAATCGATCCTACCCATTCAATGAACTTGACTCTGATACCACTTTAATGGGGGCCATGCACAAAACCTTAGGATCAAGCCTCCAGAAACAAACCAGAATTATGGAATAACAAACCAATGAAATAAATCAAAGCATTAACCACACCACACAAGAGATTTTTACATGGAAAACCCTCAAAGAGGTAAAAACAACGGGACCTCGTCCAGATCAACAATCCACTATGAAGTAGAACGTTACAACCTTTATCACTCACGTAGGAGTGAATAAACAATGAAAGAATAAAGAAAAAACTAGAGAGATCTCACCGATTACGAGGACATAGGAGTGCTGAGATATAGATTGCACTGTAAATCACCTCCACGAGCATAACCTCCCTTCTACAAGCTTCCTCTTTTTTTTTTCTCTCTCTCTCACCTTTGATATCCCTAAACCCTTTAGGAAACCCTCTTGTGCTTTTTCATACACCTCACGTCCCTAAGAAAAGCCCTAGGGATTTATAGCTTTAAGAAACTCCTTTTTGCATCCTAGTTGCGAAAGGACTTGCGTTACGAAATCTGCACAAAATCGCGAAATGAATCTGCGTAACCTCGACTGGTCATACCGAGTCCACGACTGGTCGAGCGCCACCCACGACCGGTCAAGGACCTCCCACGACCGGTCGAGCACCCCCGGAAAAAATAGTCCGCAGTCACTGGACTTTGAGTCGAGCCACAACTCGACTCCAAGACTGGTCGTGCACCAGCCCACGATCAGTCGTGTAGGGCTCACGACCGGTCGAGCACGGGACAAAAAATCCCATCATTTCAAACAAAGTAAATTACATTAATAATAATAATTAACTAATTACAAATGTTGAAAATTAATATTGCCAAGTCTTAATTTAATTAGTTATTAAGAAAATTTATCTGTAGAGTTGTAATGTTAGTGGAATTCAAAACTGAAGAGCCTTCTTCCATATGAAGGCTTCCATATGAAAGCAGCCTCTCTCTCTCTCTCTCTCTCTCTCTCTCTCTCTCTCACACACACACACACACACACACACATTTTTCTCTCCACACTTTTTGATCTTTTTATATATATATATATATATATATATATATATATATATATATATATATATATATATATATATATATATTCTTCTACATAATGTCAGAATTCTCATCTCCTTAACAATATACTTGTACGATTTTCTATATGGTGTTGAAGACTCTTCTTATAATAGCATACTGACTACCTTCTCCATAAGCAACTTATTTTGTTAAATTAACACTATCATAGTATCAAATTTGATTAGTAGATCATTTCAAAATGATCGCTGCTTGAGTATTATTATTCTTTTAATCTTAATTCCAATTCTCTTCATCTGATCAGATAAATCCTTCACTTTCTATTTTTAAACTATGCCACGGATTTATTGACTTGCTTAATTACCTTTAATTTCATTCAAAAAACACTTTCCTAATATACTTTCTCGTACATGGTGACTAAAGTGTCCCACACTTATTTTGCCAAACTCAATTATGTAACATAGAAAAGTATATTCGATCTATCAAAAATTTAGATAGCATGTATAGCATTCTTAATGTAATTCCTCTAATTTGCAAGCTCCCCTTAGCTCATTACTAGTTTTAGATTGCACCATTGACAATATTCTAAAGGCCTTGGCCATCAAATAGTTTTGAAACTATACCTTTCAATTTTCATAGTTCTTTGCTTAAAAACTTGAGAAACGATAATACTTGATATTGACATGATTGAATGCACCAAACACCGAAAAAAAAACTTGCAAATAAGAAACAACACAATGTGAAAGTGGAAAAAAACTATATATATATATATATAAGACCAATCTACTCACCAACGTAGTTCTAATACCATGTAGAAAAAGAATAGGCTCTTCTAAAATGATGGATATAAAAGATCAAATAATGTTTTAAAAAATGCGAAGATAAATAATAATGCTTTATTTTCACAAATACATAATTAAACACATGAAAGTAGAAGATGTTGAAGTTATGCCCACTCTGAATCATATCCAATGACAACATTGATGGTATCTGGTAATATTGATGATATTAAACTATGTATCATATCGATGATGGGTCCAATATAGATAGATTATAATGTCATATTTAATGTGTGGGAGTATCTTAAAAGTATATAGCATAATTAAATAAGAGTTATTCCTCTAATTATCTTCGAAACTTGAGATTAGACACAATGGTTATTAATTAAGAAAGAGTTGTGAGCTATAACCCTTAATACCTTGTTATATCATAAACACCTAGTAAATTATAAGATAGACCTATAGTTATTTCATTACTGTATAGTAATTTTGTGTGAAGGAATTTATATCGAAACAGGATGGTCGGTATCTACCATTGAGTATGGCAACAAGTTATATGCCTTTGCTATATCTCATATAAGAGTGAGTATGTTGTGGGGATCCTGATGTTGGACCTGTCAGGCATTTGCATTAGTAGATTGAGTTTAAGTCTCTTAATTGAGACTCCTATCATACTTAACCTACAGTCGACTTGAGAATGCAACTTTAATTAATACTTAGAGTTGAAAATATGTGAGTAGTTTAGGTTATAAAGTCTTGATTATATGTGTTTTGGCTTTAGTGCTGTCAATGGGCCAAGGCCTGAGGTTGGCTCGGGTATGGATTTTGAACTGTGCATTATGTGGCGTAGCCGGGTGCAACAAGGTCCAGTGACTGTTCATCCTATGTTCCCCACCATGGATCCTCTTCATTTTTTGCCTCATGCCCAAAGATAATCTGGAAAAATGGATGGACGGTGTGGATATAAAATACATACATCAAGCAGGCTCCTACCGCAAGGGCTGCTATGTCTTGGGTGAGGCCAGGGCCGCTGGCTTGTTGGGCTTTCGGTCAGGGACCACATTAGGCCGGCCTTAGGCTTTGTCTAAGAACCTGCTAGCCTAGCCAATCTCAGTCCAGCCCGTCCCACATGGTCGGTCTCAAGGGCATTTTTGTCATATATCATGTGATGGGACACACCTACGAACAGCCCAGATCTTGCACAAAAGTGGCCATGCATTACCATCAATTGGGTGGATTGAGTATGTTTGTTTGGGCCCATGACCAAGCAAGGCTGGGCTTGGATGGATCTTGATCTGCTTGGCCCAGCCCCTTTGACAGCTCTAATTTCAGAAACTAACAGGTCCTTCGGCCCCAAATTCTACCTTATTGTTTAAAGGTGTCCAGCCGCATCCCAGCCGATACAGGTGTGGCCATGGTTTGTTGGTCGTGACCATTAATCTAATGGTCTAACGACCTAGTTCAGTTTTGGATGCGCAATACGTGTGCCAGTCCGCACGTATTACCACCCCGTCTAAAAGGGTAGCGGCCGATTGCATACTGAGTAACTCTGTGGGCCCCACCGTGGATGTATGTGTCTTATCGACGTGGTCCATTCATTTTTCCATATCATTTTAGGACATGAGCCTAAAACCGAAGCATATCCAAATCTCAAGTGGACCACACCACAGGAAATAGCAAAGATAATGACATCCACCGTTGAAACCTTCCTAAGGCCCACGGTGATATTTCTTTGCTATCCAACTTATTTATAAGGTCACAAAGATATGGATGAAATAAAAACCCAAATATGAACTTGATCTAAAACTTATGTGGCCTCAAGAAGATTTCAATGGTAGTTCTTCAATTTCCACTGTTTCAAGTGCAGTCCAGTTGAGCTTTGGATATGTTTCAATTCTCAATGCATCCCCGTCAAATAAGGGGCACCATAATAGATGGACTTCGTGGGTAAGATTTATAAGCCCTTTTGTGGCCACCAGCGGTCACTTCTGTGTGTGAGCCCACCGTTATGTATCTGACAACCGTAATTTATATTTTTCTATTCATGTTGTGCATCCCTTTTCTCATATCATTTTAAGATATGAGAAAAGAAATGCAGAATATCCAACTCTCAGATGGACCACACCACGTATGACTTTTGCATATGCTTGGTACATCTAATGCTTTTGCATTTAATGCAACCAAGCTTATTATTTAGTATGGTCCACTTGAGCGTTAAATCTGATTTGTTTTCTTTTTTTTAGCAAATTTCTTAAAATGATCTGACAGAAAAAATGGAGGGCGTGGATAAACAGATGCATGACATTGGGCCGAACTGCCCGTTCGGGGCTAGAGACGGGCGGGCGTAGGACGCAATCCGCGTCCTTCGGCTACTCATACACATGCACACAGCGGCCATGCGTATGACAAAAAAACGTCAATTTAAACGGTCCAAATCATCGACAGCACTGTAGATGGCCCATAAATGAAAATTTTCAAACTGTGTGGATAGCCTAACTCTCCTTTCGTTGAATATCTATCGCACAGTATAAATAATAAGTAATCATTGGCCCGGATTTCAAGTAAAAAATTTCCCATTATGTAGTCATGAGGACCGTCCAAAACTTTTTCAATTTTGGTGTATACACCATCTAAAGTATATCCAACTATTTCTACGGTTCAGATTCATGTGAACATAAGTAGGATAGGTGTATGTTGGATGAGTGCAGGAATATGTCTTATATACTCCGCCAACGTATCAGATGACCTTTCGCTTAAAATCCCTGGGTTTTCAAGCCCGTTCCGTCGTTCCCAAAACCCTGGCTCTGCTCTGCTCTCTCTCGCTGCAGTTGGAGGGGAAAAACCACCGACCAAAATGGGGTCTCTCTCTCTCTCTCTCTCGTGGGATATCTAGGCCGTACGATTGGTATAATCTTCCTTGTACATGACCTGTACCAAACATGAAGTGGTCCACGGAACTATGTGTTGAGTTGTAGACCGCCGATCGTTGTATTCTAACCGTCCATCTTACTAAAACACGTGTGGGCCACTTGATGAATGGAGATACCTGATTTAAAGGGCAGGGTCACGCTCAAGTTGGATCTGCACCTGATGAATGGCTGGGATCTTGTGCACACGTACCAGTTGCGAAATTCGCCTTCAATCCATTCTCCTTCAAAGCCCTAGATTGGACTTTCTCTTGATTGTATGCTTAGATTTCGATCATTTATTTGCTTTAGGTTTGTCTCTGGATCCGTTGAAATTGGAAAGTGGAAAAGTGATTTCTTTGGAAATAATATTCCCAGGAAAATTACCCTCCAAACAAAATCCAGGAAAATTAGTGGGAACGAAATGCTATTTCTACTTTTTGTTTTTCTAACTTCTTCCCTTGGAAATTGTTCTCATTTTCCACTTTCGATCTTCGGCATCCTGCTTTTCCATGAAAAGTTTATGACTTGTATGGATATCAATAAACAAACACGATTCATGACCCATCTTCGTAAACCAGAATCAGTGAAGTTGGGGAAACAACAAGTTCTGTGAGTCCCTGACATGGTCATCGGTGGGTTGTTTGCTCATCGAATAACTTTCAAACATACTTTGCGTGGCATCATCTTTGACAGCAGCACATCATCTAATTAATTCTCGCCACATCAGGGACTCACCGTAAAGGTAATGGTGGTGGCCGTTACGGCCATCATTACTGTTATGGAATACCTTGGTCATATTGTTAAGTAATCTTGTTGTAATTGATTCACACCATTCATAATGTGTGGCATTGGTCTGATGGAAAGTATCTAATGGTCTGTATGAAAATGTGATGGTGCCCTGCCAACAGTGGGGTGAATCTAATGGATGGTATGGATCAGAGATTGGGATGTCCACATCTAATATCACGGCAACCAGGTGGAGGGGCAGATTCCACCAACTTGAAATAATCATAACTGGAATTTGCCTGCCCAACCCTCCTATATGAATGTCAAGGAAGGTGACCACAACTTGGTTATTTCCACTGCATTGGCCTGGCAAATGCAATTCTATTAGATAGTGTATCCAAATGCACCCCAAACATCCCCTATCATCTTAAAGTTGCTTGTACACCATGCTTCAAGAAACAGGTGCCATGCCTAGCCTGCTTCTGAATTGGCTATCATGATTCCTGCCTCCAAATCAAAGGAGCGCCCATTTCCATCCTCCCCCTTTCTATACCATACATGACACGTGTGTGTGTGTGTGTGTGTGTGTGATAATATTCACTGATTGGAGTCAAACATGAAAGGGTTGTGAAACAAAAATCACTGTGATAGTACAATCCTAACCATTTAAAAAATTGATATAGAAAAGTCAGTGAAATCCAGTCTGAAAATTTTTATGGTATTTTTTTACATGGTTAGAGATTCCCGTTCATCGGGATATTCATTCATTGGTCCATCAAGCCTTGCAATGCTTGAATGGTTGATCATGAACCAAATACTACTAAGAGAACAAGTACCAATCAAATACTAAACAAGTGTTCTATTTATGATTTTTTGTAGTTAGAGCATAAATACTAAAATCACAAATTAGTTTCCTCACATCCCAAAAAAACCATGAGCCAAATGCAGTATTATACCTTTTCTTTTTCTTTTTTTTTGGGGGGTGGGGGGGGGGTGCTGTAGGCAGTATTGAATATGCATCTCTCATATCTTTCTTTTGCATGGGCTTGATCCTACACATTTCATGCATGCTTACCTTTACACCTTGTGTGCATGAACCTAAGTTTGCTTTTTTCACCCATGAAATCTGTATGAGGTAAATGGTCTTTCTATCACAGAAAGACTCGTGGTATGGGAGCTGGGCGCAAGCTGAAAACACACCGTAGGAGACAGAAGTGGGCGGACAAATCATACAAGAAAAGCCATCTTGGTAATGAGTGGAAGAAACCATTTGCAGGCTCTTCCCATGCCAAGGGAATCGTTCTCGAGAAGATGTATGGTCTCTGTCCCACTCAGCTCCATATTCTTCTCTTTGTTTCCATGGCTTGCGTGAAATTTCAGTCATGTGACTTTTTCCCCCTTGCAGAGGTATTGAAGCCAAACAACCCAACTCTGCCATCCGAAAGTGTGCTAGAGTTCAGCTGATAAAGAATGGAAAGAAGATTGCTGCATTCGTTCCCAACGATGGTTGTTTGAATTACATCGAGGAAAATGTGAGATGTGAACTAAACCATTCTATTTTCGTCTTGAATCTTGTTTAGTGGACTCGCAGCTTATCTTGCTGGTCACACCATGGAGATCCCCTGACCCAGAAATGAGGCCCACATGCTCATCGGATGGGCCACATCGCTTGAAAAGAAATGGAAGATTAAAAGAAAAAGACTGACCAACGGTCTGCACATCAAATTGATACCACCTTTGCCCCATGGTGTCTTCTTTACTGCAGGGCCTGCCTGATGAGCAGCTTCTACCATGTACACCTGTCTGGGTCTGGTCTGCTCATCATAAGCTGTGCCACACATGTATGAAAGAAGTAAAGGAAGAGCAACAAAATTGACCTATAATCAATATTTGACATGCCTGTGTCTACCACCAGATGAGGAAACTGGCACCATTTTAGGTCCAAGGCATCCAAACTGCATGCCCCACCTGATGACTGTTATGATGGAAGCCCCTTGAAAGTGCATCTCTAGTTTCCTCTCTAGAAAGGTCACTTGAGCTCTTCTCCAATGATCATCTCTTGCAGGATGAGGTTCTGATTGCCGGATTCGGGCGAAAGGGTCACGCTGTGGGAGATATTCCCGGAGTGAGGTTCAAGGTGGTGAAGGTTTCTGGGGTATCGCTGTTAGCGCTCTTCAAGGAGAAGAAAGAGAAGCCGAGGTCTTAAACTCCTTTCTCTTTTTATTTCTTAGTTAATATGAGTTTAGCAGGCTTACTAACTTTCACCAGATTGGTATTTTTGTTTTTCCATACGCCACCATTCGGGAATGAATTTGTCAGATATTTTTCTTTGAGAGTTTTTATCTAAAAGCTAGACTACTATGCTGCTGCTCCGTAATTCTGTGAAGCCTTAGCGGGTATAACATCTGAGATCCACATGGGGCAGGCCTCAGCATGTGGATGACCTGGTCGAAAAGGGCAGGGATTGGGTACTACGCCCATCAGGACCTAGCTAGAGACAGGGGGTCATGTCTGGGACTCTGTGGTTCCTACCGTGATGTATGTACTTTTATCCACTCCATTCATCCATTTTGACAAATCATTTTAGGTGATAAGCCTAAAATGAGGCAGATCGAATGCTCAAGTGGACCACACCACAGGAAACAGTGGGAATTGAATCTCTACCGTTGAAATCCTCTTGGGAGCCACGGAAGTTTTGGATGGCAAGCGAACATAATGGTGGGGGTCATTGTCACCACTCTTCCTGTGGTGTGGTCCACTCCATTCTTGGATCTGCCTCTTTTTTGGGCTCATGCCCTAAAATGATATTTCAAAATGGATAGCACACATATATATCATGGTAGGCCCCACAGAGCCCCTGACAGGACCGTCTATCTCTACCTAGGTCCTGGTGGGGGTAGTACCCAATCCATGCCCGTCCAAGAATAGTCTAGTTGCTGATGCCTGAATGCTTAACGTGGAAATTTGACCAGTCTTTTATGCATCATGTATGTTTGTTGGCCACAAACCCATGATAAGCTTGCGGGCTGTATTTTTGGGCCAGATGATCGACATTGTGGGTCCTGCCTGATGCACTAGTTGGAGATTAGTGAGGCTCAAGTTATAGACATGGCATCCGAAAAATCCAATTGAAACATGAAACTAATTACAAATTCACATATGAAATCCACAAAAAACACAGTAACATTCAGTGTTTGTGTGCCCATAACCATCTGTCTAACAACAAAACTTCTGTGGAAGCTTTTGCATTTCTGTGATTGCTTTGGTGTCCTGGATGCCATTCTAGCCACCGTTGGAATCTCTCCAACATTTCCTTCATCTGTGTGCAGCAGCTTTCAAAAGGCAATTGTACTTACACCCTTGAGTTATGCACATCTTCATAAAAGAATGTTAGGGAGCGTCATTGTGGTATACCTCTCCCACATCTTTCCAATTTTCTTGATTTTCCATCTTGTGCAAGTGACCGCTTGAGGTTTCAGTAATTTGATGGACTATTTAATGAATGTGTTGTGCACCAGGCATTGTGGAAAAACTGCTGGCAGAAATTTCTCACCGTGGCTCGAGTCTTTGGCGGGTATGGTTTGGGCCAAGCTAAATGGGTAGTTGGCCAGTCTTGGTTTAGAAATGTGGCTTGATTGAGTAGAACTGGTTGGGCTTGAGTTAAACCCTGCCCAACCCGATCTGCCCATGTAGCTTATCAATGGTCTGGGCTGGATGACCCGACCCAACCCACAACCCAAAACATGTGGTAGATGAATGTATGTTTTGTATGAATCCATTGATTGAGCGGGTGTATGCATGATCCCAATGCCTAGCACGGTCATGCCGAGTTAGGTTGGTCAAGCATTGCCAGGATACAATAGATGTGTTGGTCGATTGCTGAATTGCTTGTGGGGGGGCCAGGCCACAGGCTCATTGCTTGTAGATCAGATACCAATCGATGAAGGAATGGGGAGAAGAGATGAATGGTGATGAAGGAATGGGGAGAAGAGATGAATGGTGAAATTTCACTCCGGACACGAATGAAGAGAACCAATCCGGGTGCCAGAGGGCTCGCAGGTCCTGATCGGTGTCATAGAATTGGGGGAAGTAGAAAGAAATTATAAAAGCAGATGCCCTTGTACATGTTTTGAGTAGACCCCACTTGATGAATGGGCCACCTCCTAGACTCCTACATGCATGCCAGGTTGTTACATTTAATCATATGGAAGCTAGATAGGGCCCACTGTGATGTTTGTGAGATATCCATCCGTTTTTCCAGATCATGTTAGGACATGGGATCCAAAACTCAAAGTGGGCCACACAAAAGGAAACGATGAGTATTGAACGTCCATTGTTGAAGCATTCTTGGGGCTAATATTACTGTGTTTTCAGTTCATCCCAGTAGGAATGACCTTATGAACGGTATGGATGGTATACAAACATTGCAGTGGACCTAGGGAGGTTTCAATGTTAGGTATTTCCCTGCCCACATTTTCCTGTCGTGTGGCTCACTTGGGTTTTGGATTTTTTTTTTTTCCCATGTCTTAACATGATCTAATAAAACGGATGAATAGTGGATATCTCACAAACATCACAGTGGACCCCAGTTGGAAGTTCCTGTGAAAGCCTTTTGCAATCCGCGTCCAGTTTAATCTGCAAGTGGATTAGGTGGTGACCCCAACCCCACTCATATCCCTGGCAACCAGACTCTATGGGGTCCACCGTGATGTATTTTATTCATGCTGTCCCGCTGGCTCATTTTTAGAGCATGAGCCTAAAATTGAAGCATTTCCGAAGCCCAAGTGGACCACACCACAGGAAACAGTAGGGATTGAAAACTTCTTGGGGGTGGGGCACAAAAGTTTTGGATCAAGCTGATATTTGTGTTTTCCGTTCATGCATGTATGCTTGACCAAATAAGCATCAGAGTGGGCCCAAGAAAGATTTCAACGGTTGACACAACCATCCCCATTGTTTCCTGTGGTGTGGTCCACTTGAACTTTGGATATACTTAAAATTTGGTCTGGCCTATAATAAGCTGACAAAACAGATGGACAGCACTGATGAAACAATACATCATGGTGGGCCTGGAGAGTCCCATCGACAGGGATATCCATGGGCCATGGCGTTAGCTCACAAGTAGGGCTGTAAATGGGTCAGCGAACCTGATGGGGTACCCAAACCCAACCCTACCCCCGTGGCGTTGGCTCACAAGTAGGGCTGTAAATGGGTCAGCGAACCTGATGGGGTACCCAAACTGGACCCTACCCGAACCCATTTAGTAAATGGGTGGGTCTGGTTTATGTTGCAAGGAACTCATTCAGACCTAATAAAAATGATTGCATACCTTGACAAGTAACACGGGAAAACAATAAATTCACCCAAATGTCCGTCTGAGAATACAAGGTACACATCATCCAAATTGACGCCGAGAAAATAATGAGATTAATGAATTATGATGTATACATAAATTAGGATGTACACGAATTGCATGTGATAGAAGTGAATGCTTGCAAGGAGTTGGTGAATTGGTTTAGAGTTGAATCATAAGGTACATGTCTTGTTTAAACTTTTAAATTATTAATTTTATTTCTTAAAATTCTAAAATTTATAAACATTTTCTTTCGGAATAATATTTGAGTTAATTTTAAGTTCTTGGACAAGATTTGCATCAAAATTCAAGATGTAATCCACATGAAGGAGAAATCATGGAGACTATGCACCATGGCTAAAGTGGAGCAACTAAACAAGTAAAGATAATCATCTAACCTAAGTCATTTATGTTTTTGTTATTATGAGAAGTTGCTAAATTTATTTTTTATTATTAATTAAAAATTTTATTATTAATTGACATTGATTAATTTTGATATAAAATTAAAATAGCCCAAATATGTTAGATTCGTTTATAAGTAGGTTTGTTCAAAGTGCAGATATATCCCTTAGACCCATTACACCCGACCCATTTATAAATGAATTTGAGTGGATCTTCTTCTATTAGACCCTACCTATTTATAATGTAGAGCAGGTCGCGAATAGTTTCATGGCCAAGATGGATCAGAAAAGGCCTGATCGGAAGCGGAAGTGATCCGGACCGTCCAGACCTTAAAACGGACGTATCTCGCAAACGTGTCATATATGATTTTGGGTAGGACGAGCTACTTTAGCCACCCAACCCGGCATAGCCAGGTTGCTCAAGCTGAATTGGCGAGATTCCGCCAGATTGATGGTCAAAATTCCGTTTTATTTTCATTTTTACTATTTATAGTAAGTTTTAGTTTAATGATAACTCTTCATCCGTTGGGCTTTAGGAGATGCGTCCAACATGAAAAGTGCTTAGAATAATTAAGAGAATCACATGGTGAAGCCAAATAGGACACTTACTATTTTTGGCTGAAAACCATGAGGTCTAGTGGAAATCATGATAGTCTATAAATAGTAAGTTTACTATTTATAGTAAGTCTTGATTTTTAAGAGTTTTAGTTGTAGTTTAATTCTGAAACTTCTTCCATGGCTTAGTATCTCTATTTAAATGGTTGTAAACTTGTTTATTTGGATCATCAATCAATTTATGAATTTTCTAGAATTTATTTATATTTTCCCTTGTTTTTTTTCTCGTTGATTCGAGAAATCTATGTGAGGAGTCTAGAGAAGCTCCGTGGATTCGGAGTAATTATCATTGAGGAAGACAGTGATCGACCTCATCACGTTCATCCCTGCATCATTTTATAAATGGGTCTAATTGGGGTCTCTTAGACTTGACACAATTCCGCCCATTGAGTAAAAAGGGTTTTGATGTAGAGCGGGTTGCAGACACTTTCATGGCAAAGATGGACCAAAGAAAGCCCGATCGGAGGTGGAAATGATTCAGATTGTCAGAACCTTAAATCAGTTGTATCTCACTAACATGGATGAATTTTTCGACATATTATATATGATTTTTGGGTAGGAGAACTTAAGCCAAACAACCCCACTATGCTAGGCTGCCCATGCCGAATTTGCGAGATTCCATCAGATTGATGGTCAAATGTCCCAATTAGTTTCATTTTTAATATAAATGGTAAGTTTTAGTTTGAGTATAACTTTTAATCCTTTGAGTGGTAGAAGTCGTGCCTAACATGTAAAGGGCTTTAAAAAGTTAGGAGCATAACGTGGTTGGGCTAAATTGGACAATTATTATTTTTGGCTGAAAACCATGAAGTCTAGTAGGAATAGAGGTTGTCTATAAATAGTAAGTTTATTATTATAAGGTGTTTGAGTTGGAATCTAAGTCTAAAACTCCATCCTATGTTTGAGTTCCTTATTTAAAGAGTTATAATTTTGTCTTTTTATTATCAAGTTATTTCGAATTTATTATAAATTATTCTTATTTTTATCCGACGTGGATTGGAGAAAGCTTTGTGAGGACATATTTAGTAAATGGGTGGATCTAGTGTTGGCTATCCCCCCCAAACCCGAACCTTTACAGCTCTACTCACAAGCAATGCAATTAATTGGATTTTGGAGCCCTGGGAATTTACAGCACAGGTGGGCTAATCCAGACCTCTGTGCTGTTGGTCCCACTGCAGTTGGACCCGCACTGAAAATCTCCCCAACAGGACAATGGTAACCTTTCGATTTGTGGCCTAAAAATAGATGGTTAATAACAAAATACAGCAACATTCCAGATTGGTGGCCAAATCTTCCAATCTGGTAGATTTTCAGGGAATTCTACATCCACCGCAGATTCAACAGACCAGTGGCCAGGATTACCACACCATGGGACCCAACTATGAAAAACTCATTTTCCAAAGAACTGATTCTAAAACATAAAAATACAACCTTTTCCTTTTTCCTCATCATCCTAAATCTTCATATATAATCATCACAAAAGCTCTTTATACGACCGGTATTTTTGCTGGAAAGCGATCAGACAGCGCCAGGCTGAGATTCTTCCACGAAGCTCATCGATCCGTCCTTGACCGTACTTTTCTTCTTCCGCCGGTATACAAAACATTTAAATGATTTCTTCGTCGATCATCATCGATTAAAACAAAATCTCTCATTGATTAGATGCATTGTTTTGATTCCTCACTTTCTCTCATTTCCAAGCATTTCAGTGTCCTAATTTCCACAACAAAAGGGAAGAATCTCCTTTTCTTTATTAAAGCAAAAGCCTCTTCTTTACAAACAAATCAAAGCAAAATCACTTATCCTAGTACAAACATTTTCGCCGTAATTATGGTGCAAACGAGTTGTGTGTGACCCACCATGATGTGTTCATAACATCTGCTTCGACCATCATCGATACCATGTCTTGTTTGGCCATGTCCCCAAAAATCAGCCCATTCCATAACTCAGGTGGGCCACACAAGCATGAATAGATGAGAAAGGTAGGGCAAGCCTTCTTGAGTTTTCCATATATTGCCTGGCTGCCTGAATCATGGATTGGTATGATTTCTTGGGCCATGGCCAAACATGGTAGGGCATGCATGATGGTTGAAATGAATGTCATCCACACATCATGGTGGGATCCATAGAGGTCATTTGCACTACAATTGTGGTGAAAACGTTTGCACTTGATCATTCCCTCCCTCCCTCCCCCCCTCAAATACTTCTATGTTTCTCATGTTTGTCTTGGTAGACACTCAAAGCATAAGCATGTAGGGCACATCTATACCAAGCTAAGAAAACCCATTTCCTCCCATTCATCGAAAGCGGGCCACCGCTGTTAGAAATGTCGACTGCCCAGCCAGTTGTGGTGTACCCAAATTCCATGTTAGCCGAACCTTCTTCGCATTCCAAGGGCTCATTTGGGCCAGTTTTCATAGTATTGTCTGTGATCATTGTCCTAGCGATGCTTGCTTGCTGCCTTGGCCGGCTTTGCTCACGTCGGTTCTCCCATCCGAAGGCCAAACATGGTCGGGCGGCGCACGGGAAAGGTGATCTCGAAGATGGGTTTGAGATAAGTATGCCGACGGCCCGACGGGGCGGTAACGGGGAAATCAGAGACGCGAAACCAGCTGAAAATGGAGGAATTAAAGAAGTACGTGGCGGTAATGGACATATCAGAGAAGCTAAAATAGCTGAAAATGGAGGAAAGAAAGGAGAAGTTAAACCTGTTAAGAATGGTGAAGGCAGGTCGAGTGCATGAAAATAACTATCTTTTCTTTTTTTTTTTCTAATTGCGTTTGATTTTGTTTCTGTTCTATATGTGTGCATGGGTTTGGTATTGTGATGTGTACCATCAACGACTAAGATTGAATTGAAGAATTTACATGTGTTTTGAACCGTCGATTAACTGATCGACTGTTAATTGGCCCATCACAAACAGCTTAGGTCTGTTTGGATTCAAAATTATTTTCTTTTTTAATCTTGTTATTGGAAATTTGGAAGCTGGTGGGCCCCACTACATCACATCCTAATAAGCCTGTCTTCTTCTCTGGACAAGTGCAATCGTGATTTGTTGATCAAGGGTCCACCTGATCTTTTAGTTTGCCAAGTACTTCTTTCTATGAATCAATATCGACCGTTCATTCCGTCGACTTTCTGCTGATGGGCCATGACCTTAAAGCCTTAGCAATTTGAATTTTCACCATTGAATGTGGATTACTTGTTTTATTAAACGTCCATGTTTTGGGCCATTTATTAGATGGTTAGGATCACAGGATTGCTACAGCCCACTGGGTGGGGCCAATGGTTTGGTAAGCAAATGCGTCAGCGTTGGAATTGAATTGGGTTAGAGTGAGGAGTTCGTTTTGTTTTTGTCCCGAGTCGTGACTCAGGATAATTAGAAACACTTCCTCATTAGGGCCCACATGTCGAGATGGTCTTTTGATCAGAACCGTCTACTTTGGATATGATGCATTACGGGACCTGAGAGGAACTTACAATGAATTAATGATCTGTAGCATAATTAAGCATAGCCCATATGGGGCTCGGAAAGGGTGTCTATTGGAGGAAACGGATTGGCTATTGACCCTGCCACTAGCCAATGGCTGGTGGTCGATGCTCTGTCGGCCCACCATGATGTACGTTTTTTATACATGCCGTCCACCCATTCTTCCATATAATTTTTTAGTCTGGATCCTCTGTTATCAGGTCAACAGAGAATTCCTGATACTCTAATCCTCATTGATCCACGTCACCACTCACTAAAAAAATAAAATAAATAAAAAATAGCTTTGGACGCCAAACCATTAGGGTAACAGGAATTCTCTGTTGACCTGATAACAGAGGATCCCGACTCATAGTTTTTATGGTATGAGCCCAAAAATGAAATTGATCCAAATCTCAAGTGGACCGTACAGTATGGATTTAAGAAATAGATTACCGTTGTGTGATGGAGGGAAGCGGATTAGGAGAGACCCCGATCTAACCTAAGACTTTGCTGCCCTTATCATGGGGTCCACCTTGATGTATGTATTCACTATCCATTCTGTCCATCCATGTTTTTAGATCATTATAGAGCATGATCCTAAAAATTAAGCAGATCCAATTATCAGGTAGACTATAGTTCAAGAAATAGTGGTGATTGAACACGCTACTATTAAAAACTTCTTAGGGAGCAAATTAATATTTTAGTAGATTTTATTTGCCATGCAATCAGTTGATAAGTTCACATAAGCCTTGGTGAAGGGGAAAAAACAAATATCAGCTTGATCGAAAACTTTTACGACCCATTAATGGTCTATAACCATTGTTTCCATTCAGCCAACCCAATTCGAGCTTGCTTGGGTTGGGTTGAGTTAGGGTTGATGTATAGGAAGCTTGGATTGGGCTAGGGTTGAGCACCAAGCTGACCCAACCCAACCCTCCGAACTTTTAACCCTAATTCTACCAAACCTCTACCTTAAGCTCATTTTTCTGGCGAGAAAAACTTTAATACTATGACAGATTGTGATGGATGATACGCAGGCACTTAGATATTACTTTAAAAATGTACATTTATCACTCCCAAATTAAAACGTCCACATTATGTCTACTACTTTAGATGTATTTCGGACATTTAATATCAGATTTGTGGACATTTATTGGACGGTTCAAAAATGCAAGATATCCAAGAATCAGCAGTTAGGATTGTTCAATAAATTTGAGATTTGGACTGTAAAGAGAAATGGGTCCTACAATTAATCGCCTTAATTTGAGTAAATATATCCCCACGTGCACCATTTCTAAGTACTTGCATATCAAGCGTCATCCGCAGCCAGACTATCAAATAACTCACCAACAAAATTTCGAAGAGTTTGCTAAACCCACCGCTGCGTATGGAGCATACTCATCCACACATAGACACAAGTCCCATTATTGCACGCGTGTGTGATCAAAGCCTTCCATCTTCTGGACACAATGCTTAGATATCCCTCCTCAAAAAATCAGTCTATCACTCATAGGCTATTCCACATTGAATTAAATAAATGGATGGTTAAGATAAATTTCTAGCCGTCCATTTCTTTTACAAGACCATAGCCTTTCGAAAAAGTGAAATTGCCTGAATTCTATCCCTGAATACGTAAAGCATTTTACCCACCTGATGGAAAGCTCTGATCACAGACATGCACGGTATATTAGCACGTGTGCCTGCATGCGGTTGAGATGCACCCCAACTTCAACCAACACAAAATCAAAACAAACTATAAAAGCATTTTCGTCCTTCCATAAACGTTCTTACAGAAAGACAAAATTGACCTTACATTTTCCGATCTTCCCTTTCCAAACGACACACCCGTCCATTTAGACAGTAGAAGGTCTCAAGTCCAACCAGTTGTACCAAAAATTACAGTCCACCCAGTATATAACTTCCAAAGTGTTGAATATACGTGACATCCAACCCTTCCAGTAGGTTGGTCCCACCATTGGGATCACCTAGTACGGAAATCAACCTATACTGATTATATGGGTCACACCATATAAAAAAATGAGTAGTCACTGATAAATAGAAAATATAGATGCGGTGCATTCTGTAAGTTGATATGGCTGAATTTTTCCAAAGGTGATCCTATGGTGGGATCAACCTATTGGACAGGTTGGATTTCTCATGAACATGAAAGGTTGGAATTTATCCACTGGGCGGACTGTAACTCTAGTCCAACGGTTGGACGTGAGACCTTCCAGGTAGACAATTTTTCGGTAATTTACACATAAGCTACGGGTTACTTTCGTCAACTCACCACAAATTCTTTTTGTCTTCCCTAAATGCCCTTGACGTGATGAATTCCAGTGAAAGACACCCTACCAAAGCCCAAATGGCCCAGCTGATACAATTCCATCCATACCCTCTCAGCTTCAAAGCTCGCACCACCTTCTTCTTCCACGCGTGGGAATTCCATTCCCCGTTCTACCCGTCCCTCTTTCTCAAAATTTCCATTTTTCTCTTTAACTTCTTCCCTTTCTACCCCTCTTCGTTTCTTCCCACATTTCTTCTTTTCTACCAAATGCCCCTTCTTTTTAAATAATCTCATACATCTCCTCCCTACAGTCCATGGGACCTTCACCAAGGCTAGAATCATCACGTTAACGACCGCACACGGACAGCAGCAGACGGCGATGCAGTCCGCAACGAGGCCTACCGAGCATGATCGGATGGTCTCACACGAGCATTCGACTGGCTCGGATGCTTCTTCGGCTACGAACCGGGACCGTCGAGCTGTTACAGCCCTTGATTTTTCGGTGGTGTGGCCCATGTGCTGAAATCTGATGTGGGTCTTCTTCGATTTGGTTGATCGGTCACCGGAACCTGCGAATTCGAGTAGTAGAAAGCTTAGAATTCTCTCTCTCTCTCTCTCTCTCTCTCTCTCTCTCTCTCTCTCTCTCTCTCTCTCTTGTTTGGAATGTAATAAGAGCTATTCTGTTTACGTCGAGAATCAGAGCTGTTCATGCATTTACCATTTCTTTGTTAAGTTCATGTATTTAGAAATTAATGAAAAGTCCCTAGTTTTAGCAAAATGACATAAGCTACCTCTCAAATGACCAAAATAACCTTCAATGCTCACGATTTTATCTGACATTACTGGCCTTTAGAAGAAGATATGCGTATTTTGTCGGTGAGGAATTATATGGCATGCACACGTGTGTTGTACGGTGTGCCAGTTCTCAATTCTGACAAGTGGTTGGATTGTAATCTAGACCGTTGATCTCTTGCATTCCTGAAAATCTCCTCCATAGAATATCTTAATCTTTCGATTTATCACCAACAGATAGCGTTTACAAAATCAGCTGAAAGAAGTCCTAGATTGATCGATGGGATCTTCCAAACTGGGGGGATTCTTTGAGGGTGGCCTATCAGGGATGGGACTCAAAAGACCCATGGTTTAGATCACCTAGCCATAGGCGTCACTTGTCATCATCTAAAATTCACGCATACTGTTCAAAGACGCGTGACTCCAATTGGATAATTCATACGTGAGAAAGGCTACTCTGCCCGAGTGTGATGGTTGATAGGTGGCCGCCATACAAGTTGTTTACACCTAATTTAACTATGATAGATCCAATGGGTGGTAAGCCAACACGTTCGCAGCATCACTTTATAGGAGATTAAGATGAGATCCTCACAATCAATGTGAATGACATGATTTCCTTGTGGAGTATAGGGAAAACTTTAGTCACATGCCATCCCATGTGAGTTAAAGCTGTTACATGACATACAGCAAAACAAGAAAGACTAGCTATAAGCTCTATAATATTTTAAAGAAGACGTTGATGACGTTTTAGCTGGTGGTGATTTTTCTCACAATACATGATAAAAGTTAGGATATAAGTTAAATTGATTTCCAACACGCGTGACACGTGCATGTCTTACAAACGATAGAATATGAGCCAAACACAAATAACTTACATTAAACTGTCGAAAACCTGCATGGTCCCAAAGTTAGATCATAAGCCAAATGTTTCATTTATTTAACCTTCTAACTGAGGAATTGGTGGACGTTTACATAATGGTTGAAATTAATAATAGTATGCAGTTTAAATCCAAAAAAACAAGTATTCATTAATCAAAGTACAGCATCCCTCAATGGATTTGATTTTGCGGTGATGAGATACCAAGGTAAGTCCCACAATTTTAAAAGTTTAAATTTGATTAATAAAATGCCACGTATGCAACTTCTGAGTGCGTGCGTACTATCAACCATCACGCTATGCCGGAGTATTTAACATTAACTATCCTTTTGAAAATGTAGTGTATGAAAATACCCATTTTAGTGAGAGGCTATTCTGGTCATTTGGCAGGTTACTGAATTTGACCTATGGAAATTTCAGCACCTATCGTTTTCCATTCGATGCAAGTCTAATTAAAGGACATCTATTTTAGGAAAAATTACTGAAACCACCCACCGAAAGCTGGTAGAAATGTTTTTTGGTAGGGCCAAATTGGCAATTTGGTACCTTTACAGCACTCACACACTTCCGTAGCAAAATGACAATTATACCATTGCTTGTCTATTCTGGGAATTGTTATTGGCACCCACCTGACTGATATATACACCCAACCTTTCTACTTTTGGTAATGGGATGGTGCTATTTTTCTACCATTCTATGACCGAGAGTGCTGACGTTGGGTGTTATAGTGGGATTGATTGTATAGGAACCTTACCATACAAATAGTTGCATTTGGACTCGTTTGCATCCACATTACCTATCTAGACCATCCATTAGGTCCAGTACGGTCTTCATAGGCAGCCCTTAAAAATTATACTGATCAGGTGATCCAAGCCATCCAGTTATGGACAAGATTGTTTATTAAAGATAGGTTCAATCACGTATGTTTATGACCGTCTGATTTCTGTGGTTGTTATACAGTAATGAAAGAAGATTATATTATATCTGATGGATTGTCCAAGGCGGTGATGTGAACGATTACAAGTCCAAATGCAACTACGTGCATGGCAAGGTTTTTACACACGCACAACCGCGGATTATTTCTTCTATGAAATTGGACACTGAAACTTGGTGTATACGGTCCCAATGAATTAATGAAGATGGTGATAGATACATGCCGTCCAATGGTCAGGCCAATTTTTCATGTGAGCCATGGCCTATAATGGTACTATTTTAGAGCTGAGAATGATCAGATGCAGTGGCTGTATCATAAATTATGGTACAGCCATTCTTTTCCAGCCATCATATGACCTGCGTAGCCTATCCGATCCGTTCAAAAGGCGGCCCACACTATGGTGATAACCTAACATGAAAATCGGGGTGATACACTTATCAAGCGATACACCATAGAAAATCAATGGACTAGCAATGTTATTAGTCAGTCTACTGGTGTGGCCCACCTAGTGAGTTTATCAGGGTGATTTTCATGTCAGGTGATAATCATGCTGTGGGCCACCTTTTTCACGGATTTATGATATTCCACACATGGGATATGTTGGCAAGAGACAAAGGTTGCATCCGAGATTATGACATAGCCGCTGTATCATATAATTTCCACTTACAACCACCCCTCAGGTCACCTATGTTGGGTTGGTTGTGGAAGAGAGTTATTTGAAACACTGACAGACTATAGTAATCCATGATAACGCATATGGCCATTCTACACATGTAACTTAATCCGGGTGTCTGATTTGTGGCTCATGTTACGGATTCGACAAATTTCAGACGTTGCACTCATTAAATGATACTAATTGTTTATACTCATTTTTGGCACCTGACATATTCTAATATAAAAATTATCATGTGGTGACATCACGTGTTTGCCACACATGTAATATGTGCTCACATTTAAAGAAAATTTTAGTTGATTTTCCTTTCGCGTCACGCATTTTGTTATTAATATAATGGTACAGACTCCTACAGATGCCTTTAGGGGATGCATCGTTGCATGCCATGTGATCATGATCAACGCATCCATTTATGAGGTAACATACCAGGCATGACTATAAACAAATGCGTACATGAGTCAAACCGAGACTCAGCTCAAACTTGGCTTGGCTCAGTCCTTGAGCTTGACTAGTCAGCTCGGCTCAGTTCGGTCAGTAGCTTGAGCTAGTTAGATCCCAGAGTGAACCTGTGCAGCATTTTCACAAACACAGGGTTTGCGCTTTCAATTTCTTACTGTATGTAAAATAGCAGCAACTGTTTAATTACAAGTATCTCATCAAACGCCTTGTAGGCAACATCAAAATCTAGAAAAATGATATTTTTTTTTTCATATATACACCTTCCTTACCACCAGCCGACACTTCGTTGAGTCATTTCGTCAAACACTTGGTGAGCGACATCAATATCAAAGTAACCAAGTCATCGAATTAGTTCGATTCAAGTTGGGGTTCGATCCGAGTGGAGTTGAGCTCCGGCAAGCTCAAACTCAGTTTGAAATTTTTTCGAGATAAAAAAATCAGCTTCACTCAACTCGAACTTAGTTTTGAAACGAGTTGAAATGAGCTTTTTTGATTCAAGTCGAGCGAGCTAATCGAGCTAAATCGGTTCGTGTACAGCCCTAACTATAAAAGACTCATCAAAAGAATGAATTTATTACCAATCTGATGGTAATATTCTCGATGAGGCGGTCTCTCACAATCTTTCCAAAATGTGAGATATTTCTGTAAACATTCGGAGAGACAACAATGATCACGAAGGTTTTGAAGATCAACATAATATACCTATGTCCAATCCAACCCAGCTTGGGTCTGAACCTAAGTTGGGAGAGAAATATCATCAGTTAATTCTAAACCATCCATTGATTGGAACAAAAAGAATAAGAGAACCGGACAAGAAAGTTAATATGTCCAATGATAACATATCGGATAAATCCAGTCTGCCCAACAATGTGGAGATCAGAAGAGATAATAGAGAGACATCACTTAGATACCTCTAAGGTCGAACTTCAATCGAGATTAAGAGATTGAGAGATCAAGATGTGATGGATCTTGTCCATCTATCTTTTTCAGCATTCTAAACTATCTCGCAGTGGTGAAAATGCTGGATAATGCCTGATCTAGACTATCCAACACTTCAAACCGAACAAGGTGGGCCATCAACAAAGATGTTGAGTGGTTGGGTTTGATTTGAATCCAGCCCTTGACCTGTTGTCTTGATTAATTTGGGGAAGCGCATGGGCTAGTGTACCACACACCACCCAAAACGTCCGAATAGTGGGACCCACGTAGATCGAAGGTAACTGAAATGTTAAAGTGATAGTACGATCCTGACTGGCTAATTGATGAACACGTTCTAATCTACTAAAAAAACTCCATTAATCATCTATTGATCCAGACCTTTGATCTTCTCAAAGGGATTCTCCAAAAGTATTCGAGATAAGATATTCCTAATCCATAGATCAGTGTCTTTCAAGTACAATGAAAATACAACAACGGTCCGTGAAAAAATGGATGAGGCGTCCTAAGCCAAGCCCAACCCAGCCCAGCTCGGTCGGTCCTTGAAAAATAAGAGATTTTTATCTCACAGTCTCTTCTTTAGAATTAAATAATAATAATAATAATAATAAAGAAATTTATAATTATCTATTAAATACAAGAAGTCACTGGTCAAAGTTGCATTTTCTTATAAACAATGATCACATGCGTTGCAGGAATCGTAATTACCATAGGTTTGAGTTGTTTGGGTTCCAAACATGATATGTGGATGCCATCCAACCCGTCTATCATATCTGTCCCTTTAGGCCTCATCCCAAAATCCATCTCGATCCATAAGTCAGGTGGGCCACAACAAATGGAACAATGGAGACATTTTGTAGCGGACGCCTACCACACCTTAAAGCTTCAAGATGGAATGTGGGATCCATAATGTTGTGTAATGTCATCCAACCCAGTCATCAGGTGTGCCCCACCACAGTTAAGGGATAAACACAAATTGAACTTATATTTTAAAATTTAAGTGGGCCATAACAAGAGAACTATGGACATGATTGTACATTGCTCCCTATGGTGTGTACCAAATAGGGATGATTCTTGAGATGTCTGGTGCAAATGAGGTTCACGGGTGGGACCCATGTGGGTAATTACCATGTGTTTTAATGCATGTGATCATTCCCCTTATCTTATTTAAATAAATTATAAATGAAAAGATTTCATTTTGAAATTTTCCTTCGAAAAGGAAACAGGATCCACATTGAATGGATGAGAAATGAAACAACCTAAAAAAGGTTTTCATCTATCTAGGATAGTGATGCTCGACAACATTAAAGTCAGAACACTTTGGAGGGGCCCACATGCATGTGGGTAAGTAGCAGGGGCATGTTTGTTTATGGGGAAAATTCTAGAAAATAATATGAATTCCCTTGACATGACAGTTTCCAATTTTCAATTTGTTTTAAAATTTTGTTTGTTTATGGGGAAAATTCTAGAAAATAATATGAATTCCCTTGACATGACAGTTTCCAATTTTCAATTTGTTTTAAAATTTTGTTTGCTTATGGGGAAAATTCTAGAAAATAATATGAATTCCCTTGACATGACAGTTTCCAATTTTCAATTTGTTTTGAAATTTTCATACCATCTTTCATTATTTTTAGTTTGTTATTCAATCGAGGTGAATATATATATATATATATATATATATATATATATATATATATATATATATATATATATATATATATAGATGGATGACTATCTTTGTTTTTTGAAAATTTGGATGGTTGTTTGGGTGTTAGTTTACCATTACAAAGATAGCTTAGAGTCTGCATTTCCAACTTATTTGTTAGTAAGAGATGTTTAAGATCAATTGCGTAACTTTGATAAGTGAAGGTCAAGGAGACTTGATGATGTAGGGCGGGTCGTGGACACTTTCATGTCCAAAATGGACTATAGATGGCTCAATTGGCGGTTGAAGTCATTTGAACTATCAAAACCCTAAAATAGAAACATCTCACACCCTGGAATGAGTTATTTGACGTACTATATATGATTTTGGGTAGGAGAAGCTACTTTAGCCACCCAACCTGATATGATGAGTTGCCCACGCTAAATTTGCGAGATTCCATTAGATTGACAGTCAAAAGACTATTTAATTTTGTTTTTACTATTTATAGTAAGTTTTAGTTCGATCATAACTCTTGATCCATTGAACTTTAGAAGTTGTGCCCAACATTAAAAAGACTTAGAAATTTTAGGAGAATAATGTGGTTAGGCCAAATATGACACTTACTATTTTTGGTCGAAAGCCATGAAATCTATTAGAAATCATAACCAGCCTATAAATAGCAAGTTTACTATTTATAGTAAGTTATGTTTTTGAGTTTGATTCTGAAACTTCTTCCTAAGTTTGAGATTACTATTTAAAGGGTTGTAATTTCGTTTTTATCTCATCGATCAATTTATTTTTGAATTTATTTTTATTTTTTCTCGTAGATTTGAGGAATCTCTATAATAAGTTTAAGGAAGCTCCATCGATTCGGAGTAATTATACCCTTGAGAAAGATGCTAATTGACCTCATCGCATCCATCCCTACATCATTTGAGCTTCATTATTTTCCAAAGGCTTGTTTGGAACTTGGGGTTAGACAATAACCTATTGTATTAGGTGGGATATAAATTTCATATAGTGTTTAAAATTAATGAGAAAGATTGAATTAATCCATGCATTTCAATTTCCAGCCCCAATAAGAAATACTACATGATTTCCAATGATATTTGAAATCAACTACATCTATAAGCCCTAGGTTCGAGTCATGCATCCACACGTTGTTCATCCATATACATCCTTTACACATAACACATGAATTGTCTATAAATATTAATGTGAACATTTATCTAAAATCTGATTTGTTAATTACAATTCTAGCGTCCCGCAAATATTAGTTTCATGTAATATAGTTTTTTTTTTTTTCCCTAAAGAAAGAGTTCAATCCGAACGAGAGGTTAGATTGTCAAAATACCATGGTATTTTCAGATGGGCGATCATTGTGTTAAATCCATATAATGAAATGCAGTGCATCTTTCCAAACCCACACTAAATGGGGTTGCGCTAGGATCGGAAATAATACCATTCCAAGGACAGCCAGTCGGTTACAAAACTTGAGATCTTCTCCCATCCACCCATTGATGTATCCAATAGTCATCCACCATTATAATCGCCCCATCAGTGTGATTTTTGAGATTGGGTCCATTCTACCGTTTGTCTTATGAAATGGACGGCCTAGATCTCATACTCAGTGTTCACTCATTAGAAATCCTTTCAGTGACTAAATAAGCAGAAAATTCACCTGTAGCCAGGTGAATCATACAGCTTCCGAGGTGGGGTCAGGCACAGTTGGAAAGTGGGCCCCACTTGATCCCACTACTCTTTAAAGATCCAAATATAGGTTAATGGGCCCGGTCGGGTCATATCGGGCTGGGCTAGCGGGCTGTTGTAAAGCCAGGCCCACCTAAGCCCAAAAGTCGGACGGGGCAGCCCAGCCCAGCCCAGCCCAGCCCATTGACAGCCCACACCATCACAATAATAAGTGCACTTTAGCCGCACCGCACATTGAACTTCTATCTTACGCTGACTATGCTACATTCATTTGAATTCTACAGGTGGGTCGGGCATTTCAATGATCGAGACCATTCACATGATGGGCCTACAAAATACCACCCGTCAAACAATCCTAGCCGTCGCACTGCTGTCCGGCAAAAGAAAGCATAAAAAGCCAAATATAGCCAACAGTCCATATTAGTCCACCGGTTGGATGGCTTGGATCATTCGACCGGAAAAAAAGGCCTTTACTCCATCACTCGTCCAATGTGGGGCCCACCAGCTGAATGATCTGTATCACTTGAATGTGGGGCCTATCATCACGGAACGCTGATTCAGGCAATTAAAAGACATCTAGTTAAGAGAAATAAATCAGTCTCTTCCGTACCTCGTAACGATGACTGAAATTACGACCGCCCAATCCACCGTTCGAGCTCCTGGCTTCGAGATCATCAAATCAGCGGTCCTGATTGATCGAGATTTTCGAATTTCGGCCATGGAAATCGAGAGATTTCTCCGCGGAAACAGAGAGAGGCTCTTCGATCCGATCTGAGGTTCGGACTCGACAAGAGCTCTCAGCTTTCTGCAGCATCTATCTTGAATTTAAAATCCCATTTTCATTTCCCTCTCTCCACCATCTCTATATATAAATCCATTTTTGGGTTTTTCCATTTATGCCCTTCGAGCAGGGGTAGAAATTTACCGAAATGCCCCTGATGTCTTCGAATTTTACCATGGTCAGAAGGAGAGCTCGGATCGCCATGAATTCATGTTTCCCAATGACAGCGAATATGGGAAATTGTCTCTGTTTCTTGTTTCACATCGCAATTTAATATTTTTCGGAACCCAATGATAGTTTTACACCATTTAGAAAATGGTGGTGACTCTTCAATGTATGTATGGATTAGTTTCACAGCTATCTAAACCGTCCAAATAGATGATCCAACCGTTTATAGAGGATAATTGAAATTTTGACCTGAGAAGATAATTTCGACCATCTGATCACTGTTTTCCTACTATCCATCCCATAGACGCTAAATAGATTGCTTGATCAGTACAATTTTAGAGATATGTTCTATTCACAATGGGACCCACAGTTTGGATCTTGATTTATTTTATATCAGTCCCACATGTCACATGTGTAGAGCGTTAGTCACCACCAGTTTTTAAATGGTGTAGAACTAATACAGGAGTCTTATGCTATTTTTCATCTTTATGAGTTATTTGATACACTGGCGGAGATTTACCATTCATACACATTCATGCAGCTACTTACATGCGACATTCTTTTACTCGATCCAAACCGTTCAAAGTGTGTGGCCTACTTCGGATTTGATATGTTTTATTTTTTAGACCGTTGAAAAGTTTTCAATTTATCAGCCTAATTTTTTGCCACAAATCGAAAGGTTGTGAATAGTTGATGGCCCAATGACGTGGGCCCCAGTGTTTGAATGGTTTTATACCTTTTATTGAGATTGTATTTATCGGGTGCACCATGCACCACTGCTTATAATAGTGAACGATCGAGTTCTACTGATCCTGACCGTTCACTATCGTGTTCTATCGTGTTCACTATCCTGACCGTTCACTATCCTGACCGACAAAATTGGGCAGGGGGAATATTGGTCCATGATCCTGACCGTTCACTATCGTGTTCTACTTATCTCAGCTGCAATAGTGAAATTTCACTGGCGGGGCGATCTGATTCATCTGACGGCTAAGAAATGTTTGCAATGGCCAGCCACTGCACGGAGAGAGACTGGCCATCGGATGAGTGGGGCACTCCAATCCCTACATTTTGCAGATACTAGTCCATCCAAATGTGGGACCCACTTCATGAAAAGTCTCGTACTGTTGTATCACGTGCCAAATGTAAATAGAGCATACTATGAGGAAATCGGCGCACTCAGCGCAGGTTATAATCTCTTCTTTTTTTATTTCTCCAATTTCCGATAATAACCCTACGTGTCTCTCTAACTTGCATTGCACGTGAGAGATCGTTCCAAACATCGAGACGTCGTTGTGTCCGTAAATTTCCCCATCCAACTGTCATGCTGGTCCGGACCATCCATCAAGTGGCCCATCGTGTATTGGCCGCGACCCAAAAATCTTGATTATCAGATAATCCTAACCGTCCGACTGGAATATTGTCAATGGATGGCTAAAATTAAAAACTGAAATGACTCCCATTCAATGGCTAAAAATAAAAAAAATTCCCATGATCATTGATCGGACTGTAGAGACGTTCGATTGTTAGGCATGCTTTCTGAATGCACGGTGGAGATATTCTCTACACTGAGTTTTGGTTTCAGGTACAATCAAATGGCACGTAGTTGCATTTGGAAATGCAGGCAGTCCAAATCATCAATCTGAACCGTCTGTTAGATGCAACTTTTTTTGAGCTACTACCCAAATTCACTTCATTCGGATGAGATGACTCTAACCATGTTTATGTTGGCTCTTTTATATAGCCATCCATTTTCCCAATCCATATATCGGATGGCTATCATTGTTCGACCAGAATGATTCTTTGAATTCTTTGAAACAGTAAGTTATTGTAGACACCCCACCCAGGCTAATATCTTGATTTTGTTAAGACAATCCGAGAACCATGATCATATCCCCAACCCTAACCTGAGCCATTATTCAATCCAGACCATGTCCAAAACCGATCTATTTCTTGAATCATTCTCGGGCAACAATCGAGCCAATTTCAAGCCATTTTGAGCCAAATATTCAAAACGGACTTTGTTTCACTCAAAAGGACCCACCAGATAAATTTCGAGGGAAACTGTACCGCCGGCGGTAGTCAAATTACCGCTTCCTCCCAGAAAATGCTCACGGAGCCAGTCACACGAGTTCCGGACTCAACCAGGTCCGGGCGGTAGTCGGACTACCGCCGGCGGTAGTCGGATTACCGCCGGCGGTACTCGGAATTCCGCCGCGTGCGGTCTGAGCAGGGACAGCTGTCTCAGCGTCCAAAGTCAACTCTTCCTGGAATTTACCCCTCCCATCTCCACTATTTACAGTTTTACCAGCCTCCATAGCCAATGAGAGCACGCCACGTGGCATCTCTCTCCTCTCTACCAATCACCATGTGCCACATCAGCATTTACCCCCCTCTTGTCCCTTATTTACCAAAAAACCATTGGAGAGGGCTATAAATAGCCCTCTCCCCTTTCATTTTCAGGGAGATGGTATGAGCCACCAAGGAGAGGGAGAGAAAGAGAGAAAGAGTGAGTGAGGAAGAGAGTGAGGGAAAGGGAAGGAGCTCCCAAACCCTCAAAGATCTGATTTTTTCAGCCACCCCCTAGCCCTCATCTCAGCCCTTCCAACATATAAGCGTAGCCCAGAATGATCATGGTTCAACCTACATCCTAGTCTATTCAAGAATCAAGCCAAAGATCCATCGCCCTACAAGCATTCATCATGACATCTACTCTCTTCTCAACCCCCCTGCTTCTCTAGATCTCTAGTGGATGTATGCTCTGTGACCTGCCGTACATCGGATCCTGTCACATCAGAAATTCCTAGTGACCTAGTCCACTTTTCTTATCTCTTTGCATAAGCATCATCACATCCGCCCTCTAGACGCATTGTTGGACGTATGCTCTGTAGCCCTGCCGAAATACTGGATCTTGCTACATCGAGAAATCCATGTGTGACTAGTCCCATCATGACCACAGCATCATCATCATCCCTTGAGATTATTTTACCACACTAAGTCGAGACCGTACACTTGTACGGGCAGAGAGGGTGCCTAACACCTTCCCTCTTTGTAACCGAGGTCCCTTACCCGGAATCCCGGATCGTAGACCAGGAGTCAATCTAAGGTCGGAGAATCTTCGGATTTTTCCAACCTTACGTATTCCGTGGTTCTAGCCGACCGCGGGATTTTGAAATCATTCGGCTAGTGGCGACTCCAACAATCAAAATCAGCTTAATCACCTCCACCATCATCACCCCACAACGCCACATTTTTCACAACAACGTGGACGCCCGATTTTTCAGTGTCTACAGAATGGCGACTCCACTGGGGATGAGTCTAGAACGCACTAGCTGAGACCCGACTCGACAACGTGTGGTATACTAATCTCAAGGGACATTCATCAGCGCATTCATACAAAACAAAAAAAAAATCTCTTTGGCTTACACTTGCTTAAGATCCGAACCATGACCACTCGATCCCGTACAGCCATGACTTCTCAAGCAACCCATGAAGAAGAGCCGGCACCCCAACCAGCTCCTGAAATATCCGCACATGCACCCACACCCGCACCCATACCTACATCCGTACCCTTACCAATAGCTTCGACAAAGTTTCCAACCAATATCACCACACAAGAGCTACTACTTCGAACAATGCAAGAGCTACTGCTTCGCCTGGTGCCAAGTGCCACACCGAATATGCAAATGACCCAGCCTAGTGTGGAGAACAGCTCACTCCCTCAAACTCCTTTTGCCTTCTCTCTCATTCCTCCGATGAATCCTATGCTCCCTCTCCCAGAAGAATCAGCTCAAGATCAACAACAGCAAGCAATCGGGAGCAACCCTCCCCCACATCTCTACTCAACACATCATAACAATCCGGTTACAGCACATGCAAATCACAGACAAGAACTGGCGGATGCCCATGAAGGGGGCCAGTTTCGAGTCCAGCTCACTCCCCCTAACGGGAGTAACCTCCCGGAATTGGCAGATACCCCAGGTGGGAGCCATTTCCGAACATCCCACCCTCCTCCGAAGGGGAGTGGTGTACAATTCCAGCTACCTCCCGCCACTGGGAGCCCACCTTCTTTCCATCAAACCCCCATTCTGGATCCATATGAAGAAGAAGCAGCACAAGCCCTACAGCAAGGGGCAAGATATCCGCAGCAAAGTAAGTCAGAGATTGAGGAGTTACGAGAGCAGCTACAACTGATGCAAAACCAGCTTCAAAGACAACAAGGAGTGGATCACCCATCCACCAAGTTTAGGGACCTTTGTCCCTTCCCAGACGCCCGGGTACCTCCAAATTTTGAGGTACCAAAGTTCAAAAGGTATGATGGTAGTGGGTGCCCCACAGCACATCTAAAAGCCTTTTGTGGGGAGCTCAATGCGATAGCAGGGAATGATGGAGCTTTAATAAGACTTTTTCAGAAATCCTTAAAGGGTGACGCTCTGGATTGGTACACCTCACTAGATAACCACCAAATCAGAACCTGGGAAAAACTTTCCCAAGCATTCATTGACAGGTTCTCATACAACCTGAACATGGCTCCAAGGAGAGCCGACTTGGCTGCACTGAGGCAAAAAAGCGATGAATCTTTATCAGCATACGTAGGACGATGGCGAGCTATGGCAGCTCGAATGAGAAACCCCATCGATGACGAGGAGCAGATATCCATGATTGTGCATTCAGCACATCCCAGCATTTCAGGATATCTGATCTCGTATCCGTACGTAAACTTCTCCCAACTCATCCGAGCCGGAGAACAAGTAGAAGCTGGGATCAGAGCTGGAACCATTTCCCCATGGCCACATCAGACCCCCTCAATCAAAAGAAACAAAGTCGAGGGGAAACCTGTTGGACACGGGAATGGAAACAGCGCTGCTCCCATGCAGCGTGCTACTGAAGTTAACAACATCATCGCTAACACTCAAGGCAACCAGTATGCTCCACCACTAGAGCCACGGCAGGACAGACAGTACCAGCCACAACAGAATAGGCAATACCAACCCCAGCAAACCCAACAAGGATATCGAGCACAGTCATCTCATCACAACTGTGACTTAGGGGAAATACGCAAGGACCATACAAGCAAGGAATGTTAGGGAGGAAGTTCACTTCGTTGGCACAATCATACAGCCAAGTGCTAACAATGCTCATGCAAAAGCAACTGTTAACCCCCCTCCAGCCTCGACTTCCACCTAATCCCTTGCCTCCTGGTTACAATGAAAATCGGTACTGTGCATATCATCAGGCTCTGGCCATCTAACGGACCGCGCCGCTTTGAAACATGCGGTCCAAGATTTGATCGAAAGTTAGAAGATTGCGATCACCCCACGAGGCCGCAATACGATTCAAGCCAATATTCTCCAAAATCCCCTGCCCTCGCATCAGGCAGGACCCAGTACATCCAGCACCTCTACCGTCAATCACATCGAAGGAGGTCAACCCACACATGCTTATCCACATCATTCCATCCAAGCAATCATGCCCGACACAGCCAATCGAACATGGGGACACTAGCAAGCACCATCGCCTGGGCCACAGGTGTCCCTTGAAGCAGCACCAGCTACTCAACCTCTCATATTTCTTGAAGCAGCGCCAACATAATCACATCGAAGGAGGTCAACCCACACATGCTTATCCACATCATTTTCCAAGAGACACAACCAATCGAACATGGGGACACCAAGAAGCACCATCGCACGGGCCACGGGTGTCCCAGCGACACCGGCTACTCAACCTCTCATATTTCTTGAAGCCTCTCGTAACTTTGAACGGCACCCAACGGGTCATACCCTCGAACCTCGCCCTCCAAGGGACACATTCAACTCCATCTCTCGCATATCCAAAAGGGTTGAATTATGAACTGTCATCCTCCCGATAGGTCTCCCGACTTAACCACGCCAATCTTGCAAGGGGCACCCTCGATTCAAGCCCCGCAATTCGATGCCTCACCAAGCGGCACATGCCCAGAGGATCCCTCCCCACATCAAAGAAAAGAAGAAAAATCCATGGCCACAACTAATCAAAACTTGGGGGCACCTCAAGAGATATCACTGAGTCTACCACAAACTGTTTCAAGTAATAACCCCTCAACCTCAAGAACCATTGGTATACTTGGAAGGAAGAGCGGTTCCTTCCTATAACCCGAAGGCTGTCCCATGGCACTACCCGAGAATGCGATGAGGTGAGTAACAACAAGAGGAGATTTCGGGAGAGATAGTCGAACCTAAAAGAAACTGGGGAGTTTCGTCAGAACCACTAGCAAAACTGACGCCTTATGACATAGCAGCCCAACTCAAAACCATTCCTGCACAAATATCCATCTGGGAACTCCTATGTACGTCAAGGTCGCATCGAGAGATCTTTGCGAAGACCTTGAATGATGCCCATATCTCTCCTGACGTACCTCCCGAAATGGTGGCAAGCATGATTGGCCAACTTCTCGCACCACAAGCCATCACCTTCTCTGATGATGAGTTACCACCTGAGGGTCGTGAACATAGGCGATCACTAAACATAATGGCCCACCACAAGAATTTCAAGATCCCACTAGTGCTCATCGATAATGGATCCAGTCTCAACGTTTGCCCTTTAAGGACTATTGAACGATTGGGGATAGAACCATCCTCCTTCAGACCCAGTACCATGAGCGTTAGAGCTTTCGATAATTCCCGAAGGCAAGTGGAGGCGGAAATCGACCTAGAATTACAAATTGGACCAGACATGACCCTTGTCACATTTCAGGTCATCAATATCCCTGCCTCATTTAACCTCCTCTTGGGGCGGCCATGGCTCCATGCTGTTGGAGCCATCCCATCTACCCTCCACCAAAGGGTTAAATTCCCTTCGGGAAATCGAATCATTTCAATACTGGCCGAGCCAGAAACCATCCTCCCGGTGACGGTCAGTATTCCAGAAACTGACATTCCAGTGATTGACATTCAGCATACAGAAGGCGATATTCCATATCACAGTTTTGAATTCGAAAAAGTGAACACGATCGCTAACCCTCGCCCTTAGGCTAGTCTTTGAATACGTCATTCCCCCTATTTGAGCGATTGATCTAAATTACCGTACCGAGTTCCATGAAAAAGGTATGGTAGTGAGACCAAAGACACTGCCAATGTACGAGAGACAGGGCCGGGATATCAACCGACACTTAGGAAGATCGGTGAAAGGCCAAAAAGGGGTCAACTGTTTAAATGCACACCCATCGAGTTTGTCAAAGCTGAGACAGTTTATGAGGACAAAATGGTATCTCTTGAGGACCAATTCCAAGCACTTAGACTCACAAAACAGACTAGACAAGAGTCTATCTGGCCACCAATAAGGTGGGATCGGATCCTCAGGATACCAGAGGAGCACACAAGGCCAGGGGCAGAACCCCCAGATCCATCGCATGAAACTAGGGGCATGGAAACGGGTCCATCCGCAAGTGACTCAAAACCGAGAATGTCCTTTGCAGGCAATGTAGACCAGAACAGGGAGACACCCATTCAGGGGAATACAAGGCAGAAGCAACCCATCCATTGGGTTGACAAAGGTAAGTGGCTTGCTCTGGATTGGACGGATGTTCAAATCCCGTCCCAGAAATCCGAGGAACAAGAGGAACTTCAACTCCTGGGCATAGAGGTCGAAACAGATTCGGACTCTGAGCCCAGCCCAGCAGACATCATGGTCATCGAGACAGTGACCCACAGAACAAACAGGAGGCGGTCAAGCAAGATCGAAAGAAGAAAGGAGCCTGAATGGTCACCATCCCCCTAACAATCGAATCAGCTAGCGAACCATTCGCTAGCACCAGCCTAAAAAAAAAACCAACGTAAATAGCAATTGGTATCCCGAACCAAGACAAGACCAATCATGGTTTGCAACACCATCCTGTTCAGGATATCTTGGCAACACCAAAAAATCAAAAAATCCTTCAAACACAAAAACATCAGATATTTTCAAAAATACAAAAACATCATATATTCCCCAAAATCACAAAACATCAAAAAAATTCCAAAATACAAAAACAATAGAAAATTTTTCAAAAATCACTGTGCCAAACAATTCTCATGACAAGCATGAGTTTGAAGTCGACTCATATGATTTTGATCTAGAATTAGACTTTGAACTCATGGGTTTGGATGAAGCCATGGATGAGGGAAATGATGATACCGCTCTTGAATTCGAGGATTCCCTCGAAAAATTCGAAACAAAGGCCAATGTTATGGCAGACGACTTCGAAATTGTGAACTTAGGGTCAATGGAATCCCCCAGGGAAGTGCGTATCGGGAAATCGCTTCCCCCAGAATACAAGCGAAAGATGATGGAGTTTCTGAAGCCGAGGTTGTCCAACTTTGCTTTCTCCTACGAGGACATGCCAGGGCTCGATGAAGAGTTGGTGGTGCATCATCTGCCGACAAAGCCAGAAATGAAGCCAGTCAAGCAAAAACTACGAAGGATGAAGCCAGAATGGGCCCTGAAAATCCGTGATGAAGTCATCAAGCAATACAATGCGGGATTTCTGGTAGTCTCCAACTATCCGGAATGGCTCGCAAATATCGTACCAGTTCCAAAAAAAGATGGGAAAGTCAGGATGTGCATCGACTTTAGGGACCTCAACAGAGCAAGCCCTAAAGATGACTTCCCTCTACCTCATATCGACACACTTGGTAGATAATACTTCTTGGACACAAGATCTTCTCCTTCATGGATGGTTTCTCCGGTTACAATCAGATCAAGATGGCCGTCGAAGACCGTGAGAAGACTTCCTTCATCACGCCATGGGGAACTTTCTGCTATCGAGTCATGCCATTCGGATTGAAAAATGCAGGAGCTACGTATCAACGAGCCATGACTGCCTTGTTTCATGACATGATAAACAAGGAAATGGAGGTTTATGTGGATGACATGATTGTCAAGTCTCGCACGATCGAAGGACACTTTGAAGATCTCAAAAGCTCTTCGACAATTTGGAAAGTTCAAGCTCCGCCTCAATCCGCATAAAAATGTGTCTTCGGTGCAACCAGGAGGCAAGCTTTAGGCTTCATTGTCGGCGAAGACGGTATCGGGGTGGATGAGACCAAAACCAAAGCTATCATCGAAATGCCACCGCCCAAAACCGAGAAAGAAATTCGAGGCTTCCTCGGCGAATTCAATATATCGGTAGATTCATCGCACTGACTCACTCCGGTCTGCGAACCCATATTCAAGCTATTACGAAAAAACTCTCCAAAAGAGTGGAATTACGATTGTCAGCGCCTTCGATAAAATCAAAAGATACTTGCTAAATCCTCCGGTGCTCGTACCACCTACTCCCGGGTAGGCCACTTACTTTGTATATCTCATCGTAGTGGAAGCAATCGGATGCGTTCTCGGCCAACACGACGATACAGAAAAAGGAACAAGCGATCTACTATCTAAGCCGACGGTTTACAAACTATGAAGCCAAATATTCCGGCTTGGAAAAGACATGCCTCGCCCTAGTCTGGGCAACACAACGGCTAAGGCAGTACATGATCGCTCACCCGATACTTCTGCTCGCTCGCATGGACCCGTTGAAGTACTTATTCGAAAAACCGGCACTGACGGGCAGAATTGCAAAATGGCAGTTATTCGCTTTCTGAATTTGACATCACATATGTCACCCAGAAGGCAATCAAGGGGCAAGCACTGGCCGATCACTTAGCAACACACTCCCTGCCCAACTACCAACCCCTGAAGACCTTCTTCCACGACGAAGACATCCTCCAGATCGAGGAGAAGAGGAAAGAAAGGCAGGAGAGTGGACACTCTTCTTCGACGGAGCAGCAAACTCGAAGGGGAATGGAGTAGGTGCCATACTCTACTCCCCCGAAGACGTCCCAGTTCCTATATCCAGAAGACTAGCATTCCAGGCACCAACAATGTAGCCGAATATGAGGCATGCATCGTCGGCCTAAGAGAAGCCATCATCCTCAACGTAAAGAAGTTACGAGTCTTCTTGAGATTCGCAACTCATCATCAACCAGATAAATGGCGATTGGAAGACCAAGGATGAGAAGCTGATTCCTTATCATGTCTATCTGGAAAATCTGATCGAGGAGTTCGAAGAGATCACATTCTCTCACATGCCTCGGGTCAAGAATCAGTTTGCGGACGCTGGCTACCCTCGCTTCAATCTGGAAATCCCAAAAGGAGTTCTTTGAATGGGAGCTCATTGTCGAACTCAAGAGGAACACCGCATTCGCCTACAAATCGAAGAAGCCGAGCCTACCCCAAATGATCGGCCATGGTATACGAGACATCAAAAATACCTCGAACATCGGGAGTACCGGAAGGAGCGGCTCGGCGATCGACGTACAATACAAAGATTAGCGGCTCGGTTCGTGATCACGGGGGTATCCTCTACAAGCGATCCTTCAACCAAGTCCTCCTCCGTGTCTCGACGAGACGAGAGGCACCCGGATTATGTCGAAATCCACGAAGGACTATGCGGCCCACATATGAATGGACACATGATGGCAAAGAAGATCCTACGACTCGGCTACTGCGGCTTACAATGGAGACAGATTGCGCAAGCACGTCAGGAGATGCTTCAAGTGTCAGGAGCACGCAAACCAGATCCATGCGCCTGCTTCCGAACTCTACAACTTGACGGCACCATGGCCCTTCTCCGTATGGGGACTCGACATCATAGGTAAGATCAGCCCTAAAGCTTCAAACGGGCATGAATACATCTGGTGGCGATGAGATTACTTCACTAAATGGATAGAAGCAACATCCTACACCACCGTCACAGCATCTCATGTGGTCAAATTCATGAAGAACAACATCATTAGCCGATATGGGGTCCCTCAGGCCATTATCACTGATAACGGAACTCCGTTCGTCAATAAAAGGATGGGCGATTTTCTCGACAAGTTTAAAATTCAACGCCATCGGTCAAGCCCCTACCGCCCTCAGATGAATGGTGGGGTGGAAGCCGCAAATAAGACTATCATCTGCATACTCGAAAAGATGGTGAAGACATATCGCGACTGGTCAGAAATGCTTCCTTATGCACTCTGGGCTTATCGCACGTCTATACGGTCTGCTACAGGCGCAACTCCATATGAGCTCGTTTACGGAATGGAAGAAGTACTACCAGTCGAAATTGAAATCCCATCACTGCGGATACTACTGGAAAGTGAAGTCGAAGAAGGCGAGTGGCAACAAGCAAGGTACGATCAGCGCATCATCTGGATGAGAAGCGCATGCGGGCGCTAAACCACTCCCAATGCTATCAAAGAAGGATCGCTCGAGCTTACAACAAGAGAGTCCGGAAGAGAAGTTTCAAAGTCGGTGACATGGTCATGAAACGTATCCTTCCGCCACATTTGCCAGATTCCAGAGGAAAATTCAAACCATTGTGGAACGGACCACTGATCATTCGAGAAGTATTCCCAGGAGGTGCTCTTCGGCTCACCAACCTGAATGGCGAGGATCTTCCCGAGCCTATCAACGCCGACAATGTGAAAATCTATCATGGGTAACCCTACCTAACCTTGTCAATGATTATAATCGAAAGGTTGCGTCTCTCACCTCCTTACCAGAAATAAAACTGTATATATCCACCAATTACCCTTTTCGAAATACCCATCATGTCCCAAAAAAAAAAGAAAGAAAGAAAACAAAAAAAAAAAAAAAAGAAAAAGGAAAAGACAAAAAGAAACCTAAAAAAAAAAAAAAAAAAAATAAAAAGAAAGCAAAGAAATCCATCCCGCATCCCTAGAAATCTATCCTGCATCCCCAAATAATTTCAAGCAGCTTACGATTATGATTAAAGACAAGGACAGGCGGGTAGCCAATCGGCCAGCTATGACGGAAATTCCCCCATCACTCCTAGCACTCCAAAAAAAAAAGAATAAAGGCATGCCTAAGCAAAAAAGGGCGAGTTGAAAACCTGAAAAGGCGGCTCGAGTAAAAACAGCAGGCACATAGCGGACTTGGTGAAAACCTGAAAGGGCGCCAAGGGTAAAATAGCACAAGCTGGCAAGGGGCAGGCAAGATCAAAAACCCGGGACGTAGTGAAAATCCAAGAGGACTCTACGGGCAAAAATGACGGGAAGAGCCAGACGTAGTGAAAACCTGAAAGGGCGCTACGGGTAAAAATGGCAAGAAATAAAAAATGAAATAAAAGTGCAGGAACAGAAGAAGCCGAGGCAGCAAACGACACAACGAAGAAGGATCAACTTCAGATCAGTACTCCATCGGATGCTGTTCAGATCCAGGGGATGCAATCCCGGATACCGTCTCAAGAAACCAAGACCCCAAGGAGCACAGTCTAGAATACTGTACATAACGTGGGCTGAGCCCAAGATTCTGATCCCAATCATCCAAAGTACAAATCCAAACATGAGCAAACATTGCATGAACAAAATATTTCATTCTTTTAAACCATTTTGCAAGTACACTATTTTTTTTTCTTTTATAGCAAAAATCCTCTGTGCATACAAAATAAGCAGTCAATCAACAGCAGAAATTACAGGTAAGCTCCTACCTCTCATATACCAACAATCTCTCCCTGAGCCTCTCTATCTCCATGCGCAGGTAGAAAATCTCATCCCTGACCAGACGATGTGCCACAAGCATGCTCTCATCATATCGCCGCCCTACGGCTAATCGGCGGGCCATGTCCTCACACGAGTGGCGAAGCACAGCAATCTCACTAATCAGATGGCCATGTGTGGCTAGCAGAAATGAAGGATCAATGAAGGGCCGCTCCTCAAAGGCCTCAAAAGAATCAATAACACAGGAGGAAGATGTAGCAGTGTCACCTATCATATCACGATCGCGACCTCATGCGCAAGTGCCGACTGGAACGACGATACAACGCATGCTCTGCTACCCATCGCTGGTATGGTACCGTCGCCATAGGAGGAGCCCAAGACTCAAGGCCTAGAGCCGTCGCATCCAAAGAACCCTGCCAGGAAATCCAGACTCGCCTATACAGGGATGTCAAATCAGATGGAAGAGAGGAATGTCCAAATCCAGAAAAGGCGAACTCCGGGACATCCTGCCAAAAACCAAACTGGCGAAGGAAGCGTACGGGATGATAGGAGCAGCATCCCCGAAGGCCGAGCAACAGCAAAGGAGTGCGAGCCGCACTACAGATCAGGGGCGCTCGACAAAGCCAAGTAGCCTCCCAGCTGACCTCCCACCCTCGAAGCTGAGAAAGCATGCGGCGATACAATGACTCCGTGGCCTCAGCGCCACACGGAAGGTCGTCGAGTAACAAGCGCAGCACGTCAGTACGGCGGGAATCAGGAAATGCAAGCATAGGGGTCATGTACAAGTGCTCCCATAACCATACCTGGGAGAAACTCAAATTAAGCTCAAAATATCAAAAAAATATAGGATGCATGAGAAAGAGGCAAAAGAGCAGAAAGTACCTGAAGAAATGAGCAGCAGCCTCTGAGGATGCGGGTATGTCCAAGGGAACACTCAGTCAACCCCAAGAAAAGCTCTGCCAGCACTACCGAAACGATGCTCCTGCGACAAAGAACACATCGGAAGACATCTAACAAAACTACTAGCGATGACCGTCTCCATCCTGAAAAGAGCAGCTCAGCCAAGGTGCAAAATATCAGTGCATTCAGGCACCGAAGGCGACTGCAGTCGAGATCCGGGTCTCCCACGGCCGTAGAGCGGCGGTCATATAAAATTTCGGGAAAGCTCACTAACCCCGCCCTCTGCGGTAGGAAGATCAACGGAAAATCCGAACCGGGCAACGGATCGGAAGGGCGAACCGACTCGATGAAGGAAGGTACGCCTCTGGGTCAGGAGAAGGCCGACAGACGCGCAAACTCCTCCAACGATGGACCCAGCTCCAGATCATTGAAGGAAAACAGGTTCAGGGATGGTACCCAATCATACAATGCTGCACTCAGCAGTCGCCAGTCTAAGCGAACTCGGTGAAGGTGGAGAACCTCGCGAAAGCCCAAGGAGTCCAACTCGAAGATCTCGGACTCGGTCAAACTGTCAATCCAAATGAGTAACCGCTCAGAACAGGTGCCACGCGGCTGTAGTCGACAAGTCCGAACTGGCACGCCCTCAACAATCTGGATCCTGGGTCCACCGATAGGTCATCGAATATGGGCATGCCCTCATCTAGAAAGTCAATCTCGTGATGGTGAAAAAGCCATACGCGCCCATCGCATCACGCGCAAAGTGTATCCGAAAAGCACCAACACGAGAACACGAATCCCCGACAAGCGCTACGTCGGAGGCGTCGAAATGAAGAAGCCCCAATGGCGCAACGTGCGGAGCATCCTGTGACATATAAGAGCTACATCCGCACGACGACGGGAGCCGATTGTCTAACCATCGCCTCGAAATCTGCACCAAAAAATCGACTCAGGCCGCCTATCGGAAGTCCATCGTCTACCAGATCCAAGTCATCTAAAGCTCCAAGAGGAGTCCCGTCATCCACCAAAATCTGATCCATAGCCATCCTCCCATCCATCAAACCATCCGCACCATCCATAGCCATCCTCCCATCCGTCAAAGCATCCACACCACCCATCAAACCATCCACACCATCCATAGCCATCCTCCCATCCATCAAAGCATCCATACCACCCATCAAACCATCCACACCACCTATAGCCATCCCACCACCCATCAAACCATCCACACCATCCATAGCCATCTTCCCATCCATCAAAGCATCCATACCACCCATCCATCCACACCACCTATAGCCATCCACACCATCCATAGCCATCCTCCCATCCATCAAACCATCCATACCACCATCAAGCCATCCACACCATCCATAGCCATCCCTCCATCAATCAAACCTTCCAATCCCATCAGCCCATTAGTAAGAAAAGGATCCAAGCTATAAATGGTGTTCATTCCTTCAAGAGGACCCATCACTTCTCCATCTACCCCCATCAATCCACTCATAAATCCCTCATCATTTATGGAGCTACCCACCTTTTCACCATCAATAGACCCACCTAACCCATCATCATGATTGGCCATGATGAATCAGAAGAGGAGAAAGGAACAAGGGATAGATGAGACAAAGAAAAAAGGACAAAATAAAAACAAAAGGGACGATCAGAGAGCGGACGGACGAAGATATATGAGGAAGAGACAAAAGGAATGAACAGAAAAGAACAGGGCTTGCTGGAAGAAAAGATGGACGGGGGCGGTAATCCGATTACCGCTAGCGGTATTCGGAATACCGTTTCAAAACAGAGGTGTCATCCCCAATCATCACTGCAAAGACCTGATGAGCAGCAGAAGAACGGGCAAATGTCAACGGGCGGTAGTCCGACTACCGCCGGCGGTAGTCCGATTGTCACCGGCGCCGGCCGATTGGCCGATACCGCGTACGGCCGCCCGGCCAGATTCAAGTGCAATTCAGGACAGATCTACTCGGGAGGGTAAAAAACAAGTAATTTGCTCCTATGTGCATGATTAGATAAAAGCAACTGTGAAAGCAGAAGACAATGCCAAACAAACTAAAATTTTATATCAAATGAAGGAGATCATACAGCCGATGAACTAATCGTCATCCGGAAAATAGGTGTCACTATCCTTGCTATGAAAATGAGGTCCCAAGATCCCTCCTCCAGCAAAGCGGGCACCACCACCAGGAGCATAACCAGGCTGAAGAATCGGACCCATGCCGTACTGCTCGCTCCAAGAGCTGTACTCTCTGTCTGGGTCAACAAAGGTGTTGGCTTCATAACCCTCCAAAGCAGCAACCAACTCTCTCTGTGGCACAGATCTCCAATCAGATGGTCCAGATGGCGGACTAAGCGGGACCAAAGGGCTGCCAGTCAGCTGCCAAAAAAGTCTCTCTCCCAGATACCATTTGGTCACCCGCGGATCCTCCAGGATGCGGCGTCGTCGAGAGGCCTGGAAAGCCTCCTGTGCACCAGGAGTAAGAGCTGCATTCGACTGAAGGTATGGCCGAGTATGAAACTGCAAAAGGAAGAAATTGTCAGACATGCAGAAAGCAACATATGGGCAATAAAGGGCAAGACGGATCGCTCACATCGTCAGGAACGAGGGCATCAACATTCGACCTCCAAGCAAGATCAGAAAACAAACGTGTACGGCTGCGGTTATCCTTGTACCACAGCATCATGCGCGGGAATGGAGGCGAATGATTGATCAGAGTGGGTGCCAGGTGAGGAAAGTGGTCAAAAAAGTAAACCTGCGCTACACCAAAATTAGGGGGAAACACACCAGACCATCCTCAAGGAAAAGATGACAGAAAGGATCTCGAGAAAGTACCTCAATGACTGGGTAAAAACCAGTCAAGGAGCGGCTGATGCAGTGACTGGCCTTATCCAGCCCTTCGTACAAATGCGCCAAGAGGGCTGCATTCCAGTTGTACGGCATGGGAAAAGTGATGTCTGCCACGAGCGATAACAAACGGGAACTCACTAATTCATTCCCATGGCAGAAGATCATCGCTCCCATGGTATATAAAATCAGGGCCCGAGCTTTTATCACAGCTGCAACTTCAGTCTCAGGGATGCGCCTGGCGAAATTCGAGGAAAGCCACAAAAGTTTAAATCGATGGCCCGAAAATTCTGTGGCATCTGGCATCATCCCTAATAGCTCCATCCAGTCGTCCTCAGTAGTCTTGGAAGGTCCTCCTCAAAGGGCACAGAACCACCATCATATCTAAGACCCCATATATATGTCATATGGGGTGATCCCCACTCTCCAAAGGGCAAATTTGGAATGTATGTGTCTCGGGGTGCCATCGCTCGGCCAAGGCGAGATAAGAGCGACATGTTCGTCTTGCTCAGACGAACCCGGAAAAGATGCGCAAAAGGGGTACGCTCTAGAACCTCAAAGAACAAGGGCTGAGGATCGTGAAACCAGTCAGGCCAATGCCTTCTGACTCCACGCCCTCTAAGAATCGCAGGCGCACCGCCTTCCCGAGCTACGTCGGAAAGATGCCGACCCTCCCGCGGCACGAAACATGGGTCAGTCGAACGCTGAGACGGACCAGCCTCATTCCTACCTCGACGGGGCATACTGCACAGGCAAAGCCTACAGGTAAGTTCCATGTGAAGCCCATACTTCAAAAGATCCATCTCAAAAGCCCACTTTCAAGGACAATCTTAAAAGGCCAAAAAAAAAAGAAGAAGAAGGGTCCATGGTGAAAGGCCCATCTCGGAGGCCCACGTCCACAAACCCACCTTCAAGAGCATGTTTTCCAGAATAACCCATTCCAAGGCCTAAATCCTCTTCAAAGTCATTGCCACTTTAAAATCAAAGGCTCGCTCAAAGATCAAGGTCCATTCCAAAAAAAAAATGGAGGGAGGGGCCATTTCAGCAAATCCATCCATGATCGAATGGTCCAAATCACTCATACATAGTCTAGATCATTTCATCCAATGGTCCAGATCATCCAGATCATCCATCTCATGATCTAGATCATCCACACATGGTCCAGATCATCCATCCGATGGTCTAGATCGTCCACACATGATCTAGATCAACGGTCCAGATCATCCATCATCCATCCATTCATACATGATCCAGATCAATGGTCCAAATCATTCATACATGATCCAGATCAACGGTCCAGATCATCCATCATCCATCCATTCATACATGATCTAGATCAATGGTCCAGATCATTCATACATGATCCAGATTAATGGTCCAGATCATCCATCATCCATCCGTCCATACATGATCCAGATTAATGGTCCAGATCATCCATCATCCATCCATTCATACATGATCCAGATCAATGGTCTAGATCATTCATACATGATCCAGATTAACGGTCCAGATCATCCATCATCCATCCATCCATACATGATCCAGATTAATGGTCCAGATCATCCATCATCCATCCGTTCATACACGATCCAGATTAATGGTCCAAAACACCCATCATCCCTTCATTCATGCATGATTCAAGTTAATGGTCCAGAACATCCATCATCCATCCATCCATGCATGATCCAAATCCATCGTCCAGATCAATCATCCATCCACCCATCCAACGGTCCGGATCGTCCAAAAAAAAAACAAAAAAAGAAATTAGATCAAATAAAAGGTGGGGCCCCCCTTTCTTATCACACCCCACTCTAGCAAGTGAAAATAAAAACAAAAACAAAAAAAATATAAATACAATCAGCAACTTGAATAAAGAAAAAAAAATAAATAAATAAAATAAATAAATAAAAATATGCAAAATCTCAGTAAGATCCGAGTGGTCTAGATTTCACGTAAACCGATCAACGGTCCGGATCATAGCCCTCCCAAAAAAAAAAAAAAAAAAAAAAAAGGAGAAAGATTGCAAGATCTCCTCAAGAGGATGGCCCGCCAAGAACCTAAGGAGAATCCAATGGCCAAGAATACCTGAAATCAAAGAAAATACAAGGTAAAAATGAGCTCCAGGGACCACAAATGCGTCCCTGGACGATCGGGCGAGCAGGCTAAATGGGAAGAAGGCTGCATCGGACGGACCAGCAAAGAGGAACGGACCAGCGGTCCATTTGACGGACCGGCGGTATCCGGACTACCGCTGGCGGTCAGCATTCCGACCGCCGCCGACAATGACGACGGGGCGGCGTCTTTCCCCCATGCCCACCCCCAGTGACCGGTCCTCCCTTTGGACCGATAGACAAAGTCAAATTTTTTTTTTAAATAGACTCCTGTTTCCTCTAAAGTTCAAAAAGGGTCTTCAAAAATTCCAAGAATAAACTTCTGATTCTCTAAAACCTCCAAAATGTCCAAAAAATTTTAAAAAAATAAACTTCAGTTCTTCTAAATCTCCAAAAAGGTCTCAAAATTTCTAAAAATAGATTTTAGTCTTTCTAAACCCTTGAAAATGGCCCCCAGAAAATTTCAAAAAAAATAATAAACCTTTATCCTAAAAAAAAAAAAAAAAAAAAAAAAAAAAATCCCAAAAATCCAAAAAAAAAAATATATATAATAAAAAAAATAAAATCCAAAATCCCAAAAAGTCTCCAAAAAATTCCAAAAAATCCCAAAATTTCCCAAAGGATTTCATAAAACCTCCAAATTTTCCAAAAATCTCAAAATCTTCAAAAAAATAAAAATAAAAATAAAAATAAAAATAAATAAATAAATACCAAGTAACTCTAAAATAAATCCTCATGCCCAAAAGGTTTGCTTCTTCTAAAAACAGTAGCCCCATTAATTTATTAGTGGAGGCCATCTGACCTTTTACAAATAAAAAATTAGCCCCATTAATTTATTAGTGGAGGCCATCTGACTCTCAAATAAAAACCGTTAGCCCCATCAACTCATTAGTGGAGGCAACGCGACTGTTTACTTAACTTGCGAAAATAAAAACCGAACGACGACGCCCACCCGCGAGATCGAACGGATATTTTCCAAAAAAAAAAAAGAGAGTTCAGATAAAATTCTCAAGGAGCCTATCTCCAAAGAGGATAGTTTTAAAAAACGCGCGCGTCACGCAGTACACTGAGGAATCTTCCATATTCTCCAGTTGCGGACAGTGCAAACAGTTAAATAAGACCCGATCTCTTCCGGTTTCCCCGAAGGACGATCGAGTCCGTACATGATATATGTACGATTGGCCAGATCTCTATAACTGGGTAGTCGTACAAATGCTAGTAAGATGAGTGGATCTATCTCTGGAAAGAATAATCAAACTCGAAGTGAAGACAATCCATTGTAACCAAAGTGTCAGACTCAGCAGATTGCATGGCAAACAGATTACTTGCACATACCTAGTCCGGAATGTTCGCAAAATTTGATCGAGTCCAAGTCGGCGTAGTGAGTTCCCCGTAAGGCCGCACCAACGCGCAGGGCAGCTAACCACTTTGACGATCAAATGGAACGAACATTCCTAGGGTGATTACATAGCAAAGGAACGACAGACCTAACAGTACGGGAATCCTCGTAAAGCCGCGACGAATGCGCAGAGGCCCTTACTTTTTAGACTTACCCTCCAATGCTGTAAACAATCCGATGTGAAGAGGTTGTGATTGGTGATCCGTAAAGCCGCGACAAATCGCGCAGGAGACAATCACAACGTTTTCCTCAACCCTCGTGATATGTGCAAGTCATCTTTTTCCAAACAAATCGGCGATGATGACACAATGGTAAGCAATAGATTTGAATCGCTACCCTTCATTCGACACGGAAAGGGTGGGGTGTCCACTTGCTTTGACCTTCGGTTGCTCGCAACCTCGGTCAAAGAGGGCATCTGTAGACACCCCACCCAGGCTAATATCTTGATTTTGTTAAGACAATCGAGAACCATGATCATATCCCCAACCCTAACTTGAGCCATTATTCAATCCAGACCATGTCCAAAACCGATCTATTTCTTGAATCATTCTCGGGCAACAATCGAGCCAATTTCAAGCCATTTTGAGCCAAATATTCAAAACGGACTTTGTTTCACTCAAAAGGACCCACCAGATAAATTTCGAGGGAAAGCTGTATCACGGCGGTAGTCAAATTACCGCTTCCTCCCAGAAAATGCTCACGGAGCCAGTCACACGAGTTAGGACTCAACCAGTCAGGGGCGGTAGTCGGACTGACGCCGGCGGTAGTCGGATTACCGGCCAGCGGTACTGAATTTCGCCGCGTGCGGTCGAGCGAGGACAATTTGTCTCAGCGTCCAAAGTCAACTCTTCCTGGAATTTACCCCTCCCATCTCCACTATTTACAGTTTTACCAGCCTCCATAGCCAATGAGAGCACGCCACGTGGCATCTCTCTCCTCTCTACCAATCACCATGTGCCACATCAGCATTTACCCCCCTCTTGTCCCTTATTTACCAAAAACCATTGGAGAGGGCTATAAATAGCCCTCTCCCCTTTCATTTTCGGGAGATGGTATGAGCCACCAAGGAGAGGGAGAGAAAGAGAGAAAAGTGAGTGAGGAAGAGAGTGAGGGAAAGGGAAGGAGCTCCCAAACCCTCAAAGATCTGATTTTTCCAGCCACCCCTAGCCCTCATCTCAGCCCTTCCAACATATAAGCGTAGCCCAGAATGATCATGGTTCAACCTACATCCTAGTCTATTCAAGAATCAAGCCAAAGATCCATCGCCCTACAAGCATTCATCATGACATCTACTCTCTTCTCAACCCCCCTGCTTCTCTAGATCTCTAGTGGATGTATGCTGTGACTGCGTCAGTACATCGGATCTGTCACATCGAAATTCCTAGTGACCTAGTCCACTTTTCTTATCTCTTTGCATAAGCATCATCACATCCGCCCTCTAGACGCATTGTTGGACGTATGCTCTGTAGCCTGCCGAAATACTCGGATCTTGCTACATCAGAAATCCATGTGTGACTAGCCCCATCATGACCACAGCATCATCATCATCCCTTGAGATTATTTTACCACACTAAGTCGAGACCGTACACTTGTACGGGCAGAGAGGGTGCCTAACACCTTCCCTCTTTGTAACCGAGGTCCCTTACCCGGAATCCCGGATCGTAGACCAGGAGTCAATCTAAGGTCAGAGAATCTTCGGATTTTTCCAACCTTACGTATTCTGTGGTTCAAGCCGACCGCGGTATTTTGAAATCATTCGGCTAGTGGCGACTCCAACAATCAAAATCAGCTTAATCACCTCCACCATCATCACCCCACAACGCCATATTTTTCACAACAACGTGGACGCCTGATTTTTCAGTGTCTACAGTTATCCAATGTAGATGAACGGTTGAGATTGATGATTGATCCTAGTTCGTATTGACGATCTTGGCCGTCCATTTTGGGATGGTATTGATCAAACGGCTCAGCTCATCCGATCCATGTGAATTTCTCTTGGCAACATATGAATTGTGGGATAGAGTAAATGGACGGTCCAGATTGACTATACTAAGGAATCACATGTCCATTACAAGGATGTACTTGAAAGATAATCACGATCTAATCTGACCCATTTGTTTGAGAAGAGGCAGCTGTCGACATTAACATCAGCAAATTTAAAAGGATTTTCAGCAAGGAAACACTATCTTATCTGAAAAGATACCACAAAACTGGAAGATTCTGCGTAATTCGTTAAATTGGTGGGCCCACCTGTGATCAAGGCCGCCGATGGACTCATGTAATAAAATGAGCTTGAAAAATAAATGGACGGTGTGGATAAAACACATACATCTTGGTGGGGCCCACAGTACCCACGTCGGTGCTGTGTGCTAGACTACTCAATCTGAGGCCACGCTGTGGATTGCAGATGACTTCGAAATCACCATAACGTCGTGATCAGAGCCGTTCAAATAAGGGCCTGCAAAATGCAACGTGCGACCATTATTACTCCTGCCGACAATTTTCCCTACCGTTAATCGAATGGCTGTGATCATCCAATCATGGTTAATTTTTGGTCGTGTGCAATCGACGGTAGGTTTCTTAGATCCAACGGTCATTCTTCATCATAATCGGGTTGACTCGACGCCACGTGGGAATTCAACAATGTCTTAATACAGGAACAATTTAAAATTGATTTCTAGGCCGGATCCACCGCAAAGGCTTTGTGGGGCCGACCGAGATGTATGCATGACACCGAATCCGTCCATCATGTTCACCAGTCATCATGATATTATGCAAGGATCATCACGGTCAATTCCTTAGAAAAAATCATGCTAATCATGGCACCCAAAAATCATGCTGATCAGAAGCTCCGGTGGACCACACCATAGGGAACATTTGTATGGGACGCCGACCACTAAAAACCTTCCAGATTGTGTGTTGACCCACCTGTTTTTTATATGCCATCCAATCCATTCATAAGATGCAATCAGACAGGATAAATTAACACCCGAAACATCTGGTCATTTTAAAACCTAAGGTGGGCCACACCCAGTGATGTTATAGGTTTTAGGCATGATTTTACATGGTGTGTCCCACATGAGTTTTGGATGGGGATGATTGTTGGCCTCAAGTGACAACATGAGGTGGTTCACATGATGTACGGATTGGATATCAAGCACAAATCAAGCTGGCCCCACTCATCACAAAGCCATGTAGTGGATCCTGCCTGTTTTCTTTATATTATCAGCTGTACGTACTCAATGGTCCTGCTTACTTTCCATCGTTGGTCAAAGGTAACGTCCGTTTTCCACGCAAGCCTGCCTTTTAAAAATACGAAGTGCTCAGCAACCTGACAAGGGATAACATCAGACAGATTGGGCGATCTGGGCCATCTGATGGGCCTTGGGGAACACTCAAGCCCGTGGCTGCATTCCAATCATTCTCATGTGCGGGAATTTAGGCCCACCCCTCGATCACCGTACATACGATCAAAACCAATCTCCATGATTTGGTGATGTCAAACAGTGGCTAGGAAAAAAACTGTAATATACTGATAATCTAAGACCCGAAAAAATTCAAATTCGCATTATTCCTAACTCGTCCGCTTGAATAGCTTCGTTAGCCCTCTATTGGAATGCAGACGAGTCATATGTTAGTTTTATCAGAGTTGTATATATTGGGGGTTTCAGGGGTGCTGCATCACCTGAATTTTTCAAATTTTGGACTCACATGATGTCTGATGAGTTCTCAAAAAGTTCGCACCAGCTCCGTGCAAACTGGTGCGAGCTGAGTTATATATATATATATATATATATATATATATATATATATATGGGTCGAGTGCATGGGAACTTCTCATGAGGTTGAGTTGTGTGGGCCCCACTGTGATGCGTGTCAACCATCAACACCGTGCATTTGATGGGTCCCCTTTACATTAAGGGATATCTCAAAAATCAGCCCTAAGGAACTCAGGTGGGCTATACCATCTAAAACCGTGTGAAAACATGACTAAAACTTATAAAAGTACTTGGTGGGCCCACCTGAGTTTTGGATGCGGCTGAAAGTTGGTCTAACACTTTATCCAAGTGGGACACACACAATGGATGGTATCGATTTATGAACCACATCTTGGTGGGCCCAATAAATGATTATAAATGTTATAAGGGAGTAACCCCTCTGGTGTGGCCCACCCAAGTCATATATTGTGTTCATTTTTAAGCATGTGGCCCACCATGGAATGGTGCATCTGACTGATGGGGTAGATATTCGACCCACATCATGGTGGGACCCACAGAGCTTGACCTTATGGGAAGTTTCCATGAGGACGTCATAGTACCATTTTCCCATATATGTATATGGTACTATGCGGTGGAGATGTGTGGGCCCCACTGTGATGTGTGATGGACATCCACCCCAATCAAGTGCACCCTTTTCTTGGTGGGCCATGGGCCTAAAAATCAAGCCAATCCACACACACACATATATGTATAGTTGCAACCTGATCCCTAGTGGTGGTGGTGGCTAACAGTGAACTGACATTGGGGTGTACTAACAAGCTAGCGCGCGCGCGCGCACACACACACACACACACACATATATATATATAGGCATGCTCACCTGTGCACTTACACACGTGCGCACCTTTGCACACGTGTCATGGTTTTAGATGGTATGGCCCACATGAGTTTTGTATACAGCTGATTTTTAGAATATCCCAAAATCTAAAGGGGACCCATCAAATGCGGTGTTAATGTTCAACACACATCATGGTGGGGCCCACACAACTTGACCTCATGAAAAGTTTCTATGAGGTCGACCTTATAATAACATTTTTCATATATATATATATATGTGTGTGTGTGTGGGGGGGGGGGGGGGTGGGAAAGGTACTACGTGCTTGACCTCACAATAAGCTCCCATGTGGTCGAGTTGTGTGGGCCCCACCATGATGCGTGTCGACCATCAACACCGTGCATTTGATGGGTCCCCTTTAAATTATGGGATATCCCAAAAATCATCCATATACGGAACTCAGGTGGGCCATACCATCTAAAATCATGTGAAGACATGCCAAAAACATATAAAAGCACTTGGTGGGGCCCACCTGAAATTTGCATGCGTCTGAAACTTGGTCTGAACCCTCATCCAAGTGGGACACACATAATAGATGGGTTGGATTTGCAAACCACATCTAGGTGGGCCCAAATAATGATTATGAATGTTTTAATGGTGCATGGCCCCTCTCAACTTCTGTATGTGGTGTGCCCACACAAATCACAGATTGACTTGATTTTTGAGACCTAGGCCCACGATGGAATGGTGCATCCGACTGATGGGGTAGATGTTCAAAATGCATCACGGTGGGGCCCACCAACTCGACCTCATGGGACGTTCCCATCAGCGCATAGTACCTTTCTATATATATATATATATATATATATATATATATATATATATATATATATATATATATATATATATATAAAGGTACAATGCGCTCTAGCTAACGATAACCTCCCTTGAGGTTGAGCCATGTGGGCCTAACTGTGATGTGTGTTGACCATCAACACCGTGCATTTGATGGGTCCCCTTTAAATTATGGAATATCCCAAAAATCAGCCGTATACGGAACTCAAGTGGGCCATACCATCTAAAATCATGTGAAGACATGCCAAAAACATATAAAAGCACTTGGTGGGGCCCACCTGAGTTTTAAATGTTGCTAAAACTTGGTTTGAACCCTCATCCAAGTGGGACACACATAATGGATGGGCTGGATTTGCAAACCACATCTCGGTGGGCCCCAGAAAATGATTATGAATGTTTTAATGGTGCACGGCCCCTCTCCACTTCTGTATGTGGTGTGGCCCACACAAGTCACGGATTGACTTGATTTTTGAGACCTAGGCCCACGATAGAATGGTGCATCTGACTGATGGGGTAGATGTTCGAAACGCATCACGGTGGGGCCTACACAGCTCGACCTCATGGGGCGTTAAAATCAACTCGAGCACATCACCTGAGTTTTGAATGCTGCTGAAACTTGGTCTGAACCCTCATCCAAGTGGGACACACATAATGGATGGGCTGGATTTGCAAACAGCATCTCAATGGGTCCAAAAAACATCTCATGAATGTTTTAATGGTGCACGACCCCTCTCCACTTTTGTATGTGGTGTGGCCCACACAAGTCACGGATTGTCTTGATTTTTGAGACCTAGGCCCACGATGGAATGGTGCATCTGACTGATGGGGTAGATGTTCGAAACGCATCACGGCGGGGCCCACACAGCTCAACCTCATGGGACATTCCCATTCGCTCGACCGCATAGTACCTTTTTCCATATATATATATATATATATATATATATATATATATATATATATATGAAAAAAGGTACAATGCCTCTAGCTAACGATAAGCTTATCGTGAGGTTGAGCTGTGTAGGCTCCACTGTGATGCGTGTCGACCATCAACACTGTGCATTTGATGGGTACCCTTTAAATTATGTGATATCCCAAAAATCAGCCGTATACGGAACTCAAGTGGGTCATACCATCTAAAATTATGTGCAGACACCATTAAAACATATAAAAGCACTTGGTGGGGCCCACCTGAGTTTTGCATGCGCCTGAAACTTGGTTTGAACCCTCATTCAAGTGGGACACACATAATGGATGGGCTGGATTTGCAAACCACATCTCAGTGGGCCCTCAAAAATGGTTATGAATGTTTTAATGGTGTACGGCCCCTCTCCACTTCTGTATGTGGTGTGGCCCACACAAGTCACGGATTGACTTGATTTTTGGGACCTAGGCCCACGATGGAATGGTGCATCTGACTGATAGGGTAGATGTTCGAAACGCATCATGGTGGGCCCCACACAGCTCGACCTCATGGAACGGAGCCATGATCTCGAGCACATTATATATATATATATATATATATATATATATATATATATATATATATATATATATATATATATATATATATATATATATATATATATAAGAAGAGTGCGAGAGAATTAAGATTTGTAATTATATTTTTCTTGTTTTAGTGAAATAATAATAATAATAATAATAATAAGTATTATTGTCCAATTGATACATACTTATAGTAGAACCACTTCAATATCTGTATTTCTTGCCTTTTGTTTTGAATTTAGCCTTTGGCCTTTCATCTTACCATTTTCTTTTACGTTTAGCTTGTGCAGGTATTTTTCCCCAACAACTAAACCCTATCCAATTCAAGCCCTTTGGAACTTACATCATGCAATATATGAGTTGTCTTAGCCTTTGGCCTTGGTTTTACACTGCCGGTCCAACTTCCAAGCCATGGCTGGCCCCATAAGTTAAGGAGAAAATTATCAACGGTCCGAAATAGTTTGATTGGAAAATTTTCCTTTTGACATCCTCCATCTACAATCATTTCCATCCAATAAATGCTGTTTATACATGGTGGGAGCCACTCATAAGTCTCTTAAGCCATTTCATTCTTTTTCATAATGGTTGCGAACTTGACGACTGGACCAGGGCATTCATCATTTGCCTGGATGCTGGGCCTAGATTTCAAGCCCCAACCCAGCACTGTCGGTATGGGTTAGGCTACCTGGTCTGGTCTGCCAGGGTCCAGCCCATGGCCACCCCAAATGCACAATTAAAACAAAAACATATTCTACTACATCTACCCTTTTAAGGGTCTCTACTACAATTTTCATACATACCGGTTCAACACAGACCCGAGTCTGCATCTTCAGAGCATTGCAACCGTCTCAACACTAATCTAGACAGCTTCCTATTGCACAACTCGAACCTAACAGGAACGTCGGCAGTGATCTCACCGTCTATGAAGTCTGGCATCCTCATCTGATGGCCCAGCTCTGCTGCTTCTTCATCTCGATCGATCACACGGTCGAAACAAATGTACCTCCCAGATGCCCCGCTGCCTGTCTCCTCATACACGCAGATATGCGCCCGGGCCACACTGCTAACATCGACGGCAGCCAGTAGGCCACGTATGTACATCTCTTGAGCCCCTGCATGTCAAGAAAGACAAGTGGGGAAGTTGTAAATTTAGGGACCTTCATATATGGCCGTTTATAGGGTGGGTTCCTAGCCCGGTCCATTTCTTGCTAGGCCCACAAATCACATGAAAATATTCCCATACACGGCCCATGGGCCTTAACTACATGAACCGAGCTAGCTCGGTTAGCTCGCTTGACTCAACTAGAAAAAGCTTGATTCGAAGCTGGGTTCGAGCCGAGTTGAGCTGTTTTTTTAGCTCGAAAATGTGTTCGAGTTGACCCCAGCTCGACTCGACTCGGATTGAACCCAGCTCGAATCAAACTTGGATCGAACCAATTTGTTGGCCCAGTTACTTTGATTTTGATGTTACTCACCAAGTGTTTGATGAAATGACCCAATGAAATGTGGCTAGTGGCAAGGAAGGTATATATATGAAACTAATATATATATGTATATATTTTATGTTGCTTAAAAAGTGTTTGATAAAATACTTATAAAACCATTGGTGATGTCTTAAATATGATGAGTTTTAAAGGTGCAGTTTAGCTGTTGATTGAACCAAGCCAAGCTGGCCAGTCAGGCTCGAAGACCGAGCTGAGCCAAGTTCGAGCTGAGGTCAGCTATGCCGAGTTGAGCTGAGTCACCTCAACTTGGTTCGACTCCATGTACACCCATACAGTAAGGACCACGTGGTCTTTCTCTTTCAATTTGGACGGCGTGGATAAAAACCATGCATCACAGCGGACCCCATAGAGCCCCTGCCTATGTAAACCTATCACATCTGTTAGTGGTTGTTATTGACTGTAGAACATACCTAACACAACCTACTGAAGACGTGAACATGTTTGCCACGTGACCTACCTAACACCAAATGCTACTATGGTGTGACCATTTTCAAAGAGACTGGAAATGGGCACGTACCTTTGAGGTAGGCAATGGACGGTGTGGAATTTCTCTCGTAAAATTCGGGACCTGTGATCAGGGCCGGACAAATGGTCGCCAGTCGAACGTCTCTGTCACGTGCCACGTTCCATGCGCCTTTCTCTGCCATCGTCTTTCCCAACGCAAACCATAGCTGCCAAAAGCAAACAGAGCTGTATCATCATCATATGGAAGGAAGAGTCTCCATCTGGACCGTTCATTAGATTGGGCCCACTTGGCTTGTATCGCGGATCAGAAATCAGGCCCGTTCTATCATCGGCTGGCCAGTACGCATGAGTGGGGTGTGAACCACTGGTCAATTCTTTTGAACGTCCGTTTATTTTCACGCACGTTCGCCCACCTGATGATAGGCACGACACTTTTCTGTAATCCCTCAATGGGACCCACATGTCTGAAATCCACTCCGTTCATTAGTTTCTTCAGCTCGGCTAGGGACATGGAACCAAAAAATGAGACAGATCCAATGCTCAAGTGGGCCACACCACCAGAAAAAGTAAGGATGGAAACGTGTAGGGTGGACGTGGAGTCACGGATTATTGTTGTTATTTCCAAATAAAAAAGAAATATTAAAGACTGACGGAACTATAGTGTGGACGGTTAAATTTGACTTTTTTGTATGCCACGTATGCAATTTCAACAACCTGCGTATCAACCGTCAAACTCTGCTAGAGTATGACCTGAAATTAGTTATCTTAATTAAACTGTGGTGAAAAGTTGAAAATACTCCTGATAGTTTTCTCACCTTCTTCTGTCGGCAGAAGCTTTCATCACTCCAACAGCTTTCATCGAGAATTGGGGGGAGATCAACGACCGGATCGCTTCGCCAAATGCAGGCCAGAAGGGAAGATGTGAACACACATTTCGTGACCGAAGGGGTTCGCGCGCATGCCTCGATCACCGTCTGCGATGCTCGATGTTCCATCTCAGCCATCCATTTCTACATAGAAAGAGAAAGAGGGAGGAAGAATAAGGCTGTGTGCAACATATATTGTATTGTATGTGGAATGATCTTGTCCGTTGAATTAGTTGGTGTTTGGATGCTATCTTTATTGTGTATGAATCATAACTCTCGTCATCATGCTTGGCCCACCATGAGACAGCCGGAATTCCCCGGCCTGGTGGGCCATACCAAGGTTACATCAAGAGCTATCGGCCGTCCATTGGGCCCTTATAGAATGAGAGCCTAGCCTACTTTGCAAGTAATGGGCCCCCCAAATGAATAGTTTGGATCACCATCAAGTTGGGAGTGGATGCTACATATCTAGACAATAAACATAAAATCCTTTCCAAATCGGCCATCAACGGTATGCTTGTTTTACCAATTATCTGTGATGATTAGTAATTTATCGTCATCTTTGATTTATCAACCGTAAAACTATAATTATGACATTTTTATATTACTTTAACCTTAAATCATTACTAAAATAAATTATATCATTTTTTTGATATGAGACTTCCATAATAATACTATAAAAAAGTGTAATTATTATAAATTATTTTACTTATCTACTTGATACATGTGTATTTGATTAATGATTTATATGTTTGGTTGTATAGAGTAAAATCATAATGATGACACATTTCTTTCGTATAATTAAATAATTGGTAAAATAAACAAGTCCCTAAAAAGCATGTCTCTCTTTTTACGGCATTTGAAAAAAAAAAAAAAAAACAATTCTAACTTTTTCCGTCTCCCATCACAAGGCATTCAAAAGATAAAAACTTCTATACTCTCTTGAGGTGATGGATGATGCATAGGCACTTAAAAATCACACGTGGCATATAGGTAATTATTTAATTTAAACTATTTAAATTTTGATCTAAGTTTATATGTATTATAACAAAAAACTTACTCTTTGAAATTTAACAATTAAGTTGGTGGACATTTATTAGTCAGTTAAAAATAAAAAAATATCCAATAATCTTATTTCAACAAATATGTTTCCTAATTGGAGGTTAAGATTACTCGATCAATATGATTTAGGGGCAGTGGCTTAGCTGCAGTGAATTCAAAAATTAAGACAGTTTATTTTGAATTAGTAAATGCCAACTCTACAATTTTGAACTGCCTCGTGCATAAAGCATCATAAGCTTTTAGAGTATTAAATAATTCCCTTAAAAAAAAAATGCCGCTGTGATATTGGAGTCATCGTTCTTTGGTTGTCTTCATATATTTGTCTCTGCGAAGACAATACACCGAATTGGATGAATTGCTCAACCTCTTGGTGAGCGCAATTAGATACATTTATATAATTATGTTGAGTTTGTTTTACAATTACCATTTTAATTACAACAGATAAAAATAAGATCCTTAAGAATATTTATTTTGTTACAACAGCAAATGATGTCCTGATCATGTGGTTGGTTTGTGATGACGTGACAATTTGACTTCGTAAATCACTTTATCTCTAACAGTCTCTCAGTGGGGTCATATTTTTTATTTTTTTTAAAAGACTACACATATCAAACATTCCCATCTCTCTAACTGTTGGCTATTAAATCAATGTTAGGAAAAAATGGTCAGAAGACAATCTGTGGTAAGGATTGTCTGATAGACTTGATTTTTGAAACATAAGCTAATTTTTCTAATACGAGTTAGTGTAGGCACAACAGTACGAATGTATTAGGTAGTCTCTATGACTATCACATTAATTTAATTTCTACAAATAAGAAGAGAGGGAAAGAGATTAATCCCTAGCTCTAATTTTTTTCCTTAATCAGTTCGCAATGTTTGAATGAACGATCAGGCCCATGGCTTTGTGCACCGTTCGTTCTATTGATAATTAATCCTGTCATCCACACCGCTCATCCCACAGTTCCCTGCTGGTGTATGTCCCCCTCCAGACATGAAGTTGTTGGAGAGGTGGTAGTTGAGACGTCCCTAGCATTGCCTAAAAACGCCCTAATCGATTGTGTCATGAGTACGACAAGGAAGCACTCTCAGTGGTGAAATTCAATTTCAGACGTTGCTTTACTGATTGATGTAATCCAATGACCAAAAATGTATCCATCTTGTGGGTAGGTTCATCAAAGAAGTCAGGTTTGATGATCCACTACAAGAGTACTACAAGCTACTTTTTAGTAATGGACGGTTGCAATAAAGCTATATGCATACCCTACTACGCTGCAGTATGCTCATGTGTTGCATGTGAACCGTTTGATCATAATACCTAGACCATATATTTAGGGTACGGAATTACCAATCACTTAAATAGGTCAAATGATTCAGTAACCGTGTGTGCATTCCAACACTTGTTGATAGAAGCGCATGCTACAAAAGCTCTGTGGGGTCCACTAAGATGTGTGTGTGAGACATCCACTCTGTCCATCAGCTGAGCCAGCTCAAGTTATATATATAGGATGTTTAAGCCAATTCAAATCTTAAGTGGGCACTGTCCACTGAAACCTTCCTGGGGCCGCTATGATGTTTATTTGCCATCCACCATGTTCATTGGGTAGGACTCACTAAGTTAAATGGAAAAATAAATATAAACAAAAACTTTAGTTAGCATTTAAAATTTTTCAATGATGGACATTTCATTCCTACTCTTCTCTTAGTATAATTAAGTTTTGAATTGGCTTGATTTCGGTCCGGAGGAAATGATGGGCAGAGTAGATGTCACATACAAGTTATGGTGGTCCCCATTAAGCTTTTTGGTGCATCTGTCTTTGGCAACAGGTGTTGCATGAGTATTCTCAATGGATTAGGTGAGACTCGAACTCACCCAGACAACACAACCCTTACTATGAGCCCACTTTGATTTATGTATCATATATCCACTTCATTCATCCATTTTTCTAATCATTTCTGGGCATTATCCTTAAAATGAAATAGATCCAATAATAAGGTAGACTATACCATAGGAAACAGGTGATTGACAATTAATGGGCTACAATAGTTATGAATCAAGCTGATATCTACTTTTTCCCTTCATCTACACTTACATGACCTTGTCAACAGATTGGATGGTAAATAAACACTACAGAAATATTAAGGTGTGCCCTAAATTTATTTTTTTAAAATGATAGGGAGTTCAAAAACTATTATTTCCATGGTATGTGTTAGAGTCATGAGAGGGTTTGTGTATAAGGGGGTGCGGGGTGGGGCAGGGGGAGGATGAATCGGAGGTGAGGAAGGTGGGCAGTGGGTAGCAGGATGCAACATAGCAGCTGGCAATAGGCTCGGTGTGGCCAGCAGGTGGTGATAATGGCTGCAGCCAGAGTAGGAGGAAGAGCGAAGAGGGAAAGGGGTACGGTCCATTAGGGTTTTGAGAACCCTAGCTCTAATACCATGAAAATTACTAATTATGTTTAATTATGATAATTTGTTTCTCCACTCTCTTTCTTATTTATAATAATAAAATATCTAGAATATGCAAATTGTGGTCCACAGGACCACCTAATACACAAACTCTCTCATGACTCTAACAGGATGACCCACCTGATAATTGGCTCTACTTAGTTTTTTAGATACTGCCCTAATTAAAATGACCTGCAAAACGGATGGACGACGTCAATACAGAATACATACACCAAGGTGGGTCCCATGGTAAGGGCCTCACCCTCTTGGGTGAGGCCAGGGTCTCACCTAATCCCCTCCCTCCGTCTACAGGCACCATTGTTTATAGGCCATCTACCGGCGGAGATGTACGGTTGGAAGCTTGGAAAGTACTTTCCAAGAAAATGACACTCTCTTGTAAGTTGGCAATTCACCTTTTTATGGAAAACATTTTGGATTGAAAACATTTTCAGGAAGTGGTTTTCTTTTCTTTTTAAAAACGAAGTGCTAAAACTTTTGGTAACCTTATCTTTTTGGTTTTTGTCTTTTTTCTCTTCCTTGAAAGGTAACTTTCAAATAAAATGTCATTTTTTCTACTTAAAACTTTCAAAGCTTCCAAACATACCCTTATTTTTTATTTATTTCTTAACAGTAATCTTAAAATTATTACCGTATAGCCTGAGATGCCGCTGGGGTCAGCAAAACAAGAGGTGTGAAATACTCCACGACAGCCGTCGAAGGCTTCACATAAGCTCTCCAATTCTGTCAGTTTCACCATCACGGCCGACACTCGATGATGGCCCCTCTCCCCAAACATCTCCATCTCTCTCAGCTTCTCTAAATCATCTGTACTTCCATCCAAACAACATAATTCAGTAAAAGGAAAATAGACCATTTTAACTAGTGGATTTGGTGCACCATAATCTTCTGTCATCCAAAAACAATGGGCGGAATCCCAAAACATTTTAAAATGGGATATGAAAATCCAACCATTTTCATTAGGGGCCCGTTCCAATGATACAAGTACCACCACAAGGGTGCTGGGAAGATATGGAGCCCGTGTGATGCATGAATGAAATCCTACCCATCCATCAGATGGGTCGGCACATGTTACCCCAGGTCCTGAAAAATAAGGTTGACCCATGAATTAGACGGGCCACACCATGGGTGCAAGTTAGGAGGGAAAAAATCAACTTTGATTTGCCCGGACAGCCCACCATGTTGTGTATATAGAATCTAACCCGTTCTAATCCTTCATCTGGCCTGGATGAAGGATCAGGCCGAAACTCAGACTCTTTTACTATTTAGGTGGGTCCATTTGCAAATCAAGGGTCGGAGTCTACTCTCATATTGTTCCATCTTGTGGCCAACCTGAGAATTGGGTCAGTCTGATTTTTGGCATTTAAGGGTAATATGAATTATGAGGTGATGTGCCTGATGAACGGGTTGGATGGCCTGCATACATCAAGCGGTCCCACATTTGCATTGAAACAGGGTAAGCTTACGATGGCATTTGGACCACTGGAGGGCTCCTCTTTTTAATATGCGTTGGATTCCTGCCCATGGTCCTTTGACGGTGTGTGTGCTGACTTTCCGTACACTGTGGACACCCAAGTCGGAAGCGAATTGCCTGGTGTACCTCACACCAGCTATATACCTGCTGTATTTATCCCGCAAGTTCTGTAGGTACGATCATGAGGCATGTGTTATATCCAAACCGTCCATCCATTTGGCGATCTCGTCTTAAGGCTTGAGATTAAAAATAAGACAGATATAACTATCAAGTGGACTACACTGTAAAAAAACCAGTGAGAGATTGAACGTCTACCATTGAAACCTTTTTTGGAGCCATAGAAGTTTTGAATCAATATGAAATTTGGTTTTACTCTTCATTCAGATATTTGTGACATTATGAAAAGATTGGATGTAAAATAAACATTATGGTGGGCCTACAAATTGTTTAACGGTGAAAATCATTATCTCCGCTACTATTTATGGTGTGGTCGAGATGATCTATGGATATGGTTCATTTTTTCATGATGCTCTAAAATGATGTCGAAATATGTAGATATAATAAATATATCACTGTAGGTCCATGCAACTTTGATCTCCTTTGAACCGTTCGTATAACTCGGAGGTCGAGGAGGGTCAGTGCTCGTCTTCGAGCGAAACGTACCTATGTGGTACACCAGCCAATCCGCTTCGGAAACGGATTGGCTACTCCCCATGACACCAGCTCCGTGGCTGGTGTTCGGTGCTCTGTGGGCCCCACCATGATGTATGTGTTTCATCCAATCTGTTCATGCATTTGTAAAGATCATTTTATTGCTTTACTCCAAAAATGAGAGGGATATAAATCTCAGGTGGACCACACCACATGAAAACAATAGTGATTGGATATCAACCATTAAACTCCTCCTATGGCCCACTATACTGTTTATTTGACATCCAATCTGTTGATTAGGTTATACAGGCCCAGATGAAGAGAAAAAACAAATATCAGCTTGATCCAAAACTTTTATGGCCCCCAAAATGTTTTTAATGGTCGACCCTCATTCAACACTATTTCCTGTAATGTGGTCCACTTGAGATTTTGATATACCTCATTTTTGGACTTTTACCGTAAAATGATCTGTAAAAACATATGGATGGCATGGATGAAACACATACATCATGGTGTGGCCCACATAGCACCGACCACCAGCCATTGGCTGGTGTCAGGGGGAGTAGCCAATCCGTTCCTACCCGCTTCCGAGTCGAGACCATGTGGAACTCTTTCACCTCAGGATTGATGGGTTGTTAATGAAAAGACAGATGAAAAGGACCGGCTTTGCTAAAATCATCTCAAGTTAGTTTATTAGAAAAACTTTGACACTCTGGCAGTGTGTTATGGATGATACGCAAGCACTCTGAAACTACTTAGAAATTGCATACGTGGATTATGAATAAGTGAAATTAAATCCAAATTACCATTACCAGCTTAGATATACACTGACTCAAAATGCTTACTTGATGAGAAAATCATTGATACTGGCGGAGTATCATCCATCAAAGTCCGCCAGAGTATTAAAGTTCATCTCTCGTCTTTGGAAACACTGGGCCGGGCTCGGGCATCAATTTTAGAATTTTCAATGGGTTGGTCGTCAGCCCGGCCCGAAACAGTTCCAAATCCTTTACAAGACCTACACCAGACCCGGCCTGTTAACAGCCCTAGGAGAAAGCCATCCGGTTTGCCCTCAGAATTGTAACCTCACTTTCTTTCTAGCCCACGTGTCATATATGTAGGACATCCAAGCCGTGTAGAAGGTCTCAGAGACCATGAAGATCACCTGGTAGAAAAATCAGGATGATCCACTCATCAGGTGGGCCACATCATAGAAATCAATGGAAAGCCGATAATCTCACCTAACCGATAGGTTTGGACTGTTTTATCCTTTTTGACTTTTCGTTCGTGTCGTTGGCACCTAACCCCTCTAAGAAAGCGGATTCCCTGTGGCACGACATGGCCTAAGCTCTATGGGGCCCACCACGATGAATGTGTTTTATCCACGCTGCCGATCTGTTTTGCCAACTCATTTAGCGCATGGAACAAAAATGATGCAGATCCAAAGCTCAAGTGGACCACACGACAGAAAACAACAGGGATTCAACACCCACCGTTGAAAACTATTTGGGGTTTTGGATCAAGCTTGTATTTGTATTTTCCCTTTCATCCTGGTCTGAGTGACCTTATGAACAGGTTGGATGGCAAATATAACATCACGGTGGCTCCAAAATTTTCAACGGTGGACGCTCAATCACTAGTGTTTCCAACGGTGTGGTCCACTTGAGTTTTGGATCTGCGTCATTTACTGGATCATGCCCTGAGGGGGAACCGGAGTACCACGTGGTAGAGCTTCGGCCACGTCCTGCCGCAGGTACATCTCTGCTACGTTTATAACCCGTGAGGGCAAGCGTACGAATAACTTTTTTTTACCTGGAAAGTTGGATGCTCTGGATGCGAGGCAGGTGATACGCGGGCATAGAGAAATCACACACGTGGAACATAAGTATTTCAAATTGGACCGCCCAAATTATAGTTCATTCATCAGACACCAAAACATACACTTGTTTGACTACATAACTAGTAACTACCAGATTTATGGACATTTCCTCGACGGATGAAATGAAAAAATAAAAAGAATCCAACGGTCCTAATTCTAAAAACAAGTGTCCACGAATCAGAGGTTATGTTTGCTCAATCAATTTCATTTTCGGTTAATGAGTTCATTACAATGGTTCCCACCATTTAGACGGTTTAATTTGAGTTAATGTATGCCACGTATACAATTTCTGAGTGAGAGTGTACCAAGCACCATACGCTGCCAAAGTATCAAATAACTCCTCTTTTAGTAGAATCGGAGTCACGTGAAAACTAACTCCTAATCCCAGATGAATCGGAGGCACAGGACGAGATGAATCCCATCTCACCTAATCCCTTCGAATCCCATCGCCCAAACAGGCCCTAAGTCTGACTTGGTCGAGTTATCGACTTGAATCGAGTCACCTGACATTCGGTGGAGGCTAGTTTTCTGATTTTTGTACAGAATTTGCCCTCGAATTTGATGAATTACCAAATCAGGTCAGTGCATTGCAAGAGTCTTTTGTTTATCGAATAAGGATATTTTGGGTAATTAATTAACTCAAGACCGGACGGATGGCATTCTCGTAATTACAAAAAGGAAAGTAAGCAAAAAGAAAGGAAGTGGAAAACTCACCTTCGTTCTCCAGAGCGAGACGAACCGAGTACCCCCGGCTCAAAAGCCGGTTCACGATAGCAAAACCGAGGTACGATACGCCGCTGGTGACGCAAACCAGCCTCTCTCCTCCTTCAACCTCGTGACGGGGGCCGTCCTCTGACACCTTTTTTCCGTTGCTCCTGCCGTTAAGGCCGACGGTCTGGAGAAGCATGCGATGGAACTCCTCAAGCTCCGCCCTGCGACTCTCCGCCGTCCGTACGATACCCATTCTCTCTCTTAATGAAAGTGATTAAGACTAATAAATCGAGATTAAGGAGCACTAATAGTGGACAGGATTTTTCTTTTCTTTTTTGATGGGGGCGGCCGCGCTGCCTTCGATTGTGCCGGGTAACAAGATATCTGTTGAATTTATAGGAGGATGGCTACTCGCGCAAGTACGTTTTGTCAAGAGGGAAGCTTTGATACTCTGGCTGAGTGTGATGGACGATACAACGGCACTTAGAAAATGCATACGTCGAATACAGACAATTCAAATTAAACTGTCCGATTGTGAGTCCCTGTCTAGATATATCATGGACCAAAAACTACGCCTTGTTTGTTTATTTGCCTATTTCATTAGTAAACATTTATATATTGGACAGCTAAAAATGAAGATATCCAATGGTCCTCTTTCAACAAATTACCCATGATTCGGAGATTACTCTCTTCGACTAATCTGATTTTGGTTTTTTTGTTTTTTAAAAACTAGCTACAGCGTCCCACGATTTGTCGGCTTGTTATTAATTAATGCATGCCGCCTGTACAATTTTCGGACAATGTGTCCTGGATGATTAGATTAATATCTACAAATTGCAGACGTGGAAATATATTTGTCCAGTAGAACCATCCAAGCTATAATTATAATGTATCGTAAACCAAAAATTACTCTTTAGGAAGGTCGATTTTTTTATTTTTTATTTTAATACCCACCCACCCAGACTCATTCGTATTTTTTATCGGCATAATCAGGCGACGAACTGTTATCATCAGAATCTAATGAACAGATGCGATCCATTGTGAAGGAGCACCCGCCAATAGATGTAAGAAAATCAGAGGATGTGGACAACGAGGGGAACGATGATGACCATGGATCCTCTAATGTCTAAGATACATGGGTAGATCTCAATCAAAGGCTTGAGGTTGGGTTTGTTTTCTTACATTCTCTCATTTAAGGTGGATATATTTATAAGGTTTATGGCCGGTTCTGAAAATGTCATGTCTTAATAAGTTGTGCTGGAGGGTCCCTATTTGGATGGAAAACTACTACTGAAATTATCACCTATCCCACCTCGGTCGGCGTGATCTTCAGTCAGCATTAGGTCGAACTCTCCTTTTTCGGGTTTGGGGCATATTCCCTTTGGGTTACTCATACCGCCTCGGCGGTGGTCGGTCAGGTTAGATTTGAGCGCGAGGGAAGCTCAGACCTCAAGCTCCTTGCCTTGATGGTCTTTTGCCTATGATGTAGTCATTTCTGATAAGATGACTCCTCCTCTACCGAGCCATGTCCTCAGACAACTTAGCTCGGGGGCTCATCTCTTGGATGGGAGAGTTGCATGTTTTACCTCCGACCTTTGTGCTATGATAACTTGAGACAGAAGCTTTCTTTGGCACTTTACTCGCTTTAGCTTCAGGGCTGGTTGGTCATTCTTTTCGTATGGTAGACCAGTTCAATTTTGCCCATAACAATTACCCCACTTTTAAGCTCGGCCGATCGGGAAGTAAGAGCTTAAACTGTTTCGGAAGTGCGGGAATTAAAATTTAAATTTTAAGCAGCTCAGTCTTTTTCGAATTTTAAATCGGGTTTGTCGTTTGCTGATGAAGGCAAGAGCTGAAAAGTCGGCGCCTGATGCGGAAGTCGAAAATGTATGATTATTGTTACAAGATTCGAGGGAACGTGCATTAATAGAAGATCATCGTTCGGATTCTTGGTGAATCGCAAGTTGACAACTGTCACCCAAGCCGTAATGTTTTTGCTCGAACGAATCCCATGTTGCGCCGTGGGGGTACATTAATCGAAGCATCACTTTATGTTCTCGTGCCGACACGTGTCACTTTGTAGGCGTAAATGCGCCATTAGGGAGGTTCTATAAATACTTCGATCATCCACCCTCTATTCATTTGTTTATTTTTAGAAGCCCAAGCTTGCCAACCTGTGTCCGGTTTTCACCTCGACCAAATAGTTTTTGTTTCTTGGTGTTCGTCAATTACAGGTTTTCGTGCTGAAGCATTCTTTCGATACACCATAGACCCTCTTGTCTCATTCTTCTTTTCCCTTTTCTGATGTCTTCTAAGGAGGACTCTATGGTGGTTATGATCTTCGACGGCTTTCAAGATGAGTTGGATAATGGTGTGGATGACTTCCGACCCTCGCCTGTCATCGGATCATCTGAGTCTGGGCCTACGGGGCATGCTCTCACCTTTGTTGAGTTTGGCTACCAAAGATCTCCTTCTCCGATCGGGGTGGCGCCACCAGCTGAGGCGACCTCCCAGTCCTCTGGTGACCTTATTTTTACCATTGATACCTTTGTGTTGTGACAAAGTATAGCCAACCTACAATTTCTCAGGTCAAAGTTCTTTATTTCCAGCTCGGTGGGAACTTCATCTCCTCCGAGCTAAGGAAGTTCCTAGTCGTCCTCCCAAGGGGGAGGTCACTTTATATTACACCTTTTTTCCCTGTGGCCTTCATCTACCTCTCCACCCCTTGGTGTGAGAGGTCTTCTGTCGTCTTTGGGTCACCCCTAGGCAGTTAAATCTGAATGTCTGGAGGGCCACTTTCGGCCATTGCATCTTATGACAATTAGTCAAAAACTTTCAGTTCATAGTAAACAAGCTCCTCTACTTGTACCAAACTAAGAGCAGCCCGAGCTTGAATGGTTGGTACTATTTTTCTTCTTGGCTAGGTAAGGGTCAGGCCATTATTACCAACAACCCTTCATCTAACAAGGGTTGGAAGGAAAAATGGTTCTTCATGTCATGAGAGTGGGAGGCTTCATTGGCGAAGCTATAGGGTTTGAGGTCTTAGGTTCCGACGTCTTTCACCCGGCTAGGTCGAAAACACCTTGAACTGCTTCACTTATACCATAGGTATTTTCTCTCTTTTTTTACTAACATTGCGCTCTTTTCTTTGCAGCTTTTTCAGAATAATTGATCGACATATCTGTGTACCATCAACACAAGATCAAGATCGCTCGGGAGCGACTTGCCGAGCAGCGAGATCATCGAAAGTTAATGACTCCCACACAACTTCATCAGTTTGACTTCGTTCCTGTCGGTGAGTCTTTTCATCTATTGGCTACCTGCACAATTATCATGAAGGTTATGTTATGACTTGATTTTTCTTTATTTCTTACAAAAATATCAGGTCATCCACAATAAAAAAAAAAAAAGAGGAAGATGTCGGTTGCAGTCGATATGGAGAGGCAGAAGGCCGTTGCTAAGAAGGAGGCATCGGCTGTTGCGATTCAGCCTTCTACTACTAATGCTCCTCTAGGCAGGTTTGTTGCCCGTGCGGTAGAACGACCAATAGTCGAGGTGACCAACGAGACTCCTCCCCCAACCACCCAGGCACAGGCCGAGACTGTTGTTCTCCCATGGAGAACCAGGCAGCGGCTAGTGGCAATACGATAGTTGTGCCAATCCATGCCCCTCCACAAGACACTCCACTCTGCGGAGGGAGGTGGTGAACCTTGACACGCTTTCTCCACACGCCGAACAAACCCAAGCCGAGGTGGCTCGGGTCAACAAGGGTATCTTTGAGCATTGGAGTTCAACCCTCGGGGGTGTTGTAATGGGGGGCTTACTCTTACTCTATCCCTAGTTACTTAGTCATGTTAGTGAACTGGAGTCGGGACAATGTCCCCAAGGAGGAAGTGAACTCGATGTTGTCCCTCCATCCTGACCTCCACCTTGAGGCAACGGCGGCCTCACATATTAATTAAGATAAGTGTGTAGTTGTAGTGTCGGGGTCAGGTTATTTTTATTTTTTGAATGTTTTCCTGCTAACTTGTCTTCCCTTACTCTTGTAGGGGCACTAGGGCCCTTGCAGTATGTTAATTTTCGCTCAAACCTAAAGGCCTGGGTCGACGATGCGAATCGGAAGCTCAGTGCTGCTAGGGTCGACCTGGAGGCGAGGGCCTGGAGCTGTTGTTGGCCATGGGGGCCTAAGCAGTGCTTCATGTAAAAGTCGAGGCACTTCGAGATGCCTTAAGGGCCTTAAAGGAGCGTGGGGCTGGTGCTTCTCTACTGGCGGCAGAGCAGTGCAAAACGGCCGAGCTGACAACTAGAATTGTCGAACTAGAAGCATGGTCTGTCAAGGCAAGGGCCCACTTAGCTGAGGTGGATGCTATAACTGCCGAGGTGGGGGTGATATCGAGGGAGACTAAGGCTAGAACGGCTAAGGTGGAGGCCAGTATGACGGCGAGAGAGGTGGCCGTTATGGAGGCTTACAAGGCCGCTGAGGGTCACGTTGTTGATCTAGAGGAGATCTTTAATGTCGGCTTTCAGAATTGGCGGGAGGAGGTTCAACGTCGGTTCTTAGGGCTTGACTTAGCCTGTTTTGACAAGGATACGAGCTCCATGGTTGAAGATGTCGCCGTTGTTTCTAAGCTAGTTGCTAACAAGGAAGGTGGTACAACTAAGGTCATCCTTGAACAAGAGGGAGCCCCGCCTTCCTAGGCTGACTATTTTTCGGCCTTTATATCATCTTTTGTATTATGCTTTCTCTTTCTCTTGATATATATATATATATATATATATATATATATATATATATATATATATATATATATATTGTAACACCCCGTACTTTTCAGTACACAGGTGTTACCAGGAAAACCAAATAGTTTATTTTAAATATGATATAATAGTGTATATATATATATATATATATATATATATATATATATTATATAATGCAAAATAATTTTGTAATTATTTGTAATAATACATCTTTTACTTAAATTATTCAAATTGCGTATATTATTTAAATCATATATAAAATAAATTGTATACCAACTCATTATTATATAACTGATGTATGATAATTAACACTTACGGTTTATAAATTTTATTGAATTATACTATATACAATATATGTATCACTTAATAGTAGTTTTGTTATACTATATGTGCATATATAATCACAAAAGATAACAATAATATATTATAAATATTCATGATTTTAAATAAATACTTATCTATAATTACTAATTTATTATACTAAATGAATATATATATATATATATATATATATATATATATATATATATATATATATATATATTGTTATTATATAATCTAAAGTAGATAGCAGCTCTGGTAGGCATGCCAATTAAATGAACGACCCTGATTGTGAGTGTGGATCCCAGATCTTCATCGGATCAATGATAAATGACACTAAATGGCCATATTTCAGTTGATATGGCCTACTTAAGCATGGGATCTGCCTCATTCCTTGGGTTGGGCCCTAATAGGAATGGACAAAACAGATGAATAGAAGGGATCGGGTAACAAGCTATTGTGGACCCCACACGAGGAGTGTGTGTACACAGTGAGGCGCAGCTGAGGTTCACCGAGTCGGTCACGTGGTCAAACCGCATTTGACACAAAACATCCCAAAACAGGAGGTTTTCCCGCCCGGTCGATTTCAAAAAGGGCTGCCTGCGGTGGTGATAATCGTGGCCCACCATCAGGGACCCTACAGATGATCCAAACCATCCATCTTGTAGAGAACACGAAGGGGACCATTCCTAGCCAATTTCAACAGTTGGATTTCCCACATGTGCACACAATCTAAGCCAAAAATCAGGCTGACAAATACACTTATTTTCAAAACGGAAAGGAATCCATTTTTCTAAATTCCACGCTGGCAATCCGCGTAAAAGCTCCCCCCTAGGATCTCGACCGTCAATTGAAAATTAATCCAAGCCCTTCAAAGTAGAGCTTCCTCCACTTTTGCTTGAGGTTCCCTCACGCGGCCGCTGTTGAAAGCCAATCACCTAAGAGCGTTAATCACCATCCATATTGTGGCCCCCACAGTGATCATGGGACCCATCCACACCGTCCATGTGCTGCTGATCATTGGATCAACCACTCGATGGCGACTTGCCATCGACGGGGCGGTCATCTTCCTCGTATGACTGAAAGACCCATCACCTTAAGTGGGCCCCATTTTCAGATCAGAAACGTCCAGCATGTGGCCCATATCACTCGAGTATCATCAATAACAGATGATGGTGTTCATGGAAGCCGGATCGTGTGCACCATTCAAGACACCTAACAACTTAAAGTCGTTAAGCCGCAACTAATCCAGGGAGTCTTTGCGGCTGAACGTGATTAGATAGGGCTACAAATAGCCTCTCGTTAGGGCAAACCATTTTTTTTGTAAAAATGAAAGAATAAGAGAAAAGAAAGAAATCGAGAAAGAGCAGAGAGAAACGAGGGAGAGCTTTGTCACCGCTGTCGCTGCCATTGCCACCGCTGCCGCTGCTATTGCCACTGCCACCATCGCCACACCACCTGATTTTCAGGCTGGAACCTTGTTGGAGATTCAGCAGGAAAGAAAGAAAGGAAAAAGAAAAACAGAAAGAAAAGAAGGAAGAAACATGGAGAAAGAGAACGGGAGAGAGAGAGAGAGAGAGAGAGAGAGAGAGAGAGAGAGAGAGAGAGAGAGGAGAGAGAGGTGAAGGCTGTGCTGCTGCACCCGTCTGAGTCGGGTCAGGTCGTAGGTCGAGTCGGGATCCTTCCCTGACCTGAAAGGAAGAAGAAGAAAGTGGAGAGAAGGAGAGCAGGAGAAGAAGGCAAAGAAAGGAAGGAGAAGAAAGGAAGAAAAGAGAGCGAGAGGCCGTGACCCGGTCAGAATTGAGTCGACTTGGCTGAAGCCGAGCCTGACTAGGCCAAGACGGGCCTGGACCTGTTTCGGGTTGGATTTTGTTGAAGTCCCAGCTGGGAGTGAAAGAAGGAAAAAAAGAAAGAAAAATAGAGAAAAAGCAAGAAGAAGAAAAAGAAAAGAGAGAGAGAGTGGTAGGTGAGTCAACTCACTGCCGAGTTGACTCGGTTGAAATCGAGTCCAGCCAAGTCAAGTGGGCTTGGGGCTGGTCTAGGCCTTGCTGGACACTCCAACATGGGGTGAGAGTGAAGAAGGATGGGTGGTTGTTGCACATATCGAGTCGACTCGGGTTGAGTTGGTTCAAGTTAACGCGAGCAATCGGGACTAGATCAAATCGGTCAAATTAGGTAAGTTTAAGATAACTACTTAGATTAAAAATTATCATTAAATAGAGTTGTTAATATTTTTATTCTATATTGAGAAATTTTCTAACATGGGTTAAATTGATTCAAACTAATTCACACTTTCAGACCCTACGAAGAAGTGGACTTACATCCTAAGGTGAGGACTCACCCTTCGAGCTTTCCACTTAAATTCATTAATCTAATCATAGATGTTACTTTAATTCTTTCCATGTAGTATCTCCTAAGTTACTTGATTGAGCTGCTTAACTTAATATGTGAATATGCTAATATGTTGAGTACCTGATTCCTGCGTTGGATAATCAATATATCTCTTTAACTACAGCAAGCATAGATGATTGATGATAACATGCTATCTTGAGTTGTACATTATTAATTAACTGTATGTCTATCGTTTGTGATTGAGTGGTGTAATGAATGAGACCTGTCATGAACTCACCATCTTGCAATCTATATTTGACTTACGCGACTTGGATCGCGCATATCTCTTACATGTCTTGGACCGCATATTTGCCCTACGTGGCTTTGATGGGTCGTTGGTGTCCTTTTGTGGCTTGATGATTATATTTGCATACCTTGTTATTTCATAACCATCTTGTAATGTTCAGTCGTACTATGATTTTCGGGTGGAGCTGAAGTTCGCTTATCGATTTTCTAGCCATCTTGCGGTGTTCATGTACGATATGATTTTTGGGTGGTCTAGAGTTGTATGTGTGTTTTCCTAGCCATCTTGCGGTATTCATTTGTACCATGATTTCCAGGTGGAGCTGAAGTTCGCTTATCGATTTTCTAGCCATCTTACGGTGTTCACGTACGATATGATTTTTGGGTGGTCTAGAGTTATAAATGTGTTTTCCTAGTCATCTTGCGGTGTTCAGTCATAGCATGATTTTCGGGTTGATTTGACTTTCTTAATATGAGTATGACTATGAAATGCCCTGTTTAGTGTATCAAATTTCATGACTTGTAATCTATGTTGGATTATGAATGACGAGTACGTAATCTTAGAGGGTGCTCCTCATTGCGATAGCCATTGACGCTATCGAACCGTAACAGTTGATGCAGGTATATGGTGAGCCAATGTTGTTCACTAGGTTACTAGAGTAGATCGAGTAGTTAGGGAGCTAGGCGGGGTCCTTGCGGCCCGCATTGATCTCCACTACTAGTTGATAAACTCATGTTTTTACTTACCTGAACTTCGTTATTTGAGATTGTATGTATGGGCGCTATATTTGAAATTTTGAAATAATCAGAATGTTTTTATTTAATGCATGGTTTATTCCAGCTTCGTTGCTGTTAACTCTGATTAATGACAAACAGTTCAAATTTACACTGGATTTTATAGGCTAATGCTCGGGTTTTTGGGAAACGGATTATATACTCGGGTCCTGAAAACATGGGGCGTTATATATATATATATATATATATATATATATATATATATATATATATATATATATATATATATATATATATATATAGGAAAAAGGTACTATGCGCTCGACCTCACGAGTTCGTCCCATGAGGTCGAGCTGTGTGGGCCCCACCGTGATGCGTTTCGAACATCTACCCCATCAGTCAAATGCACCATTCCATCGTGGGCCTAGGTTTCAAAAATCAAGTCAATCCGTGACTTGTGTGGGCCACACCACATACAGAAGTGCAAAGGGGCTGTGCACCATTAAAACATTCATAATCATTTTTTAAGGCCCACCGAGATGTGGTTTGCAAATCTAGCCCATCCATTATGTGTGTCCCACTTGAATGAGGGTTTAGACCAAGTTTCAGGCCTATACAAAACTCAGGTGGGCCCCACCAAGTGCTTTTATATGTTTTAACGGTGTCTTCACCTAATTTTAGATGGTATGGCCCACCTCAGTTCCGTATATGGCTGATTTTTGGGATATCCCATAATTTAAAGGGGACCCATCAAATGCACGGTGTTGATGGTCGAAACGCATCATGGTGGGGCCCACACAGCTCAACTTCACAGGAGCTTATCGTGAGCTCGAGCGCATAGTACCTAAACCATATATATATATATATATATATATATATATATATATATATATATATATATATATATATATATATATATAAACTGAAGTTTTACGAATGTAAAAATTTATTCTGTCGCGTCGCTTTTTATTTATTGTATATGCTTGTTGGTTACCTCCCCCCACTTTAGATCTAAGCTTCCTCGAGCTCGAAAGTGAGGCGGTGAGGGATAATATGGGTCGGACCCTTTAGAAGTGTCACGCCCCAAACTTAGAAAATGGGCTCACAAAATTCTTGATCGCCGAATCCGACGCCGACAGCCTCCGTAGTGCCCCATTCTCGGATCCCGGTAGTCACATGCAATATTTCGATCGTGGGATCCTACAAGAAGGATTTTCAGTATGATTCTTTTTTTTTTTTGTAATGGAGCATAACCACAAGCATAACCAAGTCAAAAAACAACATCACCATATATCCACTATATTAAAGTGAGACACAAGGAGATCGGCATTCCATCGGACCAAGAAGATCGAACAGTGGGTGCTTTATAGGCTAGATTTTCATGTTTTGATGATGGGCTAAGTGAGGCCTACCGATTGATGGTATGGATCTCACTTTGGACCCTAGATGTGGCCGATGGCCCATCTTGATTCTCATGATCATTCCATGATGGGGCCATTCTCCATGGACCCCATCATGATGTTTATTTTTCATGCATGGATAGGGTCATCTGGACCTTCCATTTTGGTGGAGAAGTAATCGCCACCGTTGATTTGATTTGGTGGGCCCACATGTATTAGGACTCACTTGATGTATGATAGAATGCAAGGGAGGGCTCATAGTGGCGAAGCCCTCCATCAAACGTGTCCCTCTCTCTTTCTCTTTCTTTCCCTCTCTTTTTCATATATTTTTTTTATGTGCGATGTGGCCATGTGGCCTAGTTGGATGGACCCCACCTTGGTGTATGTCTTATTCACACCATCCATGCATTTGGTGGCCCACCTGAGCAAGGCCCACCTTGTACATGTGTTATGCCCAAACCGACGCTGGACGTGAAATTGAAACAAAAATATTAGCTTGGTTCCACAAGCTTTTGGGCAGACCACTCATACAGGCCCCACCTTGATGTATGGGACTAATCTACATCATCCATTCCATTTCCCAAATCATTTTAGGCGTTGAGCCGAAAAATGAAGCTGATCCGATTTTCTGATGGGCCATAGCATAGTAAACAACATTTTTACGGTTGAAATACACGCTGATGTTTCTGTACTCCAAAATATGTCGAATATTGGGCTTGATGGGTCTGTCTTAGGCCATAAAAACCAATGGTTGGGTCAGATTCCCCTGATGTGGGCCCCACATATGAAAAACTGTGGAAAAACTCTTTTTCAATATATATAAATATATATACACACACACACACACATACAGCGCCTGTTGCTGCTGCGTTGGCGAGCGGGCAGGGACCACGGTCCCAGCCGTGGGCCCCACTGTAATGTGCGTCGTCATCAACATAGTGTATTTGGGTGGGCCCCTTAGGGCAATGGGCCACCCCCTTAAATCAGCCGTATGTAAACTCACGTGGCCCACGTCACCAGGAAACAGTGAGGATTTAACGTCTGCCATTGAAACTCCTTTGAGTCCAGGAGTCTTGGATCATTATAAAATTTGTTTTTCCTCTTTTCTGGTCCATGTGACCTTGCCAATAGATTGGATGGAAGTTAATGTTATGGTGGCCCCACGTGGGACCCACCAATGATGTACGTGTTTTATTCACACCGTTCATGGCACTGGACGGTGGGACCCCCAATGATGTATGTGTTCTCTCCACACCGTCCATCCATATGGGAGCCACCATGATGCATGTGTTGAATCCAAACCGTCCAACTATTTTGAAAGCTCATTTAAGGCTTAAGGCACAATGAGACAGATCTAGTTATCTGATGGGCCACCACTGGTAACAATGGTGAATTGAACATCTACCATTAACACTCCCCTAGTCCAGAGGTTTTGGATAAATGTAAAATTTATTTATTTATTTCTATTAGGTCTGTGTGACCTTATCAACTGCTTGGATGGAAATGAAATGTTTTGGTGGGCCTTGGGGATTTTAATGGTGGAAATCATTATCACCACTTATATTTGGGTGTGGCCCATTTGATTTACATGGGGCTCATTGGTGTGGCCCATTTGATGTACATATGGCCCAGGTGATGTAGCCTACTTGCCATATGAGGGTCCATTATGATGTATTCAAGGCCCATAGGTTATGGCCCATTGTAATGTACATAAGGCCCATTGGTGCGGCTCATTGATGCGGCCCACTTGATGAATATAAGGCCCATGTGATGCCACCCATTTGATTTATTTAAGTCCCAATGAGATGTATATAGGTCCATTGCAATGTATGATTTCACTATGGTGTATATAATGATGTTTATAACAGGTCGTGCCTTGGGAGTAATGATGGTTTGACGTCCACATTGTAAGGATAATGTTGGTTAAATGTCCGCATTATGACTCTCTTTAGGGCCCATTGATAGGCCCATACTGGTTATGTGTAGGCCGTCTAGGCCCATCTTCGTTGTGAGGATAGTTTATTACTTTATAACATGCTTAGTATAACTCTATGATTCATGCCCATACACATCATATGTATGCTTGATATGAGGAGTGTTTGATCATAGCATAAGCCGTTGGGCTGAGACATTTACAAGACTCCTTATGAGACGGAGTGCCCCACGTGATCGCGCAGTATGCGCTAGATTGCTGCATAATTTGACGGTGTGATTCATGCATCTAGCATTTGTGTGTCATGATCATTGTACGCCGTAGTGACATCAAGGTCATGGCTCTACAGGCACATCGTGGATGACTGTATCGGATACCAGAAATAATTGGTTTTAGCATTGTGGGCACCAATGTTGTCGAATTGCATATGCGATCATGTGCGATTGCATATGCCTATGCGCATAAGCGATCGCATATTTTTTTTAAAAAAAAAAATTTTTAAAAATTAAAAAATATATATGTATTAGGGAAAAATTCAAAAAATTGTAAAAAATTATAAGAAACTGAGGAAACTTTTCTAAATTAATAGATAACTAATTTTACATATTCAAAATACATTTGAAAGAGATAAAATCAATTAAACAATGAATTAAACATCAAGTCATCCACATTTAACAATATAGTTGACAAGAAGTAACAACAAAATCAACAAGCTATTTATTTATTATGGTAGAAAATCAACAAGCTTTCTTCCTTGAAACTTAAAAGTGCTTGAATCTTGATCTTCCAACTTCCAAGAGAGAGGGAATGTAAGAGAGAGAGAGAGAGAGATTAAGATCACTTGGAAGTAGGAAATACAAGAGAGAGGGAGATTAAGACCACTCGTAATTAAGAAATGTAAGAGAAAAATAGAGTGAGAGAGTTTTGGGGTGAGAATATTGCAAATGGAGGAGATTTGAAAGCCTTTTTATAGACAAAATGTTATTTTTTTGCAAAAAAATAAAAAAGAAATAAAAATTCAATGTGCCATGGCCAATATGCGATTGCATATGCTGTATGCGATCACATACAGCATATGCGATCGCATATTTTTGCATATGCAACATATGCGATCGCATATGTGTCATATCGCATATGCCATGATCGCATATGTGATCTGTATATAGATATGCGCATATACGATCGCATATGCGCATATGCGATCGCACATGACAACAATGGTGGGCACTTATGATGTCCTTGAGTGAAAGTTTCAGAACCTTTTTTATAACAGGAGATGTTCCAACGTCTAAACCAAGTGGATACACGAGCGCCCGAGTACCGAATACCAGTAGGCCGTGTCTCCCACTGTGTCGTGGTCGATTGGAAGGGGGTGGGGCCTTATCCGCCCGAGTGAGGGGGTTGTAAGCTAGGCTGAGTTTGACCAGTTCGCAAATGAATCCGCTATCGACAAGCCAGGTAGGTATTGGCAGACTACTGGTCAGGCGGATATTGAGGTCTCTTCTACTCGTTGGGCTGTGCGGCTAAGGAGGCGGCAGTCAGTGTGGAGTGTACTAGACCCCGGTGATATCCCACAGAGAGAAACAGTACTGATATATGTACTTGATGAGGACAAGCATGCATGCTTTGCATCTCACATTTGACATTTGGTTACATAGGCCTTGTATCGCATGGCCTTGGTATGACCGATAACATTCATGTCTTGTATCATATAGCTTTGGTACAACTGATAGCATTCATGGACTTACCTGCATATTTTGCATTACTCTGATATTGCATACTTGTCACTCGCCTTACGCACACACTCACACCACCCTCTAAGCTTTTGTAAGCTTATGCACGACCGTTGCGTGCAGGTGTTGTTGGATCCAACGTTAAGGCTGTAGTGCATACCAGGCTATTTTGGAGCTTTTTGATCACCTCGTATTTCTCTTTCAGCATTGTACTTAAAGTTTTTAATATGGTGGATATGTGGTGATGTTGTTTTGTGACTTGGTTATACTTGTGGTTATGCTCCATTACAAAAAAAAATCATAGTAAAAATCCTCCTTGTAGGATCCCAGGATCGAAACTTGGCATATAAATGCCAGGAGCCGAGAATGGGGCACTACGGAGGCTGTTGGCGCTGGATTCGGAGATGGGGAATTTTGTGAGCCCGTTTTTCGAGTTTAGGGCGTGACAAGAAGTCTGTTCGTAAATATTTCCTCCTAGGTCACTTGGGTCAGTGTTGGACATCCGTCCTTGGGTTGTGCCAGGTCAGGTTAGTTACCTTATCCGTCCCTGTGTTGGACATCCTCTTGTCCCACGGACATCAGTAATCTGTTATCACTAGAATCTGGTGAACTGATATGATCAATTGTAAGGGAGCACCTACTAATTAACCTGCAAGGAAACTGAAAGACGTGGACAACAAGGGGAGCTGGTGACGACCGTGGACCCTCTGATACCTAAGTTAGATGGGTAGGTTTGAATCAAAGGCTTGAGCTTGAGTTTATTTTCTTACCTTATCTCGTTTAAGGTGGTTATATTTATAAGGTTCATGGCGGTTCTGAAACCGTCACGTCTTAATAAGTTATGCTGGATGGTCCTTATTTAGATGAAAAACTGCTCCTGAAATTATCGTCGAGCCTGCCTCAGTCGACATGATCTTTGGCAAGGATTAAGTCGTGCCCTCCTTTTCCGTGTCTAGGGCATAGTCTCCTCTAGGTTACTCGTACTGCCTCGGTAGTGGTCGGTTAGGTCAGCTCGGAGCACGGGGGAAGCTTAGATCCCGAGCTACTTGCCTTGATGGTCCTTTGCCTGTGATGTAGACATTCTTGGTGAGAAGACTCCTCCCCTACCGAGTTATATCCTCAGACATCTCAATTTGTGATCTCATCTCTTCGTCAGGAGAGTTGCTTACTCTGTGTCCAAGCTTCGAGACAGAAATAAGCCCTAGCGCTTTAGGCGCTTCGCCTTCAGGAAATTTCCCTCGTAATTAGTCATTCTTTCCACATAGTGAACCAATTGAATTTTACCCACAACACTCATGATCTCACTATTAAAACAAAGTCCATCTACCACTAAGCCATGTAGCCCGATGAGGAATAAAAACGAAAAACATCCATCCTATTTTAATAAAATGTTTCAATTGATGCATATATCGACGCATAGAAAAGTGGTATACGATCGAGCCAAACACGCCACCAGTCCATCAGTCAACGGTTGCAATTATTCAACCAATATGATTGCGTCCTACCCCGCCTATCTCTAGTCAGGAATGGTCAGATTTTCTTGAGGCCCACCATGATGTTTCTGTTATCCAGGCTGTTTTTTTTTTCTTTTTTTTTTTTCATACCGCTCTAACATATTAGTGAAAAATGAGGACGCGGATTGCGTCCTACCCCGTCAGTCTCTAACCCCGAACGGACAGTTCTGTGGGTAGGCCCACTGTGATGTATCGATTTATCCAAGCCGTCCATCCTTCCTCTAGGATCATTTTACAGCACAAGAACAGAAATGAGGCAGATCCGATGCTCTAGACCACACCAGAGATTACACTTACATCACAGCAACTGCCATTTAATTCAACCCAAGCTTATTATTTGGTGTGGTCCACTTGAGCGTTGGATCTGCTTCATTTTTGTGCTTATACCTTAAAATGATCCAAGAGTAGAGTGGACGGCGTCGATAAATCGATACATCACAGTGGGCCCACCAGCAGAACTACCCGTTCAGGGATAGAGAAGGGAGGGGGAAGGACGCCATCCCGTCCCAAAAATGAGACAGATCCAATGCTCAAGTGGCCCACTAAGCTTCAGTTGCATTGAATGCACAAAACATTAAATATAAGTCATCTTGGGTTGTATCAAATGCAAGAGTTCATATGTGGTATGGTTCACTTGAGTGTTTGATCTAGTTCATTTTCTGACTAAGTAATTTACTTGGTTTAATTTGATTTAATGTATGCTAACTCTGTTACATTGATTCCAAAGAAGGTTTTAACAACAACATTTTCCTACACCATCTTTTTAATTTTAATTTTTATTTAGTTGTGCAACTCACCTGAGTTTCAAATCTGCATCATTTTTGACTCCATGCTCCAACTTAATCTAGCGAATCTGATAAACAAAGTAGATTTCTCTCCAACATCACAATGGACTCCATTTAATTAGCTCTCCAATGTACAAGGACAACTAGCATTAACAAGGACAACGTACAAGTAATCTCCACCGTTGATTTGATTTGGTGGGCCCACATGTATTGGGACCCACTTGATGTATGATTGAATGCAAGGGAGGGCTCATAGTGGTGAAGCCCTCCATCACGCATGTCCCTCTCTCTTTCTCTCTCTTCCCCTCTTTTTCATATATTTTTTTTTTGTGATGTGGCCGTGTGGCCTACTTGGATAGACCTCACCTTGGTGTATGTCTTATTCACACCATCCATGCATTTGGTGGCCCACCTGAGCAAGGCCCACCTTGTACATGTGTTATGCCCAAACCGTCCAGCGTCCCTGGACGCTGGACATGAAATTGAAATAAAAATATTAGCTTGGTTCCACAAGCTTTTGGGTAGACCACTCATAGAGGCCCCACCTTGATGTATGGGAGTAATCCACACTATCCATTCTATTTCCCAAATCATTTTAGGGTTGAGCCGAAAAATGAAGCTAAACCGATTTTCTGATGGCCCTAACATAGCAAACAACGTTTTTACCGTTGAAATACATCCTGATGTTTCTGTACTCCAAAATATATCGAATATTAGGCTTGATGGGTCTGTCTTGGGCCATAAAAAATAATAGCTGGGTCGGATTCCCCTAATGCGGGCCCCACATACAAAAAAACTGTGGAAAAACTCTTTTTCAAAATATATATATATATATATATATATATATATATATATATATATATACACATGCAGCACCTGCTGCTGCTGCGTTGGCTAGCGGGCAGGGACCACAGTCCCAGCCGTGGGCCCCACCGTGATGTGTGTCGTCATCAACACCATGTATTTGGGTGGGCCCCTTAGGGCAGTGGGTCACCCCCTTAAATCAGCCGTATGTAAACTCACGTGGCCCACGTCACCAGGAAACAGTAAGGATTTAACGTCTGCCATTGACACTCCTTGGAGTCTAGGAGTCTTCGATCATTATAAAATTTGTTTTTCCTCTTTTCTGGTCCGTGTGACCTTACCAACAGATTGGATGGAAGTTAACGTTATGGTGGCCCCATGTGGGACCCACCAATGATGTACGTGTTTTATTCACACCGTCCATGGCACTGGACGATGAGACCCCCAATGATGTATGTGTTCTCTCCACACTGTCCATCCTTATGGGACCCACTATGATGCATGTGTTGAATCCAAACCGTCCAACCATTTTGAAAGCTCATTTAAGGCTTGAGGCACAATGAGACAGATCTAGTTATCTGATGGGCCACTGCTGGTAACAGCGGTGAATTGAACGTCTACCATTGACACTCCCCTAGTCTAGAGGTTTTGGATAAGTAAAATTTATTTATTTATTTCTATTAGGTCTGTGTGACCTTATCAACTGCTTGGATATAAATGAAATGTTATGGTGGGCCTTGGGGATTTTAATGGTGGAAATCATTATCACCACTTATATTTGGGTGTGGCCCATTTGATTTACATGGGGCCCATTGGTGTGGCCCATTTGATTTACATGGGGCCCATTGGTGTGGCCCATTTGATGTACATATGGCCCAGGTGATGTGGCCCACTTGCCATATGAGGGCCCATTGTGATGTATTAATCAAGGCCCATGGGTTATGGCCCATTGCAATGTACATAAGGCCCATTGGTGCGGCCCATTGATGCGACCCACTTGATGAATATAAGGCCCGTGTGATGTGGCCCATTTGATTTATTTAAGGCACAATTAGATATATATAGGTCCATTGCAATGTGTGATTTCACCATGTCATATAAAATGATGTTTATAACAGGTCGTGCCTTGGGAGCAATGATGGTTTGACGTCCACATTATAAGGATAATGTTGGTTAAATGTCCGCATTATGACTCTCCCTAGGACCCATTGATAGGCCCATACTAGTTATGTGTAGGCCGTCTAGGCCCATCTTTATTGTAAGGATAGTTCATCACTTTATAACATGTTTAGTATAACTCCATGATTCATGCCCATACGCATCATATGTATACTTGATATGAGGAATGTTTGATCATATCATAAGCCATTGGGCTGAGACATTTACGGGACTCCTTATGAGACGAAGTACCCCACATGATCGTGCGGTATGCGCTGGATTGCTACATAATTTGACGGTGCGATTCATGCATCTCACATTTGTGTGTCATGATCATTGTACGCCCTAGTGACATTAGGGTCATGGCTCCACAGGCACATCGTGGATGACCGTATCGAATACCAAAAATAATTGGTTCTAGCACTATAGGCACTTAGGATGTCCTTGAGTGCAAGTCCCAGAACCTTTTTGGTACCAGGAGATGCTCCAACGTTTAGACCGAGTGGATATACGAGCGCCCGAGTGCTAAATACCAATAGGCCGCATCTCCCACTGTGTCGTGGTCGGTTAGAAGGGGGTGGGGCCTTATCCGCCCAAGTGAGGGGGTTATAAGATAGGCTAAGTTTGACCAGCTCACAAATAAATCCGCTATCGATGAGCCGGATAGGTATTGACAGACTACTGGTCAGACGGACAGTGAGGTCTCTTCCTCTCGTTGGGCTGTGCGGCTAGGGAGGCGGCAATCAGTGTAGAGTGTACTAGACCCCGGTGATATCCCGGAGAGATAAACTGTACTGATATGTGTACTTGATGAGGACTAGCATGCTTGTTTTGCATCTCACATTTGACATTTGGCTACATAGGCCTTGCATCACATGGCCTTGGTATGACTGATAACATTCATGCCTTGCATCATATAGCTTTGGTACAGTTGATAGCATTCATGGACTCACTCGCATATTCCGTATTACTCTGATATTGCATACTTGTCACTCACCTTGCGCACACACTTATACCGCCCTCTAAGCTTTTGTAAACTTATGCACGACCGTTGCATGTAGGTGTTGTTGGATCGCAACAGCGGCTAAGGCTGGAGCGTGTACCACGCTAGTTTGGAGCTTTTTGATCACCTTGTATTTCCTTTTTCGCATTGTACTTAAAGTTTTCGATATAATGGATATGTGGTGATGTTGTTTTGTGACTTGGTTATGCTTGTGGTTATGCACCATTACTAAAAAAAATTATACTGAAAATCCTCCTTATAGGATCCCAGGATCAGAACTTGGCGTATGAATGCCGGGAGCCGAGAATAGGGCACTACGGAGGCTGTCGGCGCCGGATTCGGCGATCGAGAATTTTGTGAGCCCATTTTCCGAGTTTGGGGCGTGACAAGAAGTCTGTTCGTAAATATTTCCTCTTAGGTCACCTGGGTCAGTGTTGGACATCCGTCCTTGGGTTGTGCCAGGTCAGGTTAGTTATCTTATCTGTCCTTGTGTTGGATATCCTCTTGTCCCACAGACATCAGTAATCTGTTATCACTAGAATCTGGTGAATTGATATGATCAATTGTAGGGGAGCACCTACTAATTAACCTGCAAGGAAACTGAAAGACGTGGACAACAAGGGGAGCTGGTGACGACCATGGACCATATGATACCTAAGTTAGATGGGTAGGTCTGAATCAAAGGCTTGAGCTTGAATTTATTTTCTTACCTTATCTCATTTAAGGTGGCTATATTTATAGGGTTCATGGGCGGTTCTGAAACTGTCGCGTCTTAATAAGTTATGCTGGATGGTCCTTATTTAGATGAAAAACTGCTCCTGAAATTATCGTCGAGCTCGCCTTAGTCGGCATGATCTTCAGCCAGGATTAAGTCGCGCCCTCCTTTTCTGTGTCTAGAGCATAATCCCCTCTAGGTTACTCGTACTACCTCGGCAGTGGTCGGTTAGGTCAGCTCGAAGCACGTGAGAAGCTTAGATCACGAGCTACTTTCCTTAATGGTCCTTTGCCTGTGATGTAGATGTTCTTGGTGAGAAAACTCCTCCCCTACCGAGTTATATCCTTGGACATCTCAATTTGTGATCTCTTCTCTTCATCAGGAGAGTTGCTTGCTTTGTCTCCGAGCTTCGAGACAGAAATAAGCCCCAGCACTTTAGGCGCTTCGCCTTCAGAAAATTTTCCTCGTAATTGGTCGTTCTTTCCACATAGTGAATCAATTCAATTTTACCCACAACACTCACGATCTCACTATTAAAACAAAGTCCATCTACCACTAAGCCATGTAGCCCAATGAGAAATAAAAACGAAAAACATCCATCCTATTTTAATAAAATGATTCGATTGATGCATTCATCGATGCATAGAAAAGTGGTATACGATCGAGCTAAACACGCCACCAGTCCATCAGTCAATGGTTGCAATTATTCAACCAATATGATTGCGTCCTACCCCGCCTGTCTCTAGCTAGGAACGGTCAGATTTTCTTGAGGCCCACCATGATGTATTTATTATCCAGGCTGTTTATCTCTCTCTCTCTCTCTCTCTCTCTCTCTCTCTCTCTCTCTCTTTCATACCATTCTAACGTATTAGTCAAAAATGAGGATGCGGATTGCGTCCTACCCCGTCAGTCTCTAGCCTCGAACGGACAGTTCTATGGGTAGGCCCACTGTGATGTATCAATTTATCCAAGCCGTCCATCCTTCCTCTAGGATCATTTTAAAGTACAAAAACAGAAATGAGGCAGATCCGACACTCCAGTGGACCACACCAGAGATTACACTTACATTACAGCAACTGCCATTTAATTCAACCCAGTCCTTACTCTTGCTCCAGTGGTTGACTCCAGGAGTTTCAACACTGGGTCAAGGGTTCGAGTACCATAGGTGGTGAAATTCCACTACGGTGTTGAGTGTGTGTGGGGTGTGTGTGTGTGTAAATTTTTTTTTTTTTTTTTTTTATAAATTCAACCCAAGCTTATTATTTGGTGTGGTCCACTTGAGCGTTGGATCTGCTTCATTTTTGTGCTTATACTTTAAAATGATCCGAGAGTAGAGTGGACGACGTGGATAAATCGATACATCACAGCGGGCCCACCAGCAAAACTGCCCGTTCGGGGATAGAGAAGGGAGGGGGAAGGATGCCATCCTTGTCCCAAAAATGAGACAGATCCAATGCTCAAGTGGCCCACTAAGCTTCAGTTGCATTGAATGCACAAAACATTAAATATAAGTCATCTTGGGTTGCATCAAATGCAAGAGTTCATATGTGGTATGGTTCACTTGAGTGTTTGATCTAGTTCATTTTCTGACTAAGTAATTTACTTTGGTTTAATTTGATTTAATGTATGCTAACTCTGTTACATTGATTCCGAAGAAGGTTTCAACAACGACAACATTTTCCTACGCCATCTTTTTAATTTTTATTTTTATTTTAGCTGTGCAACTCACCTGAGTTTCAAATCTGCATCATTTTTTACTCCATGCTCCAACTTAATCTAAGCGAATCTGATAAACAAGGTAGATTTCTCTCAAACATCACAATGGACTCCATTTAATTAGGTCTCCAACGTACAAGGACAACCAGCATTAACATATGCTATGTGTACCATTGAGAAGTGCACGAGCATCAAGCATCATAACTCTGGCAGATTATAAACAACTCCAGTTCGTAGTTGGATCATGGATTCCGTGGTGACCCTGCAACCATAAATCTTGACGGTGATATGAAGTTGTGGAATTTGACTGAGCCACGTTCCACCGCAAGAGATAGGCTTATTAAAGCGTGTAGGACGTGGGTCGGGTATTGCCCTTCCAACACCTCCCTCCCTCCTCACATAACTGGTGAGATTTGTCAACCATAATAAATGAGGTCCGCTCTAATTATTTTTAAGCTATTGGATCAAGTATATAATCTATTGGGCTCATATCTAACATTTGGTTGAGCCCAATTCCGACCACACCAAGGCCAGTATTCAATCTCTATGTGCTAGAGCTAACAACTTTAAACTAAAGGTGTGGGTGTGATGTGGTGTGATGATTTAATTAGGTTATGTGGGGCCCACTAAGATGTATGTGTTATATCCGCCTCGCCCATTCATTTTGGGAAATCATTTTAGTGCATGAACTCTAAAATGAGGCAGATCCAAAATTCAACTGGACCCCACCATAGAAAGCAGTGAGGACATTGCCCACCATTGAAACCTTCTTAGGTTCATGATGTTTATTTTCCATCTAACTTGTTAATAAGGTTACATAGACCTGAATGAAGGGAAAACACAAATACCAGCTTGATACAAAACTTTTGTGGCCCCAGAAAGTTTTCAATGGTAAGGTGTTCAATTCCCCTTCTTTCTAAAATGTGGTTAATTAAGATTTGGATGGTTCATGTGCTAAAATGATCTCAAAAAATAGATGGACGGTGTGGATATAGCACATACATCATGGTGGGGCCACATAACTTTGGTGACGGGCACACCATGCAATCCACTATCCTTTATAATACTCATGATCTTTATCGGCACCTAGTGCAATCAAAACTCCATCACGTGTAGGGCACCTTACCATTCATATTCAGTTCATAGGACCACGAGGCACCATTTTTTAACGTGGTAGACTCTTCAACCATAGAAATGACATGACTATAAGGAAATCAGAACCATCCAAAAATCTGACACACTGGGGATAGAGTATAACCAAAAAAAAAGAAGAAACCCACTAACATAGCATTAGCCATTTGATTTTTCCCCATCCAATATGGACCATTCATTATTTTACCTTTAATTGTCCATCTGACAGTCATTTCATTAATTAAATGGTCATGATTGCTTGATCAGTACGTATAAATTGGGACCAACATTGTGAATGGTCCGGATGGTTGGACATCTCCACAGGTGAGGAGTAAGAGTCACTACCAAAAATGGATGGTACCACACGAACGTTGAAATCTAGACATGGCTCTTAAACGGGGTTATAGCCTGTAATTAAATGAACCTGCCAAAAAAAATAAAATAAAAATAGAGGTGCTTTTACCTGAAAATATCTCGAAGCATGCCATGTTCCATAGCTTGCTTTGACCATCCGTATTTAATGAAAACGTTACTACGAGTGGATGCATACTATTATAAGATATTTTTGCTTAACTTTTTCAAAGTGTGGAGAGATATTATACTTGGAAAAATCAAAAGCTATATGAACCTTAACTCATTGTGTATCTAAATATCTAAGCCCGTCATTAATTGTGTGACCTAATTTTACACATAGGTATTAAAAGAGAGCCTGATATATGATTTAGGTGGACCATATGATTGAAAATAGTGTACACAATAATACCCACCCTCCAAACTGTTTATTTTGTATAATCCATCTAATTCATTGATTGTCCTGATTCTTGAGCCTTGAGCGTAAATCTCATTATGAAATCTAATGGTTGGAGTGGATTTCTTATAATTTTTATAGTGGACCCTATAAAAAATTAATATTATCCCAACTTATCCTTTTGTGTGGCTCATCTGAATTAGAGACCAGCCCAAAGGCCTAATTGATAAGGTTTTTTCCCAGTCTTCGACCGGTCCTGAGCCCCGCTCCACCGGTCGTGGGAGACGCTCGACCGGTCGTTGGTTCAAGCCCTGGCACGACTCAAAGTCTAGCCAGTTCATGCTGTTTTTTCTCGGAGTCTAAGACCAGTCCTGGAATTCCAGGACCAATCGAAGGTGGGCTTCGACCGGTCGTGGACAGACTTCGACCAGTCGAGGGTTACACAATTTGTTTCGCGATTTTGCGCGAAACTGCGGATTTGAGTCATTTCGCAACCGGGATGCGAAAGGGAAGTTTCCTAAACTATAAAAGGAGTTGCCTAGGGTTTTCTAGGTATCACAAGAGAATGCAAGAGAGTTTCCTAAAGCTTTACAAAGGATTTGCTAAAGGGTTTAGGGCTATCAAAAGGTGAGAGAGAGAGAGGAAGAGAGAGAGGAAGCTTATAGAAGGGAGGTTCTGCTCGTGGAGGTTATCTACTGTGTAATCTATATCTCAGCGCTTCTATGTCCTCGTAATCGGTTAGATCTCTCCGTTTTCTCTATTTCTCTTATTGTTTATCCACTCCTGCGTGAGTAAAGAAGGTTGTAGCGTTCTACTTCATAGTGGATTGTTGATCTGGATGAGGTCTCGTGGTTTTTACCTCTTTGAGGGTTTTCCAGGTAAAAATCTCTTGTGTGGTGTATGATTGATGCATTGATTATTTTCATTGCTTTATTATCCATAATTCTGGTTTGTTCTGGAGGGCAAGATCCTAAGGTTTTGTACAAGGCCCCCAACACTAATATCAAAGCACACAACTAATGGTTAGAGTGGATTTTATATATAGATCATGGCATGACCTATCAAAAATTGGCTTGATTTAGGTTTAGCATATGCGTTCACGTCCTTGGGAAGAAATCTAGCTTTTATCTTCTTAACAAAGTAAAAAATTGGAAGGTACACTCAAGCTCACCTTAATACATATATGAAATCCACTTCAACCATTAGTTGTGTAATCCTATGCTAGACCAAGGCCAAAAAATCAGGTTAACCTATGATTTGGATGGGCCACACCAAAGGAAACAATAGAGACAAATCTCCAGCGTTGATTTTTTTATAGGGTCAACCATAACAATTATAAGAAATCCAGTCAATCCATCAGTTTCCACAAAATTAATAAATCACGGATGAGACTTGTTTTTAACACCTATGCCTAAAAGAAGGTCATGCAATGAGTGATCGGCTTAAATTTTAAAAAACAAAGCATGGTGGTGGATCCCATCCCTTGTTGATCCATCCCATGCGATGGACCCCTTCGTTGTCATTGTCATTGCGATAGGAGCAATTCGATTGGGCAAAGCTAAGGTGGAGTGTCTGAAAAAGCCTTTCGTAGGACTAATTGGGCCACCGTGATGTCTATCAGAAATCCAAACCATCCATCCATTTTTTTCAAAACATGTAAGGACATGAGGCAAAAAATAAGGTAAATACAAAACTAAAGTAGGCTTCACAATAGAAAACAACAAGGAATGAACTTCTATTGTTGAAACACCAGTGGGGCCACATAAGTTTTGGATTAGGTTCATATTTTTTGTTTTCATGTCATACTAGTAGGAATGCCTTTATGAATGGTATAAAAACATCGCAGTGGACGGTGTGGATAACAATGCAAAGGTATGGAGCCACATAAGTTTTGGATCAAGCTGATATTTGTGATTTCCCTTCATCTAGGTCTATGTGACCTTATGAACAGGTTGGATGACAAATAAACAACATAATAAACAACATGGTAGGCCCAAAGAAAGTTTTAATGGTGGGCTTCATTGATACCTTTGCTTCCTATGATATGGTTCACTTGAGCTTTGGATTTACCTCAATTTTTTGTTCAAACCCTAAAACAACCTTCCAAAATGGATAGACAATGTGGATAAATTCCATACATCACAGTAGGCTTTACAAAGGGTTGCTTGATGTTCGAAGATACTTTCATGTCCAAGATGGACTAGAGAAGGCCCGATTGGAGGTGGAAGTGATCTAGATTGTCAGAACCTTATAATAGGCATATCTCGTAAACCAACATGAGTTATTTGACGTACCATATGATTTTGGAGTAGGAGATGCTACTTTAGCCAGCTAACCCGGCTATACTAGATTTGCGAGATTCCATCAATCAATGGTCGGAAATTCGTTTTATTTCTGTTTTTACTATTTATAGTAAGTTTTAGTTTAATTATAACTCTTTATCCTTTGAGCTTTAGGCGTTGTATCCAACACGAAAAATGTTTATAAAATTTAGGAGAATAACGTGGTTAAGACACAGGACACTAAAAATAATAAATTTACAAGTTATGAATTTTACAGAGTTTTAGTTGTAGTGTAATTCTAAAACTTCTTCCCGAGCTTGTTATCCTTATTTAAAAGGATTGTAGAATCATTTATTTCAATCATCAATTAATTTATGAATTTTCATGAATATTGTTGATGCTGTTTCTGGCTCACCCCCTTTCTGCTACTCAAACACCTGCACAGGAAGAGGATAAAGGAGACCCTAGCTTATAAAGGGGACCCTCCGATGCTAAAGTCAGGCCTAAAATTTGGGTCTAATAGTATGATAATGGCCTAGGGGTGAGAATGTGTGTGTACCTTTTCACCATTAGACGTTTCTTACTTATAGGGGAAACATAATCCTGAAATCGTGGGATACTTCCCTAATTTGTAGGAGATTTGATCCTTATCCATGTCAATCCTGAGATCTTCGATCTCTTAGATTCTCGAGATTAGAAGCTACCTTCCGAGGATCTCGGAAGAGGATATTTGATATCAAGCCAACTCCTTGGCTCGGCTTTGAGCAAGATAGAATGACGAGCGTCCAGTTGGGAGTGACTGACGGAGATTAAGTGACTGTCAACCAATTGCGGAGTATTGGTATATTCGGGCGGCTTATGCTGGTCGATTCATGCGCTGACCACATTGTGGCCGACTAAGGGAGGCCAACCTATAAATAGGGCACGGTTGATCCGTAATCGACCTATTGTTGACCGATGGCCGACCTATGGCCGACCTAGAAGGTAGGTCGGAATTGGGTCGAGCCAAGGTCGGGTCGGCCCGTACCTATTTTATAGCCGACTCATGGATTAGGTCGGCGATATTAAATGACCTCCAAAGGGTTCTTTGAGTGTCCTTAAAGGTGCATCAGCCTCTTTGGAGGTCTCACCTTAGGGTTCCAGACATGTAGGCCTCGGTTGGGCTTAGCGCCTAGTGAGTCTGGACCATGTCTCCCCTCTTGGCTTCTTTGGGTATGTAGGCTTCAGCTAGGCTTGACGCCTAGTGAGTCTAAGCCCTTTATAATTGATCCATTCTTGAAGTCGACTTAACGGCTTATCATATTTTACCCCTAACAAATATTATTTCTAATTTTATTTATTTATTATTATTATTTTTTTTTCTTTTTTCTAGTGGATTCGTGAAGTATACATGGGAAGTCAAAGGTGCCTGTGAATTCGAAGTAATAATCCTTGATGAAGACGCTGATCCACGTCATCACCTTCATCCTGCATCAGCATGCAAGGGAGGGTAGCATACAATTCGGTTCCAATGTACTTGGCCAATTCCAACCGGTTTCCATTACGAGGGGATGGATGAAAATGAAAGGAGAAAAATGTCTTTTTACTTTAATAGAAATGATTTTGTAAATATAAAATTCTTATAACTAAACTAATATTTATGAGGAATTTTTAGGTCAATTTTCCATAAATAAATGGGAGAGACTTCAATAATCTGGGAGAGAATAATGGTATATATGAAGCACCAAGAAATTACAACCGTCCGATGTGGGGCCCAATTTAGATGTCTCCTAAACCCTCAATTACACTGATTTGATTATGTAAATGGATGATTATTCGACACTTCAATCTGACTTTTTGTCAAGGAGTGGATGGATAAATAGGCCCGTTGATTCTCCTAAAATTAGACTAAATTTCCCGGTAATCATGTGGACCCCACATGCACACGTAGCAGTGGATGGGTAATAATACATGTTTAAGGGACATATATGTGGCCCTCGTGATGAATAAGCTGGCACGCGTGGTTGGACCATATGATGAACGACGCTCGTCCCGTACACATGCCGAGTTGGCGGCAACAGTAGAGTAGGATCGGACATCACACTCGCGACTAGCCATAGATCGGCGTGCTGTATGCCTGTATTGAATCTTTTGTGCCTTTGGAGTACTGAATAGCTCCAAAAACAAAAAAAAAAACAAAAACACAATTGGCTTTTCCGGATTTAAGGACGCGGATTAGCTGCGAGCCCAGATCCAGACAAGTGCGTGTGACCCTGACCATGAGGCCCACCTCAATGTATGTGTTTTATTTCCACGCCATCCATTTTGTCCACTTATTTTAGGGCTTGGGACCAAAGTTCTCAGGTGGACCACATTGAATTCCCATCATTAAATGCTTCTTGGGGTTTGGATGAAGCTGTTATTTGTGTTTTATCTTCATCCAGGTACATGTGACCTTATAAACGCCTTAGATGGAAAATAAACATTACTGTGAACCCTAGGAAGTTTTTAATGGTGGACGTTCACTAACCACTGTTTTAGGTGGTGTTGTCCACCTGAAACTTGTATCTGCTTGATTTTTTGGACCATTCCCCCCAATAATCTGGCAAAACGGATGAACGGCCTAGATATACAACGAATATATCAAAGTGGGCCCCGCGATCGGTCGTACCCACTTTGCTAGATCTGGTGTCGCAGCTAATCGACATCCCACGTTCAAACAGAACAATTTTAACAGCGATCATGAAAAATGTGTTGCGCTCGGCTAGGCTCGTCGGTTTAGCTGGTCATCTTAATGCTTGTTGAGAAGCATTCACAACAGAGCTGCATGATAGCTTTCCTATACAATGCTTTCGTTCCCCCCAATTGTTGTATTTGTAGAACATCCCAGCCGTTCAAAAGATGGAAGGTCAATAATTGGACCAATCAAGTCACTAGTTCGGGCACACATGTTACATTAATATAGACCATCGGATGTTTTACAATTCAACGGTGTAGCCCACCTAGAGAGAGGACCGTCAGGCCTTTCACTACGGAGCAGCTCATCTTTTTCACGATGTTCCACATGATGAGTGGGATGGATTGCGAAGAATGAAAGCTTCATCCCTATTTCCGATGCCTAAGTCAGGTCAAGGGAATCTGGGTCTTAAGTTGTAAGGTAGAAGGAGAGCAAAATCTTGCATACCTGTAGCAATGGCGTCTTTGTGTATTTATACCTGACTATATGATGATATGCATCCGTTAATCACGGCACGATTCCCTCAATCAGGGAGATTTTAGGATCATGAAGATACTACGCGTAATCCAAGGATCACGTAATATATAACGCACATCGTGCGTATCTGCGGGCGACATTATCGGCCTTGTCCTCTTATGGTAGTTTCTAAGTTCGGCCCGAGGAACGTCCAACTCAACCTCCGCCTCGGAGTATGGAGTCGGCTCGGACCTTTCAATAGGTAAGGTAAGTTCAGCCTGAGGGACGTCCACCTCAACCTCCACCTCGGAGTACGGAGTCAGCTAGGACCTTTCAGTAGGTAAGGTTTCCGACTGGCAGAAGATGTAGGCCTTTGTTAACCTTTGATTGAGCCGAGCGGATGGTTATTCCCCCGATCGTATTTACATATGCCGTAGGGGCCTCGAAATCATGAGGGGCTCGAATCTTCTCATAACAGAAGCCCCCTACTCTTTGAAGTCCGCTAAGGGCTCGGAGAGTAATCATTCGGAAGATCAATCGCCTCGTCTTCCTATTCCTTCGAGCGCGTCATAACCCTGGCATTTCAAATCCTTACGCCTATAGGATTTCCCGCCCACGAGTTACTGCGCAGTGGACGCGTGGCGACGGTTTAGATTTTGAATCGCTGTCCGCTTATAACTTGTCGCCACGTTCACTTGGAGTAATGGCTCGGATGGATCCTTTCTTTATTTGGGCATCATTTCGCTTATCCGAATCGCGCCGCTTGATGTCAGAAATGTACTGCCCAACAGTGCCTGAGCCAATGGTATGGGGCCACGTTGGCTCTGGGGCCAACTTACGGCGATTCGGCTACGGCCATTATTGTTGGTCATTAATGCGGGGGTTTACTGCGGTCTATATAAACCCTCCTTTGGAGATTTCACTTCACTTTTATGTGTTGCGTTCGAGCTGACATCGGAAGAGGCGATTTTCGGTGAAGGCGATTCCGGCCATCCAAGATTTTTTTTGTCGGGCGATTCCGACAGATTAAGCATTTCCCGCAAAAGCGATTCCCGTTGACCGCCCGGTGAGTCCCCTTGCACTTCTTTGCATTTCTTTCTTCTTACTTAAGATGTCGTCCGACCTGGAGACCGTGCGAGGCTACGGTGATGACTCCGAGTCAGAGAGTTCTGACAATGGGAGAGGAGCCTCTGAGGGTCCCTTAGAAACAATGCCCTTATACCCTCCGCCTCGAAGGCAAAAGGAGACTGGGGCTCAGGCTCGCGGAGCTGGTAGGAAGAAATCTGCTCGAGCCCTCCGAACTGCAACCACTTAGGCCAATGAGATGCCAGCGAGCGGGAGGGCATCGGAGGTAGTCCTCGGAGGTTTCGTGCTATCGGAGTATCAAATAGAGTGGATCGGCACGGAGTTTCAAATTCCCGCCTCCGTCCGGATAAGGGCTCCTCGAAGCCGCTGGCTCACCTGTTGAGGGAGAAGTCGCCATTTTTCTTTGCGCACTATAATGTGGGGTCCGACTTTCCCTGCACCCCTTCATCCGAACTATGATGGCCCACTTAGGCTTAGCTCCTGGGCAGTTTACCCTCAATGCTTGGGGGTGCTCATTTCTGCCTTCATCATCTAGCGGCAAGTAGGGAACCCGGAGCTGACTCCATGGGAGTTGATGAGTTTATACTTGGTCAAGCATAATGGCAATGAGCCATGGTATTATTTTGCGACCCGAGGCAGTAAGGGGTCGGGACTGGTTCTGAATCTTCTCTCTTCCAACAAAGAATGGAAGAACAAATGGTTTTGGGCAGTGGGCGAATGGGAGGCACATGTAACTAAAGTTGGGACCCTGACGGCTCGCGTGCCTACTCGATTTTCAAAACCAGGTCGGACCAGTTAACTTTTTTTTATCTTCATACATTCTTCTATTGCACAAGTCGAACTGAACTTTTAATTCTACCTTTTGGCAGATTTCCTTAGAGGTTCGCCCGTCCTTAATTCGGATCAAAAGAACCGAGTTGCTAAGGCTAAGGCGAGGTCAGGGGAGCTTCTTTCCTGGTCAGATATGATCATCGCCACCAATCTTCATTGGTCTGGGCTGTGCAAGTCCCCACCTCTCCCGACTTCTTTCAGTGGGTATTCCTTCTATTTATTTCGACAAAACGAGACTTACTAGTTATGTTACTAACCCGTCATTTTTGTAGGTATGGCCGAAGCGTCAGGTTCTCGGAAGAGGAGGGTAGCCCCGACAACAGAGGAACTATTGAGGCCCGCTCTCCGGACGAAGACCACGGTTCGGAGGAGACAAGCAACTCCTCGCGGAGAAGGTCCCTCAGGCCCGAGTGTAGCAACTACGACTCCAATCCCGGCCATGGTCGCGACTATACCCGCAGCTGTGGTCACTATGGCCCCGTCTCCTACCCCGATGACTCCTGCTACGGTGCGTGCTGAGGGTCATGTCTCAGCGGTCATCACTTTAACTACCACAAATTCTATGGTCGTGGCTATGACGACTGCATAGAGGCGGTCCTGGGTTTATACCCGGACCTTAACCTCGACTCAATCTTACTCGAAGAAGCTGAAGAGTCTCCTATAGATGAAGTCCGCCCGGATCCTGCCCTCGATCTCAAGCTCCTCCGCCACCCATTAGTTCAGATTACCCTCACTTTTTTTTGAACTGGTTGGAACTTGAACTCTTTTTAATTACTTTTTTGACCTTCCAATGGAGGTCCGTGGATGATGATTTTTGACCCTCTGGAGGGCGTATGGATGATGATATATTTTCTCTTTTTTATATGTTAATCAGTAGTTGATTTCTCGTTGAATGCTGACTATAGACTACTTGATTGTCAAAATGAGAGGTTAATTTCATTTACAGCGTAGCTTGAGCTGACCTTATCTTTTGGTGAGCTGGTGTTTCTCAACACCATCTTACTGTTGAGCTTTTATGGTTTGTTTACCGAGTCTGGACCCGCAGGGGGTCGGCTCGTCCCACAATTAGCGATAACGTTCCACTTTACTCATTAATTCGTGAGCCAATTCTTAGGAGTCGGGTCAGCGTTTAGGCTTTTCCCTAACTCGAGGATACCGTGTAGAACTTTTTGTGGGGTAATGTACTAACCCCCTCAAGGGATTAATCCATTGAGTCCGCCCCTGCATGTGAGAGGCAACTTTTCCTTAGTAGATGATTCATTCATGTGGACAAGAAGATGCAAATTTTATTAGGAGCCTTAAAGGCTAGTTCGTCATGGATAATAAACTTTCAGATGCTCGGCATTCCAGGAATGGGAGAGCTGACAACTTTCGAGGTCTTCTAAGTGGTAGGAGTCTGGTTTAGTTGATCGAACAACTCGATAAGGTCCTTCCCAGTTTGGTCCAAGTGTACCAGCCCCCGGCTCGGCGGTATTCTAGAACACTCGACGAAGGACTAAATCCCCTGGTCGAAATCGCCTAGTCTTGACGTTCGAATTATAAAATTGTGCTACTTGTTGATGCCGAGCAGCGACTCGGAGCTTTGAGATATCTCTAACTTCTTCGAGCAAATCCAAGTTTGCGGCAATCAGCTCGGAATTCTGTTTTTCTTGGAAGCTCCCTACTCGGGCTGTAGGAAGATCAATCTCCACAGGCACCATTACCACCGAGCCATAGGAGAGCGAGAATGGAGTTTTCCAAGTTGAGGACTGAGCTGTGGTCCTATAGGCCCAGAGAACGAACGGAAGTTCTTCTGCCCAACTGCCTTTCACTTTCTCCAGTTTTGTCTTTAGATGATGCTTGATGACCTTATTGACTGCCTCTACTTGTCTGTTTGACTAGGGATGTCAGGGAGAAGAATACGCATTCGTGATGCCGAGTCCTTGACACATGTTTCAAAATTTATCGTTATCGAACTGTCGGCCATTATCTAACACGATGGTCCGCGGAATCCCAAATCGGCAGATGATGTTTTTTCAGACAAAGTCAATCCCAAAACTGTGAAAAAACTCTTTTTCAATATATATATACATGCAGTGCCTGCTGCTGCTGCGTTAGCGAGCGGGCAGGGACCACAGTCCCAGCCGTGGGCCCCACCATGATGTGTGTCGTCATCAACACCATGTATTTGGGTGGGCCCCTTAAGGCAGTGGGTCACCCCCTTAAATCAGCCGTATGTAAACTCACGTGGCCCACGTCACCAGGAAACAGTGAGGATTTAACGTCTGCCATTGAAACTCCTTGGAGTCTAGGAGTCTTGGATCATTATAAAATTTGTTTTTCCTCTTTTCTGGTTCGTGTGACCTTACCAACAGATTGGATGGAAGTTAACGTTATGGTGGCCCCACGTGGGACCCGCCAATGATGTACGTGTTTTATTCACACCGTCCATGGCACTGGACGATGGGACCCCCAATGATGTATGTGTTCTCTCCACACTGTCCATCCTTATGGGAGCCACCATGATGCATGTGTTGAATCCAAACCGTCCAACCATTTTGAAAGCTCATTTAAGGCTTGAGGCACAATGAGACAGATCTAGTTATCTGATGGGCCACTGCTGGTAACAATGGTGAATTGAACGTCTACCATTGACACTCCCCTAGTCCAGAGGTTATGGATAAATGTAAAATTTATTTATTTATTTCTATTAGGTTTGTGTGACCTTATCAATTGCTTGGATATAAATGAAATGTTATGGTGGGCCTTGGGGATTTTAATGGTGAAAATCATTATCACCACTCATATTTGGGTGTGGCCCATTTGATTTACATGGGGCCCATTGGTGTGGCCCATTTGATGTACATATGGCCCAGGTGATGTGGCCCACTTGCCATATGAAGGCCCATTGTGATGTATTAATCAAGGCCCATGGGTTATGGCCCATTGCAATGTATATAAGGCCCATTGGTGTGGCCCATTGATGCGACCCACTTGATGAATATAAGGCCCGTGTGATGCGGCCCATTTGATTTATTTAAGGTGCAATGAGATATATATAGGTCCATTGCAATGTGTGATTTCACCATGGTGTATAAAATGATGTTTATAACAGGTCGTGCCTTGGGAGCAATGATGGTTTGACGTCCACATTGTAAGGATAATGTTGGTTAAATGTCTGCATTATGACTCTCCCTAGGGCCCATTAATATGCTCATACTGGTTATGTGTAGGCCGTCTAGGCCCATATTCATTGTGAGGATAGTTCATCACTTTATAACATGTTTAGTATAACTCCATGATTCATGTCCATACGCATCATATGTATACTTGATATGAGGAATGTTTGATCATATCATAAGCCATTGGGCTGAGACATTTACGAGACTCCTTATGAGACGAAGTACCCCACATGATCGTGTGGTATGCGCTAGATTGCTGCATAATTTGATGGTGCGATTCATGCATCTCACATTTGTGTGTCATGATCATTGTACACCCTAATGACATTAGGGTCATGGCTCCACAGGCACATCGTGGATGACCGTATCGAATACCGAAAATAATTGGTTCTAGCACTATGGGCACTTAGGATGTCCTTGAGTGCAAGTCCCTAAACCTTTTTGGTACCAGGAGATGCTCCAACGTTTAGACCGAGTGGATACACAAGCGCCCGAGTGCTAAATACCAGTAGGCCGCGTCTCCCACTGTGTCGTGGTCGGTTAGAAGGGGGTGGGGCCTTATCCGCCCGAGTGAGGGGGTTGTAAGTTAGGCTAAGTTTGACCAGCTCACAAATGAATCCGCTATCGACGAGCCGGATAGGTATTGACAGACTACTGGTCAGACGGATAGTGAGGTCTCTTCCTCTCATTGGGTTGTGTGGCTAGGGAGGCGGCAGTCAGTGTAGAGTGTACTAGACCCCAGTGATATCCCGGAGAGATAAATTGTATTGATATGTGTACTTGATGAGGACTAGCATGCTTGCTTTGCATCTCATATTTGACATTTAGCTACATAGGCCTTGCATCACATGGCCTTGGTATGACCGATAATATTCATGTCTTGCATCATATAGCTTTGGTACAGTTGATAACATTCATGGACTTACCCGCATATTCCGTATTACTCTGATATTGCATACTTGTCACTCACCTTGCGCACACACTTATACCGCCCTCTAAGCTTTTGTAAACTTATGCACGACCGTTGCGTGTAGGTGTTGTTGGATCGCAACAGCGCTAAGGCTAGAGCGCGTACCACGCTAGTTTGGAGCTTTTTTATCACCTTGTATTTTCTTTTTCGCATTGTACTTAAAGTTTTTGATATAATGGATATGTGGTGATGTTGTTTTGTGACTTAGTTATGCTTGTGGTTATGCACCATTACTAAAAAAAAAATCATACTGAAAATCCTCCTTATAGGATCCCAGGATCAGAATTTGGCGTATGAATGCCGGGAGCCGAGAATAGGGCACTACAGAGGCTGTCGGCGCCAGATTCGGCGATCGAGAATTTTGTGAACCCGTTTTCCGAGTTAGGGGCGTGACAAGAAGTCTGTTCGTAAATATTTCCTCCTAGGTCACCTGGGTCAGTGTTGGACATCCGTCCTTGGGTTGTGCCAGGTCAGGTTAGTTACCTTATCTGTCCTTGTGTTGGATATCCTCTTGTCCCAGAGACATCAGTAATCTGTTATCACTAGAATCTGTTAAACTGATATGATCAATTGTAGGGGAGCACCTACTAATTAACCTGCAAGGAAACTGAAAGACGTGGACAACAAGGGGAGCTGGTGACGACCATGGACCCTATGATACCTAAGTTAGATGGGTAGGTCTGAATCAAAGGCTTGAGCTTGAGTTTATTTTCTTACCTTATCTCGTTTAAGGTGGCTATATTTGTAAGGTTCATGGGCGGTTCTGAAACAGTCGCGTCTTAATAAGTTATGCTGGATGGTCCTTATTTAGATGAAAAACTGCTCCTGAAATTATCGTCGAGCTCGCCTTAGTCGGCATGATCTTCAGCCAGGATTAAGTCGCGCCCTCCTTTTCCGTGTCTAGAGCATAATCCCCTCTAGGTTACTCGTACTACCTCGGCAGTGGTCGGTTAGGTCAGCTCGGAGCATGCGAGAAGCTTAGATCCCGAGCTACTTTCCTTAATGGTCCTTTGCCTGTGATGTAGATGTTCTTGGTGAGAAGACTCCTCCCCTACCGAGTTATATCCTTGGACATCTCAATTTGTGATCTCTTCTCTTCATCAGGAGAGTTGCTTGCTTTGTCTCCGAGCTTCGAGACAGAAATAAGCCCCAGCGCTTTAGGCGCTTCGCCTTCAGAAAATTTTTCTCGTAATTGGTCGTTCTTTCCACATAGTGAATCAATTCAATTTTACCCACAACACTCATGATCTCACTATTACAACAAAGTCCATCTACCACTAAGCCATGTAGCCCAATGAGGAATAAAAAGGAAAAACATCCATCCTATTTTAATAAAATGATTCGATTGATGCATTCATCGACGCATAAAAAAGTGGTATACGATCGAGCCAAACACTCCACCAGTCCATCAGTCAATGGTTGCAATTATTCAACCAATATGATTGCGTCCTACCCCGCCTGTCTCTAGACAGGAACGGTCAGATTTTCTTGAGGCCCACCATGATGTATCTGTTATCCAGGCTGTTTATTTCTCTCTCTCTCTCTCTCTCTCTCTCTCTCTCTCTCTCTCTCTCTCTCTCTCTCTCTCTCTTTCATACCATTCTAACGTATTAGTCAAAAATGAGGATGCGGATTGCGTCCTACCCCGTCAGTCTCTAGCCTCGAATGGACAGTTCTATGGGTAGGCCCACTGTGATGTATCAATTTATCCAAGCAGTCCATCCTTCCTCTAGGATCATTTTAAAGTACAAAAACAGAAATGAGGCAGATCCGACACTCCAATGGACCACACCAAAGATTACACTTACATTACAGCAACTGCCATTTAATTCAACCCAGTCCTTACTCTTGCTCCAGTGGTTGACTCCAGGAGTTTCAACACCGGGTCAAGGGTTTGAGTACCATAGGTGGTGAAATTCCACTACGGTGTTGAGTGTGTGTGGGGTGTGTGTGTGTGTAAATTTTTTTTTTTTTTTTTTTATAAATTCAACCCAAGCTTATTATTTGGTGTGGTCCACTTGAGCGTTGGATCTGCTTCATTTTTGTGCTTATACTTTAAAATGATCCGAGAGTAGAGTGGACGACGTGGATAAATCGATACATCACAGCGGGCCCACTGAAAAACTGCCCGTTCGGGGATAGAGAAGGGAGGGGGAAGGATGCCATCCTTGTCCCAAAAATGAGACAGATCCAATGCTCAAGTGGCCCACTAAGCTTCAGTTGCATTGAATGCACAAAACATTAAATATAAGTCATCTTGGGTTGCATCAAATGCAAGAGTTCATATGTGGTATGGTTCACTTGAGTGTTTGATCTAGTTCATTTTCTGACTAAGTAATTTACTTTGGTTTAATTTGATTTAATGTATGCTAACTCTGTTACATTGATTCCGAAGAAGGTTTCAACAACAACATTTTCCTACGCCATCTTTTTAATTTTTATTTTTATTTTAGCTGTGCAACTCACCTGAGTTTCAAATCTGCATCATTTTTTACTCCATGCTCCAACTTAATCTAAGCGAATCTGATAAACAAGGTAGATTTCTCTCAAACATCACAATGGACTCCATTTAATTAGGTCTCCAACGTACAAGGACAACCAGCATTAACATATGCTATGTGTACCATTGAGAAGTGCACGAGCATCAAGCATCATAACTCTGGCAGATTATAAACAACTCCAGTTCGTAGTTGGATCATGGATTCCGTGGTGACCCTGCAACCATAAATCTTGACGGTGATATGAAGTTGTGGAATTTGATTGAGCCACGTTCCACCGCAAGAGATAGGCTTATTAAAGCGTGTAGGACGTGGGTCGGGTATTGCCCTTCCAACACCTCCCTCCCTCCCTCCCTCCTCACATAACTGGTGAGATTTGTCAACCATAATAAATGAGGTCCGCTCTAATTATTTTTAAGCTATTGGATCAAGTATATAATCTATTGGGCTCATATCTAACATTTGGTTGAGCCCAATTCCGACCACACCAAGGCCAGTATTCAATCTCTATGTGCTAGAGCTAACAACTTTAAACTAAAGGTGTGGGTGTGATGTGGTGTGATGATTTAATTAGGTTATGTGGGGCCCACTAAGATGTATGTGTTATATCCGCCTCGCCCATTCATTTTGGGAAATCATTTTAGTGCATGAACTCTAAAATGAGGCAGATCCAAAATTCAACTGGACCCCACCATAGAAAGCAGTGAGGACATTGCCCACCATTGAAACCTTCTTAGGTCCATGATGTTTATTTTCCATCTAACTTGTTAATAAGGTTACATAGACCAGAATGAAGGGAAAACACAGATATCAGCTTGATACGAAACTTTTGTGGCCCCAGAAAGTTTTCAATGGTAAGGTGTTTAATTCCCCTTCTTTCTAAAATGTGGTTAATTAAGATTTGGATGGTTCATGTGCTAAAATGATCTCAAAAAATAGATGGACGGTGTGGATATAGCACATACATCATGGTGGGGCCACATAACTTTGGTGACGGGCACACCATGCAATCCACTATCCTTTATAATACTCATGATCTTTATCGGCACCTAGTCCAATCAAAACTCCATCACGTGTAGGGCACCTTACCATTCATATTCAGTTCATGGGACCACGAGGCACCATTTTTTAACGTGGTAGACTCTTCAACCATAGAAATGACATGACTATAAGGAAATCGGAACCATCCAAAAATCTGACACACTGGGGATAGAGTATAACCAAAAAAAAAAAAAAAACCCCACTAACATAGCATTAGCCATCTGATTTTTCCCCATCCAATATGGACCATTCATTATTTTACCTTTAATTGTCCATCTGACAGTCATTTCATTAATTAAATGGTCATGATTACTTGATCAGTACGTATAAATTTGGGACCAACATTGTGAATGGTCCGGATGGTTGGACATCTCCACAGGTGAGGAGTAAGAGTCACTACCAAAAATGGATGGTACCACACGAACGTTGAAATCTAGACATGGCTCTTAAACGGGGTTATAGCCTGTAATTAAATGAACCTGCCAAAAAAAAAAAAAAATAGAGGGGCTTTTACCTGAAAATATCTCGAAGCATGCCATGTTCCATAGCTTGCTTTGACCATCCATATTTAATGAAAACGTTACTACGAGTGGATGCATACTATTATAAGATATTTTTGCTTAACTTTTTCAAAGTGTGGAGAGATATTATACTTGGAAAAATCAAAAGCTATATGAACCTTAACTTATTGTGTATCTAAATATCTAAGCCCGTCATTAATTGTGTGACCTAATTTTACATATAGGTATTAAAAGAGAGCCCGATATATGATTTAGGTGGACCATACGATTGAAAATAGTGTACACAATAATACCCACCCTCCAAACTGTTTATTTTGTATAATCCATCTAATTCATTGATTGTCCTAATTCTTGAGCCTTAAGCGTAAATCTCATTATGAAATCTAATGGTTGGAGTGGATTTCTTGTAATTTTTATAGTGGACCCTATAAAAAATTAATATTATCCCAACTTATCCTTTTGTGTGGCTCATCTGAATTAGAGACCAGCCTAAAGGCCTAATTGATGGCGCTTTTTCCCCATCTTCGACCGGTCTTGAGCCCCGCTCGACCGGTCGTGGGAGGCGCTCGACCGGTCGTAGGTTCGAGCCCTGGCACGACTCAAAGTCCAGCGAGTTCGTGCTGTTTTTTCTCGGAGGCTAAGACCAGTCCTGGAATTCCAGGACCAGTCGAAGGTGGGCTTCGACCGGTCATGTACGGAGACTTCGACCGGTCGAGGGTTACGATTTGTTCGCGATTTTGCGCGAAAGCTATGGATTTGAGTCCTTTCGCAACCGGGATGCGAAAGGGAAGTTTCTAAACTATAAAAGGGGTTTCCTAGGGTTTTCTAGGTATCACAAGAGAATGCAAGAGGGTTTCCTAAAGCTTTACAAGGGATTTGCTAAATGGTTTAGGGCAATCAAAAGGTGAGAGAGAGAGAGAGAGGAAGCTTATAGAAGGGAGGTTCTGCTCGTGGAGGTTATCTACTGTGCAATCTATATCTCGGCCGCTTCTATGTCCTTTATGTCGGTTAGATCTCTCCGTTTTCTCTATTTCTCTTATTGTTTATCCACTCCTGCGTGAGTGAAGAAGGTTGTAACGTTCTACTTCATAGTGGATTGTTGATCTGGACGAGGTCCCGTGGTTTTTACATCTTTGAAGGTTTTTCACGTAAAAATCTCTTGTGTGATGTGTGATTGATGCATTGATTGTTTTCATTGCTTTATTATCCATAATTATGGTTTGTTCTGGAGGGCTAAATCCTAAGGTTTTGTGTAAGGCCCCCAACACTAATATCAAAGCACACAACTAATGGTTAGATTGGATTTTATATATAGATCATGGCATGACCTATCAAAAATTGGCTTGGTTTAGGTTTAGCATATGCGTTCACGTCCTTAGGAAGAAATCTAGCTTTTATCTTCTTAACAAAGTAAAAAATTGGAAGGTACACTCAAGCTCACCTTAATGCATATATGAAATCCACTTCAACCATTAGTTGTGTAATCCTATGCTAGACCAAGGCCAAAAAATCAGGTTAACCTATGATTTGGATGGGCCACACCAAAGGAAACAATAGAGACAAATCTCCAGCATTGATTTTTTTTATAGGGTCAACCATAACAATTATAAGAAATCCAGTCAATCCATCAGTTTCCACAAAATTAATAAATCACGGATGAGACTCGTTTTTAACACCTATGCCTAAAAGAAGGTCATGCAATGAGTGATCGGCTTAAATTTTAAAAAACAAAGCATGGTGGTGGATCCCATCCCTTGTTGATCCATCCCATGCGATGGACCCCTTCATTGTCATCGTCATTGCGATAGGAGCAATTCGATTGGGCAAAGCTAAGGTGGAGTGTCTGAAAAAGCCTTTCGCAGGACTAAGTGGGCCACCGTGATTTCTATCAGAAATCCACACCATCCATCCATTTTTTTCAAAACATGTAAGGACATGAGGCAAAAAATAAGGTAAATACAAAACTAAAGTAGGCTTCACAATAGAAAACAACAAGGAATGAACTTCTATTGTTGAAACACCAGTGGGGCCACATAAGTTTTGGATTAGGTTCATATTTTTTGTTTTCATGTCATACTAGTAGGAATGCCTTTATGAATGGTATAAAAACATCGCAGTGGACGGTGTGGATAACAATGCAAAGGTATGGAGCCACATAAGTTTTGGATCAAGCTGATATTTGTGATTTTCCTTCATCTAGGTCTATGTGACCTTATGAACAGGTTGGATGACAAATAAACAACATGATAAATAACACGGTAGGCCCAAAGAAAGTTTTAATGGTGGGCTTCATTGATACCTTTGCTTCCTATGATATGGTTCACTTGAGCTTTGGATTTACCTCAATTTTTGTTCAAACCCTAAAACGACCTTCCAAAATGGATAGACAATGTGGATAAATTCCATACATCACAGTAGGCTTTACAAAGGGTTGCTTGATGGTCGCAGATACTTTCATGTCCAAGATGGACTAAAGAAGGCCCGATTGGAGGCGGAAGTGATCTAGATTGTCAGAACCTTATAATAGGCATATCTCGTAAACCAACATGAGTTATTTGACGTACTATATGATTTTGGAGTAGGAGATGCTACTTTAGCCAACTAACCCGGCTATACTAGATTTGCGAGATTCCATCAATCAACGATCGGAAATTCGTTTTATTTCTGTTTTTACTATTTATAGTAAGTTTTAGTTTAATTATAACTCTTTATCCTTTGAGCTTTAGGAGTTGTATACAACACGAAAAATGTTTATAAAATTTAGGAGAATAACGTGATTAAGACACAAGACACTATAAATAATAAATTTACAAGTTATGAATTTTATAAAGTTTTAGTTGTAGTGTAATTCTGAAACTTCTTCCCGAACTTGGTATCCTTATTTAAAAGGATTGTAGAATCATTTATTTTAATCATCAATTAATTTATGAATTTTCATGAATACTGTTGATGCTGTTTCTGGCTCACTCCCTTTCTGCTACTCAAACACCTGCACAGGAAGAGGATAAAGGAGACCCTAGCTTATAAAGGGGACCCTCCGATGCCAAAGTCAGGCCTGAAATCTGGGTCTAATAGTATGATAATGGCCTAGGGGTGAGAATGTGTGTGTACCTTTTCACCATTAGACGTTTCTTACTTATAGGGGAAACATAATCCTGAAATTGTGGGATACTTCCCTAATTTGTAGGAGATTTGATCCTTATCTATGTCAATCCTGAGATCTTCGATTTTTAGATTCTCGAGATTAGAAGCTACCTTCTGAGGATCTCGGAAGAGAATATTTGATATCAAGCCAACTCCTTGGCTCGACTTTGAGCAAGATAGAATGATGAGCGTCCAGTTGGGAGCGACTGACGGAGATTAATTGACTGTCAACCAATTGCGGAGTATTGGTATATTCGGGCGGCTTATGCTGGTCGATTCATGCGCTGACCACATTGTGGCCGACTAAGGGAGGCCAACCTATAAATAGGGCACGGTTGATTCGTAATCGACCTATTGCTGACCGATGGCCGACCTATGGCCGACCTAGAAGGTAGGTCGGAATTGGGTCGAGCCAAGGTCGGGTCGGCCCGTACCTATTCTATAGCTGACCCATGGATTAGGTCGGCGATATTAAATGACCTCCGAAGGGTTCTTCGAGTGTCCTTAAAGATGCATCGGCCTCTTTGGAGGTCTCACCTTAGGGTTCCAGACATGTAGGCCTCGGTCAGGCTTAGCGCCTAGTGAGTCTGGACCATGTCTCCCCTCTTGGCTTCTTTGGGTATGTAGGCTTCAGCTAGGCTTGACGCCTAGTGAGTCTAAGCCCTTTATAATTGATCCATTCTTGAAGTCGACTTAACGACTTATTATATTTTTCCCCTAACAAATATTATTTCTATTTTTTTTTTATTTATTATTATTTTATTATTATTTTTTTTGCTTTTTTCTAGTGGATTCGTGAAGTATACATGGGAAGTCAAAAGGTGCCCGTGAATTCGAAGTAATAATCCTTGATGAAGACGCTAATCCACGTCATCACCTTCATCCTGCATCAGCATGCAAGGGAGGGTAGCATACAATTCGATTCCAATGTACTTGGCCAGTTCCAACCGGTTTCCATTACGAGGGGATGGATGAAAATGAAAGGAGAAAAATGTCTTTTTACTTTAATAGAAATGATTTTGTAAATATAAAATTCTTACCCCTAAACTAATATTTATGAGGAATTTTCAGGTCAATTTTCCATAAATAAATGGGAGAGACTTCAATAATCTGGGAGAGAATAATGGTAGATATGAAGCACCAAGAAATTACAACCGTCCAATGTGGGGCCCAATTTAGATGTCTCCTAAACCCAAAATTACACTGATTTGATTACGTAAATGGATGATTATTCAACACTTCAGTCTGACTTTTTTTCAAGGAGTGGATGGATAAATAGGCCCGTTGATTCTCCTAAAATTAAACTGAATTTCCCGGTAATCATGTGGACCCCACATGCACACGTAGCAGGATGGGTAATAATACATGTTTAAGGGACATATATGTGGCCCTCGTGATGAATGAGCTGGCACGCGTGGTGGGACCATATGATGAACGGCGCTCGTCCCGTACACGTGCCGAGTTGGCAGGAACAGTAGAGTAGGATCGGACATCACACTCGCGACTAGCCATAGATCGGCGTGCTGTATGCCTGTATTGTATCTTTTGTGCCTTTGGAGTACTGAATAGCTCCGAAAAAAAAAAAAAACACAATTGGCTTTTCCGGATTCAAGGACGCGGATTAGCTGCGAGCCCAGATCCAGACAAGTGCGTGTGACCCTGACCGTGAGGCCCACCTCGATGTATGTGTTTTATTTCCACGCCGTCTGTTTTGCCCACTTATTTTAGGGCTTGGGACCAAAGTTCTGAGGTGGACCACATTGAATTCCCATCATTAAATGCTTCTTGGGGTTTGGATGAAGCTGCTATTTGGGTTTTATCTTCATCCAGGTACATGTGACCTTATAAACGCCTTAGATGGAAAATAAACATTATTGTGAACCCTAGGAAGTTTTTAATGGTGGACGTTCACTAACCACTATTTTAGGTGGTGTTGTCCACCTGAAACTTGTATCTGCTTGATTTTTTGGACCATTCCCCCCAATAATCTGACAAAACGGATGAACGGCCTAGATATACAACGAATACATCAAAGTGGGCCCCGCGATCGGTCGTACCCACTTTGCTGGATCCGGTGTCGCAGCTAATCGGTGTCCCACGTTCAAACGGAACAATTTTGACAGCGATCATGAAAAACGTGTTCCGCTCGGCTAGGCTCGTCGGTTTGGCTGGTCATCTTAATGCTTGTTGAGAAGCATTCACAACAGACCTGCACGATAGGTTTCCTATACAATGCTTTCGTTCCCCCCAATTGCTATATTTGTAGAACATCCCAGCCGTTCAAAAGATGGAAGGTCAATAATTGGACCAATCAAGTCACTAGTTCGGGCACACACGTTACATTAATATAGACCATCGGATGTTTTACAATTCAACGCTGTAGCCCACCTAAAGAGAGGACCGTCAGGCCTTTTACTACGGAGCAGCTCATCTTTTTCACGATGTTCCACATGATGAGTGGGATGGATTGTGAAGAATGAAAGCTTCATCCCTATTTTATATAATGGCAGCAGCTTTTGGAAGCGGATTGCGTACTGATTTAACTCTGTGGGCCCTTATGATTTATGTAATTTATCCACTCCGTCAATACGTTTTACCAGATCATTTTAGGCCATGAGACAAAAATTGAATTATAGCCAAATCTCATATGGACCACATCCCAAGAAACAGTGTACATCGAATCCCTACCGTTGAAAACCCCTTGAGGGTCACGGAAGTTTTGGATCAAGTTGATATTTGTGTTTTGCATTCATCCATGTCTGCGTGACCTTATTAACAGGTTACATGACAAATAAACATCACTATAAGCCCTAGTAAGGCTTCAACGGTAGAAATCATTCTTACCACTGTTTCCTGTGGTGTGGTCCACTTGAGATTTAGATACAATTCAAAGTTTTCCCCATGCCTTAAAATGATTTAATAAAACGGATGTACGGCATGGATAAGACACATAGATGATACATCTATGGTAGGCCCCACAGAGTTTACTCGGTATGCAATAGTGTTAGGCAGCTTTTGGGCATACATTGCTAAGTAAGGTAGCGGCATTTTGATGACTAAAAAATAAAGTGTTATGATGGCCGGCAAAAAGCTACTTCGATTTTACCACATCAAACACGTGTGTTCTAATGCTAGTAGCCTTCTCTTCATTTCCTTGCATGCACACCACTGAGTAGCCGTGCAATGAAGACCATAGACTCTCATGATGACTATATAAAATTCACTCTTTATACCTATTGTCTACTTTCCTGCCCAATGTTTGGACATCATGTTAAAAAAAAAAAAAAATCTAGTTCGTTATCTTCATCCTATTATCATCATCTACGCCTTATTCTAATTAATTAGGGTCAGCTACATAAATCTTAGTCTATGTTCTTATTTATTATAAAAGTTATAGTGTAAATTAAGTTTAATGCCAGCTGCCAAACTGGTGCCAACTTTCTTTATCCAAGCACACCCTGATCCATAGCTCAAGTGGTAGATTGAGTGTAAGATACCTCATTTCTTCAACATTGAGGTCTTGGTATGGATCCCTAGTGGAAGTGGCTAACAGTGAAATGTCAACTGACAGTGGAGTGGACTAACAAGCTGACAAAAAAAAAAAAAAAACACGCTGATTTCCTGCGCAAGGATGCCAGGTGGAGGCCACCTTGATGTTTTTGAGAAATCCACCCCGTCTATCATAATTTAGAGATCAATTTAGGATTTATGACCGAAAATTAAGTGTATCCAACACTCAAATGGGCCACACGAGAGAAAACAGTGAACATTCAGTAAGAACCGTTGAAGCATTCTCATGGCCATAAAACTTTTGTATCAGACTATATTTTTTGTGTTTTCACTTCATCGCATTAGGAATGACTTTATAAACGGTTTGGATAGCATATAAACATCAAGGTGGAGCCTACGAAGGTCTCAACGGTATGAATTTCTTCCCCTAATTCTCCCTCTCGTGTGACCAACTTGAGTTTTTTATCAACATACGTTGCAGTAGGCCCCACCCACCGTCCTTGCGCATGAACTTCCTGCGAAAGGCTCTCGCAGGATATCCGCGTCCCATAAAACTCCAAAAGGTACAGTGTAATTGATTGACTATTAAATAAGTTTATTATAATCAAGGCTATCTAATAGTCTATTACTTTTAGAGCTATTATTTCTGTCTTTTTTTTTCTCCCCTTCTCTTATCATTTTCTCTCATGGCATCGGTGCACTGCATGTGCAACTTCTCATAATAACTATATACTGTAAGAAAACAATATAATAATGGGGACATCCCCTCATGCATGTTCTAGTTGGTGTCTTTTAGCGGCAGCTGGTTTCTTTTTGTTGCTTGATTGGCAGTAGTTTCAGCTTACCTTCAGGAAGCCCTCCTTCCAGATTGATGGCATTGCACTAGATTAAGTGCCTGGTTTGCTATTCTGTTAGTTTTTTAAGCTAGTTTTGTCTCTTTTGTATGTTGAGTTGTTAGCTGATCAGATGAGTACACGATCAGTGAGGCTCATTCCTTTTTCTTTTTCTTTTTCGTGAAGCCCACCTACAATTTTGGGCAGCTTTTGCTAGATAAACAAAGTTTTAGATAGTGTGCTCGCACCTTTCTAAAAAAAAGACATTGATGTACATTTTTACCCTTGTAAAAGAATAGAAGGTTCTTACCCAAGGGTTATTTCCATCATTTTAAAATAAAATGAATATTAGTACATCCGGCCCTTCCCCAGGGGTTATTTCCATCATTTCCATTTTTGAGTAGCATGTGACATATTCTCTCTTCTTTTCATATAACATGCACAACATGGAACTCTTAAAAGTCTGGCCAACATTTTAAAAATAAAAAACATGTGAGGGCCGCCCTAATGTATTTATATGAGATCCACTTTATCCACCATCTCAACAGATTCATCCCGTGGAATTATCACATACGCTTTGAATGGAAGTACAGTAATTACCATGATTTTGATCACCATGGGGATCATTGTCATTTGTGAGTACCATCCAACTTATCTATCTGATGCACCCCCATAATGTTACACCTATATGCCAAAATCTAGGCTAACTTATAACTCATATGCTCTACACCAAAGGGAACAACGGAGGACATTGTGGAGGGTGACACCCACCTTAGAAACTTTCAGGTGGAATACATTTGAATGGAAGTAATTGAAGTAGGGTAATTACCATGATTTTGAGCATTGTAGGGCTCATGGCGATTTGTGAGTATCATCCAACTTGTTCATCTGATTCACCCCCACAATGTTATGCCTAAATGCCAAAATCTAGCCTAATTTATAACTCATATGCTTTGCACCAAAGGAAACAACAGAGGAACATTGTGGAGGGTGACGCCCACCATAGAATCTTTTAGGTGGAATACATTTGAATGGAAGTAATAATTACCATGATTTTGATCACTGCAGGGCTCATGGCGATTTGTGAGTACCATCCAACTTGTCCATCTGATGCGCCACAACAATGTTGTGCCTATACGCCAAAATCTAGCCTAATTTATAACTCATGTACTCTGCACCAAAGGAAATAAAGGGAGGACATTGTAGAGAGTGACACCCACCATAGAAACTTTCAGGTGGAGTACATTTGAATGGAAGTAATTGAAGTACGGTAATTACCATGATTTTGAGCACCATGGGGCTCATAGCGATTTGTGAGTACCATCCAACTTGTTCATCTGATGCGCCCTACAATGTTGCGCCTATATGCCAAAATCTAACCTAATTTATAACTCATATGCTCTGCGCCAAGGGAAACAATGGAGGAGTGTGGAGGATGACGCCTACCATAGAAACTTTAAGGTGGAATGTGAAGTCCATGTTGTTTCTCATGACTCTAACAATCAAGTTTTGTACAACTGGGTTCAAGGGAAACACCAAATAAGGGCATTATAGGATAGGATATGTCCGGATTTGAGCACTTTTCAATGACACAAAACTATTTATTTTATAAGCTATTTTTTGGCCAATGAAACCCAAAAAAACAGAAGAAGAAAACTTAAGACTGAAAACCATTGTTCAAACAAAGGTAAAGGTGACTGCAATTGAATTTACTTGTACACCACATAAATAATATCTTAGGGCTGTGTATCATCCCTTGCAGTTTTCACTTTGCCAGAGTACTGAGCTTTCCTTTACATGGAGGCAAATCATTCCTTGCACTTTGCCATAGTAAACATGGAAACAAAAGATTGATGGAAAACGTGGCATAATCTTAATTCTTTCCTTTTCAACGTTCTTATATTATCTTTTTACTTAGTGCTGTCACATCATCTTAAAGATTTCTAGTCAGGAGTTCAACGTGTTCTTGAATTATTTTATTTTTATTTTTATTGAACATGAAGCACTTCAACTGCTTCAGCTAAGTGTGCATGTTCAATTTCAAGCTCAAGCTCAAGTTAAAAGTCAAGTACATTTCAAGCACACAAGCTAAGTACATGCATTTTTGGCTGCAATATATTCAGCCTTAGCTGTGGATAGGGAGATAGAACTTTGTTTCTTGCTACGCCAGGAAACTAAACAGTTCCCAACATAAAAACAATAAAAGCTAGTGGATTTTCGATCGTCTATATTCTCAGCCCAGTCAGCATCCGAATAACTAGCTAATTAAACATTAGTATCATGTGGATACCATAGGCCTAAATTAACCAAACTTGCGACATACCTAATAATCCTTTTGACAACAATCAGGTAAGATTCCTTAGGATCTAATTGATATCTAGCACAAATACTTACGCTAAATGTGATCGGATAAAACAGATCCTCGACTGGTCGAGTGGGTAATCCATCATAGTGTCTGTGGACAATGCATCTTCCTCTCCAACTTCTTTAGCTTCCCCATCCTTTTGACCAGGAGCTAGCTTCAAATTCATCTTATTGATGTTTGAATTGTTGAATGGGAGAAGTGCAATAGGTGCTTCACTAGGTGGCATGACCACATTGTAGTGCAATGCAAGTGCGATCATCAAATAAGTAAAAGGAACATGGTTTTTAAAAATCTACTTGGTTCCTATGATATGCTTATCAGATGGTCTTGGAGCCAAATACCATACATCATTTCAAATGAATTGATTCAGTTCATCTTACATGGCTACTATCCAGTTTTCATCAGTAAGCGCCTCTTTTACGTGGGCCGGCTTAATTTAGGAAGTAAAACTCAGAGGATTATATGGCCTTATTAGCTAAAAAGTTTTATAAGATTTTTAAAAGCAAAAAGATAGTTATACTCCTTTATTTAAAAAAAAAAAAAAAAAATTAAAATCACACCAAAAATCCTCCTTGTGGGATCTCAGGATCGGAACCTGGCGTATGGGCGCTGAGAGCCGAGAATGGGGTACTATAGAGGCTGTCGGCACCGGATTTGGCGATCGAAAATTCTGTGAGCCTATTTTTCTAGTTTGGGGCGTGACGGGTTCATCGTCCATATTTAAATTAACCATGTCAGATAGGTGGAGTAGATCACTATGATCGACAACTTCCTGAACCTTTTGATCATTGATATGGGCTAAACTTGAGATTGAATCCCAATACGCATCATCTTCCAATGCAGTGAAGTACACACTTGGAATGAGATCCTTTCCTCACATTTTGTTCCTAGTTTGGGTTAAGGTTCGAATAAACTAACCTATTCCTCATCATTAAAATCAGGTGTGTCATGTGAGTGAAGTGTGTCAATATCATTATATTTGAAAACCAACAATGTCTCTTGATTATTCCTTTGGACCGTCATCGAGATCGACTCCTTGGGAAATTGAGTCATATGCTTATGAATGGATTCCAACTTCTTATTCCAAATTTCAGAGTTCTCCGTAAGAAAGTTAGGATCACTCTCCTCGTATTGTGTTTCTGGATGGAGTTGTGGCTGGGACGAACTAGCCTCCACTATCTCATCATAAGTAGGGAATCTAAATGAGTAATCAACAAAATCAATTGGCGGTTCATTTATCCGATGTGTCAAGTTGAAATCACTTTCCTTACACTATATTTGTAATTTGGGTTGCGGTTGGGATGAATTAGTCTCCATTAGCCTATCGAGGCGTGATTCAAATGCTTCTAATAATTTCCTCATGTCAGTAACATAGTCTGTGTAACTCTGAGGTGATTTCTCTTGGATCATTTCTGGTGGATATTCAAAAGTGGCTAATCCAAGAGGGTTTTCATCATGATGTTTTACTGACTTAACTTTGAAATATTTATGTTTCCATTGATCATAATCATACGGGTCATAGGTCAGGAGTTGATACGCGTCATCATTCCAATAATCACGTACTATTTTCTTAACTTATGGAGTACAATTATTCTCCCGCAGATAAGCACCAAATGATTTCTTAATCGATGGAGCATCATATTTCGATTGGTTGAAGAAATTTTCAGAAAATATTTAACACAGTTGTTTCCCATTATAATCATCATACATTATTTTCCAAGATTTCTTAGTTATCTTAGCATACACACGTTTCCACTCTTACATGGTGAAGCTTTAACTCTAAATCTAATCCTAAAAGAAAATAAAAGAAAATTCTTATAGCAATAAGAGATCAAGATAGAGGAGAAGTTACCAGATTGGAGGAGATTTATGTTAGAATCCTATAGAACAAAACAAAACAAGTTAGTTTCTATAACAGAAATTCTAAAATTAGAAAGTTTCTAAAAATAAAAATAAAAAAGATGGGTTAATTTCGAAAACTAGAAAAAGGACAATTTCTAAACCTAAAAATAGAAAACTAAGTTAGATTTTAAAGATAAAAGGAATCCTAGAATTAGAAAATTTCTAAAAATAGAAAAACAAAACCTAATCATAATCTTACCCTAATTCTAAAACTAGTTAATCTCAAAAAAAATGCAACGGCGCCAAAAACTTGTTCACTTACCTCAAGTATAGGGTTACGATGTAGTAATAATCTTAGTAAAACCGAGGTCGAATCCACATGGATTCGTAATCTGAAAGTAATCAAAACTAGAACTAGAAGAAGATGTATCTAAATCAGAAGAATTTAAGAGATTAATAATTATGAATTATTAAACTAAAACTTGTAAAATTCAAAGGTGGGAAACTAAGGTGCTAAGGATCCACTTGTAGCAATTGAGAAGCTACTTTGCATTGATTCAAGGACACAACTGGAATCAGAGTCCAATCCTATCAAATTGGTAAGAAGAAGAGATTTGTCAGATCTCTGAACTTCTCATGGATCTAATCATCAATAGATGAAAGTGGTGAAGATTCAGAAGTGATTCCATCACCAAACCATGCCCAAGAGACTATGGCAAACAACAACAATTTACCAATCAACAACCTAGTTTAAGAGAATTATGAATGTTAGGAAGGATTCTATCATCCAACCATGCCCAGGGGATGATGATGAACAACAGGGTTCCCAAGTATATAATCTCTATAATGAAAAGAACAAACTCAAAGCTATCGTAGATCTATTGTAATTTAAATCACAATAAATTATTAAAAACTAAGAGTATTCCTTATAATCAAACTAAAATTCAAGAGAGTTCAATAAAACATGAATCAAAACAAAGCAAACATCCCAATCAAGCTACAATCTTCACCTCTTAGCCCTAGCTAAGAGGTTTAACCGATCATAGACATGATTAGGCTAGAAAAATCAAAAGAGGAAACAACTGAGGAGAAAGGAAAAGGAAAACTCTCGTTGTCGGCCCACCCCACGCCTCCACAGCTGCTCACGTTCAAAGAAATCCTCTTCTCTATCTTTCTCTCTCCCTTTTATAGACTAAAGGGGCAGTGGAATGGCTGGAGTCGGTGGAGGACCTCCTTTACGCAACAAGAAAATGCAAATAGAGGTGCGTTTGGTGTAGATTTTTGGGACAGCGGTCATCCCATCCTCTGTTTGGCCTTCATGGTGATGGTCGTGGCTCTCTCTCTCTCTCTCTCTCTCTCTCTCTCTCTCTCTCTCTCTCTCTCTCTTCTAGACGGTCTAGATCTTACATCCAACCATGATTATGATCATAGAATAACCTATGGAGGGCCGGTTTTCCCGGACGCAAGTCATGCGAAATCTCGTGCTAAAATGCTCGATGGGCCCCACAATGATGTTTTCAGTGAAATCTACCCCGTCCATTGAATTCCTGGTGAAAAACTAGTCGGGAATGGGTGGTTTTGGTCGAGTTTGGTGTGGCCCACTGTATCAAATCGTCCCGCCGTTCATCCTATGTTTGACGGTGATCTACTTGTGTCCACGTGCATGGAAGCAAAAGGTCAACATGGCAAGGGTCGTGGCCACCCCCTAAGCGACTGTACGGCTCAGATTGTCTATCAGGATGATGGTAGTGGCCCACTGCATGTTACGGCGTCTAGACGTACGGACGTTGTGTGTTTTTGCGATCTGGCTCGGGTCAATGACCTTTGACTGAGATTTTTGATCCAGTGCACCTCCTGTGCACGTGTGCTGTGCACACTCACTCCATGTAAGTGGGTCTCACCATGATGTTTAAAGAAATCCATTTCGTCCATCCGTTTTGTCATTTAATTTGAGGGGTTGAGTGTTCACTCCCCAAGTATAGGGTTGTGATGTAGTAATAACTCGGTAAGACCGAGGTCGAATCCACAGGGACTGAAACCTGTACGTTATCTGAAATTTACCAGAACTAGAACTAGGCTAAGATGAAATCTAAACCAATTATGATTTGAGGAATAATGGTGAAATAGTTAAACTAAAATTTAAGAGAATTCAGAGAAAGGAAACTAGGGATTCAGAGGATCCACTTATAGAGATCAGGGAGATCTTATGCCTGGATTAAAAATCAGGGAAATTAACTGAACTTCCTTTAATGTAATTTTGAAAAGATGAAAGGTATATGAATTAGAATGGATTCCATCACCAAACCATGCCCAGGAGACAAAGCAAACAACGGAATTAAACTAATTACCAACCAATCAAAGTATGAAGGTTAGGAAGGGTACCGACATCCAACCATGCCCAGGAGACGATGGTGAACAACAGGGCTTCCTGACGTCATAAACATAAGAGAAAAAGAACATGCTCAAAGTCATTGCAGACCCATTGTAATTTCAGTCACAACAGACCATTAAAGACTGAAAACATTCCCTTAATAAATTAAATCAAAATCAGATCAGTCTAAACAAAAGGCATAAGCAAAGAGGCCTCCCATCACGCTACAAGTTTCACCTCTTAGCCCTAGCTAAGAGGATTTAGCCACACATGAGTGGGCTGGAACCTCTTAACAAAATAAAATAAAAAAATAAAAATAAAAATAAAAATAAAAGAAAAACAAAATAAATCTACTCCCTCTCCCTGCCTGCCCTCACGTCCAAGCCAAGCTTCAGATCTCCAGCCGTCAGCTCTCCCTCCAGGCCACCCTCTCCTCCATCTTATATAAGCATCCAGTAGGGAGGTCTGTCACGACTCCTTCATGAATTCAGCATCTGGCGTAAACATATAACGCATTATGACTTGCGGTGGCATCAGTGGGGTCCACATCCTTCAGCTGACGATGAAATCCAATCCGTTCATTGGCTGCAGGACGGAAAACCGGTCGGTTATGATCGGTTTTGGATCCGGTTCGTGGTGACTCACTGATTTCTTCTATCACCGTCCGACTTGCATTTAAACGGCTGGATTTTGTTCCTTACAATCTTTTGAAATTCTGCCACCTAGGCAGTGATAAAAAACTTCATGGGAAACCGATGGACGGTCCGGATTGGACTGTTGAAACACGGTGGTGGCCCACTAAATCCGGCCGCAAGCTCTGTTAGCGAACAGATCTCGCGAGTACTTGCGCTGATGATTGGTGGGACCCACTATCAGTGATGTTCCCGCAATCCACTCCTTCCAATGGAACACTCTCAAAAAACTGTTCAGGAGTGTCCAAAGTAGTTTGATTTGGATGTGGTCCACCACAGATCTCACCCGACCATTCGTTCTCCGTTTAACGGCTGAGATCTTGCACTAGATTGCATTGAAGAAAGGTGACACCTAGGTGAAGGTAAATGGGACCTGTCAGAGCAAATGAACGGCTTGGATTATTGAAAATAGTGGTGATGGTGGCCCACTAAATCCGTCCGTTGTGAGGCTCTGTTTTGCGAACAGTCACGCGTTCTTTTGTGATGGTCAGTGGGTCCCGATCATCATCATATGAGCAATCCATGCCGTCCATTTCATTCTCCTCGGAAAACCGTTCAGAAACACGATTTTTCTTGATTTTTATGCAGCCCATGGTATCAGATCTTCTAGCCGTCCATCTTGCGTTTGATCATGGGTTACTTGTATGCGCATGCATGGGAACTGAAGAGTGTACTGGATGACGGGTATTAGCCACCCTACGGAGCACATGGATGGTTCAGATCATCCGTTTGGGTGACGGATATGGCCCTTGTGATCGGCCATCGATACGGCGTGCGGACGCCTTTGTCTCTCGGGATCGGGTCGGCGTCGCAGCACGGACCGGGACCGGGTCCGGCAGTCCAGTCTGCACGTATGCACAATGCACATGCGTCGCATGTACAGGTCCCATGAAGATGTTCGTAAGAAATCCGCTCCATCCATCCACTTTTTAATATAATTTTAGGCGTTGGGACCAGAAGTGAGGCATATCCAGGTGGCAGGTGGACCTAAAATCAATGGTTTATGGGCTGATATGTTCGTTGGGCCACTTCCACAGAGATCCAGGAGCTGTAATTCGACGTGTACGGTTCATTTATGCTCCTCAGCTCATGTATAAAGTTTCGAGCAGAATGGATGGTGGGAACCCTGTGATCTTGCATTTTGTCTGACTTTCAGGCCACTTGAGCTTCAGTTTCTCGATTTTCTCGGATCTCGGCTGTGTAAAATCGTCGATCTTGGTCCCATGGAGTCCGTACCTTGCTCTGGTGAATTCTGAATGTCAAATCCACACTTTTAGTGTCAGTTTTCGGTCAACGATCCTGATTGCATCCTGCAACAAAACACAATTAAAATACTCCGTTAAATATTATTGTGTATGTAAAATCTGGCAGTAACTAGGGTCTGATATACAATATTTGACCCTCAACATTGAGACCAAAATAGAAGCATATTTAGATATTAGGTGGGCCCCAGATGAGTGATTCGTGAGCTGATTTGTCCGTTGGGACACTTCTACATGGATCCAATGGCTGAATGTCGACATGTATGGTTAATTTAGAGTCTTCAGGCTAAATATAAAGTTTCAAGCCAAACGGATGGTGGGAACCCTATGATCTTGCATTCAGGATGACTTTCAAGCCCCTTTAACTTCAATCACTTGATTTTCTAGGATCTTTGGCGTGTAATTTTTTCAATCTCGGTCTCTTAGGATCCGTCCCTTGCTTTGGTGATTTCTGAGCGTTAAATTCATGCTTTTAGCACCCATTTCAGTCCACGCTCTTAAATTCACCTTACAACACAAACATGATTAAAATACGACGTTAAACATTATCATGTATGTAAAGTCATGTGTAGAGGTGTGCATTTGTGACCCGATCCGGTGGATTCGACCCAATCCGGCCCTTTTCAAACAAAACCGAGGGCCAAGATCGGGCCTGATCGAGTTGTGATTTCCAAATCTGATTTTTTTTTTCGAGTCGAGTCCGGATAGACCTCTGTCCGGACTGACCCGACCCGGATACCCGAACTGAAGGGACCCAAACTGCACCGGACAGACCCAGACCAATAGGCGGGCGGGTAGTATAAAATATATTTTTTATTTTTTACCCTAACTTTCCTAAAAATGGATGGACGGTGTGGATAAAACACATAAATTTGATAAAATATGTTGATCAGGTCATAAGGACCCAAATGAAGGGAAAAATAAATATCAGCTTGATCGAAAACTTTTATGGCCTACAAAACGTTTTTAATGGTCAAAATTCATTCAACACTATTTTCTATAATGTGGTCCACTTGAGATTTCAATATACCTCTTTTTTTTTTCTAATAGCTTAAAATGATCTATAAAAATAGATGGAGGGCATGGATGAAACACATGCATCATGGTGGGGCCCACGGAGCACCGACGTCCCGTGGCAAGGGGAGTAGTCGGTCCATCTCCAGTACAGCTGTACTGGCCTAGCGTCTGGCGTCTGGCGTCCTCGAGCTCTGAGTTGTACGAACAGTTCCAAGGATACCAAAGTTATATGGGCCCCACAGTGATGTATTTATTATATTTACACCGTTCATATATTTTTAGAGATCATTATAAAGCATTGTCCAAAAAATGAATAATATCTAAGGATCATGTGGACGACACCACAAATAGTAATAGAGAATGATTTTCACAATTAAACAATATGTGTAGTCCACATGATAGTTAGATCTATCTTATTTTTAGTCTAAAGCCTTAAGACGAGCTCGCCAAATGAATGGACAGTTTGGATATAACACATGACCCACCATCTGACCCACAGAACTTGTTAAACTCAATACAGCAAGTCACGTACTTTTTTCAAAAAAAAAGTCACTGCACTTTCGTGCATTTCACGTAAACACAAGTACGTCCAGAGAACGGGTCCAGAGAAAGCGCCACTTCTTTCATAGTATTGTATGGGGCCCACCTTGGTGTATATGTTTTATCTACTCCATTCATCTGTTTTGACATATCATTTTAGGCGTTGAACACAAAATTATAATATATCGAAGACTGAAGTAGACACACCATATCAAACGATCCGAATCCTATCCAACCCGATCCGACTCAGTTTCCTGACCGAGTCGAACTCGGTTCAGGTCAAGTCAATAGAGCATCGGATCTGTCTGAGTCAAATGACTCGGATCCGGTCTCGGATCGGGTCGAGTTCAGGTCTACCTAATGGAATTTCGGATCGGACTAGGTTAGGCCAAATCCGATCCGATCCGAACCGATGCCCACCTCTAGTCATGTGATAACCGGGGTCTAATATGCAATATTTAACCCTCAACAACTGTCCACACTGCCGCATAGTCAGAATCCACATATCCAACTAACATAGCTCTTGATTTCTCAAAAGATAAGACATAGTCTGTCATACCTTGAACGTGCAGGCCCACGCTTGTTAATTGACTATCTAAGGATTTGTGACCCACGCCACGCGTGTATTGCGCGGTCCACCTCGGATTGTGGCAAAAACCACGACTTTTAATATGAGTGTCGCAATGGGGCGTGATGCACGACGTTGAAATCACAGTGTTTGCACAGTCATCAAGGTATAACTCTCATGTCATGGTTGTACTAAAATAGGGTCACGATGGAAGCTTGTCGATCCGGTCTGTCTAGAACATGCCGACATTGAAAACGAAGTGCATGGTTGATCTCACAGGGTCATAAGTCTTACACGTGCCGCAAAAAAACTTTAATTCTCTGAAACAATATGATGATTCATAAACACATAAGCACATATCGAACTAGCACACTACAATTTATTTTTAACTTATAAAGTGACCCTGGTCCAGCCCAACCCTCTAAGGCTATGGCCAGGGCTTAGGGCTTTAGGGCCGGGTAAGGGCCAACTTGGCCCAGCCCTAGGTTGGCCCATTCCCACCCCTACACGTATTGTACTCATATATTTCTTCCTCTCTTCACACCATCTCTCTCTCTCTCTCTCTCTCTCTCTCTCTCTCTCTCTCTCTCCTTATTCCTTCCTCCTCTCCCATGTGCACTGCATGTGCCATATTCTAATACATTTAATACCCCGTACTCGTACGTTTAATGCAGATAGTTTAAAATATTTCTGTCATATCTGGCAAGATAATCAACACAAATCTTCAAGCGATCAATTATTCGGGTGGTAATTAAAACTACGCAAAAATTAAAGTTATGGAAACGGTTTCAAAGGAAAGGTGCATTGAGTAATACAGAAGTGGATCACGTGCTCCCATAAAAAAAATATTACCATTTCTAATTGACAATGGTGAGTAGTGGCGTTTCTCTGACTGTGGGGCCCACCTTGATATATTTGTTCCGTGTATCCACTCCCTCTCATCAGTTTTTATAGCACATTTTAGGAATGATCCCAAAAACATATTAGATCCAAATATTAAGTGGACCACATCACAGGAAACAATGTTCATTGAATGTCCACCGTTGAAAATTTCCTAGATCCCACCCTAATTTTTATTTAAGGTCACTGAGACCTGGATGTAGGGAAAACATAAATTTCAGCTTGATCCGAAAGTTTTGTGGCTCCTGATAAATTTTTGATGGTTAATAAACATTATTTCCTGTTGTGTGGTCAATTTGAGATTTTAATCTGAATAGAATTTAAGACCTTGCCTCAAAATGAGATGGGAAAACTTATGGACGGCGTGGATATAGAACATATTCGTCAAGGTGGACCCACGTTCAGGGAACCACCCTACGGTGGTACCCGAGAGCATGAACGGTTCAAATCATTGGACCATTTCAGCAAGTGGGCCCCACTGGATGGCGACACACTCTAGATGCTTGTGTGGCGACAAAGGCAAGAGGAACTCTTTGTAGAATTTTGACTCCTACTTGCGACTTGTTCTGTCCCACTTTGAAAATATAGTTATCCTGATGCGCCAGGACACGAACAGTTTCCTAATGCCTTCACTACGTACAAGTGGGACATATGATTATAGATCCAAACCGTTGATCTGATGGTCCTTACTGTGGATAGTGGATATTCTAAGACTCTACCATATTGAAAGATCCTACCCTAAAATCTTTGGCCTTTTTTAGGAGAACCATCATCGTAATTTTTTTTAAAGTTGACCTTCTAGTTATAACCCACTGATCAAAGGACTATTTCTTTTTGGGAAACATTTATTTACAAAGAGATCCCATTGGATCAAAGATGTGGACCACCAAAAAAGTGGCCCACTTTAAGGGGCTGGATCATCAAGATACTATTCCGAAATGGTAAATGTGGACCGTGTAAATTCTCTCAATTAAGGTGAGCACCCCATTCTGAAAAGTCGGTCTAGATGGGGTCAAACCTCGATTAGATGGTGAGGGAAAGTGGGCCCACTTCGATTTCGTCCGTGGTAAGTTTGGCTCGAATTTCTTGACGATTAGTCATTGAAAGAAACAAGGATCGGACAGAACTATAGCATGCCTTTGCTCTACTCACCTACTACTACCTGTCATTCTTCAACTATAGCATGGTTTTGATGTAGGCACGTAACAACCACCAGTCCTTGTCTATAAGAATGCCTTGATATTTAATTTGCACCTACCGCACTGGACGACTCGTCTGACTCTGTCAGACTTGACTCGATCCTAACCGAGTGGTTGAGTAGATTCGATCCAAGTAGACTTCGTCGACCAATCTAAACTTGAACCGAGTCGAGTTCAGGTTACCCTACTCAAGGTAAATCAATCTAAACTTAAACCAAGTCAAGTTCCGGTTACCCTACTCAAGGTAACTCAAGTCAACTTGGCTCGAAATCCAACTCAGTACTGACTCGACTCAATACGAAACTTGACTTGTATGCACCTAGGTTTTGAGTCGTGATTTCAGCCCGTGGATACGTTACCCGGCTTGGTTCTAACTTGAACCAACTCGGTACTTGTGACCCAATCGGACTGGGTCCTGATTAGTTAGGCGAGACCCAGACTCGCAGAGGATCAGGCATTCTGGACTTGATACCGAGTTGGGTCGAATTTGGGTCAAGTCTATTTCAAAACCGAATCAAGCTAGGTCAACCCTAACTACGTCCGACTCAATTAGATGCCCAGCTCTACCCATCATTCCTCAACTATATCAGAGGCGGATTGTATACATTAAAGATGGACAGCAAGCTAATTGAATCAATGTTGACAGCGAATGGTCTAGATATAATTATATATAAGATGGACGACCTGATTGGGACAACTAAAATTGAAAGATCAAGACAGATTGATATGAGAGACCAATGGTTATATTGGGCTGAAGTTAGAAATGAATGGTCTGATTAGTCCAACGTATCAGCAGCAAGTTGGGAAACTCAGTTGAAGCAAGCTCCACACCCTGCAGTGAATTCAGCCGTCTATGGGGCACCTCTCTTGAATGGTACCTCCATCCAACCGTACATAGAATTCAGCTGAAGAGAATGTGGTGTTTGGGTGTCCATATTTAGATTACAAGAATCACAAGTGAAAAGGTATTATCTGCCCGCTCTAGTGTTCTGTGTAGATACTTGGATGAGGTCAATCAATGTCTTCGTCAAGGGATAACTATTCCGAATTCATGGAGCTTCTCTGGACTTCTCCCAAAGATTCCTTGAATCCTAATAAATTCTAATAAAATTGAAAGTAACTTGATTATGATAAAAACAAATTTACAGCACTTTAAATATTGATACCAAACTTAGTAAGAAGTTTCATAATCAAATTCCAACTCAAACTCCATAAAATTCATGACTTACTGGTAAACTTACTATTTATATATGGTCATGATTCCTACTAGTAAAATTATTATTTATAGCCGGTCATGATTCCTACTAAGACTTCATGGTTTTCAGCAAAAAATAGTAAGTGTCCAATTTAGCCTAAATATGTTATTCTCTTAAAATTTCTAAGCCCTTTTCATGTTGGGCAGACTCCTAAAACTCTAAGGATCAAGAGTTATGATCAAACTAAGACTTACTATAGATAGTAAAATCGAAATTAAAAAGGATTTTGGACAATTGATTTAATGGAATCTTGTAAATGAGCTAGGCTGGCACGCCTTGGACTGGACCCTTGGCTGGAGCATCCGGCAGAGGGACGGATTTAGATAATGTAAAACAGCCCAAGGACTGGACTTGGGCTCAAGAGTCAAGCCCGTTTTTCAAACGGGCTGAACTTGGACCATGTACAACAGCCCACCAGCCCAGTCCAGATCCAGCTCAGTCTGGGCAATTAGAGTTTGTAGGGCAACTATGTCAAAATACAAATAATAATAATAATAATAATAATCCCACTGTACTCATCTCTCCACAGCAACCCACACACCTCTCTCTCTCTCTCTCTCTCTCTCTCTCTCCTCGACGCCCAGGCTCGGGCCAACAATGCGAATTGAGCTTGGACAAAGCTTAGCCCGGCATATTGACACCGGCACACATGTCATGCATTGAAACCGGTCAATTGGTATTCCCAATAGTGTATGGTCCAAAAATCACAATGTTTGGACAGTCCTAACCTTTTAATCAACATTCAGTAAGGAAAGGTTCACATATTAGACACTTAAGATAGACCAATCAGAGCAAATAAAAGCACTGCCCGCGTAGGGCTATCAATGGGTGGTCTGGCCCATTAGAGCTTTGACCATGGCCCACTTTGGGATGAGCATTGGTACGAGATATTAGGCCCGTGGTCCGAGGCCCGGCCTAAGATTTAAGTCCATTTATTAAATTGACAGAGCTCAATGGTCCGGCCGTCTCTGAATTTCAAGGGATTCTTTTGTCATACATCATATGTGGTGGGGCATAAAAGAACGGTCCAGATCTTGCACAAAAGTGGGTGGCAGGGCTAGGGCTCAATTTATGAATAATTATCACAGGTTGGGCTCGGACCTGTTTCTTTGGGCCTATGACTGGTCCAGGTAAGGGTTGGGCCTGTTTCTTTTGCCTGTCCCCAGCTAGGGCTTCGGAAGGTTTTACTTTGCTGGCTGGGCTTGGACAGACGATAGCCCAGCCCGTTGACAGCTATACACAAACCGAGCTAGCTCGGTTAGCTCGCTCGACCCGTCTCAAAGGAGCTCGATTCAACTCAATTCGAAGCTGAGTTCGAGCCAAGTTGAGCTGATTTATTGAGCTTGAAAATGAGTTCGAGCCGAGTTCGAGTTGGCCCCGGCTCGACTTGACTCAGATCAAACCCAACTCGAATCGAACTCGGATCGAACCAGCTCGGTGACTCGATTACTTTGATATTGATGTTGCTTACCAAGTGTTTGATGAAATAAATCAACGAAGTGTGGCTGGTGGTAAGGAAGGTATGTATATGAAATAAATACCTTTTTTTTTAATTATTTTTTTATGTTGCTTAGAAGGTGTTTGATAAAATACCTATAAAACTAATGTTGTTGTTTTACATACATTGAGATTTTGAAGGTGCGGTCCATGTGTTTGTGAAAATGATGTGCAGGTGAACTCAGCTCGAACCGGCTCAAGTTGCTAATCAAACCGAGCCGAGCTCGCCAGTCAGGCTAGAGGACCAAGTCGAGCTAAGTTTGAGTTGGGTCTGCTAGTGGCCGAGCCGAGTCGAGCTGAGGCTAACTCGAATCAATTCGACTCAATGTACATCCCGATTCACATGGGAGTGGATGAGGTCAACACGGTGCATTGCTCACCATGGGGCCCACCTTGTTGTATTTATTTTATATCCATGCCGTCCATCCGTGGGGCCCACCTTGTTGTATTTATTATATATCTATGCCGTCCATCGTTTTTCTAGCTCATTTTATGGTTAATCCCAAATGCGAAGCATATCCAAATCTCTGGTGGACCATACCATAAGAAACAATGGTGATTTAAAGCCCACCATTACAAACTTACTAGGGCCGACCATAATGTTTAATTGCTATCCAACCTGTTGATAAGGCCATTCAAACCTAGCTGAAGGGGAAATAAATATCATCTTTGATTCAAAACTTCAGTGGCCCACAAGAAGTATTTAATTAATGGCCAATCACCACTGTTTCCTCTGATTTGGTCCACCTGAGACTTGTATATAATTCATTTTCGGGTTCATACTCTACATTGAACTGCAAAAACGGATGGACGGCGTGGATATATAATACATACATCATAGTGGTCCCCACGGTCATAGCCGCACGGTGTTAGGTGAGCCCGGGATCGCAACTAATCGGCTCCCTATTCGCATAGGATCCGCCCGATTATTAAATACCGATTATTTTCAGAAAGTGGGCCACCTCAGATTGCAAAATGCAATCTTTATTGTAACCCATTCCCAAGGTACCCTCACTTTTAGACGTATCACATGCATATGATATGCCTTTTACAGTTGTCCTCAATAATATATATGCTTAAAGGCAATTTAACCAAAAACTACTGAATAATATGAAAATTATATTGCAGTACCTTTTTAAATTGATTTTCAAAAAGCTACATTATTAAGCAATATAATTATCATTACACTACCTGATGTCCTTGGGAGCAAATGGTCGTAAAATTCACTTTGACCACCAGGTGTGTCACTCCATGATTTAGGTGAAACACATGTTTAGAGCTAGTGTATAGGGCAACGCCTACTATTTCTACTAGTCTTCCGCGGTGAATCACATATAAGTGTGAGTTTTGAACCATAGGTTTAAATTTTTGTGTGAAACCTAATGGCTAGAGAAAGTTTTATATGATTAGTATAGGCGCTATAAAGATTAAGGGTAAACATTTCTTTCCTAATTGTTTTTTGTGACCTGATATCTTTTTTTTTGAGCCCTAAGATTGGATTAAATATATAATGGCTGGAGTGTATCTCACATAAACATCACAGTGGGTCCTTAAAATCAAGAGCATAATTCCATGCAATTGGCTTTCTTCTCAATCCACTGTAACATGCACGTGAAATCCACTCTTACCATTACATGTATAATTTAATTTACGCACGTAACCAAAAAATCAGTTTAACTTGTGATTTAGGTTTGCCATCCAAATGAAAGCATTTAAGAGAGACATCACCCTTGATTTTTTATAGGGCCTACCATAATTATTGTTTAAATTCCAAACTAATCATTAGCCATCGCACCAAAATTTAAGGTGGTGCCTAAAAATTAAGCTCATTAATGATTGGGGGCATACCAAGGAAAATAGTTTGGAGGGCAATCATTGTTCAATCTACCATTTCAAATCATGTGGTCCATCTAGATTAGGGCTGGGGTCGATGTTTGGCTCTTGAGGTGACACAACTGTGGACGGGGTGGATTCTACGGCAACGTCATGGTGGGGACTACCCATGTGGCCAGCCCATTTGTTAGCATACTCACCTAACTTAGAAGGGATGGCAATCAAATGATAATTATAGCCACTAGAGAGGGCAGTTTTTTTTTTTTTTTTTTTTTTTTTTAAAGGTACTGAAATGTAAATTCTATAATAATTAGGTAGTTTTTTTTAATGATTTCTATACCATGAATAAACTGTTGCTATGATCTCCTCTCTCCATATCCTACAGCTAAGTAATATGAATTTCTACGGTATGGATTGCTTTGTAAGACCCAAGTGGGCCACCCAAAATTAACCATGATTGGATAATCACAACCATACAATTAAAGGGATTCCTTTATTTGAATGAATACAACTGCCGGATCAGTCGATATTGGAGCCACATACAATCTAATGAGGGCCCCATCTATCCAACCGTCCACATGATCATAGGTAGGACCACTTTGACCAAAATGTAAATTGGCACCATAACAAGGTATAGGGAAGATTAGCACCGTATGATACCACAAATGTAAGAATCCCATTCCAATATGATATTGGCATGATGATGGAGTAGGGACCAAGGAATATAAAAATGACGATCGAGAGAGGGACGTCCATTCCTTTTGAGAACAACCCTATCAAAACCGTCCTTTTTTTAAAGCAATATACGACTCGTAACTCAGTTCAACCTCGCATTTATTCTACCTTTCTTGTTATACTCAATTTCCTCTACCTTATTCTCCAAGACAAGCCATCTTGCTGTTTCCAGAAATTGACCAAAATATATCCCTGTGGGGCTGACATCTGTGGGGTCCACAATGATGTTTGAATGAGATCAATCCCTGTCATGAGATGTTTGCCCTTCGATGTTAGGAGACTGGGATAAAAATCAGCATGATCGGAAAGTGGGCCACACCACATGGAATAGTTGAGAGGAGAAACCTTATTGGCTGCTTGTGGGGCCAACCTGTTGTGTATATGTCATCCAATCCATATATCAGGCGTGCCCCACTGGGATGAAGGGACACAACAAAAATCGTGCCTTTCCAAAAGGCCGGTTGGCCATACCGAATGTATTTAGGGCATGTTTGGTCCGTAGAATTGAATGGTATTGAATTGTATTAGATGAGATTAACATCATTATTATTGCACAATGATTGCATGTATGGAAATACCACTGTATTGTAGCCATCCAATCCCATGTTAATTTGGTATAAAAGTTTTGCCACGGGAAAATACTAGATTAAGCAAAATCATGTTTGGTAGGCCATAGAATTGTAATCAACGGACCAAATTCACAACGAATGTCATTCACTTATACACATATATAACCGAAATGTCACGTGCAAATGGTGTATATGGTTGGCCGGCATGGATAAAGGGATGCATCAATGTAGGGCCTACATGTGTAGTGGATTTCAAAATCTATAGAAATCCTCCATGGGACCAAATGCAATTTTATGGGACTAAATGCAATTCCATCCCACCTAATCCCAACCTTTCACATCATCTCCTAATGTTGGATTGAAATTGGTAATACCAAATGCAATTCTATCTCACCTAATCCCTTCTATTACCCAAACGTTTCCAAAATGTTTTGGGATTTATTTTATGTTGTTCCTTCGAGTATAGCCCACTGCCCACTTGAGTGTCTGATTGGCATGATTTTTGTGTTTTTGGGGGTGTACTACACAATCGATTGAATCGAAAGGTTTTAGGAATGATTTTATGTTGTTCTCTTGGGATGTGGGCCTATGTTTAGAGCATGAGATTAGGAGGTATGGAATTACATTTGGTCGAATATAAATTCCATCGTGTATAGAGGTGGGCAGGATCCGACCCAACTCGGCCGAACCGATTGGATTCGAACCGAAATCCAAGGTCGGGTCAGATTAAGTAGACCCACTTGGATTCGATGCCAAACCGAGTGGAGTTCGGGTCATATAGCAACTTGATCTGATCCGATCCGAAATCCGATTCGGTCAGATCCGATCCGATTCAGATCGGAATCGGGTAGTATAAAGTCAAATTTTACTTACTTTAAAATTTAAAAAAAAAAAAAAAAAACCTTTACCCTTCTTCTACCCGAACCATAACCCTACTTGAGCCAGCACCACTAGATGAACCTATTCGGCACCGCAACCCGAGCTAATTTCCTCTCTTTCCCTCTTTCTTTCTCTCCTCCTTTCTCTCCCTCTTTCTCTTCCAATTTTCTTCATGTTTCTGACTCAACTTAAATCAACCAAACAAACTCAACTCGATTCGACTCGATTTTCCTGACCAAGTCGGACTTGGTTCGGGTCAGGCTAGCAAAGAATCGGTTCAGATCAAGTCAGCCTTGTTGGACTCGGTCCCGAATCGGATCGATTTCGAGTCAGGTACTTGTAAAAACCAGATCAAATCGAGTTAAACCTAATCCGGTCCGATTCGACTCAATGCCCACCTCTAATCGTGTGTTCGAGGAAGATGGGAAGGATTTGATTAATCCCAGTATCACATCATCGAGTCCAATTAGAAGATACGGCAAGATTTCTCATGGATTTCAAAATCCATTACATTTGTGGTCCACATTGATGCATGATTTATCCACACCATCCATCCATATGCACCCTTGACACATGACAATCAAGTTGCTTATGCATATGCCTACGCATATAGGTGACCAGCATCAGTTGTGACATCTCGTCTGCTTTTTATAAATTCATGGTCCATCAAACATAGGTTTCACTCAATAAAGTGGTTTTTTCCAAAGGTAAAATTTAATTCCAAACGTAAAATTGGATGGTCGAAATGCTATGGTATTTTCAAACATATAATCATTATATAATAAGGATGTTAATTCAACCTAATTGTGCATATAAATATCATTTAATCCAGTATTTCAAAGCTCACCTAAGGTCAATTGAGGTTAATTTTTGGGCTCCTGAATGAACTTGAGGTAGTGCACCCGATAGACATAGAAGGAACAAATGTCATGCACACATCATGGTGGGCCCACAGAGCTCAACACTACACTAATGGATCCTTCCATGTGGATTATGATTCTTCCATTTTTATGAGAACATTTAAGGGTTAGTTATAAAATATTGTGAGATTATTAAAAATTTCAGAGCCGACATATGGTGGGCAGCCACATAAATCTCGGCGCCTAGCCACATGGCCATGTTGATGATTTGGGTTTTTATCTGATGGTCCTAAATGACAATGGGCCATCAGGGAAATTCGCACCCACTGGGCCATCAATCATGTGTTTGATCAGCGGCTCATTTGACGGGGAGATGTTGACAAGTTGCACATATGGATTTTTGGGATGGTGCCGATTTCCACGACATGGGAAATCCATGGTTAGCCGCCCTCCTTGTGCATGGTTTTGATGGCTAAACCATGGTCCCTTGCGGCAAACATGTCATGACATAAAATGTTTTAAATGACCACTTGTACCATTTTCAATGTATTTTTTTAATACAATAATATGTTATGTGTGGGATTCAACCCGTTCGACAAATTTGCATTATCACGAGAATCATATACATAAAAAATCAGCTCCATCTATGACTATTCATCAGGTGGGTTACAGCTTGAAAACAAATAACTGCCGATAATTTATTTTTATTTTTATTTTTATTTTTTTTTTAAAGTACATGCATACTAGGTAGAAAGCGGACAGAGGCTGATTTTGCACGAGTTAATTCTCATGAGAGTTTAAACCTTTCGGACGGGTTGGATGTCTCACGAATACGGCATGATGGAAATCATCCATTGGTTGGATGGTAAGTCAGTGGTCCATTTGCTAGATATGGGCCTCTCTAAATTGAATTTAATAAAAAGCATGCACGTGGGTAAACTGAAACTCAAAACATGAACTGGGCATACGTTGCGGCTTACTTTTCAGCTAAGTTATGCTCATGGTGGGCCCCACCTAACGAATAGCTCCATTCACCACATGGGTTACATGCTAGGCATGTTCATGTGCATGAGAGAGAGAGAGAGAGAGAGAGAGAGAGAGGGAGGGGTGTGTCTGTCCTTTTACGACTGGGGCGAGTCTGATGCTTGACTCATCTGAGTCGACTTGGACTCAACATCTGGTTCATAAGTCAGCTCCAACTCAGGTGAGCTAGAGTTATTCAGCCCCAGCTCAACTCAGGAACGAACGGGTTCGTTCAACAGCACATGGCAAGGCGTGTTTTTCAGTTTGTGCCCATGCACAGAGGCTTTGATACCAACTGCTATTTTAGCTTAATGCGAAAATCCTAGAGCCGTTGCTGTGCATAGGATATAGAGATCTAGGGTTTGGATGGCTTACCTAACTGATACGCCAGATGAAGAAGTAGAATACTAGAAAACCAATGCTAAGATCTTCCTCTCCTTCATACTCATTTGCAGAACAATAGATGAGACTTAAGCTTCTACCATGGTGTAGGATCGGAAACCCAGCTATCTTATATAGATTATGTGGGGATGAGAGTTTGAAACCCATCACAAGTAGGGGTGTACATCGAGTCGAACCGAGTCGAACTAGCCTCAGCTCGACTCGGCTCGAACACTGGCTGACCTCAGTTCGAACTTGGCTCGCCTCGATCCTCGAGCTTGACTGGCCAGCTCGGCTCAGTTCGGTCAGCAGCTTGGGCCGAGTTTATAAAAAAAAAAAAATTCAAAAAATTCAAAAAAAAAAATTAAAAAGTAATTGTTTAATGTACAAACCTTCCTTACCACCAACCACATCTCATCGAGTCATTTTATCGAACAGTTGGTGAGCAACATCAATGGCAAAGTAACCGAGTCACCAAACTGGTTCGATTCGAGCTGGATTTGTTCCGAGTCGAGTCGAGCCAGGGCTTACTCGAACTCGGCTCAAACGCATTTTCAAGCTCAAAAAATCAACTCGACTTGACTCGAACTCAGCTTCGAACCGAGTCGAATCAAGCTTTTTCGAGTCCAGTCAAGTGAGCTAGCTCAGTTCGTGTACACCCCTAATTAATCACAACTCTCTCCCACGGCTCCACACTGACTTATCTTAGTCAAACACAAATAGCTCTGTGTATCGAGCTATAGCATTCCAGCCCCTTACGCATTCATATACAGATGCACTGCGTAAATCACATTGAAGTGGGGTCCACTGGTTTATATGATCACACAGTCGAACTGTCAGGTCAATCTAAACCGTTGATCAATAAGGCCCACCTTATAGAGTTCTTACAAGAGTGTGTGTGGGTTTTCTTTTTTAAGAGGGACAAGTTGCATATGACTCATCCAAGTCAACTTGGACCCAATAGCACCCAATCTAGTTCAATGACATGAGTCATCACCTCCAACTTGAATGAGTCAGAGCGACTCAATCCTGACTCAGGAGGCAGGTTGGTGGGAAAGGGGTGGTTGGATGGAAGAATTAGCTTCTACTTTTTAAGAGAAAACTAAAAAAAATGATTTTATTTTATTTTATTTTTTTTTAACACTTCTTATTGGTTATGTGATTCTTAAATTTTAATATGAAAGGTGTTTTTATTTTTTTTTTAAAGATATACAATGTAAGTAATTTTGTTATATAAACATGTATTTCCAACCAATTGGACCACAAATATCAGCTTGATGATCCAAAACATCAATGACCCCTGGGAAGTTTTCAAGGATAAGTGTCTAGCTCCCACAATCTCCTATGGTATAATCCACTTGGGCTTTGGATATGTTTCAATTTTTTTACGCCCTAAAATGAGTTGGAAAAACAGACGGATATCTGTAGATAAAAACACATACATTACAGTGGCCTCATAAAGCTGACCCACCAACTCACTATACCGTTTGCATCCCTCATTTTCTAACCAGTGGGACATTATCATCCCCTTATATACATGGAAATGGTATTATGAGGTCAACTTCATAGGAAGCTTCCTATGAGGTTGAGCTGTGTGGGCTCCACTGTGATCTACGTCAGACATTCACCCCATCAATCACATATGCATCCTTCCATGGTAGGCCACAGGCCTAAAATTTAGGCCAATCCAAGACTTAGGTGGGCCACACCATATACAACAGCTGAGAGTAGATATCCACCCATTGAAATCTCCATGATCATTTATAGGGCGCACTAAGATGTGTTTTAGAAATCCAGCCCATCCACTGTCTGTGTTCCACTTGGATGAGAGGTCACACCAAGGTTCAGCAATATCCAAAACTCGGGAAGACACCAACATGTGATTTAGAATTTTTAGGCATTATTTCACCCTAGTTTAGAGGGTGTGACCCACTTGAGTTATGGATATGGCTGATTGTCCACACATTCCCTATCTTAGAGGGAACCTACCCAATGCATTGCATGGATGTCCATCACACATCATGGTGGGGCCCATGCAGCTCCCATGAGGTCTTGTTGTGTGGGCCCACCATAATGTATATCTACGCATTTGGTGGCCCCTATTAGGGTATGGGATATCCCAAAAGTCATCCGTATTCGGAACTTAAGTGGGGCCACATGATGCAGGGAAGGTATGAAAGGATAAAGAGGAAAATATTTGTCTTCCTCGGGAGCGAATAAGACATTGAATCCACAAGTATAATAGATCTGGATTCCAAGAGAGTTGAGAAAATTCAAAATTACCTTTTTTTTTTTTTTTTTTAATATGTCTCTTAAATAAGATTACAAAACTTTAAATAATAAAATAAAATCTTTTTCTTAATGTAAATAAATTAAAACTTTTTTAAAATGGTAAAATTTATTAAAATAAAAAAAAATTAATCTAACCTACGCTGCTACGCATGATGATTTCTGAAAAACTCTAAAAAGACACCTAATAACAAAACTCTCGGAATAAAAAATTATCTCTTACCTAAAACTTACTGAAAATGGTAAGTTTTTCGAAAAACGAAACACTTGAGTAGGAATTAGTCATTTTTTCACTAAACAAAAAGATCTGACACGGTTACTGGTGTTGGTTGGCCTCAAAATGAAATTTCAATCCAAATTCATAGGTCATGCGTCTCGTAACTCATTCTGGCTCAAACTTATGATTGATTTATGATTTGTGCTTTAAACAGCAATTTTTCTCAATCCGAAATGAATTCTTTGACAGGGATTCACCTTTTGCCTAGTTACATTATGCCCCACGTAAGACTAAGTCTACATCTGATGCATTATGTCCGCTCTACATCACCAAACAATCTAAAATTGTGTAAAATCATGACTTAAAACAAAGCACTTGTTTTGGCCCACTACAAGTTTGTATACGGCTAAAGCTTGGTATGACCTCCCTCCAAGCGAGACACACACGATGGATTAGTTGGATTTCTAAACCATCTCTTAGCAGGCCTTATAAACTACCGCCAAGGATTCAATGGGTGGATATCCACTCTCAACAGCTATCTACGATGTGGCCCACCTAAGTTGTGAATTGGCCTTATTTCTATGCATGTGGCCCACTATGAAAGAGTGCATCTGATTGATGGGGTGGATCTCTATCTCACATCACAATGGGGCTCATAGAGCTCAACCTCATGATACCTTTCCCTAATATATATATATATATATATATATATATATATATATATATATATATGGGAAGGATTTACTGTGGGCAGCCCACGGTCTTAAAAGTCACGCGGGTTGGATGCTTTTCACATCAGATGGCCAGGATGGCTATGAATTAGAATTAGAAAGCAACGTTCAGACTACAGTAGATGTGATTTGTTAATCATGGCACAACAAAAAAAGGGCCCACCAGGTGGGTAAGTCTGACAATCTCAGCAAAGGGGCTGGAACTGTCAATGGGCTGACATCCATATAAGCTTGGCCAGCCCACAGCATGGTTTGACCCACCATTCCAGCGTAGATTATCCGCCCCGAGTCGACGTAGTGGTCGACATGCGCCCACATGTCAAATGTCCACGTGTGCCACATGGGCCACCATCACTCTGACAGATGGCGTGGATATAACACGTACACCACAGCGGCCCTACAGCGTAGAGCGTCTCTGGGTGCAGCGCATGTACTGTGACATGTTCCATCATCATTCCCCCCTCACATCTTCTTCATTTTCCTCCGATCCTCCACGTCCCCTTCGAGTGGACCAATGTATACACGCACATCCATCTTTTCCACCCTAACATGCCACATGTAACTCCATGACATATATGTTTATCCATGCCGTTCATCTATTTTCCCGTCTCATTTTAGAGTACGAGCCCAAAAATGAAGTAGATCCAAATCTCAGTTGGACCACACTAAAGGAAAAACTAATGAGAAAAGTTTTGAATCAAGCTTTGTATTTTCCCTTCACCTGGGTCTTTGTGACCTTATCAACATGTTGGATGGCAAAATAAAGATTACGGTGGGCCAAGGAAGTTTTAGTGGTGGGCGTTCGATCACCACTGGTTTCCTGTGGATCTGCCTCATTTTTGTGCTCATGCCCTAAAATGAGCTAGTAAAATGGATGGACGGCGTGGATTAAAAAATTTACATTATGGTTATGGTGGACCCACAGAGCACCAATACGTCGGTACTGGTGGATATGCAATCTGCATCCATTCCAGTGTGCACCTGCACCGGGTTTGGGGACGCGGATTTCCTGCGAAAGCCTTTCGCAGGAGGTTCCTGCACCGGGATGATGCTAGGTGGGTCCCACCGTGATGTTTTTTATAAATCTACACCGTTCATACGTTTTGGGAGATCATTTGAGGACGTTGACAAAAATGAAATGTATCGAAAGCTTATGTGAACTGTACGAGAGGAAACAGTGTAAATTCAGTGGCCACCGTTTGAAATATTCGTATGGCTACAAAGTTTCATATCAGGCGAAATTTTTGGTTTTTTCACTTCAGCCGAGTGTTAATGACCTTATAAACGGTTTGGATGGCATATAAATATCAAGGTAGATCCCAGAAGGTTTTAACATTGAAAACTCTTTCTTCCGTTCTCCCTCTCGTCCGGCCCACTTGAGTGTGGGATCCACCTCCTTTTTAGCAGATTATACTAAAATGAGCTCCCACAGTGGATGGACGGTGTGGATTTCTGACAGACATTACTGTGAGCCCCACCTAGCATCCCAGTGCATCCACGTCCCCGGGTTTGGTTGGCCTGACGTGCCGCCCAAGCCCATAACTTATCTTGCTCTGACGTGTGGCCCAAGGTGGGAAGCAGATTGCCTGACCCCCGGTAGACAGATATTCGTGTGCTCGAGGATGTGTGAGGTCTACAGATATGTCTATAGTAAATCCACTCCGTCCATATGTTTTGCAAGATCACAATAGGACAGAATTCGAAAAATCAGACATATCCAAAAATCATGTGGACCACACTAAACAGTGGGGATTAAATGCCTGAGGTGACAGAAGTTTTGTGTCAAGATAATATTTGTGCGTATAGTTAATCTGAGTGGTAATAACCCTGTGAACGGTTTAGATGGCATATAAACATCATGTACAGCTCCAGGGAGGTTTCAGTGGTGGACCTTTCCATTCCCACTGTCTCGTTGGTGTGGCCCATCTGAGTTTTGGATATCCCTGATTTCTCTATGCGTATCAAATTTTGGTCTTTCAAAACAGATGGACAGATTGGATTTGTCAAGGACGTATCCATAGACTCCACGAAGCCCCGGGTCCAGGTGTATCGGAGGCAATCCGCTTCCGTACAAGTAACCCCTGATTAATGCATACGTTCCAGAAGAAGCAAAATCAAAACCTAGTAGGGATATTTTCGTAACTTGGCAAATTCAATACTCGGAGCCGACTTCGGAAGGTGGTCGAAACGGAAACGTGTATTAGTGTACCATGTTAGTTCACCACTGTTTTAAAACTGGTGGTGACCCTGCAATCAAACAACATGGCATAATCTTACGCCAATCAGGACCGTCTAATTTGAATTATCGTCCAACATGGCATATTTTATGGACGGATCACAAATGAAAAAAATACTCTGAAAAAAGTAACAATTTGAATTTTTCTTTGGACTTTAGTCCGCTCACTACTAAATTAGAATGTCTTCATCAGTTTAATTTCAGATACATGGTCCATTTAAAAGGTTTTCCACGAATTTGATGCTGTAGATGTTCGCACATGAGTGCCATGTGAGATGAGTTTGTATCGCCACCATTTTCCAAATGGTAGTCAACTAACACAAAATCTGCTTCCCCCCACCTGGCCAACGTGAAGAGGTGGGGATTAGGTGCCGCCCCGGCATTATCGAAGATGGTGCGGCCCTTACCTTGAGGGCCCACCTTGATAATAAATTCTACATCCATGCCTTCCATATTTTTCAAATTGTTTTAGATCACGATCCAAAAAATGAAGCAGATCCAAATATCAGGTGGACCATAACACAGAAAACAGTGATGACTGACCATTAAAAACTTATTATGGGCCACAAAATTCTTCGATTAAGCTGATATTTATTTTTCATTCATCCAGGTTTTTTTTTTAAACCTTTTCTACAGTTTAGATGGAAAATAAACGTTAGGGTGGGCCCTGGGAAGCTTTCAATGGTGGAGCGTTCAATCATCACTATTTCCTATAGTATGGTCTACATGAGATTTGGATCTTCTTCATATTTTTTCTTTCTAATCTAGAATGATTTGAAAAAACGGATGGACGGAGTGGATATAGTATATATGCATCAAGATGGCCCCTACGGTAAGGGCCGCACTGTCTTGGGTGAAGCCGGAGCCGCACTTAAGCCGCTCGCAACCTGAATCCTCCATGCTGTTGTCAACGGGACTCTCGCTCGACTGTGAGACTGAATTTTCATCGCATAACTCTAGAAAATACAGGACACATATTATAGATCTGAAACGTTCTTTAAATGAGAAACAAATTCAAAATCCCTTTATAAGAAAAAAAAAATATTAATAATTTCATCATCATCTCTAAATCTACATTAATAAATAGACAGTTAAAGAAAAAGGAACGAATTTCTAAGATAAAATTATAAAATATTAAATTAAATATAAATATAAATAATAAATTACTTTATGGTCGGTTTTGATCTCATACACTGGAACGCGAAGCAATGTATCTATTTCACACGAGCGACTTCACTAGATAAATACCGATATCTCCTCTATCTCTCTATATAAAAAACGTTGGGCGTAAGAAAACAACATGCGTCTGGCACCGTCCAAAAGGCGTACGCAGATAGAGAGAAGGAAAGGCGGGTTTCTTCTTACTGTTATAAAGATAACCGTTTTTCTTCTCTTTCTATCTCTTCGTCCTCGAGAAATTCAATCTTCGAAACAATAACCTCTTTCTATCAGAATCTCTCTGTATATGCACGGATTCGAAGTTCCTCTGCTATTACGTTTCGGTAATCCTCTCTCTGTTTTGCATTTATCTGAGATACTGAGATTACGGATTTCAAGATCATTCTCGGCTTTATACTTCTTTTATGGAGTTATATTGATTGATTCATTTCGTTTTTGGAAGAGAACGATTTTGTTTTTGGAGATTTTAGCTCGAATTCCTTGAGAAAAACGTTCGGATTGAAGTTAGCTTTTGGATTTTTAGGTGACTTTTAGCTCGAATTCCTTGACAAAAACGTCCGCAAGAGGATTAGTTTGATGATTTGTAAGTGCGTTTTTATAAAAAGCTCAAATGGCTCCAGAAAAACGTGGACGTGGTTAGTTTTGTGATTTTATGTGATTTTTTTAGCTCGAATTAGTTGAGAAAAAAAAAATGTCGGGATTGCGGTTAGTTTTGTGATTTCTAGCTCGAATTTCTTGAGAAAAACTATGGGATTGAGACGAGTTTTGTGATTTCAGTTGATTTTTTAGCTAGAATTCCTCAAGAAAAATGTCAGGATGTCCGTTAGTTTTGTGTTTTTTAGCGCAAATTCATTGACAAAAACGTTGGGATGGTGTTATTTATGTGAATTTAGCTGATGTTTAGGTCAATTTCCTTAAGAAAAACGTCAGGATTGCAGTTAGTTTGTGATTTGAGGCCGAAGGATAGCACCGGCTATTTTTGTTTTTGTTTTTTTTTTTTTTTTTTTGTTTTGTTTTGTTTTTTTTTTTTTTTTTGTGATTTTTAGGTTCAAGGATATTCCAATTTTGTAATCTTCAGGTAATTTTAGAGCAGCCTATGGTGCAGTTATTTTTGTAATTTTTAGATGATTTTATGTCAAAAGATAAATGGGATTGCTCCATTGGTTGATTGATTGAAGATGCTCTGCTATTCCTTCTTTCCTCTGCCTTTCTTGCTGTTTGATCGTAGCGTTGTGTAATCTCAAAAAGAATCTTTAGGAGGAGGATAAAAACCTATTTTCCTTTTCCTTGATTGAAGTTTTTTAGCTTGAATTTGTGAATATTCCTTACAGTGATATTGAAATTGTAGTGATTCATGTTCTTCTTTTGTTTCTCAGGTGATTTTGGTTTGCTGATTTTAGGTTAACAGAACAGAAGAAATTCCTTTCAGGCTGAATTTTATCTGGAATTTGTAGGTCTGATCTTCATTGATAGTTAACTCACTGCATTACAGACTGGTATTCGGGATGATGATATCTTACATAAACCGACTCCATTTTTTAAGGCTTAGTGATTTAGGATCTAGCAGTCCAATTTAGATTCTTATTAGTGTTTCTGCCGGTTTCTTTGAACCCTAGATTAGAGAAATTGTAAAAACTTCAAATCATGGACAATAGAAGAAAAGATTGTGCTTGTTTGGATCTCTTAGGGGGTAGAGATTCTAAAACAGAAAGAATTAATGGCCCGGGGAATCATACTGATCATGGAGAATCAGTGTCAGAGACTATCCATGATCAGGAAGTGTTGGTCTCGGACTCCGAAAGTTGCACTACCAGCCCCTTTCCAAGGAAGTTTGATTGTTTAGGCGATGGGCAGATACTGCTGGAAGAGGGAGATAAAGATTATAGTTTTGTCAAGCGCATCTTCCTTGCTGGCATGGGTGGTCTTGCAAAGAACACTAGGGTCGAGGCCATACATAGAAACCAGCATTCAAGTTTCTTGGGGAAATCCCGGTTGCAAACATTCCGAATTTATTCAGAGGCTATGATGAAGAAGTGTGGAGACAATATCAATATGAAGTTCGCTTGGTATGGTGCTTCTAAGGATGATATTTGTGGGATTCTACAGCATGGTTTTGGTCAGTATGAAACGCCTGAAAATGGTGGATTGTATGGCTATGGTCTCTATCTTTCTCCTGCAGGCTCTTCAGTTAACAGGTATGCTGAAAAATCACAACTTATGCTGGTTTTATATGTGAGTAAAAGGCTGTTAATGGGTCAGGTTGGGATCCTAGAGTTTCCAGACCTGGTCTAATTGGATTCTGGTCTTGCCAGGTTAGTACCTTTTGGGTCCAGGTCTTGTTTTCTAGGACCCAGATCTGATTGGGTTTCAGGTACCTATCCGGTCTCCGGACCTTGTTTTCTATTCAGGTTTGAGGCTGTCAAATGATTGTAAGGATTAAATGACACGGTTGTATTGTGTGATAGTTTGATACATGGGAGGTGCTATGGATTGGCAGACCTCATCCCATTGCTAGAATACTTGAATGTATACTTTAACATATATAAGATTACTTAATCTGGTCCAAGATGGTGGACCCGGACCCGACTAGGCCTGGTTGAAAAACTGGATCAATGTGGCAGACCCAAACCCGACCTGTTTACTAAATGGGTATGAGAAATTGGACCCAGACACATTAACAATGGGTCAGGTCCATGGGGTTCCCATGGGTCTGGATACCCATTAACAGCCTATGTGTGCTTATTAGATCTATGGAACATGAGAATTTGAATCATGAAATTCCCCTGTACAAAAATCTAACTTAACTGCATTGTTATCCAGTGTGGCATCTTCAAATGCCGACGAGAATGGGTTGCGACATGTGTTGTTTTGTCGAGTGATATTGGGAAACCTGGAGGAGGTTCTTCCTGGTTCAAGACAGTTCCATCCAAGCTCTGAGGAGTTCGATTCTGGTGTAGATAATCAGTCATCTCCCAAGAAATATATTGTCTGGAGTACACACATGAACACTCATATCTTACCAGAATACACCATAAGCTTCAGGTTGCCTTCTCATACCACCAGAGGTTTGTAATTGAACTTCATCATTCCTATTCCTGTTCGGATATCTCAAGTTCCAAAAAATATATGAACTCTAAATTTTTGGGATTCGGTTTCATGGGAGTGGTACTTCTTTCCAGGATTTCAAAGGACGCCAGAGCCATCGAGGAAACCCAGCTCAGCTTGGATGCCGTTTCCCAAGTTGATATCCGTGCTGTCAAAGTCCTTGCCCTCCTCTACAATCAGCTTGATTAAAAAACACCACAATGACTACATGGTAAATATATCTGAATTATCAAGTTCGCTTCAGTTTATAGTATTTCAATTATAGATGGTATGGTCTTTCAAGTATTTTGATCTTGTGAAAAAAAAAAAAAAAAACCTCTGCAGGAAAAGAAAATCACGCGGGAGTATCTTATACAGCGAGTGAGACAGTTAGCAGGAGATAAGCTGCTGGTAGCGGCCATTAGATCTTCTCGAGGAAAGGTGGTGGAATAGAGGCGTTTTATTCAAGGTCATGGGAATTGTAGATTGTAATCCACCCAATTCACAAATGTTGTTTGAATGCAATGTTATTAAAGGAATTGATTGCACATGTTTTACTAGTGAGGATTGCAAATCGCAGCCACTTGTATTGCCAAGCCCATCTTCTTCATGCCAGCACACAAATGGCAAGTTGTTCTTCATTCACCCATTGTTTCCACCTAGCCACAATGCTAGCATGAATTCCATATTCCAAACTTTCTTAAGCCCATGCGCTTGCTCTGTTGCGCAGCATGCCAACAACGCAGTGAGCCTAGATCCAATCTCAGGCCTCACCCACAAAAGATAAACATAAAGAAATATAAACTAGAAACAGATCAAAGCAATTCAAAACAAACCACAAGGCAAGATATACATGAAAAATCTCCAATCTAGGGTAAAAAACCACGGATGCAAACTTCTACTATGAAGAACGAAGATTACAAGGCAATATACTAACCTTTCCCTTGGAAGTACAGAGAAAATTCCTTGCCCACAGCTTAGAAATATTTCTCAATATTCACCTTAAACCCTAGAATAGCCCTAGGGACCCTAATTTATAGTTTTGGCAACTTCCCTTTTGTATCCCAATTGCGAAAGGACTTGCGACACGAAATCCGCGAAACTCCTTTCCACATCCCAGTTGCGAAAGGACTTGCGATACGAAATCCGCGAAACTTCTTTCTGTATCCCAGCTGCGAAAGGACTTGCGACACGAAATCCGCACAACCTCGACTGGTAGTAGGTGGCCTCAGATGTGGCTCCACTTCTCAACAATCTCCCACTTGGAGACACATCGCCATAAACATTTTTCTTCATCCGGAGTGCACCACATCCCCGTCTTCAAGCCTGAAAACCAATCAAAGCTGAACAGAGCTTCAACTTCTCCCTTGTGACCGCCTTGGTCAGCGTATCCGCAGGATTCTCACTTGTATGAATCTTCTCCAGAGCAATCGATTCATCTTCCAGTAACGAACGTATGAAGTTATATCTGATGGCAATATGCTTAGTCCTTGAATGAAAGGCTGAATTCTTAGCCAAGTGTATTGCACTCTGACTGTCACTGTACAGCTTGCAATCTGCTTACTTCTTACCCAACTCTTCCATAAAACCTTACATCCACACCATCTTTTTACATGCTTCTGTAGCCGCAACATATTCTACTTTTGTCATACTGATAGATACTATCTTCTGTAATTGAGAGACCCAACTGACTGCAGCACTTCCCTGAGTAAAGACATAACCTGTAGTGCTTCTTCTGCTGTCGATATCTCCTTCCAAATATAAATCCACGTAGCCTTGTGCTTGATTTCCGATCCACCATAACATAACCCTACATCCTTAGTACCTACCAGGTATCTAAGAATCCACTTCACAGCTTCCCAATATTCCTTCCCGGGATTATTCATGAACCTACTAACAACTCTCACTGCTTGAGCAATGTCTGGCTTCGTGCTCACCATAGCATACATGAGACTCCCTATAACTGACGTGTATGGGACTTTAGCCATGTAATCTCGTTCCTCCTGCGTCTTTGCCCCTTGCTCCTTAGATAGCTTGAAGTGGTTGGCTAATGGAGTGCTAATCGGCTTAGCACCTCCCATATTGAATCGATCAAGTACTTTGGCTATGTACTCTACCTGTGACAACACCAGTTTCTTGTTTTCCCTGTCACGCTTTATCCTCATGCCTAGGATTTGTTTTGCAGCTCCTAAATCCTTCATGGCAAATTCTCTAGACAGTTGTCTTTTGATATCTGAGATGTCCTTCATGCTTGAACCGGCCACAAGCATATCATCAACGTACAGAAGAATGATGATGTACGACGTATCAAACTTCTTCAAATAACAACAGTGGTCTGCATGACATCTCATAAAACTGTTTCCCGACATGAAATTGTCGAACTTCTTGTACCACTGCCTCGGAGCCTGCTTCAGGCCATATAAACTCTTCTTCAGTCTACACACCTTGTTCTCCTTTCCTGGTGCCACGTATCCTGTCGGCTGATACATATATATCTCTTATTCAAGGTCTCCATGAAGAAAGACTGTCTTAACATCTAGCTGCTCTAGATGTAAGTCCTCTGTAGCCACTATACTTAAGACCATGCGAATCGTAGACATTTTCACTACAGGTGAAAATATTTCAGTGAAATCGATACCTGCCTTTTATTGAAATCCTTTCACAACCAATCTAGCCTTGTACCATTTCGAACCATCGTGCTCCTCCTTCAGTCTATAAACCCACTTGTTACGAAGAGCTTTCTTATCCTTAGGTAGAGTGACTAGCTCCCATGTACGATTAGACTCGAGAGAGTTCATCTCCTCATCCATGGCCTGCTCCCACTTAACACGTGTATTCGTCTGTAATGCCTCTTCAAAACACTCTGGTTCACCATTATCTATCAATAGTAAATAATGTAAGGAGGGTGAATATCGGACCGTGGGTCTCCTCTCCCGAGTAGACCTCCTCACAACCAGTGTATACGGCTCTGCCTCATAATGCTCATGTGCATGATCATCCTGTGGCGCTGTAAGACTCGTGTCCAATAACTCTTCCATCTCTATGAATTCTTTCTCCTCGGCCTTATTTTCCTGCGCACTGTCCTTATGCATTACTTTTTCATTGAAGAATACGTCCTTTCTTCTGATGATTTTCCTGTTTTCTGCATCCCAAAACCCGTAGCCAAAATCATGCTGCCCGTAGCCTATAAACGTGCACCTCCTAGATTTCGCATCCAGTTTGTTTCTGTGCTCTGCATCAATGTGAACATATGAAGTGCAACCAAATACTCTAAGATGTGCGAGGTTCACTTCTTTCCCAGTCTACATTTCTTCTGGAAGCCCATCATCCAATGGTGCTGAGGGACTTCTATTGATAAAATATGCGGCAGTATTCACAGCATCTGCGCAAAAGGTCTTGGACAACCCTGCATGTAACCTCATGCTCCTGGCGCGCTTAAGGATGGTCCTATTAATGCGCTCAGCCACACCATTCTGCTGTAGTGTCCCTGAAATCATTTTCTGATGTTTGATTCCATGTGTTGCACAATACTCCTCAAACCTCTTATCATAATACTCTCCCCCATTATCAGATCTGAGACACTTTACTGTTTTACCTGTCTCATTTTCTACCATGACTTTCCACTTCTTAAATACATCAAATACATCAGATTTATGCTTTAAGAAATAGACCCACAGTTTTCTACTAGCATCATCAATAAAGGAAACAAAATAACGTGAGCCACCGAGAGATGATACCTGCGCCGGTCCCCATACATCAGTGTGTACAAGCTCCAACAGATGCGTCTTTGAAGCACGTCCTGTTTTCTTGAAACTTACCCTCTTCTGCTTACCATACATGCAGTCCTTGCAGAATTCCAAGTCAATAGACTTCAGCCCTAGTAGCTTCCCTTTTGACAATAGCACTTTCATTCTTTTTTCACTCATATGTCCCAACCTCTGATGCCATAACTGTCCATTCACTCCAGTTGATGTGACTGCGAGTGAACAATAAAATCCTGAAGTCACATATAAAGTACCTTTCTTCTTACCTCGAGAAATCACCAAGGCACCTTTTGTGATCTTCCAGGAATCACTGGTGAATGTCGTCACATAACCGGTATCGGTCAACTGCCCCACTGAAATCAAGTTACATTTCAAACTCGGTACATGTCTGACATCCTTCAATTTCAAAGTTGTTCCGTCTTTTTTATTTATCTGAACATCTCCCTTTCCAACAATACTACACGGCTCATCATCACCCAAGTATACTCTCCCACAGTCACCTGACACATAATTACGCAAAACTCCCTTGCATGAAGTGGCATGAAACGAAGCACCCGAGTCTATAACCCAAAACTCATTCCTCGCATCAAGAGACAAGATCAACGCTTCTGTGTCACTCTCCTCAGATAGATTCACTGAATCCTTTCCACCTTGAGAGTTTCCTTCTTGTTTCTTAAGCGCCTTGCAATCATGTTTCATGTGCCTCTTCTTGCCACAATGTCAACACCCGTCTTTATCTTTTGGTCCCTTGGACTTCTTCCTCGACTTAGAACGCCCATGTTTATTGCCTTCTTTATTCAGCGATTTTCCTCTTCCTTCAACGTTTAGAGCATTCCCCGAATCCCCTGAAACTCCTGATGCCTTCCTTCTAGATTCTTCGATGAGAATTAGACCGGCCACATCATCAAATTTCAGCTTTGTCGACCCTGAAAAATTGCTCACAGCAATCACCAAACCATCCCAACTGTCTGGTAAACTGGATAAGATTAATAACCTCATCCTCAAAAATAATGTCAAAGGATTCCAACTGGCTCGTGACTGTATTGAACTCGTTTAGATGTTCGACCATGCTTCCACCATCTGACATCTTCATATTGAATAATTGTTTCATTAGATGAACCTTGTTGGATGCTGAAGGCTTTCCATACATGGTGGCTAGGGCTTCCATTAATTCTTTTGTAGTTTTCACCTTGGATATATTGAAGGCGACGGCTCTTAGACAAAGAGAGTCGAATCGTTCCTAAAGCCTTTATATCCAGTAAAAATCATTCGTCATCTGTCATCTTTTCTGGTTTCTTCTATTTTCCTCCTAAAGGAATTAGAGGTCCTTCTGATACAGATAATCCTCCATTTACATCTTCCAGAAGGCAAAGTTTGAATCATCAAACTTCTCAATTCTAGTTTTTCCATCTTCCGTCATCGCCCCCAATAGAACTAAACCAATAGCTCTGATACCAGTTGTTGCGCAGCATGCCAACAACGCAGTGAGCCTAGATCCAATCTCAGGCCTCACCCACAAATAATAAACAGGAAGAAATATAAACTAAAAACAGATCAAAGCAATCCAAAAACAAACCACAAGACAAGATATACGTGGAAAAACTCCAATCTAAGGTAAAAAACTATGGATGCAAACTTCCACTATGAAGAACGAAGATTACAAGGCAATATACTAACCTCTCCCTTGGAAGTACAGAGAAAATTCCTTGCCCACACCTTAAAAATATTTCTCAATATTCACCTTAAACCCTAGAATAGCCCTAGGGACCTTAATTTATAGTTTTGGCAACTTTCCTTTCGCATCCCAGTTGCGAAAGGACTTACGACACGAAATCTGCGAAACTCCTTTCCACATCCCAATTGCAAAAGGACTTGCGACACGAAATCCGCGAAACTCCTTTCTGTATCCCAGTTGCGAAAGGACTTGCGACACGAAATCCGCGCAACCTCGACTGGTAGTGGGCGGCCCCAGATGTGGCTCCACTTCTCAACATGCTCTGCTATCAGGTTGACATAGACACCACGCTTATGCCAGCATAGCATGATAGGTAGAAGATCCAAGCCATATAAAGCTCACTTACACGCCACACATGTGCCATTATGGCATAATGGGTCCAAGATCCAATCCATCCATTAGAATGGATCCACTATATTGATGCCGTAGCTGATCAAGAATCAGGTTTACTTGGGTGTCTCACACATGTCACAACGCCCAAATGAGGTTAATCCACTGGTCAGGTGGGCAACAGTTTGGCTGATTTTTAATTTATTTTTTGATCCAACCTATCCATCGGTTTCCAATTTTGGGACCCGCATGCTGAGTGGGCCAGATTTGTTTTTTAGAAAACATCAGGAGGACCAACCAGATGGATGGATTGGAGATCGAAACTATGTGCCATGGATCATACGGGTGTGGACATGAGCTTTATTGCACACATGTGTGCGCTTTGGAAAGCTCCCATATCTGTCGCTTTGGTCTCTCTTTTGAGAAAAGAAGTATATTTGGGTTCTTTTCTTTACTTTGCTCGATGGCTTCTACACCAAGCATTCCATGACGTCTGCTGAAGCATCTGCAATCAATCAGGTGATGCTGATCGTTAATCTATCATCCACTTTGATGGGGAAGAGGGCCATTACGGAATAATCGAGCTGGCAATGATCAGACAGTTGATCCATAAATAGAAGGAAAGGATAGAGCTGCAGATATTATCTCCAAAGGTATCGACGGCGTAGATCTCTATAGATCAGAGGAAAGAGGGCAGACCAAAAAAAAAGGTTCTTATGAAGGGAAATCGGCCTCTTTAGAAACTAAAATTTTGTTATTGCTTACTTCCAAGACAAGAGTTCACATCATTCATTCTACGTATCTCATGCCACTATTGTGGCCCATGGAAGGAGAGAATCTAATATTAAAGACCCTTGCTACCTATTATGCTCGATACCCCTAGTAGCTTAAAATTCTTCCGAAAAGCACACTCATCTCTACTGCGAGTAGCATTTGGTCAGTTTTACCACTGCAATCAGTCATATGAGATACTTCAATTGAGTACCTTTTGAGATGCAACTTGCCCTTTAATTGATGGCATTCTTGTAATTTCAAACTATTCATCTCCACTCCTATGCAGTCTGATAATATCCTTTTGGGAATCCATGATAACTTCGTCACATCCTACTCCAACATTTATTAAGTTAGATCATATAAGAGATCAGTGCAATAAGTATATTTAAAGCTAGAGTTGGCTTGTACACTGAAAAAAGTGAGGATGAATTGACTACCGTGTAGACTATATAATGCCAGTGTCTCTTTTTTCCATCTTTGCATGTAGATACATGCCTTTCCCTTAACATACTCCTAGTTTATCATTGCAGGGTTCTTAGTATGACATGATGAATAGGATTAGCCTTTCTTTCATCTCTACCATATACAAATGAGTACGAGTAGGGGTATACAATACAAGTAGGAGGGGGGCCGAATGATTGTTTTCAGGCTGGCTCAAACTTTATGGAAGAAGGCGTTTTAAAGTAAAATTAAGGGTATTTTTGTCATTTTTGAAGAGTGTAGTTAGCCGTGTCAATGGGCTGGGCTAGGGTTGGGCCAGCTTCTGTCCAGGCCTGGCCTACATTGTTCAACTTAAGCCCCTAATCCAGCCCAGGCCCATGATGGGCTAAAATAGTTCAGCCCCAGCCTGGCCCTGAACATTACACAAGGCCTGGCCCGAGCCTGAGCCCATAAACAACTTTCAATATGGGATTTCAAATGTTTACAGAGGCATTTTTCAGGTCCATTTACTTTTGAGACTGACCAAATCCCCAAATTACCTCTGCAGCAACTGAGAATTGACACGTGAACTTGAACTAAACTGTAAAAATCATCCCCTAGTTACCTCTCCAAATAATAATAATAATAATAATAATAATTAATCAGGCTCCTATTTTACATGGCTCTTAAACAAAAGGTTGAATTGATTTGGTGTTCGTAGCAGATTGATTGTTGGATATTTTGGTGACAGTGAAAATTGAAAATATTCAAATGGTTTAATTTCGAACAAACAGATGCTTATTAAAGAGATCAGGATCATTAAATCAATTTTGAGTTTTGGACGATGGCCTACCTCGATTTGTTCCATGACCTCCATATTCTAGTTGAATTAATCCTCTGGCATGTGTACCAAAGTCCCTTATTATCAAATGACCATACCATGCTAGACTACATCAAATAACTCTTTCTTCGACCGCTTCACCATCTCTCCTTTTTCCTATGCCTAAAAAACCTCTCTCTCTCTCTCTCTCTCTCTCTCTCTCTCATGCACTATCATGGCACTTCCTGTACTACTCTTCTTTACCCACAGGCTTTAGAAGAGACTACACTTGCTATTCATGGAGTCGTATCAGAGCAAAGGTGGAGCCATCCAGCCTTTCTCACGCAGTAAAAAGCAGGAACTGATTATAGCAGCTGCAATTGTCAGTTGAGGAACTTGTTCATGCCTTGTTCATAAATGAATTTATCGCTGAATGAGAATTGTGGAATTTTCTTCTATTGCAGGCTTTTTTTAGTGGGCTATGTTCTGCGATCCATCTCTCCAAACTGTATCTTTATCCCTCTTATGTAAACAAAGAACAGAATTTATAAACACCCAAATCATTTGGAAGGAGAGTAGAATTTCAGGTAGGGGAGATGAGCCTCTGATTCTCTCATTTTGATGGCCCAGATCAAAGCCTGCACTGTGCGATGGTTGAAAGCTGAATTTTGCACTGGTCTCAGGTGATCCTGTCCCTCGATTCTGAGGTCTTGTTCTTATTGGAGGCGCTGGGTGGGACTTCTAGTGTACCTTATTACTGGTTGATTTTCTTTACACAGTGCCAAAGTGAGCACACCTATGACCAATGCAACACCATATGGCAGACTGAAGATGAACCCAATCATGGCCATAAAATTAAGGGCATGCAAAATGGATGGTGGAGCATACCATTTTTGAAGTTCCTTGAATGGCCCCAATTAGGGTAATATGGTCCAGTGTGCAATCCAAGGTTAGTCCTTCCTATCCAGCCCCACATTATTAAAAATAATAATAATAATAATAATAATAATAAATTGTTGTCAGTTTTGGATTAGTGCAAGTACTTTCCCTCTAATAGAGGGGATGAAAGAATCTGTTCCAAATGTCAAAGATACTCTTACACGAGGAGTTCATTTTGCCTGTGTGGGATGGGGCCTACCCTTACGTATAAAAACAGTATTCAATATGTCCATCAGGGTCCGTAATGTTGGATGCCAAAAAACCAGGCTAATCCTATAATTGGGAGGGCCACACAATAGAAAACAATGGAGAAACACAATTCTCTAAATTCACACTGTGGCCACCTGATGGTCGGATCAGCCAGATTTTTGGTATATCCGATTTCCATGGTGGGCTGACCATGTGGAACGAGTTGGATGACACACATACACACTCCCGGTAGGGGGTCAAAACAGACAATAGGTCAAATATAGGGTGTTAATAGACAGTATGGGGAGAATCATAATGAATCTGTGAAACAGGGGAGGTACTTGCAACAATCCAGAGGGTAACTGTTTACAATTATTCCAAAATTTCACTGGAACTTGAGTTTGAACTTGTACTTTGCTGTCAATAGGCAGATCCAAATTGAAGATAACTCACAGGAACAAGATACAAGCTGCTCATGAGGCCGATCCCACCCTAGTTTCCTCCAAACCAAATAAGCCACACTGGCTTGAACATCAAATGGGTCGCACATGTAAAAGATAGAAATGGATGGTTGACTGAAATAAGATGTATAGCTTACCTGAGATGGGGCTAATGAAGGGGCTCACCTGATGAGTGTCCTCTCTATCCATCTCACATGAACAGAGATGCTTACCACTTACAAATGGTGTAAAAATTGCAGTAATGAGAGAGAGAGAGAGAGAGAGAGAGAGAGAGAGAGAGATTAAACAACCAAAATGAATGAATTACCGAATACAATATAAAATTTACCAAAATACAATATGAATAAATGATTAAGGGTGCGTTTGGTTGCACCAAATATCATCAAAGTTCATGATACTTCATGATTAAATCAGTTTAATTTGGTGCAAAACAACATGAAATTTCATGATATTTGGTGCGACCAAACGCAGCCTAAATTACAAGATATTTATAATGAGTCCATATATATTATAATAATATCTCAAAATTGGGTATTCTTGCCACTCCCACATAGTAAATGTACACTAGAAATACAAAGGCATCTGAAGCATGCAATCGTGAAGAAAGCAGCGTGCACCATACCTCATCAGCTGATACAAGCTCTTTGGTTGGGTAAAACTGACGAGTAGAGGATGTCACTGCTCATTCTCTCTCCATGTCCTCTCCTCTTCTTCCTTGTTCCACACTAGCGCATTCAATTGTCGCTCAAGCTGAAAAAAATGCAAGGTAATAGAATCCACAAAACTTAAATCCCACCTATCGTATGGAGGAATTATATGATTGCCGGGCCTAAGGATTACATGTAGCAATCTCAGGTTTTCGGTTTGTAAGAGTGAGGCCAGTGGTTCAGTGATCCCAGATCCTTGATCTGATGGGTTCCCTTCCTGAATGGACCAATGGCCGAAAGATATCTTCAATTGGACAGTCCTAACTGTTCATTTGGTGGCCTGCAAATAAATGGCTATAAAGACCAAGTACAGAAATGGCCCACATTCAACTAAAAAGAGTTCAAAGATAGAATGGCTAGGATCCTCCTATCTATGAGTATTTTGCAGCCCAAATCACCAAACCATGAGCCCCACTTGGACAAGCTAAAAACTCAAGGATACAATCTCTGTCCAGTGGGCTGAGATGGGCTGGGCAAATCATGGGTAATGCTCAATAGGTGCAACACCTGCAGTTCCTAATTTGAGTCCAAGACATTTCCAGGCCCAACAATTGCAACACGTACTTGGGTTGTGGATCATGTTTATTTATTTATTTGTTTGTTTGTGAAAAATGATAATTCCTTGGCCGATAGTAACAACTAACGCATATGACATGATATGCAGGCATATGGTAAACAAATATAAATAGCCCACCTGAGCATTCTTCATCTTCAACATCTGCAACTCTTTGGCAGTGCTCTCAATGCTGTCATCAAGACAACTTTTGAGTATGATGCCGAAAAACCAAGTACAAAAGTGCCGGAGATGGAAAATACAGTATCATACCTTTGTTGCAGACGGAGCACCTGAGACTGCAATTCTGTTTCTCTATTCAGAGCTGGAGATAGCTGCATATTGAAGTTGATTCTGATTACTTTAACAAGATCAGAGTACAGCCAGCAATTATTCTCAATACATGGATTACTAATAATCTTTCTTGGAGACTGAATAGCATGATCCAAGGAAATACTTGAGACAATAATTGGCAATTTAAGCCATAAATCATCTCACATAAGCAAACATAAAGCCCTGCTTTTCTGTCTGTGTGTGTGTGTGGTGACACACACATACACTGAAAAGGGACGCTGAAAAGGGATGAGATCCAAAGCCTCCAGAGGCATGAGCTTTCATGATGATCTGAACCATGCAGCCAAGAAGCCCCACCATGCTTCCACCACAAAGTTTCACCGATTGGACTAATCCTAAATCCTAACCATCTGATAAATGAACTTTCTACACTGAGTGTGATCCATTGCCACTGGTTTAAGGTTATGATCATCCAAGAAGTGTGACTTTTGGTCTATGGCCCATTCAATTTTGGACCTACTGAACAAAAAAATAATAATAAAAAATATAAATATAAATAAAATCTGATCACATCCATGTATACCACAGGTGGCAATGACATTGAAGCATGGTACTGCTTCCCCTATGCCGCTAGAGGCACTGAATCAGCTCCTGTACATACTTAAATGGCTATACCATGTACCTGTGGTAGGTCACTACTAAACGCATCAGGAATCTCCATCTGGTGGCCTGTATCAAGCAAATAACATGCAGACTACATTACTCAATGCAGGTTGAGAAGGCTACTTTGAAATAAATAAATAAAAAGATGTTTGACAGACTACCAGATGTTTGCTCTGCACATTTGGTCAGCTTAATTATTTGCTCCTATCAGCAATGCCAGGAAAAATAAAGAATTAGAGATATGAAACTCAAAGATAGAGATAAATGAAGAAGTTTGTCGTGGCAAACCCTTTGCAAAGCATTCTGCTGCAATAGATATTGCAACGACGGAAGCAGGGAGGCAGCCACAGTGGTAGAGTTAGTTGAAGCTTGACCAATAGGGTTCACAGGGCGATTTGGAGGAGAACCCTGAGTGATAGACAAGAAGTTCTAATGGTTACAAATTCACTGCCATAATGTCAAAATATATGAAGAGACGTCGTTGTGGAAGAGGATTGACCACCTACATGTGGCATGTGCAAATGTGTCACTTCCATACAACATCTGAGCTGTGCATAAGGTGGCCCCACCATGAATATCCACCTGGAGAAAAAATCAGACCAGTCCACTCATCAGGCAGGCCACAAGTGTACAATGAATCAGACAGTTGGCAGGTAATTTTTAAAATTCATTGTTTTTTGTACACGTGGCTTGACTGATAAGTAGACAGGCCTCATTATTAAGCATCAGGTGATCATCATGGCATGGCGAACCTCATGCACATGGGTCGGACATCCTACCCATATGAAACACTGGCATGTGAGCTAGGTTGCACATGAAATTCACACACAACTGGTTGTAGGTGGATCATTGCTCATGGAAAAATAGCTTCACCAGGAGAGAGAGGGGAGGCGGGGGGGGGGGGGAAGAAGAAGAAGATAAAGACAAGGTCAACAAAATCAAATCTGCTCAAAGAAAGTTACAGGAAGATTTTACTCTTCACGAAAGATTGGGTTAGAAGGAAATTTAGTAGATAAGGATCATCAAGTAAGATTTCAGCTAGGTCTTAAGCTGTTACTGGGGCCAGCTAAAAAAGAGTCAGTTAAATTGTACGTCAGTGGAGACATTCTACACATTAACAAACTTCCTCGCACAAGAAAGATGAGCTTAAGAAAGTACATGGAAGGCAAATTATTGGCTTGGTGGTCTTTGCAATTACTAATGCCAAGTTCCTAAAAGTTGGGGCCTGGTATCAACACAAAACTAAATTGACTCAGCAAGTTCCAAGTCAACCCGACAATTTTACACAGCTTTGTGAGATCTAGAAGCCCTTACCAGGCAGACAAATGCAAGAACACATGGGGAAGTAAACAGTTATTATATCTCATCCAACTAATATAAGACTGCCAAGTTTCAAGAAGCATATTCTGGATTGTTATGATTAGAAAACCCTTTTTTTTCTAAAATAACTGAACTTCATAATATATAGTAGATTTCAGATATTTTTTCCCCTTTTCCTTGAAGGTTTCAGTCCCAATACTCATCATAACCTTTTCATTAGCCCTAGCAAGGTTCAAAAGTAAGATGTCCATAAGAGTGGAGACACTTCCCAATTGATGCATAACTACAATTTCATGGTGTCAGTATACCTTCAGACCAACATCTGCTGATGTGACCTTGAACCGCCCCTTCTGTTGGACAACTGTTCCTTCTGATATATCATCCAGTGAATGCATTTTTGCTGGAAAGTCAAAATATATCTGTGACCATCTCTTTATTTACCAAAGAAGGGGGATAAAAATGAGAAGGCAGAATGAATTGAATATAAAAGGAAGAACAGCACATACCAGATGCATAATTATTGATATCCCTCTTTTGGCGATTAGATAATGGACCACTGTAATACCGTTCACTAGGATACTTCTGTCGGAGATTTTCCCTACAAAATATTTTCAAGATCAATGAAGTTAAGATGATAACATATGTATGAAAGTCTTTATTCAAATACTGAAGAGAATTTGCGAATTTGGTTAGCATCCTCAATCAGATAAACATTACCTAGATAAATCAAAACAGCAATGCATGCCTTCCTTGCAAAGAAACTGTGACATGTTGAGGATGGGCACATGTACGATGTTCAAGTACCATTAGCTCTTTATCATCCACTTTATAATAAGATAAAGAGAAAAAAATTGTCAACGACATTTGGATTGGAAATCTTCAGAATTTTCAGAAATTTCCATGAAGTCAGTGCCAAAGAGTTGCAGACATTGCAATCAAAATCACCTCCAGTTAACTCAGATGGTTACGAGAGGAGATTTCTCTACACAACTTGATGGATGGTTTGATGATGGCTATTTTCTTGTCCATAAACCTTTCCTATCCGACAAAATTCAGTTTATCAAGGATGAAGCAGAGAAGTCTGATTTAGTTCATGTGAAGGAAGTAACATTATGACAACCATAAAAATTCTGGAAATTGTTCTACAGTGTCTGTAGATGATTGATGGCTATCAAGGAAATGAGCTCCTCATAACTGAATCAAATCATCAGCTCGACTCAGTTTCATGACAATAACCATAAGAATTCTGGAAATTAGATAAATGATGGCTACCAAGGAAATAAAACTCGTCATAACTGAATCAAATTGTCTGCTTGACTTGGTTTCAATGACGAACAAACCGGTTGAGAAATCACTGTGCAACTCGTTCATCCGAGCCAAAGCTGACTTAGTTGTAATGGTCTGGCCCACAGACGAGTCGTGCTCCAAAACCAGGCTTTACTAGCTCGATGGCTATCCATAGAGCATTGGCAATTCTCGGGAGAACAGCAAGAATGATGACCATTTAAGACGGGACTTTTTGTTCCTTTGATGGCTATTAGAGGGACATCAGTAGGAAGTACCAGTACTTAAGTCATAATACAGGGGGGAGTGTTAGCTGAATGAAAGGGGAAAGGGGAAAGGGGAAAGGGGAAAGTGGAAGTGCTTCAAAAATGGTAGCCGTCACACGGTGGTTCTCAAAAAATGAAAGAGTCAAAGCACATGAGGACCATCTAAAGCTAATTTTAAACACATTTAAGGGATGTTGGGAGCTCATCCATATATCAGTGATGTTGATAGAGTGGAATGGCGGAACAGGATTCATGCAGCCAACCCCAATTAACTGGGATGAGGCTTAGATGATGATGTTGTTGTTGGGATTTTACCTATAGAACTTACATTTTGAAATTAGAGGTGAGATATATTCTCAAGGTGCCCCATTACATGTACAAAATGCATCTTCATATATATATATATATATATATATATATATATATATATATATATATATATATATATATATATATATATATATATATATATATATATATTCTTTTTTATGAATAACAAGATTTCTATTAGAAACTATGAAGATACAACAGGAAAACAGGAAGCATTTCCAATACAATGGTTTGATCTAGCTAAACTCTTTTGATAACCTGTTGATGCCGTTGGCTACTCTTCCGACATAATCAAACAATATGACTATCCTATCAAGTTATGAATACTAAATAGTTATCATCAAAAGTAAAGAAGATCCTCTTTCTTGCTAAATGCTTGCTAGACACTCAAGAGATGAGTTCTTGAACCCTATTCCACGAGTAGATTACCAGGAAAAATATGAAACCTAGTCCTTAATCTCTACGCAAGGGCCTTCGCTTCCTCCTAATTAGAATCACCCTGCTGGTTGGCCAAAAGACAGAAAAGACCTCACCCTTGATTATGCAAACGATGAACCATGTGCATGACTTGGCGATGCTAAAATAATTAATGGTAAACAAAAATCATCAATCATATGTTCCTAATACATGTGTGACTTACATTGATCAAAACAAATAAATAATACACACAGACACACATGTACATGTGACTCAAATGTCCGAACCAGCTGTAAGAACTCAAGCATGAAGCCATTGTATGCTACCTAACCACATGGGCTATTAAGCCAAGCCCAATCCTAAAGACCTGCCAAGTTGTCCAGTTAAGTCAATTTTGTACGCGCAATGGTCCCACGACCTCGTTAACCACATACTATAGCTATATGAGACTTGTCCTCACACCAACTACATCTAAATTAAAGAGCCTACATGATGAAGAGCCTCAATGAATGAGGGTTAATACATGTACAATTTAAAATGCTATACAGAATACCATGAAAAAATCATAACAGGATTTGGCTCTCAACCATGATATTCATTCTTCTTTTTTTTTCTTTTTTTCTTTTTGATGGACAACCATGATATGCATTCAACCAGCATGCTGACCAATATTTTAATTATAAGGCTTTCTTTCACACTGACTTGCAACCAAATACAAATTTCATGAGTTTAGAAGCACGCAGAAAGTGTCTAGATGTCATTCATTGAAACAGGAATATGCTGATAAGATAACAAATTCCACACTAATGTCATATATAAGCTCTAAAGAATGACTTACCTGTCCCCATCTGCCACAACTTTTCTAGAAGAGGAAACAACATGCTCTGGTAGAAGTGAACCACTAAAGAATCTTTGACGTTGTCCAGGAATGACGATGTTCCTGGGTAAAGAGCTACTTCTTTTCATGTCACCATTATGCCTTTCAGTTTCTTGGTCCTCTGCTTGTGATGACTGCTGCAGTTGAAACATTTGTTCGGAATCTGATTGGATAACATCCTTGCAATTAGGGCTGCTTCCACTGACATCATCCTCACAAACATCAAAATAACCTCTGCACCAAGGTAGATTATTGCATGAATAAAAGATAACAAGAAAATCAAATTTATTAGACCACTTCATCTAACCAAATCAATTTCTTTTTTATATGAATGCCTTGAAAGAACATTGAAGATTATAGGCCTCTAGGAGAAGCCAATGCATTTAACTTAACATGTAATACATGCATTTTTTTTTGTTGTTAACAAGGATATACACATAATAAATACATAGAACATATATACAGGGGTGAGCTCACATGGTACTACCGAGCGTAACTTGGGTGTGACCCCAGAACCAGGGATGCGGGTGTGACCCTGACCATAGGGCCCACCTTGATGCATGCATTGTATATCCACGCCGTCCATCTGTTTTTACAGTTTATTTTAGGGGGTTGTCCCAAAAATGAAGAAGATACAAATTTCAGGTGGACCACATGCTAGGAAGCCATCTGTTTTTACAGTTTATTTTAGGGGGTTGCTGAACGACCACCATTAAAAACTTCCTAGGGTCCACCGTAACGTTTGTTGAACATCCAACCTGTTGATAAGATCAAACGGAAATGATGAAAGGGGGAAAAAAACAAATATCAGCTTGATCCAAAACTTGTGTGGCCCACAAAAGGTTTTTAATGGTCAATAACCACTGTTTCCTGTGGTGTGGTCCACCTGAAATTTGTAATTGCTTCAGTTTTTGAACCATGCCCTAAAATAAACTCTAAAAACAGATGGACAGCGTGGATATACGATGCATGTATCGAGGTGTGCCCTACAGTCAGGGTCCCACCCACATCGTTGGTTCTGGGGTCGCAGCCAAGTCCCGCTTGGTGGTATCAGCCTATTGTGGGCCCACATGATGTGTGCATCAAATCCACCCTATCCATTGTGCACAACCCTTATGTTCACCATAGAGCCCAAAAATCAGGACAATCCAAGACTCATGCGGGCCACACCATAGGGAGCGATGTGTACTCATGCGTACAACCTCTGTATAAACTTCTATAAACCAGAGGGAAACATGGAAAATGCAGATTAAATGTACGGACATACTTAAGTGCCTCAAGAGGACGAATTGGAAATGAAGCAAGTGAACCCTTTGCATTCTGAAGGTCATTGAATCCATCCTAAAACGGAGAAAATAGAAAGAATAATCAAAGAGAATGGATACAGCAAGTTAAAAGGACAGAAAGGTAGCATATACAGAGAGTATTTTAGCTCAATCATGATACCTTCTGCACAGGAGCAGCACTAGCATGGTTAACCTTTTTGGGTGACAACGTATTAGGTACAAAGTCTGAACCATCAGATCCATTCTTTTTCTGGCTATTTGTGTCTGGATCTTCGATATTGGAAATGCCATCACATTCCTCAATCTGCTACACAGGAAGCTGCATTAGTGAACTGAGACCATTAATATTTCTCTTTTCCCAGTGTAATCGTGGATGTTGGACTTCCTTACCAGAGCAGCCTGAGTTTTTAAATCCTCAAGATTAAAATTCCACCCGCTGATTCCTCGTATGTATTCTTGCTGCAAGGTCACAGGAGCTCCAGTTCAGAAAACATAATTTACTGGTAATGTCAACATAACCTATTTTCTTGCTGCATTTACACCTATATTATTAACATTTTAAGCTCGAAAAGGAAAAAATTTCACTAGGATTTTTTTGTATAAGGTCAGATATATATAAATGTCCACATGATCTTCAAACAATATCGAGGATGTCAAGTGAAAACTAAGCTCATTTAGAACTAGAAATCCAAATCATAAACATTTATGAATTTTAAATGCTCAAGTAACTCAAGGCCACATCAATATCTATAGAGAGATCTAAATCTAGAAGAGTCAACAGAATGAAAATAAACTGATAAGATGATTTGAATTCCGCATAATCCAAGGTTATTAGAATATCAGAGAACCCAAATGAACATTTCTGACAAACAAATAGACAGAATCAACTAACGAGTGAGATACCTATCATTTCAATAACAGACAAAACTTGCACAAGTAGAATGTCTTTGTTACATAGCATATGCAACTTCTCTAAGTCAGATTATCTCGATATGATCATTGATGGATGAAATGAAATTTTTTTTAGTTACTTAGAAGTACAATTTTTATACCATTTACATCATGGCCAGAATGAGATCACAATTACTCAAAGACATTGTATTGACTATTGATACAAATCATCCAACACTAGACAGATCACATAACTGATATGATAAATAAAGGAGAAAGTGACAGTCCTACAATGCTCATCTAATAAACAGACACAAAAAACCTGCAAACAAATGTCATATTTAACAAATTCATAATCTCAACTGTAAATAAACACTTAGGTTACATAATCTTATTTCTCCTTTGGCCTACATAAATTTTATAACATCATCTACCATTGGCTAACATGAACCTCTGCCATTACTGGTTCCAGAACCAAGGTAAAAGAGGAAGGTTGATGTCTGGTGGGCAGCCTATTGTAAAACTTTGCCAATCTATACCATTCAAAAGCTGACCCCAAACTGCTGCTAGAAGGTTAAGATGATGATAAAACAAATCTTGAAGTTGCTCACCTGTGACAGCTGTTCTTTGTCCCCATACATCACCTTATTCTGTACAAGAAAATCTGCCTCTTTCAACTGAAAACAGAAGGCAAACAATAAGCATGGCAGAAGTGATGGGATTTCTTCTGATAGAATACAAATGTTTGTGGGCCTGAAGAACAGTTAGGAGTAAACCACAGACCTTGAGCATCCTAAAACGTTCACCAAGTGGACGAAGGCCGTTAAGAATGGTGCGAGTCAAATATTCATTTGAACGGGCATGTTTAAAGAAATGGTGCTTCAAAAGCTTTGCTGAAGTGGGACGCTTCTTTGGATCCTTCACTAAGCAAGTAGCTACCATCTCTTTAAAAGACTACAAAAACATATTACCTTCAAAACAATATTCAACTTACATATCCAATCAAAGTCTCAATTGAAAAGCAAAAAACCTTAGAAAATCTCTTATCCCTTTCATAGTCAAGGCCTGGTGGTGCATTTTGTAAGGTCATTAGCAGAACCTACAATATGCGGGGAAACAGTTAGGACCCAAATACTCCACAAAGATCGCCCAGAGTGTTCTGTGAACAGATTGACAGCCCAACTGCAGGGATTTGACAGACATTCACCTTCATTGGTGGATACTTAGAAAATGGGGCATGGCCATGGGCAAGTTCCAACGCCGTTATTCCAAATGACCAAATGTCCGCTCTGCATACATAAAAGAAATCACAGGTTCCAAATGCTTTCAGTTTCAAAATACAAGGTTAGAAGTCCATGTTAATCATCCACTCACTTAAAGTCATATCCATGTAACTGCTGCATAACTTCTGGGGCCATCCTACAGAACATGGTAGTCCATAGAAAGCATTAGTTTCAGTCAACAGTCACAACTCATTTCACATCAACAAAATTGCAACCAACAAAATGATAAATTAGACCTCAAAAGTTACCAGCATGGAGTCCCCACAAATGTATTTCTAGAGCGTTGTCTATCCCCAGCATCAAACATGCAAGCAGAAACACCAAAGTCTGCTAACTTGACAGCACCATTAGCATCAATTAGGATATTTCCAGCCTGCAGAGAGTACTAGAGAACATGAGAAGTGAAAACATCCATAGAACACTAAAAATTAAGCAGTCAAGAAAGATAGTGACCATGAGAAGCAGCAGTTTGAAGTGGCAAATAATTGTTTGCATTGAAGATATCATTACGGTTTCAAATCTTTAGGGTGGTTAGGACGCAGGATCAAAATATAATGAAGCAGAAATTACCAATTTGCAAATTACCTTAGCATTCATACTGAGGAACTGGACATCAAATTGGAATTACATTACTTTCAAGTCACAGACGAAGGAATGTAACTGCAATGTAAGGGCTGCTTCCTCATTGTGAATACATGGAAACATCATTAATTTTGTCATTTTCACACTTGATTAAACTGAATGTTCAGAATTCAATTTGCATGTACATCCAAACATCAACCGGGCTATCCATGAGATCATTGACAGTTCAATGCACATGTATGTGAAGATGAATCACTCTAAAGCTGTTTCAAGGTTCACTAAGTGCCTCACAGCTGAGGAAAACATGTAGATAGATGAGAAGAAAGGCAGAGAAATCTAATTCCTATGCACCTAGAGCGCGAACTAATTTGCCAATAAATAGAAACTGGATTCTTAGTATGATAATGATCTTCAGATGGAATTCTATCCAATCATGAGAAGTTCAATAGCAGCCTGGGAGCAATGCAAGCAAAAGCAAATTTACCAAAACAACAGAAACCATGGTCACTCATGGAAAAATTACAAAGATTTGTAATCCTCCCTATCATTCTGCCATGTTGTCGAATTCATCTATTTCCAATTTTCCAGCTAACACATGCTGTTAGACTTTCTTAGTACATAATGAAAACCAACACTTAAATTTAACAGTTATGGACTTGAAAGGATTGACAGACGCGCTACCTACTGGCATGGAATATCATAATATGGTACCTTAACATCTCTGTGGATGTACCCATGGCTGTGGAGATATACAAGAGCTTTCAAAACTTCACGTAATAGTGTTGCAATAACTGGCTCTTCAAAACCTTCAGGATAAGAAGATTTCATTATATGAAGGCAAGATCCCCCAGCCATATAAGGCATCACAACCCAAAGGCTGCAATCCGTGGTGAATGAGCAATGAGCCCGTAATACATTGGGATGATCAACCGAGCTTATCATTTGCACCTCACGACGAACTCCATCCTGCACAAAGGACAAAACAAAAATAGAAAACATCATCAACAAGATACCCTTCCTTCACAGGTTCATCATGTTGGCAAATGGTGATCTCATCCCCTATTAACATCTCAATAACGATTCTACATTGTCAAAGATAAATTGCAGTTGCATCACAACCCTTATTTCGATATTGATATTTATTCCACACTCCACAGAAGTGAGACCATGCGTTGTCAACAGAAATATGTCTGCAGCGTCTATAACGAGGGGGGCAGCATTGTAAACTATTCTACGCATGAGTTTTCTTAAGTATTGTCAGAAAAAAAAAGTTTGAAATCAATAAAGTTCTCTCATTCTCTACTAAATATTCTTGTGGGTGTACTCTTGTCCATTTCTTTGCGATTTGAGTATCAAGATCTCATTGACTTAGTAACCAGGTTACACCACATCCCTAGTTCCATGCACAAATGAACACAACATTTTCTGCATATGCACCACATGTGCGACCATCTATGTTCAAGAGCCCCACAACATGCCACATGTACTACCATTAATATCCAAGCGCCTTACATGTGCCACATATGTCAATGTGCACATGTGCCATAAATGCCACATTTGTACTAATGTGCACATGTACCTTAAACGCTACATGTGTCACTAACCATCTTAAGCTCCCCACATGTGCCACGTTTCATCTTTATTCCTTATTCCAAGTGTTTGACAATCAATGAACAGAATGGCTAATCCAATACATGACATGGACAGCATAAGCATAACCTAGAACATGACTTTGCTAGCATCAAAATGGCCCCTAAGATGCTGATGTATCATATAATTGTCATATATCTACTGTGACTTGTCAGTCTATCAAGTTCCCACGGCTTTGTGTCAGACACCTCATGTCCATGTTTATACGTTAGAACTGTGTTTTAAACAGCGAATAGAGTGTAGCATAGCATTCACTCCTCTGAAGCGTGAAGCATAAGCTACATAGCATATAGCATAAGCTGCTACTTCTAGATTCTTAAACAAGGGTGCGCTTGGTTGCATCAATTTCATGATATTCACTAAATTAAACTTATGATAATGAAATTTAACAAAATTTCATGATATTTGGTGCAACCAAACACAACCTAAAGTAATAGGAAAGGGTAATCATAATGTATCAAGGTAAAGAAGGAGCAAGGAAACTAATTAATACTGTTACTTATATTATTTTTTACTAAAAGCATTGAAAAGATTAACTATTTTTTATTGAAAATACAAAAATGTAACCAATCATTGAAAACATTACTTGATTTTAATGTTGTAGTAAAAATAACTTGTAATGTGAGCTACATAACATCTAGCATAGTCTATGTAGCATATGCAAATGATCATGTAGTGTAGGCTACACGCGAATTAAACTATTTTCATAAGCTACATAGTGTTAAAGCTAAGCTACGCTACGTAGTGAAAGCTACATGCTACATAGCATAGCTATTTAAAACACCAGTTAGAACAACCACTTCCATATACAATTGATTCCAGAGGCCTCATATGGTAGAGCCTCTCTAAGGCTTTGCTTGGATGTAACAATACTTGCTAGACAGGAAATATCACAAGGCCTGAAAATAGCATTGAGTTATGTTTCGGTCTAACAAGAATGTGGGGGGCTAGGGGAGAAGTCCCATTTTCTGGAGAAGTGGAAGTTGGTTGAATTTAAGGAGGCATTGATTTAAGTTTCCCAGATGGCGCTGCCTTTGTGGAGAAATTTGATTTCAGCCAATTGCGTCACAATGCCCTTCAGTGTTACATCCAAACTGAACCAGAACTATTCCACCAACAAGTCTGGGCATGTCATCCTTATTTTGTTCTCAGTCCCAAAGCTGCACAAACTGATGCATTTATAAGCAGAATGCTTGGGGGAAGACGTAAATAGAATAAATGAAACTAATATGAATATCAACCATACTGAACAGTTCAATATCTATTCACAAGCAACATATAATTAAGCCTAGCATGAAGGGAAATTACCAGATAACAAGTATCTTAGCTGTTAGTAGGAAAGAAGCCAACATACCAGATCATTGTTGCACTTTTCCAGGTCCAGAACCTTGATAGCAACTATCTCATTAAGCGGAATGCAGAGGGCCCTGTACACAGTAGCACTGACACCTTCACCAACTTCCTCATATAGTTTATAATCTTTCGAACTGACTGGATATCTCTTCTCAGATAAATGTTCCATCTTTCTTTCTTATAGCACATTATTAAAGTGCTCTGCAGTCCTCAAATTTCCAGAATGCATAAATAGCGGTATAACTAGTGAGGTATCAATCAATATGAGGTTTCTTACTTTCTTCCAATTCAGCAATGGGCCACCTTTCTTCAAAACATTGTATATGAACCCTGGAATTTCGTGAAGTTGCTCCCACACAAGAAATTCTCAAGTCATGCAAAACTATTCAACTGAGTAACTGCAGTGAGTATTTAATCCAGCTCCTGAGCATTTCCATTTTTGTCTTATCTCATTATATATTAGAATTTCTCATCTCAAATGAGTGCCCCCATGTAATCATTTCTGGTTTCAAACTTTTCTTGACAAGTCCACTAATCTAAAACTTGGGCACTATCATGACAAGCATGTTCCTAAGAGGAACATCACGATGCCTAAACCTAGCCAAGCACTTCAAGAAAGCATTCCACATTGAACATAAACAGATGTGAATTCCAAGAAGACATTAGAATGACCGCCCATTGCATCTGAAAAGACCATGCACATCCAAACTAGCAACTCCAAGACAAACAAAGCTCTTCAATAACTCCAGATAGGTCTATTCCATATCAGGCACCGAAGGAAGCTGGAGAATATTCCTGGGAAGACAGAGCGGATAATGTTTTTAAAACCAACAAAAGCATCTGAAAATTATCACTAATTACAACCATGTGAAATCATCTAACTAATAGCAAGGATAATAAGAAATTGTGGAAACCTCTCGGAAAAAAAAAAAAAAATTAAAAATTAAAAAGGACACAGAATCAATGATCTTCCAAGCATTGAATAAAACAGCATACAAATCTCAGTCAGTTTCTTTCTCTGTCCCAGAAAAAGAAGTAAGCATAAGAGCATTGGAGCAAAGAACAAAGGGAATATAAAGTATCTTGAGAAAAGGGTCATGGAAAGGCATAGGTGGAACAAAGAAGAGGGGAAAAGAACTTGAATTGTCGAGAAGACACCAATTTTAGCTTGTCTCCAATCCTTCAAAGAAATTCAGAACCTCGACACTGTAAGAGCAGTGAAATCACCATATTTATGAAAATTCACATACATAAAGTTTCTAGTTCCTGTACCTTCCAAATATAGGCAATTTTTCATGCATTAAAAATGGCATGAATTTCTTAATGACTATTTTATAGAGTTTCCAGTTAGCGTCACTTTCTACATCTCATACATTCAACTACGGTCCTCCAAAGAAATTCAGGACCTCAAAAATGTAACTGGATTTCGTGAAAAATCACATTTACAGATTTTCCAGTTCAAGTTCCGTCCAAAGAAGCCACAATTGCACATACATTCCACTACAGGTTTTAAATCCACGTACAGACTTAGCATTTCAAAATTGCAGCATTTGGATGCAATAAAACGACATTGGAACTTCTCCCGAAATCCCAACTGCTTCTACCAACAATCAAATCCATATTCGGGAAACCGTCATGAAATCAGAACAGGATCAAACTCAAATTATCCAATCAAAACTTCAATATCGAGATTTAGAACCAAAAATACCCCTAAAATGTGAGAAAAAAATGCAGCACGCATAGATAAAAGAATTCGAAAATAGAAAGATACAGAGAGCAAGATCGCAAATGAGAAATCAAACAGAAATCAATCGTTTGAGCACCTGAGCAAGCGATTCTCGGAAATCTAGGGTTTTGCAGCAGATTGACAGTAAAAATGAGACAGAGAAGTGAAATGAAAAGTAGAATGGAAGAGAGAAGGTCTAAAAGGAAGGATTTTTTCTATTTCCGTTCTTGTCCTTCGCCTAGTACGACATGGGCGGAAGGATCTGGAGCTGTTTTAACGTTATTTTCTGGATTCTGAGATGGGCTTTTTCGGTATGGATAAAAAAACGAAGAAAAAGATAGCTTTTATGCGTTCTGAGAAACAGAGTTTATTTATCGAGAGGATAAAATGAGGAGAGAAGAATCTACAGAGAGAGGGACGGAAGTGGATTGCGTACTGAATAACTCAGTGAGCGTACTGAGTAAACTCTGTGGGGCCCACCGTTATTAATGTTTTTTATCCACGTAGTGCATCCGTTTTACCAGCTCATTTTAGTGCATGATCCAAAAATCGAATTATATCCAAATTTCAAGTGGACCACACCGCAAGAAACAGTTTAAATTGAAAACCTACTGTTGAAAACTTATTGGGGGCCACAGAAGTTTTGGATCAAGCTGATATTTGTTTTTTCACTTCATCCATATCTTTGTGACCTTATGAACAGTATGGATGATGAATAAATATCACTGTGGTTCCTGGGAAGGCTTCAACGGTGGACATCATTATTCCCACTGTTTCCTGTGGTGTGGTCCAATTTATTATGGAATATAATTAAATTTTTGGATCCTGTCCTAAAATCATCTTTAAATACGTACACCCATCGTGGCCCCATCTGTAGTTTACTCGGTACGCTTATGCTTAAGCGTACTGAATAACCCAGTACGCAATCCGCTTCTGAGAGGAACTGTGTCCTGCATGAAGTGGGCCCATTCCAGTAGAGATGCTGGTTTTTTCAGTTCAGGGTAGGTAAAAAGCCGCAAACGCTACTCCTCGCTCCTACTCTCACCACACGTGCTATTTAGTATTACCCCGCTTATGTGAGCCGTTCGTTATGTGGACCGCACGCATGCTACTCCTATTCTGGCCACACGTTCCATTATTTCATGAGTACACCACGTCGGACCTTTCATCGTATGGACTCCCGTTTGGCCCAAAATGGCCTGGTGGGGACTGTTCATACGCGTTCTACCGTATGGTCGTTGTGCGTGGGGGCCCACGATGATGTTTGAGTTCCATCTGATCAGTCCATTGGATGCACCCCCCAACCATGTTATTTATATGTCATCCAACGAGTAATCAGGTGAAACCCACTGGGATGAAGAGACACACGAAATCAAGCCTCTCCAAATTTTAAGTGGGCCATATAGGTTCTATGTGTGATTTTACATTGCTTCCTGTGGTGTGCCTCAACTGAGTTTTTTACAAAGATACTTCTATGGATGTACGGTGCCCACGAGTAGGTCCACCAGATGCACGGTTTGGATTCCACATACACATCGCATGTGGGCCCCAAAGATCTCCAATGTATGGTAATCACTACGTTTAAAACACGTGATCTTTCCCCAGGCCGAAAATAGACTGATCCCATTATCCAGTGGGCCAGACGTGCATAGAGAAGATGGATGGATAGAAACGATGACCGGCGATCAGTATTCGAGGCACAACGAACGACCAGATAGCTTGATCTTCCAGCACTCGAGGAGGTCCTGATACCTTGAACGGCTAGAGATCGCAAGCAGGAGCGGCACTAGTACACGGATGATTCATTTCGTATTGGTTCACCCGCAAGCACTAACATACTGTACACGTGCCGTACACGTAACGATCAAACCCGTCAAATCGTGGGGCCCACTGTTGATAGGTCAGAAACGCATAACCAGATTGATTGGATATCCGAATTTATTGATGACCATATGTTTATTGGATTTAGAGCGTTGACCGTACATTGGCTATCCACCGAACTGCCATTTATAAGATGATTCCTCCGTGACTTTCAGGCCTGTTGGATTTTCTAAACAGAGAGGTAATTCAAGTTAAAATGGGTAATAATTATTTACCTTTGTATTTCTGGTTAGATTTCCAAGGTGATGTTGACCACTACTTCATTTATAGCTGGGAACACCTCCCCTCGTACATGCCCACAACCTTGGCGGTGCCATCACTTGGTTGGTTTTCGTATTGATTTTTGTTATCATGGGCAATGTGTGCTATTGACTCAGGTGTAAAAATGCATTTGATTTGGATTCGTCACTAGACAAATGAAGTATAAAATCTACGGCAGGCTAGGAATTGTAGAGTCGCTTAGGAGTTAGGCAATCTCACGATTTTCCAACTCAAGTGACCCCCGCGGTTGGTCTGCAGCCATAAATTTCGAGTAAGGGCCTTGGTGACAGAAAAGGAATGGTTTAAGCGCCCTTTTCCACCCATACAATGTGCAGTCTCTACTTTACAAGATTTGAAATCTTAAGGATTTAATGGAATTTCGACATTTTATACTTGGTCATGCTTCACATAACCCAAGTAGGCTGGACAAGCAAGGATTAAAAAAAATGAGTTATTTAGCCTTACATCACAGAGCCAAGTGACTCTGGGTAGGCAAATAAAATAAAAGTAGTAAATAAGATAAAATGTTAACTAACCTTACTTCACAGGATTTAAGGTCCTGGGCAGGCAAATAAAGTGAAAAATGGAAGATGCAGAATGATGCAGAATAAAATGCAAAAGCGATTAATGTAATAGAAATGTGTGGAGTAAAATGCAAATTAAATATAAATGGGCAGATTCTTAGATTTTTTGACTCGTTTAATGACCATTTTTGCCTCCTGTGTTAGGCAGCATGTCAACATGTTGGAAATATTTAAGGTACTTTGGGTAGCACCTCCAGGCAAACTGCAACCCTCAGACACTCTCTATATCTCTCTATCTCTATTTTCTCTCTGTCTGTTTAAACTCTCTTCCCTCTCTTCTCTCTTTCCTTTGATTTTTCCTTTCTGTCTCCCTCTCATCTGCTCCTGGATGCCTTATATAGGCAATGGCTCATATTACGGATGATCAATGTACAAGGTCATGCTGTGGGCGCCCACACTGAATTGTGGGCGCCCGCCCTGACTCCCTGACTGGTGAACCCTGCACCTTACATTGCATGTATTTTATATATATATATATATATATATATATATATATATATATATATATATATATAAAAGAAAAGATACTATGCGCTTGACCTCACAATAAGCCCCCGTGAGGTCGAGCTGTATGGGCCCCACCATGATGCGTTTCGACCATCAACACCGTGCATTTGATAGGTACCCCTTAAATTATGGGATATCCCAAAAATCAGCCGTATACGGAACTCAGGTGGGCCATACCATCTAAAATTATGTGAAGACACCGTTAAAACATATAAAAGCACTTGGTGGGGCCCACCTGAGTTTTGCATGCGCCTGAAACTTGGTCTGAACCCTCATTCAAGTGGGACACACATAATAGATGGGTTGGATTTGCAAACCACATCTCGGTGGGCCCTCAAAAATGGTTATGAATGTTTTAATGGTGCACGGCCCCTCTCCACTTCTATACGTGGTGTGGCCCACACAATTCACGGATTGACTTAATTTTTTAGACTTAGGCCCACGATGGAATGGTGCATTTGACTAATGGGGTAGATGTTCGAAACGCATCATGGTGGGGCTCACACAGCTCGACCTCGTGGGACGGACTCGTGAGGTCGAGCACATAGTACCTTTTCCATATATATATATATATATATATATATATATATATATATATATATATATATATATATATATATATATATATATAAAGTTAAAGTATAATAATTATATATATATAGAGAAAAGGTACTATGCGCTCGAGCGTAAAGCGGTCGTCGAGAGGTCGAGCTGACGTGGGCCCCACCGTGATGCCGTTCGAAAATCTATCCCCTCAGTCAGATGCACCATTCCAAAGGGGGCTCACACGGCTGAAAATCAAGTCAATCCGTGACTTTTGTGGGCCACACCACGTACAGAAGTTGAGAGGGGCCGTGCACCATTGAAACATTTAAAACCATTTGTGGGGACCTTTCAAGACGTGTTTTGATGATCAACACCGTCCATCATGTGTCCCACTTGAATGTAATTTTAGACCAAGTTTCAGGTGGTATCCACAACTCGGGTGGGGCCCACCAAGTGCTTTTACATATTTTTGCATGTATACTTATGTTTTCCGATGGTATGGCCCACCTGAGTTATGTGGACAACTGATTTTGGGCCGTGTGGGCCCACCCTGGGCTCGTGCATTTGGTGGACGGTGTGGATATTCGAACGGCATCACGGTGGGGCCCACACAGCTCGACCTCACGGACGACCGCTTTACGCTTGAGCGCATAGTACCTTTTCCCATATATATATATATATATATATATATATATATATATATATATATATATATAAAGTCACTATTACTTTTTTATTATTATTATAAATGTTCAAACGTTCACATTTTTTTCGTTATTTGTCTATTGTAGGTAATCTTTATCTTGTTGGAAGGGTAATCAGGTAAGCTTTCTAACAAGACTAGGATTACTTCAATAGGACCTCGTTTGATGTGCCGAAATACATCCATCCAATATATGAAATTGATTGTTTACAATTTGACAAATGGCCTGCCTTTGATAATATTAGGATTATTGGAAATGTCATATAATAAGCTTTTCATTGTAACTAAAATCATTTCGATCAGATCCCGTTTGACTAGTTTAAAGCGCAACCAAAGTTTTTTTCGATTTTGGTCAATCGACAATGCATGATTTTAATAAAATGGTTGGATCTTCTTCATCATGATTCGAATTGGAAGAAACTTAAGTTTGTTAAGAAGATCATTTGACCACATTTTCAATGAATTATAAATCATCCTAATCGGTCAAGATTTGCCTTAAATAATACCATGACCATTTCATGTATCGGGACGACCGTATTTTTCTTTAATTTCGAAGATATGACCTTTTAACCTTGACACAACGCTATCCGGAAAGACTGAATGATACAAAGAGTAATCCGTGGGTAGAGAGTATTCGTTTTATCCATTTTTGCCTGTCGGTTGCGTCATACAGAGAGTTTCGGGGGTTTTGGAGTTTGGACACTCAGACGTGATCGAATCGCTACTGGATTTGGTGTCAGCCAATCTGGTCCATTTGTAATTTCCGGCGCATGCCGAGTATGCTTTCACCGTGATTCGTTTGAGTTTTCAATGATTTCTCTGTCTGCAGGAGACAATTGATTAAAGTCGAGTTGAAGCTCAAAGAATGTTATATCCTTGTTTTAGGTGGGGTGTCTACAATAGCACTACTCATGTCACTCGAGGGAAATTTTGTTAAATTGTGTCCACACCGTCCATCCCTTTAGACAACTCATTTTAGGGCATGAGCCGAAAAATGAGGCAGATCCAAAGATCAAGTGGACTACACCACAGGAAACAATGATAATTGAACTCCTACCACTGAAAGCTTCATGAGGACCCCAGAAGTTTCGGATCAAACTGATATTTTTGTTTCCACTTTATCCATGACTGTGTGACCTTATGAACAGGTTGGATGACAAATAGACATCAATGTGGGCCCTAGGGAGAAAACAACTTTCAACCATTGACGTCTTAATGATCATTGTTTCCTAAGGTGTGGTCCGCTTGAGCTTTTGATTTTCCTCATTTTTGAGCTCATGCCTTAAAATGTATTTTTTAAAAGGATGAATGGTGTGGATAACTCACATATATCATGGTGGGGCCTAGGTATCTAAATCAGTAATAACATGGTTATTATGGACTGATTTTTGAAACGTAATTCCTGGCGAATTTCAAACAAGTGGTGTAATAATTACTTATTTCTATGTATTTACTAGGGAAATTAAAAATCAAACCGCCCCTTAGTTTATGACCCATCTAAAGTGGGGCCCATTGTGTTAGACGGCTGATTTGAGTTACATTATGCCACGTATAAAATTTCTAAGTGCTTGAGTATGGACCACCAACCTCTCTCATGCAATCAATAAAGATTTTATGTATTTTTGTTTGTAAAAATTAGCGCTGTAGACTTCCATATTGTGCCTCTTTTTTTTTTTTTTCTTCCGACGCGGGATAACTTATGCTACTAAAGGAGTTTTTTAAGGCACGGAAACAGAGTTATGGACAAAAATACCCTTGGTCTTTAGGTAAAGTAGCTGAAAAAAGTGGGGGTATTTTCAAATTTATGGGTTTTTCTATACGGGTAGAGATCTAGTTTGGTTTAGTTGGTTTTGGTCGGTTGAGTAAAAAATAATGGGTGCTCTGTCAGGTCTATCCTAAAAACATACCCTCTTTTTTTTTTTGGCACAGTTAAGTTGTCGATCATGTTTGATCGTGGTACTCAACTTGATGCATGTGTTGTATATCCACGCCATCCATCTGTTCTTTCAATTCATTTTAGGACATAGGCTAGAAATCGAAATAAATCCAATTCTCACGTGGATCACACGACTAGGGGTGTACATAGGTCGATCCGAGTCGAACTGGACTAAACCCGGCCCCGTCAGTAATCGAGCGAGTTCAAGTCAGTTTCGGACCTTACTGTCACTTCAAAGATGGGTGGTGAACTATCTCAGAAGAGTAAAGGGGAAAGGGACGGGTAGGGTTTTGAATATATATATATATATATATATATATATATATATATATATATATATATATATATATATAGAGAGAGAGAGAGAGAGAGAGAGAGAAGAGAGAGAGTCATGCTCCCCTGCGAACCTACGCACGTGCGCACCTTTGCACACGTGTCATGAGTGTTTAATCTAAATGGTCCATGTGATGCGGAATCCCATGAAACCTCATGTGACAAATTTTCACCCCGATCTAAAATTCTGGTGGGCCATAGCAAAGAGAAACGCAAATCAATGGAGGAAACTGTTTTCATTTTTCATGGCCCATCAAAGTTTTAGATCAACGTAAAACTTGGGCCCAGGGGGTTTCATGAGGTGCTGCTTTACATGAACGGTTCAGATTTTGGATTCCCATCACGTATGATGGGTTCTCAAAAAAGTTCGTATGTAGTACGTACGAACTGGTTCACAGGTGAGCATTTTCGTGTGTGTATATATATACACACACACACACACATACACCACTTGACCTAGTCAGGCCGAGTCGGGCCGAACTGGGACATATTCGAACTCGGCCCGAACTTAGTTTTGGGCCGAAGAAAATGACCCGTCTTGACCCGAACTCAGTTTTGGGTTAGGCCGAGTCGAGTGAGTTAACCAGGATAGCCTGGTTCGTGTATAGCCCTACACACGACCAGAAATAGTGGTGATGGACCATTAAAACTTTCTTACGAACCACAAAAGTTTTAGATAAAGCTTATATTTGTATTTTCCTTTATCCATGTCGGTTTTACATTACCAACAGGTTGGATGGCAAATAGATATTTCGGTGGGCCCTAGGAAGTTTTTAACAATAGGTGCTCAAGTTTCCTATGGTGTGGTTAACAAGAGATTTGGATCTGCTTCAGTTTTAGGCACACGTGCTAAAACAAGCTGGAAAAACGAATGGACGGCGGAGATGTATAACATATACAATAAGGTGGACCTTACAGTCACGACTCACGGCTTGACCTGGCCGAATCCGCGCCCACTTTTTCTGACCACATGTGGGGACACGTGCGATTTGGAATTCTATTCGTGCGAGAGGCCTTAGCAAGACTCGCAGGAGAAATTTGCGACTGTGGCTTGCTAGAATACATACAGCCGTATGGCTCTATGATAACTTGCAGCTTTAGGTCATCTTTCAATAATTCAAACGGTCTGTATGATGGGCCTCACATTGGATGTTGGATGGTGGATATAAAAAACAAATCTTAGATTAAAATATTTCAACTTTTAATTTAATCATTTGAATATATCCATGTCATGGGGCTTAACTCCCAACGTATACTATTGAAATGCATTAGATGTATCTGTTACATGGAGCCATATATCTACCGAAATGAATGGCAATCAGGCCATGCTTGCCATTGAACTATGTTTGAACTAATTAGTTTGGTGGGTGAGACCTGGAATCCACCCGAGGTCGGTGTGACCCTGACTATGGGGCTCACTGCGATGTATTTGACTACGTCTACGCTGTCCATCGGTATTGAAGCTCATTTTAGGGTATGATCCAATAAATGAAGAAGATCCGAATACCAGATGGACCATAGTACATGAAATGGTGGTGATTGACCATTAAAAACTTCTTGTGGGCCATAAAATCTTTAGATCAACATGATATTTGTGTAGTCACTTCATCTAGGTTTTTTTTTTTACCTTATCAACAGTGAAGTTTTTAATGGTGATGATTCAATCACTGACTGTTTCGTGTTGTGTGATCCACCTAAGATTTGAGTCTGGTTCATTTTTGATACCATGCTCTAAAATGAGCTGTCCAAATGGTTGGACGGTGTGGAAGTGGGCCCCACAGTCAAGGGTCACATCCACCTCGGTGGATCCGGGGTCTCACCTAATCCGCTCCCCAGGCAATGGTAACTCGCAAGTAATACTTACTATCGACGGTTGGTTGGTAGAAAACGGATTGGCTGCTACCCTTGACACCAGCCCCATGGCTGATGGTCGGTGCTGTGGGCCCCATCATGATGTATTTGTTTCATACATTCCTTTCATACAGTTTTAAATATCATTTTAGATCTTGATCCTTAAAATTAGAAGTATATAAGTCTTAGATGGATCACACCCCGTGAAAAGAATAGCGATTGGATATCCACATTAAAATCCTCCTAAGATCCACTGTACTGTTTATTTGACATCCAATATGTTTATTAGGTCATACAGTTCCAGTTGAAGGGAAAAAACAAAAATCAGCTTGATCCAAAACTTTTATAGGCCCCAAAATGTTTTTAATGGTCGAGGCTCATTCAACACTGTTTCCTATAATGTGATCCAATTGAGATTGGGATATAACTCATTTTTGGTCTCATACTGTAAAGTGATCGGTAAAAATAGATTGACGGCATGGATGAAACACATACATCATGGTGGACCCCACAGAGCACCGACCATCTGCCATTGGCGGGTGTCAGGGGGAGTAGCCAAAACGTTTCCGTTTGGTAAGGGTCGCGGATTTCCGCAGGAAGTTCCTGCGCTGCGCTGGAAACTTAGGTGGGGCCTACCGTGATGTTGGTAATAAATCCACATCGTCCATTCGTTTTTTAAGCTCATTGTAGGGAACCTCATCTAATACTCAAGTGATCCGAAAACCCACCGTTGAAATATTCGCGGGGCCAAATAAGCTTCGAATCAGTATAATATTTGTTTTTTCAGTTCATCCCATTAGGAATGACGTTATGAACGGTATGGATGTCCCGTAAACATCACTGTCAATCCCAGGGAGGTTTCAACGGTTGAAATTTACCTAAACACCTTTTCCATTTGTGCGGCCCATTTGAATCGTGGATCCTGTTCAATCTTAGTCTGAAGTCCTAAAATGATCTAAAACAAACAGATGAACAGGATAGATTTCTCAAAAACATCACGATGGCCGCACCTAGGTTTCCAGCGCATGAACTCCCTGGCTTTCGCAGGAAATCCTCTTCCTTTGGTAAGTGGGGCTACGTTGCCCGCAACCGCAAGTAATGCTACAGACGGTTGCTTGCACAACTCCAGCTCTTTAACTCCACACGTGGTAATTATCAAGGGTAATCCGAAGGGTTGACCTGGTGGGCCACTCATGGACAGGCCCATAAGGAAAACACTCGGATCCATCGTTCCTTTACTATTCCACTTTCCCTAAGTAGACGAACGAGATCGTACCTATGGCCGGAGTCTTTGCACAATAGACGTGAATTGCCCATGTACTACTACCGAAAATAGGTTGGATCCCATAGATTGACAATCCAGACGGTTAGATGCTGGATACCAATGTAGAGAGATGCACTGAGAATTTCCCGGATAGAGCATGTGGCCTACTACACATAAACGGTTAATAGGATAAACACATATATCAATGGACGAATTCAACACTAGTATTTTCGAATCTGCAAAGTTTCTGTGGCACTTCCACTGACGTTGGCCCTCTTTGGACCAATGGTCTGGATTATTGTGAAATGGACCCCAATTACCAATATTGAAAACTAATGTAAACTGTGCTGCGATTGCGGGTCAGATATCGTATGATATACTGTTACGGCATGTTAATGTTTATATATATATATATATATATATATAAAGGGAAATGCTGCATTACACTCATTCCGACTGCTAGATACACCTTACCTCTTACTTTTACCTTTTGGTTACCAATGAGATCAGCCTTACCGCATTGTATGCTTAACAGAGGATAAAATCTTACTCGGGATTAATGCACCTTGATTAAATGGTCTAGAATACGTCACGTGGCAGCCATGTCATCTATGATGTAGATTAATTTTAAGTGGAGTTAAAGACATGCACGTAAGAAAAAGCATTAAATATAGAATTCTAAGTGGATTGTATTGGACTCCTAGAATTATGTGAAGGCCCACCATCATATATCTATTTATCTACCACATCTAGAGGTGGGCATCGAGCCGAGTCGAGTCGAGTTGAGGTGGGCCAAGCTTGGCTCAGCTTGTCCATGATGTACTCGAGTTCGAGTTCAGCTCGAGCTCGGCCTCGAGCTCAACATTAAAGCTTTGGCTTGTTTGCCAAAGGTGTTGAGTTAAGTTTGAGTCGAGCTAGTGGTTCGAGTCGAGTCGAGTTTACCTCGAGTTGAGCTCGAGCTTGTTGGGTGAGAGAGTAATGGATTCTGTTATTGATCCTCCTCTATTGATGAAAAATTCAAAAATCTTTGGAGAATTAAAACATAACCCGATGAAAAAACCAAACAAAGCTTCAAATCAGATGAGGAAACCTATAAGAACCGATCTGTTCTTGATCTTCTTCCACTAATAGAAATTCAAGTACTAGAAAAGGAACAGAGCAGAACACAGATCAGAAATCCAAGTAAAGAGCTCTAGTCAATTAGATCATTGGATTTCCTTAAAGCTCCAACAAATCTGAGAAGAACCCATCTCGAATTTCTTGGGTTTCTCACCCAAGAAGTAGATCTCAAGATATTGAAATCATACTATTATGGAGTTGAAATGAAAACTGGTGGTGGTGGTCTGGGCAGGCGTGCAGTTGGCAGCGGGTAGAGAAAGAGAAGAAAGGGAAAGGGAAAGGGGGTGCATGCGGTCGGGTAGAGATTCTAGGGTTTTTTTTTTTTTAAAGTTAAAACTTAAAACTTATATATATATATATATAATATTTAATATATTTATTAATCGAGCCGAGTTGCGTCGAGTTCGAGTTGAAATACCCCTGGTCGAACTCGGCTTGAACTCCACTCGAGCTTTGGCTCGGCTCGAATCGGCCATTCAAGCCGAGTCAATCCGAGCTAACTCGAGCCGAGTCGAGCGAGTTTTTCGAGCTAGCTTGACTCATGAACAGCCCTAACTACATCGGTTCCTTTTCTCATATCATGTTAAGGTATAAACCCAAAAATGAAATAGATCTAACACTCAAGCGTACCACATCAAATAGTAAGCTTGGGTTGCATTAAATGCAAGAGTCATCTCTGGGGTGGTCCACTAAATCATTAGACAGCTTCATTTTTGGGCCCATAACTTAATAAGATTGGAGAAAAGAGATAGTCTACCATAATGTTTCCATGGTGTTTATTTGTTGTTGATGCAGAAATTTGTTTAGCCCTCCCTTGGACCAGTGAACTTGCACAAAGGATAGACAAGGAAGACCCTAGCTAGTACAGGGGACCTTCTGATGCCTAAGTCAAGAAAGAAATCTGGGCCTAGTTGAATGTTGAGGGTTTAGGCTAGAGATTGTGCATACCTTTTACCATCGGGGGTACCCTTTTTTATGATGGAGAGAGGCAGTGGCGTAGGAGGCGCCTCTCCCAGTTTTGGCAAGGGCAAATCATAGTAGGATTCTAACTCCTCGTGTGGTAGATCTTTCTAAATCCTTGGCTAGAATCTCGGGGTGATCCATGTAGGGGTCGATTTTCGTGATCTTCGGCTGAAATCGCGTACAGACTTGATAGAGGTCAGGTTTGATCCCACATAGGGCGGGCTTAGCTGACTTGAGGCGACCTGACCTAGTCTTTCATCGAGGTCGGGCTCTATTCGTCGGAGGGCGGGTCTGGGCGCCCTGAGGTGAATAACTCCTCAGATCGCGGTTGGTTGATAAATAGTTTGACTTGTTACCGAGGGGTCGAGCTCGGCCTTTCTCCATGCTAGGTTGGGGAGATGAGGGTTGGACCAGCCAGGTCGCGCCTGTTATTGTCTGAAGTGCTGACCTAGCCTGTTAATAATAGGTTGGTCTATTTTCCCCCATAGTAGTAAGCCCCCCCTACTTACTAGTTTGCATAGTGGATTTGATAAATATGAATTTGTCCAAGTTAGACAACTTTGAATCAACCTTGAAATCGAACCGAGCTATGCCACTGAGCAAGTCAAGAGGTCAAGGAGGACGGATTACCTATTTGCCGTCATAGATGGTAGGAAGGCAGTGGATGCGAAACTCGAGGTGGGAGTAGTGATGATGGCGTATCTTCGGATGATGGCGTCTCTTAGTCTTTAGACGTACGATTGAGTGCTAGTCGTTTGTGGATCAATACTCGAGGTCGCTATATGCCACATGCCCTGTAGAGAGGGCGTTCATGTGTGACGTTACGGCACATCGTGATCCGGCATTAATTGGGTGTCATTAATACTTTGGGATGGATGTGTATAAGAGGGGGTGGGATGCTTAGAGCTCCTCACTTCTCCTCCTTTCTCTTTGCTCTCCACCGGACCAGGCGATTTCTGGTAAGTCGAAAATCCCCTTTATTTGCCTTTTTTCGGCTGTTTTCCTTTCTCTAGCTTGCTTTTTTATTCTTTCCGACTTGCTTTTTTTTTTTTTCCTTTTTCCGACTTGCTTTTTCCTCTTCGTGTGTAAGCTAGGATGTCAGACTGGTCTAGAGTTAGGTTGGTGTTGGGCGCTTTCCACAACGACTCGTATCATTCCCTCGAGGACACTCGAGCGAATAGAGTCATCCCTCATCTTCGGACATGGGGGATGAAGTGGTCAGATTCCAGGGTTTTAGCAATGAGGGAGTCCGGCCAAGACTAGGGGGTCATGTTGCCGAAGTTGTAAAGGTCGGTACGTTTAGCTCCACTATGATTGAGTCCGACCTAATTCGGGTCTAAGATAATTATCAGATCCCCGAGTTGATTATACTCCGAGATCCGGAGTTAGGGGAGGTGTCGGGCCAGCCTCGTGCGGGCGAGTTGGCTGTCTATGTCGTGGCCCTGCAGTGCAGTCTTCATTTACCCCTGCACCTCATGATCCAGAGGGTCCTTGCTCATGTGAGGCTGGCCCCTGGTCAGTTGATTCCAAATGCTTAGAGGGTTCTGGTCGGGACTTGTGTTCTTTGACAACAGCTCGGCTTTCTTGAGTTGTCTGTTTCCAAATTTTTGTATTTGTATAAAGTTAAGGTTAATCATGTGAACCTGGGGTGGTACTATTTTTTTCACTTATCTTGTTTGTTGGGGTCGGATTTCATCTTGTTCGGCCATTTAAGGATTCGTTTGTCTTGAACTTCCATGAGGATTTGCTTAAGTGTTGTGTTGAGATGATTATACGAACTAAACCTGTTATCGGGTCGTCAGTTTGGTCGCTGACCCCTAGGGAGCTCGTCGTCTTTCCATCTTTTATTACTATTGGTCAAGGTTGGCTCCTCCTTAGGCCACTTCTCCTTGGTCAAGCTTCCCTTTTGCCGAGCAGCTCTTCGCAGGCTAGCAACTTCCTCGGTGTTGGAATATTTTTGAGCTCTGTTGAGTAGGTCGGCCATCATCGTGTATGATTTTTGTTGAGCGAAAAAAGAAATCTTCCTTCTCTCGGGCCTCCCATCATGACAGTCAAAGCAATCTCCTCCGAATGTGCCTACACTTACATCATTTCTAAGTTGAAACACTCGATATAGACTTTCAGTAGCTCACCTTCATTCTGAACTATATTAAAGAGGTGAGAAGCGGGATTAAGGCTTTCCTTTCATCCAATAAAGTTGGTGATGAAGGCGTTGCTGAGCTATGCGACGTAGCTGATCAATTTTGGCTTTAATTGCCGGAACCATTTCCGAGTTGCTCCAACCAAGGTTAGTGAAAATGCACGGCACATGACAACGGTTGACACGCCGTGAAATTCCATCCAAGCCCTAAAGGATTCTAAGTGTTCGGCCGAGTCGGAGGTTCCAGAGTATAAGGCGATGTGAGACATGCGAAACCTTGGCGGGAGCTGCACATGCATGATGTTAATGATGAATGGAGGCTCAATCTCCTCTAGTATCACTTCCACCGAGGTCGGGACATTTGAGCGGTAGGCCTGCCGGATGTCTCCGATCTGACCTCGCAAGTCGTTGAGTTTGGCTTCCCACGGATCTCCGCTCTCGACCGTTACTTTAGCCTCTGCCTTGGGAATTTTACTACATTTCTTTTTCTCCAATTAGTGGCATAGGTCGGATGCAGCCAATGCCGCGATGCCTGAAATATGAGAGGGTGGTGACTTTGAGGTTCCAACCTGCCTACTCCTTTGAGAGTCGGCGAGTGCCTCGGATGGGGCGGGTAGGTCTGCAGTTGCTCGTTTCGAAGCTTGTCCGGTCTTCTGGACGAGGTGAGGTTGCAACTATTCCAGTAGCTGCTTCATTGAATTCAAGTTTTTATTCAGAATCTCAACTCGTTGTTCGAGGGAGACGAGCCGGCCTCCCATGCTCTTAGATCGCTATAATGGTCCCGCGAGCGTAGAGTCAGCCTGAATTTAGGACGTGGAATCCCGTTGGCTAGCAGACTGCTCTTATGGGCTGAGATTAGGGGCAACGACGGAGGGTGCTATCTTTTTCTTCCCCTTTGCTGTCGTGGAGCCTAAAGAAATAAGAACGACTTTCGGCGTTGTTCCCACAGATGGCGCCAAACCGTTGATGCAGAAATTTGGTTAGCCCTCCCTTGGACCAGCGAACCTTCATAAAGGACAGACAAGGAAGACCCTGGCTAGTACAAGGGACCCTCCGATGCCTAAATCAGGAAAGGAATCTGGGTCTAGTTGAATGTTGAGGGTTTAGGCTAGAGATTGTGCATAGCTTTGACCATCGAAGGTACCCTTATTTATAGATGGAGAGGACGGTGGTGCAGGAGGTGCCTCTTCCAGTTTTGGCAAGGGCGGATCATAGTAGGATTCTGACTCCTCGCGTGGCGGATCTTTCTAAATCCTTGGCTAGAGTCTCGGGGTGATTCGTGTAGGGGTCAGTTTCTGCGATCATAGCCTCGTGTAGGGGTCGGTTTCCGCGATCTTCGGTGGAGATCACGGACAGACCTAATAGAGGTCAGGTTGGATCCCATAGAGGACAGGCTCAGCTAACTTGAGGCGACCTGACCTAGTCTTCCATCGAGGTCAGTCTTCCATCGAGGTCAGGCTCTGTTCGTCGGAGGGCGGGTCTTGCCGACCTAAGGTGAATAGCTCAAATCGCGGTTTGTCGATAAGTAGTCTGACTTGTTGCAGTCGGATCGTGCCTGCTACTGTTTGAAGTGCTGACCTGACCTATTAATAATAGGTCGGTCTATTTTCCCCATAACATTTGTCATCAAACATATTGATAAGGTTAGACAAACCGGTAATTTTATTTTTTTAAAAACAAATATAAGCTAGGTCTAAAACTTTAATAACCCATTAATGAGGCACTTGAGAATTGGATCTTCTTTATTTTTGAACTCATGCTTCAAAATGATTTGGCAAAACGGATGGGTGGTGTAGATATAGAATACATACATCAAGGTAGGCCCCACGGCTACGACTGCACCTATTCCCATTCCCTTTTTTTGAAAATGGAATGGTCGCTGGTGACTACCCAGCATTGTTAGATGATATAGTAGAGCTAGTAAAACCCTAAGGGCCTATTTGGCCAGCTGCATTAAGGACGATTACGTGGGATTGAATAAGAAAAATCAATGGTTCAAACTTCGTGTAGGTTTAGTTATTAGATTTGGTGGTATTGGTTCAAGACTTTGGAAACTGCACCGGATAGAAATTTGAATTCTCCCGTTCCTGCTAGATTTACAACTACCGAAGTGAATCCCGCATGGATTTAAGAAGAAGAAAAAATCGGTATGTTGCACGGTGGTGTATGGGTGTCACCAAGTTTTATGGGGCCCACTATGATATATGTATTATATCCATACCGTCCATCCATTGTGAGAGATCATATTAAGCCATAAATCCAAAAATGAGATGGATACAAAGATCAAGTGGACCACACCACATAAAGTAACGAGGATAATGATTCCCATCGTTGAAACCTTCCCAAGGCCCATCATGATGTTTATTTGTCATCTAAGATGTTCATAAGGTCACACAAACCTGGGTGAAGGTAAAAAAACAAATATCAGACTAATTCTAAATTTTGTGGCCCACTAGAAGTTTTCAATGGTAGATGTTAAATCTTACTACTTTATGTGGTGTGGTCCAGTGAAGATTCTGATATGCTTCGTTTTTGGGCCCATGCCCTAAAATGATCTCGTAAAATGAATAGACGGTGTGGATGTAATACATACATCATTGTGGGCCCCATAGAATGTGGTGACATAACATAAATGCAGTTTGTGCGTCTTCGTCACAATCCACGATATCTCATCCACCGTAGCTGGTGCAAACACGATAACCATCATCGTCTCGGGATATTCCAACATGTTTAAACAGACTGTCAGAAAATGTCATGGGATATTGCAATACTGCGGAACTCTAACCCATCCACCAACAATATCATCATTACCTTAAAACTAATTTCATCCCTTCTAATCCCACCTAAGGGCATGTTTGGATGGGTGCTTGATATCGTCTTATGACAATATACGGGGGTTATCCCATTACTGCCCATCCCACCGGTTGTTTGGGTAGTCCGTGTATGGGTGATGGCACTGCCCTCGTAAACGGTGCCTTGGATTTCGATCGGATTTGGTGAATCCCTCCCCCTCTTTTCTCCATCCCACCAAATCCCATGGGATTCATGATTGGCGGGCGCAGGTGATTCGGTCGGCTGATGGAAGAGACGAGGCACTACGGCCTGGGCAGTGGTGCATGTCCATATAAGGTTCATGGCTGATGAGGATAGGCAGAAGAGAAGCTTCAAGGTTTCGTCGTCCAACTCCCTCACTGGCATTGAGGTGGGTGTTCTTCGGTCGTCTTCATCACCCACGTTATACCGCCATGGTCGAACTACTTCAACCAATGGCGTTACCAGCCACGGTGTTTGCGGTCCCTGTTGCAGAAAGTGAGGCGAATCTTCTTCCCTGTCTTCATAAGGCCACGAGTTCATGGTCATCGATCGCATGTAGGTACCCGAACCCGTACAAAAAAATGGTGATTTCGCTACCTCTGTCAGTTTAGGGCGTGTTTGGCTGAGTGGTTTAAGAGGGATTAGGAGGGATGGGATGATTTTGAAGGTTGCAGGGGATGTGTCAGTGGTTCTCTGTTATTGTTGATGAAGATATTTGCAAATATCATATTTTGGATGGGTTCAGACGGAGGCGAATCTGTCCGCCATTATTGCCATCCCACCATATCCCTCTGCCATTAGCGACATCCCACCATTTCACATTAAAACGTAAATAGTTGCATCCCTTCTTTTTAAATAACCGTAGAATATGTTATGCCTGTGAGTATTTTGTACATGGATTCGTTGTCCCTACATCAATTGGGAGATTTGGGATATAACCATGTAGGAGATTGTTGGTGCATGACTGTGTGTATCTCCTCCACTTTGATATTTGACTAAGGCTGTATGTACTATAATCTCTGTTTTGGGCATGAAGTGTTGGGGATTTTGGCCTGCGGAATCACACGGATCTAGATCTAGGATAAGAATCCAATGGCACCAAGCATACAAGAGAACACACAGATTTAACATGCGGAAAAAACCACGGCACAAAGCGACAGATCACCACTATAAAAGTATCAAGTATAAAGAGAAAGGACTTACCCGATTCGAACAACCTTGAATCTCACCCTTGCTACACCCTTTGATAACCCTTTTAGGAACCCTTGGAACTACTTTAGAAAGCCTTCCCATACATTACCATACCCTAGGAAAACCCTAGGAACACCTATTTATAGTTTAGGAAACTTTCCTTCCGCATCTTAGTTGCGAAAGGACTCAAATCCGCAGTTTCACGCAAAATCGCGGAACAATCTGCGTAACCTACTACTAGTCGAGCTGAGTCTTCGACTGGTTGTAGGACCCCTTCGACCAGTCAAGCCATCCCTTCGACCAGTTGTAGTTACAGTAAAAAATAGCAAAAACTCGCTAGACTTTGAGTCGTGCTAGGGCTAGAACCTACGACCGGTTGAGCATCTCCCACGACCAGTCAAAGCTTCCCATGACCGGTCGAACGACCTCAAAGCCTTCAGATTTAAGACTTTTCTCAACAATCTCCACCAAGTCTTCAATCTTCAACTGTGTAGCTCCCTGATCTCTTTTCTTATCTCTGCTTCACATCATAGCTCAAAATCACACTCCGTCCTTCTTTTCCACCATCGCCAAGCCCAGAGAAGTTTCACAGAACTTGAACTTCTCTATAGGAATTTCTTGTTGATCATGTCTGCCGGATCTAAATCCACATGCCCAACCACTTTTGCTCCTGTCTTCACAAAAGAATGACGTAGTCTTCTTACCATCTCACCGCTACCCAAAATTACTTGCCGGGATACTTGCTCACAACATTGATAACCTGTGAAATAACCGGTCTAATCCAGACCATGGCATACACTGCCTACCGCATTCAAATAAGGCTCATGAGATATCCTATTTTTCCTCATCTGTTTTGGGACATGTCCTGAGGAAAACTTAAGGAGAGATGCGTAGGGAACGCTCTCTGGCTTTACCTGGCCCATCACATCCTTGATCAATACCTACCCACAAGGTATTCCTCCTGTGATTACCAAAGCCCACTCCTCCTTCAGTCTCAATGCTGAGAACCATCTTCGCAGCCCCTCGATCCTTCATCCTGAACATCCCACTTAACTGAGTCTTCAGTACATTGATTTCAGACATGTCATAATTGGCAATCTACATGTCATCAATTCTTGACTCACCATGAAGAAATCAAACCACTGCCTATGCGACAAGTCGAACCACGACCTCCTGCAAAGTCTTTTCTCAGCCCCTTTAACTTCGAACCGCTCTAGTTGCTTCATGTAAATCTGCTCTTCACTTTCCCTTACAGAAGTGTAGACTCCACATCCATCCTTCCAGCTTAAGATCACGTTGGCCAACCAACATCAATCACGGATCTAATAGACACCTGCTATACCGTCGACGTGAATATCTCTGAGAAGTCGATCCCTTCTCTCTGAGCATAACCCTTCACTACCAACATCGCCCTGTATCTATGCTATATCCTCCTAAAGATCCACCTGCATCCAACCGCTCACCGGCCCACTGGAAGCTCCACCCGCTCCCATATATCGGTCTGGTACAATGAATCCATCACATCACCCATAGTCACCTTCCTCTTTTCAGCAACAGGCTCACCTAGAGCCATCTGAATAGAAGATAAATCTCCTGCGATATTGGAGTCATCCATGTACCTCGCCGATATCCTGCGATCATGCCGTGTGATTCTTCTCACAGGTGGTTGCTCCACCTGCTCTGTATCCACACGTCTCAGCCTTCCTGCCCTGCCCGCTCATGTGGTCATGCCCAACATGCCACACACGTGCAGAGATGGAATCCGCTACATCTACTGTAGCTCCACCGTTTGAAGTGCTCCCGATTAACCTGTATAAGTTACCAAGTCGTTGCGCTTTCATGATTACCCGTGCCCTCTTGGATACCGTAAGAGCATCATCAATACATGTGTACTTATATCCTTTTGCCTCAAGCATACTAAGAGAAATCAGATTCTGCTTCAAATCAGGAACGTGCTTGACATCAGTCAAGGTACGCTCCACTCCATCAAACATCTTGATGCACACAGAACCAACAGCTACAACATTACAGGCAATATCATTGCCCAAAAATACCTATCCACCATCTCACTCCCTATAGCTGGTGAACCAACTCCGATGAGGAGTCATGTGAAAAGATGCCCCCGTGTCTAGCATCCACTCGTCCTTACGATCATCGTATGACCGCCTGATAGTAGACACAGATAAAACATCACCATCACATCCACTCGATCCATCTGACGTGGCAACATTGGCCTCCCTGTACGAAGCCTCAAAATCTTCTCTCTTTGATTTAGGATTTTCACAATCCCTCTTTACATGTCCTTCCTTCCCACAGTTCCAACACTTTACCTTTCCTTTGCCCTTGTCCCTGGATTTGGATCTAGAATCGGAAGAACCTGTACCTTGTTCAGAATTCCTATCCACTGTAAACAGTGCATCAGAAGACGTCCCCATGTCGCTGTTTAGTTGTCTCATAGTCTTCCCTTGAAGAGCCGATATAACGGTATCGACACTCAGGGTTTTGTTCATACTGCACAGTGTCCTTGAATGCCTCAAAAGACACCGGGAGAAAATTTAGCAACATATATGCTTGTTCTTCATCTTTATCACTTCCTCCATATGCAGCAATTTGCAAACCAATTTATTAAAGTTGCTAATGTGAGCCTCCAGATCTCCACCCTCTGTCATGTTGAAGTTATACCACTGCCACTTCAAGTGTAAGCGATTTTCAGAGGATTTCTTCGCATTAACATCCTCTAACTTCGCCCATAACTTAGCCGCAGTTTTCTCCCTCATGACGTTGTAGAGAACCTCATCCGTGAGACATAAACGGATCGATGATAAAGCCTTCTTATCAAGAGTATTCCAATCACCATCAGTCATAGTGGACTTCCGCTCCTCAAGAGCACCATCTTCACCTTGCTTGATTAAGGAACTCATCATCTTGATCTTCCATAACTCAAAATTATTTTTCCCTGAGTACTTCTCAATATCATACCTAGCGCTTACCATTATTACTAATCCCTCAAATTTAGATCTGTGCCCTAACCGATTGCTCTGATACCACTTGTTGGGGTTTTTGGGCTGCGGAATCACACGGATCTAGATCTAGGATAACAATCCAATGACACCAAGCATACAAGAGAACACACAAATTTAACGTGGAAAACCTTTGCGGGAAAAAACCACGGCACAAACCGACAGATCACCACTATGAAAGCATCAATTACAAAGAGAAAGGACTTACCCGATTCGAACAACCTCGAATCTTACCCTTGCTACACCCTTTGATAACCCTAAACCCTTTTAGGAACCCTTGGAACTACTTTAGAAAGCCTTCCCATATATTATCATACCCTAGGAAAACTCTAGGAACACCTATTTATAGTTTAGGCAAATCCGCAGTTTCGTGCAAAATCGTGGAACAAACTGCGTAACCTACGACTAGTCGAGCCGAGTCTTCGACTGGTCGTAGGACCCCTTCGACCAATCGAGCCATCCCTTCGGCCAGTTGTAGCTACAGTAAAAAACAACAAAAACTCGCTGGACTTTGAGTCATGCTAGGGCTCGAACCTACGACCGGTCGAGCGTCTCCCACGACCAGTCGAAGCTTCCCACGACCGGTCGAACGACCTCAAAGCCTTCAGATTTAAGACTTTTCTCAACATGAAGCATATCTCAACATCCTACATCTCACGAATGGATAGCGTGCATCCTCTTCTTTCTTAGCCAACTATTTATGAAATCCCAAATCTTAGTACATTCAACTTGCATTGTGGTTGTTTGGATCTCTTTTTTAGATTGGTCTTGTAAGGTATTGCAATAAATTGCTTTAATGTCTATTTGAGTGTTTCTTCATTTCATGTAATGTGTATGAGATCTTCTTGTGCTTTCTTATGAGGGAAAGAGAAATGCACATGATTTGATGTTTGTTGTTGTTGTTGTCATAGATCTTGATGGAGTTGGGGAGTTGGGGTTTTTTTTCCCTTTTTCTTTAAGATCATTGTAATAACAATTCATGGAACATGGAACTAACAACTATAGAGAAATCACTGTCTGCATTGTGTGTGTGTGTGTGTGTTTTCCTTCTTCTTCTTCTTTTTTTTTTTTTTAGATAATGGGTTGTTTGGGGAGTGTTTTTTCTTGGATTGAAATGGGTCAGATCTGTTTTTGGTTGATGGGTTTTGTATTTTTTTATTTCTTGGATCTTGAATGGATTTGGGTACTTGATTGTCAGGAGAAAAATATCATTAAAATGATTAAGAACAGCAGTCGAAGAAAAACCAGTTTCTGCATCATGTGTGTGTGTGTGTTTTTTTTTTTTTTTGCTTTAAAAATAATAATAATGTGTTGTTTGGGAGTGGTTTTTTCTTTGATTGAAATGGGACATATCTATTTTTGGCTGATGGGTTTTTGTTATTTGTTGGATCCTTCATGGATTTTGGGACTTGTTTTTTCTTTTGTAGTGAAAGACCATTTTAAGAAGAAAAAGATCATTAAAAGGACTAAGAACTACAGCTGAAAAAAAAAATCCACTGGTTGCATTGTGTGTACCTGTGTGTGTGTGTTTTTCTTTTTCCCTTTTTTAAAATATAAATATAATAGGTTGTTTTCTTGGATGGAAATAGATAGGATATATTGAGATATGCTTCATGCCCAAAACATGATCAGGAAGGAATTACCGATAGTTGGTGGCAAGGAATGAACTGATACCAAATACATTTCAATAAAACAGCTCCAAAAAATGATCAGGAAGGAATTGTCGTCCTATGTAGCTTTTGATGATTCTCGTTGAGGGTTTGATGAAACAGTTGTAGAGTGAAATCTCTGTTAAACATATCAAGATAACTTGAAAAATCATGTTAGCCCATTGTAATAATGTTGGTGATGGTGGAGTTGAACTTGAATTGGCTCGAGTAGTTCATTGAGTTGAGCTAGCCAAAAAAACTGGGAAGGAAAGCCGCTAATTTGATTAGTACTGTTGGAATTTATACTCCAAAATTACTCCATGATGTCTGATTCTACCACACAAAGACCTGACTCCATAATGTTCCAATTAAATCATTATTATTTTAATTTTGTAATACGACTTCAATGGGTTTTTATTATTTCCATGAGTCGAGATTTTAGTGGAGCAAAGTGGACCTACATAATAGTTCACTGCACATCTTACCCTCAGCAAGGGCTACCATGATTTACATGTACTATTGACTGAATATCTGGCAAGTCAAAATAATGATGTGGGTGCAAAGAGGGTAGAGGAGTTCCTTTAGTTGTCTTCACTATTTTTTTGTGCATTGGGCTTGATTTACGTGTACTATTGACTGAATATCTAGCAATTTACTTCCTTTGATGTGTGTTGTATTTTCAACCAGTTTATCAGTTTTGCCAACTTATTGTAAGAGTACATTAGAAGGAAAACAAAAAAAAATAAAAATAAAATAAAATTGATAACTCATTCAAATTGACAACTCATTCTAGGGCATGTTTAAAGAAAATGAGACAATTCCAATTTAAGGAGATCAGAATGTAGGTGTTGATTAAACGCTCACCATAAAAACTTCACAAGGGATACATTAATGTTTATTTGTCATCCAACCTGTGACAGGACTTTTGTAACCCCTCAAAAAAGTTTTTAATGAGTGGATTTCAACCCAACTCTGTGATCCTCCTGAGATTTTGAACTACCTCATTTGATCTGGCAAAACGGATATACAACACATGCATCAATGTGGACCCCAGTTCCATAAGCTGTTACCCTATCTCACTTAATCCGCGTCTGCCCAAGAAATGAACTCACACTCAAATGGATATCCATGTAATCAAGGAGTAAGAGAGTCACAGTCACACGTTAATTTCTGTAATAGATTCTGCTTTTCTTTTAAAACAAATCGTGTTTTAGAAGAGATGCAGGGCCTACTTCAACATAGTTTTTTTTTCTTTTCTTTTCTTTTTGCCTTTTTATTCTCTTTATTGCTCTCTCTCTCTCTCTCTCTCTCTCTCTCTTTTTTATTTTTTTTTTATTTTTAAATGGTAGATTAGAAAAGATGGGTTATTTGATTTAATCCTTTTCCTATTATTTTCATTGCTAAATTCCAATCAAAACCCATAAATTCTTTGCTGGATTGTTGTTGAGAGTTGAGACTTCATCTTTACATTTTGGAAAATAAGTGGCTGTTTCTCACCTTTAAAAATAAAAAATAAAAAAAAGTGGTTGTTTCTCAGTTTTAATTTTGTTGATTTTGGTATTAAAAAGAAAGTTATTTGGGTGTTGCTATTCTTGATCGAACAGTTATGAAGATAGATCTAATCACCCACTTCGATCCAGTTTCGGGTTAGATGTATCTTTGATTTTTCATGGTATGTGGGAAAGTTTTAATTCGAGTGATGGTTTAGACAATACCCATTTAATTCGAGAGATCATACGTATTAGAGGAAATTAATTAGTTTGGACAATACCCATTTGTTAGTGTTATTCAGAATTGACTTTTTCATGTTAAAAAAATCAACGAAACTAGATACAGACATTTGATGTTAGCAACACCATACCAAAAGACACATTCATAAGACATTTGATCTTATGGATTTCTTGTAATTCAACATTTTAAAGTTTTTTTTTTTAAAAAAAACAATTGGTAATGGTGTGGTTGTATGAAAAATAAATAAACAAAGTGATGAGCGGGCGCGTCATCCTGGAAAAAGTGAAAAAACCGTGGATTCCAAACTTCCTTCGATGGACCAGACGGGAGTTTATCTATTACAATATATGTTTCATTCTTGTTCATTAATTCAGTACAAATTAGATGTGATTCTGTTAAGAATGAAGAAATGTTGTCCAAATGATCCTGCATTAGAAACAACCCCTTTCCAGATTTCATATGGATGGTCCTATTCCAATTCTTTTGAATCCAGCCCTGGATATTGCGAAATAATGGATGTGTTGGCCTTGTCTAGATCAGATTAAAGGCGCCAGTCACCTCTAACTCCATTGACAGGACGGTGCAAAGAAGTTGTCTCCTCTGATGTTATGGAATTGCAATCAAAATCATTTTTTTTTAATTGCAAGTAATGGTAGCGAATCACAATGCACAAACTAGGGCAGTAGGAATAGTGTGGATATTTATTAAACCTACCTCTGGACATGTAAATGTAGGTGACCTGGTCAAATGGATAGCGAAGAGGAAGAGGAAAATTGGAGGGCCGTTTTCGTTCAAGCGGTGGAAGCTTGTGTGGCGGCGGTTGGAGAATACTATTGATCTTACAAGTTCAAACAACCGGCACGTTATGAGGATGATGAGCGGGCACGGTTCATTAACTCGATGATTCGGACTACTGACCAGGACTGTGTTACCCAACTCAGGATGAGTCGGGAAGCATTTTTTATGCTATGTTCTAAACTCCGCGAGAAGACACTTCTTCGTGATAGTTGGAATGTCAGTCTTGAAGAACAAGTCGTTATTTTTCTTCACACGGTGGATCATAACGTTCGCAATCGTGTAATAGGGCATCATTTCATTCGATCGGGTGAAACCGTTAGCCGGCATTTTCATCGCGTTCTTGATGCGTTGGTATCACTATACACTGATTATGTTAAACAGACTGGATAAGAGACACCCACCGAGATCCAAACAAATCTAAATTGAGCTTCATATTTTTAGGTATAAGTATTTCCGAAGGTCTCTTTGTGTCTGTTGTTCTTTTTTGTCCATCAATTCACAATTATCCACCGGCTAAAATTACATATAACACATCTAGGAGTGTGTTGGTGCAATTGATGGGACACATATTCCTACGAACGTTCTAGCACTCGATCATGATAGCTTCCGCAACAGGAAAGGGGTTGTGTCTCAAAATGTACTTGCGGCCTGTTCATTTGATATGAAGATTTTATATCTGCTAGCTGATTAGGAAGGTTCTGTATCAGACGCGAGGGTGCTACACAATGCATTGACTCGAACTGATGATCCTTTGACAGTCCCAAATGGTAGATCACCACATTCGTTGCCCTGAAATTCAATTTGTTAATGAATGTTTCAAATGATACTCTTAATTTAACATTAATTCTAATGTATAGAAAAATATTATGTTGTCGACGCTGGATGTGCTCATTCGCCAGGATTTATGGCTCTATACTGCGGTGTTTGATACCATTTACAAGAGTATCTAACTGAGAGAGCACCGTCGAACATCAGGGAGCTGTTTAATTATTGTCATGCCCAGTTGTAAAATGCAATTGAACGTTGTTTTGGCTTAATGAAGGGTAGATTTCTGATACTGAAGATGGCAATGCAGTATCCATTTGAAATACAAATGAAAGTTGTCATTGCTTGCTTTGTCTTACATAATTTCATACGATCTGATATTGAGTGCCATGAAGATCTACAAGATGCTGGTATATCAGTAGGCGACGTGGAGAGTAACCCTACACACACTGAAGTCTCCACAAATGACGAGCGATAGTGGTTATTTCGATCGAATCAACTAGAGAAAGAAGCGTGGATTAGGGCGCACGATGCCATCACAGAACAAATGTGGGCAGATGCGCAATGTAATAATAGGACTAGATAGTGTAGTAGATAGCCGTTACATTCTAATTTACTTTTTGCAAGTTATGTCTTGACATATGAAGTGCTCTTTGATATATGTTTTGTATCTACATGCATCGATTAAGGACTATTGCTATCGTGTTAATCAACCATAGAATTTGCCCCTTATTCCGACGCTCTTTACGCATTGAACTTAAGTGGTTTGATTGTTTGAATAGCAGGGCACATAATAGTGTGTTTTGTGTGTAGGTGTAATGTCGGACAATTGTGTATCTGATACATCCACACCGATATAGTCATCGGTTAGGTCCCTTGCTTTATCTACGCAATGTTCACCATGAGAAAAGACAGTCAAATCCCTTGCAGAACCCCTCTTTCAGGCAGCAAAGATCAAATGGAGCTCTCCAATGGATCAAGTTCTATTTAACACATTGCTGGAACAGATCGCACTGGGAAGGAAAGCCGCCAACGGCTTTAAAAGATAAGTTTATCAAGTTGATGCCGAGCAAGTGACAAGACAAACAGAGGTTCCTGTCAACCGGCAGAACGTACAAAATGGACTGTGATATCACAAAAGGGAGTACAATGACGTCAGAGACATGCTTGCTGCCAGTGGATTTGACTGAGACAATGAGCATATGGTGGTCACTGCACCAGACAAAGTATGGGAAGAATATCTCAAGGTATTACAAAATCTAGTTCTGGTATATTTGTCTATCCCATGTATAAGCTTTCAACCCTAAACCTTTGATTATATAAATATGAATACATGGAATTAATGCGAGCCATTCTATTTTTGTAGTCACACCCACGTGCTAAGAGACTACAGGGCAAGAGAATCGAGCGAATGGATGACCTAGGGGTTATCGTCGGCTCTGATCAAGCGACCGGACATATGTATAAGGATCAAGGACAATGACTACATCCTCATCTAGGGTTAATCGAGATCTGAACGAGACTTGGACGGAGCTAGATTACAATCTTGATGATCATGTTGACCTCTCAGGGGATACGTTAGGAGATTCTACAGGGACCATGTGAGGTCAATTTTCCTTGGACACACCGAGCATGCAAAATCGAATCTTTCCCGGCACTCCCACTCGCACATCTGATATTGATCATGGCCGCAGTGGGAGTGGGAGTAGCACCAAGAAGCGATAACGCCCACCTCATCCTTGTGATATACTTGGTGTATCTCTGAGGTCTGTTGCGGAGGCTATGCATGACTTTGGCTTAGGAAAGGAGGTCAACCGAACTAGAAAAGTTCAGGATGTCCTCGAAGAGGTGCAGGGCCTAACCAACTCTGAGTTATTGAAGTTGGTCAGCTGTTAAGCAGGGACGAGAAGCTCGCATCATTCTTTGTCAGCCTACGCCCTGAGCGTCGTGTGGATTGGTTAAAACAAACCCTCCGAGATAAGTTTAGTGATGGTGGTAGTAATTTCGTATGATAGGGTTTGTCCCATGATGATACACTTTATGCTTCTGGACCTGTAATAACTAATATTTTATTTTGTTTGGTTATGTGGGTTGTGATTCTTTTTTTTCTTTTTCTTTTTTGTCTTTATTTTATTTTTTAGGTTGGTTTATATGTCGTAGGTTTACATATTCTGGATGACATTAAACTCGTTACAATCGGTAACTATAATCGTTTCATATGATCATATCAGGTAGACATTCATGATACTAGCCATATCTAAAAATCATAAATTACAAATATGTAAGCTCTAATACAAGTCTTCGACATTGGAGAAGGTACGTATTAATATTCCTTTCAATACAATGCAATAGTCCCACCAACGCAGGTGTAAACTATATATTCATGTCAGTTCTGTTTCTTGATTATTAGATACAGACATTTGTATCTAATACTATCTTATTCCGCTATCTTCTTTTCATATGCGCTCTCTTTATATGCCTGAGTGTAATTTGTTTATGTAGATGAGGAGGGAGAAATATTACGTCGTATTGGTTGGTCGTCATGCAGGGATTTATCTATCTTAGGATGAAGCCAAATTGGAATTAGAAGGGTACAACGACAATAGGTTCTGGGCCTTCAAAAATTGGAGAGAAGCTGCGGCTTATTGGAAGAGCTATCATTGTGGCACCATTGCTCAGCCAACTATAGGACCGACCAAAATTGAGGCACCTACATCCCTTTCTTGTGATGAGCTAGCCTCACGGAGGACGTCATGGTTGTCAATCCAACAGACGACCTGAACAATGGTTTCTCGAGCTACTTCAATGGATGATGTCGACGTCTCTAGGAGAGAAACGTTAGCTGCATTGCTAACGGGTATTGTAGTTTTGTTTTTTATTTTGTATATCATCATCAAACTTTAGTCACATGATTTCTCTACTAAACAATTTTTAGTATTAATTAAGCATACCATAATACTATGTTACATGGTATACAATCCCTGCTTTATCTTCGTATTTGATATACTTATCTTGATTGATGTATTTATGATTAAAGTGAATTTAATGGCATTAATATGCTGCCATTAAATAGATGGCGAGCGACAGTGATCGGTCCAGACCGACACCGTGGAGCGAAACTGATTTTCCCAGGTTACAGGGAGACAGATGGACGGTCCAAACCTCAACATTTTCATGAGAAAATATTTCAAAATACATGTCGCAATCATCGATTAATTCGTCATAAACAGGGTGGACCAAAGTTTGTAACAAGGAAGTGGGCCCCACCTGGCAACTTCCCAAGCGCAATCCCCACGTGGACATGGATTGCATCAAAATGGGCCCCACCCATCTTCAGACGGCGGGCACAGTTTTGGAAGTTGCACTGCATCTTTCGACTAAGGCCATCTCAACTTCTTTTTTAGGAGGGATGGCCACCGAAAAAGTAACTTTGCCATCAAATGTATTCAGAAGGTCACGTAGACATGGATGTAGTGAAAACACAAATATCAACTTCTTCTCGTCACTGATGTAGCAACTTCACGTTTTTAATGGTGGAGGTTTAATCCCCACTCCGTGGTCCACTTGAGACTTGCACACGCCTCATTTTTAGAATCATATCTTAATATTATATGGGCATAAATATGAATGGGGTGGATGGTACATCATGGTAGGCCACAGAGCAGTGCCTGGACGAAGTACCGTCCGAGCGGTGGTAGGACTCAATCCGTGTCCGCGCGTGAAGTATTTTTTTTTGGTTGTTGACAACATTGAATATATAGCTATTCGTCCGGACTTCAAAATTCATCCCACCACCTCCCAAACACGTTTGCTATGGGATCCGATCGGATCCGCCCAATCCCACAGACTGTCCAAACGGGCGTGGACAGATCCCGTGGGCTATCCCGTCCCATGGGATCAACCTACATCCACTGACATAGCCCCCGCAACCCTAAAACTCATCCCATCCCTCCTAATCCCTCTTAATCCACCCGGCCAAACACGCCCTAATGCAACCGGCCAAACACTCCCTAATATGATAAAATCATATTTATACATTACCGTTGGCTGGGAATGTAAGTCTTTTATAAGGTAGGCCCATTTAATCAATGATTGAATGATTTGGTTGTTGGATATTTAAATTAGGCATATTCGCGGGCTTTGTTACTGTTGTAACCCATTTAGAATTATCTATAGGATAAAACCCACTACAAATGGAAATTGATTCAAGATATGCATGGAGATGGAGCTAGTGATACAGGCCATCTAAAGGTGGCCTAAATCCACGGTTGGAAAGAGAAACATGTGATGGTTAACATTAGGTGCTGAAGAATAGAAGTAATAGCGACAGACTTCCTCAGAACACCTTCCATCTATAGTGAGGCCCACTAGTTTCCTTCCCCATGTCATGTATAGAAATGGCTTCACCATATTTAAGTTCTTCTAACCCCACCAGCACTGCCATTTGAGAGGGCACAGCTTACAGAGGTCAAGGTGGGTGGGATCCCTTACCGTGGGGCCCACCGTGATGTATGTGCCTTTTTTTATGTATGACATCCATACATTTTGAAAACTCATTTTAGAGCATGATCTAGAAAATGAAACAGATCCAAATCACAAGTGGACCATAATACATGAAACGGTGGCAATTGATCATTAAAATTTTTTGTGGGCCACAAAAGTTTTGGGTCAAGCTGATATTTGAGTGGTCTCTGTTGGGATGCCTTGCACAAACCTTAGGATCTAGCCTCCCGAAACAAACCAGAATTATGGATAATAAAGCAATGAAATAAATCAAAGCATTAATCACACACCACACAAGAGATTTTTACGTGGAAAACCCTCAAAAAGGTAAAAACCACGGGACCTCGTCCAGATCAATAATCCACTATGAAGTAGAACGTTATAATCTTCTTCACTCACGCAGGAGTGGATAAACAATAAGAGAAATAGAGAAAACGGAGAGATCTAACCAATTATAAGGACATAGAAGCGCTGAGATATAGATTGCACTGTAGAGAGCCTCCACCAGCAGAACCTCCCTTCTGTAAGCTTCCTCTCTCTCTTTTTTCTTCTCTCTCACCTTTGATAGCCCTAAACCCTTTAGCAAATTTCTTATAAAGCTTTAGGAAACACTCTTGCTGTACCTAGAAAAACCCTAGGCAACCCCTTTTATAGTTTATGAAACTCCTTTCCGCATCCCTGTTGCGAAAGGACTCAAATCCGTAGTTTCGTGCAAAATGCGGAACAAACTGCGTAACCTTCGACTAGTCGTAGGACCCCTTCGACTAGTCGAGACATCCCTTCGACCAGTCGTAGCTACAGTAAAAAATAGCAAAAATACTCGCTGGACTTTGAGTCGAAGTCACGACTCGAACCTTCGATTGGTCGACCACCAACCTTCGATCGGTAGAGCAGGGCTCACGACCGGTCGAAGATGGGTCAAAAAAACCCATCAAATCTCTCCCCTTTTGACCCAGGAGGGATCCACCTTCTTCAAGCTAGTCAGGTTTCTACAAACCTCAAACTTGCCCTTGAGCAAAGCCTTGGTCATCATGTCTGACCCATTATCGTCCGTGTGGACTTTCTCAAGCTGTAACACCTTCTGTTCCAAAGTGTCCCTGATCTAGTGATACCGTATCTCAATTTGCTTCGACTTGGAATGCTGACTTGGATTCTTGCTCAAGTGTATAGTACTCTGACTATCGTAATAGACTACGTGCTCCTCCTGCTTTAGGCTAAGTTCCTGTAGGAACTTTTTCATCCAAAACATCTCTTTACATGCTTCTGTGACTGCAATGTATTCGACCTCTGTCGTCGACAATGCTACGACCTTCTGTAGCTTGCTCTGCCAAGAAACCGCTCCCCCTGCAAACGTGAACATGAACCCCGATGTAGACTTCCTGGAGTCTATGTCACCTGCCATATCTGCATCTGTGTAGCCCTCTAACACAGATTTTCCGTCACCATAGCATAGACTCAACCTAGATGAGCCTCTTAGATACCGTAGTATCCATTTCACCGCTGCCCAATGCTTTTTGCCAGGATTGGCAAGGTACCGACTAACTACACCAACCGCATATGCTATGTCTGGGCGTGTACACACCATAGCATACATCAAACTTCTTACAGCTGATGCGTAGGGTATTTTCTACATCTCTTCCACCTCTGCCTTCGTCTTGGGACACTGCCTGTCGCTCAATCTGAAGTGACCATCCAGTGGAGTACTGACCGGCTTCGCTGCATTCATATTGAACCTCTCTTAGACTTTCTCAATATAGCGCTCTTGTGACAGCCAAAGCTTCCTGCTGCTTCTTTCACGGGTTATCTCCATTCCTAGGATTTGTTTAACCAGGCCTAAGTCTTTCATCACAAAAGACTTACCCAACTCCTGTTTCAGTCTGTCAGTCTTTTTGATGTCTTTTCCCATGATGAGTATGTCATCAACATATAACAGCAGAACTAAGAAATCACCATCCGAGAACTTGCGCATGAACACACAGTGGTCTGACTCCATCCTGTCATACCCATGTTTCAACATAAACGAGTCGAACTTCTTGTACCATTGCCGTGGAGCTTATTTCAGCCCATATAAGCTCTTTCTCAGCCTACACATCATATGCTCCTTGCCCTTGACTTCGAACCCCTCTGGTTGGTGCATGTAGATCTCTTCTTCCAAGTCACCATGGAGAAAGGCAGTTTTAATATCTAACTGCTCTATCTCCAGATCCATGCTAGCCGCCAACCCAAGCAACACCCGTATGGATGTCATCTTCACCACTGGTGAGAATATCTCTTCGAAGTCTATACCTTTCCTCTGACCAAACCCTTTCACCACAAGTCTGGCCTTGAACCTCGTCTATGAATTCTTCTGCTCAATCTTCTTTCTGAACACCCACTTGTTGCTCAAAGCTTTCTTGCCTTTAGGTAATTTCACCATATCATAGATGTGGTTCTTATGCAAGGATTACATCTCCTCTTGCATAGCTTTCAACCACTCCCCCTTATGCTCGTCGGCTAGGGCCTCAGAATAATCTTCTGGCTCTCCCCCACCAGTCAGCATAATGTACTCATGTGGCGAGTACCTCTTGGATGGCTGTCTGTCCCTAGATGACCTCCTCACCTGTGGCTTAACAGGTGGATCAAGTGGGGGCTGCTCCCCTGGTCCATCTTCTGAAGGAACTCCCTCGTCCTTTGCACCTTGCTGTACTCCCTCGTCATCAGGCACCACGGGAGGAGTAATCAGATCCATGTCCTCTCGCTCACCTGAACTAGGCTGATTCTTCTCTGGCTTATCAATGTCTTCTATACACTGATCTTCAAAGAAAACCACATCTCTACTCCTGATGACGAGGACATGGATCCTTCTCGGTCGGATCTCATAACCTGTAACCAAATTTTTCATCACCGTACCCTAAGAACACACACTGCCTGATTTTCATATCGAGCTTGGACCTCTCGTCCTTTGATACGTGAACGGATGCCCTGCATCCAAACACCCTGAGATGACTGTACGATGGATCATGTCCAGTCCACACCTTCTCAGGCACTTCTTCATTTAATGGGGCTAATGGAGACCTGTTTATCAAATACACTGCCGTGTGCATTGCTTCTCCCCAGAATGTCTTGGGTAACTTCGCATGGGATAACATACATCTGATTCTCTCAACAATGGTGCGATTCATTCGCTCAGCTACACCATTATGCCGGGGGGTCTTGGAAACCGTCTGTTCATGCTGTATACCCAGGGACTTGCAGTACTCATGAAAGTCGCCAATATGTTCACCACCATTGTCAGTGCGAATGCACTTCAATGATCTACCTGTCTCTCTCTCGACCATAGCATGAAACAATTTAAACACACCAAAGACCTCGTCCTTGGATTTCAAAGCATAAACCCAAACCCTCCCAGATACATCATCTATAAAAGTGACAAAATACAATGCCCCACCCAAGGTTTTTGTCCTCATAGGACCACAAACATCAGAATAAATCAAATCTAATGCATGCACTTTATTAACATGAGAAGCAGTTTTAACAAATGAAACTCTATGCTGTTTCCCTGATAAACAATCAAGACAGGTATTGAGAGGTATACCTGTCACGTCTGGAAGGAGCTGCTTCCTCGCTAGTATCTGAAGCCCTTTTTCACTCATGTAGCCTAGAGCCTGTGCCACATGTCAATAGCTGAATCTTCCGCTGCGTTCAACCCATCCTTGCACATACTGACACTTGCCTTGTAAAGGGTGTAACACTTCTTTTCTCTGCCCACGATCAACGAACCCTTAATGAGCTTCCATCGCCCACCAGCAAACCGGCTTTCATAGCCATCATCATCCAACCTTCCAGTCGACATCAAGTTGAGGCGAAGGTCTGGGATATGCCTCACATCCCTGAGAACCAATGTGCAGCCCACATCGGTCTTCACACAAATATCACCGACTCCCACGATTTTTGATACGCTAGAATTTTCCATCTTCACAGTCCCATAGTCACCTGACTTGTAGCTTGTGAAGAAGTCCCTGCGTGGAGTCGCATGAAAAGAAGCTCCCGAGTCAACCACCCAGTTGGTGTCCTGACTCGTAGCCGTGAGACATACATCGTGATCTGCTGAAAGAATAACTACAACGTCGCCATCTGAAGCGACCGCAGTAGAATCTGATTCATCTTCCTTCCCTTTTCCTTTCTTGTCATTTTTTTTACCACTACATTCATGCTTGTAGTGGCCCTTCTTGCCACAATTCCAGCAATCAACATCTTTTCTGTTACTCGACTTGCCTCTTGATTTATCTCGGGCCTTCCCGCCCTTCCTGTTCTTTCCTCTCCCCCGTTCCTGCGTCACAAGAGCCTCTTACTGAGTAGACCCCTGAGACTTCCTCCTTGTCTCCTCATTGAAGAGATAACTGGTTACCTGTTCCATGGATATCTTTGTCTGGCGCGGAGTTACTTAAAGACACCACCAATATCTCCCAACTGTCAGGCAATAAACTAAGCAATAGTAAAGCCTGCAATTCATCATCCAGGACCATCTTCATAGAGGTGAGTTGATTCACTATATTGCTGACCTCATTCATGTGCTCGGCCACAAAACCACCATCCTTGAACTTGAGATTCACAAGTCGCCTTATCAGAAATATCTTATTACCGGCTGTCTTCCTCTCATACAGCCTTTGTAATTTTAGCCATAGGTTAGTGGCAGAGGTTTCCGTAGACACATGGTGGAACACAGAATCATCCAACCATTGTCTAATAAACCCCACCGCCTTTCTGTCCATCTTCTTCCAATCATCATCAGTCATATCCTTGGATTTTGTTGATATGCCTAAAATTGGAGAATATAGGTCCGTGCAATAAAGCAAGTCCTCCATCTTAGCCTTCCATATGGTCCAGTTAGAACCATTGAGGCTGATCATCCTTGATGAGCCACCTTTCATAATTCAAAACCGATCCTACCCGTTCAATGAACTTAGCTTTAATACCACTTTGTTGGGATGTCTTGCACAAACCTTAGGATCTAGCCTCCCGAAACAAACCAGAATTATGGATAATAATGCAATGAAATAAATCAAAGCATCAATCACACACCACACAAGAGATTTTTACGTGGAAAACCCTCAAAGAGGTAAAAACCACGGGACCTCGTCCAAATCAACAATCTACTATGAAGTGTTACAATCTTCTTCACTCACGTAGGAGTGGATAAACAATAAGAGAAATAGAGAAAACGGAGAGATCTAACCGATTATGAGGACATAGAAGTACTGAGATATAGATTGCACTGTAGAGAGCCTTTACGAGCAGAACCTCCCTTCTATAAGCTTTCTCTCTCTCTTTCTTCTTCTCTCTCACCTTTGATAGTCCTAAACCCTTTAACAAATCCCTTGTAAAGCTTTAGGAAACACTCTTGCTGTACCTAGAAAAACCCCAGGCAACTCCTTTTATAGTTTAGGAAACTCCTTTCCACATCCTTGTTATGAAAGGACTCAAATCCGCAGTTTTGCGCAAAATCGCGGAACAAACTGCGTAACCTTCGACTAGTCGAACTTAGTCTTCGACTAGTCGTAGGACCCCTTCGACCAGTCGAGACATCCTTTCGACCAGTCGTAGCTACAGTAAAAAAACAGCAAAAATACTCGCTGGACTTTGAGTCGAAGTTACGACTCGAACTTTCGACTGGTCGACCACCAGCCTTCGACCGGTCGAGCAAGGCTCACGACCGGTTCAAGATGGGTCAAAAAAACCCATCAGTCTCTTCATCCAGGTATTTGTGATCTTATCAACAAGTTGGATGACAAATAAACATTCTAGCGGCCCTCATGAGGCTTTTAATGGTGGGGTTCAATCACGACTGTTTCCTACAGTATGGTCCACTTAAGATTTGGATTTGTTTCATTTTTTGAATCATGCCCTAAAATGAGTTGTCAAAATGGAGGGAAAATATGAATGTAATGCACATACATCACAATGGGCGATACAAGTAGGGATCCATGAGATCCACCCAAACCGTGCCCCATTTGAGAGGATTCCATTACTCTCTCTACCCTCCCCTTTCATTTGACTAGACTGTTATATATCTATCCTTGTTTAAATAATAGCCACTGAGCTATACATGAGGTTTACTCGTGGTGGTTTGGTATTAGGTCCTTTCTAATTTCTCAAACTATGTATATGATGAGCCGTACATGAAAGGTGAGAAAAATCAAAGATAAAAACTTTTAAATTGAAACATTTCAACCCTTTAATTACTTGAAGGCAATGGCAAACTCCCATATTTAAAAGGAAAATGATCAAATGGTAAATGAATTTTCTCTTTTTTTTTTTTTTATTTTCTAGATATCCACGTCAAAGTGAGGCCATTATAAAAGTAATTTTATTGGTTGAAATGACTCCTATTTGAAGGTCGTGTCAGCTTAATTACCATTAAAGTTCTGTTTGGATGTACTTATTGAACATATTTGTCCACCCGCAATGGACCTGGTTTCGATAGTGTCCTCACCAGTACACCTAGTGTTGGTTGGTACTGGAAAATCTCCATGCCCCCATCATATTGCATGTATTTTATTCACATTGTCCGTCAATTTGTCTATTCATTTCAGGACATGAGCCTAAAAATGAAGCAAATCCACTCTTAGATTGATCACACCATAAGAAATATTTGTGATTGAATGTCATTAAAATGTGAGCAAACTTAGATGAAGGAAAAACACAAATATCAGCTCATTTATGCTTTTGTGACCTCAAGAAGAAGTTTCTAACTGTGGTCATTCAATGACCATTGTTTCTTGTGATATTATCCACTTAAGATTTAAATCTACCCCATCATATATATATAACTCATGTCCTACAATGACGACGTAACGGATAAAACAAATGGGTTGCTCGAACATTAATGGTAGCATATGTGGGCCAGGTGCTTAAAAGCTGGATGTGACACGTGCGTGGGATATAGAAAAAAAAAACCGTTTTGAGGAGTCCACCTGACATGGGTATGTAAGGAAGGGGAGCGGAGTAAGTGAGACCCAAGATGCGTGTGGGACCCCTGAATGTGGGGCCCACTGATGTATGTGACTACATCCATACCGTCCATCCGTATTAAAAGCTTATATCAGGCATTATTCAAAAAATGAAGCAGATTCAATCTCAGGTGGACTATAATACAGTAAACGTGGGAAGGATCCAGAGCTATTGGTTGATCTAGATCAAGCTGATGTTCATGTGGTCTCTTCATACGAGCCTTAGAGACACAGGCAACAGGTTTTACTTGGCTCATGTATCAAATGAGCCGTGAATGCGTAATAAATAGCCCCTAATTTATATATTTTATGAAAAGCATAATATTCCATCAGTGTCCCAACTAGTATAAATATCAGTATGGTGAGGCTTAGGTGGACAAAGGGTGGGGTCCCCGACCGTGGGGCCCACTATGATGTATGTTCCTTATATCCACACCGTACATCCGTTTTTAAAACTCATTTTAGAGCATGATCCCAAAAAATGAAGCAAATCCAAATCTCAGGTAGACTATATATAAAGTAGGAAACAGATTTTTAATATGAGTAACTTATTCTACAACACTTAGTTACCTGTTCGCCAGCATTTTAAATGTTATTCAACAGTAAGGGGAGGTGGGATCGGGTTAGGTAGTTGCTATAGAGAAATTGTTACCACTGTCGGTGCAAGGCCTAATGGTTGAATACAAACTGTCGGTGCAAGGCCTACAATAATTGAAAACTCATCCTGATAGTTGTTTCTACTCTTTTGTACATATCCTTTGTCATATCAATATATCTTCTCAAAACTCCTTTCCTTTTCCAAATTAGCAGTTTTCTCATATTTATAAAGTCCATGTGTAAATCATACCTCCTTTCCTTATATTTTTCTATCACATATTTAAGTAGTAAAATAACTTTAGAGGTGGACCTTTCTCATAAAACCAAGCTAAATTTCTTTTGAATTATAAGCATCTACGGTTTCTACATTCAAATGTATTCTAATTATAAGCATCCAAACATAATTAGGGATTCCGATTCGCAATTTTCTTTTGAATTCGAGTCAAATCAATTACAAGCATCCAAATGAGGCCGAGGATAGAAAAACCATCTGATGTCCTTTCACAAGATAGCTTTGGCATCCTAGAAAATACAATTTCTAGAAAAATCATACCCTTCCTACTCGTGTTATATAGTGGAATGCATGATATCTACCATCTAATCTGGCCCTTGAATTTGGGCCATCTGCTATTTTGCTTCTACCGTCCATTTGATTACCATCGATTGAATGACTAGAGTTTCTTGACCGTCTATTTTAGTGCAGGCCAACAGTTTGGGTGGCTTAGATGGATTGGTATACTTGTTATTTTCCATTATAAACAAGTCCAAGTTTATCTCATTTGATATTTTTCACTACCAAATATCGCAATTCCCATGTGATGCTGTCTCACTACCCTCCTTCTTTCTTACGTCATGAACAAACCACAACCGTTAATTTACTCACCAATCACCATCAAAGAACTGAATGTGGGCCCCACTGTAGGTTCAAGCTCCCCACCTGGTGCGCCTGTGCGATCGACACTTCTCTACTGGACCAGAATCGTCTACAACACCCTTTCCATGCAGAGCGTGAAATACCCAACACTGTGGGGCCGACCATAATGGATATGTAAAATCCACGTCGTCCATCATGTTAGAACCCTTATTTTTACCATACATACAAAAGATCAGCTTGGATCAGGCTTTTTTTTGTATAGTCACTTCGTCCCTGCAAGTCAGAGCTGATGAACAGGTTTCATTAAAGATAGACCATGGTGTCCCCACACACAAACCTGTGGTTGGTGTCCCATTCCCATTGCTCCTAGTGGTGTGGACCACCAGAGTTGAGACTCTCTCTGATTTTTGGCCCTGTACCCTAGCATCGAAGATAACACCTGATGGACGGAGCAGATTTCACACTCGTAAGATGTTGGGCCCATACAGTTTGATTGCTTTCGGCGCTGCCCAAAACAGGCGTTGCAGAGGATTCGGCTACCTCATCGATGGTTGGTAAAACCTGTTCAAGTGAGGCCCATATAAATTTCAAAATTGAAATATAATCCCCAAAATGGCCGACGGGCCTTACAATTGGGTCCCACCTGGGCTCATTGTCTCCAGCCTCTCTCTCGGGATTGAAAATAGGCCTGAGAATGGCCCACAGGCCCAACCATGGCCCGCGACGGGCTGAGCCATCTGGGTGGGTCCCACTGATCCCAATGAGGATAGAGCTTATCTTTGGTTCGGCACACTAAGAAATGTTCCATGGGCATCAACCCAGTATACTATACGTGCGATTGTCTAAGTTCAAGCACCTCATATGTGTCAATTTCCACATGCTATACGTTATAGCAAAAACATCTGCACATGATCGTTATAGACAAAGCCAAAACTACATAAGAAAATGGCCAAATAGAAGAGACAAAAAGTATAAAGATTTACATAATTTAGTTATATGCCTATTCTACAATATTGTGATATAAGTTTTCTTTTTTATTAAAACAAGAAATATCAAAGATGTACTGCTTCTATTCCACCCATACAAGAACTTTCATCAAGGAGTATCTCAGAAAATAATACAACTATATAAATAATCTGTCCTTGCTGCAACTATATTAATGCTACAAGGGCCATGTCACTCTCATGTCCCAAGGTATTTGCCAAGCAAGAAATATAATAAACTAGACTGACTACGGTTTTAAATCGGCATAATCGTTCAACGATGATAGAAGTTCATATTGCCCCATATCACTCTTCTACGGTGCCATTTCATGGGCTCCCTCTATCAATAAAATAAATTTTAGGCTGGATCGAAAAATGAGCAAAAAATGAAGAATATCCACAACTCAAGTGAATCACACGGCAGGATGTGAATTGAAAATTGAAAAATTCTTAGGAGCCATGGAAGTTTTGGGTTAAGTTGACATTTGTGTTTCTCTTTCATTCATGTCTGTGTGATCTTACCAACAGGTTAGATGACAAATAAACATTACCATGGGCCCTAGGAAGGTTTCAACTGTGGAAATCATAATCCCTGCCGTTTCCAGTGGTGCGGTCCACTTGAGCTTTGGATGTGCTTCAATTTCAGGTTCAACCCTTAAAATGAGCTAAAAGAAACTGATGGACGGTGTAGATAAACCACATCCATTTAAGATGCGCCAAACAGAGTTTACTCAGTGCGATAAATGCACACTAAGTTACTCCGTACGCAATCTGATTTCTAAAAAAGTGGGGACATGATGTGCTGAGGTTCTTGCCCTTTAGACAGATACAAGAAGAGAGGACTCCTGGCCGTTTATTAACTGGGTTCATATCTCGGACCTGAATCCAATCCAAGGGCGTTAATGCTTTAGGCCCAACCCAGCTGACCTTGGATTGGATCGGGCCAGCGCCACCTTAGCTGTTAGTTTTTGCGATGGGTTGTAGGGCTTAAGAGAGGGTCCATGAGCCCATGGGTTAAACCAGGGCTCATTTTTAAAGACCAATAACTAAATGGGCCGGGCTTGCATCTGAGTCTGCCTTAAGCTGACCCAGATAATTTACTATTGGGCTGAGCATAGTCCAAGTGGGTCCCACCTTGCTCGATCCCTTACTTTGCATGATGTCTTATTAGATCATGGGCTGGACATGACATGCTTTGACCAGGCCCGGCCCATGAAAAGTACATAGATGGATTGATTAACTATCAAGATTCGATGGTGAGAATTGATGCCCAAAATCATCTGACTGATGCACTTTTCAATCGTGGCCCACCGATGGATAGGACCCGCCAGATGGAGGGTGTGGATCCACCCTCCACCTACCAAGTGTTGGATAACAAAGGGCCACGTTTCCCAGGCCGGAGGAGATGTGGGGATCGCTCAATCCAAGTTTGTACGAAGTGGGACCCACGTCTTGGTGATCCAGACCGCTTATCCGATGGGTCTTATCTTGAATGATCCGTGTCCTAAGATATTCCTTGATTAAACTATTCTAACCCTTTGATTGGGGACCCGCAAATAGACGGTCAAGGAAAAGGTACAACAACTGATCGAGTTCCATATAGGTTACAAAGAAAGCCATAGATCTGATTTCCATGGATCGTTCATGACGAATGATTGTATGGGCACGCTGCATCCATGGTGGGTCCCATCAGATCAACGGTCTAGATCAAAGAAACATGAGGATCATTTGCGGGCTCAACGTTCCAGGATAATAGGATACAATGCACATCCTCTGCCGAGAATCATATAATTCTTCGTGAAACCACACATGGCAGAGATGAATCCATGGACCGTTAATCCATCTAGGCTAGTAGAAATTGGACAGCTCAGCCAGTGGGGCCCACGATGGATGGACCATCCGACTCTAGCTGGGTCTTAGCGGGGGTAGTACGTACCCAATCCGCGCCCGGAATGGATATTTTTCAGGATAGAAAACGCGTACACATGCAGTTGGGCCAGGCCATGTCGGGCTAAAATGACCTGAGATCCAACCATGGGTCCATAGGCCTAGCTAATAGGTAAAAAAAGCCAGGCCAGGCTCACCGGGCCGGTAGACCGTCCCTATCAATTAATGAACTTTCTATAATCTTAAATGTGGCCCATTAATTATCTTTGTTGGGTCTTACAGCCCAACTGTCCACCACCGTCCTATGATTCTGATGACGAGATGTGGGGTCCATTTTTGTAGTGTTCGGATGAAATAAGAGGTGAGTGTGGATGCTGTCCTCACACACATCTCTATCAGGTAATGAATACGTGAATAGGATTGAGTAGGCTTATACAACCAAACGTACTTGTGCACCACCATGTTCTATTTATTGCCATTTATCACTCCCAAAAAGGTCCTTATCCGTTGGTTGTACATTTTCAACCGTTCATTTTTCTTTTTTGCCAATCGTTTCATAAATAACCATACATTTTAATCTTAGGGAATCCGATACTGACAAATCTCGTTCTCTGCAATTTCTGCGGGGAATTTAAAATTTTTAAAAAATAAAAATAAATAAATAAATAAATAAAAGAAGAAGAAGAAGAAGAAGAAGGAATTTTGCAAAAAAAAAAACTAACTAATGATAATGGAATTTACAGCACCTGGTCCGGGTGGATTTTAAAAAAAAAAAAAACAAACACGGTGGGCCCCACCTGAACCACCGACTCATGTGATCGAATGGCTTCTGTAAGGGAAGGTAGCGGAATGATAAATATATGGATTAATGAGGTAGCTTTTTTAAAAACCTTTTTAAAATAAAAAGTATGGAATGTAAATTTCATATTAATTAAGTAAAATTTTTTAAAATTTTATATTTTTTCATCGTAATATTGTATTATATGGAATCTCGTTGAAAATATAATATTAAAAATATTATATAAATTAATAAATGATTTTTTTTTATTTTTTATTTTTAAAAAGAACCAGCAAGATTTTAAAAATCTCACAAATATTATGGTAATAACATCGTTTGGTCTCATTTCAGGATAGTATCGCGAGATTTACAAAATCTCAGCAATATTCATACATGGTGTCGGCAAATATGTGCCATGGCGTGCACTCTGGGACCAAACCACATGTGGACGGTCATATCTACTGATTTGGATATGCTATTCATGGGCTACCATGAAAATTTCATGGTAATCGAAGGATGCTAAGCTTTCAATATATATATATATATATATATATATATATATATATATATATAATATATATATATATTATATATATGGTTTGCCAAATCATGGATGGAATGGTCATGATCATCTGATCAAGTTAGTGGGCCAACCATCGATTTATAAGTCCATCAAAATACTGAAGAAATTCACTGTAGAAAAGCCATGCGGATTGAATGATCTTAACCATCCAATCATTATCTAAGCGGTATTCCACCTAATTGGACCACGACGTGGAATCCTGTTTTGTCATTTCACTGTATTAGGGTCATGTCCAAAATTAAATTATGGTTATCAAGTATTTTCTATCTCCACGTCATTTCTTACTCTGATGCCTGCTGCTTTTGTCAAAAATGGCCCGATTAATGAGCATGTAATTTTCAAATAATTCTTTATGGGTCATCTCTAACAATAGCATGTTGTCCAATCAAATTCCATCACATAATCTTGATGTAAAGCCTTTTAACTTGAACCAACTATCTTCTTCTAACTAACATAAATCATCTTAACCATCTGATCAACAGCACAAAAATTGGTCATTTAAAATAGAACCTAAAACCAAGATAACCAAATTATCACATTGTAACCTCTATTCGTTGACTCCCACTGTTGATTGCCTATGACTCCAAGGATAAACTTTCATTTGGCTATGCTAACCATCAAATTTCCCATCATAAAAAATAAACGGTTGTAACAAAATGGACCACGTTCAAAGACTTAGATTTCTGCATCCTATCTTGCCTCCAAATGGTATATATGATCAAATCCACAGTGCATATCAATCCATGACCATGCATGCCCAAAGGAATGGTCCAATCCCAATGGGGGTGTTGGGAGAAGAATCTATTCTCGACCACACATATGACATATATATATATATAGATATAGAGAGAGAGAGAGAGAGAGAGAGAGAGAGAGAGAGAGAGAGAGAGAGGATGCAAACCACTGTTATGGAAAATAGTTTTGTTATATATATATATATATATATATATATATATATATATATATATATATATATATATATATATATAGTGTTTGTGAGAAAAATTGGTTTTGAGAATGGTCCCAATAGAAGAAAATATCCTATTAATAAGTGTGGACTGTCTTAAAATTTGCTTAGTGAAACAAAGGAGTACCGAGCCTTATGTGTTCCGGTTTTTGCACTGTATATTCCTGCATTGGAACACACGAGCACTAGCACAAGCTAGGGCTCAGCGTGAGGGTGCTAGTGGCCGGCGCACTTTGCACTTTGTGCACACATTATGTCCAAAATGGGTTGCTCCCTTGCAACCTTACATGAAGTAGGTGCAAATCACAATGTGATAGTGGTTTGTGCGCACGTTATGTCGAAAATGGGTTGCTCCCTTGCAACCTTACATGAAGTAGGTGCAAATCACAATGTGATAGTGGTTTGTGCGCACATTATGTCAAAAATGGGTTGCTCCCTTGCAACCTTACATGAAGTAGGTGCAAATCACAATGTGATAGTGGCTAAGGGAGATGAATTAGGTGGTTAAGTAGCAAATTAAGATAGATGTGTTAGGTGGTTGAGTTTAGAGTGATGTGGGTAAGAGGTTTGCGATAGACATCTCTACCTTATATAAGAGTTGTTGAGCCGTATAAGATGCTTGGTGTAAGCGCTCACGCAGTAATTAAGCAGACCATGCAGAAACTGCTACATGTGGCTAGCTCAATAGTCATAAATGACTAGCCACCGTATCTAAATGGTTAGCATACAGTTAGTGTCTCACATGCAAAACGGTCAGAAACAATTCATTGCTTTTATGACCTTGGACTAAAACATTTAGCAATCCTTGCCTATATAAATAGATCTTGATTCATTCATTTCAACATCGCGGACAAATCAACTCATTCTCTCATATGAACTAGTAAGCTCCAAAAGTTCTCTAATCAAGCTACCAAGTTCAATATGAAATTGAGCCAACTAGCAGGTCCATAAGAATTAGACTGGTGCAATGGTTTAAGTCAGTAAAGCCAATCTTTTGCTTCATCTCTCTTTCCATTTCGGATTTTTCTTCTTATCTTCCATCTGCCAGTAAAATTATGTTTAAAGAGTTCCATCAATGGTTCCTAAGTGCTTATTGAACGCTTAACCACCTATAGGCTCGTTGTGTCCTAGAAGCCCTATTATTTTGAAAATGGGTGATTAAGGCTTCAAAGATGATGTGATCATACATGCTTCAACCTATGATATTATATATATATATATATATATATATATATATATATATATATATATATATATATATATATATATATATATATTCTATTTCCTTCTATTTTATTGTAATTATAAATTTGTAATTTAAAATTATCAAATCTCAACAACAACAACATAAAGATTTACATAATTTTCTTTTAACATGTCCACAAATTCATATATATTATTTCAAATAAACTAAGTGTGTGTGTGTGTGTGTGTGTGTGTATATATATAAAGGTTTATTGTCCTCTGAGCTGGGGGCTACACATCCGGGACCAGAAAGGAGTAATGAGACAATGCAAGCTTAGTGCAAAGTTCAAAGAGTGAAAGTGTCACTGAATAAACAATACATCTCTAATGATCCAGCTTTATAAATCTTAACATAGGGACCACTCGTTAAATGTTCGACTGTGATTTAAGGATGGATTCACCCATAATCAAAGTTGACAAATGGTATGTTTCACACCAGAAAAGGTGCAGTGTAGCTTTCTTTCTTAAATCAAAGATGACGAATGATGTGGCCATATCCGATCACGGCCAATAGAGTTAAAACCTGTGACAAGTCATTGCTCCAGGAAAATTGAAATCAACGAAAGTAACCGACGACGTTGATTTTTATAAGACAAGGTTGTTGTGATTTTCTCCAAGGCTTCGAGAATTCCCACGGCATTGACGCTAAAGTGCACCGGGTGTGTTACACTTAAAAGAGGAGGAATCCAGTGAGCGGATTAGGTGTTAATCGTACCATGTGGGGCCAACTTGATGAATATTTTCTATATCCATACCGTCTATACCTTTTCTCATATCATTTTAAGACAAGATCCGAAATATTAAGCAGATTTAAACCTTAGGTCGACCACACCACCGGAAACAGTGGTGAATGGTCATTAAAAGATTTTTATGAGTCTCAAAATCTTAGATCAAGCTGATCTTCATATATTCCCTTCATCCATGTCTGGTTAACCTTATCAACGGGTTGGATGGAAAAGAAACATTACGGTGATCATTAATGTAGTCCCAAGGAAACTTGAGCATTTAATCAACAATGTTTCCTGTATTGTGGTCCATCTGAGATTTGAATCTGCTTAAGTTTTGGAAATTCGTACTAAACTGTAGTGGAAAAGCAGATGGACGGCATAGATATACAACCCATCAAAGGTGCTAGTATTACCCGGGTAACACCTAATCCGCTCCCAGAAATCCAAAGCCAGGTGGACTTAAAAAAAATAATAAAAATCTACCCGTTATCCTACTGCCATTTCTCGTCAACTCCTTAATTTCTAAGTCAGTTCCTATGGAAGGATCCTGGTTTCTTAAGTGTTTTTCATGGCATTTGCAGTCAACTACAACAATGACACTGACATTTTCCAAACCTGTTTGTAATCAAGGGTCCACATTTCACAGCAATTTCTGCAAATGAAGGACCAAAAAGAAATGGGTCCCACCAATGGCCCAGATTACACTGTGCACATTGATTAATGAGCAATGGTGATGCCCACCATTTTCTCGTGCATGGACTACTTGGTGGGCCGTGCAGCCGTAGTAAATTATGGTATAGTTAGTTGTTACACTCGATTAACCGTCCAGTTAAAGATCAGACAGCGGTGAAAACGTAGCATGCCATACACCATAATTCTCAAAAGGCTTTTTGGTCATGAAAAACAAGGAAAAATTAAAAAGAACATCATCTGCTTGACCTTAAAAAATTAAATCAAGAACTACAGTCTTAAACCAATCCCACTGTAGATATAGGATATGATCATCTACCTAAATCAATAGCTTGGCTAAGGATGCGTTTGGTTGCGCTACTCTATTGAATTGGGTTTGCGTCCTTACCTCAGTGGTAGACTCTCGGGAGTTTCAACACGAGGTCTTGGGTTCGAGACCCATAGGTGGTGAAATCCCACTACAGCGCGTCGGTGTGTATCGGGGTGCGTGTGTTGAAAAAAAAAAAAAAAGGATTCCTCCCTTGTAGATTCTAGGAGAAATCATTTCAGTTTGGTTTTACAAATCAAACACATCTTGGGCTGATTTGTGCAGGAATAATCGAAAACATTTATATGAAAACAATGAAAATATTAAAAGGCCAATGGATAATATGGAAACTATTTGTTTTTCAAGTTGTTTTCAATACAAATATTAGAAGGTCAATAGTCAGTGATCAAAGCCACCTTATATTATAATGAAAATTCTCATTACTCATCTTTTAATATAAAAAAATAGATGTTTAAAGAAATTTTTGTGACAACATTTTGGATTTTTAACAAATGATTGCAGAGCAGATACTTTTGGCCAATGCTTTTTAAGAGGAGAAATTATATTATTGTTCTCTTTTGCTTTTTCTTTTCTTTTTTTCTTCACAACGGTGTGAAAAATTAAAACTTTTGGGGCCCACGTGGTATGTATCTAACATCTAATCCATCCAATAGATGTGCACTAACATTACTATTAGATGAACAAAAAAAAATGACAAATCCAATCATAAGGTCGGCCAATCTATAAAAAATAATATACACCAATCAAAATATATCCCATCTAATTGAGCTAATATTTTGATTACGTTATTACCATGGTCTAACACATATGTTTAACAGATTAGATGTTAGACACCTATCAGGTGGGCTACGTAATTTTTGAGTTTCATTACAATTTAAAGAAAAAAAAAGTATATTTATATAATTATTTAACCATTGAGGCATATGTAGTAAAATATAAATTCCTAAAGAATTCAGCAGTAAAAATTTCATTTTTTAATTTTTAAGTTAACAGATTTTTCAGTAGAAACCTTCTGGAAGCGGTGGTCATTAGCTCGAGCTTGATTATCTCTAAACCTAATATGAGTTTTTCACAATCATGATAGATTTTCGCATCCAAGCATGCAATTTAGCATCATTTGTCACCGTTCTTAGGAAAACTCTAGCATGCGGTTTGAATCCTAAAAGATTAGATGCAGGCCGTCCAATTAGTGGACCACCTTTTTGAATGCTTTGATTGAGAGTCAGTCATAAAAATCTTGGAGTGGCGTCTAACAAAAAATAATGTTATAAATAGAATGGTTTGGGAAAGCCAATCGCTTCAACTTTTTGGATGCTACCCCATCCATGATCATGCTCCACCAGCTGTCCAGTTCAATTACTGTATTCTATCATGCGAGTCACATGCCCAAGAAGATTACATAAGTAAAAAGGAAGATTTCAGATGACACGCAAGCGCCTTTCAATTCTAGCAATTGGGTCCAATTTTCATGTAATCCAGACATTCGTTTGTTGTGTCCCACCGTGGATGGACGGTGTCCAAAAAATCTCTTCGGTGGGACTATTATTTTAGACTTTTGATTAGTGGCCTAAACATAGACAGTTGAGGAAAAAACATGAATGGTGCACGTTAAATCAAGAAAAAGGCCGACATTAATGTCTAGGATATTCCAATCATAGAGATTATAGGGACATGGTTCATCCATGGTGGGACATAATAGACCAATGGTGTGGAGTAACTCATCGTGGGCCCCACTCTCGTTGGAACAGAAAAACATGTATATGGACAGGTGGGCCGCGTATCATCTATCATGTCCTCTTGTATGTGCTTTACGAATGATGAAAAAACAGGGTAGGTCCATGCGAATGTTACTGTTGGGTGATGTTTCGGCATACTGATGCTTCATCAAATACATTTTGGAGTCCGTTTGTAGAATAACCTCATGCTACAGTTCGGCATGTGGGCCCAACGTGTTTATTTCATAGAATCCACTCCATTCATCATGTCTGTCCCCTCATGTTCTCCTCAGATCTCAAAAATCAAGCCAACCCAAAACTCAGGTGAGCCACACGATGATGTAGAATAGTACCTAAAACCTACAAAACCAAGTGTCGTGGCCCACTTGAGTTTTTCTAATGGATTGATTTTGGAGATTGCCATTCATCTTGGTGATGATCATCCTTTGAATGGATTGGATGAGTCTACAAATCAAGTGGGCCCCACACACAATCTTGAAGGTTTTAATGGGGGAGCATCCCATCACAACCGTTCCCTGTGGTATGACCCGCATTTATTTTCCAACTGATTTTTTGGACAGGGATGAACTCGAAGTCGCACACTTACGTACGGAGTGGATGTGGACCGAACATTGTGGTGGGCCCCACATGGGTAGTTGGAAAATAAGCTTACTGTACCATAGCTGTAGAGGGAACCAACCTCATGCATTAGTAGGTCAATTGAGATGTTGGTGGGTATTACATCAAGCTAACATCCAATCATTCCCCACCGTTGATGACGTGGAACACCAACTTCAGTGCTTTGCTCCCCCGCTAAGCTCGCTTCCTGTCTTATTATCATATATTTAATGATGGAAGGTGACTGTTGACTTTTTTAGTTTTAGTTGGATGGCTACAAACAGAAATGTTCAGATACAACCCTTTGTTGCATTTCCTCAGCCAATGTGTCACTTATGTAGAATATCTGAACCTTTCACAAAGTGGGACACGTGATAAAGATCACTGTGGGAGAAAATCAGGAAAACCCACTAATTAGATGGACCACACTGATAATACAAGTTCGACCATTGGCTGTCCATTTCTTTAGAAGGAGTAGCTCACCTGATCAGTGGGCCATCCTGGTTTTCATCACAAGTGATCTTTGTGGCGTGGCCCACCTTTTTCACAGCTTGGATGTTCTCCACATGTGACAGAAATGGAAGCTTTGCTTAGTTGCATTTGAGCTTTTCATGAAGCTCATTTTCTCCCAAAATGCTAACGACGACAACAACAATGAGACGGTTTTCCTGACGTCGATCACGTGGTGGGACAGTAGGAGAAGTAGGTTAACATTCGCCTGGCACAATCAAGGCTGTCCATTCAAACGGTAGAGTAGATGGGATGCCTTTTTTACAAACTATAGCCTAGACAAGCCATCCATCTTATGATAGTAAACACATGATCAATTACCTACTTTTTATCTATCATTATTAGTGGTCTATAAAATATTTCTATCATTCTGCAATTAGACCTTTTTAGGTAGTATCCATTATAAAGCTTTTCATGGTAGGTTAAACTTAGCTTATAAATCTATGTTTGGTGCTCTTGTGGTGTGTGCAAGACATCCGTTCCTATCATCACGTGTGTCACCTAATGTTGTCATTGGTCCTAAAAAATCAGGCCGAATTCATAACTCAGGTTGGTCACAAAATGTAAAATCATGCCTTAAACCTACAAAATCATGCGGCACACCTAACTTTGGATCTCGTTACTTTTCGGGTTGTCAATTCACTCTTTTGTGAAGATATGCCCTTTAATCGTTACCCATTCACACAAATTATCATTAATAATTTGTTAGTGGCGCACATAGCATACAAGATATTTCGATGAGCTTTTTTGATGTAACCTTTGTATTAATAATGAGTCTTTACCATGTGACATTGTCCTCGTACATATGCAAGTGTATGCATGCGTACATATTGATCAAGTGAAGGAAATTGAGTTGAATCTCATATTCACGTATTAGCTTGTATTTCCATTGCTTGTTATTTTTATCCTTAATCATGAGAGGACTTGTAGTCTTAATGAGAATTTAATTGATTCCTTTGATTCAGTAATATATAAACCTTAATTTTATGTAGATCACGATGAGTTAACTAATTAATCAAATTTCCTGCAAGGTTGAAGATCTTGACAAAAGATTTATTGATTTTATAGATTTAGAATCATATTAGGAATTAAAATGATTGATCAACATAATTGGTCAAACTTATTTTTATAAATTGTTCTAATTAAATTATTGATTTCAAAAATATCATATATATCATTTTGTAAAATTAACAAATTTAATTTATTATTGATTAAATTTAATTTAATTTTGAATTAATCAATCATAGTTAGAAGTTACAATGAGTCCTAAGATAATGAGCTTTAAAGTAATACATAAAAGGATTTATGTATAGTAACATGAGAAGGGGTGTATATCGAGTCGAACCGAGTTGAGTTGGCCTCAACTTGACTCGGCTTGGCCACTAGCTGACCTCAGCTCGAACTCGTCTCGGCCCCGAGCCTAACTAGCTACCAAAGCTACTTACTGGTTCTACAAGAATCAGCTTCAGGTTTGAGCCGAGTTCAAGCCGAAGTTCGCTTATCAGTAAAGATTTTCACAAACACCTAGACTGCACCTTCAAAATTTCATTGTATTTGATATAGCAGCAATGGTTTTACAGGTATTTTATCAAACACCTTCTAAGCAACATAAAAATCAAGAAGAAAAAGGGTGTTGGTTTCACATACATATCTTCCTTGCCACCAGCCACACTTCGAGTCATTCCATCAAACACTTGGTGAGCAACATCAATATCAAACTAACCAAGTCACCAAACTGCTTCGATCCGAGTTGGGTTCCATCCGAGTCGAGTCAAGCTGGGGCCAGGTCAAACTCATTTTCAAGCTCAAAAAATCAGCTCGACTCGGCTCGAACTCAGCTTCAAATTGAGTCGAATTGAGCTTTTTCAAGTCGAGTTGAACTAGCTCGGTTCATGTACACCTCTAAACATGAGGCATAATGATTATATATCTGCTTATATAGAACAAACTTGAATGGATTTAAGTTGGTCAAAATTCTTATTTAGATGACAAGTGAAATGTGACTAAGTTGAGTATATGTATAGTAACATGAGACATCAATGCTATTTGAAGCAGTGAAGATAGACCGGACCGGGTGAAGATACCCTTGTTTCAACATTGAGGTCTTGTTATTGATTCCGTAGTGGGGGTGGCTAGCACTGTGGAGTGTGTACTGACAATGGGGTGTGTACTAACAAGCTAACTCAAAAATAAAAATAAAAAAATATTATGTTGCCTAAGAAAGATTCATCTAAAACAAGTAAAGCTAAGAGATAATGGGTCACAATCTTACAAATATGAGGGATAAGTTCAACAACATTCTAGTAAACATTTCTTAATATACAGAGTAAAAAGTTTTTAAAAAAAAATCAATTGCAATATTTATAAGAAGATAGAAAGGACAAGTGATAATCTATTTTAACCTTTCCATCTTCACAAGAAGATAAATTTTTTATGTTTATGTTAAAACATGCATGTTTAGAAGTATATTTGATTGAATTTTATTTGCTTTGGCATTGCATGAACTCTTTTAATCTTGATGGGGGCATAATTTCTAAATGGGTTGGATGGCATACACAAGACACATTTGGCCTCACGCATGGATCTAAATTAAAGACAATTTAATGGTGGTGACTCTCATCCCAACCATTCCCTTCGATGTTGGCCCAGCCAAGCAGAACAAGGGAGATTGCACATGGCAAATGGATTAGATTCATTCATGCATTATGGTGGCCCCACACATTGCATTGTAGATTAAACTTACCTTACAAAGCTTTATGGTCAATCCAGCCTCTTGGTCTTTTTGCCCTTTTACTTTGGACCCTTTTGACCACCGTCTCACCCACTTTTCTCATACTACGGAAAATATGCATAGTAACGGTGACCGTAAATCTGACCGTCCATCTTATAAAAGGCTGTAGACTGAAAATAGTAGTAATTCGACAGCTTTCGCTGTCCAAATTTGTGAGATTTGCTGGTTGAATCTATACCATTCCTTTCATAGGGCTCCCATTACATGCTACAGCGGTTCTATCCCCCATGTTCTTCATATACTGCCTATCAACATGGTGGCTCACCGGATCCAAAAATCCTGATTACAACACCCATTTGACATGTCCAGTTTGAGAAGGTAGTTGCATAGAACTACTGTTACCCGAGCTGCATGGCAACATTCCTGACCTATATTATGGAACATGGATAATGAAACTACTGTTACCCGATCTGCAACCATACATCTGACAATCTGGTCCGTCAAAACTGTGGGGTCCTATGTGGATGGAACATCAATCAAAGATCAGACTGATCGGAATATCTTAGCCATCTGGAAACATTGTTGACCTGTCCACACTCCAACTGTACTTATCCGGTGCTATTGTAAACTTGTTTTATATATCATTGTCATGGATAATATTGTTTATTGAGACATATGTTCATGAAAGAGTCAATATCGTCTGGGATAAGTAACATTTCATGTGCTATATATTGTAGTCGGGAGATGATACGGTAGATAGTGCTTTCAACGGATTGGATTCACGTCCAGGCTTACATCACCGGGTGTTGATTGGGTCCCCGATGGGGATTTCCTTGAGCCTGTTTGTTTACATGTAATTCCATGTAATACTAGTTAATTCGGGCAATAAATGCTGGTGAAAATGTTGTAAAAATATAATTACTAGGGTGGGAATTTCACTTTGGGAAGCTTCATCTTTGCAGATCAATTTAAGGCCTGAGCTCAAAGATGAGACAATCCAAAGCTCGAGTAGGCTACACCACACAAAACAATGGGTAATAAATGCCTACCATTGAAATATTATAATGGGCTACACAAGTTTTGGGTAGAGCTGGGCATTGAGTTGAGTCGGACTGAGTTAGAGCTAACTCGATTTGATTCGGTTTTGAAATAGGCCTTACTCGAACTTGATCTGACTCGATACCAAGTCCAGCATGCCTGACTTGATCCGAGTCCGGTTTGGCCTGGATTGATCTGGACCGAGTCTGATCCAATCAGAAGTACTGAGTCGGGTCGAGTTGGCACCGAGTCGGATTGAGAGATGTGAGAGGGATAGACCGAGAGAGTGAGTGGTGGATGGTTGCGGGTAGGATGAAAAGGATAAGGGAGAGAGAGAGAGAGAGAGAGAGAGAGAGAGAGAGAGAGAGAGAGAGAGAGAGAGAAGCCGGGCTTGAAAGATGAGGAAGGGAGAAAGAGAGTTTGGGATCGGATTGTGGTAGGGTGAGGCGGGTAGGATTAGAGCACCTGAGTCGAGTCGGGTTTTGGATCGAGTTGAGTCTAACCGGATTGAGTTTCGGGTCGAGTTACTAGGTAACTCGAACTCGACTCGGTTTGAGTTCGGATTTGATGAAGCCTACTTAGTTCGGATCGACTCACCCATTCGATTCGGGTCGAGTCGGATCTGAACGAGTTGGACGAGTTGAGTTAACAGGATCGAGTTGTCCTGTGCCCACCTCTAGTTTTGGGTCAATCTAATTTTTGGACTCATGCTTTAAAATAATTTTTTTTTTAAAAAAAATGGGGGTGAATATTACACATACACCATGGTGGACCGCCCCACAAACAATAGGTGATGCAATTCTAGCCTCTTTCTAGGTGGGTAAGCATCAAATGTGAAAATACCAAAAGTAGGGGCATCATTAGCTAGGTGGGGTCCACCCCACAGCAAAAGGTGTGGAAGGAAATGCCTAATAGTTGAATCCTTTTCAAGGTCCACCGTGATTTTTATATGCCATCCAAATTATTTATAAGAACATCCCAGGATGAACTAAAGAACAAAAATTATTAACCTATGAAAACTCATTTTTACCCTATGAGTATTTAACGTTCAATCTTCAATTCTATTTTTTCTCATTAAATCATTTATTTAAGTTTTAGATGTATCTTTTTATTTATAATAATGTGATAATATAAGTTGGAAAAAATAATAAACAAGGTGAATTTCTCACACATTATCACCATGAGCCCCACCTAGCTTCCAAACCGCAGGAACTACTGCAGCCGGGTGCAGGCAATTCCCGTCGGTTAGACCCGGGCTAGATTCTTTCAGATCGGTTATCAATTTCGAGGACTCAAAATCCTTTGTGAGTCCATCCCATGGATGGATTAAATCACACACGTGTAGCATTTTGACACATGCGTGGGGTGTACACAATCTCGTCAACCAATCAAATCGTTAGATAATCCAACAACCCCAATTTTTTGTTCATGATACACATGGAGTGGACCCATTATCTGGACCGTTTACTTTAAATTACTCAAATTCCAATAATGCATTTTCCAAGTAATTTCCAAGTGTCTGCGTCTCATCCATCGCAATTTGCAAGAGTATCATACGTTTTTCCCACAGAATAATCTTTTTGAATTCAGTCCAATGCAAGAAATGGTCCTGTTCACTGCTATCTTTTAAAATAGCACGTGCCAAGACTTCTGCTGGTCGCCTTGTTTCTGCACGTGCGCTTACTCTGGGTTTCCCCTTCCACACGCTTAAGAACCTTCGTGGAATAAGGGGAGATGATCCAGTGCTTTCGGGGCTCCAGTTTGTAGAAAAACAGTGAATGGTCCAATCGCTGAGTTTGGACCGTCCATTTCATCTAGCGTACTCTCATGGACAACTCGAAAAAAATAAAATAAAATAAATTGCAGTGATTGGGACGGTTGCAACCATCCGATCTATAACTTATAAAATAGACGTAGCAAGATTGGTTATGGAAAAGTAGGTCCACCCAAAAGTTCAGACCATCGTCACCATCCGTTAGATGGGAGAATCAAATGAGTGGTTTTTTGCAAGTATTAAAAAATAATAAATAAAAATAGATGCCTTGGTTTTGAATGGATAGGAGCATCCTTTCATGGGTCAACCGAATTTTACGTCCTGTCTCAGCAGGCTCGATCAGTGATCCAGAACGTTCATCAGCAGCATCGTAGAAGATGAGCCGTAGGATTGGGGGATTCTATTCATTGAAATAGAGACCTACAATTTTATATAAGGAAGGAAATCCCGCAATTAGAAGGTTCTAACAAGTTAATTTGTACGATTTTTGGCTATGGCCACCCATGATGTTGTTCCTTGAGATGAACGGTCCTGATCATCGCAGGAATGTCCCACGTCTTCTGCCTCGCTGTTGTGGGGCATGATAATGATCAGGTTGATGGGGATCTTTGCATATGGAGGCCCACCGTGTGAAGCAAAACAGACTGCCTTCTTCAGAATGGAACGGTCAAAATCCTATCCAACCGGTTTTTTTCTGACACCGATAGGACTTTTTCTAGAAGAGTTATACGATACTCGGGCTGCGTGTGACGCTTGAAACGCAGGCAGTCGGAATTGTCCACGTGGCTACTTTACTCAAGTTAAACCGGATAAATTGTGAACTCAGCTGTTGATAATTCAAACTAAAAAACAACACTGTTCGAACAATCTCAGCCTCTGATTCGTGAGCACTTGATCGTGGAAAGCGGACCGTTGGATATTTTACATTTTTAACTGTCCATTAGATGTTGACCAATCGGATCCCCAGATAATCAAATAAGTGTAATTTGTAGTTCATGGTACATCTATGCTGGGAATCTTAAAGTGGACAGTGCAACTTGATTTACATATACGCCAACTATGCAATTTCTAAGTGAATGAGTATTATTAACCCTACTCCACCAGAGTATCAAAGTTCCTCTTTCTATAGACTATAAGTGAGGAATTGTACGGTCCTGCTGCATCAAATCCTGAATAGTACTGTGGCGACATGTCCAGTAATCGTAGCGAGCGATCGGTCAGACAATCATATTACTCATTGGAAGATTCTAGCCATCAATTGTGTGGTCTTTTTCTGAATAGTTGATGCTTTATTTTTAACCTTCCATTTTTAAAACATTCATACTTTTCGGTCCATCTTTTATACGAAACAGGTTACATCATATCAACGGTTTGGATCACCTATCTATAGCCCCACCTTCACGAACTGGCTTGTGAATGAACTGTTCACGGGTCTGCTGCATCATTACCTTGCAGTTTCTCTCAAGAAGTTCTCGTCTACGGAAGCGGTGTAGACAACCAGAGTCGTTGATTCCAATGGGCCACCAGCTCTTGTTTCTTGAGGATATTGGATTCCAGATCCCATTCAGAAGTTTCGTCTCTGTCTTTCTCGGCGACTGGATCGAGAGCCAAAGAAAAGTATTACTGGCCGGGTCTGACCGAGCGAACCGGGCCGGTCTTGACGGGTACTTGTCATCCGGTTCATGCCCGGACGCGGATTGCATACCGACGCTGCTGTTAGCAAATAGCAACCTCGCTACTAGTAGGTGCTCTATGGGCCCCACTATGATGTATTTGTTTTATCCACGCCGTCCATCCAATTTTCCATGTTAGTTTAGAAGATGATATAAAAAATAAGTAAGATCTAATTCTCAGGTGGACCACAACACAGGAAACGAGTGGAGATTGAACGCTCACCGTTAAAAACTACTTCTGGGACCCAATTGGTGGTGCGGAGTCTGCGGACAATTTAATAAGGAGGAATGATATGATCCTCGCCGGGTGACATGCCCAGTTTATGCTAAGACTCTGAGTTTGATCAAGCGGGTCCCATGGTGCGGTGATCTAGATCGTTAGTCTGCCTGTGCGGATCGTGGATGCATCATGTCCAAAAGGTCTTCCAGGCTCGAAGAACCTAGCCAACAATCTTTGGCCTCCTGAGCATCTAAGAAGGAAATTCATGGAGGAAGAATTGAACACGACAAGTAAATGTAATTTTATTTATTACAAATACTTGTACACAACAAGGTTATACTTTACAACACTTACAAACTATCATTCTTGAATGACAATTCACACACACAAGGAAAATTCTTTGAACTCTTAATACTTGGACACCTTGCTTTCACTCTTGAACTCACTCTTTTTATTAATGTATTTGTGTGTATATATACATAATGAGGCTCTCTCCATATTTATAAGGAGCTATGGAAGGTTCTAGAATCAATATAACTCTAAAGAGTTCTAAAAGCTTCCAAATATATCCTATAAGGTTCTATTATATTGCGGAACATTCTAAGAGAATCCGAAAGGTTCTAACATAGTCCGAAATGTTATAGCATAATCCGGAACATTCCAGAAGAGTAAAGAAAACTCCATCAAACTCTAGAAGTTTCCGCAAGATTCTAGAGAATTTTAGAATTTTTCAGAAATGTCTGGAAGTTTCCGGAAGACTCCGGAATATTCAAGAGAGGTGGTGATGACATTTAACACTCCCCCTCAGCACCAACTCTTACAATTCTGCCCTGTTCACTATGTAATGCATGCCACTAACCGATGCCTGTTTTACCCGTCCAAACACGTCTGAGTGGACAAGCTCCAAACTTCGATTCTTCATATGGCAATTGGTGTGCTTTGCCATATTGACACCTTGCACAAATTATATCTTCTCGAACATCCAGCTAGGGAAAACCTTTGAGCATAGCCTTCTTCATCATTATCTTCAGCTTATGATAACTCACGTGCCCTAAACGTGCATGCCAGAGATCTGTAGTCTCGTTTTTTCGAGTCTTATCTACATAAGATGAGTCAGCTGACATTACGTAAATTGACTCTAAGCGTCATCCTTCCATGATAGGTGTACCTAACGGTTTAAGGTTTCGGTACACCTTAACATTCTCTGGTCCAAATACCATATAATTACCAGAAGATGTTAATTGTGATACTGACAACAGATTTTTCTTCATCTCTGGCACGTAATAAACATCTTGCAACTTTACTTGATTAGGGCTAAATCGAGGTGTGATAGTAGTCGTACCTACGTGAGTTATTGGCAACCTCGAATTATTAACTGTTATCACCACCCGATCTCCTTTGTAGGCGGATAAACTTGACAGTTTCTTCTTATCACCTGTCATGTGATTCGAGCACCCTGAATCAACGATCCAATCGTCACTGTAGTTGATAGCTGCTTGATTGGAAACTGCGGCAAGGGCTATTTCACCAGTTTCTGTCACTATTGAGGAAGTAGCTACTTCGTCAGTGACTGTGTTAGACTTCTCGAGTAATTCATTAAAATTTATCTCATTCTCTGAATAATTTCCTTTGATTGATTCAGACACTGCTAAGGATGCCTGAAAGTTTCAGTCATCTTCACTGTCTTCTTGGTGATTTCTAGAAGTCACCAAGTTACCTTCGGCTGATTTTTTCTTGAACCAACAATTTTTTGCAAAGTAACATTTCTTGCTGCAATTGAAACACTCTATATCATACCTTCGAGATACGGAGGATCGTTGTTTATTTGTGTTGTTGTTGGATTGAACTCTCCAAGTTCGAGGACTTCTTCTTTGCTCTTCTCTCTTCTTGGACTTTCTAAAGTTCTGCTGACTTTGTTTGTCATTTCTGTTCTGTTATCGATGTCCACCTTTTTTATTATTGCAGTAGAGTGCTTCCTCTTCCTTGTTTAGCGATACTCCAGCCATTTGTTTGCATAAACTTTATTGATTAGCCAACAAATTCTCCAACTCTATGAGAGTAGGTTGAACAGGCCAACCTCGTATTACAGTGATAAAAGCATTATACTCGGGCTTCAACCCGTGTATAATTATCCTCCTCATTCTTTCCTCATGAATATTTGCTTTAGGATCCAATTCTGAAATTTCACGGCATAAATCCTTTATTCTTGTAAAGTATTCACTTATAGACTTATCTCCTTGGGTAGTGGACATTAACTCATTCTCTAAATATTGAAGTCGAGCATAATTTGTTTTTGAAAACAATGATGCAAAGGTGTCCTATGCCATCTTGGGTATGTCGTCATCCTTGATTCGTCCGAGCAACTCATCCTCAATGGTTGACTTGAGCACGTACATTGCCTTCCCGGCCTTAATCTTCCACTTTCGGAGTGCTTCAGCATTATCCTTAGGAGGTGAGATAATCTCATCCCCATTAACAACCTCCCACAAGTCCTGCCCTTCAAGGTAGGACTTAATGCGACTCCTCCAACTTTGATAGTTGTGATTGTTAAGCCTCGTAACTCTGCTCATTGTGTTCACAAGATCCGCCATCGTGACTTGGCGTGATTATCACTCCCTTTACCAAGCAAGCTAACAAACTTCATAGTCTCCAAACTGTGCACGATCTCCTCAGAAAACGGATCCCGACCAAACCTTACTCTGATACCAAATTGAAGAATTGAACACGACAAGTAAATGTAATTTTATTTATTACAAATATTTGTACACAACAAGGGTATACTTTACAACACTCACAAACTATCACTTTTGAATGACAACTCACACACACGAGGAAAACTCTTTGAATTCTAAATACTTGAACACCTTGCTTTTATTCTTGAACTTACTCTTTTTGTTAATATATTTATGTGTATATACATAATGAGGCTCTCCCCACATTTATAGGGAGCTATGAAAGGTTCCAGAATCAATATAACTGTAAAAAGTTCTAGAAGCTTTCAAATATATCCTACAAGGTTCTATTATATTCCGAAACATTTTAAGAGAATCTAGAAGGTTCTAGCATAGTCCGGAATGTTCTAGCATAATCCGGAACATTCCAGAAGAGTAAAGAAAACTCTATCAAATTCTAGAAGTTTCTGCAAAATTCTAGAGAATTTTAGAATTTTTCGGAAACGTCTGAAAGTTTCTGGAAGACTCCGGAATATTCAAGAAAGGTGGTGATGACATTTAACATGGGGAACCGTGGACTGGTGTGCACGTAGTGTTGCGTTGGTGAATCAAGACCATCCATCCATTCGGCCTTTCTGAGAGTGTCCTCTATACAAAATTCACACTTTCCGTTTGTATCTGGAGGGTAAATTCTTTCTGAGCTTTTACAGTTTATCTAAAGGCCACAAATCGAACAGCGTCCACCGTAGGAAACACCAGAGGGACGTTCTAGATTCACTAATCTAATCTTACAGCCATGCTGTCAGGTGAAGTCACAACGAGCCAATACAAGCTAATGGGTCCGAGGAATAGACGGAGGAATAGACGGACCAAACCATGTTGATAATTCATCGTAGTATACCGTCCAACGTACGTGCCGCATAGATTTAAAGTAATACGGACCGTCCAAAACATTGTCCCCATTGTAGATGTATGCCCAGAATCCACCGTTCAAATGAACTTAACCCAATTTAGGATCACTCATTCAGTGACATTTTAGCCTATTTCCAACCATGATGAACCTAAAAGATCCGTTATTAGATGGGTAATGAAAGAACACTAAGATCCGTAATTAGATGGCCAGGATAGTCCAATCAAAGCTATTTTTTTCCTAGTGACGGATCAACGGTGGATGTGAGGGTGCCTGGTTCAGATCACCAGATACATTATTCATCTGCACGGTACACTGTACCAAAAGATCAGCTCTGATTTCTCCTTAATTAATGGCTGGCGTTTTCATATTAATTAGTCACAACCAACCCTATGCGTACTGCGTACATCATGCATTTGATGTCATCACCGTCATTCCTTCTAGAGAGCTAGAACACGTTCAGGACCCCCTGTGTTAGTTCACCACCATTTTGGAAATGTAATACTGTCGTCTTCCTCATTGTGGCGCCGACATGCAATTATCCCGACCATTAAAATTTTGGGCGCCAGTTTGGATTGAGCATATCGCTAAGATTCTGATGATCAAGCAATCCTAACCAACCATTTAGTGGATATCAAATGGATGGTTAATAGGAAATACCGACCGGTTACAAATTCAAATTCAAAGGGACTAATAATATTGTTGATATTTTCTCTGTGTAATTTTTCGTTATAATCAATCCAGTATTGCTTGTTGGATCAGAGATTTGGACGGTCCGGATTGCAGTAGAGCTATGCCACCGCCATATTATAAATGGTGTAAAACTAACACGGGTTTTCCTAGATAGCGTGGGGACGAAGCGGATTCGATGCCGCCCCGGCCTCACTCAACACGGTACGGCCCTGACCATGGGGCCCGTATTGATGTATTTACTGTATATCCATGCCGTCCGTCCGTTTACAGCTCATTTTATACTACGAGGCCGAAAATGAAGCTGATCCAAATCTCACGTGGACCATACATTAGTAAACATCGGTGCTTGGACGCTCACCATTAAAATTTTCCTAGGCCTCAGCCTAATATCGATCGTAGTTTTTATTTTCCATCTAATCTGTTGAAAAGATTACAAAGGCCTTGATGAAGGGGAAAAGAAAATATCATCTTGATCCAAAACTCTTTTAGCCCACAAGAAGTTTTTAGATAGCCACTCACCACAGTTTCCTTTACTGTAATCCATCTGACGTTTGCTCTGTTTCAATTCTTTGGTCCATTTCTTAAAATAAGCTGTAAAAACGGATGGACAGTGTGGATTTATAATATATACATCAAGGTAGGACCGCGGTCAGGGCCGCACCGTATTGGGTGAGCCCGCGGCCGAATCTAATCCGCTCCCGCGTGGTGACCCTGCAACCACCGACCTCTGTAGTGTCAGGACTTTTCGGTACCCACCGTGATGTTCGTGTTTTATCTACACTGTCCATCCGTCCGGTCCCACCAACTCATTTCAAGTCATAAGTTCAAAAGTTCAAAATTGAAGTATATCCAAAGCTCAAGTCAAGCACACCACATGAAAATATAGGGATTGAATCTCAACCGTTGAAAACTTCTCATGGGTCGTAGAAGTTTTGGATCAAGCTGATATTTGTATTTTCCTTTCGTCAATCACCATTTCCATCTTTTAGTTATGCTTCAATTTTGTGGTCATGGCTTAAAATGAGCTGTAAAAATGGATGGACAGAGTGGATAAAAATCATATATATATCACGGTGGTCCCACATAGTCCTGTCACCACGGAGGTAGGTGGTGGCTGGGTCCCACGCAATCCGTGTACATTACGTTCTGAGGTTGACATTCTAGAATAGGATTACGTGGTCGGCCAGTATTTCTACGGTATACGTTTTTCAATTTTACAAGTGGGTCTCTTATTTTGGTAATCCAGGCTATTAGTATGTTGTTAACGAAGACGGATATTATTATGATTAAAACCGTCTTTGTATAGGACAATCTAAACTTTCCAGTAGGGACCTACTGATCGACGGATAGAAAGAGAAGGCAGCAACGGTTCAGATCCAACATAAACGATCCATATATTTAGGGGTGTACACAAACCGAGCTAGCCCGGTTAGCTTGCTCGACCCGGCCCGAAAAAGCCCGACTCGGCCCGATCCGGAACTGAGTTCGGGTCAGGACGGACCAATTTTCTAGGCCCGAAAGTGAGTTCAGGCCGAGTTCGGATACATCCCAGTTCGGCCCGACTCGGTCCGAAATCCGACTTGCCCCGAACCGACCCGTGTATAACTGTATTTAATTTGTATAAAATGTTTTATTTTATACTTTGTCAAATGTATGTAAATGTCCTGACTAGTTAGATTTTTTGTGGAGTCTATAGTTCAATTATCTAAACCGTTGATCGAGGGCCTTGTAATGGGACGCGGATTACTTGCCAAAGTCATTCCCATGAACTTGCTGTAAGGTTCGAAATTGGCCCGAACTCAGGTTCGAAACTGGCCCGAACTCGTGCCGGGCCCGGTTCGGGCTGGAGATGTTGGCCTGGTGACCAGGCCCGGTCGGGTTCGGGCCTTGTGTGGCTATTGAACGGGCCTGGACGGGCTGAGGCCAGTTCGACTCGGCTCGACCCGTGTACACCCCTACATATATTAGTATCTAGAATCTTCCATTCTCGAAGAATTTTTAGAGGATTTTCATTCTCGGTGGGAATCAACAGACCAATGGTCTTAGTTATCATAACATGGGCCCCACTTTTCAGAATATGAAACTCGTGTGTACTGTGCAAAAATGCTGGCTTTGTACTGTATAATTTCTCTTTCTAGAAACTACGGGAGCGGATTGGATACTGAACGCTTCAGTAGCCAAAACGCTACTGAAGTGATGCGGTAAAATGCCATTGGTTAGATACCAATGGCATGTTCCCTGGGTATAAATGCTACTCCATTAGATCCGTTAACGGATCTTTCTCCGTTTCCGCCGTGCACCCACTCGGCCATGAAATCAGATTGTAATACTCAGAAAATTCAATTAGGCCACTATGAATTTATGTGATTTATCCACACCTTTCATATGTTTTTCCATCTAATTTTAGGCATTAAGCCCAAAATTGAAGCTTATAAAAATCTCAAGTGGACCACACCACAGGAAGAAGTGGAAATAATGATTTCCACCGTTGAAACCTTTCCAGGCCCCACATTGATGAAGCTCAAGTGGGCCATACTAAAGGAAAATGTGGTTAAAGAAATTCCTACTGTTAAAATCTACCTGGGTTCGGCAGTGATGTTTACAAGCCATCCGTACTGTTAATAACTTCATTCCTACTGGATGAATTGAAATAAAAAAAATATTAGCTTGATTCAAAACTTTTTTGGCCTACGAATATTTCAACTGTGGATGTTCAATTATCATGTTTTTGACTCACTTGAGCTTTGGAAACGGTTTATTTTTGGTTTCATGCCCTGAATTGAACTCAAAAAAATGAATGGATGGATAGAATTTCTCACAAACATCATAGTAGGCCTACCTAGTTCCAGTGCAAGAACTTACTGCCAAAGTCTTTGGCAGGAAATTTGCGTCCCTTTTTTAAATTAAGATAAACAATTACCGTGGCCAAGTGCCTACACGGCCTAAACGGAAAAGCATTCCCTAACATATCTCCATTAGTAGAGCATTTATAGCATTCCCTAACATATCTCCATTAGTAGAGCATTTATTGCAAGGAAACATCCGGTTGGTATCCACAGATGCCATTTTGCCACGTCACTACACGGAAACTACACGCTACAGAGAAATGTAGCCAAATCAGATGCTGGGAAGCGGATTCACTTGCGACTCTGCAACTTGCAGGTGCTGTGGGGCTCACCTTGATGTATGTATTTTATATCCACACCGTTCATCGGTTTTTAGAGCTCATTTTAGGGTCAGTTTGGGCGGTGGGATTAGAAGGGATTTGGGGGGATGGGATTAAGAAAAACATAATTATTGCTCATGGCAGGGGTTGTCCCCTATTACCATGGGATAAAATTAATGCCCTACTTTGTTAATGACATGGTGGTACATTGAATGAATATACTCACCATCATTTAAAATTATTGAGAATAACACTCATGTGTTATATTTAAACTGTTCATTTATTTTGTAACCTCATTTTATAGCATAGACCTAAAAATGAGATAGATCCAAAACTTACATGGCACCAGAGAAGTTTTCAACAGTAAGTATTCAATCCCTGTTGCTTTCTTTGGTGGAGTCCACTTGAGCATTAAATTTACCTGATTTTTTGGCCCATGCTCCAAAATAATCTCGATAAATGGGTGGATGGTGTGGATATAGCCCACACATCATGTTGGGACCTACACAACTTGACAAACATTGAGTGAAATTGGTACAGGACCTAATGCGATTTCATTTAATGTAATTCCACGCATTTCCATTCTCCCAGACATGGAGTGGAATTGGCACGGGAGCAGATGAATCCCATCCCCACCTAATCCCTTCTAATCCCACTGCCCAAACTGACCCTTATGATATGAATCAAAAAACAGCGCCCACCTTGATGTATGTATTTTATATCCACACCGTCCATCGGTTTTTAGAGCTCATTTTATGATATGAATCAAAAAAATTAAGCAGATCTAAGGCTCAGGGGAGCACATTACAGAAAACAGTGGGGATAATGACATGCACCGTTAAACCTTTCTAAGGCCTTGTAATGTTTATTTGCCATCCAACATAAGGCCACATGGACCTGGATGAAAGGAAAACACAAATATCACCTTGATCCAGTACTTTTGCGGGCCCAAGAAGTATTTAATGGTGGGAGTTTAATCACCACTGTTTCCAATCTTGTGGTCCACTTGAGCTTTGAATCTACTTCTTTTTTAGGCCCACGGCCTAAAATAAGCTGGTAAAAGAGATGGACGGCATAGATAAAACTCATACATCACGGTGGGTCCCACAGCACCTGCCACAAGGGATATCAGGTTCACCGTGCAATCCGCTTCCCATCCAAGGTCCAGCAGCTGGACGTCCGGATCTATAATACGTTTCCCACGTCAACCTGAATATTTTGCGATTATAAAGAGATTAGTGCCAAGCCCCAAATCTCCCAAATCAATTTGCCACCATGCTCATCAATCCTTACCGTCGAATGGCCGTAATGCATCTAGGATGGGTGAAGAATTAAATTATAACCGTTAGATCAACGGATTTTCTCAGCAGATTGTTGCCATTCTGACCATCTATTGATCAGATAGCTAGGGACTCCCAATATGTGTGATTCTTTTTTCTTCTTCCTTGGGTTCATTTTCTCAACCCATCACGTCCGCAGGAAAATAAAAATAAAAATGGAAACCACAAAAACAATAAAAAGGTGGAAAGTCACGGCCTGTCGAGTTGTGGCCACTTATTTATAATACAAGAGGCATAGACATGTATCAATCTGGACCGCCTAATTCGCGGGCAATTTGTGATTGTTATACGCTGCCTTAACATTGCAACATCAACCTCAACCATCTGATCTTTCTTAATTGAGCTCGAACTGACAGCAATTAATATCATTTAAAACTGGACCTCATGGGCCATGGCTACCATTGATATTTTACAACTGTGCGATGACTGTGGCCATCTACTCTCCATTGTCGGCCACTATTTGAACGGTCTGATTTGACATACATACCACAACTCAACCAACTGACAGAATTACGGTGTCCACCAAGTCAAAAAGGCAAATGATTCCGGATCGTCGAATCAAAACTGTACACCTCGTTCTACACTGGATAGCAGCTGTCCATCAAGGTAGCCCTACGATGTGACGTTTACATTCCACTAACCCACCCATCAACTTCAACCATATTCTTACGATGAAGTTAAAGGCCCACCGATTGCATGTCTACCATCCTCTGATCATAGCCGTTTGGAACAGTGGGCCACGATATGGAAGGTTCAATTCGACCGTCCCCTTGCAACGTTTATGGTGTAAGCGTACAAGTTCGTTCCAGTAGGAGGAATCCGCTTCTTAGTTCCGACAAGTGGGGTCTACGGTTAGGTAATCTCTACCGTTGGTCTGTTGGGACCTACTGGACAAAAATCCTCCAGGTTGGAAGTTTCTGTAGTATTCCTCGTCTGAACCGTCCATTTAAAGACCCTAAAAAATCAAAAGGTTGAGATTGTCTCATCGACCGTGGTACGAACCATAACAGACAAATAATTCCGGTTACCAATGCAGGGAAACGACTTAAAAGAATCTAAAACGCGTGAACACTATTAAAAGATAGGGAGCGAAGTGATACTCCTGCCGTGTGCGCCAACCTGGATTAATTTGTTTCATATCCACGCCGTCTTTTCATTTTTTTCAGCTTATTTAAGAACCAAAAAAATACCTGGTGGACCACACTAATGAAAAAAGTGATGAATGACCATTAAAAGCTTTTTTAGGCCATAAAATTTTTTGATCAAGTTAATCTTTATATTTTCCTTCAATTCTTTTTGAACTTATCAACGGGTTGGATGGGATATAAATATTACAAATCTGATTGAATGCAGTGGACCTTGGGAAGTGAAAAATGATGAGCATTCAATCATCCCTGATTCTTGTGGTGTGATCCACTTGAGATTCGGAAAATAATTAAGTTTTCGAAGAGTTTACTAAAATGAGGCAGGTACAGGGCTTAAGTGGACCACAAAGTGGGGATAGAATGTCCCCCAGCTGTGGACCTGCTTTATTTTTCAGATCATACCTTAAGATGATACGACAAAAGCAATGAACGGCGTGGATAAAACACTTACATCACCGTAGGTCCCACAGAGCCCTGCCCGGACGGATTACCGTCCGGGCGGGGGGTAGTACGCAATCCGCGTCCTGCTCTAACATTATCTGGAAAAAATGATGTACGGCGTACATAAGAGACATACATCCATGGTAGCCCCACAGAGATTACTCAGTACGCTTAAGTATGCTGAGTAAGTGAGAATGCAGTCCGCTTCCTCCGTGTACTAAAAAAAACATACAACGGGACCAGCGGTCACATCCTAACCGTGCAAATGCAGGCCGCATGGTAAAGATCACCTATTGCCAAAATCAGGGTGGTAGAGCCACTGGACCATCAAATCAGTGGACGGTAATGATCTAAATCAGTTTAGATTTGTGCCCTACATTACTAGTGGATTTCTTTGATTTTGGCCACAAGTGTTCTTTTTGGTGCGACCCACCTCTTGCATGGCTACGATTTACTATGCAAGTGACATGTCGGCGGAAAAGAAACCCGTGTATGAGAATTCCCCATACAGCGTTCCGCGTGAACACTGCTCATCGCGTGTTTTCTCAGCTGAAATCACTTCACAGGACGTTCCTATTAAGTACAACACATCAAAGTATCCGGTTCCCACCGACACGTGTGGACTTCAGCACCAACACGTGTTAGAGGTGCAGCGTGAAACACATCAGCTCCGTGGGCCCACCGTGATTAGAGTGTGAACATCCATTCCGTTGTTAAATCACATGTCACAATCTGAAACAACAAATCAGGTGGGTCACATTAAAGTGAATAGCATGGATGGAGACGCCTACCATAAATGAAATCCAACCGTTCATCAGGCAATCTCCGCTAGGATGAAAATACAGCTAGAAATTTCCTGATCCAAAAATAAAGTTAACCCACATAGTCTTTTAGTCATAATTTCACATTGTTACCGCTGTATGGTCTGAGTTTTAGTCGAGATGGTTATTATTGCGTTAGGAAAACATCAGTCATCTGGATTGATGGTGGATTTTACATGGAAACCATGATGGGTCCCACAGAGCTTGACGGTGCCTACGCTTCTTATTGTGGAAGGTTCCAATAAGGGTGGCAAAACTCGGCCCACCTGTCAATAAGATCTAACCCAACCGAAGAAGAAATGAACCATTTTCCATGTGATTTGGATTGGATTATGAATTGGGTGAATCCATTTCCTGGTGAATTTCATTTGGATTGGGTTTTGTCAATTCGAAATTTAATGAGCTAGGTCTGAGTTTGAGGGGTTTGATCGAACAAGTTATAAATATGATCAGTTATTTATTTTCTTCTTAAAAGACTCTTGTATGTATACATTAAGTCAAAAAATAAAATGACAAGGTGCTATTTGATTAGCTATAAATGCATATAAATGGTGACAAGCAATTAATTATGACCAGTATTATAGTGATAGCTCTAAAATTTCACCTCAAAAAGAAAAGTGAGTATAAGTGAGACCACAATGTTATATATATGCATGCTGTTAATTAAATTTTCCCACATCATTTTAGGGCTAGAGTGAAAAGATGAGATTGATCCAAATTTCGCATCGAACACCCTATAGGAAAAATGTGGTTTGAATGTTTATTATTGAAAACTTCATTACGATTCATCAAGATTAATATGAGGTGTATTATTTATCCAACTATCACTTTCATAAAGAGTAATTTTGTTAGTTTGTATAGAATTTAATATAAATTTAACTAATTTACAGTAATATATATTCTGTCACGAGAGAGAATGAGGTGTGATTGTATTGAGAGTTGCAGCTCCATTCTTGCTTTTTATGCTAAATCAATGTGAGCTTATTAACCTACCAAAAGGAATCATATAAATTTTTATATCATGATTTACACATTTTTTTCATTCTTTTTTATTTTTTATTATATCAATATTGCCTTATGCATGGTTGAAAAAGATTTCACTCTTTAAAGTAACTTCTTAGAGGTTATAGAAAATTTTTAAATGTAAGTCACATTTTAGATCAATTTTTTTAAATGTTACGATAAAATAAATGTACAACATAAATGAAACATATACATCATGGTAGGAGCACAAAATTTACGTTACATTCTTTTTAAAATCCATTTATGTCAATATCTTTACAAACAAGAAATAACAAATAAAACATCATTATTCATTTATCACACTTTAATTTCATTTACGGTTAACTAAGCACACCTTAAACTTGATTATGATCTTGTAATTTAAATATTAGTAAACTTTTAATTTTATAATAATTAATAAATTTAAATATGTAATTGATATTTTTATTCAAATAAAAATATTTTATTTTTAATTGAAAAGGCAAGGTGAATTAAGTTTGGATTAATTGATTTATAGATAAGTTGGATTAGGGTTGAGCAATTCAACCTAATTAATAAAAGGGTCGTGTTTGAATTCGACACATGCGAACCGAATTGATTGTGACGGGAGCACGTACCAATCCTCGCCCTCACACGCCTCCATTTGCAGTGACACGTGTTACTTAAACGTCACGCGAAAAGGCGTCAAGGCGTCGAATTCTGAAATTTTCATTGCATTACATGGCCCCCTTTTGACGCGCTATCGCGTCGTCTCAAACCTCACCTATTTTTACCAAATCCTCTCCCTCTCCACAAAACCCCACTCGTCTTTTCTCAGTTCCCAGATTCCTGAAGAGAGAGAGAAACCAGAAATTCCTGAAGAGAGATACAGAGAGAAATCTATTTCCAAATACTTCGAAATGCAGCAGGGTTCGGTGCTCTCCCTCTCTCCAAGCCTCAACAGCTACTCCTCGAACAGATTTGCAGAAATCGCTTCCAAAATCACCGAAACTTCCCCCTCCGAAGCTCGAAATCCTAGCGCCGACGATGATGCTGATGTGGAATCTCATTTCGATCAGTTCGCAACCGATCCACCTCCTGAAAGTTCCGAAGCTACCAACGACACCGACGACGACTTCGAGTTCGCCTTCGTCTGCCGTGATCCCAACGCATCTCCGATTTCCGCCGATGAGATATTCTCCAACGGACAGATCCGCCCGATCTTCCCGATCTTCAACCGCAGTCTCCTCTTTTCAGAGTCCAACTCCGACAAGCCGGAGAACGAAGGCCGTTCGATCCGGCTTCCTCTCCGGAAGCTCCTGATCGAAGACCGGGACTTTCCTTCCTCATCATCCTCGGAAGCTGACGAACTTGAAGGGGTTCCCAACGGAACTTACTGCGTCTGGAGACCCAGGGCCAACGGTGCGGCGGCAGCGTCGTCGCCCGATCTCGGCAAGAAGAGCAATTCGACCGGTACGTCGAAGAGGTGGAGGTTTCGAGATCTTCTCCACCGGAGCAACAGCGACGGCAAGGATACGTTCGTTTTTCTTGCCGCACCGCCGAAGAAAGCGGAGAAAGCGGTGGTTTTGAAGGAGAGGAGGAATTCCAGCGAGGCGAAGCCCGCCGCCAAGGGGAAAGGGAAGGGGAGTTCCGGCGAGAAGGAAGTTTCAGCTGCCGAGAAGCATTACGTGAGGAACCGGGCTTTGAAGGAGGGAGATCGACGGAGGTCTTTCCTTCCGTACAGGCAGGATCTGGTAGGATTCTTTGCTAACGTGAACGGGCTGAGCAGAAGCCTACACCCCTTCTAGATTCGCGCCACATGAATTTGGATTTTCGCGGTACTAATATTTTCAACGGTAATTATCTCCGTGTGATTCGTTCGATAGCTTAAAGAACGATGGGTTAGTTTTTTTTTTTTTTTTTTTTAGGGTTTTGATTTGGGATTTTTAGTTAGATTTAGATAATATATGTAAATTCCCTAAATTTAAATTTCATTTGTTTGGTTTATAACGTTATATATGCTGATGGAAATGGGATTTTTGTGTATATGTCAAAAGCTTCTGTGTATGTTCTCTCTCCTGAAATTGATATGCGGATTGGCGTTTTGTGCATATATCAACAGCTTAGGTGTATGCTCTCTCTCTCTCCCCCTCTCCCTCTCTCTCGTCTTTTAGAAAATGATACGGAAGCAGAGAAGGTGTGGCGATGGAACCGATGAAACTTCCGTGTTTTTATCTTTTTAGTCATGATCATTGTAATAGCTCAACTCAATACGGACCGTCCAAATCCTGGGCCTATTTTGGATGGGACATTCCTAGAAACGGTAGTCTGGACGTGTTCCCATCCATCGAAATTGACGGGAATCGGCCGGACATTTCAAGATAACATGGTGGATGGCCAAAATTGGATGTAGGAAATCAGATGGCTGAGATTGTCTGATCGGTCAGCATAGCTTACTGGCTGTGTTCTTATGTACAAGTGAACTTTACTAAAAGGATGGTCCAGATTGCTCTGTGGACACCGAGGTGCAGGACTGACTTTTGAGCTCTTAACCGCGCTACATGCGAAATGCACACGTCAATCCAGACCGTTAGGAATAGGAGGGCCCGTTTGAGTGGGGGCAGATGGAAAAAACAAAAAACAAAAGAGTTCGGACGATCCTAACCGTCTCATTAATCGCTATGAGCTGGACGGTAGATGGTACAATGGCAAGAAACACAAGGAGGTGATGGTTAAGATTGTGCTAACGAATCGGATGGTCAGGATTGCTGTATATTGCGTAAGACGCCACAACTCTGGTGGTGAACTACCACCGTTTTCTACCGCCATATTACGATAGTTTTGTCTTTGTTTGGTGGGCAATTATATTTTTTACTCCAACTTGTGTTGCTGCTCGGGCGAAAATCTTTCGTTTGTTGTGGACCACTTTAAAAAAATGTCGCTGACAAGTCTCCTCGCATGCAGCGCAGATGTACAGCTATCTAGAGACCAGAGAATCCCAGCCGTGGGTCCCATTTTGATGTGGCGTATCTTTAAAAATGACACTGATAAAGGAATCCTAACCATCTGGTTCAGTGCCAACGACGTCGGTGCTGGAAAAGTTCCATTGCCCCGCTGATTGTTTTATCCACACCGTCCATCCACTTTCCCAGCTCATTTACACGCTCTCGGTAATCAGGCAGGTCCAAATCTCAGGTGACCACGCAAGAGGAAACAGTGGTGATTTAACGTCCACCATTAAATACTTTCTATGCCCACCGTGATGTTTATCGGCCATACAAACCTACCTGTAGACACCCCACCTTAAATACGTCGAAATTCACTCCTTGATGTCTTTTATCGTCAACCAACGCAGTTGTACGATCAACATCAAAAGAGCATCTCAAAGATATCTACCAGATCGGATAATCCGGGTATACGGTCTGCAGATATGGCTGCCAACGGGCCCGAGCCTGGGTATGTCTTGCCCCGAATGATGGGCAGCAATTATTTAAAAATGTGATTTTTCGAGCCCTAGCCAGTCCATTTACATCCCTAGGCGCATGACAGGTAAAGGATTATTGGCCCAAGTTCACCCACCGAACACGTTACATTTGAAAAAGTGAATGATTACCCAGCTAGGTATTGATGAATTAGCATGCGTGGATATGATGTATTGTAATTTGTATCCCCATTGTATCCGGGTTTCGCTACTCTTGCTCGCCATGGCTACTGATAATCGTGCTCTTATCCAATTTGTTTAGCCACAGTGGCCTTGCTACATTCACTTGATTCCATCTGACTGTGATGTATGAGTGTCATTTATTTATTTAAGCACCTCCCCACCAGACGGTTCAGAGGAGATGGATAGAGTGTGGAGAGATGGAGGAAAGGAGAGCGTAGAGATAGATACCATTCTGAAGATATAGAGGACTTGGAAGTTAGTGTCGGGGACCTTGCACAAAACCTTAGGATTTAGCCTCCCGAAACAAATTAGAATTATGGAATAATAATGCAATGAACTAAATCAAAACATAAACCACACGACACCAGAGAATTTTACATGGAAAACCCTCAAAGAGGTAAAAACCACGGGACCTCGTCCAGATCAACAATCCACTATAAAGCAAAACGTTACAACCGATCACGAGCACATACCGCTTGGATCAAACCTTCTTCACTCACACAGGAGTGGATAAACAATAAGAGAAACAAAGAAAACGGAGAGATCTCACCAATTACGAAGACGTGGAAGTGCTGAGATATGGTAGATCACCTCTACGAGCATAGTCTCCCTTTCACAAGCTTCCTCTTTCTCTTTCTCTCTCTCTCACCTTTGATAGTCCTAAGCCCTCCTAGAAAACCTTTAGGAAATATTAGAATGCCCTGGAATACATCTCAATCCCGTATACACTCCTTTATATAAGAATAGAAAGAGGTAAAATCCAAATAGGAAACAAAATCCGCAAAATCTGTGTTTCCGCAATCGCATCTGCGGAACTCTTCGATGATATCGAAGGTCTCTCGATGACAGCTTCGATATCATCTGAAGGTCTCTCGATGATATCGAGACAGGACCAAACTGTCCAACAACCAGGGGTGGAAATTCCAATAATTATTAATGTCATCAAGTCACTCTCGATGACAGCCTCAATATCATCTGAAGGTCTCTCGATGATATCGACAGGACCAAAAAACTGTCCAGCGATCAACGCTGAAAAATCCCGCAATTATCGATGATATCGAAACCTGTTTGATTTCATCGATCCCAACAATGAGGAGAAAATCTCCATCAGTTAGGGTCACTAAAGCTCTGCCCAAACTACATCTTGAGCTCATACCACGGTAGTGTGACTCTTCCAAGCTTGCTGGTAATCAAACTCCCAACGAACCTACGTTTATCTCTCTCGATTGAGAAGTCAAAATTAATTCGAAATACTGAAGTCAATAAGTAGGGTGGGATTTTGGAATGTTTGGCTTTCTTTTTTTCTTTTTCTTTTTTTGGAAAAAGAATGTTTAACTTTTTATTTTGACATATCAAAATCAAGCCGTATTTCAATTCATATATTCTCTGCACGCTTACAATGTCTGTACCCATGTTCACTCCCCAAGTATAGAGTTGTGATGTAGTAATAAACTCGGTAAGACCGAGGTCGAATCCACATGGACTAAAACCTGTACGTAATCTGAAAATAACTAGAACTAGAACTAGAATGAGATGAAATCTAAACCAAGTGAATATGAAGGAATAATGGTGAAAATATTAATCTAAAATTGGTGAAATTTAAAGGTAAGAAACTAGGGTGCCAAGGATCCACTTGTAGAGATCAGGGAGATCTACGGTCGATTGAGGAACTCAACTGGACTTCGAGTCCTATCTTCATCCAGTTGGAAGATATAACCTGAAAATAAAATCTGAACGTCTTTTGATCTAGTTTTAAAGAGATAAGATTGAAGTAAATTAAAATGGATTCCATCACAAAACCATGCCCATGAGACAAAGCAAATAATAAAATTAAATCGATCTACAGTCAATCTGAGAGATGTATGAACGGTAGGAAGGGTGCCGTCATCTAACCATGCTCAGGAGACGATGGTGAATAACAGGACTTCCTAACTTCATAATCACAAAAAGGAAAAGGAAATACTCAAGCCATTGCAAATCTATTGTAATTTCAGTCACGACAAACCATTAACAACTAAAGGCATTCCTTAATTATCAACTAAGATCAAATTCATTTAAATATAAATCAGCCCCATAGGAATCAGTCCCATCACTCCACAAGCTTCTCCTCTTAACCCTAGCTAAGAGGTTCAGCTCAACATGAATGGGCTGGATCCCTTAAACAAAACAAAATAAAATAAAAAAGAAAAAGAAAAAGAAAAAAACTCTACTATCTTTTGGTCTCTCTGCTCCATGTCCAGACCAAGATCAGATGCTCTGTTCAACAACAGGGAATGACAATTGCCGTTTTTTGAATTTGAGTTGGTCAACAGAGTTTGACTCTCATTGACCATACAGTGCACGGCTAGTGCACATGTGCACTATGCACATCCCACATAAGGTAGAGTCCACTGTGCTTCTTGTGAGAGATCTGATCCGTCCATCCTTTTTCTCATCTCATTTAAATCGTCGAGACCAATTTTGAAGCATATCCAGATAGCAGGTGGGCCTAAAATCAATGGTTTATAGGCTGATTTGTTCATTAGGCCACTTCCACAGGGATCCAACAGCTGAAATTCGATGTGTATGGTTAATTTATGGTCCTCAGTCCATGCATGAAGTTTCGAGCTGAATGGATGGTGGAAACCCTGTGATATTGCATTCTGGCTAATTTTCAGGCCACTTGAGCTTCAGTTTCTCAATTTTCTCGGATCTCTAGCATGTAAATCCGTCGATCTTGGTCTCCTGGGGTCCGTCCCTTGCCTTGGTGCATTTTGAGCATTAAATCCATGCTTTTAGCGTATTGATCAGTCTAAGCTCGTAAATACACCTTGCAATACAATCGCGATTAACTTGGGCTATTAAATGGTACCATGTTCATAAATCCAAGCAATAACTAGGGTCTAATATGCAATATTTGACCCTCAACAACCCACTCACACCTTTAGTCTACTTTCATTTCTTTTATATTTTGTCAATCCATGCCCTTAAAAGCCTGCAAAATATGGCTTAATTCTGCCCCTACTCTTTACTTCATTACTGTGCTAAGTGCTTTTTTATATTTTGCTAGCCTAAGCCTGCAAAATATGGCTTAATTCTGCCCGTACTCTTTACTTTATTACTATGCTAAGTGCTTTTATATTTTGCTAACCTAAGGCTTAAAAAGCCTATAAAGTATGGCTTAATTCTGCTTGCTCTCTTTGTTCTAGTGCTGTCTTAAGTGCCTCCTATTTTGCCTATTCGGGCCCCAAAAAGCCTGCAAAGTATGACTTGATTTACACAGCATTGAAAGTTTTACTAAATCTTCCTAAAAACCATACAATCCTAAAAGTAAATACCGTATGTCCCATGGGCAAAAAATGATATCCAATCCTTTCATTTTTTTCATAACCAGTGCCCTTACCTATAATCCATGGACGCAAACCAACCACAAAAGTCTCTTAGTTGGAAAATCTTATGATTTTCTGACTGTTAAGTGATTTTATGATTTTTAGTCGAACATATATTCTAAGCTTTTTTTAGCTAGTGACTATTTGAAGTCAAACACATTTTTATATCCAAGTCGATCCCAAGTTCAATCAAATCAAAACTAAAATTGCCAAATAAAAAAAGTACAGAAAATGCGTCATCCCCTTCACGCATCTTCACACGTGGGAGGACGTTCACACTACCAACCTATTGATAAGGTCTGGGAAACCTAATAAAAGGAAAACATTTTATTGCCCTTATGTTCTCAAGGGTGGGCGTTCAATCACCACTGGTTATTATGGGGTGGTCTACTTGAAATTTATATTTACCTTACTTTTTTGGCTCATGAATGAAATGAGCTAGCAAAATGGATAGATGGAGACGATAAAACACAAGCATGCAACATGTTAGGCCCATGGGTTTTTCCAAATACCCATGTTGTTACCGCCCCATTTTCACATTGAGATGTGATGGACAGATGTTTTAAATCTGTCTGTTGGCCTTTCGATGATATCGACAGGGTTTCGATGACATCAACAGATGTCTTAAATTTGTCTGGTGGTCTATCGATGATATCGACAGGGTTTCGATGACATCGAAGCCAGTCGTCGATGACATCGACGGTTGCTCGATGCCATCGATAATTCACAAAATTTTTCACCCATGGTCGCTGGACAGTTTTGGTTAGTCTTCGATGACATCGATGGACCTTCGATGATATCGAAGAAGTTACGCAGATTTTCTGTGGAAACACAAATTTTGCAATTTTTGTTTCCTATTCTAATTCTACTTCTTTCTAAACTTATATAAAGGGGTGTATGCGGGATTGAGAGGTATTATAAGGCTTTCTAAAGGAGTTATAAGGGTTCCTAAAAGGATTTTTAGGGTTTCTAAAGGGTGTAAAAATGGTGAGATTTGAGGTTGTTCGAATCGGGTAAGTCCTCTCTCTTTGTAATATCTATTTTCATAGTGGAGATCTATCGCTTTGTGCCATGGATTTTTCCCGCAAGGGTTTTCCACGTTAAATCTGTGTTCTCTTGTGTATGCTTGGTGCCATTGGATTGCTATCCTAGATCTAGATCTGTGTGATTCCGCAAGCCAAAATCCCAAAAAGTGGTATCAAAGCTAAGTTGGGGCACAGATTTAAATCTGAGGGATTAGTAAAATGGCGAGCACCAGGTATGATATTGAGAAGTACTCAGGGAAAATAATTTTTAGTTATGGAAGATCAAGATGATGAGTTCCTTAATCAAGTAAGGCGAAGATGGTGCTCTTGAGGAGCGAAAGTCTACTATGACTGATGATGATTGGAACACTCTTGATAAGAAGGCTTTATCATTGATCCGTTTATGTCTCACGGATGAGGTTTTCTACAACGTCATGAGGGAGAAAATTGCGGCTAAGTTATGGGTGAAGTTAGAGGATGTCTATGAGAAAAAATCTTTGGAAAATCGCTTGCACTTGAAGCGGCAGTGGTATAGCTTCAAGATGACAGAGGGTGGAGATATGAAGGCTCACATTAACAACTTTAATAAATTAGTTCGCAAATTGCTGGATATGGAGGAAGTGATGAAAAATGAAGAACAAGCATGTATGTTGTTGAATTCTCTTCCGACGTCGTATGAGTCATTCAAGGACATTATGTGCAACACGAATAAAACTCAGAGTGTCGACACCGTTATCTCAGCCCTTAAAGAGAAGGCTATGAGAAAACTAAACGGTGACATGGGGATATCTTCTGATGCACTGCTTACAATGGGTAAAATTTTGAACAAGGTATAGGTTCTTCAGGTTATAGATCCAAATCCAAGGGCAATGGCAAAGGAAAAGTAAAATGCTGGAATTGTGGAAAGGAAGGACATGTGAAGAATGATTGTGGAAATCCTAAATCGAAGAGAGAAGATTCAGAGGCTTCATACAGGGAGGCCAATGCTACCACGTTAGATGGATCAAGTGGATGTGATGGTAATGTTTTGTTTATGTCTACTATTAGGCGGTCATACGATGATTGTAAGGACGAGTGGATGCTAGACACAGGGGCATCTTTTCACATGACTCCTCATCAGAGTTGGTTCGCCAGTTATAGCGAGTGCGATGGTGGATAGATGTTTATGGGCAATGGCTTTGCCTGTAATGTTGTAGCTGTTGGTACGGTGAGCATGAGGATGTTTGATGGGGGTGGAGTGTAGCTTGACTGATGTCAAGCACATTCTTGATTTGAAGTAGAATCTGATTTCTCTTGGTGTACTTGAGGCAAAAGGATGCAAGTACACATGTATTGATAGTGCTCTTAAGGTATTTAAGGGGGCACGGTAATCATGAAAACACAACGACTCGGTAACATGTACAGGTTGATCGGGAGCACTTCAAAAGGTGGAGCTGGAAATCCTAAATGGATATAACGGATTCACGGTGAGGCCAATGCTACCCGCACGTGTGTGGCATGTTGGGCATGGCCATATGAGCTGACACGGGGGCAGATCGAAGGGAAGGCCGAGACGTGCGAACATGTACGGTGAGCATGAGGATGTTTGATGGGGGTGGAGCGATGTGTGAGAAGAATCGATTTCTCACTTGAGGCAAAATGATCGTACACATGTATGATAGTGCTCTTAAGGTAAGGGGGCACGGTAATCATGAAAACACAACGACTCAGTAACACGGGTTGATCGGGAGCACTTTAAAAGCTGGAGCTCGGTGGATATCGGATTCCACCTGCATATCACGGCGGGATGCCATCTTCACACGGCATGATCGCGGATTAGCGAGGTACGACTCATATCACAGGGGATCCATCTTCTATTCAGATGACTCTAGGTGAGCCTAGTGCTGAGAAGTGTAAGTTGATTATGGGTGATATGATGGATTCGTTGTACCAGACCGACATATGGGAGCGGGTGAAGCTTCCAGTGGGCCAGAGAGCAGTTGAATGCAGGTGGATCTTCAGGAGGATACAATATAGATACAGGGCGAGGTTGGTAGCGAAAGGTTATGCTCAGAGAGAAGGGATCGACTTCTCATAGATATTCGCGCCGACGGTGTAACAGGTGTCAATTAGATCCGTAATTGGCGTTGGTTGGCCAATGTGATCTTGAGCTGGAAGGATAGATGTGGAGTCTGCACTTCTGCAAGGAAAAGTGAAGAGCAGATCTACATGAAGCAACCAGGGCGGTTCGAAGTTAAAGGGGCTAAGAAAAGACTTTGTAGGAAGTCGTGGTTTGACCTGTCGCCTAGGTAGTGATTTGATTCATTCAGTTCATGGTGAGTCAGGAATTGATGACATGTAAATCGTCAATTAGGACATGTCTGAAATCAATGTACTGAAGACTCGATTAAGTGGGACATTCAGGATGAAGGATCGGGGGGCTGCAAAGATGGTTCTCGGCGTTGAGACTAAAAGAGGAGTAGTCTTTGGTAATCACAGGAGGAATACCTTGTGTGTAGGTATTGATCAAGGAGGTGATGGACCATGTAAAGTCGGAGAGCGTTCCCTACGCGTCTCTTCTCAAGTTTTCCGTAGGACATGTCCCAAAACAGATGAGGAAAAGCAGGATATCTCATGAGCCTTATTCGAATGCGGTTGACAGTGTATGCCATGGTCTGGATTAGACCGGTTATTTCACAGGTTATCAGTGTTGTGAGTAAGTACCCCAGCAAGTAATATTGGGTAACGGTGAAATGGTACGAAGACTACATTTTTTCATTTGGGAAGACAGGAGTAAAGATGGTTGGGCATGTGGATTCTGATCCAACGGACATGCTCTCCTAGATCGTTCCTGTAGAGAAGTTCAAGGTCTGTAAAACTTCTCTGGGCTTGGTGATGGTGTAAAAGGAAGACAGAGTGTGCAAGAGAAGCTATGATGCAATGCAGAAATAAGAGAAGAAGATAAGAAGCTACACGGATGAAGATTGAAGACATGGTGGAGATTGTTATGGACAGATGTCTTAAATTTGTCTGTTGGCCTTTCGATAATATCGACAGGGTTTCGATGACATCGACAGATGTCTTAAATCTGTCTGGTGGTCTGTCGATGATATCGACAGGGTTTCGATGACATTGAAGCCAGTCGTCGATGACATCGATGCCATCGATAATTCACAGAATTTTTCACCCCTGGTCGCTGGACAGTTTTGGTCCGTCTTCGATGACATCGATGGACCTTCGATGATATCGAAGATGTTACGCAGATTTTCTGCGAAAACGTAAATTTTGCGATTTTTATTTCCTATTCCGATTCTACTTCTTTCTAAACTTATATAAAGGGGTGTATGCGGGATTGAGAGGTATTGTAAGGCTTTCTAAAGGAGTTCTAAGGGTTCCTAGAAGGATTTTTAGGGTTTTTAAAGGGTGTAGCAAGGGTGAGATTCGAAGTTGTTCAAATCGGGTAAGTCCTCTCTCTTTGTAATTTCTATTTTCATAGTGGAGATCTGTCGCTTTGTGCCATGGGTTTTTCCCGCAAAGGTTTTTCATGTTAAATCTGTATTTTCTTGTGTGTGCTTGGTGTCATTGGATTGCTATCCTAGATCTATATCTGTGTGATTCCGCAGGCCAAAATCCCAACATGGGACACAAAAATCATGAACATCCCAGCCTCTCACTAGCTATTTTCTAAGAAGTTACAAACATCTGCAAGTATTATAGTTACACAGATTTTATTATTATTATTATTATTATTATTATTATTTTTAAGAAGAAGAAGAAGAAGAGAGAAAAAAAAAAAGAAAAAAGAGATGAGATACCAGTACGTGTGGGGCCCGCCCTGATTTTCGTATGCCATGTAACCCATTTACATGGTGTGATAGGACGAAAGAATAGGCGGACCATACTATATGAATTTAGAGAATTTTAAATTAACTTATGGAACAGCTCAACTTGAGTATTAAACAAAGGTGATCCACCAGACTGGTTGGATTTTATGCACGTTTAAGTCATTTTCCCATGCTCGTGCAATTGGGCCCAATAACTACCTACACACAAGACACGCAACCATATGATGCTTGTTTACTCATTAGATGGGCCACAAGAGAAATCAGCTTCTATCCGTTCATATGTTTTATAAACTGGCCCACCTGATTTTTATTTATTTATTATTATTATTATTATTATTTTTTAAGTGGAATTGACAGGAAAGCTATAAAATAATGCACCTATTTATTTATTTTAATGCAATGATGGTGTACCTACTTGTTTTGTTTGGTTTTATCCAGGTATTTAAGATATTGACATTGACTTTTGTAATCAATTTAGATTTACATTTTTTTAATATTCCTATATGCTTCCAAAACACAATCATGGGATTCGGCTGTTATGGACATCAATTTTGGAAGCGGATTCCGTCCTGCTCCTGCTGGACGATGACCCGTCCAGGCATGGCTTTACGTGCCCCACTATGATGTATGTGTTTTATCATCCCGTCCATCCATTTTTACAAAGAATTTCAGGACATGAGCTAAAAAATGAGGCATATCGAAGGTTCAAATGGACTAGATAGTGGGGATTGAACGCCTACGGTTAAAAACTTGCTGGAAGCAGTAAAAGTTTTGGATCAAGCTGATATTTGTGTTTTTTCCTTCATCCAGGTTTATATGACCTTATGAACAGGTTGGATAGCAAATAAATATTACAGTGGCCCCTAGGAATGTTTCAATTGTGGGAGTCATTATCACTGCCGCTTCGTATGGTGTGTGGTCCACTTGGGCTTTGAATGTGCCTCATTTTTTTTGCTTACTTCCTAAAATTATGTAGAAAAATAGATGGACAGCGTGGATAAAACTCATGTATTTTGTAGGCCCTATAGAGCTCCTGCGGACGAATTATGGTACAAGTGGAGGGGAAGGACGCAATCGCTTCCATTGATTTTGGGAATTTCTTTGATGACAGTGATGAAATTAAGGTTTTGGCTGCCCTTTTCTAAACCTTAGTATTTTGGCCTTTATGACACTTTGAAAAGCCTTTTACAGAGGGAAGATTACAAGTCCTACTAAATCATGAATGAGCCCATTCTTTGGGAGATCTGATCGGTTTATTTATTTTCGAGCTTCCTAAGACATTAGATGACAATATTTTCATCTTCATTCCAGATATTTCTAGCTCCCAAATGGAGATGGCAGTGGCATTTCTTTTTGAGTTATTTCTTGTGATGTGGCCCATCTTTGATGCGTTCTTCCTTCATTCTTAGGGTAATGCCTTTAAATTATTTCCTTAAGCTAATGGTCGGAGTGGATTTCAACAGGAAGTCCCGGTGGGCTCCACATAAGTTGTCTGGTGGGATTCTTATAGTGGTGTCGCGTCACATAAAGGTCATTTGACATTTTTCTTCTTTCTTCTTACGTTTTGTTTTACAGGATGGTACACACAACAGCCGAAGGTTCCATGATAGTTGGAATTTGTACAAAGTTCTACAACACACTCCAGCAAAACTCAGTACACTCTTCGACTAGAAAATGAGAGTTTTTATTTTTTATTTTTATCACTAACATAGAAGGTATGATGGCTATGGCTTTTTATGTGTCGTTTTTATTTTTATTGGTAAGTATCAATGGTGAGATTTTGTGAAGGGATAAAGGGTGGGGTGGTTCCACTTTATGGTTGTTTTTATTTTTTTTGTTGTACATGAACGGTGATAGTATGTGAAAGGGAGGAGATTCTGATGGTCCCCTTCTTTGGAAAATGTATCTCATTTTTATAGTGAGTTTATTTTTAAAAGCAAGGCAGTGTAGATTATCGATATTCACTGTAGGTTGTTGATACCAACAAGGGATTTTAAATATTTATTATGGATTTGCGATGTTGATGTAGAGCGGGTCGCGGACAATTATATGGCAAAGATGGATCAGGAAAGGCCCGGTCGGCGACAGAAGTGATCTGGACCATCAGACCTTCAATCAGGCGTATCTCGCAATCCGGGATGAGTTAGCCGACGTAAAATATATGATTTTGGGGTAGAACGAGCTACTTTAGCCAACCAACCTAACTATGTAGGGTTGCGATGCTCGGAATTGTGAGAAACTCCTGATTCGACGGTCGTTTTCCTGATTCAATTTCGTTTTTACTATAAATAGTAAGTTTTAGTTTGACTATAACTCTTCATCCGTTGGGCTTTAGGAGTTGTGCCCAACGTGAAAAGAGCTTAGAATAATTAGGGGAACGGTTTGGTGAAGCCAAATAGGACGCTAACTATTTTTGGCCGAAAACCTTGCTCTCTAGTAGACATCACGACCGTCTATAAATAGTAAGTTTACTATTTATAGTAAGTCGTGAATTCTAGGAGTTTTAGTTATAGTTTGATTATGATTTCTTTTCCATTGCTTAGTACCCTTATTTAAAGGGTTGTGAACTCGTTTTTATGCATTCATTAATCTATTTTGAATTTATTAGAATTTATTTCTATTTTCTTCTCTCTTTTCTCGTGGATTCAAGAAAGTCTGTGGAGAGTCAGGAGAAGTTAGTGGATTGAATAGTTATCCTCTTGAGGAAGACGGTGCTCGACCTCACGTCCTCCCCTGCGTCAGACGTGCACGTGGATCATTGATTTCACTGTGGATCGTCGATGTGCACCGTAGATTGCCAATAGTCACTGTGGATTACCAATGTGCATTGAAATCCTCCCTTTCACAAATTCCCATCAATCATACACATAAAAAACAAAGAACAAAACAAAACAAAAAACAACTATAAAAGGGACCACCATATCCTTCTCATCTCTTTCACAAACTTATATATTTCAAAAAAAAAAAAAAAAAAAAAAAAAAAACTAACTATATAGGAAACCACCAACCCTATTCCTTTCACAACTACCACTATTGATGCCCGTTGACAAAAGAAAAAAAAAAAAAAAAAAAAAAAAAGAAAAGAAAACACTATACCAGAGAGTCTGGCCAAAAATCTTAAAAAAAAAAAAAAAAAAAAAAAGAAAAAACCCTCATTAATTTTTCGCCCATACAGTGTACAGAGCTTCATTGAGCTTGTCGTGATCTACTGGAGATCGTGGTCTTTATTCTGTATGGCTACCAACTGTCATTGACCTACGGTTCTCAAGTGAGCCCCTTGTGTAAAGAAATAAGAAGAAATTGAAGGAAAATAACAAATGACATCTTAAGGTAAGGCCTCATCATAACAACCCATTTGACATCTTATATACGATCCATGAACCACTGGCTTGTCATCAAGCAAATCCAACCATCCAAATAAAAATGGGATTTAATTTCATATCATCGAATCAATTTTGAGAGAAAACATATCACAGATGGATCATGCTAGAGTAAACAGTTCAGAATTAATGAACAACATTAATATCATTATGAGCTATAAAGAGATTCACAAGAAGTCTGAAAAATACTTTTCTATTGCTCACGAGTGTTCAATTAAAAAGAACGGATCATATCTGTCAAAGAGTAAGGTCAATCCTTATTCTATTGGGCCCATACTCCCGTTTTGAAAAAGTCTTTCTAACTCCTAAGACATGTAGAAGCTATAATGGCATACACGGATTTTTGTTTTGAAAAAGAGCGAAACATGTTCTCAGGAGTAAAAAAATATGGCATAAAGAGGAGAGGCCAAAAGCTTGATTCCTTCGTACCATAAGGTTTACATTAGATTTCCATTGATTTTAGAAGAGATGTGTATAGTAGGCTTAGTTACACGGAGACCTTCTCTTGCACCCAGTTGCATTTGGACTCTTTGGCTTGTGCATCATGAATTTGGACCGTCCATCGGTTCCACCAGTCCTTTCTTCTTTTGCTACTGTGTGAAAATCACAATTGGATGATGTTTAAGCATCCATTACTGGTCCCATCCTCTGTGAACGATCTTGTCCATATATATATATATATATATATATATATATATATATATATATGTGTGAAGGCAGACTGTGAAGAGTGGAATGTACGCTGTCTGACAGTGACGTCTGGATTAGCAGATAGGACTAGATTCTAGCAGTGGTTAACCACTATTTTGAAAATGGTGGCCATCATGTTAGGTATCTGAACCGTCTAAGTTGTGGAACATTGTGAATTGAGCGTCTCTCTGAAGTTTGAAGGTCAAAATCAGCAGTGGTGAACCACTATTGTGAAAATGGAGCAATCAAATCATGTAGAGGTATCTGCACTGTCTAAATTGTTGAACATTGTGAATTGAGTGTCTCTCTGAAGTTTTAATGGCAAATCATATATTTACTCATCTTCTCAGTGTACAGATCCACGGCTTTTTTCTGATCATTTTGACGGTTTAGATTTCCCAATTATGTCATGTGTTATCAACTATAAGACGTTGGTCGGTGTTACCCTGACCGTGTGGGCCCACATTGATGAGTTTTTTATTTATATCCACTCCATCCAAATGTTTCTCCAGCTCATTTCAGGTTGTGATCCCAAAACGCAAGCAGAGCCAAATCTCAGGTAGACCACATCATTGGAAACAGTGGTAATTGACCGTTAAAAGGTTCTTGTGAGTGTATGTGACCTTATGAACAGGTTGGATGTAAAATACACGTCTTGGTGGACCCTAAGGAGGTTTTAGTGGTGGGCCTTATTGTCCCACTGCTTTTTATGATGTGGTTCACTTGAAATTTGGATATGCTTACATTTTGGGACACCTCCTAGGATGAGTCGAAAAAACGGGCAGATATTGCGAAGATACGAATGGTGCGGCTGAAAATCTTTAAAAAATCTTCATTTTTTGCCCAATTAATATTTGTACTAAGCTTTGCAGCTTGTTATGGTCTCCTGGAGGGTTATGGTTACTTCGTATAACTACCAACCATCCTTAAGCCATACTTATAACTAGGGCTGCTCAACCTATTGTGAAAGTTTATATGCTTTTTTAAAATTTGTTTATTATTTGATTAGAACTCGTTCATTACATTTTAGGATTTGTTTAAGGTTATTTCAATGAATTAAATTTTTTTAATATAAATTATCTATCAATATTTAAAAAAAAAAAAAAATTAATTTTTTTTTTATTTCTTATGGATTCAAGAGCACATTATGGATTCAAGGTATCTATCAATCGAGGAAGACGGTGATCGACCTCATCACGTCCCCTCAGTGGTATCAGAGCGAGGTTTTTTCCTCGGATCTATAGTTTCTGACGATGGGTCGGGCAACATTTCCATGAATGGTGCTACATTTCTACGATCGAAATTAGAATGCCGTGCAGTCTCACAATTTCAACGATATGGAGTTATATCAGAAAATCTCTAAGTTATTCGAACTCGGGAATCTAACCATTCTAAGTTCTCAACAATCATAGAGTGAAGGGTAGCTATCAGTAGATATGTGATGTTATCTTTAGGTATTCCCAAGTTATGCTCTGATACCAACTTCTGTCACGCTTCAAACCTGAAAATCAGATTCACAGGAATCCCGATCGTCGAATCCGGTGCCGATAACCTCCGTAATACCCCATTCTCGGCTCCCAGCGCCCATATGCTAGGTTCTGATCCTAGGATCCTCCAAGGAGGATTTTCCAACGTACATTTATCTCGTAAGAGCATAACTGCAAGTTTACCCAAATCACAAAAGCAACATCATCATCACATATCTACTAATGTAAACTTTGAATATAATGCTAAAAGGGAAATATAAAGGTTAAATAAAATCAAAGCTCCAGAAGACAGCTGCACGCTCCATGCTCCACTCTGCTTCAATCTAACGCCACATGCACGAATCTATCGTGCATAAGCTTATAAAAGCTTATATGGTGGTGAAAGTGTGTGCATAAGATAAGTGTCAAGCACACAAATACAACGCTCTAATCATACAATGTCAGAAATACTGACAATCCATAAATCGTACAATATCGGAATAAGCGAAAATACTGACAAGATCATGAATTATTCGAGTAAGCAGAAATACTGACAAGATCATTAATTATTAGAGTAAGCAGAAATACTGGCAAGATCATGAATTATCAAAGTAAGTGGAAATATACTGGTAAGATCATGAGTGTCATCAGCCGTACCAAGGCTATGCGATGCAAGACATGAATGCTAATGAATATATCAATACAAAAATATGGCAAACCAAAATGCTAAATGCTGCGGATGCAATGCAATATGCAGTGCGAATGAAATGACCAAGCTGAAGTGAAGTCAGGATGATACTATGTAGTATTGCAGGCTACGAGGTCCATCACAAGGGACTTCTATCCAAACCAGTCCCATACGTAAATTTGGATAGTCAGGATTAATGTGGTCAACTCCTGATCTCAAGTTAGTCGGGCGCCCCATCCGAAATCCTTGCTATAATGAAGGTACACAATAATTAGTTACGCACCACCAGCCTGAGTGGATAGTGAATGGATGAAAGAATGAACATCCAACTCCTACTCAATAAGTCCACATATCAGTATAGTTCCTCTCTGAAAAATCATAGGGAGTCTATTACACTCTAAACCAGATTGTCGCCCCATCTCATGCAACAAGGTGAGTGGAAGATACCTCACTATCTGTCTGCCAATATCGGGTCCGACTCGTCTATGGCAGACCCATTCCTCGAGCTGGTCAGACTCAGCCTAGCGTTGTCCCATCCTCTCAGGCAAGTAAGGCCGCACCCCCTTCCAACCGACCACGACAGGGAGACGTGGCTTAACGGTATACAACCCTCATGTACTCATACATCCACTCGGTTTAGGCGTTGGAGCAACCTTTAGAACCAAAAGGGTTTATGGACTTTCACCTAGGAATATCTATAGCACCCCATGTAGAACAGATTTTCGATGTCCCATCTGGCCATTCACATATGCCAATGGAGGTTACAGCTCTGATGTCGCTGGGGCGTACAGTAATTACAGCACACAATGTAAGATGCATGAGTCATACAATCCAGTCATGCATCAATCCTACGCATATCGTGCGCTCATGTGAGACAATCTCCGCCTATCCGGGAGTCTCATAACAACCGGCACTATAGCATATGCAATGGTCAATCATATCTCATAACAAACATGCAGATAATGCGTATAAGCATATATCATGATGCTATACTGTCACATATTTATAATCGATATCCATAATCGGCATCGACAATCAACCTCGACAATGTGGACATTTAACCAACAATGCCCCCAAGGGATGGCCCATATAGAGCCTAACATACAGTGGACCCATGGCCTCACACAAGAGCCAAATATATAACACCATGGGCCTCACTCAAGAGCTTAATACACATTACGATGAGCCTTTCACATGGGCCTAACATACATCACAATGGGCTCCATCACCTGGCCTTAAAATGCATCACAATCGGCCTCATCACATAGGCCTTATGTACATCACATTGGGCCTTAAACATGAGCAGAATATACATCACAATGGGCCTCAAATATGAGCCGCATATACATCACATTGGGCCTCAAACACAGGTTGAATGTACATCACAATGCCCTCAAATACGGGTTGCATTCGCATCTCATTGGGCCTCGACAATCGGAGTTGGAATCGACAATTGAAATCGGTATCGACAATCAGAATCAGCCTCGATAATCGAAATTGGAATCGGCCTCAACAATCAGAATCGGTCTCAACAATCGGCCTCAACAATCGGAATCGGTATCGATAATCGGAATCGGCCTCGATAATCGGCACCGATAATCAGCATCGGAATCGGCCTATATACACGACAGGATCCATATATGAACTGCCTATCAAACCATAATATAAAGATCGGCTCTCAGTCGTGGTTATATCAAATTCAATAGCACAGAGTCATCCGTCTATGGTGAATTGGGCCCACTTATTTGGGTTAACCCACTAAGAGAATGATGAGAATGGGCCTAACAAGGCGTAAGAGAAGGTCACAATGTGGGCATCCAACCATCATTGCCCATCAATGTGGACATCTAATCAACATTGCTCCCAAGGAGTGGCCCACATCAGGGATTCATATACAGCGTATTAGCCATACATACATCATGTTGGGCCCCATTCATGGGCCTCTCATAAATCGCATTGGGCTTCATACAAGGGCTTCAAATAAATCACAATGGGCCACGCCCATGGGCCTCGAATACATCACAATGGGCCTCACCCATGAGCCTCGAATACATCACAATGGGCCTCGCCCATGGGCCTCGAATACATCACAATGGGTCTCGCCCATGGGCCTCGAATACATCACATGGGCCTCGCCCATGAGCCTCGAATACATCACAACGGGCCTCGCCCATGGGCCTTACGTACATCACAATGGGCCTCGCCCATGGGCTTCGAATACATCACAATGTGCCTCGCCCATGAGCCTCGAATACATCACAATGGGCCTCGCCCATGAGTCTCGAATACATCACAATGGGCCTCGAGTACATCACAATGGGCCTTGCCCATGGGCCTCGAATACATCACAATGGGCCTCACCCATGGCCTAAAATACAACTTTTTGGGCCTCTCAAATATAATAAGTGGGCTGCACCACCTGGACCTAAAAACTAATGGATGGCAAGGATATATATATATATATATATATATATATATATATATATATATATCATGGTGGGCTGCACATCTAGCGGACTCGGCGGCGTGGCTAAAATGCATACAACATGGTGGGCCCACGTTCGGCAAATAGACGGACGGTGAGGCTATAGAATACATACAATCTAGGTGGACCACACATAGATGGACGACATAGATAAAGCACATACCTCATGGTGGGGTCCACACTGATGGAAGGTGTGGAATACAATACATACATCAGTGATCCGACGTGGGGCCCACCATAACGTTTATTTCCATCCAACCGTTGATAAGGTCACACAGACCTAGATAAAGAGGAAAAACAAACTTCATAACGATCCAAAACTTCTGTGACCCAAACAGGGTTTCAATGGTAGCCGTTCAATCTCACTGTTCTTTGCAGTGTGGTCCACCTGAGTTCCTTGCACGACTGATTTTTGGGGTGGCCCACAACTAGAAGGGGCCCCATCAAATCCATGGTGTTGACGTTCCACACACATCACGGTGGGGCCTATGGTTGGGACCCACGTCCCTACCCATTGAGCAAGCGTGCAGAAGACGGAGGACGGCTGCAACGTCCTCAGACGATCGACGACGGCGCATCCGCACCCTTTTTTTTTATTTTTTTATTTTTTTATGGTTTTTCCTAGGTGGGGCCTGCATTAGGTGGATCCGCTCCAGTCATTGGATTCTATGGCTCAATACAATCCAAATGAGCCCAATATTCAGCATGTTTTGGCGTGTAGAAACATCAAGGTGGGTCTTAGTCGATTTTAACGGTAAAAATCTCTATTTTCTATACTATGGCCCGCTAGATAATTGGATTAGCTTCATTTTTCGGCTCAACGCCTAAAATGGCCTGAGAAATAGGATGGACGACATGGATTAGATTTATACATTAAGGTGGGGCCTGCATGAGCAGCCCACCCAAAAGCCATTAAATCAAGTTAATATAATTTTTTTTTTGTTAGCTGGTTAGTACACCACACTGTCAGTTCACACTTCACTGTGTGGCCATGTTTGGCGTCCCTGGTCGCTGGACGATTTGGATACAACACATATTTAAGGTGGGCGCCACCTACAGACGTGCTACTAGGGGGGTGGGCCCTGCCCAGGTGGGCCACCAAATGGCTGGATGGTGTGGATAAGACATACATGAAGGTGGGGTCCATCCGAGTGGACTAGTCGGCCACATCATCACAAAAAAGATGAAAGAGAGGGAGAGAGAGAAAGAAAGAGATATGTGCGACGGAGGGCTCCGCCACTATGAGCCGTCCCTTCCATGCATTCAATCGTACATCAAGTGAGTCGCAATACATGTGGGCCCACCAAATAAAAATTCAACGGTGGAGATTCGTTCTCCACCAAAATGAAAGGTCTAGATGATCTCTTTCAAACTTAGAAAAGTAAATATCATGATGGGGTCCATGGAGAATGGCCCCATCATGGAATGATCATGTGAATCCTGGTGGGCCATCGGCCACATATAGGGTCCAAAGTGAGATCCATACCATCAATCGGTAGGCCCCACTTGGCCCATCATTAAAACATGAAATCTAGGCCTATAAAACACCCACCGTTCGATCTTCTTGGTCCGATGGAACGCCGAACTCCTTGTATCTCACTTTGATGGAAGATGATGAGAATTGAATGGCTAGGATGATAGATCTTGGAATAGAAAGTGGGTCATACAAAGCTCTCTTATGGAACTCTCATGGACATTAGGTTGCTTGCTTAAAAATGGAGAAAAATGAGAGAGAGAGAGAGAGAGAGAGAGAGGAATGGGTGATGGAGTGATGGGTGATGGATTGAGTGATGTGTACTTGACATGTAAGGGTGCGTAAGAGAGAGAGTTGACTTTAGGGATGGTGTTGTACTTGACATGATGTGGTGATTAATGAGATTGATTTGATTAGAGATTCTCTTGCGATTTGCAATGCGAGGCATTTTCTTCGAATTGAACGCGGGTCTACATCTCCTAGTTCGGGTATCGCCTCGGCACGTAATACGCGTCGTCGGAACCACGACAACGATGCGGTCGCAAGGGTACAAGTCACGGGTCGAGCCGACTCAGATATACGAGACACGACTCATGATCACGTGCAAACGCCGATAACAAATCGTTGGTCGCCAGAATTCGATCGGAAGACCGCGGAAGCTTATGGAACAGTACGGGCTAGGATACGGGCTTCACAGGTCGGGCAACATTTCCATGAATGGTGCTATAAGAAATTTTCTTTTAACAGCGGCGACTTTTGAAGTGGCGTAACGAGAAAATGACAAGCTATGCAAGGGTTACAGGCTACCATCGATTGCATGACTGAAGCCCTAGGGCAACTCCGTGTCGTGGCAGTGATCCACCTCCAGTAGACATTGGAATTCGTAATCGTGCCAATCGCAGATGATGCAGGTGGTGAATCGTATGCCACTACCCGATAATGGTGAATCACAGACCACCACTTTGATCGTGAGGAAGCCATTGTACAAGCCAAAGGTAGAGATAGATTTGCAACGACAAAATATCTTTCGAATAAGGTGCACCGTAAAATAAAAAGTTTGTAATATGATCATCGATGTTAGGAGTAATAAGAATCTTGTATCGAAAATAATGATGGAAAAGTTGAAATTGAAAATAAAAACCCCCCCTCTTTGTACATGATCAGATGGATTAAAGAGATCAACAAAACAGAGGTGACCGAACAATGTCGTATATCATTTTTCATCGGTAAATATTATAAGGATAAAGTAATGTATAATATGGTTGACATGAAAACTTGTCACATGTTGGTTGACCATGACAATATAATATTGATGCTACGCATAAAGGTAAGGATACCGTATTTATATTTATTGAAGATGGTATAATGATTATCCTCGTTCTTACGGAAACAAAGAACTAACCCAAGCCTTCTAAAGTGGATGAGCAGCCTCTCAAAACCAAACAAGATTTCATCAAACAATATGTGGAGACGGGAGATGTAAATACATTAGTTGAAAAGGACAAAGATGTAAAGCTCCTGAACATCACAAAGAATTTGAAATCAGTATTGTAGGAGTTCAAGGTAATTGTACTCAATGAACTTTTGAAGGAGTTACGTCCTGTGCAACATATACAAAACCACATTGATCTTGTCCCAAGTATATGTCTGACTAATTGCCCACATTATGAGAAAGAATGTGAGATCTTGCAGGCATAAGCGAATGAAGTGATTCATAAGAGTCAAGACAAGGAGAGTATGAGTACATGTGTTGTGCCAACTTAGGTGTCAAATGTCAAGTATAAGGAAGATGCTAACAAACATTAATGCCAGGGAGTGTTTCAAGTGGATGATAATGTTTTAGTGCACATTACGTAAAGAAAAGTTTCCAACAATGGCGTATAACAAGTTGATGAATAAGAAGATAGGCCCTGTTTTGATCCTTAAGAAAATCAGTGTCAATGTCTTTGTTCTTAATCCTATAGAGGACATGAAGATCTCAGAGACTTTCAATGTAATAGATCAATATACTTGTCATGAACCAAGTCCGATGAAGAACTTGAGGAACTTGAACACATATCGTGAACCAAACACGAGGATGAGTTTTTTTTTCAAGTGGAGCAAACACATTCTTAACGCACATGGATTGGAAGAAGGTCAAGGAGAAATCAACAAATATTCAATGTAGTTCAATTGGTCGATAGGTCAAAATTCTACCAAAAATTCTAGATTGCTTGTTGGTTGATTTATGTGAGTTTGACAAGTCAAAATAATGTTCAACATGTCAAAATATTGTTCTACATTGCTTGCTAGCTGGTTGATTTGTACCAGTTTAGACAAGTCAACATATCTTTTTCGACCTATCAATAGGTAAAAATTCACAGAATTTTCAGTTTAAATCTCTGGAAGCTTTTTGGATGTTTCAAAATGTTAACTAGACAAGTCACAGACGACAGGAATTTACACATTTTTTTTTTTGGAATTTGTTTCCGTATTAGATTAGAACACTTTGGTGATCTTTTTAAGATTATTTAAAAGCATTAAACTCATTTTTTATGAATCTATCTATCAATCTGTCAATAAAGTTTCTTAGAAAATTTTATCTTTAATGGATTCAAAACTTCTCTTGTACATTCAAAGTATTTATTGATCGATAAAGATGGTGATCAACCTCATCACATCCTCCACCACGTCAGATTTTATCTTAATCTGACTAGTTCGGCTTCTATGGTCATAAGCGTTAAATTTGATTTGAGTCTACCACAATTTTAACATACATACACCTAATCTAATGGTATACATTTAACCACATTAGAACCGTTGGTTACACATATGGATACATGTCTAGATTTATCGGCAACAAAATATGAAGGTTTTTTTTTTTTTTTTTTTTCCTTTTTTCTTATACAGGCCATCAATTGTGAGGCCCATCACACCATCGGAGTGGACCACTGAATTGTGAGCGCAACCCATGTAAATTTAAGGTAAGGAGCGGCCATAAAATATCTGAGCCCACACCTTGCCATTGATGGTTTCATTGCTTTCAATCATATTATCACTGTGTGGTTGTTAGGGGCGCAAAGCTGATAAGATAAAAAAGAAAATAAAAGAAAAGAAGAGAGAACAAAAAGCTGTTATGGTTGGAAAGTGTGTAAAAGCAAAAGAGCACTCTCCCTCTCTCTCTCTCATCTGTCCTTTCTTTATCAGTACACGGCTGTGAACGGCTGTGAACTATTTTCCAAAGAAAGGAAAGGTGGAGGGGTGATACTCGTGCATTGATTCCCATCGTCTCTTCCTCTACCATTTTACACTGGAGATCCAGCTTTTTATAGCATACCGGGACGCGGATTGCATGCTACTGGGACGCGGCGTCGGTGGATCCGGACGCGGATTAGCTACCGACAGGTAGCGAGAGTCACTACTGAAGTGACGTCGCTAAGTTATGTGGCTCCACCGTGATGTATGTACTGTATCACACCCTAATTCTATATTTAGAGATCATTTAAAGCCATGATCCAAATAATGAGGTAGGTTGAAAGCTGGAGTCAAGCGGACACCATAGAGAATAGTGGGGAGAGTGGAATCCACCATTGAAACCTTCCTATGATGTTTATTTGAGATCCAACATTTTCATGTGTTAACACAGACATGAAAGAAAGGAAAACACAAATACCAGCTTGATCCAAAGGCTTTTGTGGCCCTTAGAAGTTTTTAATGGTGAGCGTGGAGGGGTTGATACTCTCCCCACTGTTTTCTGTGGTGGGATCCAGTCAATATTTGGATCTGACTCATTCTTTGGACAATGCCCTCATATGATCTCTCCAAATGGATGGACAGTGTGGACACAAAACACAGATCATGGGGCCCAAAGAACTTGATGACGTCACTTCAAGAGCGAGTCTAGCCACACAACCTGTTACGCATTTGTATTATATCTATGACGTCCATCCATTTGGCCAGCTCAGTTGGCACGAGTGCAAAAATGCAACTGATCCAAATCTCAGGTGGACCATACCACAGGAAACCGTGGCGATTGAACCCCCACCATTAAAATCTTCCAAGGTCTCCGGTTTGCCATCCAATCTATTGATAAGTTGACAAAGGCCATGTAACAAATATCAGCTTCATCCAAAACTTTTGTGTATCATAAGAAGTCTTTAATAATCAACCATCATTCTTTCTAACAACGTCGTCTACCAGAGATTTGGATCTGCAGCATTTTTTTGCCGGTGCGCCTCCCAAACAGCATAGATATAATACATATACACCATGGTGGGTACCACAGTTAGGGATTCATGGATCCACATAAGTTGCATTCCGCAATTGGATGGTGCTCTGTGGCCATGTGTCTGTTCATTCATAGGTAGGAGCCTAAAATATTCCCACCATTAGGATCTTGTGGGCCGCAAAAGCTTTAGATGAAGCTGATATTTCTGTTTTCCCTTCAATAAAACATATGTGTGACCTAATCAATAAGTTGGAAAGAATGAGTTGAATGGTAAATAAATATTATAGTGGGTACTAAGAAGTTTATAATAGTGTGCATTTAATCGCTGTTATTTTCCTGTGGTGTGGGCTTTGCTGAGATATAAATTTACCTCATTTTTTATTTTATTTTTTAATCATACTCAATAGTAATGATCCAAAATGAGCAACCAATGTGGATAAAACACATGGTTTTCCTGTGGTGTGGGTTTGTTGAGACATGAATCTACATTTGTTTTTTATTCTTTTTTATTATTATTATTATTATTATTATTTATCATACTAAGTAGTAATGGTCCAAAATGAGCAAACAATGGGGATAAAACACATATATCATTTTCCTATTATGGCGTGTGCTTGCTTAGACATGAATCTACCTCATTATTTATTTTTTATTATCATATTCAAAAGTAATAATTCAAAAAGAGCAGATAATGTGGATAAAACACATGTACCATGGTAGGGCCCGCAGAGCACCATCTAGTAGTGATATGCAAGGTCAGTATGCAACCCGCATTCCCCTAATGCCCCACCACTAGGGCATGATTGAAGGATTTGGCTTTGGGGTCTGGGCCACTTTGAGCCTAGGCAGTAGGCACCAAGGGCAGGAGCAAGGATTAGAATTTGAGCCCATTTATTAACCAGGTCAGACTTATCTAAGATCCCGAGCGGAAGGGAATTGCATTTGACCCAATTGAACCTAATAACGTCCGACCAGATTTGTGTGGGGACGACTGTGATGTATTTGTTTATTCACACCCACCATCTCTTAGATCCTGCTAGGTATGTGCCTATAAATGAGGCAGATCCAACCCTTTAATAGATCACACCAAATAATAAGCTTGGGTTGCATTAAATGTACAAGCCAGTGAATCTAACTCATTTTTTAGCCCATGCCTTATCATGATATGAGAAAAGGGATAGATGGTGTGGATAAATAGATAAATCACGGTGGACCCCACACAAATCTAGTTGAATGTTGCTAAGTCCGACTAGGATCGAATGCGATCGACTACCCCCTTGCCCTACCCAAACATTTACTCTCTTTTTTCGAGGGCATTGCGTAGTAATCACACATGATGGCAAACATTTATATCCAAATGAAAAAAGAAATTATTTTTTTTAGCACGACAATAATAATTGTTTGAATGGATGGAGTCAACAAAATTATTGATTATATTTACAAAACTTTGGAATGCAATATATGAGGTGACTGTTGTCTAATGAATTTATAAATTTAGCATACTATGCAAACAAAATCCATAAAAATGAAACCCGTTTTTTTATGATTTCAAAGGAAATGAAAACAATTGTTATATAATTAAATAATATGTTTTCATTGTCCACTGTCAAACAACCAATCGTTAAAAACTCGAACTGTTAGAAAACTGTGAATTAGGACGTCCTAGTCGAACTGGATTGTCCTGATCGGAAAGCGTCAAAGTTGGACGACTTGGCCAAACTTAGCCATCTTGATCCAGAAACAGCAAAATCGATTGTTCTAATGGAATTCCACCATCTTGAATAGAAAATGGTAAAATTGACCATGACGATGGAGATTGTCGATCAATCCATTTCGAATAGAGCTTATGGTTGAACAAGCTAATAATATTGCCACGAACCTAGCCTGATACTTCCTGAACCATTTGAATAATTTTATCGCAATTTAAGCGGCGAGAATTGGCCATTGGAAATGGTTCAGGGTCTACCAAATTTTTTCTTCCATGATACAGTTGATTCCCAAGAAAGGGTTGCCCCCCAGATATATCCTGATTTCTTTCTTCAGGAATAAAATTTTTGACCACCCGCTCTGGCGAACAATGGAGCGTTCCATATCTCCTGGATTGGAGCCAGATGAATATTCTATTGTAACAGAAGAGGTAGTTGCGATGTTGGCGGTACTGATGCTAGATTTTCGACATAGCTAATATCAACAATTAGTTTAGGCACATTTTGTTGTGGCACGATAGGTGTTCTTTCAAAAAACATCATATTCAAGCTGTCGACTTGTCTGACCATCCACTTGTTAAAGGTCTTGGCTTGAATTCATAATTGTTGGGATTAAGTTCGTAACTGCTCTTTTATATACTAATTCGCCATTGGCATATTATGTAGCCAAGTCAACGTTATCTCAGAAAGATCTGTCGGCCATCTCGCTTTCTCATTACTTTCATACTGGCTCATGTTATGGAGTCCCATCAGGCGTGCCAAAAATTTATTAGTGCTTAGTACGGCCGGTCTATAGTGTATATTTCTGACAGTCGAGTAGTTTTTTTCTTAAGGGTCCCACCAAGCGTGCTAAAACTTGTTGCTTGTTGTTTGGTACGGACGATGCAAAATAAAATTTTCTAATAACCAAGTAATATTTTCTTTAGTAGTAATCCCACCGGGCGTGCTAAAAACTATTATTGCTCTGTTTTTAGCTGCAGGTATGCAAGCGTGCCAAAATTGGATTTGCAGCTCAATTCAAACCGAACAACTATTACCCCAAGCACCAAGATAGGTAGATACGTGATGTATGACCAATATTTGATGACATTAGTCACCTATTTAGTTGAGATACCTCGTCTCAACACTTGATGTCTTAGTATCGATCCATAGCGAGGGTGGCTAACATGGAGTGTGTGTACTGACATGGGTATGTACTTACAAGCTAACCCAAAAAAAAAAAGATATTTGATGACATCAATCGCCTATTTAGTCACTCACTTAATGTGTAAATAGAATCAGACGATATTAAGATGGTAAGGTTCATCCTCTAATGATGGGTTACACATTTGCTTTCTGTATGAAAGGACTTTTCAGTATAGATAAATAGAAATGAGAAAGAGATTCTTACAGTTGGTCATGGAGAATGACGGCAAAACACTTTTTATTTATTTATTTAAGAACTGAATCCAAGGTACAAACATAGACTAAAATTATAACTATAATTACCAGCTAATTGATTAGCACTATAGAGATTAATGTAATTTACTTGGTAGGAAAAGTAAAGTATGAGAGACTAACTCTTCTTGTTGAATTCCTTTGTTATTTATAACTTTAATTTGACCATTTAGATGCTTCTCACGACTTTCTACCATTTGTATTGTAATGACTCCTTCATGATCGGTTGTCTTCACAACGACGTGGCATTTCTCATGCATTCCGGCTATGTTATTAAGAAATTAACTCTCTCTCTCTCTCTCTCTCTCTCTCTCTCTCTCTCTCTCTCTCTCTCTCTCTTATATATATATATATATATATATATATATATATATATATATAAACAACATAAAAAATACCATGCCAATATGTATAAATCACACCTAACCTACTCTAACCTACCTTGAGTAATTCTCACGAGGAACGGAGACCAATGGAATGAACAAATACATTTCATCCTAATAGTTAACTTACTATGATTGGTTCTGATAAGGAACGGGACCCATGGAATGAACAAATGCATTGCATTCAAACCGTAGACATCCAACCAAGCATAATTGAGGATTCCGATTCAGGTTTAGATAAGCTTAGATAGGCATGGGCCCAGGTTTCACACAACCTGGTCGGCGATGATCTAGACCATTCAACTATGTGCTCCTGCTTTTGATGGCTCATGCCCCCAAAAAGTGTGAAAACTGCCTTTATCAATCGTTGTTAATGTCTCACTTTGTGTTGATGGTGATGATAATGGTGATTAAAGGGCCCATCTATGCTGGGACTTATGCAGGTAGACAAGATGGATCATCAAGTCCAGCAGCTCAGGTGGGCCTCCTTATCTCCTTGTTGGATAAACCTAACCTAAGATCTATGCACCCATTTCCATATATGTCTTCTCCTCTCAAATTTGAACACATGGCATCACTTTTCTTAATATACAACGTGGACCGTAGAATAGAACCTACAGATGGGTGGTAGGAAAATATCTCGGCAACGGCCAGCATTGAATGTAGAAAGGTCCACAAATCAGACATGTAGGATGATTGAACACATGTGACTTGTGAGCAGTGGTCCAGTCATGATATTTGTTGGCCGTCCAGGCCAGGATCATAGTGCCACGCGTCTAATTCTAGCCGCGAGTTACGCTCCCTATCCGACACCCACGTGTACCGAATGATATATACACCGACCTTTTCAACTTTTGCCAATCCACTGACCGGTTCATCTACAAGTCCTTGTAGAATAAGTTTATTCTACAACTGTTGTTTGTGGGGCCCACCGACCTGCCCAGTAGGGTCCCCTCACATTGGAAGTTGGACTTTTCAAAAGTCAGGCCGATCTAACCGTCATATCGGTCGCCACTTGAATTATAGAGTTTTTGGACGGTTGTCCATTATTTTCAACGGTATGGCCCACCTAATGATCGGTAGGATTGAATTTAGGGCATCTTATCATAACGATAGGATCACTTAAATTAATACCGGGTTGGATGACATACACACACCAACGTGGGCCCAACACAGGCAATAGTGTATAAACAGGTGAGCAAGCTCGTTCTACGAGATGCTCCCCTTCTGGCAATCCAGGTGATGATCCAGACCATTCATCTAGAAGCCCTTGCATTATACGGTTAGCATGGAAATAATCTTACCATCTGATTAGGTCAAAGATCATGGGATGATGAGTTAGAAACGGAACTGCTCCTCTGAACCGTTGTTTCTGAGTTACTTCCAACGTGTAATGCGATATCCGATTGTTGAGATTTTTCTATATGAACCATCCACGATGGGGACTTTTAGATTAACGGTCTAGATCATCACAAGGTGAGTCTTGCTCGCAAACCTCCTTTTTAATCACTAACGAGAAGGCCTCAGGTCCAACCGCTTGTACCACAACGGACATTTCCCAAGTGTATAACTTCTAAACTTCCCACGTACATGGGACATCCAACCGGACAAATAGGTTATCCCCATCATCACAATTATCCTGTTCATAAAAAAACCTGATCAATTTATCAAGTGGACCACACCTGTATATTGTTACTTATCAACGGATATAAATTGTTTTCTATGGTATGACCTAAATGACAGATGGATGAGGCTGATTTTTGCCAAATCTGATGGCCGTGGTAGGACTGACCTATTTGAATGATTTGATGTTGCACGCATATGATTGGTTGGAATTTATTTGCTGGGTGAACTATAAATCATGGTTCAACCGGTTGGATTTTAAGACACTCATACTTCATGAAGTGGAGAGAAGGACCAAATTCCACTTCTCCTGTGGACCGGATGCGGTTTGGCCACGTGATCCCAACTAGGGGTGTACAACCGGCCGAACCGAGTTGAACTGGGCTTAACTTGGCCTGCCCAGTCACCAGCCAAATCCAACCCGAACCCAGCCCAACCCGATCACCGAGCCAACATGTCCAGCCCGAACTCGGCCCAGTCATCAATCGGGTGAGTTTGGGCCAGTTTCAAACCTTACAACAAGTTTATGGGTCGGGAGGCGTTATGGTTAGGGTAAGGATTTAGGATATATATATAGGTTTAGGTACTATGCGCTCGAGCTCACGATAAGCTCCCGTGAGGTCGAGCTGTGTGGGCCCCACCATGATGCGTGTCAACCATCAACACCGTGCATTTGATCGGTCCCCTTTAAATTATGGGATATCCCAAAAATCAGCTGTATACGGAACTCAGGTGGGCCATACCATCTAAAATCATGTGAAACATGCCAAAAACATATAAAAGCACTTGGTGGGGCTCACACGAGTTTTGAATCTTTCTTTGAAACTTAGTGCGAACCCTCATCCAAGTGGGACACACATAATGGATGGGCTGGATTTGCAAACCGCATCTCGTTGAGCCCAAAAACGTCCCATAAATGTTTTAATGGTGCACGGCCCCTCTCCCCAGTATGTGGTGTGGCCCACACAAGTCACGGATTGTCTTGATTTTGAGACCTAGGCCCACGATGGAATGGTTGTGATGGAGTAGATGTTCAAAACGCATCACGGTGGGGCCCATACGGCTCGACCTCATGGGATGTTCCCATCGGCTCGAGCGCATAGTACCTTTTTCATATATATATATATATATATATATATATATATATATATATATATATATATATATATATATATATATATAAGTGGAGTTTCGGGACCAGTCGGCGAATTGGTACTGTTCGAACTCTACCGAACTTAATTTCAAGTGAAGAAAATGGCATGATATCTGGACCGAAAGTCGGAAAGTCGAGCTTTTTCGAGCCGAGTTGAACGAGTTAACCGGGCTAGCCTGGTGCGTGTACAGCCCTAATCCCAATTGCGGCCAGTTTTAGACCTTACAGCAAGTTCATGGGTCGGGCGGCGTTCTCACTTCTTTGTCTCAAATGGTTAGGGTAAGGATTTAGGATATATATATATATATATATATATATATATATATATGCCGAGTCAAGTTTCGGACAGTGAGTCTGGCCGAGCCCAGGACTGTTCGAACTCGGCCGAACTCGATCTCAAGTGCGAAGAAAATGGCCCGTCCTGGACTGAACTCATTCCGGGTCGGACCAAGTCGAGCTTTTTCGAGCAGAGTCGAACGAGTTAACTGGGCTAGCCCGGTTTGTGTACAGCCCTAATCCCAATTGTGGCCAACTAACTGCTGTCAAATCTCTGTGGGCTCCACCATGATGTATGTTTTCTTATCCACGCCTTTCATCTATTTTCCTAGTGCATTTTAGGACATGAGCTCAAAAATAAGATAGATCCAAATCTTAGGTGGACCACACCACACGAAAACAATGTTTACTGATTGTCCACCACTAAAAACTTCCTAGGGCCCACTATAATGTTCATTTTCCATCCAATATGTTGATAAGATCACACAAACCTGGATGAAGGGAAAACACAAATATCAGCTTGATCTAAACCATATATGATCCCCAAAATTTTTTTCAATGGTAAGCAATCAATTCCCACTATTTCCTATTGTGTGGTCCACCTGATATTTGTGTCTCCCTCTTTTTATGGATTATATATTAAAATGATCTGTAGAAATGGAAGAACAGCGTGGATAAAACACATACATCATAGTGGGGCCCATAAAGGTTCGACATCAGCTAGCTGGCTGGTGTCCGGGTCGCTAGCCAAACCGCGTCCGACTAGCCCCTCCCTCGTTCCATTTTTGTTTCAACCTATCCCAACTAACCTTCTTCATCCTCTTAAACAAATGTGGTAATTTACCTTTTATTTTGTTTTATTTATTTATTTTTAAAAATCGTTTGGCAAGTTTCTAAATTCATGCTATTTCAACACTTCGGTGGGCTACACTATAAAATTATACCTAAAATGTCTAAATTCATGCGGTATGGCCCACTTGAGTGTTGGAATACTGTGATTTTTGTTAATTCTTTTATTGGCACATTAGATGAATGAAATTCTTCTTAGGTTAATTTGAAGGTGGACATGCATCAACGTGCTTGATGGAAGATATAGATCTCATGGATTTAGTGAAAGTGGCCAGCCTGAGGTAACTAGGTATGCTAGTAGGTTCTTTGGTGTAGCCTAACTTGGGTAGGCATGAAAACAGCTAAATTGTGCTAGCCGATCCATGGGTGGGACAAACATGCATCCAACCTATGTTGCCTATCAAATGCTACGTCACATTTATTATCATAGATATTAAAATCCAATTGAGTCCAACACTTAAATGGGCCACACCATAGTAAATGATATATAATTAGGTATAAAACCTCTAAATTCATGTGGTGTAACCCACGAGTCATGGGATGGCTCGATCTTTAGGGAATCCATTCATCTGGTTTGAAGTGGATTCGATGGTACATAACGGGGAACCCCACATGCAATTTCGACGATTTTAATGGTAAAACACCCGTATCAACTTTTTCTTATTCAGTATACCATTTTTTAACATATGCTCACCCACTCACATTACATGGGCACTTTAGCTATCTTATAATTTCAATATTGAAACAGAATCTGTCTACCACTAGGCTATGTAGCTGGACTCTTACACTGCTTGAGTGTTGAGTTGACCTTAGTCCAAACACATGGTTGTACACCTACTGGCAGAGTGAACATCCTCCGTATAAAGTTGTTTTGGCCGCATGGTTGAATTATGCGCCTGTGTCCATGTGAAATTCACACAATTTGGGCCCGAGTCCATAAATGAAGTTGATTCAAGTTTTAGGTGAGCTAGAACATGGAAGATAATTGGGATAGAAAGTCTAACCAAGACGAATAGAAGCCCAAAAATTAGGATAATTGTGATGGGTTTTTTTGACCCGTCGTCGATCGGTCGAGAGACCTGTTCGACCGGTCGAAGGCTGGTCTCGACTAGTCGTAGGAGTCGAGTCATGGCACGACTCAAAGTCCAGCAACTGTGGACTATTTTTCTTCAGAGTGCTTGACCAGTCGAAGGAGGTGCTCAACCGGTTGAGGACTCAGTTCGATCAGTCGAGGTTACGCAGATTCATTCTGCGATTTTACGCGGATTTCGTGTCACAAGTCCTTTCGCAACTGAGATACGGAAAGGAGTTTCTTAAAACTTTAAATAGGAGTTCCTATGGCTTTCTAGGTACAACAAGAGGTTTCCTAAAGTTTTACAAGGGATTTGCTAAAAGGTTTAGGGCTATTAAAGGTGAGAGAAAAAGGAAAAGAGAGAGAGAGAGAGAGGAAGCTTATAGAAGGGAGATTATGCTCTTGGAGGTTATCTACTGTGCAATCTATATCTCAACGCTTCTATGTCATCGTAATCGGTGAGATCTCTCTGTTTTTCCTTTTGTTTCTCACATTGTTTATCCACTCCTACATGAGTGAAGAAGTTGTAACGTTCTACTTCATAGTGGATTGTTGATCTGGACGAGGTCCCGTGGTTTTTACCTCTTTGAGGGTTATCCACGTAAAAATCTCTTGTGTGGTGTGTGATTGATGCATTGATTAATTTCATTGCTTTATTATCCATAATTTTGGTTTGTTCTGGAGGGCTAGATCCTAAGGTTTTGTGCAAGGCCCCCAATAAAGTGGTATCAGAGCTAAGTTCATTAAACGGGTAGGATCGATTTTTAATTATGGAATGTGGCTCATCAAGGATGATCAACCTCAATGGTTCTAACTGGACCATATGGAAGGCTAAGATGGAGGACTTGCTTTATTTTAAGGACCTATATTCTCCAATTTTAGGCATATCAGAAAAATATAAGGATATGACTGATGATGATTGGAAGAAGATGGACCAAAAGGCGGTGGGGTTTATTAGACAATGGTTGGATGATTCTGTGTTCCACCATGTGTCTACGGAAACCTCAGCCGCTAGCCTATGGCTGAACTTAGAAGGGCTGTATGTGAGGAAGATAGCCGGTAATAAAATTTTTCTGATAAGGCGACTTGTGAATCTCAAATTCAAGGATGGTGGTTCTATGGCCGAGCACATGAATGAGGTCAGTACTATAGTGAACCAACTCTCCTCTATGAAGATGGTTCTGGATGATGAATTGCAGGCTTTACTTTTGCTTAGTTCATTGCCTGACAGTTGGGAGACATTGGTGGTGTCTCTAAGTAACTTTGCGTCAGACGAAAAGATATCCATGGAACAGGTAACCAGTTGTCTCTTCAATGAGGAGACAAGGAGGAAGTCTCAGGGGTCTACTCAGCAAGAGGCCCTTGTGACACAGGAACGAGGGAGAGGAAAGAACAGGAAGGGCTGGAAGGCCCGAGATAAATCAAGAGGCAAGTCAAGTAACAGAAAAGAGGTTGATTGCTGGAATTATGGCAAGAAGGGTCACTACAAACATGAATGTCGAGTTAAGAAGAACGACAAGAAAGGAAAAGGAAAGGAAGATGAATCAGATTCCACTGCGGTCGCTTCAGATGACGACGTTGTAGTTATTCTTTCTGCATATCACAATATATGTCTCACGGCTACGAGTTAGGACACCGACTGGGTGATAGACTCGCGAGCTTCTTTTCATATGACTCCATGTAGAGACTTCTTCATAAGTTACAAGTCAGGTGACTATGGGTTCGTGAAGATGGAAAATTCTGGCGTATCAAAAATCGTGGGAGTCGGTGATATTTGTGTGAAGACCGATGTGGGCTGCACATTGGTTCTCAGGGATGTAAGGCATATCCCAGACTTTCGCCTCAACTTGATGTCGACGAGAAGGTTGGATGATGGCTATGAAAGCAGGTTTGTTGGTAGGCGCTGGAAGCTCATCAAGGGTTCGTTGATCACAGCTAGAGGAAAGAAGTATTGCACCATTTATAAGGCAAGTGTCAATCTGTGCAAGGGTGGGTTAACGCAGCGGAAGATTCAGCTATTGACATGTGGCACAGGCGTCTAGGCCACATAAGTGAAAAGGGGCTTCAGCTACTAACAAGGAAGCGGCTCCTTCCAGACGTGACAGGTACACCTCTCAAAACCTGTCTTGATTGTTTATCAGGGAAACAGCATAGAGTTTCATTTGTTAAATCTCCTTCTCATGTTAATAAAGTGCATGTATTAGATTTGATTTACTCTGATGTTTGTGGTCCTATGAAGACAAAAACCTTAGGTGGAGCATTGTATTTTGTCACTTTTATAGATGATTCATCTAGGAGGGTTTGGGTTTATGCTTTGAAATCCAAGGACGAGGTCTTTAGTGTGTTTAAATTGTTTCATGCTATGGTCCAGAGAGAGACAGGTAGATCATTGAAGTGCATCCGTACTGACAATGGTGGTGAATACATTGGCGACTTTCATGAGTACTGCAAGTCCCTGGGTATACGGCATGAACAGACGGTTCCCAAGACCCTCCAGCATAATGGTGTGGCTGAGTGAATGAATCGCACCATTGTAGAAAGAATCAGATGCATGTTATCTCATGCGAAATTGCCCAAGACGTTCTGGGGAGAAGCAATGCACATGACAATGTATTTGATAAACAGGTCTCCATCAGCCTCGTTGAATGGAGAAGTACCTGAGAAGGTGTGGACTAGACAGAATCCATCGTACAGTCATTCTCAGGGTGTTTGGATGCAGGGCATCCGTTCACGTACCAAAGAACGAGAGGTCTAAGCTCGATATGAATATCTGGTAGTGTGTGTTCTTAGGGTACGGTGACGAAAAATTCAGTTACAGATTGTGGGATCCGACCGAGAGGAAGCTCGTCAGGAGCAGGAGATGTGGTTTTCTTGGAAGATCGTTGTATAGAAGACATTGGTAAGCGGGAGAAGAACCGGCCTAGTTCGGGTGAGCTAGAGGACATGGATTCGGTTACTCCTCCGTGGTGCCTAATGACGGGGAGTGACAAAGGTACAGAGGATGGGGAGTTCCTTCAGAAGATAGACCAGGGGAGCAACCCCCACTTGATCCACCTATTGAGTCACAGGTGAGGAGGTCATCTAGGGATAGACAGCCGTCCAAAAGGTATTCGTCGCATGAGTATATTATGCTCATTGATGGGAGAGAAACAAAAGATTATTCTGAGATCCTATCTGACAAGCACAAGGAAGAGTGGTTGAAAGCTATGCAAGAGGAGATGAAATCCTTGCATAAGACCCACACCTATAACATGGTGAAATTGCCTAAGGGCAAGAAAGCTTTGAGCAACAAGTGGGTATTCAGAAAGAAGTTTGAGCAGAAGAATTCACAGACGAGGTACGAGGCTAGACTTGTGGTGAAAGAGTTTGGTTAGAGGAAAGCCATAGACTTCGAGGAGATATTCTCACCAGTGGTGAAGATGACATCCATACGGGTGTTGCTTAGGTTGACAGCTAGTATGGATCTGAAGATAGAGCAGTTAGATGTTAAAACTGTCTTCCTCCATGGTGACTTGGAAGAAGAGATCCACATGCACCAACCAGAAGGGTTCGAAGTCAATGGCAAAGAACATATGGTGTGTAGGCTGAAGAAGAGCTTGTATGGGCTGAAACAAGCTCCACGGCAATGATACAAGAAATTTGACTTGTTTATGTTGAAACATGGGTATGACAGAACGGAGTCGGACCACTATGTGTTCGGGTAAGTTCTCGAATGGTGATTTCTTAGATTCTTTGTTATATGTTGATGACATGCTCATCATGGGAAAAGACATCAAGAAGATCGATAATGGCAGAGTTAGGCAAGTCTTTTGCGATGAAAGACTTGGGCGGCTAAACAAATCAGAATGGAAATAACGTGACGGATCTGGCGGAAGCTCTGGTGTCACAAGACCAGATTAGATTGAGAAAGTCTAGAGCGGTTCAATATGAATATGCAGCGGTCGATACTCACAGATGGTCACTTCAAATTAAGCGAAAGACAATATCCCAAGACGAAGTCAAAGGTGGAAGAGATGCAAAAGATACCCTATGCGTCAGCTGTAAGAAGTTTGATGTATGCTATAGTATGTACATGCCCAGACATAGCATATGCGGTTGGTGTTGTCAACCGGTATCTTGTCAATCCTGGCAAAGAGCATCGAGCAGCGGTGAAATGGATACTGCGGTATCTAAGAAGCTCATCCAGGTTGAGCCTATGCTATGGTGACGGTAAACCTGTGTTAGAGGGCTACACAGGTGAAGATATGGCAGACAACATAGACTCCAGGAAGTCTACCTCGGGGTTCATGTTCACGTTTACAGGGAGAGCGATTTCCTGGCAGAGCAAGCTACAGAAGGTCGTAGCATTGTCGACGGCAGGCCGAGTACATTGCAGTCACAGAGGCATGTAAAGAGATGCTTTGGATGAAGAGGTTCCTATAGGAACTTAGCCTAAAGCAGGAGGAGCACGTTGTCTATCGCAATAGTCAAAGTGTTATACACTTGAGCATGAATCCAAGTCAGCATTCCAAGTCGAAGCACATAGAGATTCGGTATCACTGGATCAGGGATACTTTGGAACAGAAGGTGTTACAGCTTGAGAAGGTCCACACGGACGATAATGAGTCAGACATGATGACTAAGGCTTTGCTCAAGGGCAAGTTTGAGGTTTGTAGAAACCTGGCTGGCTTGAAGTAGGTGGATCCCTCCTAGGTCAAAAAGGGAGAGATTTGATGGATTTTTTTGACCCGTCGTCGATCAGTCGAGAGACCTGCTCGACCAGTCGAAGGCTGGTCTCGACCAGTCGTAGGAGTCGAGTCGTGGCATGACTCAAAATCCAGCAACTGTAGACTATTTTTCTTCGGGGTACTCGACCAGTCGAAGGAGGTGCTCGACCAGTCGTAGGTGGCTCTCGACAGGTCGAGGACTCGGTTCGACCAGTCGAAGTTACGCAGATTCATTCTACGATTTTGCACGGATTTCGTGTCACAAGTCCTTTCGCAACTGGGATACGGAAAGGAGTTTCCTAAAACTTTAAATAGGAGTTCGTAGGGCTTTCTATGTACGACAAGAGGGTTTCCTAAAGCTTTACAAGAAATTTGTTAAAGGGTTTAGGGCTATCAGAAGTGAGAGAGAAAGGAAAAGAGAGAGAGGAAACTTATAGAAGGAGATTATGCTCGTGGAGGTTATCTCTTGTGCAATCTATATCTCGTAACCCCATGCCTCGTAATCGGTGAGATCTCTCCGTTTTTTCTTTTGTTTCTCTCATTGTTTATCCACTCCCGCGTGAGTGAAAAAGTTGTAACGTTCTACTTCATAGTGGATTGTTGATCTGGACGAGGTCCCATGGTTTTTACCTCTTTGAGGGTTTTCCACGTAAAAATCTCTTGTGTGGTGCACGATTGATGTATTGATTATTTTCATTGTTTTATTATCCATAATTCTGCTTTGTTCTGGAGGAGTAGATCCTAAGGTTTTGTGCAAGGCCCCCAACAAATTGAAGATTCATGTGAACCACATCTAATGAATTTAGAGTATTGGGTATGACTTTACACCCATTCCTACGTGGGATCTTATACATGTTCTATAAGACTTTTATTAGGTGGATTCTACATAATCAATTGTTTGAATGATACTATTGTTGAATTATTTAGAGTAAGATACTAGTGGACCCATGACAGTTGTAATAAGTTCAAATATATAAAGAGTGTTGCACTTGGACTGTGTTACGTATCTATACTACAATTAAATATAAATTCTTATAAGAGTGTAGAAAGAACTACTTTATACTTACAGAAAATTCAAGTTGTTGGGATGCCTTGCACAAACCTTAGGATCTAGCCTCCTGAAACAAACCAGAATTATGGATAATAAAGCAATGAAATAAATCAAAGCATCAATCACACACCACACAAGAGATTTTTACGTGGAAAACCCTCAAAGAGGTAAAAACTACGGGACCTCGTCAGAGATCAACAATCCCTATGAAGTAAAAAACGTTATTAATCTTCTTCACTCACGCGAGGAGTGGATGAATAATGAAAGAATAAAGAAAACCGGAGAGATCACACCTGATGGAATGATGAGGACGTAGGGTGAATCGTATGAGATATAGATTGTAAGTAGATCGCCTCGACAGCATAACCTCCCTTCTGAATGAGCTTCCTCTCTCTCTTTCTCCCTCTCTCTCACCTTTGATAGCGCTCTTGTGTTTTTCTCATCGACACAACATACATAGAAAAAGCCTAGGGACTCTTTTTTATAGTTTTAGGAAACTCCTTTCCGCATCCTAGTTGTGAAAGGACTTGCACATCGCATGGGTGATTAATGCGCATTTCACACCGAGCTCGAGTGGGGTAGCCCGTGGGATACGGGGACACGCTCGGGGTGAGCGGCCCATGTGATTTAGGGCCCACAAAGGGAGTTCGGCCGAGGTCCTAACTCATGCGATGTGGGGCCTGGGCTATGAGATAAAGGGATTAATTCACTATACTCTAACAGTTCGAGCTTTTAGAGCGAGTGGTTAATTGTCCTGCATCACAAGTCCCACCGAAAGTTTTCAAAAGTGTAAGGTATAAAGATCAAGTTCATTAATTCCCATCTAAATAATTTACTATTATTCAAGTACGTGTTTTAGATTAAGTTCTTGTATGATTTATATAATCTTCCTAATTGATGTAGAGGTGATCATACATTCTGCAATTCAGTGTAACATACTCTTTCCTCGTGTAGTTCTCAGTAAGTTGTTGAAATGCCGTTAGCATGACTATGCTAGTCAAGCTACCGTATGAATCTGCTATGAATTTCCATTAATGTATATTGAAAGATAAAAAGTTCATGCCATCTGGTCGTTTCCTTTGAAGTTGGGAGTAAACAAGGTTGATCGTTACAAGCTCAGAATTTCAAATGAAAATAAAAATGACTGGTCAGTTAAGTCAAAAAGTGATGCTTGGAATGAAAATTAAAGGCTTAGGTAGTTGGTCTAGAAAGTGTAACTGGCCATCATCTCCAAAAGAGAGAGCTTTGTTTTTTTATACTCAGATGTAGTGTGATGGATGATATGTAGGCAATTATGAATTACTTTGAAATTACATCTCCCGAAACATCATGTATATAAGTTTAGATGTATTATAAGTAAGAAAAAAAAATGCGTACTCAATTATCTCTATCAGATTTATGGACATTGATTGGACGGTCAAAAATAAAAATTTTCCAACGGTCTTATTTCAATAAACAAGTATCCATGAATCAGTGGTTTGGATTGTATAACCAATCTAAAATTTAGACTGTAACTTGAAAACAGTGAGTTCCACAATTCAGCCAGTTTAATTTGAGCTAATGCATGCCCAGTGTACCATTCATGAGTGGCTGCGTATCAAGCGTCATCCAAAGCCGGAGTATCAAAGAACTCCCCCTTTTTTTTACCTCTTTCACCAAACCCAAGGTGGGAAAGTGGGTTGTTTGGCGTCTCATGAAAAACTAAAAAAAATCTACGGTCAGGACTTTGTTTTGAAACTGGGCCACATGCATTTCAGATAGCATGTCAGGCACCCGAATGAAGAATCTCTTGGGCTCCCAACCAAATCCATTGTAGGCCACACATTCGCCTGGTCTTTTTGTATACAAGACATTTTCACATGACCCACTTGCCATGGTACTCTTGCTTTTTACCTTTGTTACTCTGCCAGAGTACGACGCTTGATACGGAGACATTGTGTGCATCGCATACATTAGAAATTAAACCAAATTTGTGGAATTGACAGTCTCTACATGACGGTCCCCAGAAATTATGTTCCTTGAGCGATCTTAACTTCTGATTCATGGACAAATGTTTGTTGAAATTGGATCGTTGGATATCTTTCATTCTTAACCGTCCAATAAATGTCCACCAACTCCTGACAACCAGATTATCAAATAAGCAGAAAATTTCGTCCATGACATATCTAATCTGGGAACCATAATTTTGAGAGTTTAGTTCAACTTAACTGTTTGCCACGTATGCAATTTCTAAGTGCCGGCGTATCATGCATCACACTCTGCCCGGTAATAAAGTTTTTCTCCATGCTTTTGAGAGACTCCGCTTGGGCACTGGGCAGTGCTGTCTCCCTGACACTGACATCGTCCTTAAACTACCCCAATCAAACGGTCACAGCCCTTTATTATTATTATTATTATTATTTATAGATGGATCGCTATGACAGTGAGACCATTTTCACCCTCACCGTCCATTTGTCATGTCCTTAATTGGATGGGTTAGATTATTGGATCAATGGCGATTATGGGGCCATGTGCAATACACAGTGGAACCTCCTATCCAACGGTCCTTGATGACAACATCGCAACCATGGTGCAATTTGGACGGTAATAAGGTAAGAAGAATTGGCACTGGGTCACTGCTTTGTAATTTTATATAGGAGAAAATTATGTACGGCCGAGATTGCCCAACAAGCTGGGCTTGGGCCAAAGTTCTTGTACGGAATTGGGCTTGGACCCAGAGCTTGTACCATTTTGTTGGGCCAGCACTGGGTAACATCTCTGTCGTACAAAGCAAATTACAAAAGATAAGAGCAGGAGCATTCTCACTCGCTGACTCGATTAGGAACTCAAACGAGTCAACTTGACTTAGCGTGATTTTGAGCCGAGTCAACGTAAAATTCATCCATATGGCAAATTACCTAGAAAGCTACCACGTTCCATATATCTGACAACCTTCCAAACATTATTTGAACCAAAATGCCCTTCTCCTTGTCTTAATAGTTGTACAGTTTTATAAGGAAACCAAAAGTTACCTCGTATGTAATGCCAAGAAAGTGATGTGTTTAGAACCCTCTTTCGAGTACAAGCAATGACCAAGCTCATGGGAGGCACATTGATGTATATGTATAATCCATGCCGCCCATCCTTTTTGAAGTGTCATTTTAGGGCTAGGGTCCCAAATATAAGCTTGATCCAGAGCTCATGTGGGTCAATTAGTATTAGAAAATAATCGTGACAATGGAACCCACTATTCAACCCACATCAGGCCATGCAAAGAAAATCCCATATATTTGCTCCATAATGGCGTAATGAAATAGATGTTTTCTAGCCGTGCATTTGTACCCAATGCTTAGATGATAACGACCATTCTGCCAGGTGGGACATCCTCGGCCTGGCCCGCTAGGTGTACTATCCAGATCACCGCTCAAATGGCCATGGAAGTGTCTCAAACATCATATTTTTATCAAAACGTAGCTGGACCGAACCGCAAAGCTTCTGGTTAATTGATTACTAAGCTAGTCAGCTGAAATTGTAGGCTCTAACATGGTCCTTTGATGGGTGGCCTTGATGTAATCACACCGATGGTGAGTCCTGAGAAATGCCGAGGCTCATCCCCTCTGACCCACCATGTGATGATCCTCGCTGTCCACATCGAAGGTCCCACCATAGATGGGCCACATTGCGTGAAAAATCCACCAACTAGAGATCCTCATCAGCCACATATATACAAGTTTTAGCAATCCATGTTTCTTACCAACTCGCCTTTCTATTGCTTTGAGAATCTCTGACCAGTGAGATTTTTGCAATGCAGGCTGTCCATGAATGGATCTTCTAAACCGATGGCTTGAATCATACATGACGGGGATGGAGGGAGTGAGGCTTAGCATTTCTCCTTCAACCCCATAACGTCAAGAGCATGGACTTACCCACATTCATTCAAGAGCATGGATTGCCAACTTCCGAGTCGACTTGGACTCGGTCATCCAGTTTGGCATCCCAAGTCTGAGATGCACCTTTGGCATGTGGCAATGTGGGACATGTTAACAAGATCCAAGTAACTGATCATGTGGGGCCCAGTGTAGATTCCTGGGCTAAAGTTCAGGCAAGTCGACGTGCTAGGCAACCAACTCGTAGAAAAGAAATTGAACTTAAAAGAACCTGATCAACCATCCATATTTAATGCCTACTTGATGAATGAAGCAGTCTGATTTTGTAACCTGTTCGAAGTGGCGCCTTGGCGGGAATCTCCTTGTACCATTCAAAACCGGAAACCCATTTTGAATTTGCATTGGAATTCCCGCCAGCCTCTTCTGAATGGGCCAGGTTGGAGCTGCTGTGTCCCCAGTTGGAACACCCAACCTTCTCCCTTTCTTCTATGGCTAAAAATAGAAAATACAGAATTATCCATCTGTATATGGATTATGCCGGAACAGACGATGTTTGTAAGCTCGCAGCAAAGTCCCGGGCCCACAAGTCATAATGTATGATCTCTTCCAGAGACGGTTTCGTCACCAACTCCTTCCTGTGCTCCGCGCATGTGAGTTCCACAACCTTGAAGATATCAAGGTAGCTGATCCTGATTTTTGAAACAGAAAATCATGCATTCATCAGCTGAGTACTCAAATGACAAGCATCTACTTGCACCACCTAGTAAAAGATAGAAGACAATGATCTGAAAATGAATTTTGGCCTGTCAATGACTTATTGTATGTGGGGTCCACCACCTGCTAGGCTGACCGGGCCCACACCTGACTGGTCGACTTACTGTCAGTTCTTAGTACAAGTGTACCTAGGGGTGTCAACAGGCTGGGTCAGAGTCAGCTTGAGCCAGACCCTGGAGCACAAAACTCCCCAGCCTGAGATTGATCTGAACCAAAACAGGCTAAAATTTTATCAGGCCAGAGAACCCGACCCAATTACAGATCTGTCCAAGCCCAAGCTCGCACAGTCATAAATTTCTACACTCAGACTAATTTACATTATTATTATCATCATGGCCCAGGCCTTGCCTGACTTGGTCTGGCCAGGCCAGTGGACCAATGAGCTTGACCAAGCCCGACCTGATCATGAATGGAGCCCAAACTTTTAGAACCAACCCATGACGTGCCTGGCCAGAAGACCAGACAGGTCAACCCGACCTGTTGACACCCTTACATGCAACCTATGTGATGACCGAAAATGACAGAGAACTCCAGATACATGGCCTGGGTCTAGAGCACATGTTGGGAGAGTAGGATTCTGCTATAATGATCAAAGTGTTGCCAAGAATACATCAAGATAACAATGCATGGATTAAAAAAAAAAAGAAAAAGAAAAGGAAAAAGAAAACATACTTTTCATCAATGAACATTTCCACAGCCTTCTCATTAGCTGCACTGAGAACTCCAGTCATGGTACCTCCAGCCCGCCCAGCAGCATAAGCAAGATCCATGGATGGGTATTTCACATTATCAGGGGCTTTAAATGTTAGCGAACCCAACCTGCATCATTCATTTTGAAACATTACTGCAAAAAGCAAAAAGAGAACAGAAGTTCCTATATTCACCAAATAGTATTGATTTTTAATTCTAAAGGTTGCATTGTGTTTCTTTTTAATCTACTATCGATTTTTAATTCTAAAGGTGGCATTGTTTTTTATCATCTATAGTCCACTAATAAAATACCCGCCCAGAAGGGTTTTTGTGTTTTCCTTCACCTCACCCAAAAAAATGAAGATCAACCCTCCTAAACCACAAATAACTTGACATGACTCAATGGGTCCCTGTTCATGGCTCAGTGGTAGACCCTGTGGTTTCAACATTTAGGTCTTGGGTTCAAGTACCCATGCGGTGAATATGGGTGTGAGGGTTAGTGTGTATAAGAAAAATAAAAATAAAACAAAAAACCTCAACATGACTAGAAAACCAGTCAAGTCATGTCAACTCGAAAACTTTTACAAGCTTTATGAATTTTTTTCGGTAATATTAAATATTTAAAAGAACTCATTGATTGCAATCAACGTATGTAATAGACTATTAGATAGTGCCAGTCCCCAGCCTGGATAAAGGAGTGTTGCATCAGGTTGGCAGCTGGCATTAACTTTTGCCATAACTTTCATAATGAATCCGAACAATATGACATTACCTTGGGTCAATAGTTCATGATAGTGGAGAGACTGAGAAGAATGTTACCCATAGACTTTAAGCTGGGTGGAAGAAATGGAGATGTGCCTCTGGAGTTTTAAATGATTGTCGTGTACCACTCAAACTGAAAGGGAAATTTTGTAGGATACCTATAAGACCAGCCATGCTTTCCGAGACAATGTTGGGCAGTTAAAGGACAACATGTTCATGGGATGAATGTAGCTGAAATGAGGATGTTGAGATGGATGAGTCACAAGACAAGGAAGGATAAAATTAGAAATGAATGCATTCGACGGAACTTGGGAGTAGCGCGCATCAATTGGTAATAAGATGAGGGAAAGTAGACTTAAATGGTTTGGTCATGTGCAAAGGAGACCAAGAACTGTGCTGGTTAGGAGTGACTTGGTACAAGTCGAAGGCTCTAAAAGAGAAAGGAGAAGGCTGAAAAGGACGTCAATGGAAGTAGTAAGAAAAGACTTGATGACCTATGATCTAACTGAAGGTATGGCCCTCATAGAGTGGAACGGCGGAACAGGATTCTTGTAGCCAACCCCAATTAATCGGAATAACACTTAGACGATGACAACGATTTAATATTCAAAATATACATTATGTCGAGTTTTGCTGAGTGAAGGGAGTTTTATCAGGTTTTTTTTTTTTTCAGTGTTTTTGTCAAGTTTTACCAAGTTTCTAGTTGAGTCGAGTTTGGACCGAGTCATGTCCAAATCGAGTTTTTACGTCTTGGTAAAATCTAGTTGAGACGAGACTTGGGTGACTCGAGTCGAGTTTTTTCTAGTTTTTAAACTGCTTTCTTCTATTGGCGCATGGAAAACAAAAATGGTATGTCCTGGATCACTTTTATAGACGAGAGATATTTCCGGCATATTTTATGAACACGGTGAATTTCAGGTCATTATGTTCGAAAGACCAGTAACCATCGATACTTTTCCTGGATGTGCAATGCTGATTTTTAAACTGTATCTATATTGCAAAAACATCAAAATAACAGAAGGAAAAGAGATCTCTACTTGCAAAGATCGAGCCGAGGCCAGGTTATTTCGGAGCAGTAAATTCTGTCCGGCCATGATAATGTGTAAAGAATTGGTAGGCGCATATCAGGCCATCCCAACTGAGCTAGAACCGATGAATCCTGTGGACGAAAAAGGAAAATGAAGCATTGATGTTTTAGAATCATAATATTGGAGCCAAATCAAAACCTGTTCTTGTCTTCCCACTTCAGTCCCACTGCTTCCAAATCATAAGAAAGGCGAAATGGAAAGAAACAAGACATTAAAGCTGTGTTTGGATGCAATATCAAATTGAATTGCAATAATTAGTTCAATGAAGAAGAAAGAACAAACCCTAGTTACCTTTCATAATAGTCATAACAAAGGATTAGGGTCCAAAATTCAATCACATTGCACTTTCAAGTTGGGACTAAAACAGAATCTGACTGTCATTTTAGGCTATTACCTCGTTATGAATTCCAGGTAATGTCATTAAAGCTTAGTATCTTCCTGATGATTGACCTTTTCGATTCAATTCAATTGTGCATCCAAACATGGGTTAAAATCTTACACTTGATCATACATCTATATATGAAAACAACTAAATAAATAAACAGAAGGTTGTAAAAGAAATATCTATGGTGATAGAATAAAAGAGAAGTTCAAACCTGTGTTTCAATCATAGAATGTATGATTGACTGTGGATGAATTACAATCTCGATATCATCATATTCAGACCCATACAGATAGTGAGCTTCAATGACTTCTAGACCCTGTTGGGCAAACAAAATAAGTCAATTGTAGGATTGACTACTTAAACGCATGAAATGACATGAATGTATGATAAAAGGAGTTTAGACAATGAAAATGAGAAAGCAACATGCCTTGTTGAATAGGGTAGCAGAGTCCACGGTGATCTTCTTCCCCATACTCCAGTTTGGATGCTTCAAAGCATCAGCAACTTTTACTTCCTTCAATTTTTCAACAGGCCAATCCCTATCCAAGAACACCAATAGCAGATAGATGTTCAATGCAAGGTTTTCAATGTTGGACACATGATCAATGGTATTGCAAAAGATATTAGAATTTCTAAAGAGCCTGGAAGGAACCTAATGTATTCAATAAATTGCAAGCCGTTTATCCAAAATAACAAAAGTGGGACTAGTTTCTGTTTATTTATTTCATGTTTCCTTGGGGCCTCTTTGGACTGGCAGAAACCAAAAAGTAGATGATGAAAGGAAAACATGACATCTAAGGAAAACTATGGAAAAAGAAATCTGTGGAAAAGAATCCTTAAATAACCCGTTTCTTTTAGCAATCATGACTTCAATGGAAATTTGGAATAGTTAATGGTCAAAAAGTAAGAATTCTCTTTCAAAAGAATGGAAACCTCTATTTCTTAGGTTTTAGAGGGGAAAAGGAATGGCTATTTCTGAGGAAATCTGAGGAAGAAGAAATCAATTTTCTCAGACCTCTTGTCTTTAGCAAATGAGGGAAACCATCACATCTTAAGAAATACATTTCCTTTTCACAGTTACTTTTTTATTTCCGCCATTCAAAACAGCCCCTCAAGCAAAAACTCATAAGATAGACAGTTCAGATGTTAGTCTGCACTCTGAACCCTTGTAGAGTAGTCGCAAAATGGGTAAAAATCCAGAACGATTTTATATTTAAAAAAGCAACACAGATAGGTCCAAATTTTAGCTTCTTCCTCTTCTTCTTTTTTTACTATTCATTCGCCCACATCTTACATCCAAATAGGAAGAACCTTTAGTAAGTTTCAATATCTTTTGCTAAGAAAACTCTTTATAGTAAGTTCAAAATCTTTGGCTCCTTTGATGTCACTTTCAACAACTCCTCTCTAACACTTTTAGGGTGTGTTTGGAATCTTTGGATACATGGATTCCTTTTGGATTCCATGGATAACATGATGATTACCTAATCATAATTATCATGGTCATTGTAGAACAAATGATTCCAAAAATCGGGTGCCTGTTTGGGTCGCAAGTGAATTTCTCAAATTCATTAGACCACTATCACCTCGTTTCTTGTGCTTGAGAATTCCAACTATAGTTAAAAGTAATGGTTACTGTGTGGAGTCGACATATCCTAAAAGCCCATCTGCCTTGTCAGTGGAAAACAATTTCCATTTCCACATGGACTCCTTGTATCCAAACATGCTTAGAGTTATGTTACAATTTCCCACCTGAAAGCCCCTCCAGAAGCAGTCAAAATGATGCGGCGAAGTGCACCCTCCGGCAGGCCCTGTATACACTGGAAACAAGTACCACCCCTCAGATTTGATAAACTCAAGGTAGCAAAAACTATGACATACATGAAAATGGTAAACAAATAAGAGTTATTTCTGTTTAATTTCACTGCTAAAGGGAAAGCAAGATATGAATGATGTATCACTGGGGCTATTGATAGGCCAGGCTGGTGCCTTTGGTCGATCTGGTTCTTGCTTTAGGCCCACGGGCGGAGCCTGTGCCCAATAAATGGGTCAGATCTGACCTGGCCTGTTGACATCCCTGTGTATCCAGATGGCAGATGAAGACTTCCCAGGATAAACACAAATGGTAGAAAGAACTAAGCTTTCTTACCTGGAAAATGGCAGAATGTTCTGAATCCGCAGGAAGTATTTTCACTTTATGCTTGTCTGCTAGAGGAAGAACAAAGGGACCTCCAGCGATCAGGGTCTCTTTGTTTGCCAATGCTATATCTTTTCCAGCCTCTATTGCAGCTACCGTGGGCTATGTAAACAGGAGGGGAAAAAAAAAAAAACCACACAAACACCTATTCCATCAGATAGCTTATATAAAGCAATGCATCTACATTTTGCACATGAGCATCTTAGATGTAATCTAATGAATGTTATAGTCAAAACAATCCTACTTGGCAGTCTGTATGGGGGAAAAATCATCAGTGATCAAACAAGGTTTTTAACAAGGACTCAGAATGCAACTCTCAAAGGAGCCGAAACCATTAAAACTTGTTCTGTTTTGGCAGTAACCAACTAGTTACACTGTGATTTGTACTAAAATGTACATGTTTTGAGGGAATGAGTATGACTCAGTTCACTCTCTCCAGTGAAACTGAGTTGACTCAACTTGGGTCAACTTTGTTTCTGAGAAAAATGGGTTTTGCCTTTACCTTCAAACCTGCACAACCAACTATTCCCGTGACGACGGTGACAGCATCTGGGTGGCGGGCAACCTGAGAATTTTAGATCAGCACATGTTAACAAATACAATTGCCACTTGCCACCAAAGGAATTAGATACAACAAAAATGGTGACCAGCTGCCCACCTCTATAACACCTTGCTCTCCAGGAATAATTTCAGGCTTGTATTCGGCATCAGCCAACGCCTCTTTGAGTTCATCAACTAATGACTCATTTCTAACAGCAACCAACTGAGGTTTGAATGTTTTCACCTATTCAAAACAAAATCGAATATCTTAATTCATTTGGAAATGCAATCGAATTTGGAATAAGCTCCGGATTTTCCCCTTCTTTTTTATCCTAATGCATAAGAAAATTGAAAGATCACCTGATCGGCAAGAAGAGTCACATTTGAACCAGCTGCCAATGCAACGACTCTGAATTTATCTGGGTTCTCGGCTACTATGTCCAACGTCTGAAGGTACCCAAAAAAAACAAAAGGTTATTGTGGAAGAAAGATAAATCAACAAAAGGTCATGAGCCATTTCAACATACATGGGGAGAAAAGAAATCGGTTAGTAATGAAAGTGGGAGCAACAAGATATCCAAGGACTCAATCATCAGGGGGAAAAAAAAAAATTTTAAAAACCAATGAAGCTGAATCAGCTGACATTTGAAATTGAAGTTCTTTCATAGGCTTTGGCTAATCAGGGTCAGAAATTGAAAATTGAAAAAGATGAACAAATAAATTTAATGCATTTCAGCATCCAGAGTTAAATACCTGGGTTCCGATTGAACCTGTCGATCCAACGATCGAGATAGGCTTGGGGCCGTCCCAAGCGTTCCGTCCCGGCTCTACAACAGCTCGTCCCGGCCAGGCTGGAGGAGGTGCTTGTGCAGAACAACGGGCTCCCCTTACAAATGCTGTTCCACTCTCCTTTTGCTTCAAAACGAAGCCACCTGAGAATCCAAAAGAACAAACCATCATCACCAAAGCCTTGTCACAACAAATCGGGGTTGCCCCAAAAGAACTAATAAACAAATGCATAATTTCAGACCAAGCAACAGAATACATGATAGAATCTAGATGAATCCATGCCGCAAAAATCACTAAAACGGATCTGACATAACCACAATTTATGGTCAGCACACGCAAGGGATATCGCGATTCAATGGAATCCTAAATGCCCATCTGGGTGGATAAACAAACCCGCAAAACAAACTTGATCGAGATAAGGAAGAGATAGAAACACAAAATTCAAGTGAACTAGTTCAGCCAAAATCACATAATGACAATGAAATATATCCATCCTTTTTGGTGAATTGATCTCAAAAACACGCAGATACCAAGAAAAGAAAAGGCAATAAAATCCAAAAAGAAAAAAAAGAACAGGCAGATATACAATGAAGTCCAGATGAATAAGTACACGAACAAGCTAAAATGATGATGAAAATATACTCAGTCACACTTCGAAAACTCAGAATTACAAAAAATTGAATAAGCACATGAACACGTTCAAAAACTCAGAATTACACAAAATTCAAATAAAGAAATATAATAAGCAATTATTCTAGCACTTGACCTTCCACTCTATACCATATCCAATAACCACTTGCTCTAAAAGCTCTAGCCATTAAAGGATTGTGTATCAATGTATATCAAGGGACTTTAACAGTTTGGCCCATATTGGATTGTTTCAGACTGATACAAGCGGATAAACAGCGGTACGCTCCCGACAATGATTTAAACCTTGACAGAGACCTACGGCTGCATGGTCAGATGATCTAAACTGTCCATTTGGTGGAGTGTACTAGGCACGACCAACGGTACAAATTTCGCAGGTACATATTCCGAATCCACTGATCAATGAATTCCTTGCCATTTAAATGTGAACCATTGAGGAATTTTGTTTTCAACTATCGGATTGAAAGCCGATAACCAGATGGCCGTGTTGCCTATCCTAGGTGATTCTTGGATTGTGGTCCATCCACGAGTGGGCCAGACAGATGTACGGTTTGGATAATCCCAACATGCAGCCTTGTGGGCTCATCCATGGTTGCACAGCGCAAAAGAACCACATAAACGGAGCGGAGTAGCCGTTACCCCGGTAACACCTTAGTGAGTGTTAACCTAACCGTGTGGGGACCACGTTGATGAATATTTTGTATATCCACGCCGTCCATCTGTTTTTCCATATCATTTTAGACGCCATTCCAAATATTACGCAGATCCAAATCTCAGGTGGACCACACCACTAGAAATAGTAATGAATAACCATTCAAAACTTTTTGTAGGCCAAAAAAGCTTTGGATCAAGCTGATCTTAATATTTTCCCTTCATCAAGGTCTTCTTGACATTATCAACAGGTTGGATGGAAAATAAAAACTACGAAAACCTTATGATTGGCCCTTTGGAATTTTCAATGGTGAGACACTCAATCACCACTATTTCCTGTGGTGTGGTTCACCTGAGATTTGGATCTGCTTAATTTTTGGGTTCACGCCATAAAATAGGCTAGAGAAACGGATGGACGGCGTGGATATAAAACACATCATCAAGGTGGACCCAAACGAGCGCTTTCGAAAAAAAGCACAGCCGAGCTCGCAGTTGTTGGTCCACCTCAACAAGAGGCAGGGGTATTTTGGTCAATGAGAAAAGATTTGATACTCCGGCAGAGTGTGATAGTTGATACCCGGAACTTCCAAATTACTTAAAATTCCACACGTGTCATACATGTAATGCATATCATACTATTCAAGTTATAATCTCAGATTAGATGTATCAGGAACAAAAAATTAAGCTTATTTGATGATCCGGTGTACATTCATTGGACGGTTAAAAATGAAAATAAATAAATAATGGTCGTATGTAGGCAGTTTGGCTTGAGTTAATCATGCCACGTGTACAATTTCTGAGTACCTGCGTATGTAGCGTCATACTCTTTCAGAGTATCCAATAATTCAAGTTAGCAAAACGAGAATCAACCGTGCGTACGTGGAATACGCGCGCAGCTGAGCTTAGTATGATCCTCGACTCGAGAATACCTATGATATCCTCGGGTCTTCCGTTTACATAATCAGGCCAATAAGATTAATTGATCCAAACCGTTGGTCTGATAAACCGTCCCATGGATGGACCATGACCCAAAAAATCTCCTCTATTTTATAATCCTAACCCTCGATTGGCATCCCTGCAGATAAATCGTTAAGAAATGAAATACAGCAACGGTCCACATCCAACTGAAAAGCAAAAAAAAAAAAAAAAAAAAACGAAAACGCTTTGACCTCCCAAGCCCACGAGATCGATGGTCCTGGTAACCGACCCATGGGCCCTACAAACTCGAGGATAACATGGATACCGGCTGTCGAGGATCATACAAATCCTCAAAAGCGAGACTCTGGAAAAAGGGGGGGAAAAAGACAGACCTTTGAGCTTTTGAAGGCTTCCTTTACTGGAACCGATGAAGGAAATCGATCCAATTTCTCCCGGAAATGAGAATTTCAAAGACATCTCTTCCTCTTCTCGAAGTAGGGGCAAAAGGGGAATTTAGATAAACAGGGAGCGATCTTCTTGGAAAAATGAGAAATGGTTTTCTCCGAGAGTATTTTAAAAGGCCGTCGCGAAGAGAAGCGGCAATAAAAGACGAGAAACGGAAAAAGGGTATCTGAGAAATTTCTGGACGGGAGCGATCTGGTTTTATGCTCTCTCCGGCAGCTTTTCGAAGCTTATAAAAAGGAGAGGAGGAGAAATGCGTAGGCTACTCGCGGGGATATTTCCTACCTTTTACACGTGTAGAGGCTGTATCCGTTCGTGTGGATGGCCACGTAGTTTCTGTACCTTAGATGCCAAAATCAGTATCGTACACTCATTAGGTAGGTCACACTTAAACGTTGAACGTGGACTGCTGTAGTTTTTTTCTAAATATTTATTCATATGTGTGGCCGATTGTAAGAATTTAACGGCTTGGTTTTGAGGCATAAGAATATTGGTTATGATTTCTGTCTGATGAACGGATCTGATCTTCGACTCATACTTAATGCTTACTCGTGCGCCTGCGAGTAGGATTGTCTGGTGGGAATGTGTGAGTAGCATCAGACTTATTAAAGAAAGTACGTGTGGCGCTGTCAAATTATTTTGTAATTCCCTCGTGAATTGTTTGTCTGTTTTAAATGGTACACACGAACCGAGCTAGTTACAAAAGGTTAGCTTCATCTAATACGATTTTAGAAGAGTTAGATGTTGCCGTTGTCGTGTATCCGTAAATAACAGAGTAACTTGATGTTACTGGCAAAGCACTCGGTGCCATACAGAAGATCGATGCCATCACACAAGTGTCTGATGTCATTGGAAAATTATAAAAATTCTATATTAGTTACCGAAATATTTCACCATTGCTACTCAATGTCATCGTGGTAAGTTGATGTCGTTGACATATCCTTGATAGGTAGTCAATTCCATCAAAGTCTTATTGGGCATGCACAAACTTATGTAAGTATAGGACTTGTTTTCTATTCCAGTTATAATATTATATATATTAGGTGTAATTAAAATTTGAGTGGAGAATATAATATATGGGGCTTTTTAATTCATTCTTAAGGGTTTTAAGTGCATATCTTATACTTATGAAATATATTTGAGGCTTATTTGAATATGTGACTCTCTATCTTTTCTAATTTTTGTTATCACTATGATTCATCGCTTTAGGCATTTTGATTCAACTCTATGTGCTTCCATGGTTCTTTTGTGGTTCCCTAAAACTAGAATGGTAATTTTAAAGGCAAACTTGAGCACAAGAATAGCAAGGGTGAAGTGCTTGAGCTCTAGCTCGAGCTTCTTAAGTTTGAGGAGAGGGTCGATTAATCAAGCCAAACTTAGCCCAACTTTACTCGATGTTGAGCCCTAGTTTTACATACAGGTATGATGGTTGTTTGGACCACCTAAACTTGTGGTCCTAAAGATCTTTGCTGCATCTGCATCTGTTGTAGTCGAGAGTGGGCCACCGTTAGAGGCCAGCTGCATGATGAGTAGCATGCCCCATTGTGGACGGGGCATGGCTACAAAATCTGATCGATTGGGAAAATCCAAACCTCCAATTAATAATGATTTCTTCGATGAATTTGGCTTATGGTTGATGATAGTCTGTCCTGTATTGGACGGTTTAGAGTATGCCATTCTGCATGCGTTATGTATGGTTTTACTTCACTACCGTATCAAATAACTCATCAATTTTTTAGCTATCTGCATCTATGCCACCTATCAACGGTTGGGAAATTTTCAATCATTCAAATGAAGGACTCCTGCAATGGCTTCATTTCATTCGGAGGTGTTTGGTGCATGGGATTAAATGGATTTAAATAGGATGGAATTATTCAAAATACAATGATTACACTATGTCAGGTATTGTAGTCTAATCCATGGCTTGGAGGCCATCCCACTTCATGTTTGGGAAACAGAATGGCTACTCGTCTTGCCACTATTGTTCATGCCTTGTAGGCCCCACCATGATGTATGTGTTTCATCCATGATGTCCACCCATTCTTCCATGTCATTTTATGGAATGAGCTGAAAAATGAGTTCGATCTAAATCTCAAGTGGACTGCACAGTTGGCCCTAGGAGGTTTTTAATGGTATAATTCAATCACTACTGTTTTCCCATGTGTGGTCCACCTGAGATTTATATATACCTCGTTTTTTGGATCAAACCTTAAAATTATATTTCAAAATAAATAAACGGCATGGATAAAACACATAATGATGGGGTTCACATAGCACCGACCATAGTCACGTGAAACATAAAGTAAGATTGCAGAAACCTGCTAAATCCGTGAAGGGGCTTCACAACCAATACGTCATGTGACTGCCAAAAACAGGCTGCATTGATTAATGAGATGTTAAAACCCACACCGACAAAACCATGCGTCAAACTCTCCCTCATGGATTTTGACTAATTGAACGTGAAACATGAACTCTCTCTCTCCCTTCAACCTTCGATGGGCCATTGATTGAATCCGACCACTGCAATGCTCTGGCTCCTCGTCCATTCGCGGTGGGGCCACATGTGGGCGTGCTCCCGTCACCATACACATGCGAGTGGAACATTACGTGATGTTTTCATGGCATCCAGACCGTCCAGAAGGGTCACCCGACCATGAAATTCGGAGGAGTTAAAAATCAGGATGATCCAACCTCGGAGGTTTTTGGGTGGGTGTCCACTATTTTCTTGGATGCAGCCCACCGTGTTGTTTTTGTATAATCCAATCTTCCCATAAAGTGGACCCATCATGATAATGTTAGTTCCAAAAATTCAAGCCTATATAATCATCATGTTTGGGCCACACCACTGCAGACAACAGGAAACCACCCAAATTCCTCCAAATTCACAAGGGCCCCACACGATGGTTTGATTAGTCTGGCTTTCGAAGGCTCTACTTTCATGGTGGGAATACCCTTCTGGACGGGTTCGATGCCATACGCCGCGGTGGGCCCCACCTGCCACTTTCGTAGAATAAGCTAATTCTACAAAACTGACGTAGGATCCGGCCTCATAAATACGGAATCGTGGCTTTACAACTTACAATACAATACGCTATCTGCATGTTAATGTGACCTAACCCGCATCTTAGGAGAAATAACCCTTCAACCGTACACCTGTTAGAGGGGAATAGGATCTAGACCATGCTTATGGTGGGGCCTACCTCGGACGGTCTAAGGACAAAACTCTACACGATTTGGACTATTCTAGACATTCAGTTGGTAGCCTCCAAGTGAATGGTGAAAATCAAAAGTTGTTAACGGTTGACATTCAACGAAAAAAAAAAAAATCATGGCTAGAATTGGCTGATCATTTTGGTTTTAGACATGGACCATCCACAGCAAGTCCCACTGGGTGGATCGTCATGATCCACTGCCCCTCCAGCCACTTAATTTCAGAGTTGCTGTTATAACATATAAGAGATAGTTCGCTACCGTACAGTTCCATCCAACACGTTGATGGATGAAATCATTTACCATAGAAATGGCACATGTGGGTGATGGTCCGAACCATTTATTCTTTGTGGTCCACCATTGATTGGCCCAAGACAAGAAATTTCTTAGATAGGACGATTCTAGCTGTATAGTAAATGGGTCTTCTCTCACTGAATGTGAGCCATTGCTGACTTTTTTTTAGTGTCATTATCACTGCAGCTTCCTTCGGTGTGGTCCACAGGAGCTGTAGACATGCTTCATTTTTAGCACCATAGCTTAAAATGATACGAGACAAGCGATGAGCAGCGTGGATAAAACACTTAAATCACGGTGGCCTCCACAGAGGCCTGCCCGGACGGATTACCGGGGTAGGACGCAATCCACGTCCCAGTAACAAGAGTCGCTAGCAGCAGTGCCGAATATGCAATCCACCGTCGGGTCTCATGCCTGCTGTTGCACGTACAAATGGACTCTGAAGTGAAACACTGAAACTCGAGGGAGCACACTTTTCCCTCACTCGCTCTCACATGTGGTGATTTAGCATGCGTGAGAGAGATCCATGCCGTTCATTACCCAGTTGCAACTTATCGTTTCCCTGAAGGAAAAATATGGCAAGTTTGTGTTGTTATTTAATTTGGACACGTGTTTATATGTATTATGAATGACCCAATTTTAATTATATATGTGTGAGTATATAAGTGCCGATTGTATCATGGTTGTATTTGACTTGAATTGAAAAGAATGCATTATTACCTTAGATGCTGAGATATACCAATTAAAATTAAATTTATGGAACCAATTATCTATTCGACCACCAATTGGCTAAGGTCATCAGACAATACGTGGACTGTTTTGCTTTTGAAAACAAAGACATTTTCTACTAAAGTAATAGCTCAACAAAAGTAATATTAAAATTTTAATTTTTTTTTAAAAAAAGATACATGCCAATTTTATTAATTTAAAAATAAAAGAAGTACCATCAATAAAGAAAATAAAATAAAATAAAATAAAAAAGCAAATAAATTATCAACGGTAGCTCAAACTAGTGAAATAGTCATGATCATGATGTTCTTTCAAAACTCGATGGTCGTGAAACGGTTGTGAAGAATTCAAACAGTCATGAGATAGTCATAATATTTGGTTGGCAAGGTGTCTAGAAAACCGCTAAGTGAGAACTTAGAAATCTGGAAGATTCACGACCATCGAGTTTTGAAACTAAATATCCACAAAGTTGTGGATATTTAACTTAAAGTAAGCTAGTTTATTACAATGATGTGCTGAGCAAAAGCAGAAACTAAACTAAAACTAAGCTAGGTGTTCCAAGCTTATTACAGCATAGTGTTAGACAAAAAAGTGGAGGTATTTAAGATTAAAGTAATTGAGATAGGTCTCTGTTGGGGACAAAAGATAAGCAATGTTGAGCTAAAAATGTTGTGTGATTATGTTGGCACGAGGCCTCAAGCTTCTTTTCTTCTTCTTCTTCTTCTTTTTTTTTTAATTTTTATTTTTATTGCTTTTTATAAACTTAGTTGAGGCGGTGACTATAAAATCTCGTGCAACTTTCCTTTATCCTTAATGTAAGTGTAACATCCTAGATTTTCACTGTTTTGGATTTCCAAAAAATCCTTGAAATTTTTTTTTCGTGTAATTAACTTATAATATCACTTAATGACCATTAACATTCAATGTTAGTATATACAGGGGTGAAACCAGTAAAGAACCGCACAAGTTAAATTAATCAACTGTAGGAAGCCAAAAAATCCACCTGATCACTTGAACATCAGTTGTAGCCCCATGATTTACTCACATAGGACCTAAATCTAACCGACTCATCGCTAACTAATCAAGACAATCATGACTAAATTAAAGATCTAACCGAGGCCGAATCAGATAAGGCTCAGATCTTGACTAATAGACCAAATCAACCTCGTTACTCTTTTAGCCTAAAACCGACGGTTTAGAATAATCATGACTAAATCTCTACTTTCACTAGTTATAAATACACCACATTATGAATATAGTTAATCCAAACCCTAATCATCACCCACGAGAAATCTCAATACCTAATTCGTTCAAAAAATGTCCCGATTTTCTGAACAAGCTCTACACCGTTCGTTGGTGGGCCACTAGTTACAAAATTATAGAATAATATCCGTCTTACTGGGCTTGACATCCATCACGGGAGTCGGACCTGGGAACGGTCCAGAACCGCTCAACTTGAGCCAAAAGACGAGTGCATGAGAAGTGCAAATATCTTAAAGAAAGAATTTGAAACTTAAGTGAATTGGGTCGTCTACTCTTATGCAAAGTTGAGAGTTTCAGACCGTCAGTTTGCGACCAAACTTCACACGTGAAGTAAGGATATTTTTCTGCTCATATCCGTATAGCCACGGCCTCGATTGACCATTGGTGGCCGTTAAACAGATTTCCAATCATATCCGTTGATTGGCACATCCAAATGGCGAGCCGATTGTATCCATATGTAGATCATCATTAGGGTTAACTATCCTACGGTGTATATCGACTTGTACACCCTATAGTGGGCCCTAAAGGCTAGAAAAATCCTCCCATAGAGCTAATATAGTAAAAACCCAACACTTGGGGCCATTTGCACCAAATCTGGCATTATAAAATGAGCTTCTTTTGGGCACCCCTCTCCCCATACGATTTTGCCCTAGAAAAAAGGAAAGAGAGAAGAGAGAAAGGGAGAAAGAAAAAAGGAAGAAGAGAGGAATGGAGAGTGAATAAGAGGAAAGGTAGGCTATAGCTCTAGTGGGGCTCAAAGGAGATCGATTCTTACAACTCCTCACCTCTTCCTCAACAAATCCTTCACCCATAACCGAAAGAGCCCCTCTCCACCGATTGAGTAGGTAAAACTCTCATCTCTTAGAAATCTCTCATGTTGAGGATGGATTCACATGAGATTCTAACATACAAGTACATTGTCTTAGGATTTCGACCGATCGACACTGAGTTCGGCGTTCCTAGGTCGTTTTTCAAGTCTTCAACGATCCATAGGTGCGGACTATTAACCTTAGGTAGCCTAGCACCAATTGTAATATGAGTCTAATTATTTTGTTAGTTTGGATGATGCATTTGGAGAATCTAGGGAAATACCTAGGAATTGTTGGATTGTTTGGAATTGTATGGAATTGTATGTCATGTTGATTTTCTCATATGATGTTGTTCTTGCCTCTCACATGATTTGGTATGAATTGATGATCTCATGTTTATGTCTTGTTTGGTTTTCTCCACATAATGTTGCCCTATAGCATGTATGCCTTATTAATCCTTGTACAATTTGGCTCTATGAGATGTAGGAAGTGCTTAACTTCCTCACCAACCCACACAACACACATGCACCTTTATTCATGATATTGTTAGCCTCTCTTGCTAGGAGATTCTGAATTGTATGATGAGGAGTATGAGAACTTGATGTTGTTTATGCTAGTTAATAATCCTGTTAGATGACATGTTGTAACGCCCCGGATTTTTGCCAACCTGGGATTAGACGTCCTTAGGCAATGGATCGATTCTAAGACCTTATCAACTTGTCAGAACTAAATCCCACAGTCTAAAAATCGCTCCTTAACCATTTTCTTCACAAATTCCACCCTTCACTACCTTGTGCTTTCAAATTTTTTAAAAAGCACTTCCATTGTAAATAGACACTATCTTAAACTAGCTAAGTAGTATAACTTGGATCAGTTTCAGATACAAACTACAAATGACTAAGTACCACCTCGACAGAAATCTCATAGGACTAAATTCTTTAGAAATGAGACAAAGTGATTAAGTGCTTAAAACTAGATTAGCTACGAAATCCGTTTGAATCGCTTTAAATACGATCTATAAGACCCAAAACTTGTAGAATCATTGATTTAGGTTACTCTAAAATCTAGGATCAATCTCATTACCTGGGCCGCTGCTCTGGGAGCATCTCAAAAACTTCGTATTAGTCATCCACACATCTAAGTCCGATTAACACACCTAAGGAACTAGGACCGCCACTTGGGCTTAACAATCATCTCAAAAATCGGCCTTATCAGATGTTCCACGGCCATTCGTTTCGAATCGGAGCGAGGTAGTGTGAAAAACACTATTCATAAGCCAAAATAAATATCCGGAATAGTGATCTGGCATCGTTCGTTTGACGCGTGATAAGCAGACATCATGGCCGTCGAGAATCGAGATTTCAAATTACACCCTCGGATTAAGAAAAATTTCGGGAACATTTACATGTACTTGGAATTTCGATCGACGCCCACCGACCGTCGGCCGAAAGTGGTCCGCCACGTGTGATCCGGGTATCCGATCGAGTCAAAAACGTAATCCCACGTAGATCCATCGATGGTGAGCTTAAGTCGACGTTTGGTTCAAAGAGGGCCACCGAACTCCCCTTTTTAGTGGAAAAGTGGCGAAGTGCCTATATAGCGGATCACCCTTGAACCCGAGTCTATTTTGGGAATGTTTTAGGCTATATAAGAGCTTAGAGCACCTCTCTTCCAGCCATACGAATTTGGGTTTTGGGAGAGAGAAAAGAGAGAGAAAGTGAGGAAGAAGTGGGAGAATCTATAGTGGTTCCTCGCCATCCAATGCACCACCACTTCCTTGACGTTTTTCCGGCGTCATCGACTAGGGTTTTAAGGTAATAAACCCTAACCCTAGGTCCTGAATTTTGGTAGGATCGTTGTAGGCTATGTAACAACTAACTTGGGATTCCGCTCTTTAGGCTATTAAACTCCAGTATACTGGAGGTTCTTACTTCTTATGGACCGATTCGTTGAGTTTCAAAAGGCAAAGGTGAGGACTTTAAGTGTATAAGTTACGGTTTTCAACGCTTTCAATGTCAGATAATGGTAGATTCATGATCTGCATGCAATTGCACATGTACAAAGTGCTTTCCGTTTCCTGTTTCGATTAACGTGGTAGAATTTGGAATTTCACATACTCTTAGTATTCGTATAAATACCGTATACGTATTTTTTGGGATAAATGTTTGACATGTTTATTTAATGTATGATTATATAATATATGAATAAAATACTAGTTTGGCGAAAGGATCGCCAAAATACATGTTCACTTGTAAATGTGACGTATGTTGAAATTGTGTATGTTAGAAATACCGTATCACGTATTTCTTTTGGAATAATGTTTGACATACTTATTTAATATATGATTATACAATATATGAATAAAATATTAGCTTGGCGAAAAGAATCGCCGTATTACAAGTTCCTTGTAAACACTATGTATGTTGAAATTGGGTATCCTGGAAAATACCCTATACGTATAAAATTTCTTGATGCAATTGTCATGATTAATTCTTTGTAGTAATATATTATACATGGATAAAATACTCACTTGGCTAAAGGATAGCCCTAATACATGTTTTTCTTAACATACGCCATGTATGACGTAATAGTGTATTCTAAGTTTGGTGGAAATGATGAATGAGTATAGAATCCTCATTCGTGCTCGCCATGACTAAATGTCATGGAATCATGATTGTTGTATTGGCGATACCCTTTTGTGAAAGGATTTTCCCTAGTTCACGCCACGGCCAATATATACTATATACGCCGAGATGTGTGGCCCAAGTGTTTGCGGAAATGATTGAATGAATATGGAACTTGATTCTACTTGCCATGACCATCCGTCGTGGGTGTACGCGTGTTATGATTGAGGCAACTCCCTAGGGAAAGGATTTGGCCTAATGCCTATGTGATCGACATATGTCATGTATGTTGATGTATGTTTGTTTAAGTGTTTCTTGAAATGCCCGAATGAGTAGTGGTTAGTAAATTGTAATGTTTTAGGGTGTTGAGATGGGATTCTCAACTACTCTACTGAGACATGTATGACTACCTCCATGAGGTTATTTGCTTAAACCGCTTACTTGTAATATATGTGTTTGTATTCTATTGATGAAGTGCTTTACAACATGCTTTCTATCATGCTTTATAACATGCCTTATAACATGCCTACTAGCATGCTTTAATTACTTTGTTATTATGCTTTACTCCACATGCTTTATGGATGCGAATTGATTGTGTTTGGGGCTATGATTATAGTCCGGACAATCCACTGCAAGTGAATTCGTGGTTGCAATTCATTTGCCACGTGAGAGGTGTTCGACGAACCCGAGTCGTACTTCGGTTGGCGATAGTGGTCGGCCACGCGAAGTGCTTATGCACTTCATGTCGTTCAACTTGTTGTGCGCTCGAGCTATGTAGAGCTCGTCAAGTAACCCGATTTGTCTAATGTATGTTCACCATGTTTGGTCGCCTCTGCTTGAACCCAGGGTACCAAACTTACCGGTGAAATCCTTTTAACCATGGTACCTCGATCCGCTAAGACGCATGAGCCGGGCATGGTGGTATGGGACACCGTGGTCGAAAGTTGTCGGATTTCCCACGCCGGGGTCATGTACCTCCCGTAGTGACCATTGCGCAACCAACCTCGTGAGCCGATTATGGTGGTATGGGACACTATATTCGAGTTGTCGATACTTACGGCGAGAGCCGAAAGTACGGTGAGAGACTTGTGCGTCGTTTGGCCCAGCGACGAGTCCTCCGTAGTATCATCGAGTATACTCCAATGTCCTGTGATTGGCGACGAGTCTTTTCACAAAGAATCGGAGTATGAGTTGAGCCGAGTACGGTGAGACCCGTATTCGAGCCGACGGCTAGTGATTGAGCAGTGCACGGTGAGATATGTACTTGAGCCGACCGGCCGAATTGAGCCGCATACGGTGTGAGATCTCGTATCCGAGCCGACGGGTGACGAGCCCTTTGCGATGCCTTCACTACGCTTCTCAAACCATAACATCGTATGAGATTAACTAGGATTGACGACCCTAGAATGGATCATGTTTGGGAATGATACAAGGGAGGTACCTTAGTTTCCCAATACTGGCTTGATTGAAATGGACTAATAATAACTCGGTAATCATGATCATCATGCACCGCATGTGCTTTGTAGATGTGGCGCACTAAGGGAGTAGATTCGCGAACGTAAGATGATGTCGCTTGAGGGTGGTTTGGCAAGGGCATACGGCATCATGTCATATCATTTTGCACTTAACAAGAGTAATTAGAAATGTTTGATTTGTACTTGCATTATCATTCTTGCTTGATTGATTTGATAACATGTTAACCTATGCTTTCTTCGTTCCACCGAGTTGATCACTCACTCCCACGTTACGAAGGACGGTGTTTGCAACACCAACCCATTTATTGAGTTTCGTGGTGGTGGCGATGCTTGTGAAGCTGAGCGGGACTACTTCTGATGATGATAGGGGAATTCTCCTATCTCGTATCTCTCTGACGGGTCTCTCGAAGACACCAGTCTTTGATTAATGGATGATGTATTGACGGGGCTATGGTATTTGGGATAGGAGACATTACACTTCCTCACATTAGGTATATTTTAGAAGCGTACTTGTAAATATTTAACACTGGTAACATTATCACACTCTGGAGACTCATTATAGTTCATATATTTTATCTACCAATCACAGTCTTCCGCTTGCTAATTTACTGTCTCTGGAGTATGATATTCTGTTTTGGCTTAATCTCACTCATGTTCAATGCACAAGTATAGTCGACATTCAAACATCATTCATTTTGTTGCATAAGTGATGTTCTGGAACTCGGAAGTTGAGTTTACGCTCGACCCCCGATTTTCAGGGCGTTACACATGTTTTGAATTACCACCCAAACCCTGGGGTTGGTTAGGAATACAAGAAGAGCGAAGGCGACCCCGTTGATAGGACCGTCTTGAGTCTAAACCCATGGATTTGGGCGAGTGTGTGTGGGCGACAGTAGTTAGACTACATGGGTCGCTCGTACTCGATGTCGTTCTGCCACGTACTTTTCTGAACTCATGCGGTTTAGTCTACTGGCTGACTAACCTTGTTTTGTTAAACCTGTTTGCTCATACATGTATGGAACCTGACACACCCTACAACCGTTGTAGCTCATCGATAACCACCTGAAGCCGATCCACCGTCTCATCAGCCAAGCATGGTGGAATGGGACACTGTGTTCGAGCTGTCAGCCTACGCTGGGGTGACGAACCCTCTCCGTAGTGACCGCGAGCGATCCCAGTTCTCAGTACTCCCCATGTGCTTGAATTCGAGGATTGGAAACCTAACGGGATCAAGGATCGCGGTGCCCTGGCCTCGCTCGTTGAGGGGTCTTGGCATCGCAACTAGTTGAGACATTGATATATGGGGTGTATCAGATTTCCCAACTTGCTGGATGAATGGACTTAACTAAGAACTCGGCTAACATGATCATATCGCACTAGTTAGGGTGGCGACTCGGCAGTCGAGGTCGCTATGAGGGAGTGTTGGTCATATGCGATCGTTAGATAGAGTCGCTCGAGGGAGTGTTATGGCGAGGGCATGCATCATATCATCTATCATGCATACGCATTAATAAGATTAGATAGGTGTCTATGAATGATTGTTTTTCATTATATTCATAATATAACTGATGTCTGTTATAACTTAAGATTAATAACGCCCATTGAGTTGATCACTCACTCTCACTCTGGGATGGTGTTTTAAAACACCAACCGGATTCTTCCGTAGTCACAGGTGACGAGGAGTATGAGGAGCCTGGCGGCACGAGCTTAGACGAGGAGGACGAGCTGTCCTACTTTCAGTTGATTGGCAGCTCTCCATCAGCTTGACAGGCGGGATTTAGATCGCTGAGTTGTGAACTCAGCTTTATTTTTTTGATATATCATTCTTTTTGTGGTTTTGTTGGGCAACGCCTTGTGCGACCCATTTATATCCTTGGATCTGTATATATATTAGATCTCCTTCATTTCAGTAGACTTGTGTAGTTGTGCTTTATGTTCCAGAAAATTCTAGGTTGCGCATTTAAACCTGATTAAATGCATATTAATGAAAATCGGTTATAAGTGACCACGGGAACTCGGGAGTCGAGTGTATGCACGACCCCCAATTTTCAGGGCGTTATAAGATGGTATCAGAACAATAGTTTGGAATCAATTAGGCCATGGGTCATGAACTCACTAACGCGTCTAGGGGTGCACACGGGTCGATTCGGTCTGATTTTAGGGTGAAACCGGAACCGAACCGTTCCTAACAATTCTGCAACTATTGGAACCGGAACCGGACCGTTAGCACCCTAGAACCGAACCGGAATCGGACCGTGAAGAATGGTTCGGTCCCGAATCGGATCCACGGTTCACAAGACCCATCTCTCATTTTATACAAACTGAAAATTGAAGCGTGCCTTCAGTATACCTTGAGCAAAATTCACAAGACCCATCTCTCATTTTCCAGATTGAAATCAAAGGAAGGAAAAGTTGTGTATAACAACAAGATTAAAAAGAAAATAGAAGCTAAAATATACAATACCCATATAAGAAAAATGATTGAAATTCACAAAGAAGAGAGAAATCAGTACAAAAGAGTACGAAGAAGAGAAACCCATCTCAGCAAAAATGAAAACCTCACAAGAAAAGGTGAAAATGAGAAAATCCATGTTCTAAAACCATGCTTAGAAGAGAATAAGAGTTACAGAGAAGTTGGGTTTTTGGAGACTTATTCTAAAAACATGGTTAGAAGAGAATAGGAGTTACAGAGAAGTTGGGTTTTTGGAGACTTATAGAGAAATCAACGATGGAGAGAAAAGAGAGAGCTTGGGAGGCCGAGAAATGAAGGGCTTTGCAGACAGGAGCTGTTGAAGACAAAGATTCAACATCCAGCTTCGTTAAGATTTCATGGAGGAGGCTTTGAGGAAGCCTCTCTAGATCACTACCTCTACACATTTCTCTCCCCCAACTGAGAGAGAGAGAGAGGGCAGAGGGACTGAGGGAGGGCAGAGGGCAGGGAGTGCGGTGAGAGAGAGGGCAGAGGGCAGGGAGTGCGGCGCAAGAGAGGGCAAGGTGTGGACTTAGGTAACTTAGGGTGTTTTTTTTTTTTTTTTAATACATCGAATCCACGGTTCCTGTCACGGATCGGTTTTATGGTTTGGTTAACGATTCAGATCAACGGTTCAATTCAGTTCTACAAGACCCTAAACTGGAACCGATTCATAATTAACGGTTTAGAAAATTTGGGAACTAGAATCGGACCGTTAGCACCCTAGAACCGGACCAAACCGGACTGATCTAACGGTTCTGGTCCGATTACACGATTCCAACGGTTAAATGTGCACCCCTAAACGCGTCCGCTGACTTAAGAGGAAACACAATAGAAAACATGAAAATGCTAGGAACCACCCCAACCCCTGAACCGACAGCATTAGGCAAAAGGTGAGACTTCGAAGGTGTTAGGGTTGGGTAGCAAGAGATAGTAACGACGCTAGGAAACAGGTCCGAGAAACTTACAATACCTTAACCCGATAATAGGAACGAACCGAAACTGAATGATTAGACGGTTGAGACCCCTGTCCAAGTCCAAATGAGCTAATACCGGTCCAAATTTGATAGTTTTGACCCATTCGGGGATAAAGAGTTAGAGGTGAATGAAAATTTACAGAAATTAGTGAAACTGTAAATAAATTAGATTTTGATCGCTAACCAGAGAGAATCTTGTGAAACTACTAGTCTTATTGCGTAGATCGGTTTCTCCTACCCCAAAATCATATATGACACTCCCCGGGGGGCTTTATCCACGCCTAGGAATGCCGAAAAGAAGTGGCCCTCCAGCGGACTGCGTGGCCCCCTCTAAATTCCAGTGGCCCCCCCGATTGTTCCAGCAGACCACGTGGCCCCCACTGACCCATGTTGCCCCCGCCTTCTGACCCGCGTAACACCCCGCCGACCTGCATTACCCCTACCGTCCGACCCGTGTGGCCTCCTGTAGGCTTCCACGATCTTCCCGGTCAAATTTTGGCAACCTTCGACCTATATCGGATGTTTGCGCGCGATCCTAACCCGAGTCTTGTCAACCTGAGTTGACTCAACCCAAGACTTATACCTTAGCGACCATGCCTTTACCGCGGTTTCGATGCTACGTCTCGCGCGCCGAGGCGATACCCAGACCAGGAGATATGGACCCGCGGTCAGTTCGAGGAAAACGTCGCGCGTTAAAAAACCCAAGACAATCTTTACAACATGTCACCTCAATCAATCAATCAATCCCATCAAGGGTCAAGTACATGTCAAGTACACCATCACCTCACACTCATCCTTAAGCAACCCCATAAGTCAAAAAGTTCTTACACACCCCATACCTTTCTTACACCATCTACCCCTAAAGTTAAAAAGCTCTTACACACTCATTACTTACCACATCCATCACTCATCTCTCTCTCTCTCTCTCTCTCTCTCTCTCTCTCTCTCTCTCTCTCTCTCTCTCTCTCTCTCTCTCTCTCTCTCTCTCTCTTTACGACCCTCTCTCTCTCTCTCTCATTCTCAAACCAGAAAAATCACACGTCCAAGCTCTTTCAACCTCCAAGAGAGCTTTGTGTGTGTCCTACTTCTTACCCTCTCATCTCCCATCTTAACCATCAAAACTCCATCTCTTCCGTTAGAATCGAAGCTAAGGAGCAAAGGGAGCCAAGGGAGCAAGAAGAAGTGAAAGGTGGGTGATCTTGGACCCACAATTTTATTCCTTTTTGTATTGTCTTTTGTGATCTAAGGGCCCATATATGGTGGGACCCACTTTGATGTATGCTTGTATCCAAGAGGGGCCCATAGTGGCGGGGCCCCTCCATTATCTCCAATCCCTCTTCTCTCTCTCTCTATGATCATGACCCACCTATGATGTGTGTATTTTACCATGCCATCCAACTAGTGGGCTACCTTGATCAGATTCGGGGCCTACATGACTGAATGGTCATACCGGCTCAGATGAAAGGGAAATATAAATATCAGGTTGATCCAAATCTAGTGGCCCACTACGTGGGACTACCTTGATGCCTGTACATCATTCTGCACCGTCTAATGGCTGGACGTTGGTTTTATATATATATATATATATATATATATATATATATATATATATATATATATATATATATATATATATATATATATGTGGTATGTATTATTATAATATTATATTATATTATGGCATTATGATATGATATAATATAATAATATATATATACACACACACGGTATATATCTATACATACAGGCTTGCAGCCGTACATGTGGGCCCCATATGAGACCCACCTGTTTGAAAGGAATGGATTGGCTGGTGTAACGCTGGTCAGCAGCCAGCCAAGTAGCTGCTGTACGCAGCAACCTCTGGTGGGCCACGCCACGTGGACCTCACCCGGATGCATGTGTTTCATCTGCACCGTCCATCAGGACGGTGCCATGCATAGCCCGACACCCACCATGGCGTGTGTATTATATCCAAACTGTCCATCCGTTTATAGATCCAAGCCGTTCAGAGGGTGGGACCCGCTGGCTTCTTAACATCAGCAAGCTCTGTGGGTCCCACATGATATCCAGACCGTTCAACTTGTGGGCCCACTGTCCACTCACGTCAGCAAGGTCTGCGGGTACCCACCGTGAAGTATGTTTTATATCCAATCGTCTGTCATCTGTTGGACGTAGGTTGGACGCTGATGGGCCACCCACGTGGCACCACCCCATGATGTATGGTGTACATCCACGCCATTCATATCACGGTGGACCTCACCACATTTGCACGTGTGGATCCCCACTGTCCGGCCACACCAAGGTATGTATTTCATCCTGCGGTCCATCTATCTGGACGCTGGTGGGTTTGATCATGAGTTGTGTGTCATATACACACTGTCGACCAGTTTTAAAATCAAATCGTCCATCTGTCAGGGACGCGGGTCCCACTGCACATTAACGTCAGTAAGTTCTATGGGTCCACGTGATGTATTCGTGCATCCAAGCTGTTATGATGGTGTGACCCACCTATTGACTGACGTCAGCAAGTTCTGTGGGACCCACGTGGTGTATATGTACGTCCCAGCCGTCCTGATGGTGGGACCAAACTGCCGGACACAGTTTGGACGTAGGTTGGATGCTGGTGGGCCACCCACGTGGCACCACCCCATGATGTATGGTGTACATCCACGCCGTTCATATCACGGTGGACCTCACCACGTTTGCACGTGTGGATCCCCACTGTCCATCTCTTGGACAATGGGCCACACCAAGGTATGTATTTCATCCAGCGGTCCATCTATCTGGACGCTGGTGGGTTTGATCATGAGTTGTGTGTCATATACACACTGTCCACTAGTTTTAAAATCAAACCGTCCATCTGTCAGGGACGCGGGTCCCACTGCACATTAACATCAGTAAGTTCTATGGGTCCCATGTGATGTATTCGTGCATCCAAGCTGTTCTGATGGTGGGACCCACCTATTGACTTACGTCAGCAAGTTCTGTGGGACCCACGTGTTGTATATGTATGTCCCAGCCATCCTGATGGTGGGACCCGCTGCCGGACACAGTTTAGATGGTGCTGATACACATTGACGATGTTTAGATGGTGCTGATGCACCTGGACACAGTTTGGATGGTGCTAATTTATATGGACAATGTTTGGGCAGTGCTGGTCCTCATAGATAGGCCATGAGCCCCATGAATTGATAGTGTACAGTGATACACATGTTACACCTACAACTATTGAAAAGATTTTGGTATGGTCCAAGCCACTTGAGGACCATTGGTACGGCCCATCCATGAGGCCCATCATGATGCATTTTGGCCCATGGGCGGGGCCCACCTGTCTATATTGTTAGGCCCAGATACGTGGCCCATTTAGTGCATACGAGGCCTAAGTAGTGCGGCCCACTTGTTGTATATGAGGCCCACATGTGAGGCCCATGGTGATGCACTTGATCGGCCCATTCGATCGGCCCGTTTGATGTATATGAGGCCCAATAAGACGTATGTGAGGCCTTTGTGTGGACCGAATGCGATGTATATGAGGCCCATTACGATGTGAGATTCTACCATGATATATGTGATGATGTTTTTGGTGGTCATGCCTTAGGAGCAATGATAGTTTGACGTCCATATTGTAAGAGCAATGATGGTTAAATGTCCACATTGTAACTCTCCCGAGGGCCCATTGTTAGGCCCGTACTTGTAGTGTGTATGCCGTCTAGGCCCATCTTCGTTACGAATAAGAATCCATTGCCATATAACATATTTAGTATAGTTCCATGATTCATAATTATACACATCATATGTATGCTTGATATGAGAAGTGACTGATCATAGCGTATGTCTTCGGGCAGATTGTTTATAGGCTCCCGGATAGACGGTGTTGCCCACATGAGAGTGCGGTACGCGCAGGATTGCTGCATGACTAGATAGTATGATTCATGCATTTCGCATCGTGTGACATGATTACTGTACACCCTAGCGACATCAAGGCCGTAGCTGCCACAGGCGTATCGTGGTTGGCGAGATTGGATACCAAAAATCTTGTTCTACATAGGGTGCTATAGATGTCCTTGGGTGAAAGTCCCTAAATCCTTAGGGCTCGTTTGGACGGTGGGATTGAAAGGGATTCGGTTGGAGTGCGCTGGAGTGCACATAAATCGAGATCAGATACATCAGGTAGGGTGTTTGGACGGGCAATGGATTGAAAGCTGATGGGATTCGGCGGCGATCCATTGGATTCTGGGTGGATTGGATTCTTCTTGGATTCGGAGAGTGGATTGGATTTCTTTGCTGGATTCGGAACAGAGGTGTCATCTCATCTCTCTCTCTCTCTGGATTGTGCCTCGAGCCCAAACCCCATCCCTTCCGCAGACGTCCGGACGGTCAGTGAGAAATGAAGACGTTGGCGTCGATGAGGAGGTGGTGGCGGGAGTTATTTTTCGCCACCTTTCTTCTCCGTTATATAATCTCTATCTCCTCTTGCCATATTTCCATTACATCTCAAGCAACGCTCAGAACTACCCACAGTTGGAAAAGGTACGGTTAAAGCCTTCTTCCAACATGAAAAGCTCTTCTACGTCATGAAACCCTACATGCGGTGGACCACCACCTCGCAAAGATCTCACGAGAGGTGGTGGTTTTGATTTTAGGGTTTTACATTTTTTCGATTTTTTGTTTTTAAAATATGCAGAAATTGAGTGGTTGTGGATTTTGACCGTTGAGTTATTATTTACATATGGATTTTGAGATTCTCATTCTCCGTTTGGTGTTTAAACGACGCAGTTGTAGTAAATGGTGGAGATTTTCCTTAATTTTTTCGAGAAATTATAACTGGATTTTGGGGGTTTTGTGATATATGATTTCAGTATATTTCTGATTATGGAAATTAGGGGTTTATGGATTTTTAGAATCTCTGTTAAGTTTTAGAATGGATTTTGACATCCAACACTTCTGTATTTGGACATCAGAGACGTCGTCGCCGTAAATACCCTCCAATTTTTTTTTTTTTATAAGCTTCATAACTCAATCAGGTGATGGGTTCATAACTCGATGGGTTATGGGTTCTGGCATCTGGGTTGCAATTAACCAATTTCCTTCCTTTTGTCTAAAGAGGATCTCTTGATTTTACTTTTTCCCTACCAGTTTTTATGTTTACATATTCTTTTCAGTTGGGTCGTTTGATGCTGGAACACTTTGTGTGAAGTATTTAAATGCTGTGAAGTTGGTTCTGTCATCTTGGTGGCGAGATTGACTTATGTTTACTCAACTGGGTCTTCTCTATTTATCATGTTTATCTTGCATTGTTGTTAGATCTTATTGTTCATCCTCATGGTAGGGACAACCTATTGGAAGGGGATGGTTTACTTTCATGTATTGAGATGTTATGTTGTCTTTTACGAAAATGGTTTTTTTCTACATGGATTGCATAGTTGCTACTATGCAGTCTCGAAGGTATCCCTTCTACATGCGGGCCCTGCTTTATATGGTACATAAGCCTGCAGTTAAGATCCCATGAGACACCAATCCAACTCCAGAGTCTATTAACTAATAGGCATGAATAATTTGCTGTTTTGATCATTTTATCAATCTAGGATCCTTACAATTTATCACTCTGCGACTGAAGAATCTGTGACTTTTTTTCACATATTTGTAATGCCAATATATCTCTTATAATGCTACCTCTGCTCACATGTTGCTACCTCTGCGACTGAAAAATGTGTGTTCTGAAGTAACCACAGTTTTCAGCAAAAAACTGAGTTATGAAGTAGAAACTTCCCATCAGCCGGTTGCACCACCTACCAACATGGATAACCTCCAAATCACCCTTCCTTTTTTCCCTGCTCCCACCTCTGTGCCAAGCCATGAAGAAACCCTCAACAGACTCCGGCATCACCCACCATCAAAGAGAAGCTTCGATAGTGATCTAGTAGAAACTGTTTTCACAATTCTTTTTTACCCCACTTTTGATTATTAATGAATCACCATGCCTTTATGAAAATCAAAACAAAGGCAAATTTATATCAAGGGAGAGGACCCAAAAGTCCAACATATCACAAAGATCAAAACAAACCCTCCTCAGCTAGTATATCAAGAACTTATTAGCTACACTTTTTAGACTTGTACGTTATATTCATATCTGGAGGAGCTGAAGCTAGGGACTTTAAATGTAAGGATAGCAGATGGGATAAAAGAGAGGCTTTCCATGTCTGATGGGCATAAAAAATCCCAACCAAGTGGGAGCATGAGCTCTTTGGAAGAGCTTGACGATTTTTTCCTTTCAAACTTGTATGGTCCTATTTATGTGTTGAATCACTCGATTTTAGTAGATCAACTTCAACTGAAATGGTGAGTCTTTGAAGATTATGGTTCAGAATTTGTCAAACCACTTTGATATTTCCTTCTACAGATGGGAGGTTATCCATGTTGGTAGGTGGTGCAACTGAGTTATGAAGTAACCACAGAGGTGGGAGAGGTGACAGTTTCCTTTGCCGATGTGTGTTACGGAAGTAACCACGATTTTCAAAGAAAATGTGAAGGATTTATATCCATGATGTTTTGCCTGCTCATTTAAAAGCTACAGTTCAAAAATAGTTACATATCGAAGGCCTAAAATGGGCATATGATGGCCCAAGATTTTTCTCGCTATATGCATACTGTCCCATTGTTTTCTGTTGTATGGTCCATTTGAAATGTTTTCTGTTGTATAGTCTATTTGAACTTCAAATCTGCCCAAAAATGAGCTGGAGAAATATATGGATGAGATGAAATTGTCACAGACAAGTTGTGACTTTACTAACTAATGTTTCAATGAATGGCATTCAATCTTCAACATCTTTTTGCTGGACCAGATATACACTAAAGCAATGAAATGTCTGATTTGTTTATTTTTTAAGTTTTGGTCATGCTCTCAAAAATACATGAATTGCTTAGATTTCTCACAAAACAGGTGAAAATTCCATAGAAGAGAATCCCATGCGTGAGGTAATGGTTGGGTTTATACATCAGGATCTAATATGTATTTAATTTACTTATATGTTGACCAAATGACAGGTAATTATCGAATTTGTTGCAGTGCAGGGTATAGTCTGTGAAATTCTTTGTTGTAGCACCAGTACATTCCCTCTTTAAATCGTCTCTTTGGATATTACATAGCTCTTTTTGTCATTTTCTTTGAAATATTTTTTTTGAAATTCTTTGTTTTCTGAATTGTTTTTCTTGAAACTCTTTGGATATTCCCTTTCACCAGGTTCATACATTTCTTACTCGGATTGTATATCATTGGCATAATCTTTTTATTCTTATTATTTTTGTTGTTGGAAATGACCAAACCTTGATAGCGGGGATAATAATAATCTTTTTATTATTATCTTTTTATTTTTATTATTATTACTCGGATTGTACAATGCTGTAGGAAACTCCTCAAGAGGACCATCCTAGCCATCTGATGATAGACCAATGAATAGATGGCTGGAGGAAAGCATGGCCAACCATTATATGGAATCTAGATTGTTTGATAAAACACATCTTCTACTAATTGCTCGATCAAAATGGGCAAGTGATGAATGATGTTGATCATCGAGCATGGGCCCCACAAAGTGTAGAATATGGCCCGATTGAGCTCCGTGAGCCATGGTCCCATGTCTAAAGAACAGTCGGTCCACATCCATTACATAAATGCTCAACAATGCGAGTTTCAGTATGTGCACAACTGAGTTGGAACAGAGTCATTAATGTTTGAGTCACGCTTGGTGACTAGCCAATATGTAGTCCCCACGCCATCCATCTATTTTTCCAGATCATTTTAGGGCATGATCACAAAAAATGAGTTAGATTCAAGGCTCACGTGGGCCACTCCACAGGAAGAAGTGGGGATTGAATGCCTACTGCTGAAAACTTCTTGTGGGCCACTGAAGTTTTGGATCAAGCTAATATTTGTGTTTTCCCTTTGCCTAGATATGTATGACCTTATGAACATGTTGGAAGACAAATAAATTTCATGGTGGGCCCTAGGAAGGTTTCAACGATGGGTGTCAGTATCCCCACCATTTCTTATGGTGTGGTCCACTTGAGTTCTGCATTTGCCTTAATTTTGCAATCATGGCCTAAAAAATCTAGCAAGACGGATGGATGCCAGTGGATAAAACACACATTTCTTCATAAATGTGTGACCCTCCGATTTGATCGCCGATGGACCCCTAGATGGTGCACATATTCGACTTTGTGTAGACATTGCCTTTCGATTGCTACTTGAACCATTATTCTAATATCCCCGCTATCAAGGTTTGGTCAAGCCACCACCCCCCACTACGGATCGATACCATCAATTTTGTTGAGGGAAGGAAAATATCATCAGACTGAAACAAGACCGAAATACCAAAATGGAATTGAGTCACTGCTAGACCGGCCGCCTTTCGGTCTCCAAGCAAGTCACACTCAGACCACTATTTGAAACTATGTTGCTACTCCATTGAGAATTTTCCTTCTGTAGCTAATCCCATGCCATGATTGTCACTTGTTCACATGGTTCCAGTTGAACCAGACTAATCGCACTAAAATGCTCACATCATTATGCATGTTCTTTTGAACACTAAAACAAAAGGCTAGACTCGTGTTTTGAAATATCCATAGTTGGTAGATTCAGTAACCCTCCATAGCACTTGAAGATTATTTTCTTTATATATAGATGAGCATTATTGCAACTGGTAGCGTCCGACCATGGAGGTCTAAGTAGTGATATACTATAAATATTTATATATATCTATATATATATATCTATAGATATATCCCTTCGTACAACATTTGCAATGTATATTTATGAGAAATACACACGTGATAGTGTAGGTTATCAGTTGATGATGGATTCTTCAGATGAGGAGTCATCGGATAGGGTAATTGTGTTTCAAGCGGTAGCAGCTTGCGTACAAGCTGTTGGGGAATATTGTCGTACGTACATGTTCAAGCAACCGGCGCGTCGTGGGGATGATGAGCGAGCAAGATTCATCAATTCCATTATTCAGGCTAGCGATGGGGATTGTTTACATCGGCCTAAGGATGAATCGAGAATCATTTTTGAACTATGTATGTTGTTACGTGAGAAGACACGACTCCGTGATACCCATAATGTTAGTCTTGAAGAACAAGTAGTGATTTTCCTTCACACGTTGGGCCACAATGTTCGTAATCGGGTCATAGGTCAGCAGATTTATTTGATCGGGTGAGACAGTTAGTCGACACTTTCACCGTGTGCTAGAGGCAATTATATCAATGTACCCTGATTTAGTTAAACCGCCGCACCGAGACGCCAATAGAGATCCAAACAAATCAATTGGTCTGCTTACTTTCAGGTACATTTGCAAATATGTGTGTTTTCTAAGCCTGTATTGTTAACTTCACTCCAATGTATAGTCGCTTCACGGTTGTTGATTCTTGACGTTTAGGATTGCGTCGGTGCAATTGATGGTACACACATTCCAGGGCATGTGTTGGCGGTTGATCATGCGAGCTTTCGCAATCGCAAAGGGGTGCTCTCCAAAATGTACTTGCGGCGTGTTCTTTCGATATGAAATTTACATATATATTAGCCGTTGGGAGGGTTCTGCTTCGGATGCAAGAGTGCTACATAACGCATTGACCCGCCCCGATGATCCCTTGAGTGTGTCAAACGGTACTGTATATCTGTTATGAAAGTGGGCATCTAATTGTATATTATAGTTTGTATCCAATTTCTCACTTAATATAACGTTGATTCGAATGTATAGGAAAATATTACGTTGTCGGCTGGATACGCTCATTCACCTGGATTTATGGCTCCATACCGGGGCGTTCGGTATCACTTACAAGAATATCGAACCGGGAGAGCTCCTGCAAACATGAAGGAGTTGTTTAATTACCGACATGCACAATTGCGTAATGCAATCGAGCGAAGTTTCGGTTTATTGAAAGGTAGGTTTCCCATCTTGAAGAGCGCTATGCAGTACGACTTTCCCACACAAGTCCAGATTGTGATAGCCTGCTGTGTCCTACACAATTATATACGTGGCCAAGTTGAGTCACCACAGGACTCTGAGTTCGCTACTATACCTGGTGCCGATGTGGAGGGTATCCCAACACCACAAGAGCTATCCAGAAATGACGAGCGGCAATGGTTAGTTCGAGTAACGCAGCGTGAAAAAGATGCTTGGAGTCGAATGCGCGATGACATTGCAGCCAGAATGTGGGCAGATGCTCAACAGAATAGTAGGAGTAGATGACGATACTTTCTATTTAATTTTCATAAAACTTTTGATGATGTTCTATTTAAACTTTATTAACTTTTAAAAAGTAGTGAATGGTCATCGAGTTACAAACTTGATCGTTTGTTGGATACTTATAAGGACTAGTGAAATTCTGTTATATTTCTCTATCATAATATTTGTTGTTTTAACTGATATAGTTGCAATTTGCAAATAAATCATACAAACTTCATATTCAGGTGAAATGACAGACGCTTTTAACGATACATCCACACCGACTCAGTCACCGATAAAAACACCACCGGTAGCCACCCGATGTTCACCACGTGCTAAAACCATAAAATCTCTCGCGGAGCCTTCATCTAGAGCGCCGAAGATCAAATGGACAAGTGATATGGACCAGATATTGTTCGACACATTCCTCGAACAGGTCGCACTAGGCCGTAGGGCTGATAACGGATTCAAGCGGGAGGCATACCAGATTGCGGCAGAAGAAGTCACAAGGCACACTGAGGTAATTGTCACATGGCAAAACGTGTCCAATCGATTGAGATATTACAAGCGAGAGTATCTTCTTTGTGAAGGACATCTTTGGCAAATGGAAACGGTTGGGACGAGAGGATGGTTGTGATGCCCCGGATGAAGTCCGGGAGCAATATCTTGGCAGTGCGTTTTAGTGCCAAACGAAATTGTCTATTATCCATCTCTATGTACTATTTACTAATTATTACATCCGTCTTATTTCTCTGGCGGCCTCACCCAAATCTTTGTAAGACTCGCGATGGGTAAACGAATCGATAGGATGGATGATCTCGCAGCTGATATGCGGATCCGAAGCAGCACAGCCGCTATGTACGAGGCAAACAGGAGTATGGCGCGTCGGCATCTTCTTCTCGTCTGCTGGCGAGACCTTAATGAAGCATGGAATTCAGTGTCGACGATATGGATGATACGATAGATCTATCGAGAGGATTATGTAACGGACTCCACAGAACCATTCCATTACCATCGGACAGCCCTGCGATGGGACATCACGGTCCCGTGACACTCCCACTCGCACCTCGATTCCGATGGTACTCGCGCAGGATATTAACAAGGAAACGATCGCGCCCGGCTCGTCCATGTGATGTACTCGGGGCCTCATTAAATACCGTTGCCGAGTCAATGATGAAATTTGGGCTCGGCAAACAGGTTAATCGTACTAACAAAGTTCTTGATGTGCTCGAGGAGGTGAAAGGCCTGACCACCAAAGAATTTATCAAAGTTGGTGAGATCCTGAGTAAGGACAAGATGTTGGCGTCGTTCTTTGTTAGTATTCGACCCGAGCGCCGAATGGAGTGGTTAAAGGAAAAACTACGTGATCACTTCGGTGATGGTTCTGTCTGACAGGGTGTGGTTATTGGGGTTTGTTATGCTGGTTTTCATTTTGGGGGCATGTAATAACTTATACTGTTGTGATGTTTGGACCGTATACTCTCACATGTTTTTTTTTTTTTGTTTAAATATTTTGGTTTTTTGTGTTCTGGTATGTATGCCTAATGTATACCATGATGACTGCTGTTTGAATGACAATATATGTTCCAGATGTTCTTCATATATATGTACTAACATTTTTTTGGAGTACGCACATTAACTCAGATTGGATTAGTCAGTTCATATAATGCAGGAAGGGTACGTACACACGACATTTGATATTCAGAAAATAGGATTATAATTGCTTATTTGAATTACAAATGTTGATTTTTTGATATATCAGAAAAATAATCCATGCATGCCATTGCAGATGGGTAAGACAAAGTTCTACGTTGTCCTTATCGGACGACGCCCAGGGATATATTCCACTTGGGATGAGGCGCGAGTAGAAGTTGAGGGATACAGTGGCAACAGACACTGCGCGTTCCATAACTGGAAGGAGGCCGTAGCATACTGGGAAGAATTTTTCCGTCCGGCATGTGAGCCATCTGCACCACTTGCTAGAGTCTCGGTGTTTTCGAGTTGTTGCGCCAGCCTCCCGAGATCGATATCCAAAGACGTTCCCACTTCATCTAATCACCAACCCGGACGAGACGAGGAGGTGGTGGAGAGGGCGACATCGACCGATGATCTTGCTCCAAAGTGGATAGTGACAAAGTCGTTGCGATTTTCGTGGGCTTGGTGGTTTTTTTTGCATTGCTTATTATTATTAAATTTTAAATATGGTGCCTGTATCACAGATTATTTCTCTAGACTTATGTGTTCATGTATTTTTGTGGATGATGGACATGGATTTTTTTTTTTTGTAAGTAATGTTTTATTTTTTTTCTTTCTTTTTCATGAGGATTGCTTACTTTATGTTTGGCGTGTAGCAATGAGATGATGCATGAAGAAATGCTCTGCCAGGGATTAAGACATGATTTTTCGCTTCATCAGGGTGATAGTGTATGCACATTATTTTTAAAATAGAAACTTGATCTTTGGCAATTTCTTTTACAAATGTAAATTCTAATGGACATCAGAGACCAAAAAATGCTCTGATATTTTCATACACAAGTCAAGCATATCCAAATATCATGTGGACCATTCCATAAGATGCCGTATGGACCGAGTGGATACTCTCCTAAAATTCCGGTGGGGCCCATAGAGTCTATCTTAGCCAGCGCCACTTTCCAAACACGTCAACAGCCTGGAACGCATGCTGGGCAATCCCATGCCCAGGCCATCTTAGCTGCACCCACTTTCCAAACACGTCAACGACGGGTGGAACGCATGCAATGCAATGCAATCCCATGCCCGGCCAAACAGAGACGTACAATCCAACCGGATTTACCGTGACCGTCAAACAGAAGGCTCCGTTCGCCGGATTGGATGGGATGGGAGACAATCCCCTGACACACCATAAATACAGTTGGTATCTGTGCAATCCACCTCACTCCAACCGAATCCCTTTCAATCCCACCGTCCAAACAAGCCCTTATGGTACCAGGACGTTGCTCCAACGTCTAGACCGAGTGGATGCATGAGCGCCGAGTGCCGATTACCAGAAGGCTGCACTTTTCACTATGTCGTGGTCGGTTGGAAGGGGGTACGACCTTACCCGCCCGAGAGGAGGGGGCAAAGTTAGGCTGAGTTTGACCAGCTCGAGGAATAGGTCCGCTATCGACAAGTCGAGCCCGATATTAGCAGATGGATAATGAGGTCTCTTCCACTCACCTTGTTGCGCGCGATGGGGCGGCAATCTGGCTTGGAGTGTACTAGACCCTGGTGATATTCTAGAGTTGAGTTGTATTGATATGTGGACTTAAATGAGGATTGATATACTTGAGATGCATTTCGAATTGCATGACCTTGGTATGACCGACATCATTCATGCCTTGCATCACATGGCCTTGGTATGGCCAATAGTATTCATGGATTCATCAACGTATTCTGCATTACTCTGATACTGCATAATTGTAATACTGCATTGCTCACACACTTTCACCACTCTCTAAGCTTTCCATAAGCTTATGCACGACCGTTGCGTGCAGGTGACGTTGGACCGCAGCAGCGTTGAGGCATGAGCATATAACAGATCATCTTGGAGCTTTGTCAATTATCATTGTATTTCCTTTTATGCTCATTATACCTGTAAGTTTTTTATCATAGTGGAAATGTTATGGAATTTTTTGTTGTTGTTTGTGGGTCATGCATTTGGTTATGCTTATTACGAATCAAACTGATGTTGAAAATCCTCCTCGTAGCATCTTAGGATTGGAACCTGGCGAATGGGCGCTGAAAGCCGAGAATAGGGTACTATGGAGGCTGTCGGCGTCGGATTCGATGATTTGGAATTTTGTGAGCCCGGTTTTCGAGTTTGGGGTATGACACTGACCAAACTCTTTCACCACAAGTCTAGTCTTGAACCTCGTCTATGAATTCTTCTGCTCAACCTTCTTTCTGAACACCCACTTGTTGCTCAAAGCTTTCTTGCCCTTAGGCAATTTCACCATATCATAGGTGTGGTTCTTATGCAAGGGTTCCAATTCCTCTTGCATAGCTTCAACCACTCCCCCTTATGCTCATCGGCTAGGGCCTCAGAATAATCTTCTGGCTCTCCTATCAGTCAGCATAATGTACTCATGCGGCGAGTATCTCTTGGATGACTGTCTGTCCCCAGATGACCTCCTCACCTGTGGCTCAACAGGTGGATCAAGTGAGGGCTGCTCCCCTAGTCCATCTTCTGAAGGAACTCCCTCGTCCTCTGCACCTTGCTGTACTCCCTCGTCATCAAGCACCATGGGAGGAATAATCGGATCCATATCCTCTAGCTCACCTAAAGTAAGCTAGTTCTTCCCTGGCTTACCAATGTCTTCTATACACTGATCTTCAAAGAAAACCACATCTCTGCTCCTGACGAGCTTCTTCTCGGTCGGATCCCACAATCTGTAACCGAGCTTTTCATCACCGTACCCCAAGAACACACACTGCCTGATCTTCATATCAAGCTTGGACCTCTCGTCTTTTGGTATGTGAACGGATGCCCTACATCCAAATACCCTGAAATGACTGTACAATGGATCCTGTCCAATCCACACCTTCTCAAGTACTTTTCCATTCAACGGGGCTGATGGAGACCTGTTTATCAGATGCACTGCTGTGTGCATTACTTCTCCCCAGAACATCTTGGACAATTTCACGTGGGGTAACATGTATCTGATTCTATCTACAATGGTGCGGTTCATTCGCTCAGCCACACCATTATGTTGGGGGGTCTTGAGAACCGTTTGTTCATGCCGTATACCCAGGGACTTACAATACTCATAAAAGTCGTCAATATGTTCACTACCATCTTGGACAATTTCGCGTGGGATAACATGTATCTGATTCTATCTACAATGGTACGATTCATTTGCTCAGCCACACCATTATGCTGGGGGGTCTTGGGAACCGTTTGTTCATGTTGTATACCCAGGGACTTACAATACTCATAAAAGTCGCCAATATATTCACTACCATTGTCAGTGCGAATGCACTTCAATGATCTACCTCTCTCTCTCTCGACCATAGCATGAAATAATTTAAACACACCAAAGACCTCGTCCTTTGATTTCAAAGCATAAACTCAAACCCTCCTAGATGCATTATCTATAAAAGTGACAAAATACAATGCCCCACCCAAGGTTTTTGTTCTCATAGGATCACAAACATCAAAATAAACCAAATCTAATACATGCACTTTATTAACATGAGAAGCAGTTTTAATAAATGAAACTCTATGTTGTTTCCCTAATAAACAATCAATACAGGTTTTAAGAGGTATACCTGTCACGTCTGGAAGGAGCCGCTTCTTCGCTAGTACCTGAAGCCCTTTTTCACTTATGTGGCCTAGACGCCTGTGCCACATGTCAATAGTTGAATCTTCCGCTGCGTTCAACCCATCCTTGCACACACTGACACTTGCCTTGTAAAGGGTGCAACACTTCTTTCCTCTGGCTACGATCAACGAACTCTTGATGAGCTTCCAGCACCTACCAGCAAACCGGCTTTCATAGCCATCATCATCCAACCTTCCCGTCGACATCAAGTTGAGGCGAAGGTCTGGGATATGCCTCACATCCCTGAGAACTAATGTGCAGCCCATATCGGTCTTCACACAAATATCACCGACCCCTACGATCTTCGATACGCCAGAATTTTCCATCTTCACGGTCCCATAGTCACCTGACTTGTAGCTTGCGAAGAAGTCCCTGTGTGGAATCGCATGAAAAGAGGCTCTCGAGTCAATCGCTCAGTCGGTGTCCTGACTCGTAGTCGTGAGACAAACATCATGATTTGCTAAAAGAATAACTACAACGTCACTATCTGAAGCGACCGCAGTGGAATTTGATTTATCTTCCTTCTCTTTTCATTTTCCTTTCTTGTCGTTCTTATTCTTACGACATTCATGCTTGTAGTGGCCCTTCTTGCCACAATTCCAACATTCAATATCCTTTCTGGTACTCGACTTGCCTCTTGATTTATCCCGGGTCTTCCCGCCCTTTCTGTTCTTTCCTCTCCCTCGTTCTTGTGTCAAAAGGGCCTCTTGCTGAGTAGACCCCTGAGACTTCCTCTTTGTCTCCTCATTGAAGAGACAACTAGTTACATATTCCGTAAATACCTTTCCGTCTGGCATGAAGTTACTTAGAGACACCACCAATGTCTTCCAACTATCAGGCAATGAGCTAAGTAATAGCAAAGCCTGTAATTCATCATTCAGGACCATCTTCATAGCGGAGAGTTGGTTCAATATATTGCTGACTCCATTCAAGTGCTCAGCCAATGAAGCACCATATTTGAACTTGAGATTCATAAGTCGTCTTATCAGAAAATTTTTATTCCTGGCAGTCTTTCTCTCATACAGCCCTTGCAATTTCAGCCAGAGGCTAGCGGCTGAGGTCTCCGTAGACACATGATGGAATACGGAATCGTCCAACCATTGTCTAATAAATCCCACCGCCTTCCGGTCCAATTTCTTCCAATAATCATCAGACATATCCTTGAATTTTGCTGATGTGCCTAAAATTGGAGAATATAAGTCTTTGCAATAAAGCAAATCCTCTATCTTAGCCTTCCATATGGTTCAGTTAGAACCATTAAGGCTGATCATCCTTAATGAGTCACCTTCCATAATTCATAACCAATCCCATTCCGTTCAATGAACTTAGCTTTGATACCACTTTGTTGGGGGCCTTGCACAAAACCTTAGGATCTAGCCTCCCAAAACAAACCAAAATTATGGGATAATAAAACAATGAAATAAATCAAAGCATAAACTACACCACATAAGAGATTTTTACGTGGAAAACCTTCACAGAGGTAAAAACCACGGGACCTCGTCTAGATCAACAATCCACTATGAAGTAGAACGTTACAACCTTTTTCACTCACGCAGGAGTGGATAAATAATAAGAGAATAAAAGAAAAACAGAGAGATCTCACCAATCACGAGGACGTAGAAGCGCTGAGATATCAAGTGCACAATAGATCACCTCTATGAGCATAACCTCCCTTTCACAAGCTTTCACTCTCTCTTTCTCTCTCTCTCTCTCACACCTTTGATAGCCCTAAACCCTTTAGCAAACCCTTGTAAAGCTTTAGAAAACCCTCTTGTATACCCTAGAAAAGCCATAGAGACCCCTATTTATAGTTTAGGCAACTCCCTTTTGCACCTCTTGCGAAACTGTCTCAGATTTCCGCAGTCCGCACAAGATCCAGACTCAAACTGTGTAAGCTCGACTGGTCGTGCAGAGTCCTCGACCAGTCGAGCGGCACCCTCGACCGGTCGAGCACATCCCACGACTGGTTGAGCACCTCGGAAATTCAAAACCACAACTCGTTGGAAAACGAGTTGAGTTAGTTCACGACTGGTCGTGCACCAGCCCTCGACTAGTCGAGCCTGGGGAAAAAAATCCATCACACATAAGTTTTTATCCCTTTGGTCCACCCTTGTATTTGATGTCCATCGGGTGGTGCCAAACTTTGATGTGGATTGTTCATTGTGTGGGTGAGCCTCACCTTTGATGTGGGTCGTAAATTATGCAAATTGCAGGGCCCACCTTGGATGTGAGTCATTCATCTTCAGGAGCTGACCTTTAATGTGCGCCGATCGTTACGTAGGGCCCACCTTTTATATTAGCGATCCATCATGTGGGGTCCATCATCAATGTTATTGTCTATCATGTAGGGTTCACCTTCAATATCCACAACCCATCCTAAGGGCTGTCCATTTGTGGGCCCCACCTATGACATGAGTCGTCCATGCGGGGTTCAGCTTGGATGTGGGCCACTCATCGTTAGGGCCAACCTTTGATGCGGATCGGCTATCATGTGCGGCTCACCTTGACATGGGCCACTCATCATTAAAGCCCACCTTTGATGCGAATCATCCATCATGTGGGGGTCACCTTCAATATAGACTTGTCATCACGTGGGCCCCACCTTCAATGTGGGTTGTCCATCATACAGGGCTCACCTTGGATGTGGGCAATTCATCATTAAGGGCCAACTTTCAATGTGGACCATCCATCATTTGGGGGCTGCCTCAATGTGGGCCATCTATCACGCGGGGCTCCACTTCAATGTCCATTGCCCATCATGTAGAGGCCCCACTTTCGATGGGCACAGTCTATCATGTGAGCCTTTCCTTGCTAAGGACCGTGAGAGAGAGCCACCTTTGCCATGTCCGGTGACTCTTAAAGAGAAAACAAGTGATAAATCAAATAGCAATAATAGAATTAAAAAATAAAAATTTATTGAAATAAATACCTCCATGAGATACTTTTATAAGGATGCTTATAAAGTTAGACGTACCCTTAATTAAAAGGTAACTTAATTGATGGTATCTGACAGACCCTTGAAATAATTGAGATTTGCCAATCGGTCAGTAGCTAACCAATAACAACTCCTATATATGCGCCTTTTGATATCAAGTCACAAATTCATGACCGTCCATAGTGCGTGTTGGCCCACCGTGACATGATCCCTCTCGATCTTGACCCTTCATAAAAATGTCCATGGCCAATCCTAGGTGGATCTAGTGCTGCGTGAGGATCTCGAACTAATATCTTGGATCTCGTGTCCAAAACGTTAGGCTTTAAATAGTCACGTGACTCTTGCATGGATTTCTAAAAACAACTGACGCAACCAACACGTAATAGGAAAACGATTGGTAGAACCGGTTGAACAGTAACGAGTTCGAGCACTAATATGCGTGTACCACGTGGCATTTAAAATTATTTATGCTGCAAGGTGATTTTTAAATTGCCACGTGTCATTCAATCATTGGATAGGTGCCTATTTATGGTACAACCAACTCCGCCATGTAGCAGGGGTAGGGATTGCCTACTGAGTAACTCAATAACTCAACTCTGAAGGGCCATCATCACTTATGTCTATTTTATCCCCGTTGTTCATCTGTTTTACCACCTCATTTTAGTGCATGATCTCGAAATTGAAATATATCTAAAGATTAAGTGGACCACACTACAGGAAACTGTGTGAATTGAACGTCTACCATCGGAAACATCACTAGGGCTACAAAAGTTTGGGATCAAGCTGATATTTTATTTTTCCATTCATTCATGCCCGTGTGACCACAGGTTGGATGATAAATAAACATCACTGTGGGCCCTAGGAATGTTACAACAATGGACATCATTGTTCCTACTGTTTCCTGTGGTGTGGTCCACTTGAGCTTTGGATATGATTAAATTTTAGCATAATGCCGTAAAATGATTTATAAAAACGGATGTACGTAGTGGATAAGACACATACATCCATGGTGGGCCCAACAGAGCTTACTCAGTATACTTAAGCGTTCTGATTAACTCAGTACGCAATCTGCTTCCAATGATATTTTCTCCACGTAATGATCCCTCGTGAATCCTATCATCACGCGGGACGCGTGTAATTCTAGAATGCGCACCATGCGTGATGCGCGCCACGGCGAACTCGCATTAAAAAAAATAATTTAAAAAAAAAAAAAAAAACCAACAACAACAGCAACAAAGTAAGATGTAAAGGGCCAAGACATCAAAGGAGGCCCTCTTCATTGGGGATTATAGACCGTCCATCTAGTGGATTAACTACATCTGATACGAGTAGCAAATCCCTCTTTCATTATGTTCACTGCTCAGCGAGATATTTTGGACATGATACTTTTGTAGTGGGCCCATAGATGAACGACTTGAATTTCTCAAAGCTTTTAAATGACAGGTAGTTCTATCTCATGGATCTAGACTGTTAATTCATTCTGCCCCAACATGGCATGCAACTGCAAAAATCATACTGATGGAATGATCCGGCCCATTTTATGTTTTGATCCTTCGGTGATGATCGTCCATTTGTAGAAGACAGAGATGGGACTGTTAGCATTAGTGACCGAAAATGTTTCTTTGAAATCAACGACATGCTCCAAGGTGATGATTGGACCTGCTTTTCACAATCCATCTTGATAGTACAATTTTTACATGCTTGATTGGATGGGTAGCATAATGATGGCCAGTAGGGTTTCTACGCCCCGATCTCTACCCACTGATGGGTAGTTTTGCAGGCGGGCCCACCATGATGTATCTATTTATGCATGTTGTTCATTTCTTTTCTAATACCATATTAAGGTAAGAGTACAAAAATGAGGCTGATCCAATGCTCTAGTGGACCATGCTAAATAATAAGCTTTGTTGCATTAAATGATTATATTCACCTAGTGTTAAATCCAAGCTGCATTAAATGCAAGAGTCATCTGTAGTGTAGTCCACTATAGTGTTGGATCTTACTCATTTTTATACTTAAAACTTAAAATAATACGAGAAAAAAGACGGACACAATGGATAAACAAATCTGTATTTGACTTCTAAAATTAAGGGTAGCAATGGGTTGACCCTGCCCTAATAAATTGTGCCACATGTTAACCCAATTGATCTTGGGTCAAGCTTGGGTTGACCCTCATCTTGACCTGACCTGACCCAACTTAACCCACTCAAGCTGCACCCTAGTGGCTAGAGCTGTCAATCGATTAGGCTCAAGCCATCTCGAGGTTGGGCTGGTGAGATTTTAAACATAACTTGAGCGCAACCTGATTAATAAATGGGATTATATTTTAGGCCCAGCTAGCCCGCTGGGCAAATATTTCAGCCCAAGGACAATCGACTGATATCACATGACATTAGGCATAATCCTTGCGTCCAAGGGTTAGTTCGCCATACACATGCATTGGGAGATACAATGTCCAGGAAACGAGATCCTCCCGCCTGCAGTCCTTGTTAAAGATGGGGGCTGGGCGTTGGATGTCATCCCCACCGTAAATGTGAATGTATCTTGATTAAGAAATGAAAGTACTGATTCAGTGGGCCATCTTGTAGGCTAGGCTTTGCTCAACGGTCACTGCACATGGCCGCACATGTGCGGAGAAATAAAAATCTATATAAACAAAACCGAGGTACGTGCAAGATGCATATGTTGTCTGCCTGATCTAGAGCCGGTGCGGACAGTTTCATGGTCAAGATGGATCAGAAAAGGCCGGGTCAACTACAGAAGTGATCCGGACTGTCAGACCTTAGATCGGGCGTATCTCACAATCCGGAATGAGTTATCCGCAGGCGTAAAATATATGATCTACACCGGGTTGCGCAACCCAGATTTGCGAAATACCCTTGGATCGTTAGTCATTTCCTATTTTAATTTTGTTTTTACTATAAATAGTAAATTTTAGTTTGATTATAACTCTTCGTCCATCGGGCTTTAGGAGTTGCGCCCAACTTGAAAAGAGCTTAGAATAATTAGGAGAACAGTTTGGTGAAGCCAAATAGGACACTTACTATTTTTGGCTGAAAACGTTGCGCACTAGTATACATCACGACCGTATATAAATAGTAAGTTTACTATTTATAGTAAGTCGCGAATTTTAGGAGTTTTAGTTGTAGTTTGCTTATGATTTCTCTCTCATTGCTTGGTACCCCTATTTAAAAGGTTGTGAACTCATTTATTGGGATTCATTTAAATCAATTTCAAATTTATTATAATTTATTTCTATTTTCTGCTTTCTTTCCTCGTAGATTCGAGAAGTCTCTGTGAGGAGTCCAGAGAAGCTCCGTGGATTCGGAGTAGTTATCCTCTTGAGGAAGATGGCGATTGACCTCAGCACATTTATCCCTGCGTCACTACCCAATTGTTGAAACATGCATATATTTATAGAATAAAACACACGTGCATGCTGAGTTGGGCCAATAGGGCAAATGAAGTGGGCCCAAGCCCATGTCCAAAAATTGATATGGCCATACATGCTAGGCCCTCCTCCTAAATGCATGGTTATAAATGGTTAACAGGGACCAGCAATTGCAGGACTCTCTTATACTTGATTTTCTTTGTTATTTATTAAGGAATTTTCTTGATATACATAGGGGTGTGTATGAACCAAGTTAGCTGGGTTAGCTCGCTCAACTCGATTCAAAAAATTTCAATTCAACTCGGTTCGAAACTGAGTTCGAGCTGAGTCGAGCTGACTTTTTGAGCTCGAGAAAATTTTGAGCCCAGTTCGAACTTGCCCGATCTCGACTCGACTCGGATTGAACCCCAACTTGAATCGAACTCAAATCAAACTTGCTATACATTCTGTGAGAAATTAAAGGTGCACTCCATATATTTGAGAAAATGCTGTAGAGGCTTGAACTCGACTCAAACTTGGTTGGGGCATTTTCAACTCGAACCGAGTCGAGCTTGGACTCGGCTCGCTCGAGTTGCTAACCAAACCGAGCCAAGTTTGAGCTGGGGTCAGCTAGTGGCTGAGCCGAGTCCAAGCTCGACTCGGTTCGATTCGTGTACACCCCTAGATATACCCAATTCATTAATTATCATAAATTGCATGATTTTGTTTATTTTCTTTTTTGGGCTTTCGACATATAAATCCTTACCTTTTGACCTATATCCAAATACCTTTTAAGTATTTCTAGATAAACTTCTATTTTTTCAAATATATATTAGTTAAAAAATAAATAATAAAATTCTTGTCATCAATGCGACGTATATTAGCGTTTCCAAAAATCCAAAATTACTCTTGCATTCGTTTATGGTCATTATACCTTTTCCTACATTTGTTAATTGTTGGAAATCAGTGTTGGCCACACATGGTATTAGCCATTTGGACAACTCCATGAATGGTTTGGATCATTGGGCTGTTCTTCGAGTGGGCCCACGATATTTGGGGTATATATGATCTCACAACCAGAGTACCAAAAAGAGTTGTATTCAAACACAACTATGGCTCTCTCTTCCCCTTCCGGGAGAAAGAGGTGAGTGAGGAGCAGAAGGTGACCATTCTGCACATCATCTTCTTTAGCAAGCATCGCGGCCGAAATCCATGGCTGACACATGTATGTTTTCTGTATCTTGCTTTCACATGATTGGATGCACAGGTTCGAAATAATAAGTGATTCGTTTGCTTGTTGGGAACTGCTACTCCTTTTCCATTCTGTCAAGCTAGCTAGCTAATGAAAATATTATTGAGGGATGTATTTGGCTATAATTTGAAAACATAACGGTTAGAAATACTTAAAGAGGTATAAGAAGATTTGCTTTTACACACGTCCACACCACATGAGCACTCAATCCCTTAATCTCGGTGTTGATCAAACGGAGCCTGTCCATAGATTTATGTGGTAGGTGGAGAATTTGGGTATATGCCAAAAAGTAGGATTTATAAATTATATGTCAAAAGTCCTTTTTTTTATTCATCTATTCATGTCACCACATTGATTAGGATAGAACTTGCTGAATAGTAATCTTGTATGGCAATTAATCACTGGGGCTGCTGCACATGTAACATACACATGGAGAAGCGATAATGTAAGAGGGCACATGCAACACATATGGAGAAGCAATAATATCATAGGTTGTTTTCTTAATGTATGACAATAAGTTACCTTCAAACGCCAGCTCTTTGGATTTGATTTTTTTAAAAATGATTTGAACTCTTTATTTGATAAGTGATGTAGAGAGGGTCGTGGACAGTTACATGGCCAAGATGGATCAGAAAAGGCCTGGTCGACGAGAGAAGTGATTCGGACTGTCAAACCTTAAATCAGGTGTATCTCGCAATCCGGAATGAGTTATCGGACGTAAAATATATGATTAATTTTGGGGTAGAATGAGCTACTTTAGCCAACCAACCCTACTCCGCCGGGTTATGTAAGCCAGATTTGCAAAATACTGCCGACGGTCGTTTCCCAATTTTAATTTCATTTTTACTATAAATAATAAGTTTTAGTTTGAGTACAACTCTTCATCCGTTGGGCTTTACGAGTTGCGCCTAACGCGAAAAAAGCTTAGAAAAATTAGGAGAACAGCTGCTTGGTCAAGCCAAATAGGACACTTACTATTTTCAGCCGAAAACCTTGCACACTAGTAGACATCACGACCGTCTATAAATAGTAAGTTTACCATTTATAGTAGGTCGCGAATTCTAAAAGTTTTAGTTGTAGTTTGATTCTGATTTGTATCCCTATTTAAAGGGTTGTGAACTCATTTTTTTTTCATTCATTAATCAATTGCGAATTTATTTGAATTTATTTATATTTTCTTGCTTTCTTTCCTCATGGGTTCGAGAAGTCTCCGTGACGAGTCTAGAGAAGTTCCACAGATTTGGAATAGTTATCCTCTTGAAGAAGACGATGCTCGACCTCACGTCCTCCCCTGCGTCAGTAAGGCTCCCTTTGGATGGGGGTGCTGGTAAGAACTTTGGGAAAAAAAATTGAATATTTCCGTACTTGGATTAAGAAAATCAAATGAATGGATTGAATGAAATATAAACACCCATGCATGTGGACCTTGCGAAAAACTAATGGTGGGCATTCCATCCCATCTCAACTTTGTTAGTTAATGTTGTGTTCTACCTAGAGTGTTGGATTATCAAGATGTTTGGGTTCATTGGTTAAGATGGGATTGTAACTATCACGATGTTTGGGTTCATTGGTTAAGATGGTATTACATAACTGATAACAGTCATGAAAGACCGACTCACATGGATTTTGGTTTGCATCAAGTAACCAGTAGTTACCTAGCCACCTAGCCTGAGTTATGCTAGCGTGGCTACTTGGGATACAGATTGCTTGGTGAACTTGCCACTGTGGAATTGATGTGGTAAAATTTGATTGGGCCACCAATTGCTTGGTAGAGATAGGACATATGGGATTCAAATTGGGTACTGCCCTGCCTATATTGAGCTCGGTGTTGAGAAGTGGAGCCACATCTGGGGTCGTCCACTACCAGTCAAGATTGCGCGGATTTCGTGTCGCAAGTCCTTTCACAACTGGGATACAGAAAGGAGTTTCACGAATTTCGTGTCGCAAGTCCTTTCGCAACTGGGATATGGAAAGGAGTTTCGCGGATTTTGTGTCGCAAGTCCTTTCGCAACTGAGATGTGAAAGGGAAGTTGTCAAAACTATAAATTGGGGTCCCTAGGGCTATTCTAGGGTTAAGGTGAATATTGGGGAGCTATTTTAAGGTGTGGAAAAAGGGTTTTCTTTGTATCTCCAAGGGAGAGGTTAGTATATTGCCTTGTAATCTTTGTTCTTCATAGTGAAAGTTTGCATCTGTGGTTTTTTACCCTAGTTTGGAGTTTTTCCATGTATATCTTGTCTCGTGGTTTGTTTGGATTGCTTTGATCTATTTCTAGTTTATATTTCTTCTTGTTTATCGTTTGTGGGTGAGGCCTGAGATTGGATCTAGGCTCACTGCGTTGTTGGCATGCTACGCAACAACTAGTATCAGAGCTATTGGTTCAGTTCTATTGAGAGCGATGGTAGAAGATAGAAAAATTAGAATTGAGAAGTTTGATGGTTCAAACTTTACCTTCTAGAAAATGCAGATGAAGAATTATCTGTATCAGAAGGACCTCTATATTCCTCTAGGAGGAAAAGAGAAGAAATCAGAAAAGATGACAGATGATGAATGGTTTTTACTGGATAGGAAAGCTTTAGGAACGATCTGACTCTCTTTGTCTAAGAGCGTCGCCTTCAATATATCTAAGGTGAAAACTACAAAAGAATTAATAGAAGCCCTAGCCACCAAGTATGAAAAGTCCTCAACATCCAACAAGGTTCATCTTATGAAACAACTATTCAATATGAAGATGTCAGATGGTGAGAGCGTGGCTGAACATCTAAATGAGTTCAATACAGTCACGAGCCAGTTGGAATCCGTTGACATTATTTTTGAGGATGAGGCCAGAGCGTTATTGATCTTATCCAGTTTACCAGACAGTTGGGATGGTTTGGTGATTGCTATGAGTAATTCTTCAGGGTCGACAAAGCTGAAATTTGATGATGTGGCCGGTCTAATTCTCAATGAAGAATCTAGAAGGAAGGCATCAGGAGTTTCAAGGGATTTAGGGAATGCTCTAAACATTGAAGGAAGAGGAAGATCGTTGAACAAACGAGACAATAAACACGGACGTTCTAAATCGAGGAAGAAGTCCAAGGGACCGAAAGACAAAGACGGGTGTTGGCATTGTGGCAAGAAGGGGGCACATGAAACGTGATTGCATGGTGCTTAAGAAACAAGAAGGAAACTCTCAAGGTGGGAAGGATTTAATGAATCTATCTAAGGAGAGTGACACAGACGCGTTGATTTTGTTTCTTTATGCGAGGAATGAGTCTTGGGTTATAGACTCAGGTGCTTCGTTTCATGCCACTTCATGCAAGGGAGTTCTGCGTAATTATGTTTCAGGTGACTTTGTGAGAGTATTCCTGGGTGATGATGAGTCGTGCAGTATTGTTGGAAAGGAAGATGTTCAAATAAGTCAAAAAGACGGAACAACTTTGAAATTGAAGGATGTCAGACATGTATCGAGTTTGAAACGTAACTTGATTTCAGTGGGGCAGTTGGTCGATACCGGTTATGTGACGACATTCACCAGTGATTCCTGGAAGATCACAAAAGGTGCCTTGGTGATATCTCGAGGCAAGAAGGAAGATACTTTGTACGTGACTTCAGGATCATATTGTTCACTCGCAGTCGCATCAACTGGAGTGAATGGGCAGTTATGACATCAGAGGTTGGGACATATGAGTGAAAAGGGAATGAAAGTACTATTGTCAAAAGGGAAGCTATCAGGGCTGAAGTCTATTGACTTGGAATTCTGTGAGGAATGCGTGTATGGTAAGCAGAAGAGGGTAAGTTTCAAGAAGACAGGACGTGCTCCAAAGAAGCATATGTTGGAGCTTGTACACATTGATGTGTGGCGACCGGTACAGGTATCATCTCTCGGTGGCTCACGTTATTTTGTTTCCTTTATCGATGATGCTAGCAGAAAACTGTGGGTCAATTTCTTAAAGCATAAATCTGATGTATTTTATGTATTTAAGAAGTGGAAAGTCATGGTAGAAAATGAGATAGGTAAAACAGTAAAGTGTCTCAGATCTAATAATAGGAGAGAGTATTTTGATAAGAGGTTTGAGTAGTATTGTGTAACAAATGGAATCAAACATCAGAAAACGATTCCAGAAACACCACAACAGAATGGTAAGGCTGAGCGCATTAACAGGACCATCCTTGAGCGCGCCGGGAGTATAAGGTTACATGCAGGGTTGCCCAAGACTTTTTGAGCGGATGCTATAAATACTGCCACATATCTCATCAATAGAAGTCTCTGAGCACTATTGGATGGTGGGCTACTAGAAGAAATGTAGACTGGGAAAGAAGTAAACCTAGCACATCTCAGAGTGTTCGATTGCACTTCATACGTTCACATTGATGCAGAGCACAGAAACAAGTTGGATGCGAAGTCCAGGAGGTGCACGTTTATAGGTTACGAGCAGCATGATTTTGGCTACAGGTTTTGGAATGCAGAAAACAAGAAAATCATCAGAAGTAAGGACATAGTCTTTAATGAAAAATTGATGCATAAGGACAGTGTGCATGAAACTAAAGATGAGGAGAAAGAATTTGTAGAGCTAAAAGAGTTATCGGACACAGGTGTTACAGCGTCACAGGATGATCATGCACAAGAGCATTATGAAAATAGTTACAGACATTGGTATTGAGGAGGTCTACTCGGGAGAGGAGACCCACGATCTGATACTCACCCTCCTTATATTATCTATTACAAATAGATAATGGTGAACCAGATTGTTTTGAAGAGGCATTACAGTCAGATACACGGGTTAAGTGAGAGCAGGCCATGGATGAGGAGATGGACTCTCTTGAGTCTAATCGTACATGGGAGCTAGTTACTCTACCAAAGGGTAAGAAAGCTCTTCATAGCAAGTGGGTTTACAGACTGAAGGAGGAGCATGATGGTTCGAAACGGTACAAGGCCAGATTGGTTGTGAAAGGGTTTCAATAAAAGGCAGGTATCGATTTCACTGAAATATTTTCACAAGTAGTGAAAATGTCTTAAGTATAGTAGCTACAAAGGACTTATATCTAGAGCAGCTAGATGTTAAGACAGCTTTTCTTCATGGGGACCTTGAAGAAGAGATATATATGCATCAGCCGATAGGATACGTGACACCAGGAAAGGAGAACAAGGTGTGCAGACTGAAGAAGAGTTTATGTGGCCTGAAGTAGGCCCTGAGGCAGTGATACAAGAAGTTCGCCAGTTTCATGTCGAGAAACGGTTTAGGAGATGTCATGCAGACCACTATTGTTATTTGAAGAAGTTTGATACGTCGTACATCATCCTTCTTCTGTACATTGATGATACGCTTATGGTCGGTTCAAGTATGAAGGACATCTCAGATCTCAAAAGATAACTGTCTAGAGAATTTCCCATGAAGGATTTAGGAGCTGCAAAACAAATCCTAGGCATGAGGATAAATCGTGAAAGGGAAAATAAGAAACTGGTATTGTCACAGGCAGAGTACATAGCCAAGGTACTTGATCGATTCAATATGGGAGGTGCTAAGCTGGTTAGCACTCCATTAGTCAACCACTTCAAGCTATCTAAGGAACAAGGGATAAACACCCAAGAGGAACGGGATTACATGGCTAAAGTCCCATACACGTCAGCTATAAGGAGTTTCATGTATGCTATGGTGAGCACGAGGCCAGACATTACTCAAGCAGTTGGAGTTGTTAGCAGGTTTATAAACAATCCCGGGAAGGAACATTGGGAAGCTGTGAAGTGGATTCTTAGATATCTGGTAGGTACTAAGGATGTAGGGCTATGTTATGGTGGATCGGAAATCAAGCTATAAGGCTACGTGGATTCAGATTTGGCAGGAGATATCGACAACGGAAGAAACACTACAGGTTATATCTTTACTCTGGGAAGTGCCGCAGTCAGTTGGTCTCTCAGTTACAGAAGATAGTATCTATCAATATAACAGAAGCAGAATATGTTGCGGCTACAGAAGCATGCAAGGAGATGGTGTGGATGCAAGGTTTTATGGAAGAGTTGGGTAAGAAGCAAGCGGTGCAAGGTTTGTATAAAGTGTGATCGAATGCAATACACTTGGTTAAGAATTCAGCCTTTCATTCAAGGACCAAGCATATTGCTATCAGATATCACTTCATATGTTCGTTACTGGAAGATGGATCGATTGCTCTGGGGAAGATTCATACGAGTGAGAATCTTGCGGATATATTGATCAAGGCGGTCACAAGGGAGAAGTTGAAGCTCTATTCAGCTTTGATTGATCTTCAGGCTTGAAGACGGGGAGGTGGTGCACTCCGGATGAAGAAGACAAATATTTATGATGATGTGTCTCCAAGTGGGAGATTGTTGAGAAGTGGAGCCACATTTGGGACCGCCCACTACCAGTCGAGGTTACGCGGATTTCATGTCGCAAGTCCTTTTACAACTGGGATACAGAAAGGAGTTTCGCGAATTTCATGTCGCAAGTCCTTTCGCAACTGGGATGTGAGAGGGAAGTTGCCAAAACTATAAATTGGGGTCCCTAAGGCTATTCTAGGGTTAAGGTGAATATTGGGGAGCTATTCTAAGGTGTGAGAAAAGGGTTTTCTCTGTATCTTCAAGGGAGAGGTTAGTATAATTCCTTGTAATCTTTGTTCTTCATAGTGGAAGTTTGCATCCGTGGTTTTTTACCCTAGTTTGGGGTTTTTCTATGTATATCTTGTCTCGTGGTTTGTTTGGATTGCTTTGATCTATTTCTAGTTTATATTTCTTCTTGTTTATCGTTTGTGGGTGAGGCCGGAGATTGGATCTAGGTTCACTGCATTGTTGGCGTGCTGTGCAACACTCGGCACGAGCATGTTGTAGTGAGATTTGATTGGATGACAGCTTATTGTCAGAAATGAGGTCGATTTGAGTATACACTTGACTCGACGACTTTTATACATGCTTTGCATGGGCTCCCTCTCTATCAGCAGCATACCATCTAATCAAATTCTATCATGTAATACATATGTCGGGCTTGGTACAAGCATGACAATACTCAATCTGAATGTAGGACCATACAAAGCATGTTTAAAAGTTGTTATGTAAGTAGGATGTTGATTGCATACTTACCCCAACACTATCATAACTTAGTGGTATGGGACGCGATGAGATTTGAATGGCCACATGCTGCTATCTAAATGGATTCATGCAAAGCATGTATAATAGTTGTTATGTTGAGTACTCACCTCTAACAGTAGTATATGGCCCAATCAAATCCAACCACATTAAATTATTATAGATGTTCGAGTGGGCACCTTACCCTGCAATTCCCATCCAATTTCATGCATTGCTAGGCATGAACTATGAAATATCGAAAAAGTTTGATATGCTAACAGAGTGTAATTGATGTCATGCAAGCAATCATGTACACATTTAACATGCAAAACTTAAAATTACATCAGATGGTGGGGCCTACTTTTTATGGTTTATAAAATCAGAGTTTACTGAAATAATAAAAACTTAGGTGCATTTGATATATGAGAGACAGTCAACATGAAATGTAATCAACTCTTTAAATTCAATAAACAAGTGCCATAGTCATTTAATTACTATTATTTAAGTTAAGGTCTTAAGTCCAACTAGTTGGACTAAGTTACTGTCCACCTAACAGATGCCATCCAAACTTTCATGTTTGTTCAAAATCCAAACCGTCCACTAGATTGAAATTATCATGATGATCAACTCATATATACATGAGACGCATTCAACAATCCAATGGACCAAACTTATAATTTTCTGTTTATTAATTACTATATGTTGTTTTTTTACGGTGTGGCTCATATGACAAGTATATGAGATTAATATTTGAACTATGAGATCCTCATGGTGTGGCCTACCTATTGGAATGATGAGACGATACTTTAATTTAAGAGGCTATTAATTATTTGCAAGGCAGACTAACTTATGGTCCAACCGACTGGACTTGGGAGTTAGGACCTTTCTTTCATCTGGAGGTTTATTTGAGTTAATATATCTTGCGTGTACTGTGCCAAATGCTAAGTGCCCGCATATCATCGTACCCTGCCAGAGTATCTAACTCTGCATGAATATCAAATTCTTCCCAGCAGTTAGGGGATACGTGTCTACCACTGAACCATGAGTAGGTATCTAGTAGATAGTTATAATTAGTACAACTTGATTAACTTGCGTGCCATGTAAGCAATTTCAAAATAAATTTTCTGTGCCTGCGTATCATCCATCACACTCGGTCAGAGTATCAACCGAATGTGATGGATGATACGCGACAGCTAAAAAAAATACAATGTGATATAAAAGTACTGTAATTAAACCGTCCAAATTAAGTACCAGTAGATGCATCAAGAACCAGAGATCTCTACACCCAAAACCATAGCTCAACTGGTAGACTGAGTTGACACACCTCGTTTCAACACTTTGAGGTATTGGTATCGATCCCTAGTGGGGGTGGCTAATAGTAGAGTGTGTGTACTAACAAGCTAACCCCCCAAAAAAAAAAAAAAAAAAAAAACCAGAAATCTCAAATGGACAGCTAAAATGAAAATTAACTTTAAATCACTGTAGAGCTGGGCATTTCTAGTCCGATCCGAGCCGGAGGCTTGGATCGGTGCGACTCGGTTTGGATTAATCAAATCCGACCATTCATTTGTGGTGAATTCAGACCAATCCGAACAAAAATTCGAACCGAATGGATCTGATCCGGACTGCTTTGATCTGATCCGGAGTAATTCAATGGTGGAAATCAATACTTCTACCTTTTCTTGTGGTATGGTCCACTTGAGCTTTGGATACCCATCAATTTTGGGTTCAACCATTAAAATGATTTGAAAAAACGAATGGACGGAGTGGATAAACCACATGCATTCATGGTGGGCCCCAACATAGTTTACAGAGAGACGTGCTATGCACGTGAACCACCTGCGTCCACTGCACGTCAGTGGCTGGCTGAGTAGACGAGACTAGCTACTGAAGTTACGTCAACAAGTTCTATGGCCCCACCATGATGTATGTTTTGTATCCACACCTTCCATTCATTTGGAGAGATCATTTTAAGGCAATATTCAAAGAATGAGTTAAATCCAAAGCTCCAGTGGACCCCAGCACAGAAAACAGTGGGACAGTGAAGCCCACCATTGAAGATTTCTAAAGGCCATGAAAGTTTTAGATCAAGCTGATATTTGTGTTTTCCTTCTTTCATGTTTTTTTTTTTTTTTTAAAAAACTTTTAAATAGGTGGGATTTCAAATAAACATTATGAATTATGATGGACCTTAGGATAGTTTCAATGGTGGAAATTACTCTACCCACTGTTTTCTTTAGTGTGATCCACTACAAACTTTTATTTACCTCATTCTTTAAAATGATAACTAAAAATGGATGAACGGTGTGGATACAACACACGCATCATAGCGGGGCCCACGGAACTTGGTGACGCCAACTCAATGCCCATATCTAATCCTACATGACACAGCCTTAATCCGTTTCGTGCCCAACATGTCATAGCGCTGATAGGCTGATACGCATCGTGCATAGATGAGCAATGACAAGGCCTCGAGCTCCAAGTTGTACGAACCGCTCAAATGAGATCAAAGTTACATGGCCTTACAGTTATGTATTTATTATATCCACAATGTTCATCCATATTTCGAGATCATTTGGGAGCATTATCATAAAAAAAGAATCATATCCAAAGATCAACTAGACCACACCACAAAGAGCACTGGGAATAATGATTTTCACCGTTAAAAAATTCGTAGGGCCCACCATAACGTTTATTTTCCATGTAATCTATCATTAAGGTTAAAAATACATGGATAAAGAGGAAAAATAAATTTTATATTAATCCGAAACTTCTATAATCTCCAAAAGGATTTCAATGATAAACGTTCAACCCCCACTATTTTTTGCAGTGTGGGCCAATTGATCTTTAGATTTGTCTTGTTTTCGACTCAAGCCTTGAGACGAACTTTGCAAATGGATGGACGGTTTTGATATAACATATACCTTATAGTTTGACCTACAAATCTAACCCAATTCGAATCGTACCCAACCCGATTCGAATCGGTTTCCTGACCGAGTCAGACTCGGTTCGGGCCAGACCAACTGTCCATCGAATCGGTTTAGGTCAGGTATCCTGGACTCGGTCCTGGATAGGATCAAGTTCGGATCAGCTCACGTGGATTTCAGATTGAATCGGGTTGGACCCAATTCGATTAGACTCAGTCCGATGCCCAACTCTATTTAAATGGACAATTCAAATGAAAAATATCCAACAACAAACAAAGTGTCCACGAACAGTTGGTTAGGACAGTGCAACCAATCTAATCTCAAGATTGTGAGGTTTTATTGGAGTTGATATCCTTCCCTGGACACGGATTCGCTACAGACAGGTTGAGTCACGAGACTCGCTACTGGAGTCACGTCACGTAGGACCCAACATGATGTATGTGTTCACGAGACTCGCTACTGGAGTCACGTCACGTAGGACCCAACATGATGTATGTGTTGTATCCACACTGTATCCATTTGAAGATATCAATTTAGGGCATGAGCCAAAGAATGAGTCAGATCAAAAGCTTAAATGGACCTACCACAAAAAACAATGGAGAAAGTGACGCCCACCATTGAAAATTTCCAAGGGTAATAAAAGTTTACGAAATTTGTGTTTTCTATTCTTTAAGGCCTATCTTAACTTAAGACGTTGGATCTCAATAAACATTATAGTGGACCTTACGAAGGTTTCAAAGGTGGGCACTCACTCTTTCCACTGTTTTCTGTAGTGGGGTCCACTCCTGATTTGGATCTAACTCATTCTTTGTCTCCAAATGTATGGGTAGCATAGATACAATACATACATAATGGTAGGTCCTACGGAACCTGGTGACGTCACGTAGGAGTCTAGCTACTCAACCTGTCGGTATCTAATCCGCGTCCTCCCTCCTTTTTTCTACCCGCACCGCACCACGTGCAAGTCGGGCCCAGTTATTACAAACTGCCACTAGCAAGGAGCCATCGCTTGTCCGGCTCCAGTCATGTGGCTGCGATCCTAACTGCGGGCCCACCTAGATGCATGTGTTGTATATCCACGCCGTCCAACGGTTTTGCAAGCTCATTTTAGGGCATGTTCCAAAACAATGAAGCGGATACAGCTCTCATGAGGACCACACACTAGGGACTGAATTCCCATCATTAAAAACTTCTTTGGGGCCACAAAAGGTTCAAAACAAGCTTCTATTTTTGTTTTTACTTCATCCAGGCCTCTCTGACCTTATCAACAGGTTGGATGGCAAATAAAGATAACGGTGGACCTATGTTGTTTTAAATGGTGGGCGTTCAATGACCACTGCTTCTTGTGGTGTGGTCCACCTGAGATTTTAACTGTTTAAATTTCATGGGTATCCCCTAAAATTATCTTTTAAAATGGATGGACGGATTGGATACAGAACAAATACATCTAGGTGGGCCCCACAATCAGGGTCGCAACCATCCGGGGCCGCAACGAATCCGCGTTCTCGTCCGTGTGGCTTCTCTTCCTCAGTCCTCCCGAGAGCGAGCGATTTTAACTCCCCAAAAGGGCAAAAGAAGTAAAGAAAGAAAAAAGAAAAAAAAATCCAAATCCCAACACATGATAAAAATCCAAACGAACAGAAGAATGAAGACGACGAAGGAAGAAGCAGAGCAGAGCATTTCAATCTTCCGTCTTCCCAAACTACCCTCGCAATCTCCATGTCGTTGCAACTCCTCCAACTCCCACATTCCAGATCCTTCCATGCATCGGCTCCTTCTCTCCCTTCTCCGTTTCTCTCATCGTTCTGCGGAAGGAATTCCCTCTCCTTTCACGGAGTTTCTAGGGTTAGGGTTAGGAGGAGTGCCCGCCCTGATGGGATGGTCCTCGCGATGTCGGTGGGGACGGAAGCTGGACCTTTCAAGATGAATCTGAATGAGTACATGGTTACTCTCGAGAAGCCGTTGGGGATTCGGTTCGCGCTGTCCGTCGATGGGAAGATCTTTGTTCACTCTCTCAAGAAAGGGGTAAGGATGCAATTTCTTTCAGTCTTTTCGATAGAAATTTGATTTTGCAGCCTGTTTTTAAGTATTGAAGAGTTGAATTTTTGGTTCTGAATAAATGTGAACTAGTTAGGCGACTTGGTTACTGTATTCTGTTTGGTCCAGCAATTCTGTGCAGGTGGGGCCCACATTTTGGTGATCTAGGCCGTTTATTCTGTCGGTCCCCCTGGTAGATGAAAGACGCTGTGAGTAACTTCTTTACTGGACATCCTTGGCCATATGATAATTGGCCTGCAACTGAGAGGTTTGAAAGAAAAAAAAGGAAGTCAGCCCATATGCAACAGGAAGAAGTCAGTGATTAGATGGCTAATAGTGTTGAATGGAATGAATTTGTGGTCTGTTGCCTGCCCACACGGGGGTTGCTAGATGAACTATCTGGATCACCAAAGCATGGGGCCCTGTAAATATGTTGTCATGAAAGAAAAAAATGTTGGTGTAACATTGTACAACATCTGTTCTGAAATTATGATGTGGAGTGTACTAGTTTTTTTTTTTTCTTGGTGGCAATCTGATAGATTCTATTAAGTAACCAATTGGAAGTTACAAAAGATGATGAGTCGAACAAAAGATTATCTACAAAGAAGTCCAGGGGTGATCCCCACCATTCCTGGTAGTTGACGGAAGCTTTCTTGGACAAAACAGTTTGGGTTCAAAGTATTTTGTGTGCTGGGAAATGATGTGGTGATCCGCTAGAACCCAAATATGGTAGAACCATCTCTTCATTGTACACATGGCAGTGTGATGTACCAATTGGGATATTAACATTGCAGGTGCATGGATAAAAGAGAAGAAGAGACCACTGTCTTCTTCTCGGAAAATAGCCCTGGAATCCACTTGGAGAGAGAAATCTCTAAAAAATGAGAAATAAGATTGATATCGTTGATGAAACCGCTTGACATGACGTAGATAAACCCTATGTCCTAAATTTGTAACTTTCCCGAAATAGCAAACTTTCTTGAAATAGTGAACTATCTAAAAGTAGCAAATGACTACCCTTAAAATAGCAAAGTAGTAACTTACCAAAACTTGTAAATTTTGACTTTAAACTCAAGACTAACCCCTAAAATAACCTTATTTTGGAAAAGTGTTGAAGGGCAAATTGCATTTGTCATTTGCTAGCATGTAGAGCTCAATGATAGCTTTCCAACGACATATCATATGTGCAAAACGAATAGTCGGCCGAAAGTTATGATTGTTGGAAGTTATAGTGAGTACTACATAGTGTGCCGTAAAGGCCGTCATGTAAATGTAACGGTGGCAACCATTACATTTTATAGGGTCGTAAAGGCCGTAATAGCTGTTATGGAAAAAAATGACTTGTAATCATCGTTAATGGTCTGTTACGCCCCCTATAAAGGCTGTAACAGCCTCGTAATGGTTTGTTATAGGTCAAATATAGGTTTTCGGATTTTCTTTTCAACGTTACGGGGCAAATACAAGTTTTTCAAGTTTTTTCTTTCAATAAGCCATAACAGCTAGAGGTGTACATGAGTCGAACCGAGTCAAGCTTGGCACAGCTTGACTCGGCTCGTCCACTAGCTGACCCCAGCTCGAACTCGGCTCAGCTCTGTCCTTGAGCCTAACTTGCCAGCTCGGCTCGGTTCAGTTAATAGCTCGGGCTAGTTCGAGCGGAGTTCGAGCCAAGATCGAGCTGAGACTGTGCGGCATTTTCACAAGCAAATGGTGTGCACCTTCAATTTCTCATGGTAAGTAAAACAACAACATTAGCTTTACTGGAATTTCATCATAAACTCATTAGGAAACATCAAAATCAAAATATAAGCGTATTTGTTTCATATCCGTACCTTCTCGCCACCAGCTGACACTTTGTTGAGTCATTTCATCAAATGCTTGGTGAGCAACATCAATATCAAAATAACCGAGTCACCGAACTAGTTCGATCTGAGTTCGATTCGAGCTTGGGCAAGCTCGAACTCGATTCGAAATTTTTTCGAGCTCAAAAAAATCAGCTTGACTCGGCCCGAACTTAGTTTCGAACCAAGTCAAATTGAGCTTCTTCGAGTCGAGTCGAATCGAGCTTTTTCGAGTCGAGTCGAGCTAGCTAACCGAGCTAACTCGGTTCGTGTACAGCTCTAGTAACAGCTGTTATGACCCGTATCGTAAAGGTAATGGTGGTGGCCGTTATGGCCATTGTTACCATTGCGGAATGCTTGCCATGCTAAACTCTTATATTGAACTTTCTAACCCAATTTCCTTCGATCCTGGCCATCCATGCGATTTTCCTTGACCTTGTCCTACATCAGACCCTTCCAAATGAAAAATTAAACTCGTTTCCGAGAGTAGTAGCCCATCAGGATGACTTGCCTTTGCAACGCATCTTCTCTGTCTTTGGCAACAACTGATGGTGAAGGCCTACATATCATATCGGATCAGAATTTCATTGATGGAACTTTAGAACACAAAATCTCACCTTCCGTTTCTTTGCAATCTTACACATTTGGGGTATTGATTGCCACATCTTTTGTAACAATGGATTTGTGATTAGTCACTCTCGATTAATGGCTACTAGCTATGCTGTTGTTGCTGTCACTATTGGCCTTCAGTTTGTGCATTGTAGTTGTTGTGGAGAGGTAAAAGGGTGACGATCTATCTCGATCATCAAAGTAGTTAGTCTCTTTAGCCATCGAGTCATTTGTATTCGTTCATCCACTAATCCCTTTTGTCGATCCATCTGCCAACTGAGGTTGTGGCTCAATTGAAACTTTTTCTAGACCGAATGTCAGTCCATTTGTGGATACATCAAGTAATCCAACAGTGGATCCCTCCTAGTGTGATGGCGTATGTTGATGCACATATGAAGTGGTTGATACATCCGTGGATTGAACAAGCAATCTGTCGGTGGTTTCCTTAAGAGGAACTCCATTTGCATACGAAATGGCCACCCTTCTTCTTTATCTTGAAGAGCACTATTTGCATTGGTCCACTCTTCTTCTTCAACATTTGATTGGCAAAAAGCATCCAACTCCCAAAGTTACACCCTGATCCATAGCTCAAGTGGTAGACTGAGTGAAAGATACCTCGTTTCAACACTGAGGTCTTGGTATCAATTCCCTAGTGGGGGTGGCTAATAGTGAAGTGTGAACTGACAGTGGGTGTTACCTTTGTATGATTGTTGCTTATGATTTGGCCCGAGCGATGTTGCTATTAGTATCCATACAAATTGATCCTGAGTCCCTTTGACGATCATGGGCCATTCATCACAAACGATTATATTTGCAATCTACGGCCTCAGTCAACTGATCAATCCTTGCTCTTAAGTCCTCCATTGAATGATCATATTTCCGATAAAAGGTCATAGACTCTGCACCCATCAATGCTTGATTTTTTGAAACACCGCTCGTAGGATTGTCGCTGTTTGGCCTACTATTGGATGCTATGACCCGAGGAAAGACTTCGCTCCGATACCAAATAATGTAGCAGGTGCGGGAATAAAAGATGAGAGAGAAATCTCTATAAAGTGAGAAATAAAAGTGATATTATTGATGAAAAGTTTAAATAAAGTTTGCTTGTAAAGCTTCTAAATATGGCTTATATAAACTCAAAGCTCTAAATTCATAATTTCCCCAAAATGATTTTTTTCCCCCCTGAAAATAGTGAACTTTTAAAAAATAGTAAATGACTTCTAAACCGATTCAAACTCTTTCTCATGACTTAAAAAAAGAATAGGACTCTTGAAACCCTAAAGTACCCTAAAAATGGCAAAAACCCTTACATATTAAAAAGGAGTAAATTTTAGCTTTAAACTCAACATTAACCCTTAAAACAACATTATTTTGGAAAAGTGTTCAATAGCCAATTGCCTTTGGCAATTGCCAACATTTAGAGCTCGTCGATTGCTTTATAACAACATATCATATGCACGAAACGGACAATTGGTTACAAAGTTATGGCCATTGGAAACTGTAGTGCATGCTAGTGATGTAGAATGTGTCATAGATACGTTCCTAGCATGGTTGGGCCAAAAGAAGGTGGACCGTAAATTGACCGTAACTTTTGATCCAGGTATCATTACGGGGCGCGTTTATTTGGAATTTTTATGTTTAGAAATTAGGCTTTAGAAGGGTTCTATTAGAATTAAGATTTTTATTAGAGTTAGAATTTTGCTATTTTTGGTAATTACGAATTTTGGTTTATTTATTTTTCTTTATTAATGGTGTAAGGAGACACATTAGACATTCATGAATCAAATTACGAATTTTATAGAATTTATTTTCTATTTTCTTGCTTTTTCCTTGTGGATTCGAGAAGTCTCTGTGAGGAGTCCAGAGAAAGCTCCATGGATTCAGAGTAGTTATCCTTGAGGAAGACGGTGATCGACCTTATCATGTTCATCCTGCGTCAGCTAGACGCTTAGATCGAACTTTCTAACCCAATTCCCTTCAATCCTAGCCGTCTATGTGGTTTTCCTTGACCTTGTCCTACATCAGACATCTAGTTATCGGGCCCTGTCATGGATCACCCATGTTTTCAAAATCACATCTATTACACAAACCTACCCATCACCTTTCTTCATTTCTGCACATTGAGTGTGGAGGATTGTTAACCTTTTTTGTTTTCTACCGTTGCTTTGAAGGCCACAAATCAAATGGCCAAGATCGTTGATCTACATGTATTTTTGAAATTTGAACCATTTGCCATCCATAATTGGGGCAACTAGATGGATGGTTCCAAATGATAAGGGATCCTGCCACGTACTTTGAAGATGGCTTTTCAATATTCCATGTACTGGCTCTACCATTTCATCCACAATTTAAGAACACGCCAATAAATAAATAAACAAAATAAATAAAGGGATTTTTATAGGAAAATTCCTTACGAATCTCATATTTACCAAAGAATTCCCCATGAATCAAAATATCTCGGCAGTGCTTTTTGAGGAAGTTACCCAAGTACCCTCATATATTGTTTCTTCTTTAAAAAGTAACAAAGTCTTTTGTGGCCTACATGGTATATGCATGACATCCAACCTGTCAAATGTATGCACCCATCCATGAAAATCACACAAACCAAAAAATTCTTTATGATCGAATCACCAGATGGGCTGCACGTGAATTTTGATGTTTTTAAGTAGTGTATAGTATTTTATGGTGTGGCTCATCTTATGTTTGGATGAACCAAATTTTTGGTTCTTCTAACCACCATGGTGGATTACATCTATTGGACAGGTTGGATATCATATGAATATCACGTCGGCCCCACAATTATTCGCTTTACCACTTTTTAAAGGAAAACGTATAGAGTGGGCATTATAGTAATTTTCTTGCTCAAAAAGCACTTCCCTGGCATTTTGGTTCATAGAGGCATTATTTGGTAAAATCATAATTTCTGAGGAATTTTGCTTTAAAAAAAATACCAAAAATAAGAGGCTCCAGTCTATCAGATTTCATCAAGTTTCAAACAATACTAAGATTTGGTCATTACTTGGTCAAGATTCATTCTAGACTCGGTTGACTCGGTTACTTGACTCTACAAAACTTGGAAAAACTCGACCCAACTTGCCAAGATTGTACAGTATTTGCAAGTTTTAAATATTACATAATACCAAGCCTTGGTGTTCAAGATCGAAAACACTCAACCAAGTTGCTCATCTTGACTTAGCAGACTTTCAGTTCAGTTTTTGAGTTTAAAACCTTGGTTTCATCTCCCATGTGTACTTGATTATGTATTGAGGTTTTCTTTTGCAGGGAAATGCAGAGAAATCAAGAATTATTATGGTTGGCGACACATTGAAAAAGGCAAGTAACTCATCGGGTGGTGGGTTTATTGACACTGAAGACTTCGGCAATACACAGTATGGAATTTTATCTTTTATTGGTGGTTCGCATGTGGTGTGGCAAGACCAGAATTGTTGCATGCTTGATTATAATGCTTGCATTTGTATTGGAATTGTTATAAGGGCACATCATATATGTGTCAATTGATAGATCAAGTGAATCTCTTTTTCCATTAGGTGGTTGGACCTTCTCTTCTCCCTTGTAACATTGTCTTTTACCTTCTGTTTGGATCGAATGTTATCTACCCAAGTCTGGGTATGGGAATTGAGTATAGTGGTTTATCTAAACCTCAAATACAAGTATGGAAATTATTGATTAGAAGTCACATGTATAATCATCTTTAAATATTTCCCCAGCAATACTTGTGAGTTATTCTTGTAATTGTAGCCCAATTGGTACTGCTCACATCCAATTCTAGATAATTACAGCTCTATATTTCCAAATCCTGCTATCAAGGATTTTTTTTTTTTTTTTTTAAATATATATATATTTTTAATTTATAAATATTTGGCTGCACTTGGACTGGATTGCTTACTGCAAGAAAAACAATTAACAATTTTTTTTGGATTATACTTGTAGAATGTCCAAAAATCATGAAATGATACTTATGTGGATACCAAAGATCTCTTTCTTTTCAATACAACAAAATTTTGTCATTTTCGGAAATTCTACTAAGAGTAGAAATTCCAAAATCACAAACTATTGTTCTCTGTTCATGAAGTGGCCATGAGCTAAACATAACATTATCGCTTTGGTTGGTTCCCAGTCCTCTATGATGGTATTTTTGTTTTTGTGACCTTTTCTTTTCCATTTAGTTATTGAATCTCTAAAAATATTCTTGAGTTGATCTTGTGCTTAAGTTTGCTATTATTTGCTACTTCACTGTCTTCAATGTTTCTTCAGGAAGATGCTCAAGGAGAAAACAGGATCCTTCAGCCTCGTCCTTGAAAGACCCTTCTCTCCTTTTCCAATTCACCAGTTACATCTTATGGGCGATTATGATATTCTATTCAATAGAGGTAGGGTTCCTATGGTGACTTGGAATCGAACTATATTGGCTTCAAATTTGCAGTCATCATCTGAGGGCAATGGAAATTCCGGGTTCGTTGTGTTTTCCCCAAAGTTCCTAAGATCACAAGGTTGGAAGTTTCTGAGTGACCAAAGTGGAGGTGTTGATTCTCAAACACAGAAATATGAGGACTCTATGACCAATCCTTTGAGCCAACTTGTTGGTCTTTTCTCCGAGGAAGAGTCTAGCGATGCTGAATGGGCGTATGGGAGTTTTCCTTTAGAAGAATATATAAAAGCACTTGATCGATCTAAAGGCGAATTATACTATAATCATTCTCTTGGCATGAGATATAGCAAGGTGAAGATTAGTTTCTCTTATGCAATGTACATACATTAATGAGAATTAGCTTAATTATTTGATACATGAAATATGATTTTTAATGAATATTGGTTATACATGTATACTTAATCCATTGTTGATGTGTCGATTAATCCGTTTGGATCCTTAAAATGATTCTCTTTAGCAGTGAATTAATTGTCATCATCATTGGAAAATGCTAGCTAAGCTTAAACAGAATACTAGATAATTCAAATGTTATTTGAGGCATTCCTTGAGAACTGTAAGTAGCTGTTCTGGTGCCCATCATATTCTAAACCATCTCTCACATATTTTTATTCTCCCTTTCTCTGTTGCGCATGCACATCTGAAAACAAATTCTTTGGAATCTAAAACTAAGCTTGGTAAAACAGATCTTCTCCAGTCCATAGTGGTTCTCACTGGTTGCATATCTATGTCTTGAAGGTAAACTAACATGCTCGTTTAGCATGTGACAATAATGCAGGTTTTTTGACATGTTGTTTCCAAGTGTGCTTGACGTCTCGTCCATTTTTAAGGAAGAGAAGAGATCAAACACCACATGCTGTCATTGTTTTGCTAGGATAAAAATGTTAAAGATCTAATGATAACGGGGAGTGATATGGTGAGGCTTACCCAGGAAAAGAAGTCCATACCGAGGGACTTCTTTTTCCTTGGTGAGTCGAGGCTCATCATATCACCCTGAGTACTGAAACAATAAAACATCAATTTTTATTTTTATTTTTTAAAATCACAGACAAAGAAAAGCCATGAATTAGAAACTAGTTTAAAATTGGATCCACCTTCGATCATATGCAGATGGAAATCCTCCCAATTCTTGTGGAAATCCTCTGGTTCTCCCACAACGAGAATGGTATTCCGTGAACCTTGGTGACGAAAATGTTTCATTCCTCGGGTTATCAGGTTACACCTTCATTCTGTGATTCACGGCTCTTTCAAATATGTGCAGGTGGTTGGCTCTCATGGAAGTGCACCAATGTACCTCACCTCACTTTTGACAACTTTGCCGAAAATTGCCATAATACTGTAATGGAGTAAACTTCTTGGACAAATATCCTTGTAGGCATGTTGCAGACCAACAATGGACTTACAATGCAATCAAAATTATGTTGGTACATGATACATAAATCTGACTCAAATGGACAATGGTAAAGGAATTTATCATGGGCAGTGTACACTTGGAATTAGCGGTGGCCGTCCCCTTTTTCTCTTTTTAAGGAAGATCTGTTCCAATTTCTAATTCACATTACCATGGTGTTCTAGCTACCATTTTCATGCCTATACTAGTTCCTAGCGTTTGTCTTTGGTGATTGTGGATCACATTTTGAGATTCCTTATGCTGTGAAATTTAGGTATCATTCAACTCAGACAAATGAAATTTCATGGAAATAATTATGTTCTTAACCTTTACGTAAACATAAAAAAGGTTCTTTTGGATCTTCCTTTCTTCCTCCAGAAATTTAGCTAATTTTATGTAGCACACTTTTCATGCTAAAAAAGTTCTTTCAGAAATATAATGATTCCATTATATTCTATGCATGATTTCTTGGCATCCTATTTCAAATTATTTATCGCAGTCTTAAGCTTGTTGGTGGGTCATTTTTTTTGGGGGTTTGTGTAGTACTCATTCCCCTCTTTCTTGATTCTGTTGCAGATTACTGAGCAAATATATGTAGGATCGTGTATACAAACAGATGCTGATGTTCAGACTTTGTCAAATGACGTGGTATACATGCTATTCCTTTCACATACATGCTCTGGTTATTAGTTTCTTCCCATCCTATCTACATTGGAGCAGGCAGAACTCTTTCATTGAAATCTATGTGCATCAAGCATGACAACACATGCTACAAGGCCATATGAATGTTTTTTGGTTCTTCTTCCTTCTTCCTTTTTTTTTTTTTTGACAGGCATGAATGTTTTCATCTTATTTCTGCAATCAGCGTTCTTCTTCTTCTTTCTTCTTGTTTTTTTTTTTTTTTGAAAGATGACAATTTTTTTTGAAAGGAGCATAAGAGGCTCAAAATGCTACAAAGATACAGCTCATTCAAGGAGCAATTGCTATATTCGAAGATCTTTGAACAAGCCACCTACTTGATTACATCCATTTTGGCCTTATTGAAAACTGCAACCTCCGGATCACTTTTGTTTTCGAAGAACTACTTGTTTCTTTCTCCTCAAATAGCGGCCATTAGGGATAATCTCTAAATCAATTTCCTTTCTTTCCCACAAATGCCCCCTCCACATAAGAAATTGACACAAGGAAGAGCGCGGGATGACAAAGAAGAAGATCACCTTCTTCCTCAAGCAATCAAAACCTTGAATCCACAAGGTGAGTTCTTGAGTACACAAGAAGTAAGAGAAAATTCGAATATTTTTATCGCAAAACAATTCTGTTATTTATTTATTTATTTAAATTACAATACTTGATTGATAACTAAAACCCTAAATCAATTAGAAATTACCCGAAATAGCAAAATCTCCCCAAAAGACTAAATTTTCCAAAAATAGAAATGACAATAAATTCCTAGCATTATTACAAGAGATTTCTAAAAGGAAGAAAATCCTAAAACTTTAGAAATAAGGAGATATGATGATAACGAAAATTATAAAAAATAGTAAAGTTTTCCTATAATCTCAATTTTGATGCTGAAGACGTGCATTTTCTCACGAAACAGACATCAACATCCGGCATAGTGGGTTGATTGACCTCGGATGCACTGCTAAAAAAATCAATAGGTTGTGCGTTTTGTGACAATGCTCGGATCAAAAGTTACAGCTCTTTTACGGTCACGACTTCGAATGACAATTTCTCCTTATCCAGAATGAATTTGTTGAAATTGTACATGCCTAGGACCTAGTTACATCATGCCCTACGTAGGACTGGGTCCGGTTCTAAAAGAATACATTCGCTTTCGTTCAGGCTCCTTTTGGTCCAGTTGTGCTAAGAATGCATCTGTGGCCCGCTCTACATTAGTCCCCTCAACTTGGAAAGAATTCATTCTTGATTTATTCAACGGACTCGACTCATGATACTCGTATAGGTCCACCACATTGAAAGTCTATGAGATCTCCAGGTCCTTAGGAAGATCAACAACATAGGTGTTATTATTGATTTTCTTGAGTATTAGAACATGGCCTATTTCTTATTCATCAGCTTATTATATGTCCTAGTCAGAAACCTCTCATTGCGTAGCTGAAGTAGCACGTTATCACCCACTTTAAACACCTTCTGGTACCAATGTTTATCAATATGATGAGGACAACTGAGCACCATACCAGAGGAGGGTTGAGCCAGTCTCCTTATGGTTAGACAACCATTACATGGGGCCCACTTGGCCCAATTCACATTCCTAGCCACATTGAAGACCCTACATGCATGTTCGTGCATCTTTGAAGACTTCACACTAGGAAGATGCACGTGGGTTGTATATAGGAGCTTGATGGACACATCGGACCATTGTATTGAGTAGACACGATGATCGGACCGTTGGATCATCATCATTGAGTATCTTGATGGTGGACCCCCGTGGGCCACGAAATAGTTTAGCTGATTAGTTTGTTTACAAGTTTTGTTATTTTTAGTATAACTCATATTTGTGTTGAGATTAGGGAGTTGGGAACAACTTTTAATTCATTAAGCGTGTTCTTATAGAAGTAATTTACCTGTATTTTGTCAATGGAAATAATATAATATTACGCTCAATTATTTCACTATATAGTTGATGCAGCTGATCTATATCCTGATCCTGCTTTAAACCAGAACTGCTGATTACAATCTTTGTTATACTCTCTTCATATTTATTTTTCTTACAACCTAGGATCTACTGATTTCGACTTTTGACTGATTCAGTTATATTTACTTTATGCATCGATAGCAGCCTGAAGTTCTCATATATGATATAACTGTTGTGGTTTGTTTGGCCCAGGGGATCACTGCTGTACTTAACTTCCAGAGTGAAAGTGAGCGTGCAAACTGGGGAATTAATTCTGAATCTATCAATGATTCTTGCCATAGATCTAATATTCTTATGGTCAACTATCCTATAAGGTAATCGATTGTTTTATTGTTTCATTGGCGCATCTTCTGAGAAAGGTTATCTATGACTAATGATATCTGTTCGCATACAAGTACCATAGGTCCTAATTAGGGGTGGCTAAACTTAACCTGACCTGGACCTGACCAGTGTCAGGGTCGGGTTGGTCCATTTCTTGGATGTGTTGGGTTCAGGTTGTTTTGTCAACCCGAAATCAAACAGGTTGGGTTAGGTTTTGCTGGGCCAGACCTGGTGGCTCATGAATATGGTTATGAACAGGTTGGGTTAGGTTTTGTTAGGCTGCATAGGATAGATGATTGGGTGTTACACTGACACCATATTACTTTCCATATTACTTTTGCACACATCATGTGTTGGGTGACTATGGACTTAGTGTGTTAGATTATATTAATGATTGTGAACCTGGTTATGATGGTTGTAGTTTGGATTACAGTAAATGTTTGATTTTATATTAATTAAAACTTCAAAATATGTGGTTGGATTATATAATGATATATATATATATATATATATATATATATATATATATATATATATATATAAAACAAAATGACAATACTTTTTGTTTTAATGTATTCTCTCTCTCTCTCTCTCTCTCTCTCTCTCTCTCTCTCTCTCTCTCTCTTTTTGGTTTTTTAATAAATGGGTTAGGTGGGTTGGGTTTGGGTTTGGGTTGACCCATTTCTAGATGCGTTGCTGAGTAACAACCCAGATCTTAGTGCTGAGAATGGATGGCCCAGATCTGAGATCTGGAACAGATGGCTGAGATTGTTGGTGATTGATGCAGGTCAGAGATGATGGATGATTAAAAACAAGAGTTGAGTCAATAGCCAGGATTAGAGATCCAAGGCTTTGATACCATGTTAAGGTTTTAGGGACTGCATTTCGGAGAATGCTGTGTCTTTTGTATTGCTGAGAATGACAAGAATATATAGACGGCGTGGGATATCTGTAGAGAAATGTAGAGATCTTAACAGACATACATGGATCCATCCTATGCTTATCTATAGTATATACAGCTGTACATACATATCCTATACTCCGACATCATCCTCGTTATGACCAGAACCTGACCTTGCCACCCTTAGTCCTAATCAATTAGAAACATACTGCAAGTGCCATTTTTTATGTTCAGTTTGCATGAACTAACTGAAGATCAAGTAAAGCACTTTATTGGTCATGATGATATTTCCTTATATTTTGTTAAGTGTTTATGATAATTGTATTTGGATATGATGATATTCAGTTTTGACTCTTGATGTGCAGGGAGGTAGATTCTATTGATTTAAGAAAGAAACTTCCATTTTGTGTGGGGCTCTTATTGCGTATGTTGAGAAAGAATCTTCGTATATTTGTCACTTGTACTACGGGGTTTGACAGATCCCCAGCTTGCGTGATTGCCTATTTGCACTGGATTCAGGATACAGCCCTTCATATGGCTTACAATTTTGTCACAGGATTGCACTCTTGCAGGCCTGACAGGTTCATTTACTAGTAAACCATCTTGCCTTAACAGTTTCATTTTTCAAGTAACCTAGAACCTGCAGACCTATTTGGATCTAACGTTGCTGCTGGAATGATTTTTTAAATGATGGTGCATGTCATTCTTTTCTAGATTCTCTAGAATAAAATATGGAGATATTCAGGAAAAGAAACAACATTCCTTTTCAATTATCCTCAAACAGATCCATAGAAAAATACTTGATACATCCTATCTTGTGATTCATTTTCTTTTCTTAACATGTAGGTATTCAAGTCAATTTAATTATCCATTCATCATCTTGTTTCCAATTTCCATTACCTTGACCTTATTCAGTATTGTGATCGACGTGCCCTATTGTTCTCAACAGCTTGTATTTCTAAGCAGTTCTGTTTCTCTCCACAGTGCTGTTTACATTGCTTCAATGTTAATTGGTATATACACTACACTCCATATTCTTTCTACTGAAGTGGATGATTTCAAAAGAGAGGAGGAAAAAAAAAAAGTCGATGTTTTAGATATGCTGTTTTTTCTTTTAAATAATTGACATTTCCAGACAAAAGCCTTAAAAAATATTTCTGGAGTGAATTGCATGCATAAGTTCTTGGTTTTTCTTTTTCATATCCTCCAATTATATGTTCTGGTGTAAATTGCAAACACAAGTACTCACTGCTAATTCTTTGTTTTGAGAGAAATTGACAAAGCCTTATGATATATTTTATTACAGACCAGCCATTGTCTGGGCAACATGGGATCTTATTGCTATGGTGGAAAATGGCAGACATAACGGTCCTCCAACCCATGCCGTAACCTTTATCTGGAACAATGGTTGTAGAGAGGTAAATGTGAAAATTTTCTCTTAGGATCAACATAAACTGTAGGGGAACACATATTTGCAGCCTTTTATTCATGACTGCCTATCTAGTTAAGCTGGAAGCAAAACCTATTAAGGCTAACAATTTAACTATGTAGAACTTCACATCACATTCTTTGACCATCATAATTTAGTATAATTTTATGTTTTAGATGTTGTTCTCTGATCTTCTTCTGCCTGTGTAGGGGGAGGAGGTATATTTAGTTGGAGATTTCACAGGAAATTGGAAAGAACCCATTAAGGCAGTTCACAAGGGTGGATCAAGATATGAAGCTGATCTTAGACTTCCACAGGGAAAGTATGATACTTACTTTTTCCTGTTTTAAGCAGCACCAAATTTTAGACTTGCTACTTCATAGCTTTGCCATGCTTTCCTTTCCACAGTCGAGATGCACCTCTACATGCAGCCACATGTACCAAACAATCAGGAAGGGATCTACATGTACAAGACCAATCGATGGTTTAGAAAATAATGGCAATGGCGCACAGTTACCTTACATATGTGGCCCACCTGATTAGCAGACTGGCCTGATTCTTGGGCCACCCGACATGACGGGGCCCACCCGATGCACAGCTCTGATGTCCAATCATACTATGTTTAGTGGTTTATCTACTCTCTACATTTCTTTCATCATGCTTTTTTGTGAAGCCAATGAGTTAGCTGATGCTCTTGCTCATGGGTGCCTCTACATGCTCTTTGTTTCGGTGCTTATCCACTAGCTTGATGGATATGTATTTCTTTCCTCTATTTATTTATTATGTCACTTAAAAAAAATTCAATAGGAGAGAGAAACCTTGTGGCATTTATTAATTATCTGACATATTAGATACAGTTCCCCCCCCCCCCACACACACACACACACACACACACACACAACACACACACACACACACACACACACACACACAAAGATGAGCATTTATAGAAGTTATTTAGAGACGCCACTGACAGATTTATGACTTATGGTCATGGACTGTAATGGTTTGTTGTGTAAGCTATTTTCCTTCTGCATAGCCAGAAGTGTATTATTTGGTATTATGTTTTACTGTACTGTTTTCACTGGTGGAATGCTTATAGAAGTTATTTAGAGACGCCACTGACAGATTTATGACTTATGGTCATGGACTGTAATGGTTTGTTGTGTAAGCTATTTTCCTTCTGCATAGCCAGAAGTGTATTATTTGGTAGTATGTTTTACTGTACTGTTTTCACTGGTGGAATGCTTTAAAAGGGTTTCCAGCATATCTAGTCAGTTATGGACGAGTGATGTGAGGTTTGCGAGCCCACACACAGCCCTCCACATGCCCCTTTACATGCGGCAAATGCGCTAATCCGGCACATATCTAGAACACCCGAGCTGTGTACCAGGTGGGACTGTGTACCAGGTGGGACTCCCTGTATAGATCACCTAGATAAAAGCTTTTCTGAAGAAGGTAACTATATTAATAAAACTAAGAATGGGAAACAGAGTTTCCAAAACACATACATGGGCGCAAACTCCCAACCAAAGCTAAAGCATCCACAGTCCACACAGAGGCTAGTGTCACCTAGATTAAAATTTTAAAACTCGGACCCATCAACTGTCAGATAGGCCACGGATACATGAGAACAATGTGTTGCTCATTGTTTTCATACATGTGGTCCCACCAGATGTGCAACACACTTGCATGTGGAGGCGTTTGTGCGACTAGCATGCTGTATGGTTAGCACACCTGCCACCTCAAATGATGAATTTAATCCAGATTGCTCTTAGTGAGCAGGTATACCTTATCAAGCTGTAACTGTAACAGGGTGATTCTTGATTATCTTGTAGCCATCAATTTATGTCTAGAATGTAATGATTCTCTCTTTTCAGGTATTATTATAAGTTCATCATTGGTGGGCAATGGAGGCACTCAACATCATTGCCAACTGAAACCGATGAAAGGGGGAATGTCAATAATGTTATTAGAGTGGGAGACATAGCCCGCATAAGATCTTGGCTTCCTACTCAACAGATAAAGGTGAGTATTCTTTGGCTCCCACCTTATATTTTCCCAAATAAGATTCTCTTCAAATCATTTTAGCTTCCAAGTACTATGAAAGCAGGCTAACAGAAATATGATTTACTCATGTAATGAACTGTTCTCAAACCCTTTCACAAATTGAAGTGAAGTTGAAGCTGTTTTGTACATAATGGGAAACATAGGCTAGCATTGAGACTTAGGGAGCATCTCTAGGTTACTGTAGCCAATTGTGCTTAACTTTCTTTCTTGAGAATTGAGCTCACTTGCCATTGGCAGCCGGTTAATTGGGGCATAATGGGGTTTCATGATTCGCAAACAAATCTGCAAATCTCCATTTGCTATTTATAGTGGGTGCCATTTCAACAGGGAACAATTGCCATCCCCCTTTTCCCAAATGGTGCCTCTGCTTTGTTACCACGACGCATTAATGTTTTATTAATGGTTTTAGCTTCCCTTTGTTTACTCCATGGAAAGGCTACTGTTGGACCTGGTAAGAGGTCGGTGAAAAGTGGGAATTACTGAACAGGGGAAATAACTGCAGGATCATCAAGTAGAAGATTCTACTGAGCAAGTGACTTTTACTTCAATAATCAAATATACCATTACAATTTCTAAATCAGATAAAAAGAAAGAAAGAAACAAAGAAAAGAAACGGAGGGATGACCTTTGCCTTCCACCCCTTTCAAATGCATGTTGAGTAGAACTGACCCCAAATGGTTGGTGGACAGGATGTTAAGCAAGTCGACAGCTCTTACAGGCACAAGAGAGCGTGGAGTAAATCTGGAGCACACGCATCATCCATCTTTTGATCATTGATGACTCATTCAAATGTTGCTGACGTTAGTGTTTTGAACTAGTTCATGGCATCCCTATGTCATCTTCATTTTTCTTTCACAGCATAATTTGCTTTGCGGCCCCACTGTATGGGACCTTTCCATGTTTCCCATGGTAAACATTCTAATGTGGGGCCTTTACCTAATCTAAGACGTCTCTCGTGTTGTGGAAGAACAATAAGGAACCTGAAATCTGTCAGTCCAATTCAAAGACCTGAGTACAGCAGCCATATTGTGTGGCTCAAACCTTCTCCTCAGGTCTTGGGGCTACTTTCCATCTCTTATACTCTTCAATTGTTATGATGGATTTATTGCAATTGTGACAAATTCCATATATCATGAGAAAACGTTGACGATATTTAGGGGGAATTACTGTTCTTTTCTCTGATATATATCACTATACATTTTACTTTTAAAAAAAAAAAAAAATTTATTTAAAAAATAAAATAAAATTAAGAACTATGCCATTTCCTTCATTATTTTTTCGGCCTTGACATTCAATTTGATCATCAGATTCTCCATGTCTTAACAACTCAACATTTCAGATTCATGGTTTCACCTGCTGTTGTAATGCAGGACCCGACTGTTGTGAAAGTGATTGAGAGACCGTTGACGGAAGATGAGCGTTTCATGTTGGCATTTGCAGCTCGCCGTGTCGCATTTTCAATCTGTCCAATCAGGCTAGCTCCCAAGTAGGCAGAAATCTTCCTATACGGCACTTACATGGTTTCTCGCCCGACTACATGGGACACATACAGATCAAGGTCTTGCTAGAATACACCCTGCATTATCTTGAACACGGTTTTATTAGACAGAGATAAAACTGCTAAATATAGAACTCAAAACTCAATGCAATCAAAATCCTGTAATATAGAGAACTACTGTATGTTATAAAACTCATTGAGAGAGATCCGTTGGAGCCAGTCTCATCAGGAGTTGAACCATTCATACTTGTAACAGATTGAGAAGGGAGTCGACTTCTTTTATAATAAATGTATGATTTGTTTCCTAAGCACAAGTCAATCGGAGCAGTGCTGGAACTGTCCATTTCTTTGGTACTGCCAAACCGCCCCATTTGCTAAGAAATAAGAGCTCTTCAAAAAAAGAAGAAAAAGAGGATATGGTGAATCAAGATTGTTTCAGCCCCGACTGATCAGGTGATTGCCAAACACCGTACTCCCTGTGAGTTCACTCAGCATTCCTCTCCGACTATTGCTTTAGGTTTGCTAGAGCCACACATACCTTCACATGCGGCTCTTGCATGTAGAACATCTGATCTGTGCATAATGTGGGCCTCATGGTGAAGGTGATCTGATGCAAAAGTAGGCTGGTCTGCTCATCAAGCAGGCGTCACATGTGCGTCCAATGTGGATTGCTGGTAAACATGGTTAAAAGAGTCGGGGATGGGAGATCTACTCATTCACCCCGACTTGAATCGGGGCTGACCCGTGTCAGGGGTGACTTGGGGTATCGAACCGGATCAGCTACTACCGAATCCGAGTTGCATCGGACTCGAAATGTACAATGTTTTTGTACAGATCACCCGCCTGGTCAGTGAGTGGATAGGCCATATCTTCGGGCCATATTTGCCACATCATCTGCATGATGGAGCCTCATCTTCCGCACAGTTCAGACGTCTCACATACTGGCCCAACTAGTCCTGTTACAAGTTTGAGTTGCGACCATTTAATGCTGTTGAGTAGGTCTGAAAGTGATGACAGCTCCCTCTGGTCAGGCATGATCTGAATGGTTTGTGTTAAAGAATATCATCATTTCTAATCAACTCAGATGTTCTTAGGTTTCATTTGACCATCCTACTGACTTGGATTCTGCTGATTCAGTCAAACATCAGAGGACTGATCTGTCGGGTACCATTTCCAAACCCTTGATCGTGAGTGTCACAATGGATGTTCGAGATTTCCTCTAAAATACATATTTTATTATTTAACCTGTATATAAAATGGTATTCAGAATTTTGATACTCTAATCTGGTAATGCCTGAGAAGAAAATGGTTTTATCTCTGGCCTAATTAGATCAACTCACAGACTCAACTGAGTCTTTACCCAACTTGACTCGGTATGTGACGGACTAAATACATAAAAGATGGTTAAGATACTGAAAATAGCCATGTTTCTGTTAAATATGTGAAAGATGGCTAAGATGGACATGCCCAACAAATTGACTGAGTCAACTCAACAATCAACCAGCTTGGCAAGTCTCGCTGTTCTGGGAACGAGTCATGCTCATGACTGAATTTGTCCTAGTGACTTTAGGCCCAACTTAGCCAAGTTTGAGATCGATTCACTGAATTATAGATCTATGATTCTGCATGATCTTGAAAGATCCTAGCCACTCATCACACAAGTTCCCACCATGGGATTTTTTTTTTTTTTAAATTTATTTAGAAATTACACCAGAATTCAGGGTGGTCCACTCATCAGGTGAGCCACCGATTATAGTGCTGAAATTCAGCGATGAAACTTGGCTAAGTCAACTTGACTGTGTAAGATATAAAGCTGAGTCTAAAGGAAACACATTCTATAGTGGCTCGGGTAGACTCAGAGTTCATAACTCAGCCGACTCAACCTCTTATAATGTCTTGCACGCTCTCCACCAGCAAAGCCCTGCATGCCTTACCTACTTGTTTTCTTATTTCATTAGATTCCCATGTTAAATGTGTAAAAAGTCTATTGACGGTCCACGTCAAATACATTGTGTCTGCCTAGCTGATCGAGGCAGCCTGATATTTGGGCCAACATGCATAAAAGTTGGGTCTGCCTGATGAATTGCCCAGATTTCTCACACATGTTCCAAACGTGTGGGGGCAAGTTCACTTTGTGCGTTTGTATGGGTTGACATCTACATTCATTATTATTATTATTATTTTTTTTTTAAAACAATACTGTTGAAAAACTCCATACCATTAGCTTTCTGCACCTGCTAATATTTCACATACAATTACATATATTTCTAATAAGCACATTAAATAAACACACATGCTTACAAATATATACATCAAGGTATGAAATACATGGTCCTAAATATTACCCGTCCATTTTCATTGCAACGTGTGACTCAAACTATTGAATCACAAAATCAACGAAGATCGATGATTTCAAATCTCAGATTTGGATTAATATAAACATTGGAGCAATCCTCATAAATGGGACTCCCATCTGGCGGTTCTTGGTGAGGATGGAAGCCTCTCTGTTCACATTCTTTTAAGACAGTAGTTCCACCGGGATGGGTGAGCCGGAATATTCCATAGCTCCTACAAGGATAAAAAACCGACAAGTAAGCTCACCCCAAGACAAAATCATGCTTTAAATACTATGAAATCAACAAAACAGTCGATGTTGTTCCATGTTATCTAATATAGCAGCTGAAGTTACAAATGCAAACTATTGGGAATACATGGAATCCATGGTTTTAACTTTCTGACTAAGACTCAGTTCAGTCCTGAGTTGAGTTGAGACTCGGGCAAGTCACCCCGTATTCTCAATCTCGACTAGTGGTGCTGAACAGTGTCAGATGTAACTGAGTCTGAGTCGACTCGGATGAGTTGTCAATCCATGATGGTATTTGAAGTTTCAAATCTGTGGTAGTTGGCAGCCATTTGGCATTGGGTGCATTGGAAGTAGAAATATACTGTTATGAACATCAAGAGTAGAGGATGTGCATCACATTATTAGGCGTTCATTTTGAATGAGCAGACCCCAAAGTGATCTAGACCATTTGTCTGTATGGACCACTGTGTATTGCCCATAGCCCGAAAATCGCCTTGATATAGCAATTTTAACATTTCAACATGTATTGTAGCCAGCAAATGGCAAAGGTAAGAGTAGAAATACGGCATGATCCACATTCGACTAAGAAAGGCCCAACATCTGTGGTGATTTTTGCTGCATGGGGCCTCTCACCAGAACAGCAGTCTGGATCATTGAACCATGAGCACAACTCTTGCAGAAACTGAGATTTGAGGGTAGTGTGCATATCCTCAAGTCGAGGATCATATAATTCCTATATATATATATATATATATATATATATATATAGAGAGAGAGAGAGAGAGAGAGAGAGAGAGAGAGAGAGAGAGAGAGAGAGAGAGTAGTTGTACGTCCAACTAGTTGGTGTGTGGGGGGTGCTACGGTGTTTGCATGATATCTTGTCCATCCAGCAAGGTTGTCCCACCATAAAAATAGGATGCCCCAAAAATTAGGACGATCTAACCATCAAAATGTGATGCTCCATGTGAATGTGGAGTTTTTAAGTGTTGTTTCATGGTTTTCTATGGTGTACCCCACCTAAAAGTTGGATCAACCTGATTTTTGGGGCATCTCATTTTCATGATGGGATATCTTAATGGATGGGTAAAATGTCGTACAAACACCATGGTGGGCCCCACAAGCTAACCAGTTGGACATACAATTAATTGTGTGTGAGCATCACTATATATATATATATATAGACACGCAACAAAAAAAGCAATGTGGGGCCTCTGTGTGTGATATCTGCCCCCATGCATCATTTGTGCTAGCTAGGGGTGTACATTGAGTCGAATCGAGTCAAGCTGGCCTCAGCTCGAACATTGGCTGACCTCAGCTCGAACTCAGCTCGACTCGGTTTGATCAACAGCTCAGGCCAGCTCGGGCCGAGTTCGAGCCAAGATCGAGTCGAGTTCGTCATTGAGGCATTTCTGCAAACACCTGAACTGCAACTTCACAATCCCACTGTTTGTAAAACAGAGGCAATAGTTTTACAAGTATTTTATCAAACACCTTCTAAGTAACATAAAAGCAAAAAAAAATAGAGAGAAAAAAGTATTTGTTTAATGTACATACCTTGCTTGCCACCAGCCAAACCTTCCTTACCACTAGGCAAACCTTCCTTGCCACCAGCCACATTTGGTTGAGTCATTTTATCAAATAGTTGGTGAGCAACATCAATGGCAAAGTAGCCGAGTCACCAAACTGGTTCGATCTGAGTTCAATTCGAGCTGGATTCGATCCGAGTCGAGTCGAGCTAGGGCTTGCTTGAACTCAGCTCGAACTCATTTTCGAGCAATCAGCTCGACTCGGCTCGAACTCAGCTTCGAACCGAGTCGAATCGAGCTTTTTCGAGTTGAGTCAAGTGAGCTAACCGAGCTAGCTCGGTTCGTGTACACCCCTAGTGCTAGCTAATGTTAGACCGTCACCAAAAAATAAGGCTGATCCAAAACTCAACTGGACCACAAGGAGAAAAATGGGGATGGGGACACATTGAAACCTTCTTGGGGCACATCTAAGTTTTGGATTAGGCTGATATTCAGTTTTTCCCCTTGTCCTCATGTGCATCGCCTTACAAATAGGTTGGATGGTGTATCAACATCATAGTGAGCTCCACAAAGGTTTATGTTATGGCCCATTTGAGTTATGGATTTTAGGCACCACAGCCTCTTCTTGCATGGCTTCCAATGAAGTTCGTGTCCGTGTCCAATCCTTTCTATCAAGAAAGCAAGTGATCTTATACAATGGTTGTGCCATGAAGTTGTACTACAACATTCAGGTTTTCAGCTTGTGAAAGTAGGGCCCATGGTCTAGCGACCATCGATATGATAGGCCTCACCATGGATGGACCAAAAATTCCCCAGCTCGGCAGATACTAGGGTTGAGTGATATGTCTGTCGTATATTTTTTTGTAACCATCAATTTGTTGGTAACCTATTTATTGAAGGTTAGGATCTTCTACATCTGGGTATTTTGGTGCATGGGCCATCCACATTCGGGAACATCACCTGCTTGGATCACTAACTACAGCCCACTAGTACAAACTGAAAACCTGAACAATACGGTACAAACTCTCAATGCAAACCGTTGCATGATTCCTCTAGAAGAAAATGCATATTGATAAGGGGTAGAGGTGTAAGACGTTGGCACCTTGTGGCATCTGTTGGGGCCATGACGATCGCAAATGCCTCTGCTAGCATTACCTAAACACAATTTGAACCATTAACCGAAAGAAATAATCATGTCTGTAACTGAAATGCTGTGCATACTAGGGGCGGCAATAGGACAAGGCCCTAGCCATCAAAGCCCTGGCCTAGTCTCGACCCAGCCCCAGTCAGGCTGAAAAGGTCCATCCCCTGCAGGGCTTTGTTAGGCCAGGACCAGCCCTAGAAGGAAAATAGTTAAATCACCGAAGGTTTGAAATAGTCTCAATCTAAAGGAGATTTTTTTTTTTTTTTTTTTTCTTTTGGTACCAAATATAAAACCAGTTTGGATGATTGAAAAATAACCTATATCCAACAAGTATCTTTAAACTACACATGAACATGAATAGGAATCACTAGTAAGTATCTTTAAGTTGACCAGTGGTGTAGATGATGATTGGACGGGCCAAGTGTGTGATCGAGTAGTATTCATTATCAATAGTGTTAAGATGGAGTTTCATTGAAATCATTCAAAGAGACAACACCACAGCTGTGTAGCTTTGGCTTTGGACAATAATCAGATGGTAACAATGTTTCATTAGGCTACAGTTGGAGATACAATGGGATTCAATTACAATAATCAAGAAGCAATAGAGTGGGAGAATACTATCAGAATATTTCAGCAATTGTATCGCAAATTATTGCAGCCTATATCGATTGCACATCCAAACACAGCCAAAGGCTGGCATTAAAACCCCATAAATGGTTGTACTCAGAGGAAAATGAGTAATGCCAATTTTCAAAAATAGGATTGGATTTATTTATTTATTTTTTGAATCTAATGAAGTTTTGTCTGCTTACCTGATAAGAGTAGTGAGTATGCAAATCGATCGATGACATGAAGCAAGTCTGCGATGGATGGGTCTGAAAATAGACAGAGTTAGGAACCAGAAGAAAAAAAGGCTAAGAGCCAGTTTAAAGTATCATCCGAAACTGATACATATCTCATGATATGATCATGATACTTTTTTTTTTTTTTGGTTAGCTTGTTAGTACACCCCACTGTCAGTTCACACTTCACTGTTAGCCACCCCCACTAGGGAATCGATGCCATGACCTGAGTGTTGAAACGAGGTATCTTTCACTCAGTCTACCACTTGAGCTATGGATCAGGGTGTATATGATCATGATAGATACGTATTCGCCCAATACAGGCTCGGAACGGCCTGATATGGGCCAATACAACCCACTTTTGGTGGTGACTGATGTGGTGCACCGAAAGATAGTTCAACTTTACTAAAACCAAATGTTTTACATAGCAGGAATGATAATATTCAGTCCAAACTCCAAACACCTAGAGAAAATCCAGTCCACCTGGGAGGAGGAAATTTTCATTCTTCCAGGTTTATACTGTACTTGTGGCATCTGTGGCCGATGATCTGAAACATTCATTCATCATAACTCCACAAACAAATCATAAACGTAAAATCCTAACCATGTAAAAAATGCACAATTTTTGTGATTTTTGGAAACCATTTTCACATGGTTAGGGTTTTCCAATCAGTGTGATTTTCGTTCTATGATACTTTCAGGCTTGTCCCTGATCAATGAACAGTTTGGATCATCATACACATGCCACGTGTACAGTACAAACCTAGGTGCAATGTATCTCCTCCAACCCCATACCTTCCAAGCCTAGCTTCATTCAATGAGATATAGCAAGTCCATGCAACCTCAACAACCTTTTTTTTTTTTCTTCGGAAAGGAAACAAACAAACACACAACTCATGCAAAGTAGGCAATGCTTGCAGGAGCTGTAAGCCAAGGTAGGCATGCAGATTGTGTATGTTATACTTGCTTTCTCCCATGAGAAATTACTAATTCACATAATTGTGCAATAAATAGACCTACCAGGGTTGCTGGCCCCACACTCACCTCTAGACACGGCTATATGCACCAAACTGGCCCGTGTAGATAATGTCAGAGCCATGTATAAGGTGGGACCCACCATGTAGATCATGTGGCCAAAAACTTAGCTTGGTCAAGTGTCAACTATCAGCTAGGCAACACATGATCATGTGTGAAAGTTTTATTACCGTCTATTGCTACCATTCATCAGATGGGACACACTGTGAAGATATCGGGGCCAAAAAATTAGGCTGCTCAAGCGTCAACTATCAGAGAGGTCACACATGATCATGTGTGCAAGTTTTCTTACTGTCTATTACTTCCATTCACGTGTGGCCTACCCGATAGTTAGCACTTACCACGTGAAGTTTTAAGACTAAGCAACTCAGACCTACTTGCTTGGTCCTAACTTGAATTGCGACTCAGCTTGAGTTGGAGCTAGCCCTATTTTAAGTTCTGAACCATGGCACCATACAGGATTGGAATCGACTGAGTCTGAGTCGACTCGAATGAGGCCCAGCCTAGAGTCGGCCGAGTCTGAGTCGACTTGAACGAGCCACATCCTAGATTCGACTGAGTCTGAGTTTGCTCAAACAAGTCACATCCAAGTTGGACAAGTCGTAAATCAATGTTGGCACATGTAGCTGTGTGTAAAGGTGCATGTGGCACTAGCAAACCTCTACCTAAGAGTAGAGATGGCAATAGAGGGATGAAATGGAACTAAAGTGATTGGAAGAGTGGAAAATGGACTTGATTTTAAACAAATCATAAATAGAATTCGGAAGGCACGTTTGCAGGTCTGTTTCAAAGAGGTATTTATACAAGGAACAAAGACAAATGCTACTGAAATGAGTTACATACATGGATCCATCCGAGAGGAAAAAGGGACTGCTCGTCCTGGATGGCGTAAATCTCTTCCTCATTCAATGCCTGGCACTGACATGAAGTATTCATCAGTTTCATGAGGACGTTAATCTACGAAGTGCCAGTAACAAGTACTGTAGGATGTAGAAAGCAGAAACTTGCACAAAATATAGTACCCAAGTTACTTACTGAGCTGGAAGTTGATTCCTGCTTTGGAATTATTAGGGTTGTAACATAAAAGATTCGATTCTTCTGGATTCATCAAAGATTAAAAAAAAAAAAAAAAACCTCGAACAAATTAGATAAAGAGATAGAGAAACCTCAAACAAATTAGATAGATAGATAGATAGAGAGAGAGAGAGAGAGAGAGAGAGAGAGAGAGAGAGAGAGAGAGAGTCAATCTTACAAGGAAAGCACCGAGGACTCCACAAGTCTCAAGGTCTTTGTTTGTGTTAGTTCTAGCAAGTTCGAGAAAATCTTCCATCAACCTTCCTGACTGCACAATGAAAAGCAATTCTATCCTAATCTATCGATTTCTTTGATGTAAAGCCATGGAATATCTAAACAGTATAGCACATTGACTAGAAGATGTGCCTAGTTTCGTGCAACTGCGCATCACTTTTATATAAGTAAATATACACTTTTTTGAATCAGCATTTGCTCAGGCAGATAAAATAAATAAGGGGGCCGACCATTTGGTGATCCAAATGGTAGGCCCAATGGTGGATTGGAGATACCAAAAAAATACCCTCACTGGATGATCCCAACCATCTAATTGGGTCCCACTAAATGTGGATTATTGGTTGTGATTTTCAACTTCCACGAGATGGATAGGATCCTTTGATATGTGAGAAGTTGGTGCCAATATGTTAAATAGCTTAGACCAAGTAGCCTAGCCTACCCTTCATGCTACATAGCTCACTAAAACAGCTTAAGTCACTTACAGCGTACAACGCTGATTAGCATACACTACAATGTAGGCTACATTTCACGATACATAGCTCACAGTACAAGTTATTTTTCACTAAACATTAAAGCTAGTTGATGTTTTCAATGATTTGTTACATTTTTCTATTTCCAATTTAAAAAATTAATGTTTTCAATGATTTTATTAAATAATATAAGCAACAATCTTAAATCAGTTCCATTGCTATTCTTTATCTTTATCTCAATCTTGTCTATTGTTCCTATTATTTTAGGATGTATTTAGTTACACAAAATATCATGAAATTTCATTATTAATCAGTCTAATCAGGTGTAAAATATCATGATATTTGGTGCAACTAGGCGCAACCTTAATAAAAAACTAGAAATAGCATGTAGCCTATGCTACATACTATGTAGCTTATGCCTTATGCTTCAGATGGGTAAATGCTACGTGGCATGTTATTTATTATTAAAAAGTGCATGGGCCATTCCATGATCAGGCCCTCAAGATATTAAGAAAAAAAATGGGGTCACTAAAAGGTGGGCCTCGCTTGTACCATTGCTGGATGAAAGTCATGAAACAAAAAACATGTCGTTTTCTTTCATCCGAGCATCATATAATCATATGACACATGAAAGCTATGACAGGGAAAAACGATGGGAAGTGCTTACTATGTGTACATCATGAGTGATATCATAGGATGAAGATCTCAAATTCACATTTCTTGAATCAGAAACAGTGATATGTGAAACATGGGCAGCTTGAGGAGCTTCCTGGAGGCAAGAAAGAATGGGAGAGGGGGAAGACTGTGTGACGACATGCACGCTGATATTGCAATCCTTTGCCGTTGCAGAAGACATCGAACATGGGGATTCAGGTGGTGTGCAACCAATTCTTGAATCGATTGTAACGACGGATGCCAAGCCAATATTCTCCACTGGGTCGATGCAATTTCTGACACTACCACTTGTAACTACAGATACGCAATTGGTCGAGAAGTCCTTACTGATTCACAAATAGATAGAATAGATGAATATGGAGGAGGAAGTAATATAATCCTGAGCGTCGGCAAATGTACATGTCTGTGATGCTATCAATTTTTTATTAACCATCTATTTTTACACCACCAATTGAAGGGTTGGGATCTTCCGACCCGGGAGATTTTTGGTGCATCCCCCATCCATGTTGGGGCACATCAGATCAATAATCCAGATCACCAACCAAAGACCCAGAATGTAAGAAATTGGGAGCACCAGCAAATAGCACATTTGCTTTGAAGCTCAGAAGTCAGGACCACACAATTCTTCAACACAAAATATCAAAAGATCCAGTTTTGCCTTAGTTTAACATGAAATATCTCGAGCTTGAAGGAAACACTTTACCTGTGAGTTTTAGTTTTGATGGTGCCCTGTAGAACAATTTGCACTTCATTAGGAACATATCCTTGTAATTTCTTAAGATGGTAAGTCAAATAGAAGAACTGATCACTCTTTGCGATTGAAGGACTAACCATAACTATAACAGGCTCAGATGTTTTTTCACACAAAAATAGATTAAGAAAAAAAAGAGGGAAATAAAAGAACTGATCATTCCTTGCTTTGGAAGTACTAATAGCATGTAGTATATTGATATTGGTGGAAATTCATACTACCCTGGGTATGTAATGTCCTTAGTCTAATTTTTTGTCGGATGTTTAGGCACGTGCACTTGGGCTTTCAGTTTGTTCACCCATGTTTTAGCATCTAGATCATTGGTCTGTTGGGCCCAGCAATTTGAAAGGTTATGATTGTTGTTAAGGAAATTTTCAGGGCATGATTTACCCATTGTGAGGGACAACAGACAAAGGCGAAAACCCAAGTATACCATGTATACCCTCTGTTCAAGGATCATATAGTTCCTCTTCAAAGGGAATGGGGATTAGAATGACAAAGCCTAGAAATCATCCCTGACCATTATTCCCAAGCATGCCTTGAAAAATAAACCAAAATGGTTGTGACGCAGCCCAGTCCAATTCATGATACAGGGATAAATCATCACATTTTTTCCCTTTTTCCTTCAACTTGTATATATATATATATATATATATATATATATATATATATATATATATATATATATATATATATATTTATATATATATATATATAATGAGCAACAATCCAAACAAATCATGCCTGATTTGTGTTAGATTAGCGCCCATTTGGTTGACTTGCAGCAGGTAAGGCTGACAAACAGCATTCTTATCAAAGAACAGCCTGATATAACATTGAATACACATTCAAAACACATACAAAGATTATGGAGTTTTACATTTCCCTATTTTTCTGATATTTTTGAAAATTTTTGGGCAAATTAAAGTTTGGGGCTGATATGTGCTTGTATCAGCTGATATGAGGCTGACATCATGTATTGGTTTTCTGGTGCACAAGACATTCTTGTTCTTTGTATACAATAAGGATCACAACCTTACAGTAAGTTTGAGCAATTGTGTTGAATGAAATTCTGGTGTGCATGTGTGCATGTGCGTGCATCTATGTACATATGTTTGAGAGAGAGAGAGAGAGAGAGAGAGAGAGAGAGAGAGAGAGAGAGAGAGAGAGAATTGTTCTTGTACCTTCCTCTCATTGCAGCCTGGAAGGGAATGATATTCTGGATTCTGTGAGGTGATATGAGAACCATTTGCACTATTGTTAGGCCTCTCAACATGATGCCCGTCAATCTCATTGATTTTCCTTCCAAGTCGAGGCTTCAAAGTTTCTATTTCTTTGGTGAACTCCTTCAATGTCTGATCCAACATCAAACAAGAAATAATGAAATGTTCAACTCCCAAAATCCTCCCAAACAACAACTGTCCTTGGGACCCAGCTGCTATCATTCACTTGCAGTGTCAGACACTACTTGCATGTTAACAACTCATTCACCATACACATGGTATACATGCAAGCCACTCCCTGATCCGTCCCAAGGTCTGGCTCCATTGTAAATGTAGTGAAGCATGAATATTATACCAAGTAGACGATTTTAACCATTTTACTCCCCATTTGGATCCCTGCCCCCATCCTAGTGATGTGTGGCTCGGAAATTTCATCTTTTCCCTTATTTTTAAACTCCAAGCAATCAATCTTTTCAACATATTTCAGCAAAAATGCATTTTGTACATAGTATGGAAGAAAGAAAACGCTATAGAATAATCTACCTTCTGATGACGAAGCTTTTCCTTCGTAGAGTATGTTAAGTAACTGGGGTGTTGAGGTATGATCTCTGATAGTAAACTGTGAATGCAAGTGAGAAGAAATTTTTAGCTGATATGAGTTGTTAGAAGAGATATTAAACAATGCTCAGGCCAATAGCTTGTACTTTGTGCTTGGTTTGTAGAGCTGGGTGGGGCCCACAGTTCAGTGATCCAAGCCAGTGGTATTATGGGCCACACTGTGGATGGCCCATGCACCAAAAATCCACCAGCCAGAGAACATTTAGCCGTTTAAAAATAAAAATAAATGTAAGCTGTTGCTATGTTTTCTTTCTAAAACATCTACTTCTTAGCTGCCTATTGAAGGTTTAGGGCTTCTCCAATCTGGGAGATTTCTGGTTTATGACCTGTTAACAGTGAAGGCCATCATATCATTGGATTGAATCACAGTACTGTGGGCTCACATGTACAAACTTAAAGCCTAATCAAACATATGACCGGAGCATTGCATAATACCTCTTTTTAGAATTAAAGAAAAAACAACCCCTCTTCGACTAGCCACCATTAAAATTTAAATCCTGCCCATGTTTACATAGCTCAATCCATCCAAAGGTATAACAATTAAAAAGATAGCATTCCACACATCAATACCAAAGTACACAACATACAATATAAGATACCCATGATTTCAAAAAGTAACCTACATAATTTTGCTCTAACTCAGGTTCATGAAATTTGAAAAAGAAAAATAAGAAAAGAGGAACCCAGGAGAAGACATCCCTTGGATAGCCATACTAAATATAAAACCATTTTTTTAATTTTTTTTTTATTTTAAAGAATGATGATGATGACAACCAATAAGAATACTTGCCTTCCATGAAATTTTGCACGAATCCCAGTTCATAAAATACATTTTAAAAAAAAGGAATTCAAGAGGAACCCAAATACACAAAAAAAATAAAATAAAATAAAATCCAACTAATACGCAGCAAAATTCACCAGAAAACCAAAAAATTAAAAGATACCCAAGAATTTTCATAGTAAATTTCGTGCCATTTCTCTAATACAAGCTCATAAAATTAAAAAGAGAAAAGAAACCAAAGAAAGAAAAAGAACCTATAAGAACACACGCCTTTGAGTATCCATACCAAAATCCGAACTAATCCTGTTGAGAATACAAATTCAACCTTCATTGGGCTATCATCAGACAGTTGGGAATGTGGGTTGTCATTCCTATCTATAAAAGGGGTTCAAGTTATGTAGTTAAGGGGGGAGAGTGTGTAAGCAATGTAGCACCTTATGCACCTGGGAGCTTAAGGTAGTACAAAGCAAATTCCATGCAATTTCTCTCAAATCCAAGCTCATAAACTTAAAAAACAATGAAGAAGAAGAACCCAAAAAGATACACTCCTTTGAGCATTACATACAAAAATTTCCAATTAATCCATACACCAAAACACATCATCCCAAAAAAAAAACATGATTTCTTAAAGTGAGCTTAGACAATGTTCTTTTCTGTTCCAATCTTATAAAAAATTCCCCAGAAGAAACACATCCACATCAAACATTCCAACTAATCCATTCACCAAATAAAAAAAGCCCATGATTTCTTAAAGTGGAATTCATTCAAATCTGCCGTAATCCAATCTCAGAAATTTACAGAGACAGAGAGAGAGAGGGACATGCCTTGAATATCTGTTCAAAGTAATAAAAAGATCATTGAGGTTCTGCTCATCTCTATACACTTTTGCCTTCTCCCAACACCATCATCACCACCATCCATATATATCAATGATAAATAAATAAATAAATAAATAAATATTAAAAAAATATAAAATAAGTAGAGAGAGAGAGACACCTGGTTGATAATTTGATTGGCAATTCTGAAGTAGAAAGAGAGAGGGAAGCGATTATCAGATCTTCTCTTTCTCTCTTTTGATTCTGATATTTCCATCTCTCTCTCTCTCTCTCTCTCTCTCTCTCTCTCTCTTCCCTTCCCTTCTTATCTCGATAAATGAATCAGCAGTAGAGAGGGAGAGGAATTCCCTGGCCTTGAAACAAAGAAATGCAGGATGTACATAGGAAAAACTTTGATACTCTGACAGTGTGTGATAGATGATACACATGCACTTAGAAATTGCACAAAGTCGCATAGAAGCAGTCAAATTAAACCGTTCAAATTATATTTATCAATGTAGATTATCATTTACTAACATTTAGGATTATTTGATTATCTTACTATCAGACTGATGGGCCTTTACTGGACGGATAAAAATAAAAATATCCAACGGTCCTATTCCCGTAAAAACACTGTCCAACGAATCAGACGTCAAGATCCTTCAACCAATCTGTCCTTGAGGCTTTGGCTTGGTGATAGTGAGCTGCACAACCAGATCGGTTTTAATTTTAGTTAACATATAGCACATATAAAATTTATGAGTGCCTGCATATCAAGCGTCATGAGCAGCCCGAGTATTATATAACTCATCGATAAGGATTGCGTGAAGTTGCTGGATTGCGGGTTGCTGCGGCTTGTCTTCTACGAGCCGTACAACATCCTTCCCGCAGATTTGAGGGGGTAGTTATCGGAAATGGATTGGCTACTCCCCTTGCCACCACCCCGGAGGCTGCTGGTCGGTGCTCTGTAGACCCCACCGTAATGTATGTCTTTCATCCATGCCGTCTATTTATATTTTTAGATCATTTTAGTCTGTGAGACGAAAAATCAGAGGAATATAAATTTCAAGTGGATCACACCACAGGAAAACAATAGTGATTATATATCCACCATTAAAATCCTCCTCAGGCCTACTGTAATATTTATTTGTCATCCAATATTTTGAGTAGGTCATAAAGACCCAGATGAAGGGAAAAAATAAATATCAACTTGATCCGAAACTTTTATGCCCCCAAAAAGTTTTTAATGGTCGGTGTTCATTCAACATTGTTTCCTGTAATGTGGTCCACTTGAGATTGGGATATACCTCATTTTTTATCTCATTCCATAAAACGATTTAGAAAAATAAATGGATGGCATTGATGAAACACACACATCATGGTGGGTCCCACATAGCACCAACCATCAGCCACTTGCTGGTGTCAGGGGGAGTAGCCAATCCGTTCCCGTCGTTATCAGATGCTTCAGCACTCGTATGATATATGTTTTTTTCCTGTTAGCTTGTTAGTATGCCTACTTTCAGTTCACACTTCACTGTTAGCTACCTCTCTTGGGTATCGATAGTGTGTTGAAACGAGGTATCTTTCACTCAGTCTACCACCTCAGCTATGGATCTGAGTACTTAGTCTACCACTTGAGTTATGGATCTCGGTGTGCACTCATGATACTTGATACCAGGCACACCTTAGTTGTACAGACGCGAGTTGCCCATGGCCCTAGGTGGGGTCCACCCAGATGTCCATGAGAAATCCCCCACATCCATCAGTTTTCTCAGCTAATTTAGCACAATCCCAAAATGAGGCAGATCCAAAACTCAAGTGGACCAACACAATATTGAAACCATCCTCGGCCCACTATGATGTTTATGCGTCATCCAAGCTGCTCAGAAGGCCATTCCATTTGGGATGAACTGAAAAAAACCAATGTTAGCCTGATCCAAAACTCCTATTTTTTTGAAGTATGCTTCATTTGAGTTTTGGATATCTTCATTGTTTGAGATCACCTCCTAAAATGAGGTAGGAGTTTATAGCTAAGTGGCAGATAGATCATGCTTTTCAACACGAAGTTTGCCTTCCACACAGCAATTTCCTACCGTTGGAAGCTAGTGGGACCATCCTGATATCCGTGAGATATCCATTTTGCTCATCTTTTTACCTGCTGATGTTAGGATACGAATGTCAAAAAGAGACATAAAAAACTTAGGATTGAACGTTATTGAAACATAAGCATGAATGAAAGAAACAAACCCATATTAGCTTTATCCAAAAGTTTCGTAGCACATTAATCGTCAATCACCACTGTTTCTTATGGTATGGTCCACCTGTTAATTGGATCTTCTTTATTTTTGTAATAATGTTCTAAATGATCCTGGAAAAACGGATGGACGGCGTGGACACATAATACATACGTCAACGTGGGGTTTCACCTAATCTGCTCTCCTCCCGGGCAGGGTTTGCGCCAGGTGGGCCACAGCGCAAAGGCAACGTGGCTTGTAGGTCAGGACAGCATATCCACGTGTCAAAAAGAACGGTCGTAAAGATGAACTAGCTATCATGGGTTCTGACAGACTGGCGCATTTTGAAAGCATGGTTCGTTGTTTCGTGAGGCCCACCAGACGAAGGCCTGGAGCTTTCACACGTGCATGAGATCCTGCTCTCACAGTTTGCTACGGCGCGCCCAGGAGTTCATTTTCCCTATGTTCGTGACTTAGCCTCCAAGGTCTGCTGCCACGTACAAAGGGCCACATGCCGGAAACGGATTAATTGGCTACGCCCCCTGACACCAGCCCGGTGGCCGGTGGCCGGTGCTCTGTGGGGCCCACCATGATGTATGTGTTTCATCCATTCCGTTCATCCATTTTTACAGATCAGGTTAGATTTGGTACAAAAAATGAAAGGGAATATATCTCAGGTGGACCACACCGCAGGAAAACAATAATCATTGGATATCCACCATTAAAATCATCCTAAGGCCCATTGTACTGTTTATTTGACATCTAATCTGTTTATTAGGTAATACAGACCCAGATGAAGGGAAAAAACAAATATCAGCTTGATCCAAAACTTTTATGGCCCCCAAAAAGTCTTTAATGGTCGACGTTCATTCAACGCTGCTCCCTGTGATGTGGTCCACTTGAGATTGGTATATATCTCACTTTTTTTATATCATATCATACAATTATCTCAAAAAATAGATGGACGGCATGGATGAAACACATACATCATGGTGGGGCCCACGGAGCACCGACCATCAGCCATTGGCTGGTGGCAGGGGGAGTAGCCAATCCGTTTCCCCACATGCCGAGTAGTCCTATGATCGGAACCGTCCATGCTGTGGACTCTATGCTATACGGACTATCCCTGTCTGTGGATGAATTTAGAATAATAAAAGGAAAATTTCAACGGTTCACATTCAACTCTAAATCAATGGTTAGGATCATCACTGAAGGGTGTTTATTGGATAGTAGTTTATTTATGATAGTAATGAGAAAATGGACGGTCCAAATCACCATACCCCCTCAGAATGTGGGCCCCAGTAGGTGGCCAGAAAGATACTGTGACGCGACAGGGTAAAAAAGAAGGCTTTCGAGATATTTTGCAAAAGTCAGGTACCGCCAAAATCAGGTCGGCCACAATACCAGATTTGCAATTTCGTGGTCAAACATAGAATGATTTCCACGTGGGAGCGGAGGAATGCGGAGTATACTCTCAATATAGAGGACCCCACTCAAACGTCCAAAAGTGGCACACGTGTACGATATCGGGAGCCGCTCATCAAGCGGGAGCGGATTGGCTAGTCACCTTACCACTAGCCATCGGTACTCTGTGGGCCCCACCATGATATATGTGTTTCATTCATGTTGTCCCTTCATTTTTTCAGATCATTTTATGGTATTAGCCAAAAAATGAAGTGGATCCAAATCTCAAGTGGACCACATCACATAAAACAATGTTGATTGAACGCTCACCGTTAAAAACTTATGAGGCAAGATAAGTTTGGATCAAGCTGATATTTGGTTTGGTTTTTCCCTTCGAATGACTTAATCAACAGGTTGGATGTAAAATAAATATTACACTGATTATTAAGAGGATTTTAACGGTAGACATACTATTACTAGTGTTTTCCTACGGTCCACCTGAGATTTACATCAGCAAAATGATATGGCAAAAAGGGATTTGTACAGGGGCTGGATGAACACGGGAGTGGATAGAGGAGACACTGGATCTACCTAGCTGAGTAGGACCCCTAACTGTGGGGCCCACTGTGATGTATGTGACTACATCCACACCGTCCATCCACATTGAAAGCTTATTTTAGGCTGTGATCCAAAAAATGAAGCAAATTCAAATTTCAGGTAAACCATAATATAGGAAACAGTAGTAATATACCATTAAAAACTTCTCATGGGCTACAAAACTTCTAGAACAATCTAATATTTGTATGGTCTTTTCATTCAAATCTTTCTCTGACCTTACCAACACGTTGCTTTGCAAATGAACATTCCGGACGCTTTCATAAAGTTTTTAATAAAGGAAATTCAATCACTACTATTTCCTGTGGTATGGTCCACATAAGATTTGGATCTTTTTCATTTTTTGGATCATGCTCTAAAATGATCTTTCAAAATGGTTGGACGGTGAAGATTTAAAGCACATACATCACTGTGAGCCCCACAGTCAAAGGTCCCACCGACCTCGGTGGATCCGGGGTCTCATTCTCCTAATCCCCTCCTGGTAAACGGTCCTGACATCTCACAAAATATGGTCAGACCAGCCCGATACTGGACACATGGCATGCATGCATGGGTAAATCTTGAACGCACCTTGGATCTTCCAATGATCCAAACCGTTCATACGATAGGGCTTACGTCCGTATGGGCTGCACCCACAAATTAAAAGGCCTAGATCGGATTATTTCAGCCCTTTGATCATGGTAGTCTCTTCACCTTTGAATAATCAAAGGGCGAGAGTGCTCTTGGTCATCCCCTATCCAAAGTGGGGTTCATCATATAAACGATTTGGGTCATGAAAAAGACCCCGATCCAACGGTTAAAAGTCATCAACGTAGCAAGACACGATGATCTAGACCGTTCATCTGAGAGCGGTTGTATCATATACGGTCGCCGTGAAGAGAATCAGATATCAACGCAATTCATGCCGAGTTGAATTGCTCTTCTCGAAAGTTGGTTCACGACACCTTGCATGGATAAGGTCTCTGCCTGAATCATGCCGGTGTGGACCACGAGATGGACGGTCAAAGAGCTTTGCTATACGCACACGCCACTCACGTGCTAAAGTGGCACATCCGTGTGCTCCTATCCATTCATCGGATGCGTCCCAATGCAGAATTTCCTTCCACCAAAAATGGGACCTGTCCACTGATAAGATGAGCTACAATATCCAACACAAATCAACGGTTAGAATTGATTTGGCCCAGTTTAAAAACATGTGGGATTCATGTTCGTGAATCCAGACGGCTAAACTTAGTTATCGTTGCATTCTCATTCCGTGGACATTCCTTACACTTTGAAGGATGTTTGAAACAGCTCCATTTCCAGCATAAGTGTTGAGATGTGGAGCCACATCTAGACGGTCACTCGACCGGTCGAGTGACCCACTTGACCAGTCATGGACTGGCTCGACTCAAAGTCCAGCGAGCATTGATTTTTTGGTTCCGCGGTACTCGATCGATCGAGACCCATGCTCAACCAGTCGAGGTTATACAAATTCATTTCCGGATTTGATGCGGACTGCAAATTTTTGAGTCGATTTTCGTAAGGGTGCGAAAGGGAAGTTGCCTAAACTATAAATAAGTGTCCCTAGGGCTTTTCTAGTGTATGGGAAATAATCCTAAAGTGTGAGCAAATGGTTTTCTATGTACTTCCAAGGGAGAGGTTAGTATATTGCCTTGTAATCTCGTTTTTCTTCATAGTGTTTGCATCCGTGGTTTTTTTATTTATTTATTAACCTTTGTTGGAGTTTTTCCACATATATCTTATCTTGTGGTTTGTTTGGAATGCTTTGATTCTTCTTCTTGTTTATCGTTTGTGGGTGAAACCTGAGATTAGATCTCGGTTCACTGCGTTGTTGGCGTGCTGCGCAACAACTAATATCAAAGATATTGGCTTAGTTCTATTGGAAGCGATGACGGAAGAAGGGAAGACTAGAATTGAGAAGTTTGATGGTTCAAACTTTGCCTTCTGGAAGATACAGATGGAGGATTATCTGTATCAGAAGGACCTCTATATTCCTCTATGAGGAAAAGAGAAGAAACTAGAGAATGATTTTTATTAGATCGGAAGGCTTTAGGAATGATCCGACTCTCTTTGTCTAAGAGTGTCGCTTTCAATATATCCGAGATGAAAACCACAAAAGAATTAATGGAAGCCTTAGCCACCGTGTATAAAAAACCTCAGTGTCCAACAAGGTTTATCTTATGAAACAGCTATTCAACATGAAGATGTCAGATGGTGGGAGCGTCGTTGAACATTTAAACGAGTTTAATACAGTCATGAGCCAGTTGGAATCCGTTGACATTGTTTTTGAGGACGAGGTCGGGGCGTTATTGATCTTATCTAATTAGCCAGACAGTTGGGATGGTCTGGTGATTGCTGTGAGCAATTCTTCAGGGTCGATAAAGCTGAAATTTGATGATGTGGTCGGTCTAATTCTCAACGAAGAATCTATAAGAAAGGCATTAAGAATTTTAGGGGATTCAGGGAATGCTCTAAACGTTGAAGGAAGAGAAAGATCGCTGAACAAAAGAGGCAATAAACACGGACGTTCTGAGTTGAGGAAGAAGTCAAAGAGACCAAAAGACTGACGGGTGTTGGCATTGCAGTAAGAATGGGCATATGAAAAGTGATTGCAGAGCGCTCAAGAAACAAGAAGGAAGCTCTCAAGGTGGGAAGGATTCAGTGAATCTATCTGAGGAGAGTGACATAGAGGCGTTGATCTTGTCTCTTGATGCAAGGAATGAGTCTTGGGTTATAGACTCGGGTGCTTCGTTTCATGCCACCTCATGTAAGGAAGTTCTGTGTAATCATATATCATGTGACTTTGAGAGAGTCTACCTGGGTGATGATGAGCCATACAGTATTATTGGAAAGGAAGACGTTCATATAAATCAGAAAGACGGAACGACTTTGAAATTGAAGGATGTCAGACATGTACCGAGTTTGAAACGGAACTTGATCTCAATGGGGCAGTTGGCCGATATTGGATATATGACGACCTTCACTAGCGATTCCTGAAAGATCACAAAAGGTGTCTTGGTGATATCTCAAGGCAAGAAGGAAGCTACCTTATACATGACTTCAGGATCGTATAGTTCACTCGCAGTTGCATCAACCAGAGTGAATGAGCAGTTATGACATCAGATGTTGGGACATATGAGTGAGAATGGGATGAAAGTGCTATTGTCAAAAAGAAAGCTACCAGGGCTGAAGTCTATTGACTTGAAATTCTGCGAGGACTGCGTGTATGGCAAGAAGAAGAGGGTAAGCTTTAAGAAGACAGGACGCGCTCCAAAGACGCATCTGTTGGAGCTTGTACACACTGATGTATGGGGACTGACACATGTATTATCTCTTGGTAGCTCACATTACTTTGTTTCTTTTATTGATGATGCTAGTAGAAAATTATGGGTTTATTTATTAAAGTACAAATCTGATGTATTTAATGTATTTAAGAAGTGAAAAGTAATAGTAGAAAATGAGACAGGTAAAACAGTAAAATGTCTCAAATCTGATAATGGGGAAGAATACTGTGATAAGAGATTTGAGGAGTATTGTGCAGCAAATGAAATTAAACATCAGAAAATGATTCCAGAGACATTGCAACAGAATGGTGTGGCTGAGCGCATTAACAGGACCATCCTTGAGTGCGCTAGGAGCATGCAATTACATGCTGGGTTGCCTAGGATGTTTTGGGCAGATGCTGTGAATACTTCCGCATATCTCATCAATAGAAGTCCCTCGATCGGCACCATTGGATGATGGGTTATCAGAAGAAATGGGGATTGGGAAAGAAGTGAACTTTGCACATCTTAGAGCATTCGGTTGCACTTCATATGTTCACATTGATGCGAGAACACAGAAACAAGCTGGACGCGAAGTCCAGGAGGTACACGTTTATAGGCTACAGGCAGCATGATTTTGACTATATGTTTTGGGATGAAGAAAACAGTAAAATGTAACGCCCCGAACTTTTCGATGCTCGGGCATCGAAAGTCCTCGAGCGTTACCATAAGATTTAGCGTGACATATACATGTGTATGATACCAATCCAACTATTCTAGCCTTACATCCTTTCCCTAATACTAAATTAACCGTTGGAGATGATCTTCATTCATAAATCAAGCCATCTGACCGTTGAATTTCAAGACCAGCTCACCCATCACGTGATTTGACGTAAGTACTTTCCCTTAGATGACGTATAACTCCTTATCCATAATGATTTAGATAAACGTTCTTTTGTAAGAACTGCTTAGAAACGTGCCTATAACCACGTAGAGCCATTAGATTTTCCAAAACTCACACATCAGTAATAATTACGAAAATGCCATTGACCTAGGACCCTGAATTCCAATTCACACGGTTCTCATCATCCGTTTCATGTGAAATTTTATACCAGGCCTAATTATCATAAATTAACCGTACACATCAAATTTCAGCCCTTAGATCATGGTAAATCAGCTACTTGACCTCTACATCCATTCGTACAATTATCAGATCAAGATTCCGATCCGTCCATCTTGTTCATGACATATGAATATGCTTAGCTTACCATTAGAATCAGGATCTAACAATCTTTTATGTGTAAGAAAGTCGCTCAAATTTAAAGCCTTACCCCTAATCACTCCAAAAATCCACGGTATGTCCATCCATTTACTAAACTGACCATACATTCACCTACATACAAGGATAAAGTTCTAATCATCAAGTCCTCTTATTTTTAGAAGCTCATCTGACCATTCATCATGTTTGGATCTGCCAAATGGGCCACCCGAATATCGGGATGAATCGATCATTTCGAAGATCTTAGAACACAGGTCCAAACTACTGGATAATACTACAAATAGACATATATAAACATGACATTGAAACCTCAGAGTAGTATGGTCCATTGAAGTGGTATCTTAGTCATCCTTGAAAGATCATAGCTCGAATTTGGACGACGGAAAGAGCATGAAAAATAAAGACCACCTATCAAAATAAAAAATAAAATATAAGAAACATGCACGTAAAAGTCCTCTGGGACGCTGCCTCATTTTACTTAAAAGTTTGGCTTGAACCAATGCCCCACCACAAGCCTTACTATGATGTGTGTTGAACATCAACACCGTCCATTAGATGGGTCCCCTTTTTATATGAGGTGCCTCCAAAAATCAACCATACATAGGGGTGTGCAAAATGGGTCCGATCCGGTGGATCCGACCCGATCCGCCCCGATCCGCCCCGATTCGAACAGGATCGGTAAGTTAGATCGGTTAGATTCGGATGTAAAAGGACAGATCCGAATGTAGTTCGGATCGGATTCGGATAGCAATTGAAACCGACCGACCCGAACCGAAATCCGAATCGACGCTTCTCTTTCTTCCCTTCCAGCTAACAAAAGCTGGAAAATCATATTCCTGTGTGTAAGACCCTTTCGTCCGACGGTAAGGGAGGAAGGAAATCAAAGAAAGAAAGAAAAATAGAGAGAAACGTGGGAAAAAGAAAGAGAGTTAGGAGAGAGATCGGCCGCTGACCGCTTTCCGTCGAAAAAAGCGCCACGGCCACCCACCTGCAAGGAAGAGAGAGAGAGAGAAAAAGAGAAGAAAAGAAAAGACAGAACGAGTAAAAGGAAAAAAAAAAAAAAAAAAGAAAAAAAGAAAAAAAGAAAAGATCGGTCACGGATCGTCGGATCGTCAGTTAATTTACCGTTAGGATCGGATTGGGTCAGGTGACCGGAATCCGGCACCGGATCTGATCGGATTCGGATCAGGCGACCCAAAGTTTAGGATCTGATCGGATCTATCGAAATCCGATCAGACTCGGACCGTTGCCCAGCTCTAACCATACATAGAGCTCAGGTGGCCCACACAATCTACAACCTTGCAAAGACATGTTAAATCATATAAAAGAAACTGCTGGGGTCCACCTGAGATTTGGATGCACCTGAAACTTGGTTTGACCCCTTAACCTAGTGGGACACACATAATGGATGGGTTGGATTGGTGAACCACAACTTGGTGGGCCCAACAAATGATTATGAATGCTTTAATGGTGGATAAACCTCCTAACTGTTGTGTATGTCACGGCCAAATAATCTTATTCATGGGGCCCCTCAAACCCACACTAGACTCTTTTTAAGCATTACCATAATTATCATTATTAGGATTACTAATATTAGAAATGTATGACCTTTAGTAAATTATTTATATTTATATTAGATATTACGTATAAATTACATATAAAGATTAGTAATAGTAGACATTAATGTTTTATTCTATCATTATCAAATATTATCATTAAGGGTAGAGCATATTATGTATTTTCATCACAATGATTATTAGTGTCATGTTAGCTAATATTGGGCATATTATTAATATTACTTGTTGTTTTGAAATTACTAGTGTTAGTCCTTATTATATTATCATTAGTAAATATTTATACTTAGGAGGTTATTAGTCATTAGATAATGACGGTACATTCAAATATGAACTTATGAACCCACAATATTAATATTGATGGATTAATACCCCTATAATAAATATTATTTGATCAGTGGCACGATAATAATAATAATATTAAAAATTCAGGATTCAAATTTTAGAATTTAAGTTTATGACTAAACCCTAAGATAAATAATTCAAACCCTAGGTTATAATCTCAACAATAAATAGTGTATAAAACTCGATCTAACCATGTAATTTCCTAATTCATGATAGGACTCGATTATAAGGGACCACACGTCCCCTAACCATGCTGGTAGGCGATCCAACCATAAGGTGATGATTCTTCCCCTTGAGCTTTCCATCTTCTCATTAGTTTAAGTTATAGTTTTTATTTAAATTTATAATTGATATCTCCCTTTATAATCACATGTGTTAGCTGGTGGAAATTTAATTACTGTATTACATGCTTTATGATTATCCTGTATAATTGCTCATGCCTATGGATTTCTTTTTGTGGGTTGCTTATGAAACTTAAACTGGTACATTGGTGGAAAATTCCCACATATGAATGTACACCCATACTTGGGATGTATCTTGACTAGTTGTGATCGTAATGGACCTTTGACTAGGTGGTTATTGAGTGGTGGTTTAGAAGGATGATTGATGTGGGCCTACCATCCAGGGTTGTTGTGCCCAATAATTTTTAAGGATGGTCTTTATCGTATGGTTTTGATATTCGCCCTATGTGGCATATTTTGATACTCGCCCTATGTGGCTTATTTTTACGTGGTTTGTTTGGTATTCGTCCTATATGGGTTTGATGTTTTATATTGTGCAACCATGCGGTGGTAAGCTCCATATATTGTAATATGATTGGCCACTAGTCGATGAGTTTCCATTAAACATCCTAAGATGGTAGTCTCATGAGCCGGGGATAGTGGTAATGGGACACTATGCCCGAGCTGTCGGCCTACGCTGGGCTATACGCTCCCCGTAGTGACCTTGAGCTTACCTAAATTGGTGATGAATCTTGGACTAATAACGGTTTGGCTAATCATGCATCCATAGCATATTGGCGATGACGGGTGGCTAATTCTGGATGCTGTAGCACGTGCCCTAGAGTTGTTGGGGTATTGTTTCGCTAGCTCCCAGACCACCGACTATCGACCCCTGTCCGACTGGATGATTTTCCCAGGTCGATGATTTGCATGGGAGGCGGCCCTGTCCGCACGGATGAGTATTCCCGGGGCGTGAACGCATTGCATGGGCGGCGGCCCTGTCCGCACGGATGAGCATCCCCGGGGCGTGAACGCATTCCATACATCCATGCATATAATAAGATCTGCATCATGTACTGTTTTGTGTGCTTTATTTTATAACTATGCTTACCTAATGTGGCGGTGTGTAATCTTGAGGGGAATTCACACTGAGCTGGCCACTCATCCATCAAATATACAACCGTACAGGTAAAACAGGTGGCCCAGATGATATATATGATCAGACTTGATGAGAAGCTGTGCAGGTGCCATGGATGCACGGCCGTGTTGCTAAGAGGAGCTGCGAGATCTTGCGGCTTATGTTTATATTCTTATGTTATTTTCATGTACTAAATCATGTGGATTATTGTATTTGTTATATGGAGACATTGGTTTGTATAAGTCATTATGGGCGACCACTTGTGTATGCTAGATGAAATTGAAAATTTTCTTTTATGCTGATTTGTCCATTCTACGCTCATCTGCTTACTCTGATAAATGAAAAAAAAAAAAATACACTCGAATTTGACCATCCTTTAAGGTTAACACTCGGGTTTTTGGGACACGGGTCGTGTACTCGGGTCCTGAAGATTCGGGTTGTTACATAAAATCATCAGAAGTAAGGACATAGTCTTCAATGAAAAAGTGATGCATAAGGACTGTGCAGGAAAATAAGGCTGATGAGAAAGAATTCGTAAAGTTAGAAGAGTTACCGGACATGGGTGTTACAGCGCCACAGGAAGATCATGCATAGGAGCATTATGAGGCAGTGCCACTGACACCGGTTGTGAGGAGGTCTACTTGGAAGAGGAGACCCATGGTCTGATACTCACCCTCCTTACATTATCTACTTTTGATAGATAATGGTGAACCAGAATGTTTTGAAGAGGCATTACAGTCAGATACACGGGTTAAGTGGGAGCAGGTTATGGGTGATGAGATGGACTCTCTTGTGTGTAATCGTACATAGGAGCTAGTCACTCTACCCGAGGGTAAGAAAGCTCTTCATAACAAGTAGGTTTACAGGCTGAAGGAGGAGCATGATGGTTCGAAATGGTACAAGGCCAGATTGGTTGTGAAAGGGTTTCAACAAAAGGCAGGTATCGATTTCACTGAAATATTTTCACCGGTGGTGAAAGTGTCTACGATTCGCATGGTCTTGAATATAGTAGCTATAGAGGACTTACATCTAGAGCAGCTAGATGTTAAGATAACCTTTCTTCATGGGGACCTTGAAGAAGAGATATATATGCATTAGCCGATAGGATACGTGGCACCAGGAAAGGAAAACAAGGTGTATAGACTAAAGAAAAGTCTATAAGCAGGCCCCGAGGCAGTGGTACAAGAAGTTCGACAGTTTCATGTCGGAAAACGGTTTTAGGAGATGTCATGCAGACCACTGTTGCTATTTGAAGAAGTTTGATACGTCATACATTATCCTTCTTCTGTACGTTGATGATATGCTTATGGTTGGTTCAAGCATGAAGGACATCTCAGATCTCAAAAGACAACTGTTTAGAGAATTTGCCATGAAGGATTTAGGAGCTACAAAACAAATTCTAAGCATGAGGATAAAGCATGACAAGGAAAATAAGAAATTAGTTTTATCATAGACAAAGTATATAACCAAGGTACTTGATCAATTCAATATGGGAGGTGCTAAGCCGGTTAGCATTCCATTAGCCAACCACTTCAAGCTTTCTAAAGAGCAAGGTGCAAAGACGTAGGAAGAACAGGACTACATGGCTAAAGTCCCATACGCGTCAGTTATTGGAAGTCTCATGTATGCTATGATGAGCATGAGGCCAGACATTGCTCAAGCAGTGGGAGTTGTTAGCAGGTTTATGAACAACCTCAGGAAGGAACATTGGGAAGCTGTGAAGTGGATCCTCAGATACCTGCTATGGTGGATTGAAAATCAAGCTACAAGGCTACGTTAATTCAGATTTGACAGGAGATATTGACAGTAGAAGAAGCACTACAGGTTATGTTTTTACTTTGGGTAGTGCTGCAGTCAGTTAGGTCTCTTAGTTACAGAAGATAGTATCTATCAGTACGACGGAAGCATAATATGTTGTGGCTGCAAAAGCGTGCAAGGAGATGGTGTGAATGCAAGGTTTTATGGAAGAGTTGGGTAAGAAGCAAGCAGATTGCAAGTTGTACAGTGATAGTCAGAGTGCAATACACTTGGCTAAGAATTCCGCATTTTATTCAAGGACAAAGCATATTGCCATCAGATATCACTTCATACATTCGTTACTGGAAGATGGATCGATTGCTTTAGAGAAGATTTATACAAGTGAGAATTCTGCAGATATGCTGACCAAGGCAGTCATATGAGAGAAGCTGAAGCTCTGTTAAGCTTTCATTGGTCTTCAGGTTTGAAGACAGGGAGGTGGTGTACTCCGGATGTAGAAGACGAATGTTTATGGTGACGTGTCTCCAAGTGAGAGATTGTTGAGATGTGAAGCCACATCTGGACGGCCGCTCAACTAGTCGAGTGACCTGCTCGACTGGTCGAGTGGCCCACTTGACCGGTCGTGGATTGGCTCAACTCAAAGTCCAGCGAGCATTGATTTTTTGGTTCCGCGGTACTCGATCGGTCGAGGGCCATGCTCAACCAGTCGAGGTTACGCAGATTCGTTTCCGGATTTGATGCGGACTGCGAATTTTTGAGTCAGTTTTTGCAAAGGGTGCGAAAAGGAAGTTGCCTAAACTATAAATAGGTGTCCCTAGGGCTTTTATAGTGTATGAGAAATAATCCTAAGGTATGGGCAAAAGGTTTTCTATGTACTTCCAAGGGAGAGGTTAGTATATTGCCTTGTAATCTCGTTTTTCTTCATAGTGGAAGTTTGCATCCGTGGTTTTTTTTTTTTTTTTTTTAAACCCTTGTTAGGATTTTTCCACATATATCTTGTCTTGTGGTTTGTTTGGAATGCTTTGATTCTTTTTTTAGTTTATATTTCTTCTTGTTTATCGTTTATGGGTGAGACCTGAGATTGGATCTCGGTTCACTGTGTTGTTGGCGTGCTGCGCAACAATAAGAGCATGTGAATTATTCGTCATTCCCATACCACCGAGCACCCACAGGCTTGGGACCCTTACCGTAGGGCCTGGCTTGATATGTTCTGTATATCCACGCCGTCCATCCGTTTTTGTAGCCTATTTTAGTCCCTAGTTCCAAAAATTAAGAAAATCCAAATCTCAGATGGACCACACCATAGGAAACAGTGGTGATTCAACACCCTACCATTAAAAACTTCCTAGGCCTACCTTAATGTTTCAATAATGTTTATTTGCAATCCAATAAGGTCAAGAAGACCTGGATAAAGGGAAAACACAGATATCAGCTTCATCCAAAAAATTTATAACCCACAAAAAAGTTTTTAATAGTCATTCACCACTATTTCTAGTGGTGTGGTCCATCCGAGATTTGGATCTGCTTAATGTTTGGGATCGCGTTCTAAAATGAGTGGGAAAAATGGATGGATGGAGGTGGATATACAAATATTTCGTCAAAGTGGCTCCACACAGTATGGGGGCATTTGGCTCAGGGTATTAGATGGGATTAGGTGGGATAAAATTGTATTGCAATTCCATCCAGCACATGGAGAGTATGGAAAAGGTTGGGATTAGGTGGGATGGAATTTCGTTTAATCCCATGGAATTGTAATTGGTCCCGTGCTGGATTTTCGTGGATTTTGAAGTCCACTACATATGTGGGCTTCACATTTATGCATGCGTTTATCCATGTCATCCATCCATATAAATTGTTCACACGTGACATTCTTATTATATATGTGTACAAGTGAACGACATCTGTTGTGAACTTGGGCCATTGATTACAATTCCGTAGTCCACCAAACACGATTTTGATTAATTCAGTGTTTCCCATAGCAAAAAATTATCCCAAACATGGGATTGAATGTTATACCATGGTATTTCCAGACATGCAATCATTGTGCAATAATGATGTCAATCCCATCTAATACAATTCAATACCATTCAATTCCACGAACCGGGCATAGTAGGTGGTATTAGACGGGATGGAATTACGAATAAACTCATTATATCACTTGTCAGAGATTGTCGGATTTACAGTGGATTTGGGAATGCAAGGATACATGAAGTGTTGTTTGGATAACTGATGAAATTTGGCAATGTTCAATCGAAAATTTCGATACTGTTTGGGAACACAATGATTTACACTTGTACAGTTGTACGAGAGGTTCACTGATAAGCTACGGAGAAGTTCAATTGCGAGACTCGCACATAATTTACTTCACCAAGTTCTGTGGGTCCCATCATGATGTATGTTTTGTATCTACACCCACCATCCATTTCGAGAGATCATTTTAGGACATGAGCCAAAGAATGAGTCCGATCTAAAACTTCCGTGGCTCTTAGGAAGTTTTCAATTGCAGGCGTTCAATCTCCACTTCTGATCGTGGTGAGGTCCATTTGAATTTTGGATCTACCAATTTTTGGCCGATGCTTTAAAATGATCTTTAAAAATGGATGGATGGTGTGGATGTAGCTCATAAATCATGGTGGGACCAATAGATCTTGCTGACCTCAAAATACCCACATTCACTGGATTTGCAAAAAAGAAAAAAAAAAAAAAGAAGAAGGGGCATGGATTGAAGCTAGGTACCTCGAATCCAGCAGGATCTGGAGGGTTTCTTGTTACCCTTCCTAATTCGATGGTGCTTGGGGCTCATTTTCCAATGCATGCCAAGCTTATAACCCAAGGAGGAAACAAACAGAATGGTGGGATAGTTCGGTGGTATTTTTAATTTAATTCCCTTTAATACCACCTACTATGCCTGGCCAAACACACCGGGCGGATTAAGAGGGATTAGGAGGGATGGTATGGTAAAATCCCGGGATATGCCAAACGAGCCAAACAGACCCGATGAACTTGTCCAGGGATGTAGCAAACCGATGGATCTTAAACCAATCCACTGACATCACCATCATTACCTTAAAATTGATCCCATCCCTCCTAATCTCATTCAATCGTGCCTAGGGCGTGTTTGGTTGGATGGATTGGAAGGTAAAATCCCTGGATATGCCGGGCGTGCCAAACAGACTCGGTGAACTTGTCCCGGGATATAACAATCCCATGGATCTTAAACCAATCCACCGACACCACCATCATTACCTTAAAATCCATCCCATCCCTCCTAATTGCATGGGATCTGTCCGGCCAAACAGGCCCTAAGGTTAACACCCAATCCCTCCCAACAGCCTCTAAATGCATCCAAAGAAAAAAAAATAAAATCCATCCTTATTGAATATCTTATATACGTTTTGTTTTGATTGAAATTCAACCGAACGAATGAATTTTATGTCATGATTGGATGAACAAGTGAATCAAAGGATCCTGTTCAATGCAATAAAGTGGAGACAACAACAGTGGTGCTAGCCCATCCAATTCATGCCAAAGAAGTGGCTGGAAAATAGAAATTCAGATGGTTTTAGGTGTGAATTTAAGTGAAACGAGAAAAATAGGTGCATTTGGGATGATGTATTTGATGTTCATTGGATTTTATTGCAAACCAAATACTAAAAACCCCTATTTTGAAATCTCTCTCAAGAGTTAAGAATTTGATTCGGATTCCTTCAAATAATGGTAGGTGGACATTTGAGATTAGTTCTAACATGGTTCATTAGATAAACAATCTTGATAAGAGAAAACTAGGCACAATGTTTCTCTTGGACGGCTCTAATCATTAGACCATGCAATTATCATTGGCCATTGTGATAGGGTGGTTTATTTAGAGTTTAAGATATAATCAATTTTATCATGGGACTAGTTACATGTGAGACTTAATGAATACCAATACATATGGAGAATTCTAAACATAACAAAGAGCAAATGATCTATCGACTCCATGAAAGAACAAAAAAGTAATTGAGTGATTCTCAATTGAATTGTTTTCAATTTAGTGGAAAGGCACTAAGTAAATGCTACACTATGTTGCATGGTTGTTGTGTGGAATTTATATATGAATCAATGAAGAAATGTATTACACAAATTTATAAATTTTCTAATACTTATTATAAGTCATTCGGTACTTTCGAGAAAGCACATGATGCTTCAACGTAATTTGGTGCAATTTGGAATGAATTGATTGATTGTAATAATTAATTATTTTTATTCAAAGTGTAATTTTTCATAATGTAATTTGCACGGTATGTAGGTTTGGACCGTAAATATATATAAATATATATAAGAATGGATATATTTCAGCATCTTGACCATATGAGTTTTGATTAAACTATAAAATTAATGGACTAACTTTTGTTACCTTAGAATTTCTTTATTTTGAGCTAAAATATATATTTCAATGTCCTTATTATAATGATTATTTAAAATGTCACACATGCACATCATTTTAAGGTATTAAAGTTAATCTAGGTAATTAAATGTAAGTTTCTATCAATATATTATATGATTCTTTTTTACCTAAAATTCAAGTTGTCAAATATAACTTTTTATTTCACAAGATTTCAATTACAAGTTGTCAAATACAACCCTTCTAAATCACTATTATATGATAATTATGATTTGGGTTCCAATGCAATATTCATAATACAAGCTACCAAATGACCTTAAAGAGTTGATGATTAACTCACTTTTAAATTGAAACGGTCCCATCTCCACATTAATCATTTTCCTTATGTTTAATTGAATTATGACAATTTAGCTCAATTAAGCATCCAAACATTCCCTTAAAGTTGAATACAATGCAATAAATCTACCAATTAAAATCACATCAAAATTTTTCTTAAAAGATCCCACTTCAAGAAACCATCAAGACTCTGAGAATTCTCGAAATCCCCATGAAAGCTAATTACAAAAATTAAGAAATATTAAAAATCATAAAACAAGCTGCAATATTACATTAAAAAAATATAATAAAATCCCAATTTAAAAAACTATCAAATGTAATGAGAAGTGAAGAGAAACCCATGAAAGATAACTAGAAAATCCATAAAAAAAAATAAAATAAAATGAACACAAAAGGAAATAAAGATGTCACTTGATTTTTGGTATTTACCATGAATAAGAAAATACCGAAGAAAGCTAATAACACACTGATAAAAAAGAAAAAGAACAAAAAACTTAAAACAAACATGCAGTATTGCATAAAATGATAAATATAAAATCCCATTTCAAGAAATTATAAACCAAAAAAAAAATCTGAGAATTCAAGACCAACCCATCAAAAGATTACAAGAAAATCCATTAAAAAACACTAAAGAAGTGGAAATGCCACTTGTGTGTTGGTATTTAGCATGATTAACTTAATACCCATGAAAAGACCAACCCATCAAAAGATTACAAGAAAATCCATCAAAAAACACAAAAGAAATGGAAATGCCACTTGGGTTTTGGTATTTAGCATGATTAACTAAATACCCATGAAATCTAATTATAAAAGTCATAAAAAATAAAGAAAAAATTTTAAAAATATAATCATAAACTAACATGTAGTACGACATAAAAAGATGAAATAATATCCTATTTCAAAAAATTACCAAATGCCATGAGAATTCAAGAGAAACCCATCAACGACTACAAGAAAATCCATTAAAAAAATGATAATACCATTTGGGTTTGGTGTTTACCATGATTAAGATTTAGGGGATTCTCATTAGACTGAGTTCTCACCTCCGCTCATTTAATTAAATTGATCTTTCCTTTCAATTTTCAATTATAGAATGCGGTGGATAACCACATCTTATCCAGTTGGCTGATTCTCAGTCATGGCCCCAGATTGCAGGATTCCATACTTGGAAAGTGTCACATTCACTGCACATTGTATACTTTCATTGGAAATATCAGCTGTTAGCTTTTTCTTGTTCTTTTTTTAACACGCATACACACACCACACACCCACGCTAGTGGAATTTCACCACCTATGGGTACTTGAACCATTGACCGGGAGTTGAAATTCCTGAGAGTCTACCACCCGAGCAAGAGTAAGGACCCTACACCTAGATCCATAGCTCAAGTGGTAGACTGAGTGAAAGATACCTAGTTTCAACATTGAGGTCTTGGCATTGATTCGTTAGTGGGGGTGGCTAACAGTGAAGTGTGATCTGACAGTGGGTGTACTAACAAGTCAAAAAAAAACGAAGAAAAAAGGATCAAGGACCCTATCAACTGTTACCTAGCATAGAAAATTGAAAAGATATTGGAATGAGCTTGCAGCCTATCAGCCAATAGCCAATAGTACTTTTGTTGTATTAAAATGAATTTTAAATAGCCAATAGTACTTTTGTTGTATTAAAATGAATTTTACCCCTACCTAGCACAGAAAATTGAAAAGATATTGGAATGAGCTTGCAGCCTATCAGCGAATAGCCAATAGCACTTTTGTTGTATTAAAATGAATTTTAAATAGCCAATAGTACTTTTGTTGTATTAAGATGAATTTTACACCCCCCCGCCCCCCTTCCTTTTTTGTTTGATTTGGAAAAGTAGTTTTGTTTCTTAGTAACTCTCATTATCCCATATTGGAAATGTCTAAGGAAAACCTCAAACTCATAGGGCTTTAGCCCTTTTGAAGGAGTACGTGAATTTGGTATGAGAGGGTTACGCCACCTGTACTTTCAACTGCACATGTGCGTGCGCCGGGTCCTAATCCATTTGAACTGTGGTTTATAAATAGACCTACACGTGATTCTTGTTGCACTTGGGTTTTCAAGCCAAATAACTCAGTTAGCCTTGACTCAAAATAATAAGTTCTTCTTATTTTAATTTTTTTTAAAAAAATTTTATTTAATGTTTTTAATTTAAGTTTACTATTTTCAGCACCTATATCCAACAACCTTTATGCTCTCGTGATAAAATGAAAATATTACTTCGTTATCAACAAGAAGAAAAAATAATTTAATTCCTTATAGGATTAAACAAATCTTATGCTGCCATTGGGGAAAAATCTTTCTCAATGGTAGTGAGTGATCCACCGTAGACATGGTATATATCCATGCCAATCGGGACCGAATAAATCATGGGCCACTCTATTGATGGAATGTATCATGAAAATTATGCTGAGTGAGGATCTAACCATGCAAATTGGTAAAATGAAATTGGTGGACACTCTATCCGGATTAATGGTCATCAGATGGTTAAGGTTGTTTGATCAGTTTTGTGCTATCATTCAACCACTGTAGGTCCCCATATGGTTTGGACGGTCTGGATGGATGAACATATCCAATGATGGGTCACCTCTCTTTGAGAAATGATAAAAACACACACAACACAATAGCCTTTATGGGCCGAAGCGGCCCAAGCGTCTCACCTGGACCTGGCCACGCTTTAAACAGGCTCAGATACCTAGGCCTATCACGCGCGTGTGTGTGTGTTCGTGCTTATAGTATTTTGTGTTTGGATATTAGCTTAGGTCTAGTCATCTGGCCGAGCCCATTAATTATCCATATGAGCAGGTTGACCGAAGCCCAAGGCATGTATTTAAACGGGCCTTAGAAGCAGGCCTGGGAATTCACATGTGGGCTGACCGACTCATTGCCAACCGTACACGTGTGACGTAAATCCCAATTTCGATAAGTGGGGACCAACAAATGAACGGTTCTGATTTTAGATAATGTGCCCCGTATGTGTATATTGGAATAAAGGACGTGGGTTTGTTTCACGCAGGACCAAGTAGATAATTCGTTACATGCGAGGGGCCTTGAGTACTGATAATCCGTACGGGCCTGCCCCTAATAATTTCCATGGGACAATCATAACCGTTCAATCAGTGGTCTACAAATAAATGGTTGAGAACAGAAGTATACATCAACACTCCACATAGCACAAATGACCAGAGATTTGATGGGTGGGATCTTTCTAATGTAAAAGATTTTTGGGTATGTCCATCCACCATAGGATCATCTGATAAACGGCCTGGATCATCAAACCATGGAACCTATTTCTGGAAACTCAGCATGTCATTGGGCCAAGTTAGTATAGCTTAGCCCACACGCATGTGGAGCTGTGCCCATCCCCATGCATCGACACATGCCAATATGGCACGTGTTGTGAGATCCGAGCTTTCCAATCAGGTGGGCCACACTGGCCTAAGGATCAGGCTGTTTTCCCCTTAAATGTGCCACGTTGTGGGAAAAAAAAAAAAACAAAAAACAATGGATGGACGCGGATTGCATGCATGCTGACCCTGCCCGCAGCGACATCTCTACTTAGTCGGTGCTATGTAAGCCCACCATGGTGTATGTGTTTTATCCCACATCAATTTGCCAGCTCATTTGAAGGCATGAGCCTAAAATTGAAGCAGATCAAAATCTCAAGTGGACCACACCATGGGAAACAGTGGTGATTGAACCACACCATTAAAAACTTACTCGATGCACAAATGTATTAGATCAAGCCGATATTTGTGTCTTCCCTTCATCTGGATCCGTGTGACTTAATCCATGGGTTAGATGGCAAATAAATACTAACGTAATTCATGAGAAGCCTTTAATGTTGGGAGAACCGCATAAGTACACATGGATGACCGTAGGATGACAATTCAAAAGCACCAAGCAAAAAAGGAAGAGAACACAACGATTTAATGTGAAAAACTCTTCTGGGAAAAAAATCACAGTACAAAGCGATATAAAATTCACTATGAAAGTAGAAATTACAAAGAGAGAAGAATAACCCGATTTAAACAACCTCGAATCTCAACCTTGCTACACTCCTTTGAAACCCTAGGACGATTTAGAAACCCTTCGAATACCTCTCAATCCCGTTTACAACCATATATATAGCCTTGGAAAGAATCCCAAACGAAATTGGATTTTGCGAAAAATCTGCATAGAATCTGTCGATGTCATCGAAGTTATGTCGATGCCATCATACTAATCATGTCAATGGCATCGAAAACACCTCAATTCTCTAGAGACAAAACATGATTTTTCATAAATTCTCGATGGCATTGAACACTCATCGATGACATCGAAAAAGTGCCCAGTTAGTCTAGCAACTAACTAAAGAAAATCCAGAAGACAACGATGGGATCGAGAATTGTTCGATGCCATTGAAAGTGACATCAAATAGACTGTCGATGGCATCAACAGACCCAGTAACAGACTTGATTTAAGACATCTATTACAACAATCTCCACCATGTCTTCAATCATCAAACGTATAGCTTCTTATCCTCTTCTTTTATCTCTACCTTGCATCGTAGTTCCATCAACACTTCTCGTGCATATTTCATATTCCTTTTACACCATCGCAAAGCCCAGAGAAGTTGCATAGAACTTGAACTTCTCTATAGGAACTACCATGGTGAGCATGTTTGCTGGATTCACGCTGGTGTGAATCTTCTCCAGAGTCATATCTCATTCTTCAAGCACCTGTCGAATAAAGTAGTGACGAACATCAATGTATTTAGTACGAGAGTGATAAATAAAAATTTTAGCCAAATTTATAGCACTTTCACTGTCAGAATTAATTTCACGGTCTCCTGTTGAAGTCTCAACTGATTTATCATGCCTCTCGACTCAACACCTTCCTTAAATGCTTTCGTCACTACCATATACTCCGCTTCAATTGTGAAAAGAGCCACCACAGATTGAAGCTTCGACATCCTCCACTCGCTAGTACAAACGAATAACATGAAGTCGACTTTTTAGAATCCACACTGCCTACGTAGTTTGAATTCACATACCCAACCGATTTTACTCATGTTTTTTCAAAAGTTAAGACGTAGTCTTTTGTACCTCAAATGTATCAAAGTAACCATTTTACCGCTTCCCAATGTTGTTTGTCGGAGTTTGACATATACCTGCTCATAACACCAACTGCCTGTGAAATATCCGGTCTCGTACATACCATGACATATATTAAACTGCCAATCACATTCGAATAAGGCACATGAGACATATTCTGCTTTTCCTCATTTGTTTTGAGACATTGTTCTCAGGAAAGCTTGAAGTGAGCCACATGAGGAACGCTTACCAGCTTTGCCTGGTCCATCCCATACTTGATCAACACCTTTTCAAGGTATTCTGCCTGTGATAATCAAAGTCCGCTTCTTTTCCTATATATATAAATATCTATGTCGAGAACCTTCTTTGCAGCCCCCATATCCTTCATTTCGAATGTCCCACTTAACTGAATCTTCAGTACATTAATTTCAGACATGTCATGATTGACGATCTATATGTCATCAACATACAATTCCAGGATGATGAACGTGTCATCACTCAGTTTTTTACAATAAACACAATGATTATATTCACTCATTGTAAATTTATGACCAACATGAAGGAATTAAATTTTTTATATCACTGCCTAGGCGACTGTTTAATGTCGTACAACGACCTCATTAACTTGCAAACATTATTCTATGTCCCTTTAACTTTGTAACCCTCTAGTTGTTTCATGTAAATATGCTCTTCTAACTCCCCATGCAGGAATGCGGTCTTGACATCCATCTGTTCCAACTCTAGATTGTATTGGACAACTAGCATCAACACGAATATGATAGACACCTGCTACACCGCCAACGTGAATATATCTGAGAAGTCGATCCCTTCTCTTTGATCATAACCCTTCGCTACCAGCCTCACTCTGTATCTATGCTGTATTCTTTTGAAGATCCACTTGCATACAATCGCTTTCATGCCCACTAGAAGCTCCACTAGATCCCATGTGTCAATTTGGTATAATAAGTTTATCACATCATTTATAGACCTTCCACTTCTCAGCACCAGGCTCACCAAGAGCCATCTGAATAGTAGACGGATCCCTCTCGTCTGTAATAAGAGCATATGCGATATTGGAGTCGTCCATGTACCTCACTGGTAACCTGCGTTTATGCAGTGTGATTCTTCTCACAGGTGGCTACTTCACCTGCCCATATCTCTGTCCGCCCGCCTCAACCTTCATGTCATGCCCACTCATATAGTCATGCCCAGCATGCCACACACGTGTAGAGGTGGAATCTGCTACAACCACTGCAGCTTCAACTATTGAAGTGCTCCCGATCAACCTGTAAAGGTTTCTGAGTCTATGCACTTTCATGATTACCAGTGCCCCCTTGGATACTTTAACAACACCATTAAATCCGGTGAACTTGCAACTCATTGCCTCAAGTCCACCGAGAGAAATTAGACTCTTCTTCATGTTGGGAATGTACTTCACCTCAGTCAGGGTACTCTCTGTCCCATCAAACATCTTGATGCGCACCGTACCAATAACTACAACATTACAGGCAATGTTATTGCACATAAATACCTGTCCACCATCGCACTCTTTGTAGCTAATGAACCAACTCCAATGAGAAGTCATGTGATAAGATGCCCATATGTCTACAATCTACTAGTCTCTATGATTATCGTATAAGTGACTGATCGTAGACAAAGATAAGACACCGCCTTCACATCCACTTGAATATTCTTCAGACGTGGCAGCATTGGCCTTCCTGTACGAGGCCTCAGACTCTTCTCTCTTAGATTTAGGATTTATACAATTTTTCTTCATGTGTCCTCCTATCCCACAATTCCAGCACTTTAACTTACATTTGCCCTTGCGCATGGACTTAGATCTTGACCTTGAAGATTCTGTATCTCGCTTAGAATTTCTGCTCCTCATAATCAGTGCATCTAAAGAGCCCCCTATAGTACCGTTTATCGCTCTCATAGCCTTACCTTGAAGGGATGAATTTTCAGTGCACAACGAGTCCCTAAATTGCTCATATGAGTTGGTAGAGAGTTCAACAAAATACATGTATGGTCTTCATCTTTGATCACCTTTTCTATGTCCAGCAACTTGCAAATTAACTTGTTAAAATTACTAATGTAGGCCTTCACATCTCCACCTTCTGCTATCCTGAAGTTAAACAACTGCAGCTTCAAGTGTAGGTGATTATTAAGGGACTTTTTGATGTGCACATCCTCTAACTTCACCCACAAACTTATTGCGGTTTTCTCCCTTAGAACATTATAAATAACCTCATCCATGAGACACAAACAGATGGAGGATAAGGCCTTCTTATTCAAGGTATTCCAATCAGCATTACTCATAGATGGTATCCGCTCTTCAAGAGCACCATCTTCGCCTTGCTTGGTTAAGGAACCAATTATCTTGAGCTTCCATAACTTAAAGTTGTTTTTACCTGAGTACTTCTTAATGTCGTACCTTAGACTTCCTACCATTATTAGATCTCCTTTCAAATTCAATCCTGCGCCCCAACATTATCTCTGAAACCACTTGTTTGGAGAACTACGAAAGCACATATAGATGAATCTAGGATAGCAATCCAAAAGCACCAAATAAAAAATGAGGAGAACACAACGATTTAACGTGGAAAACCCTTTCGGAAAAAACCACGACACAAAGTGACAAAAAATTCATTATGAAAGTAGAAATTACAAACAAAGAAGGCTAACTCGATTTGAACAACCTCGAATCTCACCCTTGCTACACCCCTTTGAAACCCTAAGAAGATTTAGAAATCCTTAGAATACCTCCCAATCCCATTTACAACCATATATATATATATATAGTCTTCGAAAGAATCCTAAACGAAATCGGAAACAAATCCCACAATTTCGCAGTTTTACAAAAAATCTGTGCATAATCTGTCGATGCCATCGAAGCCCTGTCAATGCCATCGAACTAATCATGTTAATGCCATCGAACTAACACCTCAACTATCCAAAGACAAAAGATGATTTTTTAGATTCTTGATGGCATCGAACTCATCGATGGCATAAAAAAGTGCCCAGTTAGTCTGTAACATCCTGGATTTTCGCTGTTTTGGATTTCCAAAAATCCTTAAAATTTCTTTTTTAATTAACTTATAATATCACTTAATGACCATTAACACTCAATGTTAGTTTATACTGGGGTGGACCAGTCCAGTTATGATGGGACAAAGTGCGGGCCGTCAAGCTAGATAGTCAGTTTACACCACACCGCGACCGAGGAAGGTTAGAAAATTATAAAAATTTAGGGAAGCATAGATCTCACTAGACTTGTGGTCCAACACGGACCCAGTAAACGTCCAGAAGTTAATTATCCACGCCGTCCCAACGGCACTTGCAAAGTGTGGCTCACCCCAGCCCACTAGTCTCAGAATCTGACACTCTTAACTGAAACTGAGATATAAGACATTTCAGCCGTCGGATTTCATCTAAATTTACGGTGGGGGTTTAATGTATTTTTCTACACCCGTCCGCCAAATCTGAGACCCGATCGTGGAACGGTGACCGTTGATCGCGAATTGGACCCGTGCGATCAAACCCCATATCCGATCGTTCCCAAATTTTGTATGGCCCTTCATCGGGCCATGGAACACGTATCCTATAAGTTTTAGGGCAAGAGGGCCATCACCAGAATAGACCCCACGGGGCCATTTAAAGAATCGAAACCGTATACTCAAACCCCATATCTGTTCATCTGTTTATTTCCAAACTTTACATGACCCCTCATTGGGCCATGAGACACCTATACATCAAATTTGGTGGCCGGAGGGGTGTTAGGGCCGCCCCCACACCAATAGGGAGTCCTAGAGGGCTATTTTGGGAATTTGTGGAAACTTAAGTTGTGGGCTTTATTTCTTAGGATTGGGTCATTTTTCAAGCCTCCAATGATCCATAAGTGTGAGCTATTATCCTTAGGTGGCCTAACACCAATTATAGTAAGAGTTTAATGATTTTGTTTGTTTGTGATATTGAATTGAAGAATCTAGGGGAAACCTTGGAATTGTATGTTTGTTGGAATTGTATGGATTGCATGTTTAGTTCTCATTTGATGTTGATCTTGCCTCTCACATGATTTAATATATGGATGATTACATGCTTATGTTTGTTTGATTTCTTTTCGTATGTGTTGTTTCATGTTGTGCATGATTCTTTACTCTTGTGTATTTGATTCCTTGAGGTGTAGGAAGTGTCTAACTTCCTCCCCAAATCCACACCACTCACAAGCACCTTGTTCATGATGATGTAGCTTGCTTGTTAGGAGTAATTGAAATCATAAGTGAAAATGTATGCAAACATGATACTGTTATGCTAGATAATATCTTTGATGGTTAGCATGTTATGAATCGTCCTCAAGCCCTTGGGGTTGGTTAGGAACATGAGGAGAGACGGTAGTCCCATCGGTAGGACTATGTCAGGGCTAGACTCGTGGGTTTGGGCGGGTGAGTACGGGTGGCAGTAGTTCGATTACATAGGTCCCTTGACCCGATGTCGCTCGTCACGTGCTCGTCTGACTCGTGAGGTTTAGCCTACTTACTGACCAACCTTGTTCGTTAACCATGTTTGCTCACATATGTATGGAACCTGGAACACCCTACAACCATTGTAGCCCATCATTAGCCGGATTGAAATCGATCCACCGCCTCGTGAGGGAATGAGACACTGTGTCCGAGCTGTCGGCCTACGCTGGGGTGACGCGCCTCCTCGTAGTGACCGCGAGTGATCCCACATTTCAGTACTCCCCATGTACTTGAAGTAGGGGACGGGGAACCCGACGGGATCACGGATCGCAGGGTCTTTGCCTCACACGTTGGGGGGTCTTGGCCTCGCAACCAGTTCAGGGTATTAATACGTGGGGTGTATCAGATTCTCCAACCTACTGTATGAATGAACTTAACTAAGAACTAGGCTAACACGATCGCATTGCATCGCACTAGTTAGGGTGGCGACTCAGCAGTCGAGGTCGCTCTGAGGGAGTGTTGATCATACGCGATCGTTAGATGGAGTCGCTCGAGGGAGTGTTGTGGTGAGGGCATGCATTATATCATCCATTATACACATGCATTAATAAGAATAGTTAATTGTTTATGAATGAATGCTTTTCATTAAATTCATATTATATCTGATGCTTGTTACAACTTAAGACTAATAACACCCACTGAGTTGATCACTCACTCCCACTCTGTGACGGTGTTTTAAAACACCAACTAGACTCTATTGTAGCTGCAGGTGATGAGGAGTACGAGGAGCCTGTCGACGCGAACCTAGACGAGGAGGACGAGCTGTCCTACTTTCAGTTGATAGGCGGCTTTCCATCGGCTTGACGGGTGGCATTTGGATCACTGAGTTGTGGACTCAGCCTTATTTTTGGGACATAACATTCTTTTTGTGATTTTGTTGGGCGGCACCTTGTGCGTCCATTTATATTCTTTTGGACCTGTATATATACATCTCTTTCATTCTAGTAGACTAGTTGTGGTTGTGTTTCATGCTCCAAGTAATTCTAAGTTGCGCAATTAAACTTGATAATTTATAAAACCATAAAATTGATGATAAGTGACACTCAGGAACTCGGGAGTCGAGCGTATGCACGACCCCCGATTTCCAGGGCGTTACATAATCTAGCAACTAACTGAAGAAAATCCATAAGACATCGATGGGATCAAGAACTGTTCAATGCCATTGAAGGTGACATCGAACAGACTGTCGATGGCATCGACAGACCTAGTAACAGACTTGATTTAAGACTTTTATTGCAACATTTAATGGTGGGTGTTCAATCACCATTGTTTTCCTGTGGTGTGGTCCACATGAAATTTGGATATGCCTCGTTTTTTTAGTGCGGATTAGGTGAGACCCTTATCCATCAAGGTGGTTGAGACCCCTAACCCTGGGGCTCACAATGATGCATGTGCCTTAAATCCATATCATCCAACCATTTTGAAATTTCATTTTAGAGCATAATCCTAAAACTAAGCTGACTCAAATCTTAAGTGGATCACACCACAGGAAACAATCAGTGATTGAATTAATCCTCGGTATATGGGGTGCATAGAAAAGATGGCATAACGATGACAACACTATTTCGTTCTATTTTGATAAAGAACACTTCTCATTTTAACTCTCTCTCTCTCTCTCTCTCTCTCTCTCTCTCTCTCTCTCCCCCAGTAGAGAAGTGTTGTTCTTCCATGATTCTGCATATGGAAACTGGTTTGTGTTGTCGTTGTTTTGCCCATTGAGTCGATTGGAAACCAGTTAAGTCAAGTCAAAACCACATTTGAGACCTTCCTAGGGACTATAGTGGTGTTTATTTGTTATCGAACCTGTTCATAAGGTCACACAGGTCTAGATAAACGAAAAAAAGGACAAGAAAATCAACTTGACCCAAAACATGCCCTTAGGAAGTTCTCAATGGTAGGCATTCAATCTCATTGTTTCCTGTGGTGTAGTCCACTTGAGCTTTGGATATGTTTCAATTTTGGGTTTGCATCCTAAAATGAGCTGGCAAAATAGATGGACGGTGTGGATAAAACACATATATCACGGTAGGCCCCACAGAGGCCTGACACTGGGTAGTTATGTGGTATTGAGGATACCACACAATCCATGAGGTCGTGGGTCCTCGAAAAATAGAGCTGGACAAGGGACGACTTGACTCGTCTGACTCGTTCAGACTTGACTTGACTCGAACCGGATGGGTGAGTTAAGTAGAGTAGCAGCTGCACTGGGCGAGAATAATTAGCAGTATGAGTAGGGCTCATTTGCTAGTGAATCAGGACCAGAACTTCGAGAAGTTCTTGGGATTGGCGAACAATGTCGGCCCTGAGAATATATCCCAGATCATTCTGTGGAAAGGGGTGTTCCCCTTGGGAGTAGAAATGAATCTGTTCCCTTGGGTACTAACCGATGATGACGACCACTGAGGGAGCCAGCGGAGACCACATTCCATGGGAATATCAAACACCCGAACTGAGTAGGCCTCGCCCAATTTGAACTCAAACCCAGTCGAGTTCAAGTTACCCTGTATTTTGACCCGACCTGACCCAAAACTTGATCCGGTCAGACTCAACTCGATCCAAAATCGACTCGACTCAGATTTGGGTATATATATAATAATAATAATTCTAAGTATCTCTAATCTTATACGCCACACCTGATCCCGAACTCTCTCCATCTCCCTCCTTTATCCTCCTCCTCTTCGAAGCCCGACAACCACCCACCACCATCACCACTCTCCTCCTCTCTCACCTCTCCACTCCCAGCCTCCCTCCTCTTCCAAACCCGACAGCCACCTACCACCATCACCATCCTCCTCCTCCTCTTTCTCTCTCCTCTCCACTCCTTTCCTCCTCTTCCGAACCCGGCAGCCACCCACCACCATCCCTACTCTCTCTCTCTCTCTCTCTCTCTCTCTCTCTCTCTCATCTCTCGATCTGAATTAGTGCCAATTCGAACCGACTAGGAATTTTTAACCCGGTCGGACTTGGTTCGGATTAGTCTGAGCCAGAACTGGACTCCGATCAGTTCAGGTATGCTGGGCTTGGTATTGAGTTGAGTCGAATTTGGGTCAGACATGTTTCAAAACCGGATCGAGCCGGGTCAGCCCTAACTCTGTACGACTCGACTCGACTCGATGCCCAACTCCTACGGACAAATTTGGGAACTCAATCTGATAAGGCTGCACCGAAGAGTGACCCACATTGGCTAGTGTTTCCTCCCATGCCGTACACTTTCCAAGCCACGTCGGGCTACTCGCGGGAGTAGCCAGTCCAATCCTTCTCTTCCACACGTGACAAATGTAGATCCGAACGGTTAATATGATGGGCCATGCCTACTATGTGATCTATGCTTGAAAAACATACGCCCTGATCATCAGGTGAACCACACAGCTACAACGAATGCTGAGCACCGGTCAAAATGTTTCAACCGTCCATTCATCACACGGATGAGACCCACCTGATGACCAAACCGGCGAGTTTCAGTCCGCTGCATGCAAGTGATCGCCAAAACAATGCGACGAATCGCATCTCATCCACACATGCGACATCGGCACCTGTGTTGAGAGTAGTATTACAATGCCCACTCGCATTTCTGTCTTCTCACTCGCATTTCTATCTTCTCAGAAGAGTTTTGCTAGAATACACTCCTACGTATTGCAATAGTATACGTCGGGAGTTAGGCATTGGATGGAGGTATTTTCAATGACAAAGACCGTTTATAAGATGAGTCTTAACATGGATGGTAGATTCTAGAAACAAATACGCGTTTTAAATGTTTCAGTCCATTGATTAGTTAAATCTTAATAAGACCGTTCATATTCATAAGAAAAGATCCAAGTAATTAAACGGTTGAAATATTCGATTTTTTTTTCTTTTTAGTTTCTATCCAAGATGAGGTCCGTCATATAAACGGTTTGGATCGTCTAAATATTATTCCAGATCCAACGGCTATAATCCCTGCTTATGCTACAGCAATACATCGGGATGTCTTGTAGCAAACCTTTTTCAGAGAGGTAGGGACCAATACCAAGTCCAATGGTCAGAAACAAAGCAACGATAACAAAACAGATAAAACCGCCATGGCTTCTCAGCTACAGCAGTACAGAGCTGCTAACCTGCGCCATGGTGCGCATCCAAAGATCACAACCTTCCTCAGCCTATCACCCTCTTTCATCTCCTTCCCATCTCTCTTCCACAGACAAACACGCCAAAAACCGGCTTCTCTTCCGACTCTGAGAGCGAAAAGGAAATCAGACGTAGAAATGGAGAAGAAGAACATGAAAGAAGAAGGCAAGGAAGCTGTGGTGGGAAAGGAAGAAGAGGAGGTGGGCCTCATCGCTTTCACTGGGAAGGTGCTCCAACCGATCCCTGGGCCGCGTATCGGGAACAGCTCGATGCCGTGGATTCTCGGCGTTCCGTTGGCCTATGTCGGCGTCTCAGTTATCGTTGCCGGCGTTAATGCAGTGAGAAAGTTCAGATCACCCCAGGTGAGGAGATTGATGGTATGGATGACTTGTTTATGTGCATTGCTTGGTGGGGCCCATGTGTGGAGACGGGCCTGATGATGGTCTGCTAAATTCCAGGCACTGCGTGGATGGTTAAGGTTCCAAAAATCTAGATAATTGATGAATTTGAATGGATTGATGGTCCAGGAAATGAATGAACGGTTCTGATCATTAGATCATCACTTCATATGGGCCCCATATGGCAATGCATTATTGAAGCGTGGGCACCTCCCTGCCAATCGCGCGTCGTATTCCGTTACCGTTAAGATTTTGATGATGGATGGTCAGGATGTTAAGCATGAAAAACATTTAATATACAACGTAGGTATGTATGTGTGTGACATCCGGGCGGTCCACTTGATGGGCCAATGTGTGTGGATCATGTGGTTCAAAAATAAGGATGTCTCGCTCATCAGGGTGGCTGCAGTGTATAGAACAAATGCACTAGATGATCAACCTAATGCGGCCCACCAGATGGACCTACCTGATATTTGAGTGAGATGATCCGCATAACGTGGCCCACCAGATGGACAAATCAATCTCGCACACATATACCAAATATCATAGAATGTAACAATATATGGTCATTATCCCTTGGCTGCTTAACTTTTAGGCCATTGCCAAAATAGTTCTTGCTTTTGAAGTATTTTCATGTCAGTGCCTATCATTTTAAGTGGTTAATTAGTCATATTAACGCCCATAGTCTCTAATTATGGATAAAGATAGAATAACATATTTTCTAAATGACCCCTGTTTAAGGACGCGGACTACCATCTAACATTGCTCATACTCCTTGCTACTGAATGGTGCTCGTGGGCCCCACCATAACACACACACACATATATATATATACCGTACATCTATTTTGCAACTTATTTTAGGGCACTAGGCAAAAACGGCACTAGGCAAAAAATAAAAAAACATTCAGGGCGTGTTTGGACAGGTGGATTAGAAGGGATTAGATTGTATTGGACGGGATTGGAAGGAGCAATCCCAGGAATGGCCGGGCCTGCCAAACACGGTCGGTGATATGATCCCAATTCCATGGATCTTCAGACAATCCACTGACAACACCATTATTACCTTTAAATGCCATCCAATCCACCCTAATCCATTGAAATTTGCCTTAGACGTGTTTGGTTGGTGGGATTGGTAGGGATGGGAAGGTTGAATCCCTGGATTGGCCGGGCGTGCCAAACGGACTGGGTATAGCAATACAGGGATATATCCAATCCCATGGATCTCAAGACAATCCACTGACAACACCATCATTACCTAGAAATCCACGCCATCCACTCTAATACCATTCAATCCCTTCCAATCCACCCGGCCAAACGGGCCCTCAAAGATCAAGTAGACCACACCACTGGATTAGGTCACACAGACTTAGTTGAAAGGAAAACACAAATATCAACGACTTTTGTGGCCCTAGGAGTTTTTAACAGTAAGCGTTCAATTCCAACTATTTCCAGTGGTGTGGTCCACTTGAGCTTCAATTGTAGTTTAATTTTTGCTCATTTCTTAAAATGAGCTGGCAAAATAGATGGATGGTTAAGATCTCATCAATAGTATATATTAGTGGACCCCATTGTAAAGTTCTCCGTTGGTCCTCACTTGCTATCATTTAGTGGAAGGATAAAATTGTCTTTTACATGTGAAAACAGAGTTTCCGCACGGCAAGCAGATGAGAATTCTCCATGTTTATAAATAAACTTCTCCTTTGCAGCGTTAAACTCTTGCTAAGCTGCACGTAAGTGCTAGATAGCATTCTAGTGTCCGCCGAGCGTAACAAAGGCGCTTCCCATTATATGTGTGCACGCACATACACATGACTAGCTCAATTCGTGGAGTTAGAAGTCTTTGCCCAATTTACTTCTAATCTTGATATTGCCACTTAAAATCCTTAAACCCAACATGAGTTTTAAGTAACATGAGTTTTAAGTATTTTGACCTGCTCTCCCACAACGATCGATTGAGAATGGATAAGAGGCTTGTGGATAATGAAGTGTTTCCATTCGAAGCATGAGTGAAACGACTTGAATAATTGTACCTTGCGTTGTTTAGTCATCGCGTGTACAAATGGGCGACACTTTGGTCTTAGTGTATACGAGTCCTGATCAAATCCATACCCAACTTCTCCAAACCAAAGTAAAATAAGCTGTTATTTGACTTGACTATATCTTTAAAAGCATAGGTACTTATAAAGAAAACATCTAAAAGCAGGCATTTATTTGTCAATGGCCTAAAAGATAGGTGGCTGTACGGCATTGTCTCAACAATATATGGGGACTGATTAAGTGCGTTCGAACGTACAGTAGTTTTCGTGCTATCAAGCTCTTCCGGGCCCCACCCGTCATGTCTAATTGGAATCTGAACCATGCATCTGGTGAAAATTCCCATGTTTACCGTACATTACAAGAATAATTTTGATTCACTACTAAGTTTTGAAGTATCACACCGATAACTGTACAATTGCGTATAGACCTATATGTTCAAATGGTGTAGCCCATCTGAGTTTTTAAATGGACTAAGTCTTGGTGTCTTCCTTTAGCATGGTTGGACGCAGCTGATGAAGGGGTTGGATGGCAAGCATACAAGATAGTTGACCATAAATCCCATCTAGAAGTTTCTGCGGTGGATATCACCCTTCCCATTATTCCCTTTGGTCTGGCTCACCTGAGTTAAGTATCAGGCTGAATTTTAGGATCTAGGCCTAATATGTGGAAGCTCATATAATGGACTTATTGTATGTCATTCATACATCTCAGTGGCCCCACAGAGCTAAAACGAATCAGGATCTAAACTATGGAAGAAAATGATACGTGTAGCCTCTTAAATTATCGGGTATCCGAAGGAGGCTTTGCACTGTACACTCGGGTCTTCAATTACTACAAGTGGGACCTACTATTCCCTAATCCAGACCACTGTTCTGTTGGGTCCCTCATGGCTGGAGATTGGGAGATACCAGCCACCAATATTAAGAATATTCTCAGTTGAATGTGGACCGCTGTATATATTTTCATCTCGACCGTCTTTTTTGAGGATACAAATTGAAAGGCCAGCAGTCTCCTATATAAGGTGCACCCCACTAGGATGAAGGCACCTGTTATGCACCCCACTAGGTGGGCCTTAACAAGTGAATATATAGGTTTTAGGCGTGATTGTACGTTCATCCCTAAGGTGTATCCCACCTGAGTTTTTGATAAGGATGATTCTTGGGATGTACGATACCAATGAGGAGGTGCATCAGATTCACGGTTTGGATTACACAAACATCATGGGTGAGCCCCAAACAGCTCAAATGTACTGTAATTACCATGCATTCCAATCGCATGTGATTATTCCCCATGGCATGTCATGCATGTAACAAACAGCCAAACACGTCAGGCATGTTCCATCCACAAAAAAAGGCCAGATGTTTGTAGTTACTGATCGATTACATATGAGCCTTTCATGTTAAATCTGGAACGTCCAATCCTCATCTCTAGGGTAGAAGTCCTGGTTGAATGAACTTTCTCTTTCGTTATCCTCTCGTTTGGGAGGATGTGTGATATCCAAATCCCTTAGCTACTCACAACGTTGGATGGTTTTGGTGCATGAAAGGTGCCACATAGCCTCTGTATATCTCTTTGAAAAAGCATGCCAACGTCCTTTCATTTTCTCTCGTGACTAAAAGTCTCTTCATCTCCAACATCCACCCGTTTATATGAAGTTCTCCTGTTGTTGCTGCCCCTTCTCCCACCAATCACCGGTCTCTCTCTCTCTCTCTCTCTCTCTCTCTCTCTCTCTCTCTCTCTCTAAAATTACAATGATGAGCAATCCCAACCATTAAAATAAAGGTGTACAAGAATTGCCTAAATCCGGTCGGTCATTTTTGCATGCCTTTTTTGAATGGTTAGGATTGCACGGTCATTGTGATATGCATACACGTGTATGGAGACACTCACAAGCACAAACATGCACATGTTGGATGGTCCACAAATTTCACAATGTTGGTCTTATTTCAATTCATTTGGTTGCAATCTATGGAATTTTTGTCACGTCATTATTTCTTGGAATCGGGATTTCATGATGTGTGCAATTTCGCAATGTGGGGTCTTGCTTCATCTTTTATATTGGAATTTATTTTTTTACCATTGTTTTCGGATTCTAAATGCATGGATTTTGATTTCATGTATGAGTTTTGATAGAATACATCCTGACGAATTGCTATAGGATGCTTAGGACTTTGGCCTCTAGATTTGAGTCATCTGTCTAAGATTCGAATCCTTTATGTGATGGGCGTCACCATTGATGGAGGATAGTCTAATATATATATATATATATATATATACCCTTAATTTAGGATATTGATATTTTATCCCTACGATGAGTTGACTCTTTTTCTATGAACATGAATAGTTGAGATATTTTAATATAAAAGTTTATAGGATTTTTTTACCCAAAAATTGCTCTCCAGTTGTGCTCACTGAGAAGTGAAGTTATCAAAGAACTCTTATAATTTTATTTTATTTTTATTTTTTCTAAAAAGAGGTTTCAATTCCAACCGGTTGGAGTATAAGTAACAGTCCAACTAATAGATTACTTCCAACCATTCATGTATATATGACATCCAACCTATCCAATAAGTTGGCCCTATCATGGAAATCATATTTTGGAAAACTCAACAATATGGTTCATTGATGAATGAAATTTGTTTTAAATGGTATGGCCCAATAAGTGGACCACACTTATGTTTTGCTATTTATTAATGAATGAAATTTGTTTTATATGGTATGGCCCTCTCGATGAGTAGATAGGGATGAATTTTACACTACGAGATCTTCATGACGGGGCCAACGTATTGGAAGGGTTGGATGTCACAAGCACTTAATAACATGGAAGTTGTCATTGGTGTAGATTAAAACTTGTCATCTAACTGGTTGGACTTGAGAACTGCTATTTCTTAAAAGGTAGAAGTCAGGAAATTTGGAGCCCACATGGTATGTATATATATGTGTGAACGCTCATGCATGAGCGGACACTCTCATTTCCTTGTCTTTGCCTGGTGTTTGGTTAGTTTTAGTTAGGGTGTGGTATTGACTCAAATATAAAAATTAATGCATTTGATTTTAGAGTCGATACTAATCAAAAGAAGCTTAAAATCTACGGCCGGTTAGAAATCATAAAATCACCTGAGCTTAGGTGACTCTTGCAGTTAATCTATTACTGCATATTCTAAATAAGGACCTTGGTGACATATGAGAAAGGATTTAAGTACCTTTTTTTACCGACATTATGTGCGGAATGTACTTTATAAGATTTAACAAAATTTAAGAGATTTGCCATAACTTTAGCTACATCATATTTAGCTATACTTTATAGGATTTAAGATTTTAGGTAGGCAAAAGAGAAAATAAATATATAGTATGTAGCTTTATGTCATTGAGTTTAACCAATAGGTAAACAAATAAAATAAAAGGAGAATGTAGGTAGAAGAGGAGAATTACAAAAATGAAATAAAAGTGAGTGTGTGCTACCAGTGTCCTTGGGATGTGTGGAATAAAATACAGATTAACTTAATATGTGAGAAGCAAAATGGGAGACAAATATCCTTTTCTATAAAAGGGATGGTCTAATATCCCTAATTTCAACCCACCTTCTCTTCTATGACTTCATTGATTGAGAATCTTATCTTTAGTTGGGCAAAACTCTTATGCAGTTGAAAATCTCCAGATACCCTAAAACCTTAGGTAAAGGCTACATGTGCATCCTAGACACCTAAACACCCCCCCCCCCCAAAAAAAAAAAAAACCCTTCATGTTATTTTTCTAACGTCGACAGCATTTCCCTTATTGATTTTAACTCCCTAAGTGCTCGTTGCAGTATGGTTTAAATAAGCATAGATAGGAGGTCCTTAAACGAGTGCCTATGGCTTATAGGCTTGTTTTTATTTGCTGTCATGACAATCAAAGAATAAAAAAAAGGTGGCCTACGAATGAGGGTAATTGTGTGGATAGGTGGTCAAATTTACCTTTTTCATGTGCCAATTACTACGTACGAGGGATTTGCATGGTTTTGGGAGCCACTGTTGTATTTGATGTATTAAATCTAATCAGATTCTGCGCAGATTTTTTGTGCAACTGCGAAAGGGCGAGATTTGTTTCCGATTTAGTTTATAATTCTTTCTGATTTTGTTTTGGGATAATTCTTCCTAAAACTATATATATATATATATATATGTGTGTGTGTGTGTGTGTGTGTGTGTGTGTAAATGGGATTAGGAGGTATGATTCTAAGAGATTCCAAGGGTTTCTAAAAGGGTTCTAGGGTTGGGTGTAGCAAGGGTGAGATTCGAGGTTGTTCGAATTGGGTAAGCTAGAGGATGTCTATGCGAAAAAATCCTCTGAAAATCGCCTACACTTGAAGCGGCAGTGGTATAACTTTAAGATGACAGAGGGTGGAGATCTGGAGGCTCATATTAGCAACTTAATAAATTGGTTTGCAAATTGCTGGATATGGAGGAAGTGATGAAAGATGAAGAACAAGCATGTATGTTGTTAAATTCTCTTCCGGCGTCTTATGAGTCATTCAAGGACACAATGTGCTCCATGAATAAAACCTTGAGTGTCGACACTGTTATCTCAGCCCTTCAAAGAAAGTTATAAGAAAGCTTAACGTCGACATGGGGATATCTTCTGATGCACTGGTTACAAGGGGTAAGAATTCTGTACAAGGTATAGGTTCTTCAAGTTCTAGATCCAAATCCAAGGGTAAGGGTAAGGGAAAGGTAAAGTGTCGGAACTGTGGAAAGGAAGGACATATGAAGAAGGATTGTGAAAATCCTAAATCTAAGAGAGAAGATTCTGAGGCTTTGTACAATGAGATCAATGTTGTCATGTCAGATGAATTGAGTAGATGTGATGGTGATGTTTTGTCTTTGTCTACGATCAAACGGTCATACGATGATCGTAAGAACGAGTGGATACTAGACACAGGGGCATCTTTTCACACAACTCCTCATCGGAGTTGGTTTACTAGTTACGGGGAGTGCAATTGTAGACAGGTATTTATGGGCAATGACATTGCCTGTAATATTGTGGTTATTGGTACAGCGCATATTAAAATGTTTAATGGGGTGGAGCGTACCCTGACTGATGTGAGGCACGTTCCTGACATGAAGAAAAATCTAATTTCTCTTAGTGTACTTGAGGCAATGGGTTGCAAGTTTACAAGTATTAATAGTACTCTTAAGGTATCTAAGGGGGCATAGGTAATTATAAAAGCACAATGACTTGGTAACATGTACAAGTTGATCGAGAGCACCTAAAAAGGTATAACTGCAGTAGATGTAGCAGATTCCACCTCTGCACATGTGTGACATGTTAGGCATTGCCACATGAGCGGGCAGGGCAGAAAGGCTGAGATACGCAGACAGGGATACAGAACAAGTGGAGCAGCCATCTGTGAGGAGAATCACATGAAATAATCGTAGAATATCGGCGAGGTACATGGAAGACTCCAATATCGCAGGAGATTCATCTTCTATTCAGACGGCTCTAAGTGAGCCTGGTACAGAGAAATGGAAGGTGACTATGGGCAATGTGATGGACTCGTTGTACTAGACCGACATATTGGAGCTGGTGGAGCTTCCAGTGGGTCGAAAAATGGTTGGATGTAGGTGGATTAGGAGGATACAACATATATACAAGGCGAGGTTAGTGGCGAAAGGTTATGCTTAGAGAGAATGGATCGGCTTCTCAGAGATATTCGCGCCGACGGTATAACAGGTGTCTATTAGATCTGTGATTGGCGCTGGTTGACTAATGTGATCTTAAGCTGGAATGATAGATGTGGAGTCTACACTTTTGCAAGGAAAAGTGAAGAGCAGATCTACATGAAGCAACCAGGGCGTTTCGAAGTTAAAGGGGCCGAGAAAAAAGTTTGTAGGAGGTCGTGGTTCGACCTGTTGCATAGGCAGTGGTTTGATTCCTTCATAGTGAGTTAGGAATTGATGATATATAGATCATCGATTATGACATGTCTGAAATCAATGTACCGAAGACTCGGTTAGGTGGGATATTCTGGATGAAAGATTGGGGGGCTGCAAAGATGGTTCTCAGCACTGAGACTGAAAGAGGAGTAGGCTTTGGTTATTCAAGATAAAATACCTTGGGTAGGTATTGATCATGGATATGATGGACCAGACAAAGTCGGAGAGCGTTCTCTACGCGTCTCTCCTCAAGACATGTCCCAAAATAAATGAAGAAAAGCAGGATATATCTCATGAGCTTTATTCGAATACGGTTGGCAGTGTATGCCATGGTCTGGATTAGACCGGTTATTTCACAGGTTAACAATATTGTGAACAAATACCCCGACAAACAATATTGGGTAGCGGTGAGATAGTAAGAAGACTAAGTCTTTACTTTTGGGAAGATAGGAGCAAAGGTGGTTGGGCGTGTGGATTTAGATCCGGCAGACATGCTCACCAAGGTTGTTCCTGCAGAGAAGTCCAAGTTCTGTGTAACTTCTCTGGGCTTGGTGATGGCGAAAAAGAAGGACGGAGTGTGCACGAGAAGTTATGCTGTGATGTAGATATAAGACAAGATGACAAAGAGCTACACGTTTGAAGATTAAAGATATGGTGGAGATTGTCGTATTTGATGTCTTAAATCTAATTAGATTCTGCACAGATTTTTCGTGCAACTGCGAAAGGGCGGGATTTGTTTTCAATTTCGTTTATGATTCTTTCCAATTTTGTTTGGGATTCTTCCTAAAACTATATATATGGGTGTAAACGGGATTAGGAGGTATAATTCTAAGAGATTCCAAGGGTTTCTAAAAGAGTTCTAGGGTTATCAAAGGGTGTAGTAAGGGTGAAATTCAAGGTTGTTCGATTTGGGTAAGTCCTCTCTCTTTGTAATTTCTATTTTCATAGTGAAGATCTATCACTTTGTGCCGTGGTTTTTTCCCGTAAGGGTTTTCCACGTTAAATCTACATGTTCTCTTATGTGTACTTGGTGCCATTGGATTGTTATCCTAGATCTACATCTATGTGACCACTATTTACTTTTCTTTGGATTTGGTTTTGGCCGATCGAGTCTAATAGTTATTTTTGGAAGGCGTTGAGGATTCTTTCAACTTTGTCCATTCAGAGTTTCTTATCATTTGAGTCGGGCAAATGTGGCTTGATAGAAGTGTGCATGGCCGAAGCTTTTAAACAATTCAAATAATTGTCCATTATCTGATTTCAATGAGATGCAGGCTCGCTAATCTGAATCGTTGATCATTCTTAGGTCGAGCCAAGTACCCTTTCCTATCCAATGGGTCGTACGAAATTTTAAGGCTTTCTGGACCGGTAGGAAATGATTTTATCAGAGTGGTGCACGTTTCGTGTTTTGGAAGGTTCGAACGATTTGATTAAGATTAGATAGGTCAAGCCCTTGATCTGTCGATCTGGTCCATCTGTTATTCCCAAGACTTGCCTAAATATCCCTTGCCTAACTCGTAGGGTCTTTCAATGGGTTCTGAGTCTCTCCTAAACATTTTGATTGAATCTTCGTCGAAGTCTAAGAGTAATTTAATCTCATTTTGGATGAGGTGTTTACAATATAACATCCAACCTATTAATATGCATCACACCATGATAATCAACGAATCAAAATCGTGTTAGTAAGATTATTACATGAGCTGAATGTGAATTTTGATATTTTTGAGTGGTTTATATTATTTTTTATATTGTGGCCCACCTTATATTTAGATGGACCAAATTATTTGTTCGTCTGAACATCATGTTGGATTACATTTATTGGACAAGTTTGATATCATACAAATACCACATGAGCTCCACAATTCTCCACCTTACCACTTTCTAAAGAAAGAAGAAGACCTTAGGTGTTATCGTAATTTCTCCCTTCAAAAATCACTTCCCCTGGCATTTTGGTTCATAGAGGCATTATTAAGTAAAATCAGAAAATTTTAAGGAATTTTGCGGTAAAAAACCAAGAGTTTTTTTCAGATATCCACGCCCACAGTAAGTCCATCACATAAACGGCTTAGAGTCGTTGGAAAGGACCCAATCCAACTGCTAAAGTATAGATGAATGATACTACAAGACATTAGACATTAATATGTATTCTTACAAACATCTAGCTCTATTCATTTTAATAGTTTAGTGCTTTGGAGCCATTATGACAAACACCAGCTAGATTTTGAATTCTGGTGCCAGATATTAAGTCAAATCATATTTAAAATTCTAAGTATTTCATTATATGACTATATATATTTAAAATCTTAAAATTATTTATAATTCATAATAAGCATTTTAAAATTTCATTTTTAGCCAGATTTTCCAATGACATCCCCAGAAAATTAAAAATTTGAAAATCCCCACGAGAAATTCCAGAGATCAAGAGCTACAGAAAGTCTATATTTGCACGATGGCTGTCCTATTTTTCTAAGATGAGGTGTGACTTCAATGCACAACAGGAGTCAGTGCATACCTATCTCCCATCACATGAGATGGTTGGTGGGGGAATATATGAACAATGTCAAAAATACACGTTTGAAAATGCCTATTTTAAAACGTCAGTTAAGATTCCTCACCATTATTGGAAGGTGGAAGAAACATGTACAGCGTTTTATATTTATTATTTATTTTAAAATTTTTGAGGTAAGCTGGCAGAATTTTCAAAACAAGGCCATATTTTGTCATAAATTGATGAAAATATATTATTGCATTAACGGCATGAGAAAATCCCGAAAGTTCTGAATTTCTTTTTTTTCTTTTTTTTTTTTTGTTGATTTTCGTATGACAAAATTTTAAAAAGTAAAACTGATTCACTTTTACATTATACTTAAAATTTTAAAATATTTATAAACAATATAATATTTTAAAATAATTTATTGGGATTTTAACCACAAAAATGCTGATTTTACCAATAATGCTCTTGCAAACTGAATTTACTAGGTAACAATTATTGGAGAATGAAATAAATTGATGAGGTAGTGATTCTTAAGGAATGAAATTACGAAATTACACTCATATACTTCTTTAAGAAGTGATAAAATTCAAAACTGAAAGGCCCACGTGGTATGTGTATTCCAATTTGTTCCACATATGCCTTTCTGTTGAATCTGCCATTGGTCCAATCTTCATGATAGGATTTATTTATTGGATGAGTTGGGTGTCATACACGTGCAATGTTAGCACCACAATTCTCGACTTCATCACTTTTTAAAGAAAAAAAAAAGTATAATTTTATCCATATAATGTCATTCTTATTTTTTAGTAGAAAATTTACAAAATACTACATTAATATGATATTCACATCATGTTACATTTTTCAAAAATATTTTCAATAAGCTACTTGATTAATGGTTATCAACAGAGTGTTTCACATAAATTTCTTAATGAAATTGGGTTGGCCCACTAGCAAGGGGTTAGTGGATGGAGTGAGCCCTGCCATGATGTTCACTTAAAATCCATCCTGATGATCTCCGGATGCATCACCCTATATTATGCATGCTTAAGAAAAAAAATCAGCCTTCGAAATTGACAAACTATTTCTCTTGGTGTGGCCCACTTGAATAATAGATGAATCTTATTTTTAGGTCAAGCCTAAATTTTGGTGTAGCATCTAATGATTGGAATGGACTTTATGAAAATATCACAGTGGGCCTTGAAAATTTTAAGGGTAGATGTCACTCTCCCAATTGTTTCTGTCAGTGTGGCCCTCTTAAACCATATGTCACCCTAATTTTTCATCCTTAGGCCTAACGTGGGATTACACGTCTAATAGTTAGAGTGGATCTCACATGCACTGGTCCCTTAAAAGAATCAATGGTTAAGACAACTCTCCCACCAGTTCTCAAATTTTCATTAATATATTGAAAAAAAAAAAAAAAAGAAAGAAACTTTATACACACACACCTTAGTGTCGAAACAAGGTATCTTTCACTCAGTCTACCACTTGAGCTTTGGATATAGGTGTGAAACTTTTAATATATACCCACCCTTGATATCCCTCAAATTTTATGGCATCCAATGTGATGTGTATTTAAGATCTACTCCATGCGTTAGACATGTTATTTTACATTAAGCTCAATCTAAAAAAAAAAAAAAAAACAAGCTTAACTTGTGATTCAAGTATCACATTAAAGGATGCAATTAAGAGAGTCATCCACTCTTAATTTTTATTGATCCACCATGATAATTATATAAAATCCACTTCAGCCATAGATGCCACACTAAAATTTAGGTACGATGGCAAAAATAAAACTCATTCATGATTGTGCAAGCTACACCAAAGAAAACAATTTGAAAAATGAGCATTACCTTATACACTATTTTTAATTGTGTAGCCTACTTGAATTATGAATCAGCCTGACGTGGCATGGGGATGCTCTCTTGGTTGGGATGGACTTCACATAACATCATAGTGGGGCCCACCCCTGCTGCTAATGTCAGACCTGTTGCAAAATATTGATTTTAATAATAATAATAATAATAATAATATATATATATATATTATAAAAAGTGTTTGAAAATTATCTTTTTGTAGGTTTTTGGGAATAGTCCCACATTGGAAAAAGATGAAAAGTTTTTTTGGTTTAAATGAAAGTGTTGGAGTACTATAATATTTGCTTACCTAGTCTGAGGAACATGGGACTTGCGTGTTCCAATGCGAACACTCGCGCTAGGGCTCGGTCACTGGATCGGTGCAAAGGCGTGGGCATGTGAGGCGGTGTGGTTATAGATGCGCTAGTGGCGTACATCCGTACCGTGTCGCAGAGGGTCGCTCTTTCGCGACCTTGAGCGAACCGAATCGAGACGTGTGTGAGTCGCGGCGCGACTAATTGGCTAAGTCAGATGAATGGCTGGACAAAATCTAGAGGACTGAATGAGAGTTCCTTTGATTATACAGAGACTAGAAATATAGCTGTTACATAAATGTGTAACAGCTATGGATTTGATTGCAGAAGTCATGAAAAAACTGTTGCAAGGCTAGCCCAACAGCTAGAAAACGGCTAATCAGCTCTCACAACAGTCAGCATGTAGCTGTTGTAATGGGCCATGCACAACAGTCAGAAACGACCATTAAACGGTTAGTTTCTCAATAGTTAGAAATTACATTAATGAGATTTATGTTCCTGTACCATAACCCCCCAGCCACCATAGCCTATAAAAGAAGGGCCTGGATGGGTTTCCAATCCATCTCTCAACCCACTCCAGCAAACTCATATGAACTGAAACAATCAACCACTCATCTCATATACTCCAGTAATTTCAACAAGACAACAAGGGTTGAATCTTTGCTTGAAGAACAAACTAGCGGTGTGGGTTGAATATTTGCTTGAAGAACAGACTAGCGGTGTGGTTTAGAACGGTTCAATTGAACCAATAGCTGAAGAACAAAAAGAATATACCAGTGCAGTGGGGTCTCATTTTTTTTTTTTCATATTATACAGAAATAATATTAATCTTTATAATTTCCAACAAGACCCTACTTCGACTAAGAAATCCATGATAATTACTTATACTAGTAAGGTAAAACTCCCTTTTTTTTTTTTTTTTTTTTAACACACGTAAACACACCCCCACACACTCATACTAGTGGAACTTAACCAGCTATGGATGCTCGAAACCTTGACCTGGTGTTGAAACTCCTGGGAGTCTACCACCTACCAAGAGTAAGGATCCTGTAAAACTCCCTTTCTCATTTCTTAGAGTCGTTATTTAGTAAAATTTAAATCCACATGAATTTTGCGGCAAAAATAAATGTCAAAATTTGATAATCTCCCCTAGAAATTGTCAATGGTGGGATTTCTCACCAAAGCACGAAGCAAGATCTCAGAGGCCGATTTTAAATCCACACCGTTCATACATAATTATTTGGGGCGTCCTTCATGGGTATTGGCGCACCGTAGTACCAAGTACAGGGCTGTTTTTGTGGGCTCCACATGCGGATTGGATATCATCCAAACCGTCCAAGTGGTGCACCCCAAAATGATAACTATATGTACAAATCATACAGATCCAATCACCAGGTGGGCAACAACATATAAAACAACAGAAAACAGCCCAAAAGAACCCCTAAATTACATGGGGTCCACCTGATGATTCCACTGGCCCGATTTTCTGGCAGTCCCATTTTCATAGTGGTTCTTACCTCCTGGATGGGTCGGATGTCATCCAAAAATCATGGTGGGCCCCATACTTTATTTGGGTGCTTACGGGTTTTCCATTAATGTCCATGATTTGGACAACCCGAAGATTAGATAATCGTGATACTTGAGTTGGGGGCGGACATGATGATGTGATGCACCTTTTCAACGGATCAGATGTCATCCACAGAGCATGTAAGGTCCAAAACAGCCCAATGTCAGCTTTACTATATTTGATGATGTGTGGGAGCGGTTAGAATCATACATGCATGCACCGTGATCCATATGGGCCATATGGAATGATGAATTGCCGTAAAATCAGGCCAGCATTCATTTGCTTGATGAAAATAATACTTTTGGTAAAGTAATTTTGTTTTGTTTTGTTTTTTTTTTTTTTCTGTTTTTGTTTTTTTTGTTTTGTTTTTCGTATCAATTGCTAGTAAAATTATAACTTTGGTACTCTGGCAGAATATGAGTGAAGTGCGGCCCTTATCATGGAGCCTTGATTGATGTATGTATTTTATATCCACACTGTCCATCCTTTTTTCATGGTCAGTTAAGGACATGATCCGAAAAGTGAAGAAGATCCAAGTCTCAGGTGGTCCTCCATACTATAGAAAACAGTGGTGATTGAACACTACCGTTAAAAACTTTTTAGGGCCCACATAATGTTTATTTTCCATCTAACCCATTGATAAGGCCACATGAACCTAGATAAAGGGAAAAAAACATATATCAGCTTGAATCAAAACTTTTGTAGCCCATGTGCATCACAACTTTTTTTCCATGGTACGGTTCACCGGAGAATTATATCTGCTTTATTTTTGGGTTCATACCCTGAAATGACGGGGCAGAACGGACGGCATGGTATAGAATACATACATAGAGGTGGGCCCCACAGTAAGAGCCGCACCGTCTTGGGTGAGGCTGGGGTCGCACCTAATCCGCTCTGACTTCTGAGCAGATGACGCGCAAGCACTTTTTTTTTTTTTTTTTTAACTCACGCATATACACCCACACACTCACGCCAGTGGAATTTCACCGCCTATGGGCACTTGAACCCTTGACCGGGAGTTGAAACTGCTTGGAGTCTACCACCCGAGCAAGATTAAGGACCCAATGACTCGCAAGCACTTAGCAGGCATATGTTGTATTCAGGTGGTTAAAATAAACTGTTCAAATCATGAGTCCAAATTTAAAATATCGTCCATGACACATGGTCGTAAAGGCACTTGCATACATCACATTCAAGTAATTTAAAGTAAGCTGTCCAAATCATAGGTCTCAATCAAAATGTATAATGCACCGAATATAACGCTTACTTCGCTATCTTATCATCGGATTCGTGGACACTTACTCGACGGTTAAAAAGAAAACATATCCATTGGTTTTATTTTATTTATTTATTTTGTTAGCTTGTTAGTACACTCAACTGTCAGGTCACACTTCAGTGTTAGCCACCCCAATGGTCCTAAGCGTCCGCGAATCAGAGGCTACGATTGTTTAACCAATTTTATTTTGGGACCGTGACTTTAGTGAAATCCAATAAATTTTAGTCAGCTTAATTTGCATTAATGTACCCCCACATTAAGAATTTCTGAGTGCTTGCGTACCAAGTGTCATATTTCACGGAGTATTAAATAACTCCCTTGAAGCATTTAATTACGGTGAAAGCGGATTGCCTGTTGCACCCGTCACAGGGATATCCCGTGACACGAGGTGGCCGAAGCTCTGTGGGGCCCTCTGTGATTTATGTATCTTATCCAGGCCGTTCATCTGTTTTTATAGATCATTTCAGTGCATGAGCATTTTTGTAGATCCAAATCTCAAGTGGACCACACAATAGAAAATGGTGGGGATTGGACGTAAACTGTTGAAAAAATCCTGGAGCCCATTGTGATGTTTTATTTCCCATCCAACCTGTTCATAAATTAAAACAGACATGGATGTAGGGAAAACACAAATATAAGCTAGATCCAAAACTCCCGTGGCAGCAGGAAGTTTTCAATGGTGGCTTTTCAATTCCTACTGTTTTCTGTGATGTGGTCTACTTAAGCTTTAGATCAGCATATATTTTTTGGGTAATGCCCTACAATGAGGTGGCAAAATGGATAGACAGCATGGATAAAACACATATACCAGGGTGGTCCACATAGTTTGGGCCGTTGTGCAGGGACATGCCTATGGGGGGCGCAACGGACAATCCGCTTCCAGCATGGTGAATCAAATACAATTTTTTAGGGAGCGTTTGGTTGGACCAAATATCACGCAATTTCATAATACTTTACTATTAATCGTACAATTCAATGAAAAATTTCACAATATTTAATGAATTTTGGTGTGACCAAACAACCTTAAATCGATGCATCATTTCTTGATAAAAGTTGTGATAGTGCAAGCATTTCATTTAAAAATTATTTGCATTGGTTGGACCACTCAATTTATAGAAACCTTATCTATTGTACTTCTTTGGGAATCCGGACTTCTTTGGGAAATCTGTTAGTTTTTAATTTCCCCCGTAAAACAGAGAGGGATTACAGTATCCTCGACAAGAGGCTTTCCACAGTAGACTGGGGTTTCTGCACGGACAGTGGGTCCCATCTATTAGCAATCCAAATCATTGGTCTGCTGCGTTCCAACGTGGATTGACCATATCAAGAAATTCTCCGACAGTGGAAGATCCTAGCCACCGATATTGGACACTTCTTCAGTTGAATATGAACCGTTGCGTATTCCCCTTTCAACCGCTTCTATTTAGATTACAATTGAAGTATTGGGATTGTCCCATCGACGAAATTCTTGAAGGCAACAGTTGATGTAAGGTGGGCCCCAGAAGACCAATGGTCTGGATTACTAATCTATGAGTTCCATTTTTCAGAATCGGAAACCCGAGCAAACTGTGGAAAGCCCTGTGCCGCGGATCTGTGATTACTCTAAAATTGACACATGCATCAATGTGTATGGAGATGTAATGAATTGCGTAGCACATACACCGAATAATCGGTGTACGCGCTCTCCACCATGGACGCGGATTGCGTCCTACCCCCGCCCGACGCGCTCTCCACCATGGACGCGGATTGCGTCCTACCCCCGCCCGAACGGATTACGGTAATCCGTCCGGGCAGGGCTATGTGGGGCCACAGTGATGTAAGTGTTTTATCCACACCGTTAATCGTTTTTCTCATATCATTTTAAGTGTAATGTAAAATATTAGGCAAGTACAAGTCTTAAGCGGACCACAAAGTGGAGATTGAACGTCCACCATTAAAAAGTTCTTGAGAGCTGGAGAAGTTTTGGATCAAGCTTATATTTGTGTTTTCACTTCATCCACGTCTACATGACCTTATTAATAGGTTGGATGGTAAAAAAAACATCACAGTGGCCCTAGTAAAGGTTTCAACGGTGAGTGTTATTATCACTGCAGCTTCCTTTGGTGTGGTCCACTGGAGCTCTAGATCTGTCTGGTTTTTTACATCATAATTTAAAATGCTCGGCATAGATAAAATACTTACATCACTTTCGGCCCCACAGAGTCCCGCCCGGACGGATTGGTAGGACGCGATCCGCGTCCCTCCACCATCTCCTAAGGTAGGCCCACATCTCGCACGTCGTGCTGACGTGTGCATGAACGCGGATTCGCTGCGAACCCGGATCCAGCCAAGTGGTGCGAGCCTGACAGTTGGGACCACCTTGGTGCATGCGTTGTATATCCACGCCGTCCATCCGTTTTGCCAGCTTATTTTAAGCAGGTATAAATTTCAGATGGATTACACTAAAGGAAACGTGTGATTGAACGCCCACCGTTAAAAACTTCCTATAGTCCATCGTAATGTTTATTTGCCATCCAACCTGTTGACGAGGTCACACAGACCTGTATGGACAGAAAAAGCAAATAGCAGCTTGATTGAAAACAGTTATGGCCCCAACAAGATTTTAATGGTGGAAATTCAATCCCTACTGCGTGGTCCACCTGAGACTTTCATCTGCTTATTTTTTGAGACCATGCTCTAAGCTAATATCGAAAAACGGATGGACAGCGTGGATATTCCACGCATACTTCTAGGTGGCCCCAACTGTTAGGGTTGCACTCACTTGGCTAGATCCGGGATCGTAGCTAATCCGCATCCTGCGCTTATTAACAGGGGTGTACACAAACCGGGCTAGCCCGGTTAGCTCGCTCGACCCGGTCCGAAAAAGCCCGACTCAGCCTAATTCGGAACTGAGTTCGGGTCAGGACGGGCCAATTTTCTAGGCTCGAAAGTGAGTTCAGGCCGAGTTCGGATACCTCCCAATTCAGCCCGACTCGGTCCGAAATCCGACTCGCCCCGGCCCGACCCGACCCGACCCCGTCCGACCCGACCCGTGTATGACTGTATTTAATATGTATAAAATATTTTATTTTATGCTTTGTCAAATGTATGTAAATGTCCTAACTAGTTAAATTTTTTGTGGAGTCTATAGTTCAACTATCTAAACCGTTGATCGAGGGCCTTATAATGGGACGCGGATTACCTGTCAAAGCCCTTCCCATGAACTTGCTGTAAGGTTCGAAACTGGCCCGAACTCAGGTTCGAAACTGGCCCGAACTCTGCCCGTACTTGCGCCGGGCCCGGTTCGGGCTGGAGATGTTGGCCCGATGACCAGGCCCGGTAGGGTTCGGGCCTTGTGTGGCTGTTGAATGGGCCTGGACGGGCTGAGGCCAGTTCGACTCAACTCGACCCGTGTACACCCCTACTTATTAATATGAAGATGCTCTGTTTCCCATACATTGTTTGGACAAGCTATAAAAATGGGGGACGCGGATTGCGTCCTACCCTCCATTTGGGCAAGGCTCTGTGGTGCCCACAGTGATGTAAGTGTCTTATCCAAGCTCTTCATCGCTTTTCTCATATCATTTCAATATATTATCCTAAAAACGAGGGAGGTCCATAGCTCCAGTGGACTGCACCATAGTCAGCTGCAGTGATAATGACACCACCGTTGAAACCTTTCTAAGGGCCACTGTGATTTTTTTTTATTTACCATCCAACCTATTAATAAGGTCAAGTAGACGTGGATGAAGTGGAAACAAAAATATAAGCCTGATCCGAAACTTCTCTAGCTCCCAGTAAGTTTTTAATGGTGGACGTTCAATCTCCACTCTGTGGTCCACTTAAAACCTGTACCTGACTCATTTTTAGGATAATACCTCAAAATTATCTGAGAAAAACGGTTAACGGCGTGGATAAAACACCTACCTCACGGTGGGCCCCACAATCCGCTCCATACATGGGGGACAAGTGGGTCCCACGTGACCACAGTATATACATACCGTGCGATATTTATGTGTGCAAGTGGGCCATATATGATCACAGTGCATCATTGGCTTGGATGGTTTCACTGTGAATGGAACATGGTCCCAATAAACCCTGATCAGATGATCACATCCATTCAGATAAGGGCTTCCAACCTGGGCCGTTAGAGCATTTTTGTTCCAACCGTCCATTTTCATGTTCTTAACTGTATGGATGTAATTATTATTCGATCACCGCTATATTTTGGGCCAGGTGTAATACACTGCCGTTTCCTCCCATCCAACCGTCTTCTCTTTTACCATAGGTGGGCCCGCATAGGAATTTACACTGCCATAAGGTACAAACCATTGGCACCGTTCACGACTCTCATCTAGCTTTTGATATTTCATAGAGCTTGTCATTTCACACCAACCCACTTCATGGCATTCATGCATCAAATTAGGCTATTTATAAAGTATTTCAAACCGTTGACTCATATCAGGAATGGACGGTGATGAGGTCCTTGAGATATGATAATTGATTCGTTGGAAGAGGGAGCGAAAGTGGTGGTATACCGCACACGTGTACCAACATGGTAGATGTGTGCGAGATCTGGATCAGTCTTCAGGTGGTACTACAACGAACATGCTTTGGCCTAAAATCAGCTTGTTCCATTAATAAGGTGGGCCACATGTTTACGTTTTCCTGGTACATGCGCGGCCCACTATCGAATGTGGTACACCAACGTAATTTCGGGCGAGGTCATGGATGAGTGGACTGGATCTCGCCACATGCCATTTGGCAGGTGCATGCTATGATGCGAGAGTAAATAGAAACAGTTAGGAGTCTCAATCACCATGATCATGGTAATGGAATATAAGGCGCACATCACATGGTCCCAAATGCTATTTTTTTCCAGCACGATGTGAGATGGTGGGGCCCACATCGCATCACACCCTTAGTAAGGTGATGGAGACTCGCTTCCTTTCTTATCTCTACGCGCGAGAGAAGAACCACACGGCCCCGTTAAAAAGCAAGAGGTAGGCACTCGCGCAGATTAAGTAGACCACTTTCGTCTTGGGTTAGGTAGCAACTGATGTTCACCAGCATGCATCGCCCCACGGGCCCCACTTTCACGGAAGGATGATTTGGAGCCGTCCATTTCAGTCCGCTATCTGATTTTGGGCATAATCAGTAATCACCGTAAGAAGATGGTCCTGACCATTGATTGGTAGATTTAATTGTGGACCGTTGAAAATTTTTAGCGTTAAACGGTAGAAATTAAAATATACATATCAATCAACAGAGTCATCCGTTCAACTTGAATTTTGGAGTGTACGTAGCCCATCCATGGTTGAATTAAAAATATGGACGGTTCCGATTATCAGATAATGGACGGTTCAGCTTGATTTGAAATGTGGCCCATCCGCGGTTGGTTTAAGAATATGGACGGTTCTGATCATCTCATCATCTATCCATGTGAGCCCCAATGTGAGCCTTTGTCAGGCCTTAAACAAATGTGAAAATCAGAAACAGCCCGGGTGCCCACCTCAGAACCGCACGCCACGACGAAGTCCGCGTTGAAAATCGTTGATGCTGGATTTTAAATACTGACAGTCAGTCCTTTTTTTTTTTTTTTTTTTTTTGCCTCTATTTGTGGTTAGATCCTGGCCGTTAACTTGGTGGGCGTAACTGTGGATGGCTCTTGGAAAAATATGAAGAGGTCGCCGGTTTTTACACGCCCATCTGTTTTTACGTTTCACAACGGTACAACTTGATAGTGTGATAGTTCATACACATGCCTTGATAATTGTGACATTACAAAACTTGTAACTAAAATTGAACCGTTCAAATCATGGGACCCAATCTAGATAGGCGACACAACAAAAATCAGATCAGTTGACTGATTGTAAACTCCAATGAATGTACATTTGTTTGTTAAATTTAGACCGTTAAAAGTTTTCGAGTTTAATGTCGACTAATCCACTAGTTACGACATAATTTCAGAGTAACGAATCATCTGAAGTAGGCCCCACAATTTGGACGGTTTGATGAGTTAAGTATATGCCACGTGTACATCCTAAGTGCATGCTTACTAAGCATCATGTTCCTCCAGAGTATTAATAATACATATTTCCAGTGATCCTATCCGGATCATCCGTTAACTTTTTTAGTGAAGAACGCAGAATGTCCGTGCAGGATCTTGTCCCATCAATTGGACGGCCAGGATCATCCCATCAATATTCAGAATCTTGTCCACTTCCGGCCATCAGCACAGCCATTTGCCGGAAAAAAGTCACACCGCATCGGAAAAAACATCACTAACCCCCGGCGAGCAAGCCACCTTGACAGAGTCGCCGTCACACCTTCCATCCGTCGCCCCATCCGTCCCATAACGAATGAGCGTCCATCGCATGACCTGTCTATGATGGGAAAATATTTGTTAAGAGATAAGAAATCTAGACCGTCCATTACGATCTATGATCAATAAAATGTTAATAATAACTTATTTTAACTTATTTAGATGATTTCATTCATACTTTTAAAAGACTTTCAATCAACGGTCCAAACAAAAACATCCAAAAATTAATGCATGCAATAGATCAGGCATCTGAATTCTGACATCAGTATAAATACCTACGTTTCCCACCAGATGGACATTCTTGATCGTCTGATCACAGAACCACGTGTCCCAAAACTATACAATGTATGTCAAGCGCAACAGACGAAGCACTGTTTATCTAACCACGGTTGCATAACTAACTAACCGTAGTTAGTTCAAAACTAACCAGGGTTAGCGACTCTATATTAATGGAGTCTCATTAGGCTGCATGAATAACCGTCTCGCCCCAGATTTCAGAGCGCGGAAATTCCAAAGGTCTGTACCGATCCTATTTCTCGTCGGAGAAATACCTGAAAGAGAGAAAAAATGAATTTTCATAGAAATTCTTCTGATTTCAATTCCTTTTATCTTTCCTTAATCCAATCTGAATTTCACATCAGCAATCGGAATCGATTTTTCTCGGATCTCGATTCCATTTCTCTGTAATTTTCTGATTTTCTGCTTCGAATAGAGTCGATCCGAGCTTCTTCTTTTGATTTTCAAGCTGATTTGGAATTTAGATTCTGATGAATTATCTAATTCTCTCGAATTCCGTTTCTTGCGATTTTTTGCAGCAGATCTTCTCGTTCAGTGGGAATCCATTTTCCATAGAATATGCAATTTTGTCTAATTTTCTGAAAATATAAAAACTTAATTTCATTTTATTTGAAATTTTGTATTGCAGAAGGAAGATATGGGGACAGAATCGTACGAAGAAGCGATTGATGGACTGAAGAAGCTGCTGAGGTGAGAGATCTGCTTCTCGTCGATTTCTCAGCATGATAAATACGGCTTCATTTAATTAATTTTTTAAAAATTCGTTTATGCTAGCGAGAAAAAGGAGCTTGGACCGGCTGCAGCGCAGAAAATCGAGCTGCTGACAACCGAGTTACAGGCGCTGAGCGGTTTTAATCCGTTGGAGAGGGTAAAAGCCGGGTTCGAGTACTTCAAGAAGGAGAAGTACGAGTAAGTATTTCCTCTGTCAGAAATGCCATGGTTGCTTGTGTCGCGCATGGCAATTTTTTGATTGTGTAGGGGTATTTTAGTCATTTCACATTTCATATTTTTGCCCTTGCATATTGTTAAGACTTTTGACTCGTAGGAAAGAACTATGAAAATTAGCGGTGGGAGGAAATATCAAATTCCCCACCCCATCTATACTACAGTTCGTTTTACCATCTGGTTGACGGCCACCATGGTTTTTGGGTTATGATGTACAAGTAGTGGGCCCACCACGGTTCATTGGACATGCATGCCACGTGTCCGATACCTGCATGCGCGCATGTGGATGGTCCTACTCTACTGAAGCAACAGCAATCCGCGTCCAACCCTTTGGATAGTAATCAGTCAATGAAGATGGAATAGGACAATGACGGAAATACCCCTGGGAATCATGGAATTTACTATATAAGTTTCCATCACCATCTCCAATCATTTTGATCTTGGGGTTCGTGTTGCAGGAAGAATCCTGAACTCTTCGACGAGCTTTCCAAAGGTCAGAGCCCCAAGGTAAAAATCTTTTCCCCGGCACCTCTCAACCTTGCAGGGTTACTTTTGTCAATTCGATAAAATAGTGTTCCGGCATATGGAGAGCTCGTTTTGCCCTTGTTGACTCACGGTCGAGCTTATAGGACGCGGATTGCGTCCCACCCCCGCCCGGACGGTAATCCGTCCGGGCAGGGCTCTGTGGGCCCCACCGTGATGTAAGTGTTTTATCCACGCCGTTCATAGATTTTCTAAGATTATTTTAAGCTATGAACCTAAAAATTAAGGAGGTCCACAGCTCTAGTGGACCACACCAAAGGAAGCTGCAGTGATATTGACACCCACCGTTGAAACCTTTCTAAGTGCCACCGTGATGTTTTTTTACCATACAATCTATTCCATAAGGTCATGTAGACGTGGATGAAGTGAAAACACAAATATCAGCTTGATCCGAAACTTCTCCAGCTCCCAAGCAGTTTTTTAACGGTGGAAGTTCAATCCCCACCTTGTTGTCCACGTAATTCCTGGATCTGCCTCATTTTTTTCTCATACCTTAAACTGTTCTTAGGAAAACAATGAACGGCGTGGATAAAACATTTACATCACGGTGGGCCCCACAGATCCCTACCTGGACGATTACCGGGGTAGGACGCAACCCGCGTCCGAGCTTGTGTCGCCAACCACTGGGGCCCACATGCTGAAACAGTTATATTCTGAACCATGCATATTCTCTTTACCATCATAAATAACAGACCGTCACATAATTACGCTTCTGAGATGATCCTAGCCACTGATTTTGGAGTTGAATGCAAGAGATTGAAAACCTTCTTTTCATTGTTCTAAATTCATCTGTAGCTACTGATGGTCAGAGTAATCACTTCAGAACATGGACGGTTCTGATCATCGGACCACTCAGCATGTGGGCCCCAGTGGATGGCAAGATAATAAAATCATCATAACCAGAAAAACGCCCATTTAATGCGTTAACCATCATCAACGGCAATGCTCAAATTTGGTAGATTTGGATAGAGTGCATGTCTGCTGTGACTACGTTCTAATGGTGTGCATGTGGATCAGCATCCTTTCGTAAAAGCGTAGCTGTACAGGATTGTGCATGTATACAGTCCAGGTTGCATGTGTGCATCTCATCCAAACCGATCAAATCATAAGCCCCACTGAGAATTGCCAATAACCCAAAGATCACATTGATCTGATGATTCCAACGGTCCAATTAGTGCACATTTTGCATTCTAATTTTAGGCTGCCCTCTGATTTTCTTTTTGACCGTCCGCCCTCTGGGAATGAACATACACTGTTGCTGGTTGATCTAGTGTAGATATTGATTTTTGAACCATACAAAGTGGGTCCCACGATTTGGGTGTTTACCATTGAGGTAGGCCCATGGCCATGGGAATGTGCATGTCCACAGTACTCCATAATCCTGCAATGTACTGTGTAATTCCTACTATGATAGCATCTTTTGGATGTTCATTCGTTACGGTTGTTCTTTTCTCCGTATTGCAAGGACGGTAGGTCGGCAGCAACAAAAATTGTGCTGCCTTTCTGCTGTTAAAATGCCTGCAACCTTTTACTTCCTATCTGGCACTTACCGAGAAATGTGAAATCGGCTCCCGTGCGAAGATCCGGGCCGTTCATTAGATAGGCTGCCTCACTGAATATGTGCTCTGGCCCACAATTAGGCATAGTGGCCCACTTGTATTTATTACGGACCTTTGGAAATTTTATCACTATAGATATCCTTCTGTACAGTGATGGCCCACCTTATGAGCAGACTGGCCTGATTCTTAAGCTAGAAAACACAAACCTTCAGGGGAGAGTGGCCCACTTGTATTTATTGCAGACCTTTGGAAATTTCATCACTATACATATCCTTTTGTAAAGTGATGGCCTACCTTATGAACAGATTGGCCTGATTCTTGAGCTAGAAAACACAAACCTAGGGTCCCTCCCTGATCAACGGTTCGTACACGCACGGTTCTCCATGCTGGTAAGTATGGAGTCCACATGATGAGTTCACCTGTGGTAAGTAGCGTTCTCAGTGCTCCTGGCCCTTTTCTTTTTGATAGGGATTTTTACGCATTTGGTGTTAAGATTGAGAAAAACTTTGATAGTCTGGCCGAGAGTGATGGATGATACGCAGGCCGCTTACAAATCACCAAGAAATTGCATACATGACATACAAGTAATTTAAATCGAGCTGTCCAAATTATGGGTCCCACTTTAGATGTATCATGAACAAAAAACCTACGCTGTTTCGAGCATCTGACTTTAGGATTGGTGGACATTTTAATGTATGGTTAAATATGAAAAATACCCAATGGTTGTCTTAACAAACAGGTCTCCAAGAATCAGAGGTTACGATTGATAAACCAATTCTTGTTTTGGGGTTCTGACTTAACGGTTGTGCGTTCCACAATTTCTTTCCGGTTTAATTTGAAGATACGCATGACACATGAACAATTTCTAAATGCTAGTGTATCAAGAGTCATACTCTTGCCAGACTATCAAATAGCTGCCCTAAATTATCCATGCTCCCCTTCATGTAGCAAAGCTGCTAATAGTATTAGCAGCAAAAACACAAGCCCCACATACCGGAGGTGCAGGAATCTCTTTCAAGAAGGATAGAGGCATGTACTTCTCAGATCCAAGTCTGTTGGTTTCATGGATACCATTGTTGATGATAGATTCCCCAAAAACCTCTAGATTGAAAGATTTTTATTATTATTTTTTTTTTCATACGTGCACTCACACCTCACACACACCTATGCACTCACACCACAGTAGGATTTCACTACAATGGTTACTTGAACTCATGACCATGTGTTGAAACTCTTGTGAGTCTACCACCAAGGCATGAGTAAGGACCCATAGATTGATAGATCTTAACTCTTCAATCAATAGACTATAGTTAGTTGGCTAACAAAAAATTTATATAAATTAGCCAGGAGAAATAGTGAAGATTCTCTATTGTAGTCTCTTTGAGTTTGGAAGATCTTTAGAGCACTCCCTCATCCACTGCAAAGCCCATTAGATCAGCTGTTTGGATTGCTGAACCAGAGGCCCCACTTGCACAGACTAACCAAATGCTAGGATACGGATCCATCAAGACCTGTTGATTCCTGTCGGTTAGAAGCTGAGAATCTGAAACGCAGCACAGCCAAAAATGTAACAACGGAATATTATTTTCTGGGCCATGATGTTCCTGTCTTTTAGCTCGAGCCAAATGTACCTTAGCTGTCCATTCCCATTTAGGTAGCTCTTAGTAATTGAATATGACACAAGGAGTGACGTAATTGAATCCACAAATGATAAAAGCGGGACTAATTCCTAATAAATTCGAAATAATTTGATTGACGATGGAAAACTAAATTACAACTATTTATATAAGGTACTCAAACCTAGAATGGAGTTTTATAGACACTTAATTCCTACTAGACTTCATGATTTTTGGCCAAAAATAGTAATTATCTAATTTAGCCCAACGACGTTACTCTCTTAACTTTTCTAAGAACTTTTAACGTTGGGCATGACTTCTACCACTCAAAGGATCAAAAGTTATACTCGAACTAAAACTTACTATTTATAGTAAAAATGAAACTAAATGTGACTTTTGACCGTCGATCTGACGGAATCTGGTAAATCCGGCGTGGGCAACCCGGCATCACTGTGTTGGTTGGCTTAAGTAGGTTCTCCTACCTCAAAATTATATATAATTTGTTGAAAAAATCATCTCGGTTTGCAAGATACGTCTAATTTAAGGTTATGATGGTCCAAATCGTTCCTGCATCCGGACCTTCTCTGGTCCATCTTTGTCATGAAAGTGTCTGCGACTTGCTCTACATCAGAATATTGATTAATAGTACCAAGAGAGAAAATCCTAGAATGTTTATCACTTTCTTTCGCTTATCCATTTACTTTGTGGATACCCTTAAAATGTTGTATGAGATTGAGTAAGATCACCATGTAGAGCCCACCTTTGATTGGCAGAACCCAAAATACCACACCTGTTGAACAATCCTGACCCTCGGATTTGAAGAATTTAGGGAAAATGGATGTCAAACGTAAAAACCAAAACGTGCTCCAATACAAGTGATTAGGATCATGGTTAAAACCCCTCTTGACTCAACCGGAGTTGACTCGACTCGCCCAGATTTCACTGAGACTTGAGAAAAACTAGATCTGATCATGACTCATGACTCGGTTAAAACTCCAAAACTTGACTAGACTCGAAAAAAGAAAATTCGACACAAACTCTAAGAAAACTTAACTCTGCGCAACTTGACATTAGTTACGTCTTACTTATACTTTCTGAATATTAAATAATATTGAAGAATCGTTGAAAAACTCAAGTGAGTTTGTGAGGAACTTTCCCTAGTTCTTTTGAGCTGGCTCGAATCAGTTGTGCTCCAAGTCCAGTCTAGCTTTTGTGTTTTTAAACTATTGCTAGGATTGCGAAATAAATCTGATTTTTGGGTTACGGCACTGGGACATCCTATATAATGCCTACCCGATTGTCGGTTTGGATCTCGTACACGTGTGCCGAGCATTCGAAAAAGAAGTCATGATAAGTTGAACAAAAGAAAGTGACAGCTAGTTATTGCCCCAACTTGGTTTTCTAACCACGACAAGAAATGTGCAACTACTTAAAAGTTCTTCATGAATAGACCCTGGAATATCCCATGGATAGAAGCAGTGATTTCGGCTCTTTTGTTATTCCACTCTCCTTTCTCTTTCTTCTCTTTTCCTTCTTTCTTTCTTTCTTTCTTCTTCTTCTTTTTTTTTTTTTTAATAGAAAACTTTGATAGTTTGGCAGAGTGTGTTGGATGATGCTCAGCCACTTAGTTGTTTCTTTAAAATTGCGTACGAGGCATACTAGTTATTCAAATCAAACTGTCTAAATTATGGGCCCCAGTTTAGATGTTTCATGAACCAAAAAGTAAAGATTATTTGATTATCTAAGTATCGATCAGTTAACATTCATTGGACGGTTAAAAATGAAAGATATCCAATGGTCCTCCTTCAACAAACCAGTGTCCACGAATGAGAGGTTGGCATTGTTCAGCCCTTCTGATTTTATGACTGGCACTTAGCCACAGTGGGCTCCAGAATTTAGCGGGCTTAATTTGAGTAAATGTAGTTCACGTTTGCAATTTCTGGGTAACTGTGTATCAAGCGTCCTACCTTATCAGAGTATCAAATGATTCCCATTTCTTCTTACCCTTTTAGTGCCAGACTGCCAGCCATGTTGGGGACTCAAGAAAAGTTGGGGCATAAAAAGAGTGGAGAGTGTTTGTCGGTTTCTTTAGTGAAAAAAGAAAAGGAAAAAAAGAGTGGATAGTATTGGGAGATCGTGGGATCTTCCATCAGAAGCAACGTCTGATTGGTTGACGCACGTCATGTCCACATGATCAGAAATATTCATCCAGTGGACCCTGCCATCGATTGCCCATATCCCTAAATCACTCTAATATTACAGTCTATCAAAGGATTTCTTCTCATTGAAGGCCAGAAACTGAGTGCTCTCATCTAATCAGAGGAGACTTTGTAAAGTGATGAACCTGAGGGGGCCACTGGACATATGGCCCTTATCATGATTTATATTAAATTGTCTATTTAGATTAAGGATGCACCAGTCGTTGCATCTAAACCTATTAGCCACTGCGTGCTATCATGTGGAGGGCATTTGAGCTTGCAAAATGTGGCTCCCATCTTGAAGATGATGATACACAAAAATCAGGTCAGTCCATTCATCAGGTGGGCCACACATTTATGTAGAATCTGGACCCTTAGAGAGTTATTCCACCAACATATCATCAACTGTCTCGGTGGTATGTGGATGGGCCCATTTGTCATTGTTTCTTCTACCTGATCAGACTGGTTGAGCATATCCTGGCCATTGATAAATATATAATCCAGGCCAACAGTGTATATTATGCCATGAATGTATCATCTGTGCACTTTCATCTTATTCTGAGGGACAGTCTTTTTCCCAAACTCGATGTTTAATCAGCCCATGGCTCATTTTAGCAGTACCATGTCTGGTTCACTTACAAATTTCAACTGCTTCCTTTTCTCTCTTTTGCAGTTCATGGTGTTCGCATGTGCGGATTCCCGTGTTTGCCCATCACATATCCTGAATTTCCAGCCTGGAGAGGCTTTCATGGTCCGAAACATCGCTAACATGGTCCCACCATTTGACCAGGTCCGGATGCCATTATTGTAGATTAATCCAATCATTTTTCATTAATCCCTCACTAATATTTTACTTAATAGAAGCATGTGGACCTTGGCTGTGTATTGCAGACTAAATACTCTGGAGCTGGGGCTGCTATAGAATATGCAGTATTACATCTTAAGGTAACTTACTCATATTCTACTTTTCTTTATTCCTTTTATATCTTTATAGAAATGATTGTGCTGTAGGAAGGGCTGGTCCACCAAACCAGTGCTTGTACCTAACCCAAAAAAGAATTTATATGCTTGTACCTAACCCAAAAAAGAGGTCCTTACTCTTGCTCCAGTGGTAGACTCTCAGGAGTTTTAACACCTGGTCAAGGGTTCGAGTACCCATAGGTGGTGAAATCCCACTATAAGGTGTGAGTGTGTGGGGGTGTGTGCGTGTGTTAAAAAAAAAAAAAATTTAAAAAAAAAAAAAAAAAAAAAAAAAGAAGAAGAAGAAGAAGAAGATGCACTCTAATGAGTCGACTCGGACTTGGTTGGACCCGATCCAGTTAGATACCCTGAGTCACCTAGATGATTCATTGCTGACTCGGATGAGTTAGGCTGATTCACTCCTGACTCGACTCGAGACCTAACAACTCGGTCTGAGTCATGGAGTCGTTTAATCATGAGTATTATAGACCTTTCATGAATAGAAGATATATCATTTACAATTTTTCATCAAGCATTTTATTGACCCTACAAATCATACATGTGCTGCCCCTGCCTTTTGTTAATCCAATTTGTTCATATGTTGGGCCTCATGGCAGATGAGAGATACCCAAAAATATAACCCACAAGATAATCCTAGCCACTGATCAGGTTCGTTGTCGAATGTGGACCACTGGTTATAATTGTCCTTTTCATTAGATGGCTAGTTCCATCTGACATGGCAGGTGTCAGTGCATAGATCATCCCATGTTACCTGAATGGACCCCACATGTACCGTTGCTGGGTCAGATAGAGCTTTTGTCGTTGAAATAAGACGCACTAGTTGGATTTTACTCTTTATTTTAATAGTAATACGCACTGGTTGGATTTTACTCTTTATTTTAATACAAAGTTTCTTTATGGTACAAAAGTGAATCGAAGTGCGATTAAGTGCATTTAGATACAGCTAACAGTCTCTAGATATAGTTGCGTGTTTAAATTCATCTAAGTTAAATATACTTGATGATGTAATTGGATGAACATGTTACATGCACAAAGCTTTTTATTGGATCAAGGTTCAGTAAGACATTTGGGCCAACCTTCTTGTTCATGAAACCAGACAAAAACCCAACAAATAAAACCAGGTTGGGTCAACCTGACCCATTGCCAACCTTCCTAAGTTGGTTCGCCTAAAGATCGACTTGACCCATTGCCAGCCCTAGTCTTAATGAAGTGTGCCTATTTGGACAGTTCAATTGGTCGCCCGACTCTTGGGTTGCCAACATTGCTCTTAAACTGCACCTATTACAAAAGGACCCGGACTATCTGATTGACGCATTGTGGATTGTTGGTATCCAGAGCTTCTGTTGATTGTTCGAAATTAGGCTTCGGATCGGACCATGAACACTTACTGAGCACAATTTTTTAGTCTGTCCCTTAAATGGAAACGGTCCTGTCAATCAGATGATCCCTGTTGATGGGTTTATTTAATAGTAGAAATAGCTTTCCACAAAACTCTGAGATTAGACATTTTATATAGAGGGCAGTTCATCTCCAAGTTATTCACCTACATGTAAAAGCTATTGATCTGCTTATTCACTTGCTCATGCACTATTGCCTGTGTGGGGCACACATGTTGTGTGTATGCCATCCAACCTTCACATTAAGTGGGCCCCACAACAATTATGGATGTTCCAGATTCAATCGTGGCTAATAATTAGGTGAGCTATATCATCTAAAATAAGGAACAATCACTTAAAAATCTCTAAATTCACATGGTGGCCCGCATGATGCTTAGATCAGCCTATTTTTGGGTAACCCTGCTGGAGAGGTTGAATTCCAAACGCACAGCACAGTGGGCCTCTCGTGCAACATTTGTAAAGTAATCTTACTCAATAACGACTTGTAGAGTAACTTGCCTCTTTTATCCATTGCGCTTGTGTTTTGGTATATGGATCTTGTATTAATTAATAGAATATTCTGCAGGTGGAGGATATTTTAGTAATAGGACACAGCGGTTGTGGTGGGATAAAGGGACTCATGTCCATCCCGGATGATGGGTCCACCAGCACGTAAGTAGTGGAATCTTCTTCCTTTTCTTTCGGAGCTCTTCTTTATAATAATAATAATAATATATGTGGGAGATGTGGGAGATGATAATGTAGAGCTAGGAGAACAGAGCCATCTCTTCTTAGCACCCATGGCAAGACGATGTATCAATCTGGAACTTCCATTTGGTTCTACCTGTTGTGGATGGAAAATGGTAAAAAATACGTATAGATTGGATGATCCCAGACATGTGATCAGTGGCCTTCAAAGTGACAGTAGATACAGAAATTGTTAATGTCCTGCGAGAGAGTGAAAACAATTGATGGCCTAGAACTTGTGATTTTTGAAACATGAGACATCCATGATGTAGCCCACTTACATAGACAGCCCTGATTGACACATCACTCTGCCAATCTTCTGTGGAGAAATGGCTTAACAAATTCCTCATGGTGGGGGGCCGCACACAGCTATATATATATATATATATATATATATATATATAGAGAGAGAGAGAGAGAGAGAGAGAGAGAGAGAGAGAGAGAGAGAGAGAGAGAGAGAGAGAGAGAGAGAGAGAGAGAGAGCCCAATGGATAACTTCCAACTTATCAAGTAGCAATAGGTTATTGGAAGGGTTGGATGTCACATTTAATTAATAGGCTGAAGGTTATCCTTTGGGTGGGCTATAACTTGTGGTCCACTTGTTGCACTTGAGACCTCCTCTTTAGATAATGAGAAGGCTTCAGACGACTGGTTGGACCATGATTTACGGTCCACAGAAAATGACTTTGAACTTACTGGGTTCGTGTGACATCCAACCTTTCCAACAGGTTGGTCTCAACATGAGGATTGTCTTGTGAAAAAGTCAGCCCTGTCCACTCATTAGGTAGGATGGCAGTACTATATAAAACAATGTTTACCTATTGCTAAATAACAAAATACAAATGTGGTCCACTCAATGGGCGGCTGTCACTGATTTTTGCACAAGGTAATCCCAATTATTAGGCCAACCTATCGGATGGGTTGGATTTTACACACACAAGAAAGGTTGGGGTTATTTGGTAGGTGGAACGTGATGTATGGTATAACATGTTGGACTTGATACCTTCTCTTTTCAAATGACACAACATGATTTCTTTTATTAAATGGTTTTTTGTGACAATGATGGCATGTTGCTTGGCGGTCTTATCTAGCACTATTTGTCTACTTTTCCTGATTGAAATTTCCTCGTCTTGATGCATCTGTCTGCCAGTTCTGTAATGCACCAGTCTATTCAGACGGATACCATGGTTTGGTGATCCAGACCATTGACCTGATGGGCCTTATTGTTGTTGTTGGGATTCCTCAAAAATCTCCATGTTAGACGTTTCTGACCCTTCAATCAATGGCCTACCAAAAAACAGTTTTAAGGAATAAACATATTAGAGGGTCCAATAAAATGAAATTGGTCTGGTTAGGATCTTCTAACACGGAATAGTTTGGGCTCATTTCCCATTCACGGCTGGTCTTGTATGGGCAGCGTGCATCAGGACTGAGTCAGACTGGGTCGGGGCGAGTCATACCTATCTTGTGTGTATGAGTGACGCGTTCTAAGTCTCCATATATGTTTTTGCAGAGCCTTCATAGAGGATTGGGTAAAGATCTGTTTACCGGCGATGCAGAGGGTAAAAAAAGCGAACAGCGATTTGCCCTTCCCTGAACTATGCACCAAGTGCGAAAAGGTGGGCCCTTCATCAATCTAAACCATCTATCTGCAGTTTCAATGTTTCATCATATAATTTTAGTGTCTGAATATACACTGGAACTCGGTGTACAAACCACCTATATCCATCGATGTGTGCCTGATCGTTTACTCTCATATCAATGGACAGTAGAGCAAAGAGGTATGTCGAGTCAGTGCCTCCCGTGTTTGTCAATATGGCACGTGTCAGATAGTAGACCCTTCATCAAGAGGGCCCCATGGTGAATATGCCTTGGCCAAAAGAAAAAATAAATAAATCTGAATGGTCCATCAGGTGGACCATTAAAAAAAATCTGGCAAGGCTCACCTGGTGAATTGCCTGGATCTTTGCCCACTGTTGGAAGGACTATGTAGGCTACAACAGACATAGAGCATGGATAGCTGACTCATCAAGTCATATTGCGTTTGTCCAAAGTCAAACAATTAATCGGACGGCTTAAGAACACATCCAATGTTGTGATTCATTCCATGATGGACCATCCAACAAATGGGCCATGAATGGGATTTTCCAGCGCCCATCTGAGCGGGCACTGGTGCTGTATTTACACGAGTTCCAGTTTCTATTTTGTACAACATGCTCCAAATTCAAGGTTGGCGGTGTTTATTTTAAGTGGCCCACTCAATTAATGGATCTGATTTGCTTGGGTTACTGAATGTGGGTGTGCAGGAAGCAGTGAATGTATCACTTACAAACCTACTAACGTATCCGTTTGTGAAAGAGGGGCTGGTGAATAAAACTCTAGCTCTGCATGGCGGGCACTACGATTTCGTTAATGGATGCTTTGAGATGTGGAGTGTTACGTACGAATTCACTCCCGTTCTTAAATTATAAGTGTTGATCAACGGTGATGATGATGATAAGAGCCTCTTGTTCCCAATCTTTCTATTTAATTTTGTCCCATAAATCAATGGTGTCTGTCCTTGTGTCGTAAGTTAATATAATAAAGATTAACTGTCTATGGGTGCAGTGTCGCTGGCTTTATTCCCCTTTTATGTACCTTGTGGATTAAGTAAATGTATATGTTAATTAACGTGGTCTGATCATGATTGGATCGCTGGTGTGACTTTAGACATCGGGCTAGGTCTATGCCATAGACCTTACTTTCTTCTATAAAACTACGAGGACAAAAAAATAAAATAAAAGGAAATAAATCCCTCACACAACTTTGCAAATCTCTGCATGATTGTTCGATGGCACTTCGATGGCATCGACAGACTGTGGATGTCATCGAACTAAACACCAAAACGTTCCAACATTAAAACATGAATTTTTGGAATTTTCCCATGACATCGAAGTCTACTCGATAGCATTGTGTTGTTATCGACAGACCTATTGATTTTCAGATTTTAAGACAACGACAACAAGATCCACTTCCGAACCTCTTTTATAAGCATGCACTAAGGCCTTAGGTGCATCAACATCCCCAGCTTCAAGAGAACTTGCCTCGGAGTTGGGTTCCTACATTGATCTGTCTCACATTCACATTTCCGTCATGCAGCTCAGGCCTCTCATTAATTACTACCACAAGTAGGCCTTCAAGATGATAGGCTGCTATATATTATTGCAAGGCAAGGATCATAGAATCAAGGCAATAGACAGTATTTATGTTTGTACAAGTCCCATGGTGCAGTAATCCAGACTTTCTCATCAAGAACGATCACCTACAGGCAATGGACGACAACTTGCAGTGTCATGTTGATAGTTTTTCTGGCATATACCACTTGTGCAAAACATCAGTGCCTTGAAAACTTTAGGTGGCCCATTTATACTGGGGAATCAGTTTGGTGGTTTCTAGCACGTCCTGTTCGGGGCATTATCAAATCCAAATTCGATGCAACTAAAAGAATTTTGGGCTATCACCGGGTTTGGATTTGAATCATCCCATACAATGAAAAGCTCTATGAGGCTCACTATGATGTCTATGTGATGGGCTGTCACCGGATTTGGATTTGAATCATCCCATACAATGAAAAGCTCTATGAGGCTCACTATGTTGTCTATGTGATGTCCACTCCATCCATCAGTTGGCGCCAGATCCCAAAAATGGTGGGAATCCAAAACTCAAGTGGGCCACAGATGAGAATGCCATCATCAAAACCTTCTTGTGTCAGATCAAAGTTTTGGGAGTTGTTGATCAAGCTAATGTTAGTTGCATTCATCCTGGTAGAACGAATTCACCTTATCAAGGGATCAGATGGCATATGACATCATGGTGGCCTCAATATGTTTCAAGTGTATCTCTATCCAAAATTGACGTAGGGAAGGATGTGAGGTCCAGCACTGTCTCCCTCAAGGGTATAACTGTTATGAATCCACTGAATTTCTTTGGACTCCTTGTAGAGACTTCTCAAATTTCACGAGAAAAAGAACAAGAAAATAGAAAATAAATTCTATAAAATTCGAAATTGATTGATGAGTGAAATAAGTGAGTTCACAATCCTTTAAATAGGGATACCAAGCAACGGAAAAAATTTTAGAATCAAACTAGAACTAAAACTTTATCTATTAGTGTGTAGGTTTTCGGCTAAAAATTGTTAAGTGTCCGATTTGGCTTCACCTAGCTATTATCCTAATTAAGTTATAATCAAACTAAAAATTACTATTTCTAGTAAAAATGGCAAATCCAGCTTGGGCAACTTGGCGCAGCAGGTTAGGTGGCTAAAGTAATATATTTTAGGTTCGATTACTCATTCCGGTTTGTGAGATACGTCCATTTTAAGTTCTGACAATATTAATCATATCTATCTCTGATCGGACCTTTTCTGGTCCATCTTGGCCATGAAATTATCTGACCCACTCTACATCAATTCATCTTTAACCGGCATCATAACAAGCCCTTAGTTTTTTTGGAATTTTGATTTGACCCAAATTCATGGATCTCCCAATCCACATATATTATGGTGGGCCCACCGAACCTGGTGACTTTAGTAGCCAATTTGGGTATGACTATGTCAGTAGCTGGGAACCTGACGGTAGCGAGTTTGGCTACAAGTGATGTCACCAAATTATTTGGGCCCCACCATGATGTATATGTTGTATCCACACCATTCATCCATTTGGAGAGATCATTTTAGTATGGCCCACCTGGATGGCCCGCACTTTGAGCCTCGATAATATCAAATGTATAATGGCATTGATTGTTAAGACTTGGACGTATCGCTTGCAACTCTGACCCTGAGTTTGGCTTGACTCGCCACCACCCCAACCAACCCCCCATTGGGCCTGATCCAAATCTAGACACCGACTAGAGCTGGGCATCGAGTCGAGTCGGACCGAGTTAGGGTTGCCCCAACTCAATCTGGTTTTGAAATAGGCTTGAGCTGAACTAGACTGACTCAGTACCGAGTCCAGCATATGTCTAAACCGATCCAAATCCACGTCTGGCCTGGACTAATCCAGACCAAATCTGACCAGGTAAAAAGTACTGAGTCGGTTCGAGTAGGCACCAATTCAGTTTCAGGTCAAGTTACTGGGTAACTTGAACTCAGCTCAGTTTGAGTTCGGATTGGGAGAAACCTACTCGGTTTGGACCGACTCACCCATTCAGTTTGGGTCGAGTCAGGTCTGAATGAGTAAGACTGAGTCGAGTTATGCGATTCGCGTAATCCCCTGCCCAGCTCTAACACTGACTGTGTGCATTCGTCTGAGCCCCCACAAGTGAGAATTCGAAACCAACCGCAACGCATGACTCGTTACCGTGTGGCCCTATCCAACCCATAAGAAGTAAAAAAAATAAAAATCATCAAGCCCAAGTCCAACCTGACCAGATTGAAATTAAATGGATTTGCACTTTAAGGATGGATTACGGCACATATATCACATGTATCCATTCTCTATTAATTTATTTTGGGTTTTGGCCTGGGTAGGGTTGGGTCATCTAGCCCACCCATTAATAAGCATCATGGGTGGGTTAGACAGTGGTTGGAGCCGAGCCTAACCCTTTTTTATACTTCAATGGGTCACAATTTCTAACCAGAGCCAACCAACAACCCATTTAGCTTTGGCCCAAACTTGCCTCAGAAGTGGGTCCGGAGAGTTGATCCAGAGGCTCATCTCACACATTGACACCCATATCTGCAGACCTCCAATTATCCCAAGGAATGAGAATTCAGTTGGAAAGGGAACCTTAATTTGATCCCATTAGTGGAAACGATGGACACCAACCAGGGATTTGTATGGACAGCTACCAAAGCATTAGTAGAAACCAAATAATTTGGTGGTCCAGCAGTCACGTCCGGGCCCCACTAATATATAACTATATGCCGGTTGATAGAGAACCAAATGAAGGAACCCCACATGCCTACATAAAATCACAGAAGGACAGTCCGAATGTCACGTCTTTTTTGGCAGTCCCACATCTAAAAAATAAAATAAAATTTTATGGCAACCACTCCATGCGTTTGATAATTGAGTGGAATTACAGCCGTGTTTTCAATTCTGACAAGTGGGGCCCATGCTTTAGCAATCCACATTATATCACTAGCCTGTCGCCTCCGGCCATGGGTGAACCATGCTCCAAAACCCTCCTCGATGGGGAAAATTCATGTTTTTCTTTTTCTTTTTATTGCCGAGCTGACTCGGTCTGACCCACCAAACGATCCCAATTACAGACGAAAGCATGGACTGTTACAGAAATCCTAATCCTAATGTATTTGAGCATCTGATCTTAGAGAATCCTAAAACTAGAAATCTTGGTCCAAAACTTCGGGCTGGATGCAAAAGAAATGAAGTTTGGCTTGTTGCACAAAATATCCGAATTCTGCTTCTACTTTGTACTCTGGGAGTGTGTGGAGGTGTGTATAATATTAGAAGTCCTGCAGAAACCTGTGATCGTCGGCAAGAGCTAGGAACAGCAATCTAAGAGATGAAAAACCAAAAAGAAAAGGGTACCATCTTTATATGAATAAAGAGATGCTCCAGTGCTCCCAGTTGCGTAGGTTTGTTTGGACAGTCCAATTGATTGATCTGAATTGTCCATTAAGTTCAGAACATATAGGCTACCACCCTGCAAAAATCACACTGGTCAGATTATCCAATCCATCCTTGAAATGGCCTTATTTTCTATAGCCATCCATTTCCTAAGCCATGATGGTATACAAAGGCGATTCTTTAGAATCATAAGCAATTTATGATAGTCCCTAGCAAATAGATGAATCAAATTCTTGCTTAGACCTATTTTTGTCTAAATGGTTTTGACCATCGTCCATACTTACGGACATTGATCAAATGGTTAATATTTGTCAGACTAGTGTGATTTTTTCATGGTACCCATGAAATGTGCATTGGATCCAATGAACAGTCTACATCAATTGATTGGACCTTCAAAGAGTCCCTATGCAACTAGGAGCACTATAAGAGCAGTGGAGTATTATGGGAAGAGGAAAGATGGGAGCCGAGCTTTACCGCATTTGTCACTGAATTCTTTCAATGAGTTTCTCCACCATAATTCTTTGTTGTATCCCACTCAGCGTCCCTGAGTTCATGATTGCATTCCTGACAAGAATGACGGTGCGTGGAGAGGACGCATTCACCTAAAAGAAAAATATACAACTGAATGTTTCACCTAGTATCCACACACACACACAAAATGAGGAAGCACTTTGCTAAAGCCTATGCTCAAGTCCAGACATACCAACCTGGCATGTGCTCGGGACACCCGAGCCGTGAATCTGGTGGGTCCCACCATGTTGATATGGCCCAAGAATCAGCCCTGTCAACTCATCTAGTGGGCTGCACATGTACATAAACTTGCAGCCTGCTTGATGACTGGACTGGGCCTTATTTTTTGGGCTAGTCACCTACATGGCAGGGGTTTGCCTGTGGGGTTATCAGTACTTGACTAGGAGAAAAAACAAAACGTGAGCTATAACTCAACTAAAAATTTCGAGAAATTTCAAGGGATTTTTTCGAGCATTTTCATCATTTCCTAACAAAACAGGCCAGTTCCATCTCTCAAAGTCAAAATCTGATTTGGCAGTTTTCACCTATCAGATTTAGGCAGGAGGGGTCATCCAGCATACTGACCCTTCAGTTTCAAAAATGACAAAAATGCCCTAATACATATTTACACAAAGCTTCCATAAAGGTTTACCAATCGACACGACATGTCGAAGGCAGGCGATATTATCCACAGGAAAATCGTGAATGGTAAAATCATTCATGTAAATCATGAAGTTAGGGGGGGAAAAAGCCCTATAAAAATATCGAAGCTCTGAAGAAGAGCCTGGGAAGCTCAAAAATCTAGACACAACCAATGAAAAGAAAGCAAAACCCGATTTGAAATTGGGATGGCTTCGGTTGAGCAATTCAGGTCGGGTTGGTAAAAATCACATATTTGGGTCGGGCTGGGTTGGGTTCCGGTCGGGCACCTGAGGTTGGAATTCAGGTTGGGTCCTCTTGAGGTTGGGTTGGATCCAGGTTGACCCTCAACCCAACCAAACCCAACCCAGTTGCATCTACCTGACATGGGATCCCAGGGAAACCTCAGCTTATAGCATTTTATCGATAAAGATAAAGCTGGCCAAAAGTATGGAAGTATACACAGACAAGTCAAAACGGAATACGGTACCATCAGTGCATGCAAGCTCAGGGTTCATGCTGTTATTTGCTTTGACCACCCGGAGATAAAGCAAAGTACCCATCTGCGGCACAGTGTGAGTCAGCATAGTGGAAGAAGAAAGAGTGCCAAAGCAACAAAACAAAGTTCAAATTTGAGATGATTTATGACCCACCAACAAATTGTCAATTTTGATGAACTTCAACAATGGATTTATTGAACCTCAAGAGAGTAGAGCCTTTCAAAAGGAAAAAGAAAAAGAAACTAAAGAGAGCAAAACCTAGAAGATGGAATGGAAAAGATAAGTTTTGAGACTTTTGAGGAGGAACTGTTGGAATCTAGTCAATTACTAGTCAGGGCCACTGAATATTAATCTAAGTTCTTCATTTCATTTCCAAGGGTTTGAGGATGCTAATATGCACCCTGTGCCATGGAAATTCCATGCAGCACCCTCCTCGCAGTACAATGAAAAACAAGATTAGGACTGTTGATCTGGTAGGCCACCATGTGGATGGGCCACAGGCCAAAAATCGAGATGACTAGACAACTCTGATTTTCCTATTATAGTCAGTTGTTCTGGTAGAAGTGTGGAGCATTGACCTGACCGTTCCTTGCTGATTGGATGGCTACTACCATAGTCCAATCCCCCTTTTCTTTATTATTGTCTACCCATGTGGTGGCCAATTTCTCATGCACATGGTTGGATTTTGTAACACTCGTGCCCAAGTAATATGCAATAACTAAAATTTGAATGAACATTGGCATTAGCTAAGGTCATCTCATCTGTGTTTGTAACCATGGTTATAAAAGAACCGTCACCAGGACAAGCATGGCTTATACCTCAAACTTAGGTATGTTTCTCCTAGTTCCTCCAAATGCAAGTACAGGTAGAAAGGCCAAAATCGGTCCCTTTATGTCAACTAGAAAGTTCTGCACAAGAAAAACAAAGTATCATATCATAATGTGGTTTACGTGTATAATCACTAATCACAGATGATGCTAACACGGTAAAAAGGAAAAACAAATGCAAACAATCCATCATGTCCTGTGGAGGGTTTTGCTATGCCCACAATTCTGTCATGTGTGCAGGATATCCAAGCAATGGATCAGGCAGGCCCCATTATATGGCCTGATCCAAAATCAGGCCAGTCAACTTATTTGGTTGGCAGTGGGCCACACATTTACGAATGTGAGCTGTTGGCAATTTTTTAAAACTATCCATTGTTTTTGTACATGTGTGGCCCACCTTATGAGTTGAACAGTTTGATTTAGGGCCCAGGTCATCTACATGGTAGGCCAATCTGATGAGTTTATCCTTTTATTTTTAATAATTTCTTTGTTGTAATTTGAGGTTGTGCATGCTTGGTCATGCAGGATTGGGGGAGGGGGCCAATAAGAAATGGATATGGATAAACAATGCTCCCAGCACATCTGTCATGAGAAGTGCAAGTTATGTTTTTCTTTGAAGAAAATGACAAGTAATTTTTTTATGAATTTTTTATGGTTGACTAAAATAAAAGAAACTTCATATCTGAGTTGTCTATAGGACCAATAAAATAACTTAGACGAAAGATATTTGATTTGCACATAGTTGGTATTTCCGTTATTGCTCGGGTAGCTTCAAGTCAAAGTTCTAGAACTTACCGACTCGTCTTGAAACTCAGCCGAGTCAACTCGGCTTGGAGAGATTTCGGGCCGGGTCTTAAGGAAACTCAGTCTTGAGACTGACTCAGCCCAGGCTCGGGAAGACTTGTCAAATCGACTCGCAAGCTCAGTCAACTTGATGCGACTAGTCGTCACTCAAGCCCAGTCACTCAGCTTGCAAAACTGGTATTTATAAAAATTGAAAAATTGTGAGGAGCAAGAATTGAAATCAAGACCTCGACGAGATGTAGTGACACCTCTACCACTAGGCTACACACTACAGTGTCAAATCTCTTATTTTATAATACTTATATTAAATTTAACTATTTTAAATATTCTCTATAATTATAAATATAATATTTATAATCTGAGTTGAGTCAGGTTGAATCTTCAAGTTGACCCGCCCGAATGAACATTGAGTTGTCGAGTCAAATTTTCAGTTCTTTAAACTATGCTTCAAGTTCAAACAAGCAATAAAGCTGAAAAGGATGAGTTTAGTTTACAATCTCAAATACCTAATTGCCAAAGAACTAATAATGTGAAACTGCAAGACCACATTAATTGCATAAAAAGATGTTTACATCCAGCTTACAGTCAACCATGATACCAAGAACTGTATCCCCCGCACAAGGTACATACTGCAGAGATCAAATACACAGATCAGATAACATTTCGGCTAGAGACGGGCAGTGAAAACAATAAAAGGTTGGAACATACTGATACAATACGATCCACATTTAAATCAGTTTTCCAAGAAATAATAGCGATGTGTTGAATGTATAAGAGAACATCTATAAACATGGAGAGTAGAAAACCACATGAAAATGATAATTGTACAATAATCTATCAATGTCAACAGTGAGCTACTAATATCATTGCTGGTAATCATAGGAGAAACAGGTATCGGGTGCCTTCATGCTGCCCTTTTAAATGGTTAGCACTGCAGCAAGGTTACCAACATAAGAACTTCTCAAATTATTAAGGTTGTGTTTGGATATACAATACTAGATTACAATTATTTAGTTGCTGCAAAATGGAAGTGGATGATTGCAGTATTTTTCCAATTAGGACATTCCACTTGCAACACTTGCTCTTTATTTTTCCTTTTGGTTTTTAATGAGTTGGTCATCTCCAATATATATATATATATATCGGTGTCTTAAATAGCGGTAGCGTGATGCGTAGCACCCAGCTTCTATTTTTAAATTTATAGACAAATATGTAAAGTGTGAAAAAAAAAAAAAAAAATATAAAAACATGATAGATGATTCTATTTTTAAATTTAAGCATGTTTAAAAAATTATTAGACAATCTAGATATAAGCCAAATCAAATAATAATCAAAATAAGTGAACTTTATATATATATATATATATATATATATATATATATATATATATATGGGAAAAAAAGGTTCTATGCTACACGCTAAGGTTGAGCGCTACGATGGGAACTTCCCATGAGGTCGAGTTGTGTGGGCTACGCCCTATTTGAAACACCATATATATGTGTGTGTGTGTGTGTGTGTGTGTGTGTGTGTGTGTGTGTGTGTGTGTGAAAAACATCATGGGAACTTCCCATGAGGTCGAAGCTGTGTGCATTTGATGGGTCGAACATCAACCCATTTTTAAATTATGGGATATCCCAAAAATCAGCCGTATACGGAACTCAGGTGGGCCATACCATCTAAAATCATGTGAAGACATGCCTAAAACATATAAAAGCACTTGGTGGGGCCCACTTGAAATTTGGATGCGTCTGAAACTTGGTCTGACCCCTCATCCAAGTGGGACACACATAATGGATGGGCTGGATTTGTGAACCACATCTCGGTGGGCTCAACAAATGATTACGAATGTTTTAATGGAGGGTAGCCCCTCTCAACTTCTGTATGTGGTGTGGCCCATAAAAGTCACAGATTGACTTGATTTTTAAGCCCTAGGCCCACCATGGAATGGTTCATCTGACTGATGGGGTAGATGTTCGACACGCATCATGGTGGGACCCACACAACTCGACCGCATAGGACGCACGTGCGCACCTTTCATGCCTGACGGTCCATGTGATTTGGAATCCCATGAAACCCCATCGACAAAGTTTCACCCCGATCTAAAATTCTGTTGGGCCATAGCAAAGAGAAATGAAAATCAAGAGAGAAGCTGTTTTCATTTTTCATTTCCCATCAAAGTTTTATATCAAAGTAAAACTTGGGCCTAGGGGTTTCACGAGTCTTGCTTCACATGAACAGTTCAGATTTTGGATCCCCATCACGTATGATGGGTTCTCAAAAAGTCCGACACGTAGTAAATTGAACCGGTTCGCATGGTGGCGTTTTTTCCTATATATATATATATATATATATATATATATATATATGTTAGCGGTCTCTCATTATTATTGCAATTTTTTCTTGTTTCATATCCAGCTTAAAGCGAATGTTACCAGAATTTGGGACTTGAACACTTTTAAATAAAGTGCATCCAATCCAACTTTGGACATTTCATTTCGTTGCAACTTAGTTATTACAATCCAAAAGCAGCCCAAAACAGCAGTGACCCAGCATCAAAGGGGTGAGTTCATATATTTCATGATGCTACTGGACAACCATCATGATATTAGAAAACAGTAACGGTGATGACTATTATGCGATAAGGGCCGGTAATGCCCAATTTGGAAGAAAAGGGGGGGGGGGCAATACATTTTTTCCCTAAATTTTTTTAACTGTTATGGTCCGTAACAGTGGCGACCGTTACCCTTATTGAATACCACATTACAACTATTCACAAGCAGAATGCAAAAGAGAGCTTAGACAATATGGGAAAACCTTGAAAGACAAAATCAAAGAAAGGAAAGAACAAAGCACTTTTTTCATAATTGCAATCATAATGTTAACTATAAAGTTCTAGCATTACACTTTTACCCTCTTTTGGGAGCTTTCAACCCAGTATTTATTAGGCTTTGAGAACCTTAGCTTCCCAGCTTTCATCACAGAAATTGTATCACAGTCCTGCAAACAAATGATTTATCAACACAAAAGACACAAAACAGAACAAGTATGCAGGACCTAAAACTACTCTTAGTTCGTTGTTTACATATAGAACGAAGATAAACTATAATAATTAGGATGGTTGTGAAAACTCAAGACTCAATCAAAACTGACTCAATTAATTTGAATAACATCTCAATAAGTAACCCCATTTTCCCTTTCTTTAAACCTTCAAACATCGCAAGTTCAATCATTTTCCTTGGAACTCCTACATTGACTGTCAGAATTCACCAAAAAAGGGAAAAGAAAATAATGAAGAACATAAAAACAATTAGAGAAACATTCACTGCTAAGCCCAAACTAGGCTTTTCAGTTGGGGTGAGGCCAGTATCCCATAAAGTTGGGGTGGAGGATAGTAAGTTATGGAGGAAGGCTACCTTTAAATGATCCAGACCATTTTGGTGGTCCATGGTCCCCCCCATGGATGTGCAATGCTGCAAAAGAACTCACCTACTGGATAATTGATGGGGACAGCACGTCATGCACGCCTTTACACACATCAGAGGAGGCGGGCCCCAGTCTCCCCGTGGCTAGGTGAGTACCCGCTCGAGTCTAGAGGTGGAGTTGAAGACCCCACATAGTATGTACGAGCATCATCGAAGACCCTACATGGTATGTACAAGCATCATCGAAGACCCCACATTGGGAGGGTGCTTGTGGGTTGCATGGAGGGATGAGCTTAGTCGAGTTTTGACCGTTGGATCGCGAGGACAGCATGATCTGACTATTGGATGTGACTTGATCGACGTAGCCCGTCTTGATCATGGACATCGTTGGGACCCATCGGGCTCTTAGGATGGTTTAGATTATTTTATGCTTTAGTACTTTGGTTAGTTAGTTGATTTATTGGACTATATTTCCATTTCTTTTTTAGTATGTGGTATTTTGAAACTTACTTAGGGGTATAAAGCAAACCATGTTTTACTTACGCTATTTTTTCTAAAACTCCAAATCTGGAGCTATAAAGGACCTTGGACGTCCAACCCTAATGGGATGGTATTTTGAATGAAATTTTGAGAATTTTCCCTTGTGCTCTTGTGAATGGAGTTCTTTTAATGGTGTGAGGCCATCCCCTTGGTGTGAAATCAAGAGGAAACTACCTTGGAGTGAATCCAAGACTACTACTCTCTCTCTCTCTCTCTCAAATCCTAGCATCCAAAACCCATCCATCAACCCAAACACTTTCTACTCCCAAACCCCACTTGATTGTGTACAAATTCGACCATCCATACAATCGTATAGATGACCGTACGGGCAGCCGTACAGCCACACGTGTGTGGCCCATCTAGCACATGGATTTGATCGCCTTTGCTTCCTCTCTCATCCCATCACAACTCCTTCACAAAACCCTAACCCTAATTTATAGTTTTCCCCTTCTTTCATAACCCTGAATCTCATTTTTCTTCCATAAACCCTAATTCGTCTCAATCTCCTTTGGATACAAGTGATTTTGCTTGATTGATAGCCTATCTCTATGTTAATTTGGGGGTTTATTAATCCCATTGGGACCGATTGCTTGAGTATGTTAACCGTTCCCATTCTGAGCATATATTAGCCTAGGGACCCTACATATCGTGCACTTGCTTACTATTTTGGATTGATAGGAAATTGCAGAAATTTATGGTTTGTTGCTCATATATGATCTGGAATTCTGATTTTAACATCACTTTAGGATAGAAAATTTCATCATGCATCAAAGTCTAGGTTAACATAGGGTACATTCTTCTCAAATCTATAATAGGATTGTTCATCGTCATACATAGTGTAGATCATCATATTGTGGCATTCTAAAGTCAGTTATTCCTATATTTATACCACTGAAATTTTGGTATTAGCTAATTAGCAATTTAGCTCCCTGAAATTTTCGGGTACTAGTTGTTTATCATGGTGTATTGCTGAAATTTAGTCTGAGTATTAATTTAGGATATTACTGAGAATACTAGTCCTATTCCTTTAGCTATATCATTGCTGAATTTTCTTAGCACCCATCATTACAATGCTACATTGCTGAATTTTTAGTATCAAGGCCTTTCACTGGTTACATTGCTGGATTTTTAGGGGAGAAGTATCTCTTTGGTCATATAGAGTCATATAAGGTCATCTAGAGTTGTCTAGGATCATCTAGGGTCATGTCGAGTCTTCAAGTTAGGTTTTTAGTTCATGCCCACGCGATATAGGCGTGGTTTTGGTCTTCACCCTACCACCATGAGTCAAGAACTGATTCTTGAGGCTCTTAATGCCATAACTAGACGACTCAATGCCCTTGACGCTCAAAGTAGAACCACCAACAATCATACAGGTTAGTTAGAGACTTCCCTTCATGCAAACCCTTACAATCGGGAAGATGGCCAATCCCAAGTGGGAGGTGCGAAGGAAGTTCACATGGGAAGTCATGTTGGTGGATGTGGAAGAGGCCATGGCCAAGGTGTTGGCCACAATGGGGTGTGTGCCCAACCACCGAGTGGAGAGTATCTAGACCACCATGATCCTGATGATTGTGTGATGAAAAGCGTCAAGATCAAGGCCCTTAGCTTTGATTGTCATTTGGATCAATGGCAATCCATTCACCAGGGAATAATGTCTGCAAAGGATTACATCACCAGATTTGAAGAGTACATGATGGGATGTAATGTTGAGGACCCAATAGTGACTCTTTCACGTTTTAGGATGGGCCTTCGATCCGATATTCAGCGCAAACTGCTCTCTCATGATGTTGGCAACCTTGAGCATGCTTATCAGTTAGGAAAGAACTTGAGCAATATTTAAAACCGCAATTTGGGAGACAGTTTGACCCTTGTGAGTCCAATGTTAAGAACACTCCTCAGGGAGCTAAGTCTAACTCTAGGAGTCAACCCAAACCCTTTGCTAGCACTCAATCAAAAGGACATTAAGGGCAAAGGAGTCATCAGTACCAATTCGCAAGGGGGGTGAACCTAGGCGGTGTTATAACTATCAGAGATTTGGCCATTTCGCTCATGAGTATCGCACAAAAGAGCGAACTAAGACCCTCATGACTGGAGAGTAGGAGAAAGATGAAGATGACCAGGGTAACTGTGAAGAAGAAGAATATCATTCTATAATTGGTGCTAGTGATGAAGAAAAAGAGGAGACCGTACCACTTGCAGTTGTCAAGTGCACCTATGAGATAAAGGGGGCCTGGGCTATGAGATAAAGGGATTGATTCACCACACTCTATCAATTCGAGATTTTAGAGCAAGTGGTTAGTTGTCCTGCATCAGTATCATTAAACGTTTTCGCACATTTTTAGGAGTTGGTTTACCACTTTATCCAAAAAATTTGATTCTTTCTTAAAGTTTATTTGGTGAAGGGATGATTTATCTATTTTCAACCTGGATGTAATCATGTATGAGAATAGCCCTATATATTTTTCTAATTTGTATTTTTACCTCTTTTTACTGCTTTTGTGTTTTTCCCCCTTTATCAATTAATTATGTAATTCAGTGTATATGTATATATATTTTTTATAAGATGAGATACATATAACCTATTATGTATTAAAGCATGTATTATTGATTTTTTTTTTTTTTTTTTACTTGTGTTTTTTTATTAAAATTATCATATGTTTTTTTTTTTTTTTTTTGTATGATAGCATGTATATGATTTGTATATGTATTAAAACATGTATATATTGATTTATTTTTTTCCAACTTCTTGTTGTTTTTCCAGTTTGCTGAATTTGTTTTGCTCTTGAGAGGCCAAAGACTCAAAAACTCAGTTTTAGTAGTTTAAGCTGGCAGACATCATTCTTACCAAGGAATGATTCGCTACACCATTCAATACATGTCAAAAACACATATACAAGAATATTGTTGCATTCCCTTCTTTTCATTGTAATACCTTTCCACATTTTTGGTTAAAAGCAAATCACTCGGTAAAGACCTATATGTGTCTGTTATGGTCCAATATTGAGAATTTTTCACCTCGCGAGTATGCATTCCAATACCAATATTCAAAACCTTGGTCTGGATCATAGTTGTCAAAATCCTGCAATTTATGATTGGAGTTGAAAGCAAAGTGATTTTAATCCCACCTTGAATCCCATTTTTGATGAATCATACAATTCTGTTATTTGAATCTCACAATTTAGTATTCAAATTATACTTGTTCTCCTCCATTTTAAGCTTTATTTGGCTTTCATTTTATGTTTTTAAATTGATGGGAGCTTTAGGAATCATTTAAAAAAGGTCAATTATTTTATTTTGGTCTTTGTAAGAGATTAAAGATGGATACTCTCTTCATCGTTAAATCGCATTGCATTTTCTTATGATTTCTTACTTCTTTACTAGTCAAAATGCCAAATTGATGTATGACTTATCTGGAATGTTTCTATGGATGGTTGTGATCATGTCAACTTATATGTATCATGGTAATGATGCTTAAAAATCAAAATATCTTTTTCCAATGTGATTCTACACTCAAGAAAGGTAAACGCATAATCAATGCCGTCATCGGTAAGTAGGCCAAGAACCATGCCCACACCTGCCCCACTAGAAAAGTGGTCAAATCCTAAGATCCTTATTTCCCAGGGTAGAAAATCATGACCAGGCTGGGTTTGCAAGGCCTCGACCAGCCCATAGCTAGCCATAACAATCAAGGTGTCCCATATCGGTATCGGTTGGTGTAACGGTGCCCTCCGAAACTGATACGAATACGGGGGCGTAACGGCGATACGGGGGCGTAATGGCCCGTAACGGCGCAAATTTTTCTTTTTGCCAAAAAAATATGAAAAAATATGAATTAAATCCAGAATATTCTAAGCATTCCAAATATGCATTCATTTATAAATTGGAACATGTTTATGGTGGTGTAACGGTCCACTCTTTGGTGAGAAGTTGTATCGGACTGTCTGATGAATTTATGAACCAGATAACCTGAATTTGACTACAAAATTCATATATTTAATTTTATAAATATCCAATTTATATAGTAGTTGATATCATTTCTTCCAATAGTTCTTTTAAAAAATGAAATTAAATTCAGGTAGATTACGTTGCCAATTCGGGGCTGACTTGGAGGACCAATCCATGCCCCAAATCAGCCTCAAATTCATGCAATTTATTGGCATTATCCCACTTGTGAATTGGTGGACATTTATTAGATAGCGGATCATGAAAAAAAATCAAAAGGCCTTATTTTAAAAAATAAGCGTCCACAAATTAACAATTAAAACTATTCAAACAATTTGATTTTGAGATTTTGAGTTAGCAATTACAATCCATAATTTAATTGGTAAATTTTAAGTTAATACATGTCTCGTGTACAATTTTTTAAGGGCCCGAATTACGTTAGGATTTGAGATTGTGAAATGTAACACAGTGTCAAAGTTTTTGGACCCCACTCGTGATGAATGTGTTATATCCACCAGTCCATCCATTTTGCCAAATAATTTTAGGGCATGAGCCCAAAAATGAGGCAGATCCGAAGCTTGTGGACCGCACCATAAGAAACAATAATAATTAAACGACTATCATTAAAACTTTATCGAGGCTACAAAAGTTTTAGATCAAGCTGACGTGTGTTTTCCCTTCATCCACGTTAGTGTGACCCTATTAACAGGTTAGATGGAAAATAAATATAACAGTGGACCCTAAGAAATTTTTAATGGTGAGCATTCTATAACCACTGTTTCCTGTGCTGTTGTCCACCTGAGATTTGGATCTTACTAATTTTTTGAATCATAACCTAAAATGATGTGGCAAAATGGATGGACGGCATAGATAAAATACATACAACATGGTGGGGCCCATGGGGCACACGTATATTTTATTAAAATTGTTCAGCGTGCGTTACGCATACCAGTTCACTCATTTGACGCAAGCAAGTCCCATGGGTCTGATCATGAGGTATGTGTTATATCTAAACCGCCCATTCATTTGACGAGCTCGTCTTAAGGCTTGACACGAAAAATAATACAGATCTAATTATCAAGTGGACCACACTACAAAAAGTAGTGGGGGATTGAACGTCCACCATTGAAACCTTTTTGGGATCACAGAACTTTTGGATCAATATGAAATTTGTTTTTCCTCTTCATTAAGGCCTTTTTGACCTTTTGAACAGATTGGATGGAAAATAAACGTTACAGTGGGCCTACGAATTTTTTAACGGCGAAAATCATCATCTCACTGCTATTTTTGGTGTGGTCCACACGATCTGTGGATACGATTCATTTTTTGGCTAATGCTCTAAAATGATATTTAAAAATAGATGAACGGTGTAGATATAACAAATACATCACTATGGAGCCCACGTAACTTTGATCTCATTTGAACATTTACACTCTGGCTCGAGGAACCAGGTCCGACACCTACCTCCGGTAGGTGCTTGTGATACGCCTCCAGAAAAATGAAAAAAAAAAAAAAAAAAAAAAAAAAAGAGTGGAGAGAGGGAAATCGAGAGAGGGAGAGAGGAGAGAGGGAAATTGAGAGGGAAACCAAGAGAGGGAGAGAAAGCGAGAGAAAGAGAGAGGGAGAGAGGGAAGCGAGAGAGGGAGAGAGAGAGAAGAAAAAAGAGGGAAAGAAGAGAGAGAGAGAGAGAGAGAGAGAAGAGAAGAAGAAGAAGAAGAAGAAGAAGTACAGCATATGACCCATGAAATGTGATAAGCCGCAAGTGAGCAGGCCATGACCTGACTTCCGAGAAGAAGAAGAAGAGGAAGAAGAAGAAGAAGAAGAAGATTTAAAAAAAAAAGGTAAGTAATTTTTTTTTTTTTTTTCTATTTTTAAGACCCATAACGCCGAATTACTGGTCGATGAATCGTTCACGCCCGTAACGGCCGTTACGTGTACAAAAAAGGGACTCGGCCGATACGGCCCCATATCGCGTAACGGGTACCACCGTTACCGTTACGTATCGGCCGTTACGGCCGATACGTAACCGTTTTGGGACACCCTGATAACAATACTCACAGTTGACTAAAAAGATATGTTTTATTTTTTGAATTAGAGAAGGTCTCAAGTTCAAATATCCACCGTTCGAGTGAACCACACTTGTATATTGCTATTTATCAATGGCTAGATATTGTTTTCTATGGTGTGGACCACCTGATGATTAGCTCGCAGATAAGGTGAGACCCCGGACTAACCCAAGACGGTGTGGCCCTTACCGTGGGGCCCAGCTTGATGTATGTATTCTACATCCACGCCATCCATCCATTTTTCCAGATCATTTTAGGGCATTATCCCAAAAATGAAATAGATTCAATTATTAGGTGGACCATACCGTAGGAAAGAGTGGTGATTGACCATTAATTTTCGATCAATCTGATTTTGTTTTTTCCCTTCATCCAGGCTTATATGACCTTATCAACAGATTGGATGGAAAATAAACACTCCAGAAACATTAAATGTATGGAATAGAGAAAATCATAAGAAAATTCAGAAATCAAGCAACGAAAAACTTCTGATTTTTTTATTTTATTCCTCGCGTCCAGGATTACGTCCTGGATCATTAGATAGGAATCCGAAGATGAAGAGAGAAACAAAGAATATCACTACTGTGTAAACGAAGAGGTGCGCCCTTAGAAGTTTTTAATGGTAAAGCGTTCAATCACCGCTGTTTCCTATGGTATGGTCCACCTGATAATTGGATCTGCTTCATTTTTTTTGGGATAATACCATAAAATGATCTGGAAAAACGGATGGACGGCATTGATACAGAATATATAAATCAAGGTGGGCCCCACGGTAAGGGCCACACTGTCTTGGGTGAGTCCGAGGTCTCACCTAATCCGCTCTCCATCCTGACTGTGAAATCAACCCGTTGGAAGGATTGGATGTCGCATGCATTTAAAAGATTGGAAGTTATATGATGGATGGACATTACATTGCGATCCAACCAGTTAATAGATTGGATGGACAGTATTTGTGATCCAACCAGTCGGACTCGGACCGAATCGTTCGGTCCTAAGTCGAGTCACCACATTCCTCATCCTGACTTGCAGTGCGAACCAGATCGGAGTCGACCGAGTCCGATTCATCAATCTTCTGATTAAATAAATAAAATGAAACCCTAGAAAATGCTTCTTCTTTTTATTTATTTATTTATTTATTTAAGTTGAGGTTTGATTCGACATGCTTGAAAGATCCAAAATAATATCTCCGGGAACCTAAGCAAAAAAGCAGTATTCAGTGAAGGTAGAGGTGCGTAGGGTGCACTGCGGCGTAGTGTAGGAGGAGGTGCTTAGGATACTTACGACTGCTTGGTCGACGAAGGTTGTTGGATGCTTTGAATTCGGGGGTTTTCCGTCCATGGCTCAGATGTAGAAGGAGAGGGATTTTTCCGGAATAGCTAATCTGTGCCGAGTGCTATCGTAACGACGGGCGGATACCGGAGGAGGATAGCGGGAGGCGCGCAAGATTGTTGTGGGTGTTTAATACAAGAACTTGACTGACGTGCTTGACGTGCTCGGGTTTTTAGTTTGTACATGTGGGGACCAGGGTCCAGTACTTCTGACCATTGAGGTGTTGGGCCCTATCCGGGAGATTTCCAGATTGGAAGATCATGGCAACCATTGGGACACGGATTGCCTGCGTCCCGGAAGTTAGGTGGGCCAACCATTGTTTGTGAGAAATCCACTCCGTCCATCCATTTTGTCAGATCATGTTAGGACATGGGTAAAAAATAGGTAGATCCGAAACAAGGCCAAGTGTGGTACCCACATAAAGAGGCCGGATCCACTACCAAGCTAGACAGGTTAAGCCTCGCCTAGACGGCCATGTGTGGGACCCGCCATTCCCTCTATCATATGCACCCCCTCACGTTCTCTTTAGCATACAAAAACCGGGCTGATAGAAGACTTAGGTGGGTCCCAGCATGTTAAATCATGCCTAAGATCTCCAAAATTGTGGTGTGGCCCACCTGAGTTTTGGAATGGCCTAATTTTGAGCAGGTTCATTCATCCTGGCACGGGAACATATCTGAATGGATTGGATGGCATATGCAGAACACAGTGGGGCCCACACGCAATTTGAAGGTTTTAATGGCAGGCCACCCTATCCCAGCTGTTCTCAATGGTGTGGCCCAACTCAGTTTTGATTCGGCCTGACTTTTGGCCGCCAAGGAGAAGATGAGGGGCCTCACGGATCGAATGTCATGTACACACCACGCTGGGTCCCAAACATCTTATTGTTGGTTAAGTTTTACTTTCAAAGCTTTTGGTAGATCTGGCCCCACTAATGTATTGTCTATCATGAAGCTTTTGACGTACGGGCCATCCATGGTGAGGCCCAACAGATAAATGGTCTGGATTGCTGAACCATGAGCCCTTCCAGTTATCCGGAATGTTGATCTGACATGTTATTACATGGTTGGATGATTTGGATCGTTAATCTGTTGGGCCGACCTATGCCTCAAAACATTCCCAGAGAAAAAGGTCCTAGCCGTCCGCTGCTTAAGCATACTCGCCGATTATCATCATACCCAGCAGACTATGTTGTCTTTGAAATGATGGATTGGCTAGTGGTTTAAAAATCAACCTGGAACCAGCCATGGCCCACGGAAGAGGCTGCATGAGCACGGCTGACACACTATTTGCAGGTCCTTGATTGAACGGCTAGGATTGTCTCCCCGGTGGGACTTCAAACCAAGGTGGGGCAGATTAGATCAAAAGAATCAATGTACGGTGGACCCCACTTGTTTAGATTCAGAGGCCTAGGCTGTCTACCGTTGGAACTAACCCGCTCAGACCCGACCCGATGGAATTTAGTTGGGTACCTGAGACCCGAAACAATCAAACTCGGTTTGCAAACAAACAGTTCCTAGACTCGGCAACTTGGATGGACTCGCTCAGGCTCGAGTCGGGTCATGATAGTCGATAAATCAACCCAACTCGCCCGATCTAGGTGACTCAGGTATCAAACCAGATGAGGTAGCACCGAATTGACCGGTGATATCAAACAAGATCGGGTAGCAATCCAAAATCCTAAACCCGTGTGCAATGGGATCCAAGCCCAATCCCAATTTTCAAACAGGTGCAGGAAAAAAGGACCCGAACCCGCCTGACCAAGGACCCCATTAGTCCTCCATGAATGGGAACCGATAATGTGGACTTGGTTCCACTAGAAAATTAGACTGGCTAATCGGTGCATTTCAGTGAGTTGGCTCATAATCCATACCATTCATCACATAGGGCCACCCCAGTATTGGTCATAGCTCAACAATTTGGATTCTTCTTTTCTTGTTTGAATCATCAACTTGCAATTTACCAACCACCAGCGGTGAGGATCTTCTAACCAGATTCAGCGTATACATTATAGATGGAAAGGATCCATCATGGGTGGGCCCTGATGAACTGTGCCAATCACCCTTTCACTTGCTTCTTGCAGCACACCTTAGTGCGTGTTATCCTTACCATGTGGGGCCCACCTTGATTAATGTGTTGTATATCCATGCCGCCCATCCGTCTGTTCAGCTCATTTTAGGACCTTCTCCCACAACTTAAGAAAAATCCAAATCTCCAGTGGACCACAGCACTGGAAAAAGTGATGAATGACCATTAAAGGCTTTCTGTAGGCTACAAAAGTTTTGAATCAAGTTAATCTTCATATTTTCCCTTCATCCAGGTCTGGTTGACCTTATCAACGGGTTGGATGGTAAATAAACATTATGGATCTGCTTACGGTGGGCCCTTGGAAGTTTTTAATGGTGAGCATTCAATCACCACCGTTTCGACAACTGATCACCTACAACCTGCTGCAAGCTCCCTTCCCTGCCAACGTGTCAGATGTGTAGACCCCGAACTGAACATCTCCTGTTCTCAAAATCAGGCTAATCCACAGATGAGGTGAGCCAAGCCAGTAAGCTGACGTAAGACTGTCAGTTGTCCACTGATTTTGACGTTGTGGGCAGCCCAATGAGTGGACCTACCTGATTTTTGCACCAGGTGATCTTCATGGTCCCGCCAGCCCATCATTCAAATGGGCCAGATGTCCTGCACAAGTGAAATTTTGGTGGGAGAAATAGGACTGCATGTAAGTTAAGCATCCAACTGCCCGTAGGTGATCAGTTCTCATTTCACAACAGCAGAATTTGAAGTAGACAAATTAGACAAATTACCATCAAGATTAGAAATTAGAAATCTCCAATAAAATTTTCTTTTTTAAAAAATGCAAACATTCTTAGAAATTTGCTTCAGCAAAACTGACATAAGAAGACGGAAAGGAAAAGCGCCATGGCCTTCTTGCAAAAAATATCTGAAAATTTACAAGATTTTGCCAATGGGTTTCAATTCCTTCGGTACACGGTCGAAATTCCCCGAGTTAATGTCCCTCTGCAGCATCGGCCGCTTGCCAATATTTTGAAGGACGCCTTCTGCTAGGTGCTCCTTTGTTGGTGTCAGCATTACATAGTTTGGATCAGCCCTTTGATAGCTGCAGTTTTTTTCAAAGGGTTAGTAAAAAGGGAAATGATAGAAAACTAGATAGTAGTTGTTGATGTCAAAATTCGGATCGCCCTCCACACCCCTGATTGACTCTAATCCTGCACAAAAAGTGAGCAAAGAAGACCCTGGCTAAGCCGGGGGACCCTCCGATGCCTAAGTCAGGTCAAGGGAATCGAGGTCTAAGTTGAAGGGTAGAGGGAGAGTACCAGATGTCCTCCTTTCTCTCTTCCTGTGGCGATGGGGTGATGGACTACTTATACCTGATGGTTGAGCGGTCCGGGTTCGACAATCTCGGCACGATCAGGGGGATTCCTGAATCATGGAGATATTGTCCGTAATCTACAGATCGTGTAGCGCGTTAAGCGCGTATTGCGTGTAACCGGACGAAGTTTTCGGCCACGTCCGGTTATGGCAGTTTCCTCGTTCGGCAAACGGGACTTTATCTACTTAGCTCGGCTCAGCCGAAAGTCATTTACCCGTGCAGTTGTCTTGATGCATATTTTGTTTAACTCGGACGATATGTAGGTCCGAGCCGATATCTCGAATGGGGCTCCGAGGTGAAGGTTTCGCTGTAGGTGAAGTTGGCGAGCGAATAGTTCTCATGCGAAGTGTCGAGTATGCAGTTTTTGCGTCCGCTGGGATCACGGATACCGCCCCGACCCGCGGCCGTGGTGAAGGTATTCTGAATGTCATGTCTCTCTGGAATGCTCATATCAGGGCGGACGGATTAGGCCTCGGATGCTGATCCCGCTAGCCGACTTAGCTCGGTATTTTGTCCTCGAATCTTATGCAGACTCGGATCTTCCCATAACAGTAGTCTTAAGATGTGTGGAAATGCTAAGGTGACTCAGGGTCCCAATTGCATGGGTTTATGGTATCAGGGGTGTTTGATTTTTGCAGGGGCCACAAGGGGTGTATAGGCTGTGATTTTTAGTTTGTGGCCCACAGGTGTGATGTGTACCGCAAAATGATACAGTAGAATGGGTTGAACAAGAAGGTAGAGCACCAATCACTGTATGCCATGTTGCATATTAAAAACACTTTTCAGAGAGAAATAATGAAGAAATTTTTGAAAAGTTCTTTTAGATGACACATGGCATACACTGATTGGTGATTACCTTATTATGGCTCAACCAGCTCTACTGTATAATTTCCCGAGCAGGAAAACATCATCATATAGCATGGATGTGATGTAAAAGTAAATAGAGTTCAAAGCATGGATTTAAGACGGCGAATCGGGCCGACCCGTTCGATCTTGGGTTGAGTTGCAACTCACCAGAATTGGGGGTGAATTGGCCCGAGTCGACCTACTTAGGAGTGACTAGTATCGCTTGGCCCATTCTGAATGGCAGTGACAAATTGTGGCTCAACAGACGATCTTAACTATCAAGTCAGTGACGATATGGACAGATTAAGTAGATAGGTTGACAAGTCCAAATTCAACAAATTGAACAATTGAACAAAAATCCATTAATCAGAGATTAGGATGTTTAACCAATCTGATTTTGGGGATATCTCCTGTCTGCAGTGAGGCCCACAATGGAAGGGTTTGGATTGATATAAATGCATGCTGTGTTAAAATGGCCGTGCACCTACATTTAGAGGGCCCTCTACCAAACCCATAATGCATTTCTCCAATTAAGGTATGAGCTCGACTTCGACGACATAGACTACATAAGCATGACCAGGTGAGCATACAGCTTGCCTAGAAAGAATAAGGGTAATGATCCCATGTAGCCGACACTGCGGGAGGTTCCAATAGTGTCGAGCAGAGTGGGCCCCACATCCAGACTGGCTGATTGGTTGTGCCTATAGTCGCGTGAAGCGTGAAGTGATAACAGATTTGGGTGCGAGAGCAGGGAAGTGTCTAATTTAAAATGTTAGGAAGTATAAAACAGCTAGGAAGTAGGAGCAGGAGCACTGTTATGAGGCATGATTGGAATCAAGAGCAGCGCCTTGAAAGAAGGATCAAGCAACTAACTTGCGCCCCCTAGGTTAGACCCAGAGCCTACGATCAGCCATAGGTGGGACACACCTAAGCGGTGTTGTCAAAATCCTACAAGTCAAGATTTCCGATATATGATTTTAGTTGAATCTTAAGCAAAACAATTTGAATCCCACCTTGAATCCTTTTTTTATATGAATCCTACAACTCTATGATTTGAATCCTACGATTTACGATTCAAATACCAATTTATAATTCAAATTATACTTATTTTCTTCCATTTTAAGCTTCAATTGGCTTTCATTTTATGTTTTAAATTTGGTGCATGGGATTTAAGGGTTTTAAGAATCGTTTAGAAAAGGGTAAATTATTTTATTTGTTCTTTATAACTTATAAGAGATTAAATGATATATATTCTCTTCAATGTTAACTCACAGAGCTTTTTTTGTGATTTCTTACTTCTCAGCTGGTTGAAACACCAAAATGATGTATGACTTATTTGGAATGATTTTATGAATGGTTACAATCTGTGGACTTATATGTATTGTCAAGTGATGTCTAGAAATCAAAATATCTATTTTCATCAGTCTAAAGTATCAAATGCCACTTTTCCAACATGAACCGTAACATGAACATAAATTACTAAAGGATCCTCGTATGATTTTTAAAGGAAATTTATTGAAAGACAAAAAATGAAGGAAAGATAAGAATCTTTTAATAGTGTTATGACATGGTGTTGCTTGGTACATATTAATGGCAAAGGGATGATTGATGAGTTTTATTTATTTATTTTTCTAATTTATTTATGATTTTCATTTTTTTTTAAATTTTTAAAGAAAATTTCAAATAATAATCTTACAATTTATGATTCAACCCCTATTACGATTTGCGAAATGATAACGATTTTCACAACATTGCACCTAAGGAACAATGCAAAGGGGAGGACGACCGTAGGTGGCTGTTTGGGGTCGTCCATGATGTTTATAAGCTTACCCATTCATTGTGTGTGCCCCCACTTGGATCATGGGACAACAAAAAATCAGGCTATTCCAAAACTCAGGTGGGCAGCACCGTGTTGATTTTAGAGTTTTAGGCATGAATTGGCACTGTTCCATGTGAGTGGAACACCTGAGTTGGATCCAGCTGATTTTTGGGGCGTCCCAATTTCATGGTGGCCTGCATCAATGCATGGTTTGGATGCCCCCCACACCAACTCAAGCGTGCGGTACACTCCACACTGGGATCATTGGCCTAAAAAGTTAAAAACAATAAAAGACATGGCGAGCATAAGAAATAAACAAACAAGCATATAGACTGAACCTGGCTTCTCTTAGATCCTCGATGCGGATTCCAAATCCAAAGGCTGTCTTCCCAGCCACACGATCTCTAACAGCTGCAAGTGCAATCAATGAGTGACGCCATTACAAGATTAGAATTCAAATTACTGTTACTCCAAGCTTATATGTTGCATATGTTCAATGCAAGATAGGAATTTCAAATTGAAGGCCAATAAATTTGGGACAAGAAGCTTTTGGATCTTCTTCACACGCGCACACATGCACACAACAGCCCATAGCATGCAAAGCGTATTATGCTGTGATGTTTTTCCTGCCAACATGTCACGTGCACCCGCGCGCGCGCACACATAAAAAGAAAAAATGATCATTGATTCACATACTAGTTGTATAATGCCACTATGGATTTCACCTTTAAATTTTTTATTTTTTATTTTTAAATGACAATAGACAACTGTCAAGGATTTTTTTTTCTTTTTTCCTTTTTTTTTTTTTTGCAAGGAGAAATCCTTAGCTGTACCATACAACAAGTTGCATGTTGACATGTGTGTAGGGATAGGTCAGAGATCCACTTCACCTGGGGAAGATGAAATTTTGGTCTTCCCACCTTCTGCACTGTGGAGGGCATGTGTATGATAATCCAAACCATTCATTCACCGGACAAAGATGATTTGGTCATAGAGCAAGAAAATAGTGACTGGACAATCCTAAACATTTAAAAATAGCATAAAAATTACTACACTCGATGGTTTTATAGGACACCTTTTACATGGTTTGATTGTCTGATCATACTGATTTTTGGTCTATGGTTCATTTGTGGTACCTTACAATGAATGAGTACTTGGGAGAATCATAAACATATGCCACATTTGCCCTCCCTAGCATGGTATTAAAAAACGGTTACGTTATGGCCGTAACAGTCATTATGTAACAATAACAGTGACAGCCGTTATGCAATATTGGGCTGTAATGCCCATTCTGTAAAAAAAGGCCCATAACAGCCGTTACGGGCCCGTAATGGACCAATACGAGGCCAATACATTTTCTTCCATTAAAAACTATTTTACCACTACGACCCATATCGTAACGGCCATACGGCCACTGTTACCATTATTGAATACCTCGCACCCAAGTGGATCAAATCTCCTGTCATAAATTCCACTATTTTCCGAAAAAGAAGTATGGGCATTTCAGTAATTCTGCTTCATGGAATTAGCAAAAATTAAGGCTGCAATGGGGGTTTGGGTCAACCCAAACCTGATTGGCCCAGCCCAAGTTCAGGTCAGGTTGGGTCAAGTAGTCAAGGTCCTCTGGTGGGTTCAGTTTGGTAACACCAACCTGATTTGAAATTGATTTGGGTTTGGGTTGAGCAAATTCAGGTCAGGTTCAAATTGGAAAACACCAATGTTCAGGTTGAGCAAATTTGGGTCGGGTTCAGGTTGAAATGACAACCTTCGGGTTGAGGAAGTTCAGGTCGGGTTGGGAATAATCATGTATTTGGGTGAGTTGGGTTCGGGTTGAGCAAATTCAGTTTGAGTTGGGAGAATAATCACATACATTTGGGTTGCGGTGGGTTGAGTTGGGTTAGGTCAGGTTGGGTGAAGAATAGAGGAATCCAGGTTGGGATCAGGTTGGAACATGGGTCAAGTTGGGTTGCAGTTTGGGTCCTCTTGAGGTCGAGTTGGGCTTGGGTTGACACTCAACCTGACCCAACCTGCCCGAGTTGTAGCCCTAAGCAAAAATAGGGCCTTTTATATCTATCTCTATCCAAGGAGGGCCTCTAGAAATATCTGCCAAAGCATTTCTACCAACATTTATAAAATAATTTTTTTTTTTTAAAAAAAAAAAAGAAAGAAAGAAAGACCGTACCTGAAATGTTGAACGTGAAAGATGGTTTCCACCATGACTTGAAGGCTAAGGCAATTGAAGAGCTGAGAGCACCTACTTTTCCCTGTCAGTATGCCAAAGAAACAGTTAACTAACATTAATACAATCAATTGCTTGTGATATAGAAATTAACAGCTAAACGTTCTACCTTCACCAAAAAGTTCTTATTGGCTTGCCAGGATCCAGCTACTTGAAAGGTGGACTCTTCCACTCGAGTCGAGGATTCAGCTCCATTAATCCTTCAAACAATTATCAAAACTAAAACTCAGGTTCTTTAAAACACTTGATACGATAGTAAAGGATCCTTGCTTCATCAATCAATAATACCTCGTCTCCATCTCAAAGCCAAAGTCAATGTAATTCGTGATTCCAACTATCTCGTTTTCTTCAAACGGATTCTTAACCTGTTCATTTGAATCGATTTGTGCAATTTATCAGGTTCTTTTGACCATAGAAAATCACCGTTTAACAAAGGTTATGGTATAAGCCAAAAAGCATTGCAGCCTGAGAAACATACTCTTCTTTGAACCACGACATGCTGATAGAATGACGCAATCAGCTGCAATTATGGAATGCAGTAAAAGAGAAATAAGTAAATTAGTTGAGCATTGAATTGCTACAATATTATTTCAGGCACATTGTCACATTTCAACAGAAGTTTGATCATGTAATACACGGAGATACTACTGAGAAAATCCCACCGATTTCGGTAGATTCACAAAAATTGAAAATATGATTCCATGAATTCTCTTTCCCAAAATCCAGATAAAGGTCTAGGTGAACCTTGTTCACCCGTGAAATGTACGGTCTCTACTTTGCCGGAGATTAATATCTATAGATTTGGAATTCAGAGGCATAAAAACAAGGAAAGTGAAGTACCAATCAAATAAGAATTAGAGGCTGCAAGGAGGAAATGCAGTGAGTCTTGCACCCGAAACTTTGTCTTCAATATAGTTCCTCTTATTGATCCGAGAGTTTTTGACTTGTGGGTGCTCTCCCTATGAGGCTGAGGTTTGGAACTCCCAAAAGGAAAAGCAAATGAATTGTCCCTAGTGTGATTTCTCTCCTCTTTTACAGGTATTCTGCAAGGATTATTATAGGGCTTTTGGGTATTCTAGAGATAGATGAAAGGGGTAATAGTGCGCGTGCACACGCACAGAGGGAGCACTCTAGCCATAGACCCACCTGTATGAGATGGAACGCCTATTTATAGGTTTGAGGTGAGAAGAGGAGCTCTAGCCATAGACCCGCCCGCAAGAAATGGAAGGCCTATTTATAGATTTTGAGGTGATCATTTGGCAATATATGAGAACTTAGGAGACTTTTAAGTATAGGGCCATAAGGACACATGGCAATCCCAGTGGGCTTGGAGGGAATTGGATGTTGAGTTAGTGAGGAAAACAAGTTACACTTTAAAGTGCACAAATCCCAAAAAAAAAACAGAATTATGAGAACTGTGGAAATATAATTTCTGCGGTTTGGAAGTGCCTGTGGGGTGGAAATAAAAGATTTTCATACCATAGAAACTTCTTCTTCTTCTTCTTCTTCTTCTTCTTTTTGAGAGGCTTTAGGAACTTTTTCTCGCGCTCAGAGAGGCTTTTTGAAAAAACGTGTGTGGCCCCTAGTCTTTGGTAAGTCTAGGCCAACCTCCCTAGTAAGCCTCCAATGAATTTAGGGACTTAGGTTGCCAAATGGGTACCTTAGGTTGCCAAATGGGTACCACACAAGTTGTTTTAGGCTAGAATTTAGGTATTAGGTGACAATTGCTCCTATTGGAAATCCCTGCAAAACTGGAGTTACAAGTCAAAACTCCTTGCTTTAGGTCAACCTGATTAGACAGTCTGAAGAACTAGTATTAGGTGGGGTGTCAACACATGCACGCACGCAAACACATGACCCTCTTGTCACTCTGGTGGAATGATATAATCTTGGAGCTGAGAATATATGCAATATACTCAGGTTTTCAGTTTGCGCAATAAGAGCATAAAAAGGTTTTAGTATGGAACGGACCTGCGAACTTCTAACGAATTCAAGGCCAAAATTGTATGATGGGCTCAAAGGACTGCTCGAGCCTGACCCATAGCCAATTGCCCAGCTCCAATTCTTTACATCGTTATAGCTCGTGCCATTTTTGCTTGTAACTAATAAACAGTAGCATGCGTGAGAGAGGCAGTACCATAAGATCTAACCAATGGAAAATCAATGCTAGACAGATGCCATGCATTTTGAGAAAATAGCATTTTTTTTTTCATTGATGAAAATGGTACCATTTTAAATATTTGAAAGAAGAGAAAATGTTCCAATGGTAAACAACAATTTAGCAAATTAGTATACAAACAATACTGTGAATTTAACTCACAATCTGGCTTGTATTGCACCCCCGCAGTTAGCTTCCCCATCTTGCTCACCACCCATGCATTTCTGGGAATCTCAGTAGCCACTGAAAACATAGCAAAATCTTGCATTATTAACAAGTTGACAGTTCCAATGCATGACATGTTGGAACCACAATAGGTATAGGATCCCAGTTTCAGTGATTGACTCAGTCAGTGCTAAGTGTTATTACCAAAACCGATACTGCTGTGGATGAGTCCTGGGCAAACTAGCCTAGATCGATTCAGGCCAAGTCCTTACCGCTTTCTGAATTGGGCACCTGAATCATCTAGTCTATGGGCAACACTTGAGTCAACTCGGACAAGTCAACTCAGTATCTGATGGTAATTCAAAAGAACACGTCATCACCAGATTAAATGGAAAGGTTCAGGTTTCAATATTTAAATAAAAAAATCTAAGTGACAGGAGTCCTAACTTCCAGTGGTTTAGAGCAGCCAACAACTACCCAACAATTATCAGAGAGAAAATGGTGCTATAGCAGTGATGAGAACAAGTTGAGTTGAACTAAAATTGAAAACAATGATCACATACATATGATATAATCAATCTTTCAAAAAGTACTTTGGCATGATATGCGTGCGCCAACATATCACCAATTCTCAACAAACTGAAGAAAGGCCCTTGGTAACTTCTTTTGGTGCCAGAACTTCAAGTAGACCTTTCCCATCAGGAAGCTGTGAGCCTGTGACTGTTTTTGTTGGAATTGTCAGTCCGGAGGTGCTATTTTGTGCCATGAAGCAGTTAAGAGAGAGATTAATTTTTTTTAAAAAAATAAGAATCTAAATCTCATGTAAAACTTAAACATATGCCATGTTTGATTTTACAGCAAAACTTGATCAGTATAATTGATCTTACAACTTCTGAACAACCAATTCTTCACTAACATGTAAAAGCTAAAGTATGAAAGTTTCATTGACCTCATATTTTGACATGTTTGTAAATGGGGTTCAACCAAGCCACAGGAAAAAGTTCATATTAATGAGAACCATGTTGATGTTCTTGCATATATCTATTAGTATCTAGGATAATGAATCATATCAGCTTTTGTTTTTTCATTCGACAAATCAATACCAAAGAAACTAAGGGCCATTTAGATTCAAGCAAAGTTGTGTCTGGACAGGCTGTCGGGACTAGTTGTGTTGGCATAGGCTATCGAGGTCATGCTGTTGGGACTAGTTACTCTTTTCCTTGTTTGTCAAACACCCTGGAACAGGGAGTAAGGATGGACTGTGGCACATGGGGAACTTAATGTGGACGGTGGTATATGTAGCATTTATAGTGCATCCGTACATTAACACATGCCATATTTTGGGTGCTTGGAAATCGATGGTGGCACATGTGCAGATGTGGGGCATTGGAACTTGGCCAGTTGCACATATGGCATCTTTAGCACATAGCACATGGTATCTTTGGCACATAGCACATGTACACGGAACATTGTGTTCTGCATGTGCCCTGAACTAGGGAGAAGTTATTCCCCCTTTTTTGCAAAGGCAAGCAATCCTTGCTAATGGTCATATATCTGGTACACAATGTCCTTATTTTCACAGGTTCCCATGCAGAAATGGTTTTGACAAGCCACACAACTTGTTTGTCCAGACATGACTTTGCTTGAATCCAAATGGCCCCTAATGGAACCAACAAGTTGCATTGCAGAATAAAAAATATGAGACACCAGTCACGTACAAGGGAAAGGCGTAAGTGTGGCTCCAACTGATAAGTATTCTGAGCCATATCTCAACCCCATACTGCCATAATCTTCTGAGAGTATCCTGTAACCACGATGGATTTCAAGTACGACATGAGATATAACTTGTTAGCCTTCAAGAAAAACTTTCACAGTGCATGATGTCACTGACGCATGCACTCATCATGCACAGTGAATTTTGTATTCAAGGAATGGCAAAATCAATGGTAGAAACAGATAAAATATCAGGAAAGTGCATAAGCAACACAAGTCAAAGTGAAGAATATAACCCAAGTATCATGACAACTGATCCATTGAAGCATAAGCATCACAATGAAAGAGAAAAAGAATACTACTTAATGAAGTCTCTATAAGTTTTGCATTGAATGAAAAATGACTAATCTGCAACACACATTCAACAAAATAACCAGGCAAGAGTCGGTCTAGTGTGTTGTACAGAAAGAAAAGAGAAAAACATAATCCATTTGGATCTTTTACCTAAGCAACAAATTTGCCGTTGTTGTTTTGAATTTATTTATTACTAGAGCCACATGAAACACACGGAGGGGGAGTTGGGTACACAGAAAAATGAGAGAGAGATGGAGGGAAAGGGTGTAGCAACACGCTAGACATACATAAAGAGAGAAAGAGGTATGTTTTCAACTATGGGCGACCAATCTCCACTTTTTCAGTTGTTGCGGCCCACTTGAATTTTATATCTGGCTTGTTTTCACGCAGATGTCCTAGCGTGACGTGAGGTGGTGCAATAGTTATATGGAGTGGATTTCATATAGTCATATGGACCCACAAAGCTTTTGTTGCACAGCTCCCTAGTATTACTGTTGAGGTAGGCTACACACAAAAGCGGAGAGCAGACTACTCGCATGAAACGATATGAAATTACAAAAATACTTTTGTTGTTTTTTGCGTATAACCATTTAAAGGCTTTTCGTGGATAAAATTTAAGCCGTACATTAGACAACAACTACATATTCCAGTTCCCAGAATAGTCCCCTAACTTTATGTAAAATGTTTTTTCATGCCCTTTCAATAGTCAAAGTTCTCTGCCATAGGGAAACTAATTATAGGGGCAAAAATGTCCAAAAGCTAGCCACGTTATATATAGCACGAATCAACAATATAGATTTCAAAGAAAAATAAGTAGGAAATCCAACAAAGTAATAAACACAACAAGATCAACAAATAAACAAATTTAACTTGAGATAATTATAACCAAACTTCCAATGGCTTTGCAGAAAAAAGGCGAACCAAGAAATACATCCTTTTATACAAAACACACACTAGTTTTCAGAAGTACCCAAGCATTATGGTCACAATGCCATGTCTCCACTAGAGGCTTTAAAGATCTTCTAAAGGCCAGTACCTCTCTCGTGGATGATTGACAATAATTGCCTCATATGCAATGCACTCATGCGAACTTTAATTCAAAGACAAGGAACATACCTTTTCTTTCTTAGCAGGGGGAAAACTCCAAATGCTCCAATTCCATATTTAGGATAGTAAGCACATGACCTCAGGCGCAAAATCCTACAGAACAAAGATAAGAAAGCAGAAAATGAACACACATGTTAGCATGAACATTACATTGAAGTGAAGATGCACATTTGTCAGAAGTAACAAAAGACTAGCTCTTTATAAAGAGAGAGCTACTTACTCATCCAAATTCGATACGGAAAGATCCATGAATGTATGGGGATCATCTAAGTCCCTGCTCATATAAAGAAGACATAGTGATAAGGTAAACCAACTCTCTTTTGAAAGGCTGTATTTGGGCACACCATCGAATTTAATTGCAAAATTAGCTTAAAAAGTGGAAAATGGCCGAATCGCAACTCCCTTCCTTAGAATTCATCTGGAGGAATTAGGCTCAAAATTGCATTTATACCAATTCAAGTTGGATATGAAAAGTATTTAACTGCTATTTTTTAGGGGTACTTCCTCATTATAATAGCAAGAAAAGCAATTAAAATCTGGACATTTCTAGTCAACTAACATTTGCAATTCAATTCAATGGTGCATACAAACACGGCCTGATATTTTGCACTAGAATAGCAACTGAAGAAAGTAATCTGTCTCCACCTCTGCCAGCGAAATATAGCATTTCCTACAAGATTCTCCCCAGCCTTGTTGTCGAGTGGACCTGATACCTGAAGAAGTTAAGATGAAAAAGATTCTGTAGCTTTGCGAATGCTAAAATAAAATTGTGGCCACTTTCAGGTGGCATGATCAGGAACTCCTAACCAATTCTGGAAGTACAATAACTCAAAAGCAATTCTACCAACACAAGACTAGAAAGACCCCTTGTCAATGAACGTGCAGCCAAGGCTGTTTCACAATGCCATAGAAGTGACGGAAGGAAACATCTCCACCCCACTGCCCAAAACGCCATCTTATTTTACCAAGGCAAGAATATTATGAAATTTTGAGAAGAACATGGAAGAATTTCTTCTTGGAAGTTCTTGGATGGAAATTCTCTACATTCACAATTTTTCTCCTTGCAAATTTCTCACAAGACAGAGAAAGAAAACCTAGAAAATCATGGTCAGTAGACTCAACAAATCGGAATCAGCCATGAATTGAGTTGCGACTCGCCCAAGTCATGGCTGAATAGGCCCAAATTATGAGAGCTGGTGTTGACTCTGGGGGTGTCTCATGGTGTTGAACCGGATCAGGTCCTACCGAGTCCAAGCCGACTCACCGAAGTCGCACCCGACTCAGACAAGTCTTAGACTCTTAAAACCATGCAGAAAAATCAAAATCCAGCTGAAACAAATATCATATTCCCCATAACCTTTCCTTTTCTCAATTATTTTTAAGGATAATTTTACTTCTACACAAATTCTTTGGTAATACACATGAGCTCTCGACCTCTAGTTCCAATGCCCCTATACTCTTCCCACTTTTGATAGTTTGCACCAACCTATCCTATCTTATAATTCTTCATCTGTTTTATATTTGACCTTAATACTTTCTTTGCAATCCCTTTATCAATTTATATATTTCAAGTTTCTCCACATTTCTACTTTATAACTATTTTATAACTGGACCTCTTTTTGTTGATTGCATTCTGCACCATCTCTCCACTGGCACATTTCTTCATGTGTGCCTTTGTTGCCTCTAAATTCCCCAATCACTTCTTTTGCTACTCTTTTTTATACAATCAGACATATTTGTCAACATCTCCTCGGCCTCTACTTTAACACTTGCCTTGAATCACCTTTTCTCTAGATAAAACCAATCATTTCCCTTCTACGTTCCACCATCTTATTCTCTACCAACTTTTACTCTCACATCCTCTTTTCCATCTCTTAATGCACACAAGTAAAAGTGTAAAACCACTTTACCTATGTTGCATGGTCAACAATTCACTTGGTATAACTTTATAGTCCTGGTGCAGTGATTGCACTCTCCTCTTAAACAGGAAAAGGTCTGTTTTATAGAATTGTTATTTGCTAAGTCTATGCCACTACAACCTCAAGGATGGTTAAAAGTCTTTTGCTTCGTGCATGTGCAGACCACTATAAGAAAATTAGTCTAGCAGAATGCAAAGTTTTTTGCACAAAATAGCTTGTCGTTTGAATTATAGTCCTCAGTTTTTGAAAATTAGAATACTTCCCTTTCAAGACACGACATGAAAGCTTTAATATGCTGATTGGAAATTACTTTCCAAGATGGGTCATAAGATATAAATAACATGAGAAAGAGACCAATGTTGGATGTAGCGTGTGTGTGGAAAATCATTAAACAATCAATGCCAACATTAGCACATGTGCAAGCAACTCCAAAAAGAAGAACACAAAGATATAGAAACAAGAAGCAAGATCTGGTGGAAAAAAATTATATATATAAATTCATCAGATACAGTTGCGACCAAATCCACGTGAGGATCGTCGATTGGCTTTAGCATAATCCTTGTGCTAAAATGCCTTGCTTGTTCGAAGTAATCCTCAAAAAGGCATCGTAGAGCAAGCTTTCCAAATAACAAATTGTATGCTGGCTCCAACATTCTGCATTGTCTTACAAAAAATCCACATTAGAATCAACTACTTCACAGCCACAGGAATTCATCACCTTCTAGGAAATAGACAGAAATACGAATGAATGTGGACCAACAAAACATATATGAGAATCCCCAAACATAACTGGTCATGGATTTTAGACAAAGACTTGGATTGACTCATTCGCGCTCAAGTCAAGTCGTGAATCGCCCAAGTAGGAGGGGTGTATCAGTCTGACTGGCCCAAGTTGGGGATGACCCATGGTACCAAGCTGGATCAGGTAGTGCTGAATCTGAGTCAACTCATCCAAGTCGTGCCCGACTCGGTCAAGTCTTAAAACCATGAAAATTGTATGATTTTGTGTCCATCAAGGACATACAAGTATACAATTCTATCATGACATAAGAGAAACATACGCCTCGTACATGGGCATGAGATCCATGCCATTAATCAGCTGAGCCCGGCAGCGGTTGGTCTGTAGCTTAATAACCACACTGATCGGACATTTCCAACCCTTCCAAATAGTGTTTCCACCCTTTGAGTGTCAATTGGGCCTATAATCTTACTTTCTTGCCTTAAGTGCCCATCTGCAGGCTGCCAATTGGATGGTAGGATCATTCATTTAGTGTAATTAATAAAACCACAGATCCTTGATAGTAGCACCCAGCTGAAGAACAGTCTAGTCCAGATCCGTCTGCACACCCATGTTCACGGTTCTTGGATGTCAGACATGGAGCTTCGATCCACAAATGATGCGGTAGCTGGGAGAAAATGATTGCTTAGATCTTTTGGTGTTCGTTCACTACATTACTTTCATGCACAATTTTCTAACGATAAACCATCATCATCATCAAAGCCTTATTCTAACTAATTGGGGTCAGCTAATTGAAACTATTCTGATAACAAAAAGACCGCATTTTTGTCAATCAATAGAAAGAGAATTCATGAAAAAGAAAAAGATGCAAGAACCCAAGTTGGGAAAATTGAAAAACAAAGAAATCCGATAGAACAGCATTAGATTTTCCACGACAAGCTGAAAAACCAACATGGGTTCTTCGTTAGAAAACCAACAGGATGCAATGAAATGAGAAAATATGGAAATCCAAGAAATGTGGGCGTTAATCAAGAAAACCCAATATGAAGAAAAATAAAAATTGAGTAGGAATTGGAGAAGGAATAGTAATCTAATGAGATGGGGCATGGATTTTCAATGACAATGCGAAAACCGCACATGGGTTCTTCCATTTGAAATAATAAGAACGACCCAAAACGAGGAAAGGATTGAAACTAAGAGAGAAGGTAGAAAATAAAAGGGGATTATCGGAGAGAGAGAGAGAGAGAGAGAGAGAGAGAGAGAGAGAGAGAGAGAGAGAGACCTGGTACGAGCAGTAAGAGGAGGGAAATCGAACAGAGGCGGCACCAATACCATTGGTGGTGGTGGTTCCTTGTCGAACAAGTTCCCCATCTCTCTCTCTCTCTCTCTCTCTCTCTCTCTCTCTCTCGTTTGGATTCCCGAGAGGATGGAACTGAAAGCCGAGAAGTCTCTCTCCTCCTCCCTCGCTTTTCTCTCTTTCGAAGACACGTTCAAAAGGACGTTGGCAGATGCGAGCGAGAAATGAAGAGGCCATCCAGTCGCCGTGCCAAATTCGCACACGCGTCACGGATCCTTGCCGCTCACAAACTGGGCCCACAGAACAGACCCAGCTAGCTGACCTCAAAGCTCTGTGGACCCACCATGGTGTATGTGTTTTATCCATACCATCCATCCGTTTTTCCAGCTCATTTCAGGGCATAAGCCAAAAAATGAGGCAGATACAACTTTCAAGTGGACCACACCGCAGGAAACAGTGGGTATTGAACGCTTACCGTTGAAAACTTCTTGGGAACCCACCGCAATATTTATCTGCCATCCAACCTGTTTATAAAGTCACGTAAATTGGATGAAGAGAAAACACAGATATCAGCTCGACCTAAAACTTCGGTGGCCCCTAAGAAGTTATCAATGGTAAGCTTTCAATATCCACTTATTCCTTTGATTTGGTCCACTTAAATTTGGATAACCTTTAATTCTGAACTCGTAACTTAAAATGAGCGGGCAAATGGATGGACGGAGTGGTTAAAACACATACATCATGGTGGGGCTCACAGAGCTTTGACAGCAGCTAGCTGGCTGGTGTTGGGGTCACCAGCCGAACCGCGTGGAAAAAAGAACAAAAGAAAAAAAGAGGCCGGGCTCACTATAAAAGTAGTTATCTGATACTCGGTCTGCCTACGCCGCTTGATACGCTGGCACTCAGAAATGGTACGCACCGCTTTAACTCAAAATCTAGGACTAGATTGTGCACCCACTGGCGCCCTGTCAAAAGCCCAATATCTGATTGGTTGAACCATCATAACCTCTGAATCCTGGACTTGTTTATGGAACAGGATGGATGAATTTTAAAATTTTTAACCGTCTAATAAATGTCCACCAATCTAATAACAGATAATCTAATAAGCTTAACTTTTGATCCGTGATACATCTGTACTAGGTACCATAATTTGGACGGCTTAATTTGACTAATTTTATACCATGTTTGCAATTTCAAAGTGCCTGTGTATCATCCATCAGACGCTGCCAGATTAACAAAGTTCTTTCATTCTCGTATTAAACCGTACAAATCATGAGATAGACCACCTTCATCTCTCTAATCTCTGTTAAAAAAGAGAGCTGCGCTCCTTCGATGGTTACACACCGTCATTTTACAATGTGGTGACTCATCTCCTTACACTGAGGCGCTTTTATTTTTTTTAAAAACACCCACGCCCACATTTCATGGGGACCCGATCCATGATCTTTAAACAGAGCCTTACTACTACTGAGCAATGGAGCTGGACCTACATTGAAGAGTGGCTTATGGCTATCTGGACCACTCGAATTGTCGGTCATATTGTGGATGGAGCATATCTCTAAAACTACACCGACCTAGCCGTTCTAACCATCTAATTGACAGGCATCAAACTTAATGTGAAAAGTAAAACAGTGAGCGGGCCTGTTTGGCCGGGCGGATTAAGAGGGATTAGGAGAGATGGGATGGTAAAATTCCAGGATATGCTAAATGAGCCAAACAGACCCGCTGAACTTGTCCCGGGATATAGCAAACCCATGGATCTTAAACCAATCCACGGACATCACCATCATTACCTTAAAATTGATCCCATCCCTCCTAATCCCGTTCAATCATACCTGGGGCATGTTTGGCTGGACGGATTGGAAGGGAAAATCCTGGGATATGCCAGGCGTGACAAACAGACTCGGTGAACTTATCCCGGGATATAGCAATCCCATGGATCTTAAACCAATTCACTGACACCGCCATCATTACCTTAAAATTCATCCGATCCCTCCTAATCCCATGGGATCCGTCCGGCCAAACAGGCCCTAAAATTTTGGGGGAGGGGGGAATGCCTTTTTGCGCTACCTTAGAGGGTGGCATGGGTAAACAAAGATGTCGCTGATGATACTCCTAAACAATTTAATTATAGGTTAAATCACTAAAATCAAGGGCTGGGGTAAAATGCAAGTCGCTTGTTTGTGGCCCACATTAGGCTCCGATTTTCAATTTTTTGATAACTTATCTATATATCCAATAGACTTATTACCATTATCCTATCAGTCCAATTCTTCCCACTTACTACCATCCAATCAGAACATTTGGATTTCAATGCATTTTATTTACTCTCATTCAAACACAACTAAGTCATCTACACTTGAAAATGGGAGTAAGTGTGAAATGGATTCTATTTACCTTTATTTAGAAGCTCCCAAATGACCCCCTTAAATGTCATGCATGCATTTGAACTGTCCTCCAAAAATTTAAAAATGGTGGTAGCCCTTTCTTCTCCTCTCTCCCATCATCTACAAACGGTGGGAACGAAGAGAGGTGAATGTGTTAGATTGTATGCTGCTCATTCAACCATTGTGTCTGACACTTGTATATATTTATTTATTGGATTGTATTTTGATTTTTTGAAGTTCAAGTTTATATATATGGTTGTGATTGTTTTAGGATGATGTATGCACGTATATATCTAAATTAGTCTTTAAGATGAGGTATGGCCAATGTTTGTTTATTAAAAGTTGAGTTCGCTTCTCGCACAATGTAGATCATTATGTAGGAATGCAAAGCAAGAGTTTTGCATATTGAGATGCAAGTACATATGAGATGTATCTCTGCTATAATTTATGAGATGATTAGGATAAGATCTCATATGGATCAATACTATCGGCTTTGTACCTAGTCAAAACTTTATTTTATTTTTTGAAGACACAGGGTGTCCCCATCTCTTTTTTGAAATGAGACTAATCCTTGTTGATACAGGCAATCACCCATAAAAACGTGTTTTGGGTAAAGCCAAAGAGGGGAATCGAACCCTCACCTATAGGGAGCAAACCTACGGTGAAGACCATTCACCTAAAACTCATTGGGTAATACCTAGTCAATTTGTGTAAGCCGATATGCTACAACAGGGATGGATCATTGGTTGATCGGCTGGATCTCACGTGATGATCACACATATGATAAATGCCTGATTATATACAATGTGTAAATTTAGCCGCATATATTACGAAACCATTTACTCATAAGCTATGAATTGATTTCAATGAAATCGTTGTTCAAGTGTGTTGGTTCCATAAGTAACTCTTTATGTCCTTGTCACTTTACACTAGGTAGTAAGGTGGTGATGAGGTGACTTTGCTCTGGTGTGCATTCTTAAAGCTATAAGTATAAATTCAAATGGGTTTGAAGCATGCTAGGAAAGAGGCATGGATGATCACAGGGTGGTGGTGATGCACATGAGACACTCATCTAAGGCAGCGTATCGAATGGATGATTGAATTTTCTTGCAAACTAGTTTTAGAAAAATAAAAATATTATTATATTAATATTTTAATGGGTTTTGATAGATCAAGTTGGCAAAGACAAGGCACGTTCTATCTCAAAAGAAGATAAGTGTACATTATGATTGGAACATTGGGATTTGTGCATATATACATGTGGAATCAAACACATTCGATCAAGTGTGATCAGATCAACAGTTAAGGATAAGCAGTTGGAGATAGGGACAGTGTTTCTAGTCCTCTCATGGATTAAGTACGATGTCATCTCGTATAGAAGATTATAGTCTTAGATGTCTTACATGGAATCTACTTGACCAGAGGGTGTAGATTGGGTTTTAGGAGGGAACGTGGTAATTCGGTAATACTTCATTACCAACATAACTTACAAGATATCAAAGTTAATTTGTAATTGCGATTTCTTTAAAATTGAGGTATATAAATATAAATATAAGGCCTTGGTTTGAGATAGTTCTCTTTCTCCTCTCCATTCCTAGCCGTAGAGAAATCCTAATCCACTAAATCTAGAGATTTTATAGTGTGTACAATGTCCTCTTCCTTGGTTGAGAATCTACTCTGGTGGGCTTCCTTCATCTCCATCAACATTTTCGTGTAGCGGAGAAGATGATCATAGTTGAGTATTCAAGGTAATTTTACACCTACAAAATTTAAAATTGGCATTTTTTTTTTCACTTACAAAAGTTGTCGTAAGAATTTTGAAGGCAACTAATTGAAATCATTTAGTGGTGAATTCAGGAAAAAATCTGAAAATTCTTTTTTCTTTTTTTCCTCTTTGTTGATATTTCAGAAAATAAGGCACAAGTCATAAATAATTCAAGTATTCAATAATTCGCAAATTAGTCTAAGAGGAGTAACTTCATAGGTAGACTACTTCATATCATCGTCGTTTTGGGTCAACTAAAAGAATCCTTTTTTGTCAATCAAATATCTAACGTAAGACTCCTCATCACAGTAGACTACACATCTGCTTCGGAAAATTTTGGGCCATGGCCATCAAAGCTACGGGTTTTAGGGCAGTCATGCATCACGTGTCCTTTAAGAAGAACCAACACGAAACAGCTATTTGAAATCTTCATCAGCTTCTTCATCTTCCATTATGGTATTGGAGGAACTTCATACACTCCATCGCAGCATCACATTGTCATCATAGTCATTCTCGGTCAGCTTCATGAATCCTATTTGTCAATCATATTCGAAAAAAGACTTCTCATCACCATAGGCTACAAATCTGCTTAAAGAATTTTTAGGCTACAGGCACCAATGCTACCATTTCTAGGACTCTCATGCACCACATGCTCTTCTAGAGAAAAAAACCAACATGAAACATCTCTTTGAATTCTTCATCATCATCTTAATCCTCCATTCTGGCATTGGAGGAACTTCAAAGGCTCCACCATATCATTGTCATCATAGCCATTTTGGGTCAGCTTGACAAATCCTATTTTGCCAACCATATTCGAAACAGGACTTCTCATTGCCATCCACTACACATCTGCTTCAAGAACTTTTGGCCTACAGGCACCAACCCTACCATTTCTAGGACTCATGCATCACATGAGTCCTTCTAGAAGAACCAACATCAAATAGTTATTTGAATTCCTCATCAGCTTCTTCGTTTTTCCATTCTGGCAGTGGGCAGAACTATCGCCTTGTAGATTTGCTCATTCTTGTAAATGTCCTCATACCTTTGGCTGATACATATAAGCTTGTATTACCCAGGCACATTATTGCAACATGATACAATCTCTTGTCCCTTTTTCTTGGATGTACCGACCCATGTTGTACAAATGTAGATGCCAAATGCAAATTGGCAAGTGGAAAATGCACGCAGAGGCCCCCTTGGTGAATGCTTCCAATTCCAAAAACCAGGCCTCTCTACTCATCTAGTGGGCCACAAAAGGAGCTGAATGTGAACCATGTGAAATTCTTAAGCCGATGAGACTGATCACACCTGATCAGGGAAATTTTCTAGTACATATCATTTAACCGTCCATTTTTTTCATGTGTGGCCCACCCAAAGATTCGAGCACATTCACTACAGCCAGCTAGAAAGAACGGTCCAGATCTCACATGTGTGCGGAATTGGCATGTGAGGGGTGCTTGTGTTTGTTCTGAGACCATCCTTTGCAAGTTCACATTCCTTGGCCTAAGCAAGCACAGGTCCTGCAGCAATTATTGATACCAATAGGCTGGTTTCCAACAACTTATAATGGAAGATCACTTCTCTCGGTAGCTTTGTCATGTCCTTTGCTTGCCGAATGTATCTATGGGCTGTATCCTTCCTCTTTGATCTTTTCTGTCAATCTTTCAAGGACGGAATATATGTCCTCTGATTGAGAATGTGAGCTATCACCAGCAAGGAATACATGAACCTCATTATTCACTTCAATCCAACTGCACCCAGGCCTTTTCTTCAGGCCTTTGTCTTTCATGCCTGCTCTAATCCTTGAAACATTGTCCCATTCCCCAAAATCTTCATACAGATTAGACAGGAGCACGTGGTATCCAGTATTTCTTGCATTGAATCTGAAAATTTGGCTCGCCACTTGTTCTGCTAACAGTTTATCCCCATGGATTTTGCAAGACCCGAGCAATGAACCCCAGACATAGGCATCAGGCTCACAAGGCATGTGCATGATCAGATCATATGCTCCATCTAGATGGCCCGCTCGGCCCAACAGATCTACCATGCAAGTATACTGTTCGAGTGTTGGGAGAATCCCATATTCATCACTCATGCTTCTAAAATGTTGCCATCCTTCATTCACCCTCCCTGTATGGCTGCATGCAGAAAGAACAGAAGTATATGTTATGTGGTCAGGCTTCATGCCCACGGCTTTCATCTCATGGAACAATGCAAACACTTCATCTGTACAGCCATGCATTCCAAGCACAGATATCATCGAATTCCATGAAATTTCATCCTTTTCAGGCATCTTCCGGAACAAATAAAGGGCACTGTTTATATCCCCACATCGAGCATAAGTAGCTAGAAGAGAATTGCTAACAGGAACATTCAATTCCAAATCGTTTCGTAAAATGTAACAATGGATCTGTTTACAAAGGACAAATGCCGATAGCCGTGAACAGACAGTGAGAATGCATGCAATAGTTACGGTATTGGGTCTCACATGTTCAAGCTGCATATCTCGAAATCCCATCAGAGCATTGTCTGTATAATCATTCCGAGTATACCCAGATATCAAAGCATTCCATGCCACCACATCCCTCTTTGGTAATCTAAGCAACACCTTTCGAGCAGACCCAATATCTCCGCACTTTGCATACATATCAGTCAGCGCACCACCTACAAAAACATTGGAATCAAATCCCATTTTGATTAAAAATCCGTGGATTTCCATGCCATTGAGCTTAAGGGTCATGGATGAACATGCTCGAAGAACAGAAATAACAGTGAGAAAATCTGCTCTGCCTCCTACAGAAATGAACTGAGAAAACAGTTCCAATGCCTTAGCAGGACGGGAATTTTGAGCACAACCAGAGATTATAGCACCCCACATAACAGAATTCTTATTCGGGAACTGTTTGAATATTTTCAGACCAGCTTCAACATTGCCACACTTAAAATACATGTCCAAAACCGCTGTTTCAACCCTTGCATCATTCTGCAACCCATTAGTGATAAGGTAGCCATGGATTTGCCGTCCAACTTCAAGATCTGATAAATGTGAACACGATACTAGAATGGATACCATTGTTGAGAAATCAGATTCTACGCCCAATACCAGCATTTTGTGAAACAATATCAATGCCTTGACTGGACACCTGTTGTAAACATAACCTGAAATCATTGCATTCCAAGCAACCGTATTACTTCCTATCCTTGTTCTTGTGAAAGCGTGCTCCGCATTCGTTAAATCCCCACATTTCATGTACATATCAACAATCCCACTGATCAAAGCAACATTGGAATCCAACCCAATTTTCACAACAAAGGCATGTATCTCCCGCCCAGTAGCCAAAGAGCCACAAGAAGCACACGCCGACAGAGCTGAAAGACAAGTGACCCGATTCGGCTTCATGCCCGAATCTTGCATCTGAGAAAAAAATTTCAGGGCTGCCAAAGGCCTCATTGATCGGTTAAAACCCGATATCATTATATTCCAGGAGACTGTATCTAGTTCAGGCATTCTATCAAACATGTCCACTGCATCCTCAACCGCGCCACATTCCCAATACATCGCGATCAAGGAATTATGGATGTAAACATCCTTCGCAGCCCCAATCTTTAAAACATGCCCATGAATCTGTTTTGCCCTTCCCAAATCCCGGAGCTTGCCAAACGCCTTGATCAAACACGGAAAACATGAGAACTCATCAGCCGGAACGCCAAAACTCAAAATTTCTAAATAAAGCCCAATTGCATCCTCGTACAATCCGATCTCAGTCCACTCTCTGATTACTGAACCCATTGAAGAAACATCCGCTACCAATGCCGGGTTCTTCAAAAACCCAAATTTCTTCGAATTCCCACCTTCGATGTCGAAAAATCTAGTATGTTTATTCAAGATCTCTGAATTCTTGAAATGGGTTTCTTCGAAATCTGATGATTTGCAGTTTGGTTGCATGGATTTGCCGATGATCAAAGATCTTTCGTATTTTACCAGCGATAGAGGGATTGAGGGTGGAAAGAGGTGATACTGCTTGCGGGACGGTGCAAAAGCCGTTACACTTTGTAGCGGTGTAAAAACCGACATTTCGGAAGGGTTATTCGGCACCTGATGCTCTAACCTGCCAGTTTTCATAGCCGAGGTACGGCCATAACGGCCAACGGCCAGAACCGTTGCGGGCGTCTGCTTTGCTTTGGAAGCAAATTGCGTCCGAACCCGAGTCGGACAGTAAGCCGTCCGACCAGAGCTCTTGTGGGGGCCATCGTGTGTATCTGTTTATCCACGCCGTCCATTCATTTTCTCGGATCATTTTAAGGTAGGAGCCCAAAAATGAACAGATCCAACTTCAGTGGTTCCTTAGGATCCACCGAAACTGCTTCCTTGGGTGTGATGCTTACATGACAGCTATTCCCTCCATTGTGTGGGGCTACCTCAAGTTCAACTGGAGCCCACAAATTAGCACTATCAGACATTCGAGTGGGCCACACCAAAGAAAATGAAAAAGTGAAAAATCACACCTAAAACCTTTATATATACATGGTGTGGCCCAATTAAGTTTTTGAATGGTCTGATTTTTCGGTGTCCCTGGGGCATCTAATGTTTATATGGCACATACACAACATGATGTATGTTTTGTATCCACACCTTCCATCGATTTGAAGAGATCATTTTAGGCAATATCCAAAAGACTAAGTTAAATCCAAAGCTCCAGTGGACCCCAGCACAGAAAACAGTGGAGACAGTGACGTCCACCATTAAAAACTTCTAAAGGCCACAAAAGTTATAGATCAAGCTGATATTTGTGTTTTCCCTTATTTAATGTCTTTTTAAACTTTTGAACAGGTTGGATTTCAAATAAACATTATGGTGGGCCTTTGGATAGTTTCAACGGTGTGAATCACTCTCCCTACTGTTTTCTTTGGTAGGGTCTACTACAGATTTTTATCTGACTCATCCGTTGGATCATGCCCTAAACTGATATCTCAAAATGGATGGACGGTGTGGATACAACATATACATTATAATGGGGCCCATAGAACTTGGTGACGTCACTTCATTAGCCAACTGGCTACTCAACAGCGTCCGATTTTTGGGCCACACATCGCGTTGAGAGAGAGAGACAGAGAGATTCCTAAGGAGGAAATCTTCTTCTCCTCAAATCTTTATTAATGAGGAAATCTTCTTCTTCTCAGATCTTTACTAAGGCCTTCATCTCCTCAATTCTTCTTAAGACGACAAAAAGTAAAACTAGATAAAATACTACGATAACTGAAAACAACTTCATTACATCTAGACTTGCCAAAAAGTAAAATAAAAACATGCACGCTTCAATGAAAATGACAAACCCGGTGGAAAACTAGATAAAATTTAGTAAATTAACCCTCGCACAATTAGTTCGAATCTCGCCTTGGGTCCCAGTGAGTGGGCTCAAGTTTCCCATCTTCACCATCGCATTGGCGAAATCCGTCGAGAACGCAGTGGCATTGTTGCTGTATGTTGTTACAATAGAATCAGTGGACCCACCATTAAACAACACCTGATCAGAGCTAAGTAATCCCCTTCGATTGAGCAGCTCCTGATAGTAGTTGTTATCAAAGCGGTTTGGGGTCTGGGGATCTAGTGGGGCCAGGTTGCCGTCGCCATTTCCGGCAGCTCTAGGGCAGGTGGCCCGCCGGGAGGTTGCAAAGGCAGCGTCGATGTTGGTGGCATTGTAGATCCGGTCCCTGAATTTGTCACACCTAGCCTGGCCTACCGTGTGTGCGCCGGACAATGCGACCATCTCCCTCGCAGTAAACCCCTTGTTGCTAAATAGCTGAATGAGTGTATTAAGGTCATGGAAGAATGCCGGAAGATCGCTGTTTGCTCTATCTCTGCTTGCAGTTCTTGCATCTCTCCTCCCCACTAGGACTGAGTAAGTTGGCCCACCAAGCTGTGGTAAGAGAAAGATGAGATTAATTAATTAGCAAAATATAGGTTTTTATCAGGGAGAATGTCTCACACACAAGTAGTTGTAGGTGAGAAGTTCATGCAAATAGCTTTGTGTGGGGCCCATCAGATATCTCAAGCCAATCCGATCATTAGGTGGGCCACATCACATGAAACAATTGACAACCACCCAGAAACCTCCAACTTCAGATGGTGGCCCACCTGATGGTTATTGGCATGATTTTTGTAGTACCTTATGTTATGGTGAGGCGACGGACCACACATCACAGTATGGGCCCTAGACACAGCTAGTTTCATGATTTGTATACATACAACTAGTTGTACATGAGATTTCTCTGTGTTGACTATGCAAGACCCTAGTCATTCATCTGCTGGGACCTACTATGTATAAGGCAGATCTTGTCATCAAGTGGGCCATGTATGCAAATAGTGGAATACATAAGAAAGATGATGAAAGGTCCTTATGTAAGGTGGACGACTTGATGACTGTACTAGCCTGTTTTTTAGCCAATTTATATGGCAGGTTCTAATGGATGAATGGTCCCAATCTCAAATTGACACGTTCAATTCAGGTGACGCCTTTCGCCAGTAACCACAGCATTAACATGCATGCATGCATATACATGATGTTGTATTTTAAATTATTTTAAAATAATTTAGTGTTTCAAAATATCCGTTAGGACGGACCATGGTGTGGCCACCATGCATAATACGGATGTGTCTTTTCACTAAAAGGTTATATCCTTTCAATTTTTGTTTTCAAAAGTTATATCTTTTGAAGCTAAAACGCACCACTTGGGGATGTCACAACCCTTTTTTCTTCATAAAGGTTATACATAGACCTTCTTCATTTGTTTTATATATATTAAGAAAAAGTTTGTTTTTATGTCTTTTAAGTGTTTTCTAGTTCGGGTTATAACTACAAAGTGGTTCGCACAAATTACGATGAGTGTTTAAACCAGTCATAGTTGTTGTATAGTCGACAGTTCTAAAAACCTTTATGAAAGGGTGTCTTCACAAAGTCGAGTGACTCATATACGCTTCGACTTTTTATAAAGAGTTTTTTCTTTTTCTCAATTTAAATTTATTTTATTTAAATATCAAGCTCCATATACCAACAATATAAATCGAATTTGTTTGAAAAACTATTTAGTTATGGTTATCTATTTATGGAATAATATATATATATTTGTATATGATATAATCTAGAGTTGGCGTATCCCATCTAATGGTCAAGATCTTGTAGAACTTGTTATGTAAGTTTTTGGACCATATGTATAAAAATACAATTTGATCAGAAGGTTTTTAGATCTTGATATCTATAAATGAGAATGATTAGACTATGATCAAACATATAAGAGTAGAGCTGGGCAAAATGGGCCCGATCCGGTGGATCCGACCCAGGCATCCGATCCTACCACTGAACAGGCAACCAGTCTGTTTTGTTGTATCAGGTAGCCTCATCAGAAATATTTTGGGACGAGTTAAAGCCCTGATTGCACTTGGGAATGTTGTCCAATGGGAGGAGTAGTTCTTATTGATTTTTCTATTTTTTCCCGTGGTAGTCGAGCTTTGATGCATCAATTTTGGTTTCAACCATTAAAATGATATGCAAAAACGAATCGACGTGGATTTATTAAACCGATAAAATTTTTTCATTTTCTCAATTTAAATTTATTTTATTTAAATAGTTTTTCAAACTCGGACATATACCAACACGATTCAAAGGATATGTTAAATCAATGATGTATTTAATTTGTTTGAAAAACTATTTAAGAGTTATGGACCACACCACAAATAGAAGCAGAGAATGATTTTCACCGTTAAATAATTTTTGGTTGGAATAACCTGTCTTATTTTTAAAGCCCACACCAAATGATGGACGGTTTGGATATAACCATGACTCATATAATCTAGAGTTGACGTATCCCATCTAATGGTCAAGATCTTGTAGATACTTGTTATGTAAGTTCTTTGGACCATATGTATAAAAGTGAACATATGCATCGACTGATCAGAATGGTTAGAGTACTTTAGATCTTGATATCTATAAATGAGAATGATTAGACTATGATCAAACATATAAGAGGTCTAGATTCCCGAACAATTGGCCGGGTTCATTGTAACCCCCGTTAGCACAGATTATGATCCTCAAGTTGTCAGATGGGTCGAGCTAAGCTATAACCTACGTATGGTTCATATGTCCCAAAGACATATCATTCTATCACACACATGTAAAATCTAAGAAATTTATAGTGCCTACCTCTTGGATAATGTTAGGCCCTGTTCACTCATAAGAAAGTCTGCATTTAGTAGATTTTCTCAAAATCATGATATGGCATTAAGGAGCATTTCTTTTTAGATCTCAAAATTTGTGATTTATTTTCTCATAGCTTGAGCCAACGTAACCTTTACATGAAAATAAATCAAATTGTTGAACTATACTGAGTAGGATATACACTAATCTCAACATTCATGTACAATAAGATCAACCCAAAATGCATTTCAAAATAAGATTTTGTGTTGGGATTCCCATCATATTAGGAATTCTTCTTTGTAGACCACCATGCATGGTTAAAAAGAAAACTTTGAAAAAAAAATGTGAAAGAAACTTAAAAATGCAATCTTCCAAAGTATCTTCTAAAATGGGTCTAATAGGTCGATGGTGTAGTCACTATCTCATAAGTCTGCTAGTTGCTCACATGCGGATGGGTAATGTTCATTGTACGACCAATCGGTTGATGGATCTAAATCCGTCATGTATGTGCAAAAAAAAATTAATAAAATTATTAGTATTGGAAAATGTAGTTGTTAATTATTTCTTCCCTTCATTTTCAAATTGGTGCAACCCTTAAGGGTTCTAACAAAGAGCATCTAGTGGTTATAACAGTTCTATATGAAGTTGACATGTTGCATGAGAGAAAACGACATTCCGATGACCCTTGATCTAGTCCACTGATTTGATGGACCTCACATGGGAACAAAATCGCCAAATATGGAAAGACTTGAATGTCCCAATAATGAGATTTCTTAGACAATCTCATTAAATAAATAAATAAATAGGTGAAAATGGCTAAAATTCAAAGGGGTGTTAAAAAAAGTAATAATGAACTGATACTCTAATCACTTGTTCAACAGAAATAAAGTGGACGGTTAGAATCATCTATCCTAATTGCTCATGGGTTTATACTCTTATGAGTTTCCTCTCCTAGGCAACATTTTAATACTTTAATAGATCACTATGTTCATACACATCCAATTTATAATTCTATATGATATGTCTTTGGACAATCTAATCCGGGCCCAATTTTGATGATCAAGACAATTCAGTTAATGTGACGGACCATGTATAATGTGTCACCAAAATATTCTTCCATTGGACAATTTTACATGTCTAACTTATAAACTGCAAGTGGATGGTTTACTGTCTACTTTATGATAGGAGATTTTAGGAAGATATTTGATGGCGACTGATGGTGGGTAGCACAAGAGTGCATGGTCTGAATTGTGAAAAAATGGGGCCTACTATATCACTGGTGCTAGAACAAATATAACATATCATTTTGATTAAGTGCATGTTAAGGAGTTGATTTTTGTGTGATTGATGTGCATAGAATGAATAGCTATATTGATGTTGATCTTTAGAAATGCAATAGAATGCACGGTTACATACTAAGGCGTCACTGTACACATATTTGTAACATAAGTAGTTCATTAATGGGTCCTTCTTTGTATTTATAGTGACCTAAAAATTAAGTTGTAATATGAACCAACCACTGGTATGAATGACCTTTATAATAATGAGTGCACATAAGGAATAAATGAATATGCTATATTAAACTTGATCAAATCAGTGGCCAAATCTATCAAACTATGGGCCCACTAATTACTATATATCTATAGACAACGCACATTATTCATTTTATATCATTCATGTATTTTGTGGCCTTTGATTCACCTTATGTGGATTGATGATTGAAATGTTCGAGTCTTGTATTCATGTGTTACATGTACAAAATATATTCTTCCCATTATAATATGAAACATTAAACAATGTATGACTCTTGATACATAGACACTCAGAAACTGTACATATGTGAAAAAGATCTCATTTATAAAGATTTTAAATTGTGGAGGTTATGTACTTAGATGCACTACAATGTTCCAAAGTTATAGATCCATACAAATATTATATTGGTCCATGTGGGATGATTGGGCTGGTATATTTTTAAAATATTACCTTTTGCAGGCCTAATAGATGAAAGGTCTAGATCTTGCATATGTATTACTTTTATGAATTTTAAGTACTTGATAACTCACATTATATGAATGCTTGTCTCTCTTGAGTTTCACTTACCATGAAGTAAATGGTGACTTGAGTTTCTCAAGTGGACTAATAATGAATGTGTCTTAATTCAATGTTAATTCTGACTTACATTTTATTATGTAGAAAGTGATATTATAAAATATTGAGTCTAATAACAGAATAACCGTCGGCACATATCACTTAACTGTTTGACACACTGACGAGTGCACATGCCTAACTTATGAGACAAGTTACATTCACTTTTAGCATCGTTCACAATACTTTCTAGATAATATTACCTGCTTAGAAACGCGGAGGAAATATTATTTTTCGTCCGATCATGTGTCAACTTAGAACACCTGTTAGATCCAATTAATTCATAAGATAGTTCTTACGAAAGATTTCTCTTGATTCTGCTTGGTTAATGGGTTTATCAGGTGGGCCATAGATATATCTATCGAGGCTAAATATAAAATTGTAGGGGTCCACTTGGATGCATTTAAATAAACCACTTAATCTATGGAATATAAGTTTAGTCAATAAGTATTTGATAAATCGGTTGACATATACAAAATTGAAGATTTGCACTAAGGAAATTATATGTTGAATGTTTTGAATCAATATACACATGTTTTATGTTCATATGTATATCTTTGAGATAAAGTGTTTTTAATTAAACATATTGTACGTTTTAATGATCAAATTGGTAGCCATCAAATGAATGGTAAAAAGAATATTGTTAGTGGTCTGAATTCATAAGATGATTGTTGGATCAATGAGATTTTTAAGCTATATTCTATTCTTATTAGAGGCTAGATTTGGACATTTAAGATTGGTATTCATATGAGACTATAAATTTATGTAATGAACTGTGTTGTTTTACCATCAACAAATGTATATAATAGTCAAACTTATGCACCTATGGAGCCCATTGTTCAATCCCTTGATCAAGATATTTGATAATGAACTTGGACATTTCTCCTCCATATTCAGTTGCCATATATCCATTGATTGTATTGAATTCTAATCACTAATTAATAAATTGGTCAACCTTTCATGTGTTAAGGAACATGTGATAACATGATGATGTTGCAATATGATTACATGAAGGTTATACTTTATTTTAATTTAGTTGTCTATGCATGACAGATTACTCCGGCCTTTTTGTATTGCAGATACAATAAGTTCGATTGACTTTACTACTAGTTGGTTGAATGGTGGGCTGGTGAAGTTGCTTGAATGGTAAAAGTACATTCAAGGCTAAGAAAGTCGGTTGTATTCAGAGTCGGTATCTTTTGCTTGATGGAATCGTAATTTTCTGTGAGGTTAAAAATAAGTTTGGTATGCGCTGGCTTGAGGTATGAATAGTCAAAGAGGATGCGGTTGACTACCGAAGACTTGACTGAGCAAAACGCAGAGACTCGTTTCTAATTAGCTAGTTGGTGAGACAATAGCTTGTCAATACGATGATCCCTAGCTGATCTGAAAGGATAATTAGCCACAATGGGACTAAGACATGACCAAACTCATATGAGAGGTAACAATGGTAAATTTTTGTAATAGGCGAAAGCCTGACGAAGCAAAGATGGGTGGAGGTAAAAGGCCTATGGGTTATAAATCCGCTGACCAAGCAACTATCTAAAAGATTAGTCAATGATACATCGAAGGAAATGAGGCTGAGCCTAATATATGAGCTACCAATGTTGGCAACCCAACCTATACAAGTAGAGATCCTATTAGATGAGTTCAATGGGTAAAAACAAGACACGAGGTAGACGATTGTACTAATGTAAATGAGCCCCTTCTATGGTGTACAGTGCGAACAGTAATGAAGAATGATGAATTTTTGAACTCTTAATAAATCCATAGCCATATATTTGGTGGTGTACCCAATTGTTGCGTACACTTGATGGAATTCACTTATATGGGTGTGGAGGTGGAGACCGCTTCCTATGAGAATCTAGGTGAATTCTTTAGAGCACTTATGAAATCCAGGTAATAGTGTATGGCCGAAACGCACCGAACCACAGAATCACTTGTAGCGGAAAAGTTGTGTAAGTGGCATGTACTTGCGATCTATATCAAAAGGAATCAGGTTCAAGACTATGGTGTCACCTGATTCCTGTAGACCTGTCATGTTTACTCTAATGTCAGTTCAAGTCTATGGTAACACCGACACTATTGCACAACTCTTTCATTTTAACCCGAAATATCAAAAATTTTGAAACATGTGGAGGATTGTTGTATTTTAAATTATTTTAAAATAATTTAGTGTTTCAAAATATCCGTTGGGACGGACCATGGCTGTGGCCATAGGTGTGCATGTACTCTACGGATATGTCTTTTCACTGAAAGGTTATATCCTTTCAATTTTTGTTTTGAAAAGTTATGTCTTTTGAAGCCTAAGGGTCGTACCACTTGAGTTTAAACCCAATAGTCACAACCCTTTGTGAAAGGGTGTCTTCACAAAGTCTATAAATAGACTTTCTCTTATCTGTTATATATATATATATATATATATATATATATATATATATATATATATATATATATATATATATATAATAAGAAAAAGTTTGTTTTATATTAAAAGTACGGTTTAAGTGTTTTCTAGTTCGGGTTAAGACTATAAAGTGGTTCGAGCCCATGTACAGTGAGTGCACCGTTAGGATTGGGTCATAGTCGTTGTATCCTAGAGGTTGATTGCTCTAGAAACCTGTTGTACTTGGGATGCTGTCTAAGGGGAGCAAATTCAATTTCAAGCCGAATTACTCATGTCACGCATAGGCTTCTATAAACTAATAAATTTTCTCTTTTTCTCAATTTTAATTTATTTTATTTAAATAGTTTTTCAACCTCCATATACCAACACATGAGTGCAATGAGATTGTAATAGTACTCACTGCGACGATGGAGTCACGAGCAGCAATGGCTAAGATGTCAGCACAGGACACAACTACACGGCCGCATGCTCGATCGACTTGTGTCTTTATGGTATCGATCACATTGAATCCTCTGATTGAGTTATTATTAGGTGCAGCAGTTTGCTCTCCCACGAATAATCCAGTATCAGCGAGAAGAACCCCTCCATCGCAACCCTGTAAGAGCAAGCAAGATGCAATTAGATGGGGAGGGAGAGAAGCTTTTAGTTGACAAATATAAAGTCCTTAAGCTGTTAGTTGACAAATATAGTCCATGGTTGGTGATCCAGACCGTTGATCTGATTGTATTCATCTTTCAATCATCACCCTAGAAAAATATAGGAACGACAGTAAAAATTAAAGGGCCAACGTTTGATGGGTAAGTTTCTTCTATCTAGGAGATTTTGCAGCATTGCAGACACATTGGATCGACAGTCTAGATCACTGATTGATGGAATCCACCATTAGTATGTTTCCTAAGAAAAAGGACCCAAAAATTACTCTCTGACTAGAAGAACTAGTGGGTGAAACTCACATTAACAAAGCAGTCGTGGAAGAACAACCGAAAGAGAGACGCTCCCATGCGGGGCTCAGTATTGATAGCGGACTGCACCGCGGCCCTGACGGTATCGAAGACAGAAGGACAGGTGTTTGCGTAGAAGGAGGCTGAGAGTTGTGCTGATACAGGAGATGATATGGCCATGATCATCATAATCAAGAGGCCCACACAGAGACTGGATTGAGTAACACCAGCCATTGTTAGAAAGAATGGAGAAACGATGCTACGATGAACTCTCTCTCTCTCTCTCTCTCTCTCGTTAGATGAAGGCTTTTGAATGAATTTTTCGGAAGAGAGCTGCGGTTTATAAAGGATGAAAGGCTAGGATCTTCCCATGTTGACCCTTTCAAAGATTGGGATGAACGTTTGACAAGTAAACCCACTCGCGCGGCTTCGGTGGACCCCCAGAAGTTGGCTGTGGGCCCACCATGATGTATGTGGCTTAAATCCACGCTGTCCATCAGTTTTGAAAGCTTATTTTAGGTAAGTAAGCAATAAATTAAGAAGATCCTAATATTATCTGGACCACACTATAGGAAATATTGGTGATTGAATCCCTTCCATTAAAAACTTCTTAGCGGGCTACCGTAATGTTTATTTTCCATCCAATTTATTTATATGGTCATAAATACTTGGATTAAGGGACCACAGAAATATCAACTTGATCGAAAATTATTTTGGTTCACAAGAAGTTTTTAATGGTCAATCACTAATTTTTCCTTTGGTGTGGTCCGTCTAAAATTTGGATCTAATTAAATTTTAGAATAATTCTCTAAAATGATATGTAAAAACAGAAGGACGGCATGGATTTAAGGAAAATATATTAAGATGGGGCCCGCAGCGAAGAATCCACCCACCTCCGTTAAGCTTAGGAATCACGGAAGCCACTACCCACTTAACAAAGTAAAAAAATTGACAGATGTTTGAGCAGCCTTCTCTTTTTTTTCCCTTTTATATTATTAAACTTTGATACTCTGGCAGTGTGAAACATGATACGCAGGCACTAAGAAATTATTTTAAAACTATGCAAGTGGCATGCAAATAATTCATTAAACAGTACAAATTACGTGTCCAATTATAGGTTATCAAGAAGGGAATATTATGCGTCTTTGATTAGCTGATTATCGGATACACTGGACAATTATTGGACGGTTTAAAATGAAAATATCCAATGGTCGTATTTCAACAAACAAGTGTCCACCAATTAGAGGTTAGAATTGTTCACCCAATCTTATTTTGGTACCGTGACTTATAATAACTGGTTCCACAGTCTAATGCGTTTAGTTAATCCGATGGATGCCGCGTGTACAAGATCTGAGCGTCTGTGTATCAAGAGCTACTCTTACAGAATATCAAATACCTAGTATACCTAGCAAACTCTGTGGGGCCCAAAATTGATGTATGATTATTATCCAGGCCGTTCATCTGTTTTTTCAGATCACTTTGGAGCATGATCCCAAAATTGAAGCATATCCAATGCTCGAGTGGACCGCACCCTAGGAAAAAAGTGGGGATAATGACGTCCACTGTTGAGACTTTCCTAGGGCCTGCAGTGACGTTTATTGTCTTCCAATCTATTCATGAGTCACACAGACATGGATGTTGGGAAAAAACAAATATCAGCTTGACCCAAAACTTGTGGCCTCAAGAAATTTTCAACAATAGGGATTCAAAACTATAGTGTGGTCCACTTGAGATTTTTGTATGCTTCAATATTGGGATCTTGTCCAAAAATGATCGGAAAAAATGGATGCATGGCGTGGATAAGATGCATACATCACAATGGGCCCACAAAGTTTACTCAGTGTACTGAGTTAACTCAGTACGCAATCCGCTCTCCAATGGGATACGTGAGTGTGTCCTGATGGGTCCGTTCAGTACAATTGGGGTCCATATATATATATGATCTGGACCATTGATCTTATGGGTCCCACAATGGATGGGGGATTCCCTAAAATTCTTACATGTTAGAAGATCCTACACTTGTAATCTTTGTCCTTCTTCCAGACCATTGGCGCCTTCTTCCCTTGGTCTTCTATTTGTCGATCAACTATTTGGGCCCGGGAGCTTTCAATCATGGGCATCTTTTAGTATCATCCGTCCAATGTGGACTAATCCGATCAATTTTCCTGATCATCAATCAACGGACGATGGTCCATTGAATGTGGACCACTGATCATTTCATCGTTTAACTTTGAAACTGCACATACATCAACATTGTTTCCTGTGATGTGGTCCACCTGAGATTTAGATCTACCTCATTTTTGGGTTCATACCTTAAAATGATATGAAAAAATGGATGAATGGCATAGATGAAACACATATATCATGGTGGTACCCACAGGGCACCGACCACGGGCTAGTGGTCACCTCCCGCTGTTTCCTTTGGTGTGGTCCACTTGAGCTTTGGATATACTTCAAATTTGGGACCAATCCCTAAAATGAGCTGGTAAAAAGGATGGACAGCGTGGATACGACACATATATCACAGTGGGCCCCACAGAGTTTACTCAGTACGCAATCAGCGTCCTGGTAATTAGTGTAGCTGTGTAGGGGCTTTTACAAAGATCCGCGAAGTTCTATTGGAGACTTGCCTTGGTGGGCCCCTCGTTTGGTGAAAATCAACGGACGATGACAACTTCAACGAAAACACGTCCATTGGATCATGCACAACAGCTACGACCGATCTCTCTCTACTCAGCCAATCTAGCCGGTGTGAGTCTCTTCAGCTTTTAATATCTTATGTATTTCGGTCACTTTATTTCAATGACGTTGACATGGCCTACCTGCTTCTTAGAATCGAATAATCACATGCGCAGACTATACACGAAAAGTCAGTCTTTATAAATAATCTTGACCGTCCAATCAGTGTCCCACCTCTTGTTAGGTTGTAGCGGAAGAATCAACCGTTGGTTGTTCCCTAGCATTTGATCAGTTGATGACAATCTTTTAAATGATGCGAGACGATCAAAGATACTTTTAGCTGTGGCCAGTTCATGAGATGGCCCATTGAGTGAATGATCTGGATTGATCAACATGTGTACTTATCAGATAGTTCATACAAAATCACTTTATGAATACTTATAAGAACATCGACCGGCTATAGTTCAGTCTTGAGTCGAGTTACAGTGAACGAGTCTGGCAGATTCGGCTTATTTCCAAGTTGATAGATGGGCCACGGTTCTATAATATAAAATATTGGTATGCTGATTCAAATCTTTAACTAGGCTTGTTCGGGAAAAATAGACAAGTCAATAAGTCGGTTTATGGAATAGACCAAATCTACTGAACCAGCACGGAACCAGCTAGCACAGGCCCAAAGAAACCCGAACCTAATGAAGCTCTTACGTCCAAGAGTAGGTTGATCCTCAAGAAGGGTGATGCAAATGCAAGGGCACTCAAAAAGCTTCTGAGCTCACACAAATGGTTGAGAGACCGATCTAATCCATGGGTCGGTCAAGGATCGATCATGGATCACCTATAATCCAACCACATATCAATTACAGACTGGCCATAGTTCAGTCATAGATCGGTCATAAATCGACTATAGATCGGCCACAGAATGATCACAGACCGACCCTAGCTCGGTTATAGATCAACTATAGATCGATCATAAATCAGTTGTAAAACGATCACAGACCGGCCCTAGCTCGGTCAAAAATTGCCATAAACTAAACGACACCCTTGGCAAGGTCAAAAGCTCTCAACACTGGGATAACAGAAACACGAGCCTTCTGGCTCGGCTGACGGTCGAAAATAATGAATGCTGATATGTCGATCAAGTCAGCCTCATGCACGCCCAACTCAGCGCTCACCTTGGGACCCGACTTAAAGGTGAGCTATGGATCCGAAGGGTCTTCCTAATTAATATCGGAGATCTCCTCCAAGATCTCCGGAAGATAACGCTAGATTCCGACGATCACGGGATTCTATAATCTTGGGAAGATCCAGGATCGTAGCAGATCTCCAAAATATCAGGAAAGAATCCCCATACCGTGGGATCTTCTCTCTCATATAAATGGGAACGTCTTTAAGGGTGAAAGGTACGAAAGATCTCTCTCTGAAAAACCCCTCAATACGATAAGACCTGGATTCCTAGGCTGACTTTGCCATCGGAGGGTCCCCTGCTCTAGACAGGGTCTCCTTTGTCTTTCTCTTCCTGTGTAGGTACTCGAAGGTCTAGAGAGGGTGGACCAACGATCAGATTTTTTCACCAACAAGACTAAAAAATAATAATAATAAAATTAATAATAAATAATAGACTGGATATCAATCCTTCCACCTATATTATGACTTTTTTAAAATTGAATATTTGTGGTCGATTATTTCTCTTTTCCGTGGGCTGCGAATTGAATAATTTAAAAGACTTGACCACTCGGTCCAACATGTTCCATCCTTAGTAGAGTGACCTGCACCCGAGTTGGAGTTAAATCTACTTAACTTGCTCGAGTCAAGTGACTCAAGAGGATGACTCGTGGCATCAAACTAGAATAGGCCCAAATGAGTCCGAGTCGACTCGGGCAAGTCACATCAGACTTGTCCAAGTACATTATACAAATTCGTGACTATATGAGTTTACTGGGTCAACTCAATCTAACTTGGCATTATCAACCAAGGTTCTAGCGATTTGGACGAGTTGGGCTAAGTTGTCTCTAGGTTTGCCAATTAGGGTATTGAGCTAGATCGAAAATTGAGTTCGAGTAAACTTGGATGAGTTGCATGCGACTCGTTGGAAACGATCTCCCTGGCCAAGTATACGGAAACACTTTTATGCACTTAGTTGCATTTGGACTCATTGCCATCAGAATCTTCGTAGATGATCCATTCGATCCAGTCCACTCTTTTCCTACTATTGTAAGAAAATCACAGCCATCAAACGATCCTAGATGTCCATAATTAGACCTATCTTTTATGAATAATCTTATCCATCTTTTTTTTTTTTTCCCATTCTCCTAACTAGATGTTTGGATTATCCCATCAGTATGACTTTTTCAAGGCAACCTGATGAAATGGAGGTAGGGTTCATGGCCTTGGCCTAGGGCTAGCCTGGCATAACTCCTAGAGACAAACTCACGAGGTAAATTCAACCTGGCTTAATTAGTAATTGGGTTTGAACATGTTGGCATGTGAAATATTACCATTACGTACTTTATTAATATTAGAGCAATTCTATTCATGCATAGTAGGGGCGCACATTGAACTAGTAGAACTGTGGAACCGGACTGGAACCGACAAACCGTACGGTTTGGTCCGGTTTCAGAGTGCATCGGTTCCAGTTCCAAAAATTGAAGAATCGATTAGTTTGGTTTGATTTTCGGTTTGGGGGTACGTAGAACCGAACCAAACTGTGAACCGATTTGTAGAACCGAACTGTGGATTCGAACCATAGATCCGAATAGTGGAACCGAACCAGGAATTGAACCATATATTTTTTTTAAAAAAACCCTAAGTTCATTCCCTATACTTCACTCTTCATGCTGTCCTTGCTGCGACTGCTCCCAATCCCCATCCATTTCTCTCTCTCTCTCTCTCTCTCTCTCTCTCTCTCACCCATTAGACAACCACCTTCCGCCCACCCTCTACCCACCGACCACCCCCCAATCCCCCCCTCTCTCTCTCTCCTTGGTTTTTTTTTTTCTCTCTCTCTCTCTCTCTGATTCTTTCTCTCTCTCGCCATTCACCTGGTCTCTCTCTCTCTCTCTCTCTCTCTCTCTCTCTCTCGCCATTCACCACCGGCATCTCTCTCTCTCTCTCTATCTTTGTTTTCCCCCACTAGCTAGAACCATGGAACCAATCCGGAACCAAACCGGTTTTAACGGTCTAGTTCCAGTTTGGTTTTAGGGTGCTAACGGTCCGGTTCCGGTTCCGATTCTCCTAAAACCGTTAGGAACGGTTTGGTTTTGGTTTCACCCCAGAGCTAGCAGACTGAACCAACTTGTGTGCACCCCCAATGCATATTATAAAAAACAAGAAGATATTATTTAGATGTTTGTTTGCATGGATAAAAATGATTAAGGATAAAGTTTTAAAAGTGTAACTCCTCTCAAGGCATGTCTTTTCATTCTTATTAAGAATTATCTTTCTAATTTCCCGAGCCATAAAGGGCTGGCTGTTGAATTACTGAATGGAAGGTCCAAATCTATTTTCCTTTTTCAGTTCACTCCTAGTCAATGCAAATTAGAAACAAAGGTAAAAGAGAAATATAGTTAGAATAATACCCCAACCTTTTAATTTAGGCTGAATTTGAATGCAGGGATGAGTTGCGCGCCTCTCTTTAATCAATAGGAAAGGACATGAACTGATGATGCTGTTTGCATTTCATTCCCTCACAAGTCTCATGACCGAGCTTGAAAGGAACATACAATTTGAAGTTCAGACTCTCTATTTGAATGCTAGAGAAGGTACCCGTGATGCACAAGAGCCAGAGATCGGGCCTCTTTAGCCCCTTGAGGCTTGGGCGAAGGCTTAGGTATGTAAAGCCGAGCCAGGGCGATCAGCCTGCCCTAACCCAGCCTGTTGCCCGCCCCTAGGTTTTGGCACGATTTTATAAGGTGTGTTTTTTTTAAAAATAAAAATAAAATTTATTTTAAGGATCGTGTTTATATTCCAAGAAAACTCGCAGAGGGCTGCATGCACAAAAAGGGGGCCCCTCCCAGCCTATACAAATTCAGGATCTCCAAACAAAAACGACGAGGATCGGATCGTAAAGCAAAAAACAGGAATAAAGAATTTTGGATAGTCATGATTTTTGGGCCACACACTGTGTTGAGAGGGGGCATGATTTTTGGGCTGCACATCACGTTGAGACAAAGAGAGAGGCATGATTTTTGGGACGTGGTTTGGCTGATGACCCCAATGGCAACCAGCTAGCTGGTGTCAAAGCTCCGTGTGGCCCATCATGATGTATATATTTTATTTACACCATCCATTAATTTTCTAGCTCATTTTAAAGCATGAGCCCAAAAATAAGATAGATCCAAATCTCAAGTAAACCACACCACATGAAACAGTAGGGAGGGGCATGATTTTTGGGCCACACGTATCGTTGAGAGAGGGGGATATGATTTTTGGGATGCGGTTTGGCGGCCGGATGACCCCAAGGCAACCATCTAAGTGGTGTCAAATTAAGCTCTTTGGGCCCACCATGATGTATGTGTTTTATCCACACCATTCATCCATTTTTCCAGTTCATTTCACGACATGAGCCAAGAAATGAGTCAGATCCAAATCTCAACCAGACCATACCATAGGAAACAGTGTGGATTGAAGGCTCACTGTTGAAACTTCCTAGAGCCACGTAAGTTTTGGATCAAGCTGATATTTGTGTTTTCCCTTCATTCAAGTCTCTGTGACCTTATCAGCCGAGAATTGGATGACAAATGAACATCACTGTGGGCCCTAGGAAGGTTTCAATGGTTGACATTATTATTCTCACCGTTTTCTTTAGTGTGGTCCACTTGAGCTTTGGATATGCCTCAATTTCGGCTCATGCCCTAAAATGAGCTGGCACGGCCATAAACACATACATCATCGCAGAGCTTCGACACCAGCTAGCTGGTGGGTACTGGGGTCATCAGCCAAACCGCGTCTTGATTTTTAGGCCACACATCCGTTGAGAGAGAGAGAGACCATTTCTAAGGAGGGAATCTTCTTCTCATCAACTCTTTACTAAGGAGGAAATCTTCGTCTCCTCAACTCTTTTTAAGACAAAACCCATTACTAAAATAACTGAAAACGACTTCATAACAACTACACTTGCAAAAAAAAATAAAATAAAAACATGCACACTTCAATGAAAATGACAGAGTCGGTGGAAAACTATCTTCCAATCCCTTACAATTCCTTCCAATCCTGCCCGGCCAAACAGGCCTACGAAAAATACATCAAAATAGGCGCCACTGTGCAGTTCTGGATTCCCCGAAGCTACTCCCCATTAAAAAAATTGAAAAAGACGAGGAACACGCTCGTGTTTGACCATTGAATTCGTCATATTTTAAATATCGATTTTGCTTCATACAGAAAGTTTCGTACTAAAAATTAGACAGCCTTTTTTGAAAAAAATATATTATATTGATAAGCTTTGATAGTCCGGCAGTGTGATACATGGTACGCAGGCACTAAGAAATTATTTAAAAATTATATAAGTGGCATGCAAATGATTTATTAAACAGTACAAATTATGGGTCCAATTTTAAGTTATCAAAATTGAAATATTATGCGTCTTTGATTACTGACTATTCGGATATACTGGACAATTATTGGACGGTTTAAAATGAAAATATCTAATGGTCATATTTTGACAAACAAGTGTCCACCCATCAGAGGTTAGAATTGTTCACTCAATCTGATTTTGGGACCGTGACTTATAATAACTGGTTCCACAATCTAATTTTTTTAGTTTAATCTGATGGATGCCGCCCGCACAAGATCTGAGTGCCTGTGTATCACGAGCCACTCTTGCCGTGTATCAAATACCGCCAGTGTTTGAAATTTGGCAGTCCTGTATTTGTGCACAACTGTACAAAGACAGCTTGTAAGCAGCGGTGGTGAATTACCCATTATGCCCCTATGATGTCAAATTGGAAGAGGAATCCTCGGTCATGCATGGGGTAGAGCAGATTACGTTATGAGTAACTCAGTACTCTTTAGTTTAGCTAAGCGTGCCTAGAAATCTGTGTGGGGCCAAACATGATGTATTTTTATTATCCATGCCGTCCATCCGTGTTTTAAGCTCATTTTAGGATACGAAACCAAACTTGAAGTATATCCAAAGTTCAAGTTGACCACACGAAACTTGAAACATATCCACTGTTTACTGTGGTGTAGTCCACTTGAGTTTTTTATATGCCTCAATTTTGGGCTAATGTCTTAAAATGAGCCGAAAAAATGGATGCACCGCGTGGATAAGATACGTACAATCCACTCTAGTATGGGATATGTGAGTGTGTCCTGATGGGTCGGTTCAGTACAATTGGGTGCATGGATATATGATCCGGACCGTTGATCTGATGGGCCCCCACAATGGATGAGGAATTCCTGAAAATTCTTCCATATTAGAAGATCCTACACTTGTAATCTTTGTCCTTCTTCCAGACCAGCGCCTTTTTCCCTTGGCCTTCTATTCGTCGATCAACTATTTGGGCCCGGGAGCTTTCAATCTTGGGCATCTTTTAGTATCATCCGTCCGATGTGGACCAATCCGATCAATTGTCCTGATCATCAATCAACGGATGGCCCATTGAATTTGGACCAATGATCATTTCATCATTTAACTTTGAAACCACACATACATCAACACTGTTTCCTGTGATGCGGTCCACTTGAGATTTGGATCTACCTCATTTTTGGGATCGTTCTATAAAATGATCTGAAAAAAATGGATGGATGACATAGATGAAACGCATATATCATGGTGGGCCCACAGAGCACAGACCACTAGCCATTGGCCAGTGGCAGGCTCACTAGCCAAAACGGCTCTCACTATTTCCTTTGGTGTGGTCCGCTTAAGCTTTGGATATGCTTCAAGTAAAACGGATGGACTGCTTGGATAAGACACATACATCACATGCAGTGGGTCCTAAAGGGTTTACTCAGTACGCAACATTTACAAAGATCCGGAAAGTTCCATTGGAGATTTGCCTGGCCTTGGGCCCACCTTTGGTGAAAATCAACCGACGTCGACGATTTCAACAAAAACACGTCGATTGGATCATGCACGCAGACGATTAAGATACTTTTAACTGTGGCCAGTTCATGAGGTGGCCCGTTGAGTGAATGGTCTGGATTGTTCAATAGGTGTACTGATCAGGTAGTTCATACAAAATCATTCTATGAATACTTGTCTATTCACTCTTATTAGGAATTATCTTTTAAATTTCCGATTCATAAGGGCAACTGTTGAATTACTAAATGGAAGGTCTAAATCTATTTTCCTTTTTCAGCTCACTCCTAGTCAATGAGAGTTAGAAACAAAGGTAAAAGAGAAATATAGTTGGAATAATAGCCCAACAGTTAAATTTAGGCTGAATTTGAATGCAAGGATGAGTTGAATTGGGAGCCTCTCTATAATAAAGGGGAAATGACATGAAGTGATGATGTTGCTTGTATTTCATTCCCTCACAAGTCTCAAGGCCCAACTTGAAAGGAACATGTGAGTAGGCCATTTCTACTTTTTTAGATTAATAATTACTGGAATTCAATTAAATTGTGCATTCAAACATAACATGCCAATCAATTTTTCTTTATATATATATATATATATATATGTTATATAGCTCCATCAAGGTAATAATATACGTGTTTTCTTGTAGTCTACCATCCATGGTGTCTAGCATTTCCCTGAGTAACTTTTGGAAGTTATATATTTGATGTCTTTAATCAAGTTTTATGTTTCTTTTTTCGTTTGGAATTCTTTCCAGTTTTCTTTTCCATTTGGGATTCTTGCCAAGTCTATATATATGGTTGTAAACATGATTTCCTTTTTCGTTTGGAATTCTTTCCAGTTTTCTTTTCCATTTGGGATTCTTGCCAAGTCTATATATATGGTTGTAAACATGATTAAAAGATATTCCTAAGGGTTTTTAAATTCATCCAAGGGGCTCAAAGGGTATAGCAATGGTGAGATTTGAGGGCAGTCATGCATCACTTGTCCTTTAAGAAGAACCAACACGAAACAGCTATTTGAAATCTTCATCAGCTTCTTTATCTTCCATTATGGAATTGGAGGAACTTCATACACTCCATCGCAGCATCACATTGTCATCATAGCCATTCTCGGTCAGCTTCATGAATCCTATTTGTCAATCATATTCGAAAAAAGACTTCTCATCACCATAGGCTACAAATCTGCTTAATGAATTTTTAGGCTACAGGCACCAATGCTACCATTTCTAGGACTCTCATGCACCACACGCTCTTCTAGAGAAAAAAAAACCAGCATGAAACATCTCTTTGAATTCTTCATCATCAACTTAATCCTCCATTCTGGCATTGGAGGAACTTCAAAGGCTCCACCATATCATTGTCATCATAGCCATTTTGGGTCAGCTTCACAACTCCTATTTTGCCAACCATATTCGAAACATGACTTCTCATTGCCATCCACTACACATCTGCTTCAAGAACTTTTGGCCTACAGGCACCAATCCTACCATTTCTAGGACTCTCATGCATCACATGAGTCCTAGAAGAACCAACATCAAATAGTTATTTGAATTCCTCATCAGCTTCTTCGTTTTTCCATTCTGGCAGTGGGCAGAATTATCGCCTTGTAGATTTGCTCATTCTTGTCAATGTCCTCATACCTTCGGCTGATACATATAAGCTTGTATTACCCAGGCACATTATTGCAACATGATACAATCCCTTGTCCCTTTTTCTTGGATGTACCGGCCCATGTTGTACAAATGTAGATGCCAAATGCAAGCTGGCAAGTGGAAAATGCACGCAGAGGCCCCCTTGGTGAATGCTTCCAATTCCAAAAACCAGGCCTCTCTACTCATCTAGTGGGCCACAAAAGGAGCTGAATGTGAACCATGTGAAATTCTTAAGCCAATGAGACTGATCACACCTGATCAGGGAAATTTTCTAGTACATATCATTTAACCGTCCATTTTTTTCATGTGTAGCCCACCCAAAGATTCGAGCACATTCACTACAGCCAGCTAGAAAGAACAGTCCAGATCTCACATGTGTGCGGAATTGGCATGTGAGGGGTGCTTGTGTTTGTTCTGAGACCATCCTTTGCAAGTTCACATTCCTTGGCCTAAGCAAGCACAGGTCCTGCAGCAATTATTGATACCAATAGGCTGGTTTCCAACAACTTATAATGGAAGATCACTTCTCTCGGTAGCTTTGTCATGTCCTTTGCTTGCCGAATGTATCTATGGGCTGTATCCTTCCTCTTTGATCTTTTCTGTCAATCTTTCAAGGATGGCATATATGTCCTCTGATTGAGAATGTGAGCGATCACCAGCAAGGAATACATGAACCTCATTATTCACTTCAATCCAACTGCACCCAGGCCTTTTCTTCAGGCCTGTGTCTTTCATGCCTGCTCTAATCCTTGAAACATTGTCCCATTCCCCAAAATCTTCATACAGATTAGACAGGAGCACGTGGTATCCAGTATTTCTTGCATTGAATCTGAAAATTTGGCTCACCACTTGTTCTGCTGACAGTTTATCCCCATGGATTTTGCGAGACCCGAGCAATGAACCCCAGACATAGGCATCAGGCTCACAAGGCATGTGCATGATCAGATCATATGCTCCATCTAGATGGCCCGCTTGGCCCAACAGATCTACCATGCAAGTATACTGTTCAAGTGTTGGGAGAATCCCATATTCATCACTCATGCTTCTAAAATGTTGCCATCCTTCATTCACCCTCCCTGTATGGCTGCATGCAGAAAGAACAGAAGTATATGTTATGTGGTCAGGCTTCATGCCCACGGCTTTCATCTCATAGAACAATGTGAACACTTCATCTGTACAGCCATGCATTCCAAGCCCAGATATCATCGAATTCCATGAAATTTCATCCTTTTCAGGTATCTTCCGGAGCAAATAAAGGGAATTGTTTATATCCCCACATCGAGCATAAGTAGCTAGAAGAGAATTGCTAACAGGAATATTCAATTCCAAATCGTTTCATAAAATGTAACAATGGATCTGTTTACAAAGGACAAATGCTGATAGCCGTGAACAGACGGTGAGAATGCATGCGATGGTTACAGTATTGGGTCTCACACGTTCAAGCTGCATATCTCGAAATCCCATCAGAGCATTGTCTGTATAATCATTCTGAGTATACCCAGATATCAAAGCATTCCATGCCACCACATCCCTCTTTGGTAATCTAAGCAACACCTTTCGAGCAGACCCAATATCTCTGCACTTTGCAAACATATCAGTCAGCGCACCACCTACAAAAACATCGGAATCAAATCCCATTTTGATCGAAAATCCATGGATTTCCATGCCATTGAGCTTAAGGGTCATGGATGAACATGCTCGAAGAACAGAAATAACAGTGAGAAAATCTGCTCTGCCTCCTACAGAAATGAACTGAGAAAACAGTTCCAATGCCTTAGCAGGATGGGAATTTTGAGCACAACCAGAGATTATAGCACCCCACATAACAGAATTCTTATTCGGGAACTGTTTGAATATTTTCAGACCAGCTTCAACATCGCCACACTTAAAATACATGTCCAAAACCGCTGTTTCAACCCTTGCATCATTCAGCAACCCATTAGTGATAAGGTAGCCATAGATTTGCCGTCCAACTTCAAGATCTGATAAATGTGAACACGATACTAGAATGGATACCATGGTTGAGAAATCAGATTCTACGCCCAATACCATCATTTTGTGAAACAATATCAATGCCTCGACCGGACACCTGTTGTAAACATAACCTGAAATCATCGCATTCCAAGCAACCGTGTTACTTCCTATCCTTGTTCTTGTGAAAGCGTGCCTCGCATTCGTTAAATCCCCACATTTCATGTACATATCAACAATCCCACTGACCAAAACAACATTGGAATCCAACCCAATTTTCACAACAAAGGCATGTATCTCCCGCCCAGTAGCCAAAGAGCCACGAGAAGCACACGCCGACAGAGCTGAAAGACAAGTGACCCGATTCTGCTTCATACCCGAATCTCGCATCTGAGAAAAAAATTTCAGGGCTGCCAAAGGCCTCATTGATCGGTTAAAACCCCGATATCATTATATTCCAGGAGACTGTATCTAGTTCAGGCATTCTATCAAACATGTCCACTGCATCCTCAACCGCGCCACATTCCCAATACATCGCGATCAAGGAATTATGGATGTAAACATCCTTCGCAGCCCCAATCTTTAAAACATGCCCATGAATCTGTTTTGCATTTCCCAAATCCCGGAGCTTGCCAAACGCCTTGATCAAACACGGAAAACATGAGAACTCATCAGCCGGAACGCCAAAACTCAAAATTTCTAAATAAAGCCCAATTGCATCCTCGTACAATCCGATCTCAGTCCACTCTCTGATTACTGAACCCATTGAAGAAACATCCGCTACCAATGCCGGGTTCTTCAAAAACCAAAATTTCTTCGAATTCCCACCTTCGATGTCGAAAAATCTAGGACGTTTATTCAAGATCTCTGAATTCTTGAAATGGGTGTCTTCGGAATCTGATGATTTGCAGTTTGGTTGCATGGATTTTCCGATGATCAAAGATCTTTCGTATTTTACCAGCGATAGAGGGATTAAGGGTGGAAAGAGGTGATACTGCTTGCGGGACAGTGCAAAAGCCGTTACAGTTTGTAGCGGTGTAAAAACCGACATTTCGGAAGGGTTATTCGGCACCTGATGCCCTAACCTGCCAGTTTTCATAGCCGAGGTGCGGCCATAACAGCCAACGGCCAGAACCGTTGCGGGCGTCTGCTTTACTTTGGAAGCAAATTGCGTCCGAACCGGAGTCGGACAGTAAGCCGTCCGACCAGGAAGCGGATTGCGTAGTGAGTAACTCAGCACGCTAACCGTACTGAGTAAACTCTGTGGGGTCCACAGTGATTTATATATTTTATCCACTCCTTCCATTCATATTACCATATAATTTTATGGCTTAACCCAAAAAATGAAGCATATCAAAAGCTCAAATGGACCACACCACGGGAAATAGTGTGAATTGAATATTTACCATTGTAAATTTCTTGAGGGCCACTGAAGTTTTGGATTAAGCTTATATTTGTGTTTCCCTTAATCCATGTTTTTTATTTTTTTTTTTTTTTTTTTTTTTTTATGTTATCAACAGGTTGGATGATAAATAAACATCCCTATTGGGCCTAGCAAGGTTTCAACGGTGGAAATCATTATTCCCACTGTTTCCTGTTCTATGGTCCACTTGAGCTTTGTATGGGCTTCAATTTTGGTTTCAACCCCTTAAATGAGCTGAGAAAACGGATGGACGGCGTGGATGAGCCACATACATTCACAGTGGGCCCAACAGATTTTACTCAGTACGCAATCCGATTCCGTACGACCAGAACTCTTGTGGGCCCATCGTGTGTATCTGTTTATCCACGCCGTCCATTCATTTTCTCGGATCATTTTAAGGTAGGAGCCCAAAAATGAACAGATCCAACTTCAGAGGTTCCTTAGGATCCAGCGAAACTGCATCCTTGGGTGTGATGCTTACATGACATCTATTCCCTCCATTGTGTGGGGCCACCTCAAGTTCAACTAGAGCCCACAAATTAGCACTATCAGACATTCGAGTGGACCACACCAATGAAAATGAAAAAGTGAAAAGTCACACCTAAAACCTTTATATGTACATGGTGTGGCCCAATTGAGTTTTTGAATGGTCTGATTTTTCGGTGTCCCTGGGGCATCTAATGATTATATGGCACATACACAACATGGTGTTCCCACGAAACAGTTTGGGAGGTTTGGTTTAGGGATTATTTGTGTTTTCATCCTTAGGTCTTCGTGGCCTCATCAACAGGTTGGATGACAAATGAACATCACTTTGGGTGAAGGGTTCAACCGTGGACGTCATCATTCCCACCGTTTTCTTTACTGTGGTCCACTTGAGCTATGGATATGCTTCAATTTCAGCTGATTTCGGGTCATGCCCTAAAATGAGCTGGCACAGCCTCGATAAAACACATAATTCAGAGTTTTGACACCAAGATAGCTGGCTGGTGTTGGGATCACCAGCCAAACCGCGTCCTGATTTTTGGGCCACACATCGCGTTGAGAGAGAGAGAGAGAGAGAGAGAGAGAGAGAGAGATTACTAGAGAGAGAGATTACTAAGGAGGAAATCTTCTTCTCCTCAAATCTTCACTGATGAGGAAATCTTCTTCTTCTCAAATCTTTACTAAGGAGGAAATCTTCATCTCCTTAATTCTTCTTAAGACGACAAAACCCATCACTACGATAACTGAAAACAACTTCATAACATCTACACTTGCCAAAAAGTAAAATAAAAACATGCACACTTCAGTGAAAATGACAAACCCGGTGGAAAACTAGAGAAAATCTAGTTAATTAATCCTTGCGCAATTAGTTCGAATCTCGCCTTGGGTCCCAGTGAGTGGGCTCAAGTTCCCCATCTTCACCATCGCATTGGCGAAATCCGTTGAGAACGCATTGGCATCATTACTGTATGTTGTTACAATAGAATCAGTGGACCCACCATTAAACAACACCTGATCAGAGCTAAGTAATCCCCTTCGGTTGAGCAGCGCCTGATAGTAGTTGTTATCAAAGCGGTTTGGGGTCTGGGGATCTAGTGGGGCCAGGTTGCCGTCTCCATTTCCGGCAGCTCTAGGGCAGGTGGCCTGCCGGGAGGTTGCAAAGGCAGCCTCGATGTTGGTTTCATTGTAGATCCGGTCCCTGAATTTGTCGCACCTAGCTTGGCCTATGGTGTGTGCGCCGGACAATGCAACCATCTCCCTCGCAGTAAACCCCTTGTTGCTAAATAGCTGAATGAGTGTATTAAGGTCATTGAAGAATGCCGGAAGATCGCTGTTTGCTCTATCTCTGCTTGCAGTTCTTGCATCCCTCCTCCCCACTGGGACTGAGTAAGTTGGCCCACCAAGCTGTGGTAAGAGAAAGATGAGATTAATTAATTAGCAAAATATAGGTTTTTATCAGGGAGAATGTCTCACACACAAGTAGTTGTAGGTGAGAAGTTCATGCAAATAGCTTTGTGTGGGGCCCACCAGATATCTCAGGCCAATCCGATCATTAGATGGGCCACATCACATGAAACAATTGACAACCACCCAGAAACCTCCAACTTCAGATGGTGGCCCACCTGATGGTTATTGGCATGATTTTTGTAGTACCTTATGTTATGGTGAGGCGACCGACCACACATCATGGTGGGGCGCCCTAGACACAGCTAGTTGCATGATTTGTATACAGACAACTAGTTGTACATGAGATTTCTCTGTGTTGACTATGCAAGACCATAGTCGTTCATCTGCTGGGACCCACTATGTATAAGGCAGATCTTGTCATCAAGTGGGCCATGTATGAAAATAGTGGATGAATACATAAGAAAGATGATGAAAGGTCCTTATGTAAGGTGGACGACTTGATGACTGTACTAGCCTGTTTTTTAGCCAATTTATATGGTAGGTTCTAATGGATGAATGGTCCCAATCTCAAACTGGCACGTTCAATGCAGGTGGTGCCTTCCGCCAGTAACCACAGCATTAACATGCATGCATGCATGTACATGAGTGCAATGAGATTGTAATAGTACTCACTGCGACGACGGAGTCACGAGCAGCAATGGCTAGGATGTCAGCACAGGACACGACTACGCGGCCGCAAGCTTGATCGACTTGCGTCTTTATGGTATCGATCACGTTGAATCCTCTAAGTGAGTTCTGGTTAGGTGCAGCAGTTTGCTCTCCTACAAATGATCCTGTATCAGCGAGAAGAATACCTCCATCGCAACCCTGTAAGAGCAAGCAAGATGCCATTAGATGGGGATGGAGGGAGAGAAGCTGTTAGTTGACAAATATAGAGTCCATAAGCTGTTAGTCGACAAATATAGAATCCATGGTTGGTGATCCAGACCGTTGATCTGATTGTATTCATCTTTCAATCATCACCCTAGAAAAATGTAGCAACAACAGTAAAAATTAAAGGGCCAACGTTTGATGGGTAAGTTCCTTCTATCTAGGAGATTTTGCAGCATTGCAGACACATTGGATCGACAGTCTAGATCACTTATTGATAGACCCCACCATGAGTATGTTTCCTAAGAAAAAGGACCTGAAAATTACTCTCTGACTAGAAGAACTAGTGGGTGAAACTCACAATAACAAAGCAGTCGTGGAAGAACAACCGTAAGAGAGACGCTCCCATGCGGGCCTCACTATTGATAGCGGACTGCACCGCGGCCCTGACGGTATCGAAGACAGAAGGACAGGTGTTTGCGTAGAAGGAGACTGAGAGTTGTGCTGATACAGGAGATGATATGGCCATCATCATCATAATCAAGACGCCCACACAGAGACTGGATTGAGTAACACCAGCCATTGTTAGAAAGAATGGAGAAACGATGCTACGATGAACACTCTCTCACTCACTCTCTCTCTCTCTCTCTCTCTCCCTCGTTAGATGAAGGCTTTTGAATGAATGTTTCGGAAGAGAGCTGCCGTTTATAAAGGATGAAAGGCTAGGATCTTCCCATGTTAACCCTTTCAAAGATTGGTATGAACGTTTGACAAGTAAACCCACTCGCGCGGCTTCGGTGGACCCCGGGATCCATAGAGGTGGGTGAATCTCTGGCTCTGGGCACACCATGATGTATGTGGCTAACATCCACGCTGTCCATCCGTTTTGAAAGCTTATTTTAGATAAGTAAGCAATAAATTAAGAAGATCCTAATCTTATCTGGACCACACTAGAGGAAATATTGGTGATTGAATCCCTTCCATTAAAAACTTCTTAGCGGCTACCGTAATGTTTATTTTCCATCCAATTTATTTATATGGTCATAAAGACTTGGATTAAGGGACCACACAAATATCAACTTGATTGAAAATTATTTTGGTTCACAGGAAGTTTTTAATGATCAATCACTAATTTTTCCTTTGGTGTGGTCCGTCAAAAAATTGGATCTACTTCAATTTTGGAATAATTCTCTAAAATGATATGTAAAAATGGAAGGACGGCATGGATTTAAGGAAAATATATCAAGATAGGGCCCGCAGTGAAGAATCCACCCACCTCTGTTAAGCTCGGGAATCACGGAAGCCACTGCCCTCTAAACGAAGTAAAAAATTGAAAAAGACAAGATACAAGCTCGTGTTTGACCGTTGATTTTGTCATTTTTAATATGTCAATTTTGTTTCATACAGAAATTTGAGCAGCCTTTTTTTCCCTATATTATTAAACTTTGATACTCTGGCAGTGTGAAACATGATACGCAGGCACTAAGAAATTATTTTAAAACTATGCAAATGGCATGCAAATAATTCATTAAACAGTACAAATTACGTGTCCAATTTTAGGTTATCAAGCAGGGAATATTATGCGTCTTTGATTAGCTGATTATCGGATACACTGGACAATTATTGGACGGTTTAAAATGAAAATATCCAATGGTCGTATTTCAACAAACAAGTGTCCACCAATTAGAGGTTAGAATTGTTCACCCAATCTTATTTTGCGTCCGTGACTTATAATAACTGGTTCCACCGTCTAATGCGTTTAGTTAATCCGATGGATGCCGCGTGTACAAGATCTCAGCGTCTGTGTACCAAGAGCTACTCTTGCAGAATATTAAATACCGCCAGAATTTGAAATTTGGCAATCATGTATTTTTATACAAAGACCGATGATAAGCAGCGGTGGTGAATTACCCATTATACCCTTATGAGTGTATTTTTTGTTTTTGTTTTTTTGGGTTAACTTGTTAGTACACACCCCACTGTCAGTCCATACTCCACTGTTAGCCACCCGACTAGGGAATCGATAGCATCACCTCAGGGTTTTGAGTAACTCAGTACTCTTTAGCTAAGCATACCTAGTAAACTCTGTGGGGCCCAAAATTGAGGTATGATTATTATCCACCCCGTTCATCTATTTTTTCAGATAATTTTGGAGCATGAGCCCAAAATTGAAGCATATCCAATGCTCGAGTGGACCACACCCTAGGAAAAAAGTGAGGATAATGACATCCACTGTTGAAACTTTCCTAGGGCCTGCAGTGATGTATACTGTCTTCCAATCTATTCATAAGTCACACAGACATGGATGAAGGGAAAAAATAAATATCAGCTTGACTCAAAACTTGTGGCCTCAAGAAATTTTCAACAATAGGGATTCAAAACTGTGGTGTGGTCCACTTGAGATTTTTCTATGCTTCAATTTTGGGATTTGTCCTAAAATGATCTGGAAAAATGGATGCATGGCGTGGATACGACACATACATCACAGTGGGCACACAGAGTATACTCAGCGTACGGAGTCACTCAGTACGCAATCCGCTCTCCAATGGTAGTGTGTCCTGATGGGTCGGTTCAATACAATTGAGGTCCATGTATATATGATCCGGACCGTTGATCTTATGGGTCCTACAATGGATGAGGGATTCCCTAAAATTCTTACATGTTAGAAGATCCTACACATGTAATCTTTTTCCTTTTTCCAGACCATTGGCACCTTCTTCCCTTAGCCTTCTATTTGTCGATCAACTATTTGGGCCCGGGAGCTTTCAATCATGGGCATCTTTAAGTATCATCCATCCGATGTGGACCAATCCGATCAATTTTCCTGATCATCAATCACCGGAGGATGGTCCATTGAATTTGGACCACTGATCATTTCATCATTTAACTTTGAAACCGCACATACATCAACACTGTTTCCTGTGATGCGGTCCACCTGAGATTTGGATCTACCTCATTTTTAGGTTCATACGATAAAATGATATGAAAAAAAAATGGATGGATGGCATAGATGAAACACATATATCATGGTGGGGACCACAGGGCACTGACCACTAGTCAATCCACTAGCCATTGGCTAGTGGTCACCTGCCAAACCGGCTCCCACTGTTTCCTTTGGTGTGGTCCACTTGAGCTTTGGATATACTTCGATTTTGGGACATTTCCTAAAATGAGCTGGTAAAAAGGATGGACAGCGTGGATACGACACATATATCACAGTGGGCCCCACAGAGTTTACTCATTACGCAATCAGCGTCCTGGTAATAAGTAGTGTAGCTGTATAGGGGCATTTACAAAGATCCGCAAAGTTCTTTTGGAGGCTTGCCTTGGTGGGCCCCTCGTTTGGTGAAAATCAACGGACGATGACAACTTCAACGAAAACACGTCGATTGGATCATGCACAACAGCTACGACCGATCTCTCTACTCCGCCAATCATGCACAACAGCTACGACCGATTTCAATGGCGTTGACATGGCTTACCTGCTTTCTTAGAATGGAATGATCACATGTGAGACTATACACTAAAAGTCAGTCTTTATAAATAATCTTGACCGTCCAATCAGTGTCCCACCTCTTGTTAGGCTGTAGCGGAAGAATCAACCGTTGGTTGTTCCCTTGCATTTGATCAGTTGATGACAATCGATCTTTTAAATGATGCGAGACGATCAAAGATACTTTTAGCTGTGGCCAGTTCATGAGATGGCCCATTGAGTGAATGATCTGGATTGATCAACATGTGTACTTATCAGATAGTTCATACAAAATCATTTTAGTGAATACTTAGGAACATCGTTTTAAGACTCAGAAACTCGACCGGCTAGTTCAGTGAGTCGAGTTACAAGGAACCAGTCCGGCATATTCGGCTTATTTCCAAGTTGATAGATGGGGCACGGTTCTATAATCTAAAATATTGGTCTCTGCTGATTCAAATTTTTAATGAAGCCTGTTGGAGGAAAAATAGACAAGTCAATAAGTCAGTTTATGGAATGGACCAACTCTACTGAACTAGCATGGGAACCAGCTAGCACGAGCCCAGAGAAACCCGAACCTAATGAAGTTCCTACGTACAAGGGCAGGCTGACCCTTAAGTAGGGTGATGCAAATGCAAGGGCACTCAAAGAGCTTCTAAGCTCACACAAATGGTTGAGAGACCGACCTAATCCATAGGTCAGTCAAACGTCGATCATGGATCGCCTATAATCTAGCCACATATCGATTACAGACTGGCCATAGTTCAGTCATAGATCGGTCATAGATCGACTATAGATCGGCCACAAGACGATCACTGACCGACCCTAGCTCGGTTATAGATCGGCCACAGATCGATCATAGACCGGTTGCAAAACGATTACAGATCGGCCCTAGCTCGATCAAAGATTGCCATAAACTAAATGACGCCCTTGACAAGGTCAAAAGGTCTTAACACCCGGATAAAGGAAACACGAGCTGTAAGGGCCGTATCCTAGATCGTACAATTCCGTAGGCTTCCACGGTCCTCTCGGTCGAATTTCGGCGACCCTCGACCTGTATCCGATGTCTGCGCGCGATTCTAAGCTGAGTCCTGCATATCAGAGTTGGTTCAAATCGAAACTTATATCATTGCGACCGCGCCATCGCCGCGGTTCCGCTGCCGCGTATCACGGGTTGAGGATACCCAAGGCATAAGATGTGGGCCCGTGTTCAGTTCGAGAAAAATATTGCGCGTTACAAATCCCTAGAGAATGTCCCATCAATCAATCCCATCAATCACCTCACATGTCAAGTACAACATCCCTTCCCTAAGTACCAACACCCATCCCTCTCTCATCTAAAGTCAATTCTCCCTTACAACCAAGTACACATCCATCACCTATCACCCATCACACCCCATTCCCCTCTCTCTCTACATCACCTCTCTCTTATCATCTCTCTCATCTTCTCCCAAGCACCCAACGTCCATGGCTCTCCATGAGAGAAGTTTGTGTGACCCACCTTCCTATCACCCAATCCCACCCTCCAAAATCGATCTCAACCATTGAATCTTGTTCTCTCTAAGCTCTAGATTCGTTGGTGGAAAAAGGAAGGAAAAGATCCTACGGTGGGTGAGTTATGATTTGATTTTGATGATTTTAGGACCCACATAGTGGGACCCATCTTGATGTATGTATTGTATAGAGGGGCCCATTGTGGCGGGCCCCTCCTCCGTCCATCTCTCTCTCTCTCTCTCTCTCTCTCTCTTTCTCTCTCTCTCTCTCTCTCTCTCTTCCTGTCGATGGCCCACCCAGGTGAGTTATGATTTGATTTTGATGATTTTAGGACCCACATAGTGGGACCCATCTTGATGTATGTATTGTATAGAGGGGCCCATAGTGTCCATATCTCTCTCTCTCTCTCTCTCTCTCTCTCTCTCTCTTCCTGTCGATGGCCCACCCATGATGTTGAATTTTATCTATGTTGTCCATCCTATGGGCCACCTTGCTGACCACCTACGGCTCAACCATGGCTGCTCCGCATGGCCTGCATGACTGGTCGGTCATGCAGGGCTGGTTGAATGGATAAACAAATATCAGCTTGGTTGGTAGGTGGATCCCACACGTGTGGACCCACCTTGGTAACATGGGAATGGATTGGCCGGTGTATCTTACCGCAGCTACGTAGCTGCTGTACGTGTCAGCACAGGACCACAGGGCCCACGTGAGCTACGTGGAATGCCATACTGTCCAAGCCATGGTACCCACCTGACGTGGGATATCCAGCACCGTCTCTACATGGGACGGTGGGACCCAAGTTGATGTATTTATTTTATATCCGCGCCGTCCATCTGTACAGTGCTTGTGAAGCCTACAGTGATGTATCTATTTTATCCACCCTATCCATCTATTTAGGGCGTGGCCCACCCCACACGTGTGGGTGGGACCCACCCTGATGTAAGTGATTTATATCCTCACCGTCCAGCCACTACCTGTCCAATGCATGGCTAGGATGGGATGAGATCAGCCGGGCCTGCTGTTGTCCAGCAGTAGGCGCTGATGAAGGCAAACACAAATACCAGCTTGTTTCAAGCGCTGGTGGGCCACAGTAGTGCGGACCCTATCTGCAAGACGTGGTCTACCCACACCGCTCAACTATTAGGGACGGTGGGTCCCACAATTATCTAATGTCAGAAAGTTAGGCGACCCCACCACGATGCATGTGTTGTATCAGGACCGTCCGTGCGTCCATTGAGGTGGGGCAAGCATGATGTATATGTTATATCCATACCGTCCATTTGTACTGGACGCTGCCACCAAGATGGTTTCACACACCGACACATACATACATAAATAAATATATTGTATATTATATACATAATATTATATATTATAATATATTATATTATATAATATAGGCTGTGGTGGGCCACTGCTACATGTGGACCCACCATGGTTTCATGCACCATATCTGCACCGTCCGGAGCACCCTGGGTCTGGACGGTGGCCCTTTTTGTAATTCATATACAACTTGTATATTATAATATAATATAATATATGATAATATGTTATATTATATAATACATGAATAGTGGGCCGCACCATGATGTATGGCTCTATCTGCACCGTCCAGTCGCTGGACGGTGCAGCAAGCATGACAGCAACAGCCATGCCGTTCATCCATTTTACGGTATGGCCCACGTGATGTGGGTGTTTCACCCACGTTGTCCGTCCTACGGACGGTTGTACCCACCGTGCTAGCGTGCTGTAATTAGTACCGTCCACTGCCCAGGGACGTGGACCCCACCATTGAGGTCTGTGTTATATCAGACCTTCCATTCATATGATGAGCTCGCCTTAGGCTTTTGACGGATATGTAGTAGATTTAGATTTTCGGGTGGGCCATGTATGTGGACCCCACACTAATGTATGTGTTACATCCAGCCGTCTATCCATTTGGCTAGCTTGTCTCAAGCTTGAGACCGGAAATGAGACAGACCCCGTTGTCAAGTGGACCACACAGCAGAAAATAGTGGTTTGAATGTCTACCATTGAAACCCCAATTTGGGTTGCACAAGTTTTACACCAATATAATATTTGTGTTCCTCTAAGATCAGGTCTTTGTGACCTTATGAATAGACTGGATGGGAAATAAATGTTGTGGTGGGCCCACTGGAATTAACGTTGGAAATCCTTATCACCACTACCATTTGTGGTATGGTCCAGATGATCCTTTGGATATGATTCTTTTTTCGAATAATGCTCTAAACCGATCTCTAGCAATAGATGAACGGTGTGGTTGGTTTGGGCCCATTTGTATCGGCCCAATTGATTCGGCCCATTTGCCTCAGCCCATTTGATTCGACCCATTTGCCTCGGCCCATTGATTCGACCCATTTGAATCGATCCATTTGCCTCGGCCCATTTGATATGACCCAATGTTATATAGCCCATTTGATATGACCCAATGTTATATATATATATATATATATATATATATATATATATATATATATATATAGGCCTATGAGTGAAGCCCAATGTGATGCGTATATACGCTCCATAAGCAAGGCCCATGATGATGTATATTAGGCCCTTGTATGAGACCATGGGCCCATTATATGATTGGCCCCACGAGCATCATTCATTGAGACAATGTGGTTAAAGGTCCACATTGATGGGTAATGATGGTTAGATGTCCACATTATGACCTTCTCTTAGGCCTTGTTAGAACACATTATTCCCTAGTGGGTTAACCCAAACGCTTAGGCCTCATTGATATTACTTGTTCCATCGTCGGCCGTCCATCTATGGACCCCGCTTTGCGTCGAGATCGATTCCGATTGTCGTGGCCGATTGATGTGATTGATTTGCCGATTTTGATTATCGATCGATCCTGAATGTTGTGACCAATTGCCGATTGATGTGACCGATTTGCCGACTTTGATTATCGATCGATCTCGAATGTTATGACCGATTGCCGATTCTGATTGATGTGACCGATTTACCGATTCTGATTATTGATCGATCCCGATTGTTTTGGCCGATTGCCAATTCCGATTGACGTGACCAATTTGCCGATTTTAATTATCGATCAATCCCGAATGTTGTGACCGATTACCGATTTTGATTGATGTGACCGATTTTCTGATTTTGATTATCGATCAATTCTGAATGTTGTGACCGATTGTCGATTCCGATTCTGATTGTCGATTCCGACTCTAATTGTCATGACTGATTTGCTAACTTTGATTACCGATCGTGGCCGAATGCCGATTTTGCTTGTTGTGGCCAATTGACCGATTACCGATCAAGGCCGATTATCGTGACTGATTACCGATCGTGGCCGAATGCCAATTCTGCTTGTCGTGGCCAATTGACCGATTACCGATTACCGATCGAGGCCGATTATCATGACTGATTACCGATCGTAGCCAATTGCCGATTCTGCTTGTCGTGGCCGATTGCTGATTTCGATTTGTTGAGGCCGATTTTCGAATTGTCGAGGTCGATTGTTGAGACCTATATGATGTATATGCAACCCATAGTTAAGGCCCATTGTGGTGTGTATTCGGCCTGTGTGATGTATATACGGCCTGTATTTGAGGCCCATTGCGATGTATATTCAGCCCGTGTGTAAGGCCCAATGTGATGTATATGAGGCCTATGTGAATGAGGCCCATTGTGATGCATTTGAAGGTTAGGCGATGTAGCCCAGCATGATGTATATTAGGCCCATGTGAGAGGCCCATCGTGATGTGTGGTAAACTCTTAAGAGAGACCCATGGTGTTGTATAATTGGCCCTTGTGTGAGGTCATGGGTTCACTATATGTTAGGATCTATGAGGGCCATTCCTTGGGGGCAATGTTGGTTAAATGTCCACATTGTCGAGGTCGATTGTCGATGTCGATTATTGATACCGATTATGAGTATGTGATAGCATAACATCATGATACATGCCCATACGCATCATTTGCATGTTTGTTATGAGACGTAGTGGATCATTGCATATGTCATTGAGCATGTTATTATGAGACTCCCTGATAGGTGGAGGTTATCACACATGAGCGCACGGTATGCGCAAGATTGATGCATTACTGGATTGTATGACTCATGCATCTTGCATTGTGTGCTGTGATTACTATACGCCCTAGCGACATCAGGGCCGTAGCCTCCACAGGCATATCGTGGATGGCTAGAGGGTACACCGAAAATATTTGGTTCTAGCATACGGGCACCATAGATGTCCTTGGGTGAAAATCCCTAAACCTCCGTGGCCAGGAGACGCCCCAACATTTAGACCAAGTGGATACATAAGTGCCCGAGTGTCGAATACCTGGAGGCCACGTCTCCCACTGTGTCGTGGTTGGTTTGGAGGGGGTGTGGCCTTACCCACCTGAGGGTAGGGGGCATTGCTAGGCTGAGTTTGACCAGCTCGTGAATGGGTCCGCTATCGATGTGTTGGATAAATATTGGCTGACTATTGGCCAGGCGGATAGTGAAGTCTCTTCCACTTGCATGGTTGCGCGTCTAGTGGGCGGCGATTACATGTAGAGTGTATTAGACCCCGGTGATGATCCCAGAGATGAACCGTACTGATATGTGGACTTATTGAGCAGGAGTTGTATACTCATTCATTCACTATCCACTCGGGCTGGTGGTGCGCAACTATTTGTTACGTGTACCCTCGCATGGCTAGGATTTCCGTTGGGCGTGCGACTAATCTGAGATCAGGAGTTTACCACATTGAGTTTGACTATCCAAATTTAGGTATGAGACTGGTTTGGATAGAAGTCCCTTGGGACAGACCCCATAGCCTGTGATACTACATACTATCATCTCGACTTCACACTCCAGCATGGTCATTCCATTCACATCGCATTTTGCATTACATCCACGACATATAGTATTTTGGGTTACTGTGTTTAGATACAATTAACGCTATTCGTGAACTCATCAGGAATTACATACTGCATCGCATCCTCGACATTTGATATTTGGCTCTTTATGACTCCTCATTTGCATAGCTGTTCTATATTACGTATTCTGATATTGATTGACTCATGGGCTTGTCCGTATTTCTGTTTACTCTGTTATTATATAATTTATGATCTTACCAGTATTTCTGTTTACTCTGATAATTCTTGCTCTTATCAGTATTTCTGCTTACTTTGGTAATTCATGATCTTGTTAGTAATTCTGCTTATTCTGATATTGTACGATTTATGAATTATTAGTATTTTCGGTACTGTATGATAATGGCATTGTATTGAATACTTGACACTTACCTTGTGCACACACTTACACCACCCTCTAAGCTTTCTATAAGCTTATGCACGATAGATGCATGTAGGTGATGTTAGGTTGCAACAGTGTTGAGCTTGGAGCATGCAACGGTCTTTTGGAGCTTGATTTTTGATTTATGTATTTCCCTTCAGTATTGTAATCAAATGATTATATTAGTGGATATTTAATGATGATGTTGCCTTTGTGATTTGGGTATACTTGTGGTTATGCTTATTACGAGTTAAATGTACACAAAAAAATCCTCCTTGTAGGATCCCAGGATCGGAATCTGGTGTATGGACACTAGGAGTCGAGAATGGGGTACTACGGAGGCTGTCGGCACCGGATTCGGCGATTGGAATTCCTGTGAATCCGATTTCCGGGTTTGGGGCATGACACGAGCCTTCCGGCTCGGCTGACGGTCAAAAATGATGAATGCTGATTTGTTGATCAGGTCAGCCTCATGCATGCCCAATTCAGCGCCCGCCTTGGGACTCGACCTAAAGCTGAGCTACGGATCCGAAGGGTCTTCCTATATATCAGAGATCTCCTCCAAGATCTCCGGAAGATAACGCTAGATCCCGACGATCGCAGGATCTTATAATCTTGGGAAGATCAAGGACCGTAGCAGATCTCCAAAATATTAGGAAAGAATCCCCGTACTGTGAGATATATCCTTTCTCTCCTATAAATGAGAACGTCTCTAAGGGTGAAAGGTACGAAAGATCTCTTTGAAAAACTCCTCAATACGATATGACCTGGATTCCTAGCCTGACTTTGACATCGGAGGGTTCCCTGCTCTAGCCAAGGTCTCCTTTGTCTTCCTCTTCCTGTGCAGGTACTCAAAGGTCTAGAGAGAGATTTTTGCACCAACAAGGCCAAAAAATAATAATAATAAAATTAATAATAAATAATAGACTAGATAGCAATCCTTCCACCTATATTATGACTTCTTAAAAATTGAATATTTGTGGTCGATTATTTCTCTTTTTTGTGGGCTGCAAATTGAATAATTTAAAAGACTTGACCACTCGGTCCAACATGTTCCATCCTTAGCAGAGTGACCTGCACCGGAGTTGGAGTTAAATCGACTCAACTTGCTCAAGTTAAGTGACACAGGAGGATGACTCGTGGCATTAAACCGGAACAGGCCCAAATGAGTCCGAGTCGACTCGGGCAAGTCACATTAGACTTGTCCAAGTACATTATACAAATTTGTGACTATATGAGTTTACCGCTTCAACTCAATCTGACTTGGCATTATCAACCAAGGTTCTAGCGATTTGGACGAGTTGGGCCAAGTTGTCTCTAAGTTTGCCAATTAGGGTATCAAGCTAGATCGAAAATTGAGTTCAAGTCAACTTGGATGAGTTACATGCAACTCTTTGGAAATGATCTCCCTGGCCAATTATACAGAAACACTTTCATGCATTTAGTTGCATTTGGACTCATTGCCATCAGAATCTTTATAGATGTTCCATTCGATCCGGTCCACTCTTTTCCTGCTATTGTACAAAAATCACAGCCATCAAACGATCCTAGACGTCCATAATTAGACTTATCTTTTATGAATAATCTTATCCATTTAATTTTTTTTCATTCTCCTGACTAGATGGTTTGGATTATCCCATCGATATGACTTTTTCAAGGCAACTTATGAAAAGGAGGTAGGGTTCATGGCCTTGGCCTATGGCCAGCTTGGCATAACTCCTGGAGACAAACTCACGAGGTAAATTCAACCTGACCTAATTAGTAATTGGGTTTGAACATGTTGGCATGTGAAATATTACCATTACGTACTTTATTAATATTAGAGCAATTTTATCCATGCATAGTAGGGGCGCACATCGAACTGGTAGAACTGTGGAACCGGACTGGTACCGACCAAACCGGTTCTAGAGTGCACCGGTTCCAGTTCAAAAAATCAAAGAATCGATTAGTTCGGTTCAATTTTCGGTTTGGGGGTACGTAGAACTGAACCAAACCGTAAACTGATTCGTAGAACTGAACTGTGGATCCGAACCATAGATCCAAACCGTGGAACCGAACTAGGAATTGAACCATATATTTCAAAAAAAAACCCGAAGTTCATTCCCTATACTTCACTCTTCATGCCACCCTTACTGCGGCTGCTCCCAATCCCCATCCATTCCTCTCTCTCTCTCTCTCTTCTCTCACCCATCAGACAACCACTTGTTGGGGGCCGTTACACAAAACCTTAGGATCTAGCCTCCCAAAAGCACCAGAATTATGGGATAATAAAGCTATAAAATAAATCAAAGCACAAATCACACGACACAAGAGATTTTTATGTGAAAAACGAGGAAAAAACCACGGGACCTCGTCCAGATCAACAATCCACTATGAAGTAGAACGTTACAACCGATCACAAGCACACACCGCTTGGATCAAACTTTCTTCACCCACGTAGGAGTGGATAAACAAGAAGAGAATAAAAGAAAAATGGAGAGATCTCACCGATCACGAGGATGTAAAAATGTTGAGATGTCGAGTGCACAGTAGATCACCTCTACTAGCAGAACCTCCCTTCCACAAGCTTCCTCTCTCTCTTTCTCTCTCTCTCTCACACCTTTGATAGCCCTAAAACCTTTAGCAAACCCTTGCAAAGCTTTAAAAAACTCTCTTGCATTGTTTAGAAAAGCCCTAGGAATCCCTATTTATAGTTTAGGTAACTTCCTTTCGCACCTCTTGCGAAACCGCCTCAAATTTCCGCAGTCCGTACAAAATTCAGACTCAAATATACGTAACCTCGACTAGTCGAGCAGGGTCCTCGATCGGTCGAGTGGCCCACTCGACTAGTCAAGCACCTCCCTCGACTGGTCGAGCACCATGGAGTTCCAAATCAATTTGCTCGCTGGACTTTGAGTCAAGCACCACTCGACTGGTCGAGCGGCCCACTCAACCGGTCGAGCAGTGCTCTCGACTAGTCGAGTAACGCGGTGATTCTACTGTTTGTGGCATTCGAACTGCACCATATCTCCTCTGACCTGAGAAGGAAAACCCCATCAAATCTCCCCCTTTTTGACTCAGGAGGAATCCGCCATCTGAGAGCTTGTGCGTGAACACACAGTGGTCCGACTCCGTTCTGTCATACCCATGCTTCAACATAAACAAGTGGATTTTCTTGTACGATTGCCGTGGAGCTTGTTTCAGCCCATACAAGCTCTTCCTCAGCCTGCACACCATATTCTCTTTGCCATTGACTTCGATGTACTCGGCCTCAATCGTCGACAATGCTACGACCTTCTATAACTTGCTCTGCCAAGAGACCGCTTTCCCTATAAATGTGAACATGAACTCCGATGTAAACTTCCTGAAGTCTACGTCACATACCATATCTAGATCTGTGTAGCCCTCTAACACAGGTTTTCCATCACCATACCATAGGCTCAACCTGGATGAGCCTCTTAGATACCGCAGTATCCATTTCACCATATCATAGGTGTGGTTCTTATGCAAGGATCTCATCACCTCTTGCATAACTTTCAACCACTCTCCCTTATGCTCGTTGGCTAGTGTCTCAAAATAATCTTTTGGCTCTCCCCCATTAGTGAGCATACTGTACTCATGCAGCGAGTACCTCTTGGATGGCTGTTTGTCCCTAGATAACCTCCTCACCTGTGGCTCAACAGGTGGATCAAGTGGGGGCTGTTCCCCCGGTCCATCTTCTGTAGGAACTCTTTTATCCTCTGCACCTTACTATACTCCCCCGTCATCAGGCACCATAGGAGAAATAACCGGATCTATATTCTCTAGCTCACCTGAATTAGGTTGGTTCTTCTCTGACTTACCAATGTCTTTTATACACTGATATTCAAAGAATACCACATCTCTGCGCCTGACGAGCTTCTTCTTATTCGGATCCCACAATCTGTAACCGAACTTTTTATCACCGTACCCCAAGAACACATACTGTATGATCTTCATATCAAGATTGGACCTCTCGCCCTTTGGTATATGAATGGATGCCTTGCATCCAAACACCTTGAGATGACTGTACAATGGATTTTGTCCAGTCCACACCTTTTCGGGTGCCTCTCCATTTAACAGGGCTGATGAAGACCTGTTTATCAAATACACTGCTGTGTGCATTACTTGTCCCCAAAATGTCTTGGGTAACTTCGCATGGGATAACATACATCTGATTCTCTATACAATGGTGTGATTCATTCGCTCAGCCATACCATTATGCTGAGGGGTCTTGGGAACCGTCTGTTCATGCCGTATACCTAGCGACTTACAATACTCGTGGAAGTCACCGATGTATTCACCACCATTGTCAGTGCGGATACACTTCAATGATCTACCTGTCTCTCTCTCAACCATAGCATGAAACAATTTAAACATACCAAAGACCTCGTCCTTGGATTTCAAAGCATAAGCCCAAACTCTCCTAGATGCATCATTTATAAAAATGACAAAATATAATGCTCCACCTAAGGTTTTTGTCCTCATAAGACCACAAACATCAGAATAAACCAAATCTAATGCATGCGCTTTATTAACATAAGATGCAGATTTAACAAATGAAACTCTATGTTGTTTCTCTGATAAACAATCAATACAGGTTTTAAGAGGTATACCTGTCACATCTGGAGGAGCCGTTTCCTCGCTAGTACGTGAAGTTCCTTTTCACTTATATGGCCTAGATGCCTGTGCCACATGTCAATAGCTGAATCTTCTGCCGTGTTCAACCCACCTTTGCACACACTGACACTTGCCTTGTAAAGGGTGCAACACTTCTTTCCTCTGGTTGCTATCAACTAATCCTTGATGAGCTTCCAGCGCCCACCAATAAAATGGCTTTCATAGCCATCATCATCCAGCATTCACATCGACATTAAGTTGAGGCGAAGGTCTGGGATATGCCTCATATCCTTGAGAACCAATGTGCAGCCCACATCGGTCTTCATACAAATATCATCGACCCCTACAATCTTCGATATGCTAAAATTTTCCATCTTCACGGTCCCATAGTCACCTGACTTGTAGCTTGTGAAGAAATCCCAGTGTGGAGTCGCATAAAATGAGGCTTCCGAGTCTATCACCCAGTCCATGTCCTGACTCGTAGCTGTGATACAAACATTATGATCTGCTGAAAGAATAACTACAACGTCGCCATCTGAAGTGACTGCAGTAGAATCTGATTAATCTTCCTTCTACATTCATTTTTCTTTCTTGTCGTTCTTCTTATTACGACATTCATGCTTGTAGTAGCCCTTCTTGCCACAATTCCATCATTCAACATCTTTCCCGATACTCGACTTGTCTCTTAATTTATCTCGGACCTTCCCGTCCTTTCTGTTCTTTCCTCTCCCTCAATCTTGTATCACAAGGGCCTCTTGCTGAGTAGACCCCTAAGACTTCCTCCTTGTCTCCTCATTGAAGAGATAAGTAGTTACCTATTCCATGGACACCTTTTCATCTAGTGCGGAGTTACTTAGAGACACCACCAATGTCTCCAAACTAACAGGCAATGAGCTAAACAATAGTAAAGCCTGTAATTCATCGTCCAGGACCATCTTCATAGTGGAGAGCTAGTTTAATATATTGTTGACTTCATTCATGTGCTCAGCCACAGAACTACAGTCTTTGAACTTGAGATTCATAAGTCATCTTATCAAAATTTTTTTATTATCGGCTGTCTTCCTCTCATACAGCCCTTGCAGTTTCAGCCATAGACTAGCGGCTGAGGTCTTTGTAGACACATGGTGGAATACGGAATCTTCCAATCATTGTCTAATAAACTCCACCGCCTTCCGGTCCATCTTCTTCCAATCATCATCTGACATATCTTTTGACTTTGCTGATATGCATTGAATTGGAGAATACAAGTCCTTACAATAAAACAAGTCCTCTATCTTAGCCTTCCATATGGTCCAGTTAAAACCATTAAGACTGATCATCCTTGATGAGCCACCTTCCATAATTCAAACCGATCCCACTCCGTTCAATAAACCAATAGCTTTGATACCACTTTGTTGGGGGTCATTGCACAAAACCTTAGGATCCAGGCTCCCAAAAATGCCAGAATTACGGGATAATAAAGTTATGAAATAAATCAAAGCACAAGCTACACGACATAAGAGATTTTTACGTGGAAAATCCTCAAAGAGGTAAAAACCACGGGATCTCGTCCAGATCAACAATCCACTATAAAGTAAAACGTTATAACCGATCACGAGCACACATCGCTTGGATCAAACCTTCTTCACTCACGCAGGAGTGGATAAACAATAAGAAAATAAAAGAAAAATAGAGATATCTCATAGATCACGAGGATGTAAAAAGCGTTGAGATGTCGAGTGCACAGTAGATCACCTCTACGAGTAGAACCTCTCTTCCACAAGCTTCCTCTCTATCTTTCTTTCTCTCTCTCTCTCTCATACCTTTGATAGCTCTAAACCCTTTACCAAACCCTTGAAAAGCTTTAAGAAACTCTCTTGCATTGCCTAGAAAAGCTCTAGGAACCCCTATTTATAGTTTAGGCAACTCCCTTTCACACCTCTTGCGAAACTGCCTTAAATTTTCGCAGTCCGCACAAAATTCGGACTTAAATCTGCTTAACCTCAACTGGTCGAGCAGGATCTTTGACCGGTCGAGTGGCCCACTCGACCAGTCGAGCACCTCTCTCGATTGGTCGAGCACCATGGAGTTTCAAATCAATTTGCTCGCTAGACTTTGAGTCGAGGACCACTCAACTGGTCGAGTAGCCCACTCGACCGGTCGAGCAGCCCACTCGACCAGTCGAGCAGTGCTCTCGACTAGTCGAGTAACGCGGTAATTCCACTGTTTGTGGCATTTGAACCGCACCACATCTCCTCTGACCTGAGAAGGAAAACCCCATCACCACCTTCTGCCCACCCTCTGCTCACCGGCCACCGCCCGACGCCCCCTCTCTCTCTCTCTCCTGGTTCTCTCTCTCTCTCTCTCTCTCTCTCTCTCTCACGCTCTCTCTCTCTCTCTCTCTCTCCATTCACCACAGGCATCTCTCTCTCTCTCTCTCGATCTTTGTTTCCTCACTAGCCAAAACCGTGGAACCGATCCAGAACCGAACAGGTTGTAATGGTCCAGTTCCGGTTTGGTTCTAGGGTGCTAACGGTCTGGTTCTGGTTCCGATTCTCCTAAAACCGTTAGGAACGATTTGGTTCCGGTTTCACCCCCGAACCAGATCGAACTGACTTGTGTGCACCCCCAATGCATAGTATAAAAAACAAGATGATATTATTTAGATGTCTGTTTGCATGGATGAAAATGATCAAGGATAAAGTTTTAAAAGTGTAACTCCTCTCAAGGCATATCTTTTCATTCTTATTAAGAATTATCTTTCTAATTTCCCGACCCATAAAGGACTGCTGTTGAATTACTGAATGGAAAGTCCAAATCTATTTATCTTTTTCAGTTCACTCCTAGTCATTGCAAATTAGAAACAAAGGTAAAAAGAGAAATATAGTTAGAATAATACCCCAACCTTTCAATTTAGGCTGAATTTGAATGCAGGGATGAGTTGAATTGCGAGCCTCTCTTTAATCAATAGGAAAGGACATGAATTGATGATGTTGTTATTTCATTCCCTCACAAGTCTCAAGACCGAGCTTGAAAGGAACATACAATTTGAAGTTTAGACCCTCTATTTGAATGCTAGAGAAGGTACCCGTGATGCACAAGAGCCAGAGATCGGGCCTCTTTAGCCCCTTGAGGCTTGGGCGAAGGCTTAGGGCTGTAAAGCTGAGCCACGGCCAACCTCAGCCTGCCCTAACCCAGCCTATTGCCGCCCCTAGGTTTTGGCACGATTTTATAAGGTGTGGTGGCACACTTGAAGTTTGGATAGTCATGATTTTTGGGCCACACATTGTGTTGAGAGGGGGCATGATTTTTGGGCCGCACATCACGTTGAGACAGAGAGAGAGGCATGATTTTTGGGACGTGGTTTGGCTAATGACCCCAATGGAAACCAGCTAGCTGCTGTCAAAGCTCCGGGTGGCCCATCATGATGTATATATTTTATTTATACCATCCATTAATTTTCCAGATCATTTTAAAGCATGAGCCCAAAAATGAGATAGATCCAAATCTCAAGTGACCACACCACATGAAACAGTAGGGAGGGGGATGATTTTTGGGCCACACATAACGTTGAGAGAGGGGGGATATGATTTTTGGGATGCGGTTTGGCAGATGACCCCAAGGCAACCATCTAACTGGTGTCAAATTAAGCTCTTTGGGCCCACCATGATGTATGTGTTTTATCCACACCATTCATCTATTTTTCCAGCTCATTTTAGGACATGAGCCAAGAAATGAGTCAGATCCAAATCTCAACCAGACCATACCACAGGAAACAGTGTGGATTGAAGGCTTACTGTTGAAAACTTCCTAGAGCCACGTAAGTTTTGGATCAAGCTTTGATATTTGTGTTTTCCCTTCATTCAGGTCTCTGTGACCTTATCCACCGATTGGATGACAAGTGAACATCACTGTGGGCCATAGGAAGGTTTCAACAGTCGACATCATTATTCCCACTGTTTTCTTTAGTGTGGTCCACTTGAGCTTTGGATATGCTTCAATTTCGGCTCATGCCTTTAAATGAGCTGGCACGGCGATAAAACGCATACATCATAGTGGGACCTGCAGAGCTTTGACACCAACTAGCTGGAGGGTATTGGGGTCACCAGCCAAACCGTGTCCTGATTTTTGGCCACACATCGCGTTGAGAGAGAGAGAGGGAGACCATTTCTAAGGAGGAAATCTTCTTCTCATCAACTCTTTACTAAGGAGGAAATCTTCAACTCCTCAATTCTTTTTAAGACAAAACCCATTACTAAAATAACTGAAAACAACTTCATAACATCTACACTTGCAAAAAAATAAAATAAAAACATGCACACTTAAATGAAAATGACAAACCCGGTGGAAAACTAGAGAACAATCTAGTTAATTAATCCTCGCACAATTAGTTCGAATCTCGCCTTGGGTCCCAGTGAGTGGGCTCAAGTTCCCCATCTTCACCATTGCATTGGCGAAATCTATTGAGAACGCATTGGCATCGTTGCTGTATGTTGTTACAATAGAATCAGTGGACCCACCATTAAACAACACCTGATCAGAGCTAAGTAATCCCCTTCGGTTGAGCAGTGCCTGATAGTAGTTGTTCCCAAAGCGGTTTGGGCTTTGGGGGTCTAGTGGAGCCAGGTTGCCGTCGCCATTTCCGGGATCTCTAGGGCAGGTGGCCTGTAGAGAGGTTGCAAAGGTAGCATCGATGTTGGTGCCGCCGTAGATCCGGTCCCTGAATTTGTCACACCTAGCCTGGCCGACGGTGTGTGCGCCAGACAATGCGACCATCTCCCTCGCAGTAAACCCCTTGTTGCTAAATAGCTGAATGAGTGTATTAAGGTCATTGAAGAACGCCGGAAGATCGCTGTTTGCTCCATCTCTACTTGCAGTTCTTGCATCCCTCCTCCCCAATGGGACTGAGTAAGATGGCCCACCAAGCTGTGGTAAGAGAAAGATGAGATTAATTAGCAAAATATAGGTTTTTATCAGAAAGAATATCTCACACACAAGTAGTTGTATGTGAGAAGTTCATGCAAATGGCTTTGTGTGGGGCCCGCCATGATATCTCAGGCCAATCCGATAATTAGGTCGGTTACATCACTTGAAACAATTGACAACCACTTGGAAACCTACACCCAGATCCATAGCTCAGGTGGTAGACTGAGTGAAAGATACCTCGTTTCAACACTGAGGTCTTGGTATCAATTCCCTAGTGGGTGGCTAACAGTGAAGTGTGAACTGACAATGGGTGTACTAACAAGCTAACAAAGCAAAAAATTAAAAAAAAATAAATAAAACCCACCCACAAACCTCCAAATAATTTAGATGGTGGCCTACCTGATATGGTTATTGGCATGATTTTTGGACTACCCTACGTTCATGGTGAGGCGACTGACCACACATCACGGTGGGCCCTAGACACAGCTAGTTACATGATTTGTTTACATACAACTAGTTGTACATGAGATTTCTCTGTCTTGACTATGAATACATTTAGGTTTATATGAATCTACACAAGTTAGTAGAGAAATGCATGCCATGGCTACTCTGAATTTCTGAGTGAAAGACCCAAGCTGGTCCCACTGTGTATACGGCAGATCTGGTCATCAGCTGGACCATGTATGAAAATAGTGGATGGATACATAAGAAAGATGACCAAAGGTCCATATATGAGGTGGACGACTTGATGAACAAAGGTCCATATAAGAGGGGGTGCCTTTCACCAGTAATCACAGCATTAGCATGCATGCATGTACATGAGTGCAATGAGATTGTCATAGTGCTCACTTCGACGACGGAGTCACGGGCAGCAATGGCTAGGATGTCAGCACAGGACACCACTACACTGCCGCATGCTCGATCGACTTGTGCCTTTATGGTATCGATCACACTGAATCCTCTGATTGAGTTCTGGTTAGGTGCTGCAGTTTGCTCCCCCACGAATGATCCAGTATCAGCGAGAAGAACCCCTCCATCGCAACCCTGTAAGAGCAAGCAAGATGCAATTAGATGGGAGTGAGAGAAGCTTTTAGTTGACAAATATAAAGTCCATAAGCTGTTAGTTGACAAATATAGAATCCATGGTTGGTGATTCAGACCGTTGATCTGATTATATTCATCTTTCCATCATTTCCCTAGAAAAATGTAGCAACAATAGTAAAAAGCGAAAAAGTTTGATGGGTAAGTTCATTCCATTTAGAAGATTTTGACGCATTGCAGACACATTGGATCAACAGTCTAGATCACTGATTAATGGACCTCATCATGTGAACGTACGTTTTCTAAGAAAAACGAACTGATAATTACTCTCTGACTAGAAGAACTAGTGGGTGAACTCACATTAACAAAACAGTCGTGGAAGAACAACCGTAAGAGAGACGCCCCCATGCGGGCCTCTCTATTGATGGCGGACCGCACTGCAGCCCTTACGGTGTCGAAGACAGAAGGGCAGGTGTTTGCGTAGAAGGAGACTGAGAGTTGTGCTGATACAGGAGATGATATGGCCATCATCATCATGATCAAGAGGCCCACACAAAGAGTGGATTTAGTAATACCAGCCATTGTTAGAAAGAATGAAGAAACGACGTAACAATGAACTCTCTCTCTCTCTCTCTCTCTCTCTCTCTCTCTCGTTAGATGAAGGCTTTTGACTGAATGTTGGGGAAGAGAGCTGCGGTTTATAAAGGATGAAAGGCTTGAATCTTCCGATGTTGACGCTTTCAAAGATTGGGATGAACGTTTAACAAGTAAACCAACTCGGGCGCCGCTTCGGTGGACCCCAGATCCATGGACGTGGGTTAATCTCTGGCTGTGGCCCCACCATGATATATAAGGCTTACATCCACTCTGTCCATCCGTTTTAAAAGGTTATTTTAGGTTATTCTCTTAAAAATTAAGCATATCCTAAGCTTAGGTGGACCACACTATAAGAAACAATACTAATTGAATCCCTGCAATTAAAAACTTCTTGGGGCCTCCGTAGTGTTTATTTTCCAATCCCATCTATTTATATATATGGTCATCAAGATTTGGATTAAGGGACCATGCAAATATCAACTTAATCCATATTTATTTTGGCCCAAATAAATTTTTAACGGTCAATCACCACTTTTTCATGTGCTGCGTCCCACCTAAAATTAGGATCTACTTCATTTTTGAATCATGCTTTAAAATAAATGATATATAAAAACGGAAGGATGGCAAGATCTCAAGAAAAATACATCGAAATAACCCCACAGTCAAGGATCCACCCACCTCTGTGCAGCTCGGGATTCCCCGAGGACGCGGATTAGCGACTGACAGGTTGAATAGGCAGACTCGCTAATGAAGTGACGTCACTAAGTTATGTTGGCTGTTTTATATCCACACCGTCCATACATTTTGAGAGATCATTTCAGTGGATGATACAGAGAATGAGGTAGATCCAAGGCTGGAATGGACCCCACCACGGAAATCCGTGGAGAGAGTGATGGCCACCGTTGAAACCTTATGAAGGTCTACCATGATTTTTATTTGAGATCCAACCTGTTCATGTATTAAGGCAGACGTGCATGAAGGGAAAACAAAAATATGAGCTTGATCGAAAACTTTTGTCGCCCTTAGAACTTTTTAATGGTGGGCGTCACTCTCCCCACTGTTTTCTGTGGTGGGGTCCACTAGAGCTTTGGATCTGACTCATTCTTTAGCTGATGCCCTAATATGATCTCTCCAAATGGATGGACGGTGTGGATACAAAACATAGATCATGGTCGGACCACAAAAGTTGGTGACGTCAGTTCAATAGCGAGTCTCGCTACTCAACCTGTAAGTATCTAATCCGCGTCCGGTAGCTACTCCCCATTAAAAAATTGAAAAAGACCAGGAACACGCTCGTCTTTGACCATTGAATCCGTCATCTTTTAAATGTCGGTTTTATTTCATACAGAAAGTTTCGTACTAAAAGTTAGGCAGCCTTTTTTGAAAATATCTTTTATATTGCTAAACTTTGAAAATATCTTTTATATTGCTAAACTTTGATACTCCGGCAGTGTGGTACAAGGTAAGCAGGCACTAAGAAATTATTTAAAAATTATATAAGTGGCGTGCAAATAATTTATTAAAAGTACAAATTATGGATCCAATTTTAAGTTATCAAAAATGAAATATTATGCGTCTTTGATTAGCTGACAATTATCGGACGGTTTAAAATGAAAATATCTAATGGTCATCTTTCGACAAACAAGTGTCCACCCATCAGAGGTTAGAATTGTTCGCTCAATCTGATTTTGGGACTGTGACTTATAATAACTGCTTCCACATGATCTGAGTGCCTGTGTATCAAGGGCCACTCTTGCCGTGTATCAAATACCGCCAGAATTTGAAATTTGGCAGTCCTGTATTTTTGCACAAGAGTACAAAGAAAGCTGGTAAGCAGCGGTGGTGAATTACCCATCATGCCCCCTATGATGTCAAATTGGAAGAGGAATCCTCTCGGTCATGCATGGGGTAGGAGCGGATTAATCTTTAGTTTAGCGAAGCGTACCTAGAAAACTGTGTGGGGCCAAACATGATGTATTTTTATTATCCATGCCGTCCATCTGTGTTTCCAGCTCATTTTAGGATATGAAACCAAACTTGAAGTATATCCAAAATTCAAGTTGACCACACTAAACTTGAAACATATCCACTGTTTACTGTGGTGTGGTCCACTTGAGTTTTTTATATGCTCAATTTTCGACTAATAACTTAAAATGAGCTGGAAAAATGGATGCACCGGGTGGATAAGATACATACAGTCCGCTCTCGTATGGGATATGTGAGTGTGTCCTGATGGGTTGGTTCAGTACAATTGGGTGTATGGATATATGATCCGGACCGTTGATCTGATGGGCCCTACAATGGATGAGGAATTCCTGAAAAATCTTCCATGTTAGAAGATCCTACACTTGTAATCTTTGTCCTTCTTCTAGACCATTAACACCTTTTTCCCTTGGCCTTCTATTTGTCGATCAACTATTTGGGTCCGGGAGCTTTCAATCTTGGGCATCTTTTAGTATCATCCGTCCGATGGGGACCAATCTGATCAATTGTCCTGATCATCAATCAACGGACGATGGCCCATTGAATTTGGACCACTGATCATTTCATCATTTAACTTTGAAACCACACATACATCATTTTTGGATTTGGATCTACCTCATTTTTGGGATCGTTCTATAAAATGATCTGAAAAAAATGGACGGATGGCATAGATGAAACACATATATCATGGTGGGGCCCACAGAGCACAGACAACTAGCCATTGGCCAGTGGCAGGCTCACTAGCCAAAACGGCTCTCACTCTTTCCTTTGGTGTGGTCCACTTAAGCTTAATATGCTTCAATTTTGGGACCATTCCATAGAATGAGCTGGTAAAACGGCCGCTTGGATATATAAGACACATACATCACATGCAGTGGGTCCTAAAGGGTTTACTCAGTACGCAACATTTACAAAGATCCGGAAAGTTCCATTGGAGACTTGGCTGGGTGGGCCCACCTTTGGTGAAAATCAACGGACGTTGACGATTTCAACAAAAACACGTCGACTGGATCATGCACAACAGCTGCGACGCAATCTTTCTCTACTCCGCCAATTGGGGCGGTTTGAATCTCAGCTTTTAATATCGTATCCATTTAGGTTTCTATCATTAATGACTTTGACATGGCTTGCCTGCTTTCTAGAATGGAAGAAGAACCGCATGTGCAAACTGTACACTAAAAGTCAGTCAATATAAACAATCTCGACCGTCCAATCAGTGTCCCACATGTGGTTGGGCTGTAGCAGAAGAATCCAATCGTTGGAGGTTCCCTTGTATTTGATCAGTTGATGAAAATTTTTTAGATGATGTGAGAAGTCATACCACGCAGACGATTAAGATACTTTTAGCTGTGGCCAGTTCATGAGGTGGCCCGTTGAGTGAATGGTCTGGTTTGTTTAATAGGTATACTGATCGGGTAGTTCATACAAAATCATTTTATGAATACTTGTCTTTTCATTCTTATTAGGAATTATCTTTTAAATTTCCTATTCATAAGGGCAACTGTTGAATTACTAAATGGAAGGTCTAAATTTATTTTCCTTTTTTAGCTCACTCCCAGTCAATGAAAGCTAGAAACAAAGGTAAAAGAGAAATATAGTTGGAATAATAGCCCAACTGTTAAATTTAGGCTGAATTTGAATGCAAGGATGAGTTGAAGGTAAAAGAGAAATATAGTTAGAATAATAGCCCAACCGTTAAATTTAGGCTGAATTTGAATGCAAGGATGAGTTGAATGGGGAGACTCTCTATAATAAAGGGGAAATGACATGAACTGATGATGTTGCTTGTATTTCATTCCCTCAGAAGTCTCAGGGCCCAACTTGAAAGGAACATACAATTTGTAATCCAGACCCTCTATTGAATGCTAAAGAAGGTACATGTGAGTAGGCCATTTCTACTTTTTTAGATTAATAATCACTGGAATTCAGTCAAATTGTGTATTCAAACATAACATGCCAATCAATTTTTCTTCATATATATATATATATATATATATATATATATATATATATATATATATATATATATATATAGGGAAAAGGTACAATGCGCTCGAGCTCACGATAAGCTCCCATGAGGTAGAGCTGTGTGGGCCCCACCATGATGCGTGTCGACCATCAACACCGTGCATTTGATGGGTCCCCTTTAAATTATGGGATATCCCAAAAATCAGCCATATACAGAACTCAGGTGGGCCATACCATCTAAAATTATTTGAAGACACCGTTAAAGCATATAAAAGCACTTGGTGGGGCCCACCTGAGTTTTTCATGTGCGTGAAACTTGGTCTGAACCCTCATTCAAGTGGGACACACATAATGGATGGGCTGGATTTGCAAACCACATCTCAGTGGGCCCTCGAAAATGGTTATGAATGTTTTAATGGTGCACGACCCCTCTCTACTTCTGTATGTGGTGTGGCCCACACAAGTCACAGATTGACTTGTTCGAACAGCATCACGGTGGGGCCCACCCCAGCTCGACCTCATGGAGACCGCTTTACGCTCGAGCGCATAGTACCTTTTCTCTCTCTCTCTCTCTCTCTATATATATATATATGTGGTTGTAAACATGATTAAAAGATATTTCTAAGGGTTTTCAAATTCATCCAAGGGGCTCAAATGGTGTAACAATGGTGAGATTTGAGGTTGTTAGAATTGGGTAAGCTTTTCCTCTTTGTAATTTTTCTTTTATAGTGTTCATCTGTCACTTTGTGCGACTGTTTTTTCCTACAAGGGTTTTTCCACATTAAAATCTTTGTATACTTCTCCCTTTTGCTTGGTCCATTGGGCTGCCATCCTAGATCCGCCTTTGTGTGCTTCCGTGGTCCCCCAACAAGTGGTATCAGAGCTAATGTTGAGGCGTAGGCTTGAATCTGAAGGATTAGTATCAATGAAAAATACTAAGTATGATATTGAGAAGTACTCAGGAAAAAATAATTTTGAGTTATGGAAGGTTAAGATGATTAGCGTATTAACTAAGCAAGACGAAGATGAGGCTCTTGAGGAGTGTAGACTATCTGTGAGTGATGATGATTAGAATACTCTTAATAAGAAGGCCTTATCCTTTATCCGATTATATCTTATGGATGAGGTTCTCTACAATGTATTGAGGGAGAAAATCGTAGCGAGTTTGTGGGCAAAGTTAGAGGACTTTTATGCTAAAAAGTCCATTGAGAATTGCCTACACTTGAAGCTGTTGTTGTTCAACTTCAAGATGGCAGAAGGTGGATATGTGAAGGCCTACACCAGTAGTTTTAATAAGTTAATTTGCAAGTTGCTAGACATGAAGGAAATGGTTAAAGATGAAGATCATGCATGTATTTTGTTGAATTTTGTTTAGGATTTGTATGAATCATTCAAGGACTCATTGTGCACTTGTAAGTTGTCCCTGAGTGTGAACACCATTATCTCATCCCTTCAGGGGAAGACTATGAGAAATATAAACGGTAGCGTAGGGGCTTCTTCTGATGTGTACTGCTTACGAGAGGCAGGAATACTGAGCGAGATATAAGATCTTCAAAGTCTAGATCCAAATCCAAGGGTAAAGGCAAATTAAAGTGCTGGAACTGTGGGATGACTGGGCACATGAAGAAGGATTACATAAATCTTAAAGTGAAAAAAGAAAACTCAGAGGCTTCTTCCAGGGAGGCCAACATTGCTATCTCTGATGAAGAGACAAGCACATGTGATGTGTTATCAATGTCTATGATCGGATATTTGTACGATGATCATAAAAATGAGTGGATCCTTGACACGAGGCCATCATATCACATGACTCCTCATCGGAATTAGTTCGCCAGTTATAGAGAGTGCGATGGTATAAGTTTTTATGGGTAATGACAATACCTGTAATGTTGTAGCTGTTGGTACGGTATGCATCGAGATGTTTGATGGGATGGAGCGTACTTAGACTGAGGTAAGGCACGTTCCTGACATGAAGAAGAACTTGGTTTCTCTCGGTGTGCTCGAGGCAATAGGGTGCAAATTCACTGGCGTCAATAATGTCCTTAAAGTAACAAATGGGGCACTCGTGGTTCTGAGAGCTCAGATGCACGAAAACCTTTACAAGTTGATCGGAAGTACTTCAATAGGTGAGGCACAACAGTTGTTGCGGATTCCAAATTTGTACGTATGTGGTATGCTTGTATGTGCCACATGCGCGGAAAGGATATGCAGGTACTTTCTTATAGTTGTTTGATTCTAACTTTTAAGAATTCTGATTTAGATATATGTGAGCATTATATATATGGTAAACAATCTAAATTATCTTTTAAATATGAAAAACATGTATATAAGGAAGTACTTGATTATGTGTACTCTGACGTATGGGGGCCATCGCCAGAGGTTTCTGTTGGAGGGTCATCATGGTTTGTCTCATTCATTGACGACTACTCCAAGAAAGTTTGAGTTTACTTTATGAAATGTAAATATGAAGTTTTCACCACATTCAGACAATGGAAGGCAATTGTGGAAAAACCGGTAGGGCGAAAAATAAAAGCTTTAAGGATTGATAATGGTGGAGAATTTACTTCTACTGAGTTTAATGAATATTGCAAAGATGAATGTATCATTAGGCACAATAAGGTGCGCCACATGCTCGAACAAAATGGTGTGGCTGAGCGGATGAATTGGACTCTCTTGCAGAGGGTACGATGCATGTTAAGTAATGCTGGGTTGGGCAAGAACCTATAAACTGAGGCTGTTAAGACATCTGGTTATTTAGTGAATTGGTCCCCTTTTAAGGCAATTGAATATAAAATCCTAAAGGAAGTATGGAGTGATCATAAAATGGACTACTCAGATTTGCACATATTTGGTTGTGAGGCTTACTCTCATGTATCGTTAATTGAGAGAGATAAGCTACATTATAAAGGTAAAAAGTATATCTTTATAGGCTATGGTGTTGGTCTGAAAGGTTACATGTTATACGACAAGGACACACGCAAGGTCATACTAGCCGTGACATCAAATTCGATGAAAGCTCCTTATTCCGCAAGAATGATCAAGAGGAGCAAGAGAAACCAGAATGGTCTATCGTAGATGTCCAGATTGATACAGATGATACTCAGGTAGAGACAGATGTGCAGACAGAGGTACATGAGTAGGTGGAGCAACCACCTATGAGAAGAAACCCACGACGAGCAGGTTACCGACAAGATACAGAGACAACTCTAATATCGCATATGCCTAGAGGTGGGCACTAGACGACTCGATCCGGCTAACTCGACTCATCCGACTTGTTCCGATTCGACTCGACTTGAATATAATGGGTGAGTCGGTCCTAACCGAGTAGGCTTCGCCCAATTCGAACTCAAACCGAGTCGAGTTCGAGTTACCTAGTAACTCGACCCGACTTGACCCAAAACTTGATCCGATTAGACCCGACTCGATTCGAAACCTGTAACGCCCCGGATTTTTGTCAACCTGGGATTAGACGTCCTTAGGCAATGGGTCAATCCTAACACAGGTTTAACTTCTTAAACGCTCAATTAAAGCCTCAAATCACTCCTTAAACCATTTTCTTCACAAATCCCACCCTTCACTACCTTGTGCTTTCAATTTTTCAAAGCACTTTCGCCCTAGACACTATCTTAAACTAGCTAAATAGTATACCTTGGATCACTTTATATACAAACTACAATGGACTAAGTTCCACCGCAGACGAAAATCATTGAGGATTAAATCCTTTAGAAATTTGACAAAGTGAACTAGGTGCTAAACTAGATTAGCCATGAAATCTATTTGAATCGCTTTAAATACGATCTGTAAGACCCAAAACTCGTAGAATCATTGACGCTAGGTTATCCTAAAATCTAGGATCAATCTCATTACCCGGCTGCTCTCGGGAGCACATCGAAACTCCGTATCTGATCTGGACCGCACATCGGGAGTCCGAACAATACGAAGTTAAGGACTTAGGACCGCCTCGCTGGGCTTGACAACCATCTCGGAAATCAAATCCAGACAATGTCCCATGGCCATTCGATCGCGTCCGAAGCGAGAGAGTGTGAAAAACACTATTCCCTTTACAAAATAAATATCTGGAATAGTGATCTGGCATCATTTGTTTGCGGATCAGTATTAAGCAACCAGACCGTCAGAATCTGACCAAATTACACCCTCGGATCAGGAAAAATTTCATACACATTTACATGTACTCGGAATCTCCGATCGAGATCCGCTGACCGTTGAATTGAAACTGGTCCGCCACGCGTGATCTGGAATCCCGACCGAAATGAAAACTTAATAGAACGTAGATCCAGCGTTAGTGAGCTTAAGTCCAACCTTTGGCTCAAGGAGGCCTGCCAGAAGTCCTCCGTTAAGCTGAAACAGGTCCGCTTTGGACATAACCTATGTATACTTTGTTCCCGAGTCTATTTCGGTGAGTTTTGAGACTATATAAGGACCTTAAACCCTCTCTCATGGCAGCCATACGAATTTGGATTTGAGAGAGAGAAAAGAGAGAGAAAGTGTGGGAGATGCGGGAGAAACTCCTGTCTTTGCATTCCCTAACTTTGCTATCGGTGCTTAACCACCTCATTCTTGCCGCTTTTCGGCGATTCCGGCGTCATTTCTAGGTAATAAACCCTAACCCTAACTTTGTTTGGGGATTAGACAGTTGTAGGTTAGGAAATAGCTAACCTATTTCATTCTCTAGGTTGCCAAACTCCCGTATATTGGAAGCTTAGCGAACCTATCGACTCCGTTACGATTCTACGACAAAAGGTGCGGACTTTAGGTGTATAGGTTATGGTTTTCAACGCTTTCAATGTCAGATAATGATAGATTCATGATCTGTATGCAATTGCACATGTACAAAGTGCTTTCCGTTTTCAGTTTCAATTAGAATTGTAGAATTTGGAATTTCACATACTCTAGGTATTCGTATAAAATACCGTATACGTATTTTTTATGGAAATGTGTTTGACATGTTTATTTGTCGTATGGATATATGACGTATGGATAAAATACTTATTTGGCGAAAGGATTCGCCTAAATACATGTTTACTATTATACACCATGTATGTGGAAATACGGTATTGTAAGAAGTACCGTATACGTGTATATTTTAGTGATGTGTTTGTCATGATTAATTGTTGTATAAATATATTATGTGCGTATAAAATATTTGCTTGGCAAAAGGAATCGCCGTAATACATGTTTGCTTGTATACACTATGTATGTTGAAAATGCATATTGTAGAAAATACTGTATACGTACAAATTTTAGAGATGTATTTATCATGATTATTTGCTATAGTAATATATTATACATGGATAAAATACTCACTTGGCTAAAGGATAGCCCTAATACATGTTTTGCTAACATACACCATGTATGTTGTAGTAGTGTATTCTAAGTGTTTGTGAAAATGACTGAATGAGTATAGAATCCTCATTCGTGCTCGCCATGACTAATTGTCATGGATTCATGATTATTGTATTGGCGATACCCTTTTGACGAAAGGATTTGCCCTAAATCACGCCACGGCCGATAGACACCATATATGCTAAAATGTGTGGCCCAAGTGTTTGTGGAAATGACTGAATAAATATGGAACTTGGATTTCCGCTTGCCATGACTATCCGTCGTGGGTGTACGCGTGTTATGATTGGGGTAACTCCCTAGGGAAAGGATTTGGCCTAATGCCTATGTGATCGACATATGTCATGTATGTTGATGTATGTTTGTTTAAGTGTTTCTTGGAATGTCTGAATGAGTAGTAGTTAGCAAATAGTAATGTATAAGGGTGTTGAGATGCGATTCTCAACCTCTTTTAACTATGTGTATGATCTCTTTGGATTGTTGTGTGATTAGGAATTGAACATGTATAAACTCATGCTTGTGTTGTGATTTATAACATGCTCAACTGCTTATGATTATAACTATGTAATGCATACGTTTAAATTTATATTTACGTTGTATGATCCGTCATGGGTGATGGGGAGCGGAGCAACAAGCAGTGCGTCTGTGACCCAAAATGACCCTAAACGGATAATACTATACCTTGATTGTATGAGTGAAATCTTGATCCATTACTGCTTTATCTATCTGCAAGTTATCATGTTTGGGGCTATGATTATAGTCCGGATAATCGGTGATTGAATTCGTGGTGCGATTCATTTGCCACGTGAGATGTGTTCGACGAACCCGAGTCGTACCGGTTGGCGATAGTGGTTGGCCACACGTGAAGTGCTTATGCACTTCATGTCATTCAACTTGTTGTGCGCTCGAGCTAGCCGAACTCGTCAAGTAACCCGATCTGTCTTATGTATGTTCACCATGTTTGGACGCCATCTTGCTTGAACCTAGGGTACCAAACTTACCAGTGAAATCCCTTTTAACCATGGTACCTCGATCCGCTAAGACTCATGAGCGGGCATGGTGGTATGGGACACCGTGGTCGTTGTCGGCCTCGCCGGGGCCACGTGCCTCCCGTAGTGACCGATGAGCAACCGGACTCGTGAGCCGATTATGGTGGTATGAGACACTATATTCGATTTGTCGATACTTACGGCGAGAGCCGAGTACGGTGAGATCGTGCTCTTGCTAACCGGTGACGAGTCCTCCGTGAAGTATCTTCGAGTATACTCCAAGTGTCGTGATTGGCGACGAGTCTTTCACACAAGCCGGGAGTATGAGTTGAGCGAGTACGGTGAGACACGTATTCGAGTGACGGCTAGTGATTGAGCCGAGTACGGTGAGACACGTACCGAGCCGACGGTCGACAATTGAGCCGCATACACGGTGAGATCAGTATCCGTCTTGACGGTGTGAGCCCTTTGTGATGCCTTCGCTACGCTCTCTCAAACCATAATATCGTATGAGATTAACTAGGGTGACGACCCTAGAATGGATCATGTTTGGGAATGATCAAGGAGGTACCTTAGTTTTCCAATCTGCTTTGTTTGAAATGGACTAATAAAAACTTGGTAATCATGAGCATCATCGCACCGCATGTGCTTTGTAGATGTGGCGCACTTGAGGGAGTAAGCATTCATGACGTAAGATGATGTCGCATGAGGGTGGTTTGGCAAGGGCATACAGCATCATGTCATTTCATTTTCGCACTTAACAAGAGTAGTTAGAAATGTTTGATTTGTACTGCTTTATCATTACTTCTTGATTGAATTGATAATATGTTAACCTATGCTTTACTGTTCCACTGAGTTGATCACTCACTCCCACGTTACGGGACGGTGTTGTACACACCAACCAGATTTGTTGAGTTTCAGGTGGTGGTGATGCTTGTGAAGCAGAGCCGGACTACTTCTATGATGATAGGAGGAATTCTCCTATCTGTATCTCTGGCAGTCAATGAAGACGATATTGTATTGACGGGGCTATGGTATATGGGATAGGAGGCATTACACTTCCTCACATTTGGTACATTTTAGAGCGCACTTGTATTTATTTAACCCTGGTAATGTTATCACACTCGGAGACTCATCATAAGTTATATATTTTATCTATCTATCACAGTCTTCCGCTTGCAAATTTAACTTGTCTCTCGGAGTATGATATCTTTGTTTTGGCTTAATCTCACTCATGTTCAATGCACGAATACAGTCAACATTCAATCATCATTCATTTTGTTGCATAAGTGATGTTCTGGAACTCGGGAGTTGAGTTTATGCTCGACCCCCGATTTTTAGGGCGTTACAAAACCCGTCTCTCTAACCATACCCACCGTACCCTACCCCGACCCAATCCCGAAATCTCTCCCTCCCTCATCCTCCTCATATTCCAAGCCGGATCTCTTTCTCTCCCTCCCTTATCCTCCTCATCTTTCAAGCCTGACAACCACCCACCACCATCCCTCTCTCTCTCTCTCTCTCTCTCTCTCTCTCTCTCCTCTCCATTCTCTAGGTCTCTCCCTCCCTCATCTCTCAATCCGACTCAGTGCCAACTCGACCCAAATCAATACTTCTAACCGGATAAGAATCGGTCTAGATGAGTCCAGGCCAAGCTAGACTCGGTATCCAGTTAGATCGAGTTCGAGTCCGGCCTATTTCAAAACCGGATTGAGTCGAGTAAGCCCCAACTTGGCCCGACTCAACTCGATGCCTAGGTCTACATATGCCCTCATTACAGATGAGGGGGATTCGTCTACTATTCAGAAGGCTCTTTATGATCATGAGATGTTAACTCGGCCTAACTCAACTCCCTCCTTTATTTTTTTGGAGCTTTGGATGGCTAGGAACAAGGCAAGATTCGATAATCATGAGATGCGAGGGTCCGAGGTTATTTCCAAGGTTCTCAGTTGGCTTAGGCATGTGGGCTCCTTCCTCTCGAGGCCTAAGGCCATAAAGTTCCCCTTTAGTCTTACTCTTAGCATCCTGGGCATCGTAATCCCCCCCCCCCCCCCCCCCCCCCCCAAGCAACCCAATCTTGTGGTAGTGAAATGGGCTACACCCTAGAGAGGGCTGGATTAAAGTGGATGTTGATGGATCCTGAGAGGAAAACCAGGCCAATCGGGTGGGGGAGGAGTCGATAGGAACATTGTGGAGATTCTTTATTCGTCTTCACCATCGGGTATGGCGTTGGATCAAACTTCAGGGCAGAGATGGGGGCTATTCTCGATGGCTTATTGCAGGTGGCTAACTTCGATTTTATGAGAGTGGAGGTGGCTAGTGACTCCAGCTCAGTTGTGGCGGATCTAAATGGCCCCTCCTCGGACCACTGGTCCACATGGTACTGGAGGAAGAGAATTGACGCCTTGCAATTAGTCTTGGAAGTTAAAATATCTCATGTGCCTAAGGAGGCTAACGTTGTCGCTGATGGTCTCACAAGATTGACAAGCTAGAATCAAGCATCATCCATTTTCAGATCGTTTGAATCCCTATCGGTTCCTTCCAGAGGCCAGCACTTTCTCTAGAAAGTGGGGCTGGGCTACCTCAGGGAGGCCTAAATACGCTGTCCAGTTACTCCTTTCCATTTGTTTCATTTTTTATAAGATAAGATGGCCAACCCTTTTTTATCGCCGCCCCTCTCCAAGATCTCTGCGTACAGCCTTCTACTTTCTTTCATATGAAATACAATATAAGTCATTTTTGTTAAAAAAAATCCTTGATGACATAAACTTTTTGTATAAGAACCACACATGAGAGTTAGTGGAGCTTTCAATTGGTTGAAAAGCGATCGGATGCAAGTGGTTATTCAAAAGGAAACAAGATAAATACAAAACGAGACTAGTGGAGAATGATTATGCTCACAGAGAAGGAATCAAATTCACAAAGATATTTGCGCCGGTGGTTAAGCAGGTATCTATCAGATTTGTGTTGGTGCCGGTTGCCCAAATCTTAAGCTGGAACAGATAAACGTGAAGATTGCATTCCTGCATGGGGAATTGGAAGAGCAGATTTACATGAAGCAACCAGAGGGCTACGAAGTTAAAGGGGCAGAGAACAAATTTTATAGGTTAATAAGGTCATTGTATGGCCTAAAACAGTCACTTAAGCAGTGGTATAAAAAATTTAATTCTTTCATGTTGAGTCAGAAATTTATTAGGAGTGAATATGATCATCGTGTTTATTAAAAGACACTGAGCGATGAAAAATTCATCATCTTAGTATTGTATGTTGATGATATGTTGGTCGCCAGTCATGATATGTCTAAAATCGACGTACTGAAGACTCGGTTATCAAGGACATTCGAGATGAAAGATCTGGGGGCTACAAAGAAGGTTCTCGGTATAGATATTCATAGAGACAGGAAGATGAGCAAGCTTTGGTTATCACAGGCAGAATACCTTGAAAAGGTATTGATCAAGTATGGGATGGACCAGGCAAAGTTGGTGAGCGTTCTCCACGTGGCTCACTTCAAGCTTTCCTCAGAACAATGTCCCAAAATAAATGAGGAAAAACGAGATATGTCTCATATACCTTATTTGAATGTGGTTGTCAGTTTAATGTATGCCATGGTCTGTATGAGACCAGATATTTCACAGACCAAGAACCCCGACAAGCAACATTAGGGAAGCAGTGAAATGACTACTTCGATACATTCAATGTACAAAAAACTACGTCTTAACTTTTGAGAAGACAGGAGCAAAGTTGGTTGGGTATGTGGTTTCAGACTACGCAAGTAGTGTGAATTCCAGAAAGTCGACTTCAGGTTACTCATTTGTACTAGCGAGTGGAGCAATTAGTTGGTTGTCGAAGCTTCAGTATATGGTGACTCTTTACACGACCAAAGCAGAGTACATGACAATGACGGAAGGAAGGTATTTGGTTAAGAGGCATGATAAATCAGTTGCGGCTTTAGTAAGAAGTCATGTCGGTTAACTGTGATAACGAGATGTGCTTGAGGAAAGAGACGTAACTCTAAAGAAGATTCACACCAGCGTGAATCCGGTAGACATGCTTATTAAGGTGGTTCATACAGAGAAGTTCAAGTTTTGTGCAAGTTATCTAAGCTTGGTGATGGTATCAAAGGAAGACGGAGTGTGCATGAGAAGCGTTGATGAGGCTATGATACAAGGTAGAGATGAGAGAAAAGGATAAGAAGCTATACATTTGATGATTGAAAACATGGTGGAGATTGTTATATTTGATGTCTTTAATTAAGTTTTATGTTTCCTTTTCCATTTGGGATTCTTCCCTATATATATATATATATATATATATATATATATATATATATATTATATATATATATATATATATATATATATATATTATATAATATATTCGGGAATAGAAGATATTCATAGGGGTTTTCAAATTCATTCAAGGGCTCAAAGGGTGTAGCAATGGTGAGATTTGAGGTTGTTCGAATTGGGTAAGCTCTCTCTTTGTAATTTTGCTTTCATAATGTTCATCTGTCGCTTTGTGTCGTGGTTTTTTTTCTCGCAAGGGTTTTTCCACATTAAAATCACTGTGTACTTCTCCCTTTTACTCGATCCTATTGTGTTGCCATCCCTAGATCTGCCTCCATGTGCTTCTGCGGTCCCCCAATATTAGAAATGTTATTTCAGCAACTGAAACTTTTCCATGGAGGATGCACAAGAACTTTTTTTTTTTCGATCATTTGTTTTGCAAGTTTGGTGCAACCTCAGGCTATAAAAACTAGCTGATTTTACACATAAAGCAATGAGCCAATCACTGTCTCAATATATATATATATATATATATATATATATATATATATATATATATATATATCGATGGTATGATTTTTCTTTTCAACGTGGGAAATTAAACTGCTTGAGGCCAAGTTTATATTCTTAATGAATTACTTGATATAAATATGGTAAGGTAACTTGAAACTTTCTTGAATTGCCAAAATTGTAATTAGGTGGGCTCCATTAAAAAAATAAATAAATCTAGAATGTAGAATTTCTACTCCATCTACATTGGTGAAAGTTTTTACTTGTATTCTGTCAACTTTATGTTTAGATCAAAAGATTGAACTTTTTCTTCGCTTCATAACAAATTGAATAGATAATGATTTTATTGCGATAATTTTATTGTCTCTGGAAATCATATGTTTGTATTAAAAATTATTATTATTATTATTATTTTTAATTTTATTTCATTTATAATTTGGTATTTAACATGTTCATTAAAATGGTTGATTTTTTGTAAGCAATCATTTTAGATAAGACAACTTTTGGAGTCTAATTTAGATTTATAGTCCTTTTTGATATCAGAATTGGAGATTTGATTTGGTTGATAGTATATAGGGAAGTGTTTTCGATCATTTAAAAAAGCCAAAGTTTGATCGCAATGTGCATAACATCGTATAATAAGATCACTGCTACTTTTAACTCTGGCTTTTGGCAGACTCTTCTTTTGAAAGTTGTCCCAATTGCGGTGAAGAGAGGTATACAATCATAGTAGGCCTGTAGAGCTTTGACTCCAGCTAGCCGACGGGTGTTGGGGTCACCGGCCAAACTGCGTCCTGATTTTTGGGCCACACATAGCGTTGGGAGAGAGAGAGAGAAAGAGAGAGAGAGAGAGAGAGAGAGAGAGAGAGAGAGAGTGTGTGTGTGTGAGAGAGAGAGAGACCATTACTAAGGATGAAATCTATTAAGGTGTGGAGCCAACACAACAATTGTGCTCATTGAAAAATGGAGGCCTTTCACCGCGCTGCTCGGCCGGTCGAATAGACTGCTCGACTGGTCGAGTGGGCTGCTTGACCGATCGAGCGGTGTTCGACTCAAAGTCTAATGAGATAATGTTTTGAAATTTCGCAGTGCTCGACCGGTCGAGTGGGCCGGTCGACCAGTCGAGGCCCTTGCTCAACTAGTCGAGGCTGCGCAGATCCTCATCCAGATTTGGTGCGGACTGCATAAATTTGAGGCGGTTTCACAAGAGTACGGAAGGGAAGTTACCTAAACTATAAATATGAGTTCCTAGGGCTATTATAGGGTATTCTAAGGTGTATGTAAAGGGTTTTTTTTATACATCCAAGGGTAAAAGGTTAATATATTGCTTGTAATCTCATTTTCTTCATAGTAGAAGTTTGTACCCGTGATTTTTTTACCCATGTTGGGGTTTTTCCACGTATATTTTGTCTTGTGGTTTGTTGGTATGCCTTGATTCTGCTTCTAGATTATATTTCTTCTTATTTATCGTTTGTCGGTAAAATCGGAGATTGGATCTCGGTTCACTTGTGTTGTTGGCGTGCTGCGTAACAACTGGTATCGGAGCTATTTGTTTAGTTCAAGTGGGGGCAATGACGGAAGAAGGGAATACTAGAATTGAGAAGTTTGATGGTTCAAACATTACCTTTTAGAAGATGCTGATGGAAGATTATCTATATCAGAAGGACCTCTATATTCCTCTAGGAGGAAAAGAGAAGAAACCAAATAAGATGACAGATGATAATTGGTCTTTATTAGATTGGAAGACTTTAGGAACGATTCAATTCTCTTTATCTAAGAGTGTCGCCTTCAATATATCTAAGGTGAAGACCACGAAAGAATTAATGAAGGCTCTAGCTACGATGTATGAGAACCCTCAACGTCCAATAAGGTTTATCTTATGAAACGATTATTCAACATGAAGATGTCAAATGGTGAGAGCGTAGCTGAACATCTAAATGAGTTTAATACAGTCACGAGCCAAATGGAATCCATTAGCATCACTTTTGATGACGAGGTCAGGGTGTTATTGATCTTGTCCAGTTTGCCAGACAGTTAGGATGGTTTGGTGATTGTCGTGAGCAGTTCTTCAAGGTTGATAAATCTGAAGTTCGATGATGTGGCCGGTCTAATTCTCAGCGAAGAATCTATAAGAAAGGCATCGGGAGTTTCAGGGGATTCGTGGAATGCTCTAAACGTTGAAGGAAGAGGAAAATCGCTGAATAAATGAGGCAATAAACACGGACATTCTAAGTCGAGGAAGAAGTCCAAGGGACCAAAAGATAAAGACGGGTGTTGGCATCATGGAAAGAAGAGGCACATGAAGCGTGATTGTAGGGTGCTTAAGAAACAAGAAGGAAGCTCTCAAGGCGGGAAAGATTCAGTGAATTTATCTGAAGAGAGCGACATAGAAGTGTTTATCTTGTCTCTTATTATGATGAATGAGTCTTGGGTCATAGACTCGGGTGCTTTGTTTCATGCCACTTCGTGTAAGGAAGTTCTGCGAGATTATATGTTAGGTGACTTCGGGAGAGTCTACTTGGGTAATGATGAGCCGTACAGTATTGTTGGAAAGAGAGACGTTCATATAAATCAGAAAGATGGAACAATTTTTAAATTGAAGGATGTCAGACATGTACCGAGTTTGAGACAGAATTTGATCTCAGTGGGGTAGTTAGCCGATACTGAATATATGACGACACTAATGATTCATGGAAGATCACAAAAGGTGCCCTGGTGATATCTCGAGGTAAGAAGGAAGGTACTTTGTACGTAACTTCAGCATCGTATAGTTCACTCGTAGTCACATCAACTCGAGTGAATGGGCAGTTATGGCATCAGAGGTTGGGACATATGTGTGAGAAAGGTATGAAAGTGTTATTGTCAAAAGGGAAGCTACCAGGACTAAAATCAATTTATTTGAAATTTTGTGAGGACTGCGTGTATGGAAAGCAGAAGAAGGTGAGCTTCAAGAAAACAGGATGCGCTCCAAAAATGTATCTGTTGGAGCTTGTACACACTGATGTGTGGGGACCGGCACAAGTATATCTCTTGGTGGTTCACGTTATTTTGTTTCTTTTATTGATGATGATAGTAGAAAACTGTGGGTCCATTTCTTAAAGCACAAATCTGATGTATTTGATGTATTTAAGAAGTGAAAAGTAATGGTAAAAAATGAGACAGGTAAAACAGTAAAATGTCTCAGATCAGATAATGGGGGAGAATACTGTGATAAGAGGTTTGAGGAGAATTGTGCAGCAAATGGAATCAAACATCAGAAAATGATTCCAGGTGTGGTTGAGCGCATTAACAGGACTATCTTTGGGCACGTCAAGAGCATGAGGTTACATGCAGGGTTGCCTAAGACATTTTGGGCAGATGCTGTGAATACTGGCGCATATTTGATCAATAGAAGTCTCTCAGAACCATTGGATGGTGGGCTACCAAAAGAACGTGGACTGGAAAAGAAGTAAACCTTGTACATCTCAAAGTGTTTTGTTGCACTTCATATGGTCACATTGATGTAGAGCACACAAGTTGGATGCGAAGTCCAGGAAGTGCACGTTTATAGGCTATGGGCAACATGATTTTGGCTATTATTTTTGGGATACAGAGAATAGGAAAATTATTAGAAGCAAAGACATAGTCTTCAATGAAAAATTGATACATAAGGACAGTGTGCAACAAAATAAAGCCGATTAGAAAGAATTTGTAGAGTTAGAAGAGTTACCGAACACGGATGTTACATTGCCACAGGATGAGTAAGCACATAAACACAATGAGGCAGAGTCGCAGACACCAGTTGTGAGGAGGTCTACTCGGGAGTGGTGACCCAAGGTCCGATACTCACCCTCCTTACATTATCTACTGCTGACAGATAATGGTGAACCAGAGTATTTTGAAGAGACATTACAATTAGATACACAGGTTAAGTGGGACCAGGCCATGGATGATGAGATGGACTCTCTTGAGTCTAATCGCACGTGGGAGCTAGTCACACTACCTAAGGGTAATAAAGCTCTTCATAACAAGTGGGTTTACAGGCTAAAGGAGGAGCATGATGGTTCGAAATGGTACAAGGCCAAATTGGTTGTGAAAGGGTTCTAACAAAAGGCAGGTATCGACTTCACTGAAATATTTTCACCAATGGTGAAAATGTCTACGATTCATATGATCTTGAGTATAGTGGCTATAGAGGGCTTACATCTAGAGCAATTAGATATTAAAACAGACTTTCTTCATAGGGACCTTGAAGAAGAGATATACATGCATCAACTGACAAGATACGTGGCACCAGGAAAGGAGAACAAGGTGTGTAGATCAAAGAAGAGTCTATATAACCTGAAGCAGGCCCTGAGGCAGTGGTATAAGAAGTTTGATAGTTTCATGTCAAAAAACGGTTTTAGGAGATGTCATGCAGACCACTGTTGCTATTTGAAGAAGTTTGATACGTCATACATCATCCTTCTTCTGTACGTTAATGATATGCTTGTGGTCGGATCAAGCATGAAGGACATCTCAGATCTCAAAAGACAACTATCTAGAGAATTTGCCATGTAGGATTTAGGGGTTGTAAAACAAATCCTAGGCATGGCGATAAAGCGTGACAGAGAAAATAAGAAACTAATTTTGTCACAGGCAGAGTACATAGCCAAGGTACTCTATCGATTCAGTATGGGAGGTGCTAAGCCGGTTAGCACTCCATTAGCCAACTACTTTAAGCTTTAAGGAGTAAGGTGCGAAGACGCAGGAGGAACGGGACTACATGGATAAAGTCCCATACGCGTCAGCTATTAGGAGTCTTATGTATGCTATGGTGAGCATAAGGCTAGACATTGCTCAAACAGTGGGAGTTGTTAGCAGGTTCATGAACAACCTCAAGAAGGAACATTGGAAAGCTGTGAAGTGGATCCTTAAATACCTGGTAGGTACTGTGGATGTAGGGCTGTGTTATAGAGGATCAGAAATCAAGCTACAAGGCTACCTAAATTTAGATTTGGTAGGAGATATCGACAACAGAAGAACCACTACAGCGTATATCTTTACTCTGGGTAATGTTGTAGTTAATTGGGTCTCTCAATTACAGAAAATAGTATCTATTAGTACAACGGAAGCAGAGTATGTTGAAGCTACAGAAGCGTGCAAGGAAATGGTGTGGATGCAAGGTTTCATAGAAGAGTTAGAAAAAAAGCAAGCAGATTGCAAGCTGTACAGTGATAGTTAGAATGCAATACACTTGACTAAGAATTAAGCCTTTTATTCAAGGACCAAGCATATTGACATCAGATATCACTTCATACGTTTGTTACTGGAAGATGGATTGATTGCTCTAGAGAAGATCCATATAATTGAGAATCCTACAGATATGCTGACCAAGGTGATCACACGGGAGAAGCTGAAGCTCCGTTCAACTTTGATTGGTCTTCTAGCTTGAAGACGGAGAGATGGTGCACTCCGAATATAGAAGACAAAGGTTTATGGTGATGTGTCTCCAAGTGGGAGATTGTTGAGGTGTGGAGCCTGCACACCAATTGCGCCCATTGAAAAGCGAAGGCCTTTCACCGTGCTGCTCAACTGGTCAAGTGGGCTGCTCGACTCAAAGTCCAGTGAGCTAATGTTTTAGAATTCCACGATGTTCGACCAGTCGAGTGGGATTCTCGACCGGTCGAGTGGGTGGGCCCTTACTCGATTAGTCAAGGCTACGTAGATCCTAGTCCGGATTTGGTGCGAACCGCGTAAATTTGAGGCGGTTTCGCAAGAGTGCAAAAGGGAAGTTGTCTAAACTATACACTACAAGAAATTGCTCTTTTACCAACGATATATTTCATCGTTATTTTATATTTTTTCATCCGTAATGATTATTACCGATGAAATCTGTCGTCAGAAAGATCGTCGCAAAAAGACCGTGGCTAAAAGCTTTTCCCGACGAAATATGACTTCGTCGGTAATGATAAAACAAATACCAACGACTAAAATCGTTGGCAAAACATGTTACTTTTGGTAGGAAAAATTAATATATTTCGTCGGTAAACACAGCTTATACCGATGAATATTTGCTCAGTAAAACTATGGACTAACGACATTTTCATCATTGAAACCTTTCTAGGGCTTGTAGTGATGTTTATTTATCATCCAACCTGTTCACAAGATCACACAGACATTAGAAAAAAATAAATATCAGCGGTTCCCACCTTCCAGGGATCCCCACTCAACATTCGGATAGCTCTGACGCACATCCGGGTCTACTCCATCAATTTCGAGCTAATACATAAACACGAGCCTATCCAAATGGCCAGGCCACCCATATTGCTATCCATAGGAAATGAACAGCTTCATCATGGTCATAATATCAGTTCTCACCTTCCAGGGACCCCCGCTCAAACGGGTAACTAATTATCTAACTTACAAGTAACAATTAAATCATAAATTAGTTACCCATCCAAGGTTGAATAGATTTTATTACTTTTATATTCCCATTTAAACGTCCACGCCGAAAATCCAGTAGCATCTCCCCATGCCTCTCCAGATAAGTTGATCTTATGTTACATTCTAATGCCAAATACCTAAAGCAATGTAAGGATATTTGACATTGGATACAGAACGGAAGAAACATATCTAGAGAGAAACAAGGAGATGGACCGCGGATCAAGCATGAACATTTAAATAGATTATATGAAAGCATACTATCCATCTAACCTTGAACTGTCTAAAATGGGATAATTTGAGCAATTTCTATGCCACCAAAAGCACACCATATCTATGTATGGCTACATAAAAATCCTCAAATGGGTAACTAATTATCTAACTTACAAATCATAATCACAAGTCACAACTATAAAGTAACAAGTCACAATAATAATTTAAGAAAAAAAATGTAATACATATTTAGTATACTGCCCAAATTTGTATTTTCCTATTGTGACTCACGTGAGCACTGGATTTGTATAAATTTTGATATGACCTAGCAATATAAGTCAACTCAGTAAACATACAAAGCATACATCATATAGTTATTATTATGATAAGTTTCATAAAGCATTTGCCTCATAAAGCATTTGCCTCACAATATAAGTCAACTCAATAAATATACAAAGCATACATCATACAGTTTTCGAGTGTAGGTTTAGGTTTAGGTTAGGGTTATAGGTTTAGATTTAGGTGTAGGTTTAGGTTTAGGGATTTCAGTTTCGATTTAGGTTTAGGTTTAGGAATTCGGGTTTGGGTTCGGGTTCAGTTCAAGATCGGGTTTAGGTTTAGGTTTTCGAGTTTAGGTTTAGGTTGTAGGTTTAGGTTTAGGTGTAGGTTTATGTTTAGGGATTTGAGAATAGGTTTAGGTTTAGGTTTAGGGCTTCGGATTCGGGATCGGGTTTAGGTTTAGGTTTAAGTTTTCAAGTTTAGGTTTAGGTTTAGGTTAGGGAGTTGAGATTAGGATTAGGTGTAGGTTTAGGTTTAGGAATTTGAGTTTCGGTTTAGGTTTAGGTTTAGGAATTCGGGTTTGGGTTTGGGTTCGGGATCAGGTTTATCACCCATATACACGGGCCGGTCTAAATGGCTAGGCCACTCATATTGCTGTCCATAGGAAATAGACAGTTTCATCATGGTCATAACAACGATTCCCATCTTCCAGGGACCCTCGCTCAACATCCACATACATCCACGGAAATCAACCACGGATAGCTCTGACGCACATCCAGGTCTGCTCTAACAATTCCCAATACACAAGCACAGGAAAATGGAAGAATCATCAAGATCATGAATCAAGTCTAATCACTTACGTAATTAGATGTTTGTAAACTTGAGAGACTATATTGTAAACAATTAAGTGTGGGACCCACCATGATGTATTTTCCTTATATCCACGCCCGTTTCAACACCTCATTGTTGGTCATGGTCCCAAAAAAAAATGAAGCATATCTAAATCTTAGGTGGACCACACCACAGGAACCAGTGGTGATTGAAAACTCACCATTAAAAACTCCTTGGGGTCCATAGGAAATGTTTATTTACCATCCAACTTGTTGATACCTAGATGAAGGGACTAAACAAATATCAGCTTGATCCAAAACTTTGGTGGCCCGCAAGAAGTTTTTAATGGTCAATAACCTCTGTTTTTTATGGTATGGTACACTACCTAAGATGTGGATTTGCTTAAGTTTTGGGACCATGACCTAAAATGATCTGTCAAAATAGATGGATGAATTCTGGTTGTTTTGTGCACCCCATCATGGCTCATGCCCTGTAATGAGATGGTAAAGTGGATGGAAGGTCTACAACGCATACATATTCCACTGAAGAGACAAGCAGACAATATATATATATATATATATATATATATATATATATATATATATATATATATATATATATATATATTTGCATATGATAATTTCTTCCGCATTTACGAAGTCTTCATGGAAATTCTTTTGATTAATGTGTAATTCTATGTTTTTTTTTTCTTGGAGAAAATAAGCAAGAAAAATGAAGATCATCATCATTATCCCAAGAAATTGGATTCAATTACATGAATGTTGTTCAATCATTTCACTCTATCACAGATTATATCCTCAGTTAAATAAAAGGAAAAGAAAAAGAAACAATAATAATAAAGCTAATTTCGATAGCATGGGAGGCTTTTGCACCCATCCTATTTGATGGCCGGCCCATATTATTTTATTTTTGTTTTAAAAAAAAAACTTTTGATAACAAGAGATCACCCTTGACTTGGGTGAGGGAGTAGGGACTTGACTCAAGACCGGGCGAGTTGGTCAGAGTCCCAAAGTCTTTTAACCATGATTACAATCTGAGATTATTACTAGGGAAGAAAGCTGTGAATTTCATGGTTCCTTAACTTTTCTAAGCCGAATTTGATTTATTTGTTTTCATATGGGTTAGGTCATTTTCTTCAATTTCGAGATGCTTTCAGTCAATTCAGAAATTTCCATGTCATTTCTATTCTACCTGCCCATCATGGCTAGGTGGAAAATGGGACAGGAAATTTACATGTCAGGCCCATGGGCTAGAGAGAGAGAGCTACAAGGCGTCTATCTTGGGCTCTGACGCACCCATACCTGCAAAGCTAGGTTTAGGGACATGAAAATGAAATCGCATTGCATGCTGACTGAGTAAACTTTGTTTGGCCCATCATGAATGCATGTGGTTTATCCACGCCGTCCATCCGTTTTTCCAGCTCATTTTAGGGGTTAAGCACAAAATTTGAACATATCCAAACCTCAAGTAGACCATACCGCATGAAACAGTGGGAATAATTATTTCTGCTATTAAAACCTTCCTAGTGCCCACAATGATGTTTATTTTTCATCCAAAACTGTTCCTAATTAAGATCACAAATACATGAATTAAAGAAAAATAAATAAACAAATATCAACTTGATCCAAAACTTCTTTTGCCCATAAGTATTTTTCAATGGCAGACATTCAATTCACACTGTTTCTTCTAGGGTGGTCCATAAACTTATATGGGGAAATGGATGGAAGAAGTGGTTAAAATATATGAATTACATGGGTCCCATAAAGTTACTCAATATATAATCAGCTTCCCATGAAAACCTAGCCGTGTAGTGGCCCAATAAACACTTGTCAGGTCATGAACAATGGAAAATTGAGATGGATATAAAACACAAGTGGGCCACATGACGGAAAATAATAAGGAAAGGTCCATCATTGTAACCTTCTCTCAGGTCCAAATGTGATGTTTATATGCCATCCAAATCGTTCATAAGGTTATTCCTAGCCTAGCCTGAATCCAAAACATTTATGGCTCTATCATAAACATGATGAATCCAAAACAGTGGGCCCCACCAAACAATGGACAACGATGGAGTTAATGGTGGGCCCCACAAACAATGGACAATGACATCAGCAAAGTGGACATCAATGGTGGGCCCCACAGGCAATGGACAACGATGGTGGGCCCCACAATTAGGTATTTTAGCCCTTTAAATTAAAAATCCCAAATTAGAGATTTCAAAATTAAAATCTCTAATTAAGGATTTTAATTTCAAAATCCCTAATTAGGGATTTACTAAATCAGTGGGCCCCACCAAATAGTGGACAGCTACGACGGGCCCCACTAGCACTGTATATCAATAGTGGGCCCCACAAGCACTAGACATCGACAGTGGGCCCCACAAGCAATGGACAATGACTGTGGGACACACAGGTAATGGATTTTGGCAGTGGGCCCCACAAGCAATGGACAACGAGAGAGAGAGAGAGAGAGAGAGAGAGAGAGAGAGAGAGAGAGAGAGAGAGAGAGAGAGAGGGAGAAGGAAGAGAGAGAGAGAGAGAGGGGTTACGGAGGTGATGACGGCCGGACATGCGGTGTGTGGAGTAAGGATGGGCGGTGACGGCTGGACGGCAAGCCGAGAGAAAGAGAGAGAGAGAGAGAGAGAGAGAGAGAGAGAGAGAGAGAGAGAGAGAGAGAGAGAGAGAGAGTGGGATGGGAGCTGAAGTCGTTTCGACTTAAAACATAACATTATTACCGACGAAAATTTTGGTCGGTAATAGTTTTCACAACTCGTTGGTAAAAAGATTTAAAAATATTTAGGCCCACCTGTGCTTTATCAGCCCCATCTACTCCGTACATATGTTTTTAAATATACTTATTAGATACACCAAAAATAAAAAATACAAATCAACATCCATAATCAACCACACAAAGTGAAATAATATGTCCATTGTTCATTTTCTCCGACGATGTATCTCTTTCGTCGGTAAAAGACTTTTTATCGATGATATTATATAATGTCAGTAAAAAACTTTTTATCGATGATATTGTATAACGTCGGTAAAACTAGCCTCTCCGTCATCGCAAAGGACACCAAGGGACCTTTTGCAGACGAACTATTTGGTTTGTCCAGAAAAATTAAATTTACCGATGAAATAATTGTCGGGAAAAATTAAATTTACTGATGAAATAATCGTCGGGAAATATTATGTATCGTCGTTTTCATCGACGATACAGAATATCGTTGGGAAAATTTTCCAAGCCATTGTTGTAAATGGTGGTGGGAACATATTTGGTCATGGCGGGAATCTTTTGCTGACGAAATCATATTTTGTCGAGGAAAGTTATGTTTAGCGACGTAATCAATTTTGTCGGAAATAAGTTCGTTGGTAAAAGGCTGATTTCTTGTAGTGATAAATAGGCGTTCCTAGGGCTATTCTAAGGTGTATGCAAATGATTTTTTCTATACATCCAAGGGCAAAAGGTTAGTATATTGCTTGTAATCTCGTTTTCTTCATAGTGGAAGTTTGCATCCGTGGTTTTTTTTTTTTTTTTTTTATACCCTTGTTGGGGTTTTTCCACGTATATTTTGTCTTGTGGTTTGTTGGTATACTTTGATTCTACTTCTATATTATATTTCTTCTTGTTTATCGTTTGTGGGTGAGACCAGAGATTGGATCTCGGTTCACTTGCGTTGTTGGCGTGCTGCGTAACAAAATCTTCTTCTCCTCAACTCTTTACTAATGAGGAAATTATCTTCTTCTTCTCAAATCTTTACTGAGGAAATCTTCATCTCCTCGATTCTTCTTAATACAAAACCCATTACTACAATAACTGAAAACAACTTCATAACATCTACACTTGCTAAAAAGTAAAATAAAAACATTCACGCTTCAATGAAAATGACAAACCCGGTGGAAAACTAGAGAACAATCTAGTTAATTAATCCTCGCACAATTAGTTCGAATCTCGCCTTGGGTCCCAGTGAGTGGGCTCAAGTTCCCCATCTTCACCATCGCATTGGCGAAATCTGTTGAGAACGCATTGGCATCGTTGCTGTATGTCGTTACAATAGAATCAGTGGACCCACCATTAAACAACACTTGATCAGAGCTAAGTAGGCCCCTTCGGTTGAGCAACGCCTGATAGTAGTTGTTCCCAAAGCGGTTTGGGCTTTGGGGGTCTAGTGGGGCCAAGTTGCCATCGCCACTTCCGGCAGCCCTAGGGCAGGAGGCCTGCCGAGAAGTTGCAAAGGCAGCGTCGATGTTCGTTTCGTTGTAGATCCGGTCCCTGAATTTGTCACACCTAGCCTGGCCGACGGTGTGTGCGCCGGACAATGCGACCATCTCCCTTGCAGTAAACCCCTTGTCGTTGAATAGCTGAATGAGTCTATTAAGGTTATCGAAGAACGCCGGAAGATTGCTATTTGCTCCATCTCTGCTTGCAGTTCTTGCATCCCTCCTCCCCAATGGGACTGAGTAAGATGGCCCACCAAGCTGTGGTAAGAGAAAGATGAGATTAATTAGCAAAATATAGGTTTCTATCAGAGAGAATATTTCACGCACAAGTAGTTGTATGTGAGAAGTTACATGCAAAGAGCTTCGTGTGGGGCCCGCCATGGTATCTCAGGCCAATCTGATAATTAGGTCGGTTACATCACTTGAAACAATTGACAACCACCCAGAAACCTCCAAATAATTCAGATGATGGCCCACCTGATATGGTTATTGGCATGATTTTTGGACTACCCTACGTTCATGGTGAGGCGACTGACCACACATCACAGTGGGCCCTAGACACAGCTAGTTGCATGATTTGTTTACATACAACTAGGTTTATATGAATCTACACAAGTTAGTAGAGAAATGCATGCCATGGCTGCTCTGAATTTCTGAGTGAAAGGCCCAAGCTGGTCGTTCATCTGCTGGGACCCACTGTGTATACAGAAGATCTGGTCATCAAGTGGACCATGTATGAAAATAGTGGATGGATACATAAGAAAGATGACCAAAAGTCCATATATGAGGTGGAAGACTTGATGACCAAAGGTCTCAATCTCAAACTGGCACGTTCAATTCAGGTGGTGCCTTTCACCAGTAATTACTGCATTAACATGCATGCATGTACATGAGTGCAATGAGATTGTCATAGTGCTCACTTCTACGACGGAGTCACGAGCAGCAATGGCTAGGATGTCAGCACAGGACACCACTACACTGCCGCATGCTCGATCGACCTGTGTCTTTATGGTATCGATCACATTGAATCCTCTAAGTGAGTTCTGGTTAGGTGCAGCAGTTTGCTCTCCCACGAATGATCCAGTATCAGCGAGAAGAACCCCTCCATCGCAACCCTGTAAGAGCAAGCAAGATGCAATTAGATGGGGAGGGAGAGAGAAGCTTTTAGTTAACAAATATAAACTCCTTAAGCTGTTAGTTGACAAATATAGAGTCCATGGTTGGTGATCCAGACCGTTGATCTGATTATATTCATCTTTCATTCATCACCCTAGAAAAATGTAGCAACAATGGTAAAAAGGGCCAAAGTTTGATGGGTAAGTTCCTTCCATCTAGAAGATTTTGACGCATTGCAGACACATTGGATCAACAGTCTAGATCACTGATTAATGGACCCCACCATGTGTACGTTTTCTAAGAAAAATGAACTGATAATTACTCTCTGACTAGAAGAACTAGTGGGTGAACTGACATTAACAAAACAGTCGTGGAAGAACAACCGTAAGAGAGACGCCCCCATGCGGGCCTCTCTATTGATGGTGGATCGCACTGCAGCCCTTACGGTGTCGAAGACAGAAGGGCATGTGTTTGCGTAGAAGGAGACTGAGAGTTGTGCTGATACAGGAGATGATATGGCCATCATCATCATGATCAAGAGGCCCACACAAAGAGTGGATTTAGTAATACCAGCCATTGTTAGAAAGAAAGAAGAAACGATGCTACAATGAACCCACTCTCTCTCTCTCTCTAGATGAAGGCTTTTGAACGAATGTTTGGAAGAGAGTTGGGGGTTATAAAGGACGAAAGGCTTGAATCTTCCGATGTTGACGCTTTCAAAGATAGGGATGAACGTTTGACAAGTACGCCCAATTCAATATTTATTTTCCATCCAACTTGTTTATATGGTAATAAAGACTTTGACGAAGGGACCACACAAATATCAACTTGATCCAGAACTATTTTGGCCTATGTTTTTAATGGTAAATTACCACTATTTCCTGTGGTGTCATCCTTATGAAATTTGTATCTACTACAGTTGTGTAATCATACTCTAAAATGATATTTCAAAACGGAAGGACGGCATGCATTTAAGGAAAAAAAATCAAGATAGGCCCCACAGTCAAGTATCCACCCACGTCGGTGCAGATCGGGATCCACCGAAGCCACGCTCTACTCGACAAAGTAAAAAATTGAAAAAGACAAGAAACACTCTCTGTTTTGTTTCATGCAGAACGTAAGGGGCCTTTCGTTTTGTTTTTTTTCTTTTATATTATTAAACTTTGATACTCTGACAGTGGTACATGATACGCAATCACTTTGAAATTATTTAAAAAATTATAAAAGTGGCATGCAAATAATTCATTAAACAGGACAAATTACGTGTCCAATTTTAGGTTATCAAGAAGGGAATGTTATGCGTCTTTGATTGGCCGTCTTTTGGATAAGGTGGACGATTATTGGACGGTTTAAAATGAAAATATCCCATGGTCCTATTTCATCAAACAAGTCTCCGCCAATCAGAGGTTAGAATCGTTCACCCAATCTGATTTTGGGACTATGACTTGTAGGTAAAGTGTTCCACGATCTAATACGTTTAGCTTAATCTGATGGATGTCGCGTGTACGATCATAGTGCCTGTGTATCAAGACACCTAGTCTTGCAGAGTATCCAACACCGACAGAATTGAAAATTTTGCAGTCCTGTATTTTTGCACAACAGTACAAAGACGGCTGGGTAGCAGCGGAGTGGGTGTGTATTACCTATTATGCCATTAAAATGTCAAGTTGGAGGAGGGATGCTCCGTCATGATTTATCGGATGAGAGTGGAATACATAATGACTCAGTACGCTTTAGCGAAAGCGTACCGAGTAAACTCTGTGGGCTCAAACGTAATATATGTGTCTTATCCACGCCGTCCATCCCATGTTTCATCTCCTTGTAGTTGAAGTATATCTGAAGCTCAAGTGGACCACACTACAGGTAATACTAGGAATTGAACATCTACGGTTGAAAATCTTTTGGGGCCACATAAGTTTTGGATCAAGATATATATATATATATATATATATATATATATATATATATATATATATATATATATATATATATATATATATATATATATATATATCATCCAGCGACCTTATAAACAAATTTGATGGCAAATAAACATCACAGTTGGCCTTATGAAGTTTCAATGGTGGACATTATTATTTCCATTGTTTTCTATGGTGTGGCCATTTGAGCGTTGGATATGCTTCAATTTTGGGTTATTTCCCTAAAATGAGGTTTTAAGTATGGACGGCTTTGATAATATTCATACATCAAGGTGAGCCCCACAGAAATAAGTAGTGTAGGGGCATTTACAAAGATCCGCAAAATTCTATGAAGTCGAAGGGATGCCGTAGGAAGGAGGCTAGTAGTGGCGGCTGCATTATTGAACTTGCCTTGGTGGGCCCCACCATTTAGGTTTGTTTCATTAATGACTTTGACATGGCTTGCCTGCTTTCTTAAAATGGAAGAACCGCATGTGCAAACCATACACTATAAAAGTCAGTCCATATAAACAATCTCGACCGTCCAATCAGTGTCCCACATGTGGTTGGGTTGTAGCAGAAGAATCCAATCGTTGGATGTTCCCTTGCATTCGATCAGTTGATGACAATCTTTTAGATGATGTGAGAAGTCATACCACGTAGACGATTAGGATACTTTTAGCTGTGTGGCCGGTTCATAAGGTGGCCTGTTGAGTGAATGGTCTGGATTGTTCAATAGGTGTACTGATCAGATAGTTCACAGAAAATCATTTTATGAATACTCAAAGAACATCGTTTTGAGACTTAGAAACTCGACCGTCTTGCGTCAAGTTAATTATATATAATGAACAAGTCCGGCCGACTCGCCTTATTTCCAATCTGATAGATGGGGCCCATGGTTCTGTAATCCAAAATATTGGTCTGCTGATTCAAATCTTCAATGAGGCCAAATAATAATAAATAAATAAATCTTAATCTGGATATCAATCCTTCCACCTATATTTTAGGATTTTTCTTTCTTTCTTTATATATATATATATATATATGGACCGTGTGTACTGATATGGGTGTGTACTAACAAGCTAAGCCAAAACAAAAATAAAAATAAAAAATAAATCCTTCCACCTATATTTTAGGATTTTTCTTTATATATATATATATATATATATATATATATATATATATATATATTATATATGATATATATATATGTGACCGGAAAAATGTCCTATGCTTCTTTCTGAGCGTGAATTTCTCTGTGAGGTGCTATGGGCCCCACCGTGATGATTTCGAACATAAAAGTAAAACTTAGTCACTGGGGGTTTCACATGGTGGGCTTCACATGACTTTATTTTGGATCAACATCACGTATGATGGGCACTCATTAAAAAGTTCATAACCATTTAGTGAGTGCCCACGAAGATTATATGTATATATATATATATATATATATCTATATCTATATATATATATATATATATATATATATAGGAAAAGGTACTATGTGCTCGAGCGTAAAGCGGTCGTTAGTGAGGTCGAGCTGATGTGGGCCCCACCGTGATGCCTTTCGAACATCTACCCTCACCGGATGCACCATTCCATGGTGGGCCCTGGATGGCCCAAAATCAAGTCAATCCGTGACTTTGTGGGCCACACCATCTAAAAGTTGAGTATGCACCATGCCAAAAACATTAAAACCATTTGTGGGGACCTTTCGAGACGTTTTCCATGATCAAAACTCCATCATGTGTGTCCCTGAATATAATGGGACACCATAAGTTTTAGGCGGTATCCACAACTCAAGTAGGGCACCAAAAGTGTTTTACATGTTTTACGTGGTACTTATTTTTCCGATGGTATGGCCCACTAAAGTTACATTGACTTGATTTTGGGCCGTCCAGGCCCACCATGGAATGGTACATCCGGTGGACAGTGTTGATTTTCGAAAGGCATCACGGTGGGGCCCACCCAACTCGACCTCACGGACATCGCTTTACGCTCGAGCGCATAGTACGTTTTCCCACATATATATATATATATATATATATATATATATTAAAATTTTATAATTTTATAATTCAATGTGTGTGCTTGATTATTTCTCTTTTCTATGGGCAACAAATAGAATAATTTAAAAGACTTGAGCCACTCAGTCCAACTTGTTCCATCCTGTGTCGAGTCAGGACCCACCTGAGTCGAAGTTAAAGCAGCTTAACTTGACTGAGTCAGGTGACTTGGGAGGATGACTCGTGCGCGCCCAAATGAGTCTGAGTCAACTCAGGCGAGTCCTATCAGACTCGTCCAAGTACATTGTACAAATTTGTGACTAGATGAGTTCACCGGGTCAACTTGATCTCGCTCGGCATTATCATCAAAGGTTCTAATGACTTAGACGAGTTGGGCCAACTCGTCTCTAGGTTTGCCAATCAGGTATCGAGCTAGATAAAAAATTGAGTCCAAGTCAACTTCGATAAGTTGCATGCGACTCGTTGGAAATGATCTATCAGGCCAAATATACAGAAACACTTTCAAGCACCTAGCTGCATTTGAATTCATTGCCATCAGAATTTCTGCAGATGATCCATTCGATCGATCCATTCTACTATTTTCCTGTTATTGTGCAAATATCACACCCATCATACGTCCTAAACATCCATGATTGGACCTATCTTTTATGAACAATCTTATCCATCTATTTTTTCATTCTTACGACTGGATGGTTTGAATTATCCCATTAGTATGACTTTTTCAAGGCAGCCTATGAAGTGGGGTTCATGGCTCTGCCCCAAGCCCATCCTGGCGTAATCATTCTAGACAGACCCATGAGTTAAATTCCACCTGGCATAATTAGTAATTAGATTTGAACATGTTGACATGTGAACATAGGTATAATAATATTGTGTATAAAACTTTTGTAATTTATTAAGATTAGAACAATTCTAGACAATATAAGAAACAAGACGCTATTATTTAAATGTTTGTTTACATGGATGAAAGTGATCAAGGATAAATAACTCCTCTCAAGGCTTGTCTTTTCATTCTTATTAGGAATTATTTTCTTACTGTCGCTGATGCGCTATCAAGGGTGGCTAGCTAAGGCCACCCAGACAGAATTTTCTTTCACCGTTCCTATCTTCTGAGGTTACCTAGAGGGGCTTTTCTTTGGATAATGCAGGGGTGGGAGGTCTGAGACGCCTCTGATGGTTGCCACTTCTTCCTGTCTTGCCTCTTTTATGCAGTTCCTCCTTTTTTTTCTTGTACGTTAGGCTTTTTTCTCCTGTCCAATTTAGAATGTGGTATATGATAGGTAAGGCAGCCTCTCTTTTTGTTCGTTCGGCCCACCTAAAGCCTGTAATTTTTCTGACCATTGAGATACATATACATATTTAAAAAATAAAAAATAAAAAATTCCGAGTCATAAGGGCAACCGTTGAATTACTTAATGGAAGGTCCAAATCTATTTTCCTTTTTCAGCTCACTCCTAGTCAATGGGAGTTAGAAACAAAGGTAAAAGAGAAATATAGTTGGAATAATAGCCCAACCGTTAAATTTAGGCTGAATTTGAATGCAAGGATGAGTTCAATTGCGAGCCTCTCTATAATAAAGGGGAAATGACACGAACTGATAATGTTGTTTATATTTCATTCCCTCACAAGTCTCAAGACCCAACTTGAAAGGAACATACAATTTGTAATCCAGACACTCTATTTGAATGCTAAAGAAGGTACCTGTGAGTAGGCCATTTCTACTTTTTTAGATTAATAATTAATGGAATTCAATCAAATTGTGCATCCAAACATAACATGCCAATCAATTTTCCTCATATATATATATATATATATATATGTTCTTCTTAGCTCCATCAAGGTAACTTGAATGGGCCCAGACGTGTTTTCTTGTGTCATACCTCCATGGTGTCTAGCATTTCCCTGAGTAACTTTTGGATGTTGTATTTGATGTCTTTAATCAAGTTTTATGTTTCCTTTTTTGTTTGGAATTCTTCCCAGACTTCTTTTCCATTTGGGATTCTTGCCAAGTCTATATATATGGTTGTAAACATGATTAGAAGATATTCCTAAGGGTTTTCAAATTCATCCAAGGGGCTCAAAGGGTGTAGCAATGGTGAGATTCGAGTTTGTTTGAATCGGGTAAGCTTTTTCTCTTTGTAATTTTGCTTTTATAGTGTTCATCTATCACTTTGTGCCATTGTTTTTTCCGACAAGGGTTTTTCCACGTTAAAATCTTTGTGTTCTTCCCCCTTTTGCTTGGCCTCATTGGGTTGCCATCCTAGATCTGCTTTCGTGTACTTCCGTGGTCCCCCAACAAGTGGCATTAAAGCTAACGTTGGGGCATAGGCTTGAATCTAAATGATTAGTATCAATGAGAAAAGTTAAGTATGATATTGAGAAGTACTCGGGGAAAAATAATTTTGAGTTATGGAAGATTGAGATGATTAACGTATTAACTAAGCAAGACGAAGATGGAGCTCTTGAGGAGCGTCGATCATTTATGAGTGATGATTATTGGAATACTCTTGATAAGAAGGCCTTATCTTCTATCCGATTATGTCTTATGGAGGAGGTTCTCTAGAATATATTGAGGGAGAAAATCGCAACAAATTTGTGGGCAAAGTTAAAGGACTTTTATGCTAAAAAGTTCATTAAGAATCGCCTACACTTGAAGCTATTGTTGTTCAACTTTAAGATGGCAGAAGGTGGAGATGTGAAGGCCCACACTAGTAGTTTTAATAAGCTGATATGTAAGTTGCTAGACATGGAGGAAGTGGTTAAAGATGAAGACCAGGCATGTATTTTGTTAAAATTTCTTCAAGCTTCGTACGAGTCATTCAAGGACTCATTGTGCACCTGTAAATTGTCCCTAAGTATGAACACTGTATCTCATCCCTTCAGGGGAAGGCTATAAGAAATATAAATGGTAGCGTAGGGACTTCTTCTGATGCACTGCTTACTGGTTATATCCAAATCTTTAAAGGACCGAATTCTGTAGGAGAGGTAGGAATACTAAGTGACGTATAAAATCTTTAAAGTGTAGATCCAAATCTTTAAAGGACCGAATTCTGTAGAAATTAGACGAAAATTAATTACGTACTAAACTAAATAGTCAGTGAAATTAGCTTGAACCACTATCTATACGAATGGTTAGACCTAAAACCATTAAAATCGCTAACTCAACATTACTTAAAAACCTCGGAGAAATTCCAAAACCCAATTGCTCTCGGGAGCACATTGAAACTCTGTATCGGACCTGGACCGCCCGTCGATAGTTCGATGACTGCGAACTATAGGATTAAGACTACCTTATTGGGCTTGACAACCATCGCGGGAATCGAGCCCAAATAGTATTCAGAAACACACAACTTGAGCCCTGAGTAAAGTGTGTGAGAAACGCGAATACCTTTGGAAAATGAAAAGAGACTTAAGTGAATTGGGTCATTCGCTTAGGGGTGAAATTGAAGACTTCAGACCGTTAGATTTTGACCAAAGTTCACCCATAGATCACGGAAATTTCGCTGCACGAGTCCGTATACTTATGGCCATGATCGAATATGTATGACCGTTGAACTGATACAGGTCCTCCACGGTCGATCCGCTAATCCGATCGGACCGAAATCACATCCTGGCCTAGATACATGGTCAGGAAACTTGCTCCGTACCGTAGGTGAGTAATGGACCTCCAGATGTATCCTGTTTACCCAAAACGGACACCCTTTAGCTATAACCTAAGTATACCATGGCCCTGGGGCCATTAACATCAATTCTGGGCCTATATAATGCCCTTAAACCACCCCATTCCCATTCCATAAGAAATTCTCTAACCCTAAGAGAGAGAAGAGAGAAAAGAAGAGAAAAGTGTGAGGAGAGGAGAAAGAGTGGGAGATCGTTGCTGGGATTCTCTCGCACAACTCCACACCTCGATTCACCTCCCCATTGTCGCTACACGAACCATTTCAACTTCGATTTGGGTAAGAAATCCTAACCCTAATCTTGTCTAGGAATCCAAATAGAGAAATCGATGAAATAGCTAACCTATTTCAATGTTTAGGTAATCGGTGTTCTGTATATGGGAACGTAGGATTCGAACTGAGTTCAAAACGAGCAATCCGATGAAATGTGCGGACTATAAACGTTTAGGTTATGGTTTTCAATGCTTTCAATTTCAGCTAATGATTTATATCTGACTTGATTGCTGCCATATTGTTGTAGATATGCCGATTCCTGTATAATATACATGCATGAACCGTGTTAGATAAAAGATGCATTTCATGTATTTGTTGAAATGTTTGAATGAGCATTTGAATGTGATTTAAGCTTACCGTAATTACTGATCTAGGGTTAATCATCGTCACATATACGTTACTCTCTTCGTATAAGGAATTGTTAAAATATATGTTATAACTAACCTAATCTATGTATTTGGTATAGTGTAGTCTAAGTGTTTGTTGAATTGTCTGAATGAGAAATTGTAGATGATTTGTACTTATTACGAGTATTAAGATAGTATTTTGCATTACCTTGTACGTATATATAATTTATTTCATGTAATCATATTTACCTCTACGAAATTTATGGATAAAATGCAAGTGTTTGTTAACATGTTCAAGGTGTTTGATAAAATGCTCGAATGAAGTATTTACTTGGATTATTTGTCAAATGCTGAAATGCCTATCACATGTTATTTGCTGCATCTGAGTAAGATTGGGGCTACCGCTTAGCTTAGGCAATCAGTAACTTTTCCTCTTCGGGTGGCTGAATTAGTCACGCTACATTTGGGAAAATCCGATGAATCTGGGTTGCAAGAAGATTATCGACAGTGGTTAGGCCACACGGGGTGCTTATGCACTCCACATCGATTAAATCAGCGTGTGCTCATACCAATTGAACTTCTCTAACAAACCGATTGGCCTACTATATGTTCACCATGTATGGACACTACTGCTTGAATCTAAGGTACCCCTTACCAATGTAAAGATACGTTTCAACCATGGTATCATGATCCGCTAAGACTCATGGGCTGGGCATGGTGGTATGGGACACCGTGTTCGAGCTGTCGACCTACGCTAGGGTAATGAGTCTCCCCGTAGTGACTAGTGAGTTAACCAAACTCGTGAGCTAGGCATGGTGGTATGGGATACCGTGTTCAAACTGTCGGCCTATACCGGCGCAGCCTGGCTGCAGTCCTAGAGTGGGTTGGGGTGAACCGCCTGATCCGGAACCCCTTCGAAAATAGCGCTCCAGTTGGTAGGGCGTTGGTGGTGTGACCTCGAATATAAACTTTTGAATTTGCCTATCAACTATTTTATATAAACTTTTGAATTTGCCTATCAACTGTTTTATATAAACTTTTGAATTTACCTATCGATTATTTTTCATTAGGAGTGATGCCCTACAACTTGCCTATCATATGTGATTAACTAGGATTGACGACCCTAGATGGATCCCGCTTGGGTAAATGATATAAAAGGGAGATGCCTTAGCTTCCCAAATTTACTGTATGAATAAGTCTAATTAATTACTTGGCTAGCATGACCATGCACCGCATTGCATATGCTTTGGCGAGGAAGTGCACATTTAGGGAGTTTGCCATGTGCGAATGGTTGATGAAGTCGCTTGAGGATGTGTAGGCGAGGGCATGCATCATGACAACATATCATCCCTACATTAATAAGAGCAGTTAGAGATTTTGTTGTATTGTTTTATCATTACTACTTGATTGACTTAATAATATATTAACCTTTACTTTATAGTTCCATTGAAGTACCTACTTATTCTTACTTGGGATGGTGTTTTAAAACACCGACCAGACTCTAGTTTAGATGCAGGTGACGATGGAGTTTATACTATGGAGCAGGACTATATGAATGAGGAGGATGAATTCTCCTACATCCAGCTCTTAGGCGACTCTATGTAGACCCCATGCTACTACGACGGGATCACAGGGATATATGATTTACTCGAACACTTTACATTTTGACATTTTGTATATTTTAGAACAAAACATGTATGTATTCAACCCTGTTACATTATCATACTTTGGAGTCAGATAACCGCTTACTTATCTCAATACATATATTTCAATCTTCCGCTTGCTAAATTACATTATCTCTGGAGAATGATATGTTGTTTTAGTATAATCCCACTCATGTTAAATATATAAATATGGACAACATTTAAATATCATTATCTATGTTACATAAGTGATACGTTGGATCTCGGGAGTTGAGCTTTGCTCGACCCACGAAATTCGGGACGTTACACCAAGGATAAAGGCAAATTAAAGTGCTGAAACTATGGGATGAGTGGACACATGAAGAAGGATTATACAAATCTTAAAGCGAAAAAAGAAAACTCAGATGCTTCTTCTAAGGAGGCCAACATTACTATGTCTGATGAAGAGACAAGCACAGGTGATCATGTGTTGTCAGTGTCTATGATCGGACATTTGTACGATGATCGCAGAGACGAGTGGATCCATGACACGGGAGTATCATATCACATGACTCCTCATAGGAGTTGGTTTACCGGTTACAGAGAGTGCGATGGTGGATAAGTCTTTATGGACAATGACAATGCTTGTAATGTCATTATAATACTCCATTTTTTTTAAATGGTGGGTTCCACTGTTGCCTATAGTGTGGCCAACATGAGCTGTGGATGGCCCTCATGTTTAGGCACATGCCCTAATTTGATAGCCAAAACTGATGAACGTGTGGATTTGTCACATCATTCCTGTGGGGCCCATTCTAAAAAAAAAGAACAAAAACGAAAACAAAAACAGTAGGTGATGTGCTGGTGCACGTCACCCCACAACCAACTCCTCCATGACTCTCTCTCTCTCCTTCTTTTCCGTTGTATAGTTGCAGACGTGAATCCATCCACCATCCATACCATCATCATGGTGGGACCCACTCCTCAATCAAATCGTCCAATGAACCCGGACCCTCAATAAACCTTAGCCCTTGAAATCTTTCTCCTAAAAACATTTTACGTGGCTCACCTTGAAGCTTGATTTTAACTAAATCTTTTTAGCACTAAAACCTAGAAGCTGATTAATGGCCTGATTTCTCTCAGCCATTATAGTGGACCCTACCTCACTACCCACTCCTCACGGTTACAACAACTGAAAGCAGAAATCTGCCTTGTGTACGAAGTCACACTCTCACGTTCCTTCATCTCTCAGACTCCTTCATATTCAAATCTCCTCTCTTACGATTATGGAGATTCTCTTACATAGCTGCACCTTCCAACTTCATAATCGACCAACAAAATCAATCTGAAGCTTTAATCTGTGGAGCCTACAAGCTTTATACGGCCCGTAAGAATCATCCATAGCTGTCAATGTTACAAAATGCATCAATCCAAATTCTGATATGATCATCTTCTTCATCTACACCACCGTCGTCTAATATATGTAAACCAACATTACGGTAAGTAAATCTTTCCATGAAGCCTATGAAAAATAGATCTGACCATTAATTAATATCCAGGGTCTTAGTATGTTGATTTACATCTTATAATAGGTAAATTGTTTACCAGATAATTAATCTGAAAGAAATGTATAGTTGTAATATAAGCCAACTCACTAAGTCAATTAGCTTGTAATTATTTATTTATTTCAAAAGTTTTTGTACAGATAAAAACCCTAATTACGAGAATTGTATTAGAACCATAGGTAAATCTTATATGATCAGATCAATTCAAGCATACAAATCCAATTTTGTTCGTGATCGTTACATCGAATCAGATTCATAGCAGACTTTGTTATCCAGAGAATAATTCTACAAAAATTCATATATATATATATATATTTATATATATATATATTAGAGTGTTTTATCATCACAACAGGTAGGTGATCATTCCCTATTGAAAAATTCATAAGTAATTGCCTTATGTGATCTAGACATTGAGATATTCTTTATTTGACTGAACCAATGCAAATAAATTTTTTTTCCATTTAATATTATCTAATGGTGATAATGAATATTCATTATGTGAACATAGACACTATATATGTCATATTGTCTTGTAAGTTAGATGCATTTTATGTGAAATCATTTTTTTATACAATGATTCTTATGGGTGCTTTGCCCAGGGTTATTCTCGAAATGATCAGTACGACACGAGTGCTCTACCTAGGGTTATTCCCAAAGGATCGGCATGGGCTATCTGCCCTGGGTGATTCCCTAAAAGGATCAGTACACACGGGTGCACTACCCTGAGCTTTTGTCTCTAAAAGGTTATACCAGTGCTCTGTCGAGGGTCATACCCTGAAAGGATCAACACCGGTGCTCTGTCATGGGTCATCCCTTAAAAGGATCAGCACACATGAGTGTTTTGCTCACTCCAAATCTTAGTATTTTTAGAAAAGCTATGTTAAACAATTTATTCATTTTATATTCATATATGTCAAATTATTAATTATGATTTTAAATCCAATGTTCGCCTTATTTTGATTAATATGTCGAGGTTAAATTTGGTAATATTTGTGAGGCTTTCAACTCGGGATTGATGTGATCCTATTGAGTTGTCAACTCATTATGTTTTATCCGTTTCAGGTTATGAATATTTTGAAGATGCAGGGTACTACTATTAGTAGTGGAGTATTGAATGTGGTTGGATGCACGTGACATGTCATTCTACATAGGATCAATTTTATTTTATTTTAAAACTATGAATGTAGTAATGTTTGACTTGATTTTCTTACTTCAAGTTAAGTTAAATAATTATGCATTGATGTAGTAACAGATTATGTAATAGTTATCTTAGCATATATTTGAATTTTAAAATTGTGGGCTATGGTGGGAGAAAATGAAATACATATGTAATTATCGTACTTTATATATATATATATATATATATATATATATATATATATATATATATCTGTGTGTGTGTGTGTGTGTGTGGGTCTAGAATTCGGGTCTTGGACACCCTATTCGGGTACCCGAATTTTAGGGCATGATAGTGTTGAGGGTCAAATATTGCATACTAGACCCCATTTATTACCTGGATTTACGAACGTAATACTGTTTAATGCCCGGTCTTAACTGTGTATGTGATGCTAGGTGTAATTACAAGCTTGGATTGAAAATAGGTACTAAAAGTGTGGATTTGATGCTCTGAAGACACCAAGGCAAGGGACGAATTTCAGAAGACCAAGATTGACAAATATATACATCAGGGATCCAAGAAAATCAAGCTGTGTATGTTAAAGAGGCTTAAAAGTTGTCCAAGATGCAAGATTACATGGTTCCTGCCATCTGATTGACTCAAGACTTCATACATGAGCTGAAGACGCTAAATTAACCGTACATATTGAATTTCAACCACTGGATCCTTGCAGAAGTGGCGTAACGGACAGATCAGCCTATTAATCTCCAATTTTAGGCCCACCTACAATCTGGATATGTTTCACAATTGGCCTCGACGGTTTAAATAAGATGAGAAATAGGATGGACGGATTGGATTTCTGAAAAACATTACAGTAGAGTCCATATGTACAGCGTGTCTACATAGTGTACACACGCCCGCCAAGCATTGGACCGACGTCTTCCACAAAAACGGAAGCTTCCATCTTTGAAACAGCGTCCGTGAAGCGGACGCCTGGTTACAGTTGTGGGCCCCACCCATCGTCCAAAAGGGTGATCCACACCGTCCATTAGAACCCCGAGGTCCTTCTTACCAAGGTCTAGGTGGAAAATTTCAAAGCAGCAGTGAGGATCCGATTTCAGCCGTTCAAGCGCAGGACCAACGGTGCATATAGTAATCTGTGGACCACATCGAATTTGATCCGAAAACAGTCATTTTCGATTTTTTTTTCCGTGCACAATCCAATGAACGGACTGGATTTGTCGAGAAACACCAGAAAGTGGGCCCCATCAACGTCCAGCGTCAGTTGGAGGGCCCTGTTTCGTACGTCCGCGAGTTCTGAATTTTTGGAATCCTGTTGGCCACTGCCTTCAATCAGATGGATAATCCAAACCGTTCATCGTGTATCCAATCCAAAAACGCCCCAAGGGACGTTGATTTTTCAGAATTAAGAAAGGAAAGTAGGAGATGTTAGGTCATGTCTTCCGGCTGCGACTACAATGTGCGTGGCTAGCTGCGTCCAGCTGTGACTACAACAAGCATTGCCGGTACAGTAAAGCCCTTGGATTGAAATCTTGCGGGGACTCCGGTGACCGACGTAAACCTCCATAAAAGGAAGAGAAGAGAGAGAGAGAGAGAGAGAGAGAGAGAGAGAGAGAGAGAGAGAGAGAGAGAGAGAGGGCATTCGAGCTTGGGAGCTTAGACGTGGAGTGCAAGACAGGGAGTAGCTTTAGATTTTTTTCTTTCTTTCTTGTGTTATTTACTTGTTTTCTTTAAGAGTTAGTGATTCATGCCTATGGTTAGCTAACCTCCTAGCTAGGGCTAGGAGGTGAAACTTGTGGTGTGATGGGGTTGATCCTACGGCTTTGATTCATGTTGAACTGAATTTGATGCTAGTTTGATTTTAAAGATTACTTTGGTTTTTAATGGTTTATTGTGACTTACATTACAGTAGATCTGCGACGGCTTGAGTATTTCCTTTTCTTTTTTGTGATTATGATGCCAGGATGCCCTGTTGTTCACCATCGTCTCCTGGGCGTGGTGGGATGACGGAACGCCTCCCTAACATTCATACATCACTCAGATTGGCCGTGAATTGGTTTAATTCTGTTGTTTGCTTTGTCTCATGGGCATGGTTTTGTGATGGAATCCATTCTAATTTACACCTGTCTGATTCCTTAAAAACTAGATTAAATGAAGTTCAGAATTGATTTTCAGGTTATATCTTCCAACTGGATAAAGATGGGACTCGAAGTCCAGTTGAGTTCATGAATCGACCGTAGATCTCCCTGATCTCCACGAGTGGATCCTCTAAATCCCTAGTTTCCTACCTTTGAATTCCTTAAGTTTAGATTAATATTTCACCATTATTCCTCACATCACACTCGATTTAGATTTCATCTTAGTCTAGTTCTAGTTCTGGTTATTTTTAAATCACGTACAGGTTTCAGTCCCTGTGGATTCGACCTCGGTCTTACCGAGTTTATTACTACATCACAACCCTATACTTGGGGAGTGAACAAGTTTTTGGCGCCGTTGCCGGGGATTGACGGCTATGTTTTCTGAGATTAACTAGTTTTAGGACAAGTTTAGGATTAGGATTTTCTAATTTTAGGTTAGAATTTTTTTTCTGTTTGATTTTTAAAAATTAACCCGTTTTCCTGTTTTGTAGGATCCTAACATACACTTCTAATTCGGTAATTTCTTTCTAATTTTCTACTTTTTCTATTTTTAAAATTAGTTTTTTAGTTTTAGAAATTCTCTTATTCTAGGTTTCCTTTTTAGAAACTAACTTTCTCTTTTTAGAAATTTTCTATTTCTAGGCTTTCATTTATTTTAGAAATTCTTTTTCCTTTTTAGAAACTAACACTATTTTCTATTTTAGGATTAGTTTTTTTTTTTAGAACTTTCTAACTTTAGGTTTACAACTTTCCTCTTTTGTTCTTAGAAACTAGGTTAGTTATTTTCCTTTTTAGAAACTTTCCTTTTTAGTAACTAACTTTAGGATTTCTATTTTTAGAAACTAATTTCTTTTGTTTTATTTTGCAGGATTCTAACATAGGAACTTCCAACTTGGTAACTTCTTTCTAATTCTTTCTCTTTCTATTTTTAGATCTCTTATTGCTGTAGGATTTTTTTTTTCTTCTAGGATTAAACTCAGAATTAGGATTCACCATGGAAGCTTGGGTACGTGTCTATGCTGAGATGGATAAGCAGTTTTGGGGAATGCCTGAGGGTTTTGGAATTCAACATATACCTCAAGATTTTTCTCCATCGAGAACTGACATTGAGAACCGACTAGAACGTTATGTTCCATCGGTTAATAGGTCCATATATGATCATAATTATGGGAATGGAGATTATTATCAACCATCATATTCCCCCATGCATGATCAGTATGACTATAACCAGTGGAAACATCAAAACTGGGAAGATGAACCAACAACATGTTATAATGATTATTCTCTTGGATACCCTACCATTGAGATCCAACCAGAAACGATCCAAGAGGATTCATTTCAGCGTAACATAGCGTGTCTTGCGGAAACTATAAAAACTTTGGAAGCACTTACTTCAAGTGACAATTCTCTTAGGTTCTCTACCTTTAAAATTCAACCAGAAACAATCCAAGAGAATTCTCAAAATTCCTTCTAAACTCTAGAGCTCAGCCAACAAAATACACTCCAAAGACTACAAGAACTTATAAAAGATATTCAACAAGGGAGTTCACATGATGTGATTATGGAGAACTCTGGAATTTGGAATGGTGAGTTGGATTCCATTAATGATCATATAGTTCAATTTTCCGATGAGTCGATCTCGATGACTATTCAAAAGAATGGTGAAGAGTCATGGGTGTCTTTCAAATATAACGATGATGACACACTTCACTCACAGGACACATTAGATTTCAATGATGAGGAAGATGTTGGTTTATGTGAACCTCAATCCAATCTAGGAATAGAATGTGAGGAAAGTAATCCCATTCCAAGTGTGCACTGCACAGAATTAGATGATGATGCGTATTGGGATGATGATCATGAATGTTCAGCCCCAGTTCCCCTGGAATTAATCTCAAGTTTGGTCCAGGTCAATGACCAAGAAGTACACGAAGGGAGCGGTCATAATGAGTTACTCCACTCACCTGACATATCTGACTTAAAAGTGGATGAACTCCTTACAACCGACCCTTATACCTCTTGTGAGATATGTTTGGACCACTCCCCTGAATTACATGATGATATGATTCAAGAGATGAACGAGTTACTTGATACGACTCTGGAATTTGAAACCACCCAGTTGAGGCCACCATCTGAACTGTTGAATTTTGACGAGTCCAGGCCTCTTCTGAGTAGTATCAATGAACAGAGTCCGCACATCAATACTTCGTCTACTGACCCTCTATCTGTCTGTGCAGGGATGAAGTAAGAGAGCGTACATACGGTTACTTTTAAAGACGATGGATTCCTTGGGCAGATCATCACACACTTCAATGTGAAAAATGAGTCACTCTCAACTGAATGTCCCAACTCTTTGGATGATTGCTTGGCACACTTTGCAAATTCAAACGATCCCATGATAAGAGACATAGTGAATGCCTTGCAAGAAGACATTTCGGTAGTCAAATATTGCATACTAGACCCTATTTATTACCTGGATTTACGAACGTAATACTGTTTAATGCCCGGTCTTAACTGTGTATGTGATGCTAGGTGTAATTACAAGCTTGGACTGAAAACATGTACTAAAAGTGTGGATTTGATGCTCTGAAGACACCAAGGCAAGGGACGGATTTCAGAAGACCAAGATTGACTAATTTATACGTCAGGGATCCAAGAAAATCAAGCTGTGTATGTTAAAGAGGCTTAAAAGTCGTCCAAGATGCAAGATTACATGGTTCCCGCCATCTGATTGAGTTAAGACTTCATACATGAGCTGAAGACGCTAAATTAACTGTACATATTGAATTTCAAATCACCCGAATCTTGCGAAGTGTCCTAACAGACAGATCAGCCTATTAATCTCCAATTTTAGGCCCACCTACAATCTGGATATGTTTCATAATTGGCCTCGACGGTTTAAATAAGATGAGAAATAGGATAGACGAATTGGATTTCTGAAAAACATTACAGTAGAGTCCATATGTACAGCAAGTGTACATAGTGTACACATGCCCGCCAAGCATTGGACCGACATCTTCCGCAAAAACGGAAGCTTCCGTCTTTGAAACAGCGTCCGTGAAGCGGACGCCTGGTTGCAGTTGTGGGCCCCACCCATCGTCCAAAAGGGTGATCCACACCATCCATTAGAACCCCGAGGTCCTTCTTACCAAGGTCTAGGTGGAAAATTTCAAAGCAGCAGTGAGGATCCGATTTCAGCCGTTCAAGCACAGGACCAACGGTGCATAGAGTAATCCATGGACCACACCGAATTTGATCCGAAAACAGTCATTTTCGATTTTTTTTCCGTGCACAATCCAATGAACGGACTGGATTTGTCGAGAAACACCAGAAAGTGGGCCTCATCAACGTCCAGCGTCAGTTGGAGGGCCCTGTTTCGCACGTCCGCGAGTTCCGAATTTTTGGAATCCTATTGGCCACTGCCTTCAATCAGATGGATAATCCAAACCGTTCATCGTGTATCCAGTCCAAAAACGCCCCAAGGGAAGTTGATTTTTCAGAATTAAGAAAGGAAAGTAGGAGATGTTAGGCCATGTCTTCCGGCTACGACTACAATGTGAGTGGCCAGCTGTGTCCGGCTGTGACTACAACAAGCATTGCCAGCTGCGTAAAACCCTCGGATTGAAATCTTGTAGGGACTCCAACCGACCGACGTAAACCTCCATAAAAGGAGGAGAAGAGAGAGAGAGAGAGGGCACACTACAAGAAAAATGGGCAAAGGCTACGGACTATATCCGTAGCAAAAGACCTTTTGCTACGGATCTGGTCCGTGGCACGTCCGTCTCAATTGGTGGGGTAGCTAAAGATCTTGCTACGGATAATATCCGTAGCAATAGATACATTTAGCTACGGATAATATCCGTAGCAATAGATACATTTAGCTACAGCTAATATCCGTAGCAATAGATACCATTAGCTACGGATATTATCCGTAGCAATATACACATTTCACTACAGATATTTCCGAGCTATAGAGAGTAATAGCTACTACGGCTATACAGAAATAGCTACGGATATAATCCGAAGCAATAGATACCAATCTTTAAGATATTTGCGGCACTAGATACCAATAGCTACGGATATAATCCGTAGCTATTTGCCAATAGCTACGGATTATATCCGTAGCTATTGGTAGTAATTGCTACCACTGCAGATTATATTTCGTAGCTATTTTCCCTGTTTTCATTACAATAACCTGCTATGATTGATGATATTTTCCCTGTTTTCATTGCAAGAACTGCTATGATTGATAACTCATCTAAGCTTAATGCAATCAAAGAAAAAAAATGATGCATTTGTTACAATAGCAATCAAATCTATAATGCATCCTACATTCACATTTCTAAATAAATAATACTTCACTTTACTCAACCTATCATAAGAATTACAACTAAGGCGTGCCCTCATGCATTAAACAATGCTCGCGCTTTTACAAAATTTTCTTTCTTGACGGTCAAGTTCAGGAAACATAGAAGATCTGACTTCTTCTTTCCTCAAACCGCATAAGTAACTTCAGAGACTTCGACACAATATCACTTTCAAGTTTCAAAACCCTTCCTTGAGAAAATGAATTTCATCATCCACTAACTTCTTTAGCTTGTCATCTGTATAAAACAACAATTGTAGACACAATCAAACAAGCATGCCTTTGTACACATCTCAAAAGGAAGAAAGACAAAAAAAAAAAAAGAGCTGGAAAAAAACAATTATATATATATAAAGAAATCAAAAATGTACCTACAAATCTTCTAAACTATAGCAAAATCCATAGGTTAGGTTATCGGTTATAAGTTTAGGTTATAAGTTATAGGTTAAGGTTTAGTTTATAGGTTTAGGAAATCGGGTTTAGGTTTAGGTTTTTAAGTTTAAGATTAGGTTTAGGTTAGGGAGTTGAGATTAGGATTAGGTGTAGGTTTAGGTTTAGGAATTTGAGAATACATTTAGATTAAGGTTTAGGGAATTGAGAATAGGTTAAGGTATAGGTTTAGGAAATCGGGTTCGTGTTCAAGATCGGGTTTAGGTTTGGGTTTTCAAGTTTAGGTTTAGGTTTAGGTTAGAGAGTTGAGATTAGGATTAGGTGTAGGTTTAGATTTAGGGATTTGAGAATACATTTAGGTTAAGGTTTAGGGAATTGAGAATAGGTTAAGGTTTAGGTTTAGGAAATCGATTCGGGTTCTGGATCGGGTTTAGGTTTGGGTTTTCAAGTTTAGGTTTAGGTTTAGGTTAGGAGTTGAGATTAGGATTAGGTGTAGGTTTAGGTTTAGGGATTTGAGAATACATTTAGGTTAAGGTTTAGGTTAAAGGTTTTGGTTTAGGTTAAGGTTATATGTTTTGGTCTCAGGTCAGGTTTAGTTTAAGTTTTAGGTTTAGGTTATAGATTTAGGGAATTGAGAATAGTTTAAGGTTTAGGTTTAGGAAATCGGGTTTGGGTTCGGGATCGGCTTTAGGTTTGGGTTTTCAAGTTTAGGATCCGGTTTAGGTTAGGGAGTTGAGATTAGGATTAGGTGTAGGTTTAGGTTTAGGGATTTAAGAATACATTTAGGTTAAGGTTTAGGTTATAGGTTTTGGTTTAAGTTAAGGTTATAGGTTTTGGTTTAGTTTTAGGTTATAGATTTAGGGAGTGAGAATAGTTTAAGGTTTAGGTTTAGGAAATCGGGTTCGGGTTCGGGATCGACTTTAGGTTTGGGTTTTCAAGTTTAGGATCCGGTTTAGGTTAGGGAGTTGAGATTAGGATAAGGTGTAGGTTTAGGTTTAGGGATTTGATAATACATTTAGGTTAAGGTTTCGGTTATAGGTTTTGGTTTAAGTTAAGGTTATAGGTTTTGGTTTAGGTTTAGGTTATAAGTTTAGGGAATTGAGAATAGTTTAAGGTTTAGGTTTAGGAAATCGGGTTCGGGTTAGGATCGGCTTTAGGTTTGGGTTTTCAAGTTTAGGATCCGGTTTAGGTTAGGGAGTTGAGATTAGGATTAGGTGTAGGTTTAGGTTTAGAGATTTGAGAATACATTTAGGTTAAGGTTTAGGTTATAGGTTTTGGTTTAAGTTAAGGTTATAGGTTTTGGTTTAGGTTTAGGTTATAGATTTAGGGAATTGAGAATAGTTTAAGGTTTAGGTTTAGGAAATCGGGTTTGGGTTCGGGATCGGCTTTAGGTTTGTATTTTCAAGTTTAGGATCCGGTTTAAGTTAGGGAGTTGAGATTAGGATTAGGTGTAGGTTTAGGTTTAGGGATTTGAGAATACATTTAGGTTAAGGTTTAGGTTATAGGTTTTGGTTTAAGTTAAGGTTATAGGTTTTGGTTTAGGTTTAGGTTATAGATTTAGGGAATTGAGAATAGTTTAAGGTTTAGGTTTAGGAAATCGGGTTCGGGTTCGATATCGGCTTTAGGTTTGGGTTTTCAAGTTTAGGATCCGGTTTAGGTTAGGGAGTTGAGATTAGGATTAGGTGTAGGTTTAGATTTAGGGATTTGATAATACATTTAGGTTAAGGTTTAGGTTATAGGTTTTGGTTTAAGTTAAGGTTATAGGTTTTGGTTTAGGTTTAAGTTATAGGTTTAGGGAATTGAGAATAGTTTAAGGTTTAGGTTTAGGAAATCGGGTTCGGGTTCGGGATTGGCTTTAGGTTTGGGTTTTCAAGTTTAGGATCCTGTTTAGGTTAGGGAGTTGAGATTAGGATTAGGTGTAGGTTTAGGTTTAGGGATTTGATAATACATTTAGGTTAAGGTTTCGGTTATAGGTTTTGGTTTAAGTTAAGGTTATAGGTTTTGGTTTAGGTTTAGGTTATAGGTTTAGGGAATTGAGAATAGTTTAAGGTTTAGGTTTAGGAAATCGGGTTCGGGTTCGGGATCGGCTTTAGGTTTGGGTTTTCAAGTTTAGGATCCGGTTTAGGTTAGGGAGTTGAGATTAGGATTAGGTGTAGGTTTAGGTTTAAAGATTTGAGAATACATTTAGGTTAAGGTTTAGGTTATAGGTTTTGGTTTAAGTTAAGGTTATAGGTTTTGGTTTAGGTTTAGGTTATAGATTTAGGGAATTGAGAATAGTTTAAGGTTTAGGTTTAGGAAATCGGGTTCGGGTTGGGATCGGCTTTAGGTTTGTATTTTCAAGTTTAGGATCCGGTTTAAGTTAGGGAGTTGAGATTAGGATTAGGTGTAGGTTTAGGTTTAGGGATTTGAGAATACATTTAGGTTAAGGTTTAGGTTATAGGTTTTGGTTTAAGTTAAGGTTATAGGTTTTGGTTTAGGTTTAGGTTATAGATTTAGGGAATTGAGAATAGTTTAAGGTTTTGTTTGGAACTACGTTCTTCAAAATAATAATAATAATAACAATAACAATAATAATGATGAAATTGTGTAGGAACTACAGAAAATATCATGGTGTTTGGCAAAGATGCATAATACAAGTACATCTTGGTCAATGAAATATACAATGCTCAATCAAATTCAAGGTTTTGTTTGGCCCATCAAATTGCATGAGCAGGACTCACCTTCAAGTAAAATCTGCACTGCACAAATTGTTTTAAGTAATCACCACGAAGCATATTGGGACTAGGCATCTTTAAAAGCCACAAACCTGGCCAGATGTATTATTACGGAGAAGATTGTTCAGTAATTCAAGACAATCCTATTTAGAAATAAAATATCAGTGGATGCCATTAGTAACCATCAATATGCTCAAAGAATTCTGCACTAGGTTTCAGACAAGCTGTTGAATACACTACAAATCCCATGCCAGTGTGATCATATTAATTCAACATAGGTGATTAGACAGAAATATAAGCAACCAAACAGCTAATTTTGGCACTAAAAAAAAAGAAGAACAACACTAGATCTGGGTTCTATATAATCTGGTAAGACTATACAACACAAGAAACATCTAGAAGATCTTTAGTCAACGAGAAGTTTTACACAAATCTAAGTTGTCATCTGATAAATCGAAAAATAAGCTCTGAAAATAAATCAAGTGCTGAAAACGTAAAGTGATTGTAATTTGAAATAATCTTAGGGATATTTTAATCAAAAGTGAAAAGAAATTTTAATCGACCACCATTTTCAGCATTAAGTGCAGGGAGGGGAGCTGAAAAAAAGACCCATATTTTCAGTTTTATAGGTTAATATGGCTATGGATCTAGGTGGAACAATGAATTTTGAAAGATATTTTCTTAGTTATTATTTCTAATGTTGTACAAATCAGAAAGTCCAGCTCCATTTTTTTTAAAAGGATAACCACCAATTTATTCAAGCTAAAAAGGAACGCAAAAGAAAAGAAAGAGAGGCCAGCCTATAGTTGCAAGAAGCACAAAGAAAAGCGGCAACAAATTCGGTGCGGGAGCAGGGAAGCATTTCTTTCAAAATGTAAACAAGAATAAAGAGGTAGGAAGCAAGATCGAGTATCCAATGCCGGGATTTGAATGGGAGCAGCACCTAGTTAGAAGGATCCAACACCTAAGGTCTGGCCTGGGTCACATGATTCATTGATGCAAACCACTGATATCACAGGCCTCACCTTGGATGAAATGGATCACTGACATATGAGTCTCATTTGTTCAAACTGATAAACTCCAGAAACCACACCACGTAGCATGCGTGGGACCTAGGCCATTCATCACATGCACCCATAATCTCGATGTGGGGATAGTAAATTCATCATTAGCATGTATATTGGCGTGTCAATGGACGACTAATAAAATGGCCCATTTTCAAAGTATGGCTCAACATAAGTAGAATCACAACTCGAAAGTCGGGGACACGGTAAAGTAGACCTCTCTTCCCCAACAAAACTAGTCATATTCCTTCACCATCCATTTACGTAACACTAATATAACACTAAAATAAACACTTCAACAAATGTATGTGGCTCACCTGATTACTAGACCTGACTGCTTCATGTGTTAGGGAATTTTCAAAGTGGATGTACCACTAACATTTGTATTTTATACTACTTATACAGATCTTAACTATGTTAAATATCTATTCCTATCCGTAATTTTTCAAATGTATGTGGCTCACCTGCTTGTTCTCTCAATTTTTGATACTGAGATGCCGAAAGAATGGCTAAAATATCTTCTGCTGCATTTGCTTCTCTGAACATGTGCCCACAAGTCAGACTTAGGAATGCTTTGAAGTGGAAATTTGCAATTCAACAACATGATGCAATCATTGAATTTGGCTAAATTTAGAAGAGAATCACCCAATTGCTGGTGCAGACATGCATTTTACTTTGTTCATCGAACTTGAAATACCCAACAATGTATTAATTGTTTGTGATGATCTCTAATTAGATCAGCTCCACTACCACTCCCACCAATATACTATTCAAATGATTGAGGAATCACCTACACCGCTCTAGCGCATTTTACTATGTTTATCTATGGCCAGGCAAAAAGAGCTGAAGAATGAATTTCTCCAATTGGGTCTATTTGAATTCTCACTCCCAACATTGCTAAATCTTTTTGTGTTCAATCATTTCAATTCCAATGCTGAATTACAGTGCAGGAAATAAGGGTCTACTTGGATATACTTATGGATCTGTCGTTGGTGAGGATTCTACCAGGAGACATGTCCACCAAAGGAAGAATCTGATTATGGGGTTAGGGAATTTCCAAATAGTTGGAAGGAATTATAACAAAATTGACCGATGAGAAGATGTTATGATGATTTAACTCAACTCACTAGATATCCAGCAGGGTTGGGTTGACTCAAAAACTCGACTTGACTAACTCTATATTTAATAATTTGAAAATTTATGGATAGGAATAGATATTTAACATAGTTAAGATCTATATAAGTAGTATAAAATACAAATGTTATTTAACATAGATATTCAAATTTTGAGCTTTTTTTTTTTTCTTTCTTTCTTTCTTTCTTTTTAATTTTCTTTTGTAGTTTTGAATATGCCTTTGTTTATTCTTTTTTTGTAAACGAGGACATTTGGTATTGAGTGTATCTGAACATTTAATAGGTGATGATAATTTGTGCCCGATAGCTTTTTTTTCACAAACACTAGAGTTTCATTCCTATTGAAAAAAAATATAATCTAGTGAATGAGTCAAAAACACCAACAACATCTCCACTCTTTTGATGAAAAGGAAAAACTTCAATTCAATTTAATAGCCATTCACAAATGAAGAAGAAAACAACATGGACACCTCCCTTACAACATCAACTAACTGCATTTCAAAATCAAAACACTCTGGAAAAAAATAAAAATAAATCAAATCAAATCAAATCAACTACTCCAGAATGCAACATCCCAATTTAATCAAATCCAAACACACTATCAAAAACTCCAAATCAACTAAATCCAAACACACCACAAAAAACCCCAAACCAACCAAATCCAAACAAGCCATGGTCCATCCTCCTATAATTTCCTCCAAACCCTCAATAAAACCCAAGTCAAACTTACTAACCCAATTTCACCCAAAAAAAAAAAAATGAAAAAGAAAAAAATTAATTCCCCAGCAAGCCAATCCCCCAAACACTCCAAATTCATATCAAACCCCACATCCATTAAATCCAAAGCTGAAAATCCAAAACCCATATCCTATTTTCTCATAATTTCCTTTCAAACCCATCGATAAATCCCAATTCAAATCCCAAACCTCAACCACACCACTAATCTCAGTTCCCCTCAAATCCACCATAACACACCACTCAAATCCATCTCACATTCTCCACTTATTTTCTACATCAACATGCCTCAATTCAAATTCCAAACCTAAATTCAACCCAAGAAAAAACTCATTTCACACCAACATCAACTCACACTAAAAACTCCCAAAATCAATCAAATTAAAAAGAACCAAACCTCAGAACCATCAAATTCAATCCTCACCATCCAAAACCCATTTCCCATTTTCCCTACATTTGGGCCCGATAGCTGACTGCAAAGAACAACTTGGTAATGATGCAGTATTTCTAGAGCTATTCTTCAGAGTCGTATTTCAGATGATCTCGCCAACAATGCTACAAGTTCTTCTAGAGTTGTCAAGAAATTTGCAGTTGGGCAGAGTTTGGGAATGGCCTGAAATTTGGTGTGAATCCTCACCCAAGTGAGGATTTGAAATCCTCAGCCAACAAACCCCCTGTTTGAGGGGATTTGAAGCCCTCATTTTGAAATCCTCATTTTTCTTATATAATAAATGCCATCCAAACAACTTTACGGTGCCAAGCATTCCAGGGGATTTGAAATCCTCATTTTTCTTATATAATAAATGCCATCCAAACAACTTTCCACAAAAAAACTATTTCATAAAAACGGTTGGATAACAAAGTGCGGCCTGTCCTTTGTGCGGCGGTGAATGCATAAAATGGTTCACAGAGAGAGAGAGAGAGAGAGAGAGAGAGGGACTAACTGTTCTTCTCCTTCGTCTCCTTCTTGCAGAAGAAAAGGGGTTTTGAAAACCCTAACGAGAGAGAGAGAGGTTGGGAAACAGAGATCGGGAAATGAGGTGAGAGATAGAGAGAGAGTGAGGTAGTGAGAGAGATCGAGAGAGGGTGAGTGCGAGGGGAGAGAGAGAGAGAATGCGAGGGAGGGGAGTCGCGGGCGGCGAGAGAGAGAGAGAGAGAGAGAGAGAGAGAGAGAGAGAGAGAGAGGGATTTCCTTTTGTGAAATGGGGTGCGCGGGAGAGGTGCGCGGACGGGATTTTATGAAAGATTATATTACGACTTGTGGGGCCCACCATTGTGTATGTTGATTATCCACTCCGTCCATTCATTTTAACGGCTCGTTTTTAGGATAAATCCAAAAAATGAGTTATATCAAAGATTTAGGTGGACCACACCACATATTAACGATATAAATTTATGTTTTCCTTCTTTCTCATGGTGTGGTCCACCTAAACTTTTGATCTTTCTAATTATTTGGCTCATGTACTTAAATAATATTTCAAAATTTATAAACCGATTAGATAAAAAAAATATATTGCAATGGGCCCCATGGAGCCCCTTAAGCATCATCATTCTCTAATAAAGCCCTATTGGGAGGTATGTATTAGCTACAAATTAAGTAAGTTTTAGCTACGGATTATATCCGTAGCTAATTAGCTACGGACTAAATCTGTAGCTGTAAACCTCTATAGTCCGTGCCCTTTGGTCATTTTTTTGGTAGTGGCATTCGAGCTTGGGAGCTTGGACGTGGAGTGCAAGATAGGGAGTAGCTTTAGATTTTTTTTTTCTTTCTTTCTTGTTTTATTTACTTGTTTTTTTTAAGAGTTAGTGATTCATGCCTATGGTTAGCTAACCTCCTAGCTAGGGCTAGGAGGTGAAACTTGTGGTGTGATGGGGTTGATCCTACGGCTTTGATTCATGTTGAACTGAATTTGATGCTAGTTTGATTTTAAAGATTACTTTGGTTTTTAATGGTTTATTGTGACTTACATTACAGTAGATCTGCGACGGCTTGAGTATTTCCTTTTTTTTTTTTGTGATTATGATGCCAGGATGCCCTGTTGTTCACCATCGTCTCCTGGGCGTGGTGGGATGACGGAACGCCTCCCTAACATTCATACATCACTCAGATTGGCCGTGAATTGGTTTAATTCTGTTGTTTGCTTTGTCTCATGGGCATGGTTTTGTGATGGAATCCATTCTAATTTACACCTGTCTGATTCCTTGAAAACTAGATTAAATGAAGTTCAGAATTGATTTTCAGGTTATATCTTCCAACTGGATAAAGATGGGACTCGAAGTCCAGTTGAGTTCATGAATCGACCGTAGATCTCCCTGATCTCCACGAGTGGATCCTCTAAATCCCTAGTTTCCTACCTTTGAATTCCTTAAGTTTAAATTAATATTTCACCATTATTCCTCACATCACACTTGATTTAGATTTCATTTTAGTCTAGTTCTAGTTCTAGTTATTTTCAGATCACGTACAGGTTTCAGTCCCTGTGGATTCGACCTCGGTCTTACCGAGTTTATTACTACATCACAACCCTATACTTGAGGAGTGAACAGACAGTCATCGTGACTGTTGGTACAGTGCGCATCAAGATGTTTGATGGGATGGAGCGTACCTTGACTGAGGTCAGGCATGTTCCTGACATGAAGAAGAACTTGGTTTCTCTCGGTGCGGTCGAGGCAATAGGGTGTAAGTTCACTGGCGTCAATGGTGCCCTTAAAGTAACAAATGGGGCACTCGTGGTTATGAGAGCTCAGATGCACGGAAACCTTTACAGGTTGATCAGAAGTACTTCAATAGGTGGAGCAACAACAACTGTTGCGGATTCCACATTTGCACGAATGTGGCATGCTTGTCTGTGCCACATGAGCGGAAGGGACATGAAGGTACTTTCTGATCGTTGTTTGATTCCAGCTTTTAAGAATTCTGATTTAGATATATATGAGCATTATACATACGGTAAACGATCTAGATTATCTTCTAAATATGAAAAACATGTTTGTAAGGGAGTGCTTGATTATGTGCACTTTGATGTATGGGGGTCATAGCCAGAGGTTTCCGTTGGAGGGTCGTCATGGTTTGTCTCATTCATTGACGACTACTCCAAGAAAGTTTGGGTTTACTTTATGAAATGTAAATCCGAAGTTTTCACCACATTTAGATAATGGAAGGCAATTGTGGAAAAATAGGCAAGGTGAAAAATAAAATTTTTTAGGACTAACAATGGTGAATAATTTACTTCCGCTGAGTTTAATGAATATTACAAAGATGAAGGTATCATTAGGCACAATACGGTGCGCCACATGCCCGAACAAAACGGTGTACCTGAGCGGATGAATTAGACTCTCTTGGAGAGGACCCGATGTATGTTAAGTAATGTTGGGTTAGGCAAGAACCTATATACCGTTAACACATCTTGTTGTTTAGTTAATTGGTCCCCTTCTAAGGCAATTGAATATAAAATCCCAAAGGAAGTATAGAGTTGTCATAAAATGGATTACTTAGATTTACACATATTTGATTGTGAGGCTTACTCTCATGTATTATTAATTGAGATAGATAAGCTACACTATAGAGGTAAAAAGTATATCTTTGTAGGCTATAGTGTTGGAGTGAAAGGTTACATGTTATACGACAAGGAGTAGACACGTAAGGTCATCACTAGTCGTGACATCAAATTCGATGAAAAATCCTTATTCCACAAAAATGATTAAGAGGAGCAAGAGAAATAAAAAAGGTTTATCGTAGATATCCAAATTGATACAGATAATACTTAGGTAGAGACAAATGTGCAAACAGAGGTACATGAGCAGGTAGAGCAGCCACCTATGAGAAGAAACCCACAGTGAGATCGTAGGCTACCGGTAAGATACATGGACGATTCTAATATCGCATATGCCTAGAGGTAGGCACCGGATGACTCAATTCGGGTAACTCGACTAGTCCAACTTGTTCAGATCCGACTCGACTCGAACTGAATGGGTGAGTTGGTCTTAACTAAGTAGGCTTCGCCCAATCCGAACTCAAACCAGGTCGAGTTCGAGTTACCTAGCAACTCGACCCGACTCGACCTAAAACTCGATCCAGTTAGACCCGACTCGATCTGAAACCCGACTCTCTAATCTTACCCGCCGCAACCCACCCCAGACCCGATCCCAAAATCTCCCTCCCTCCCTCATCCTCCTCATCTTCCAATCCCGACCTCTTTCTCTCCCTCCCTCATCCTCCTCATCTTTCAAGCCCGACAACCACCCACCACCATCACCCTCCTCCTCCTCCTCCTCCTACTCCTCCTCCTCTCTCTCTCTCTCTCTCTCTCCCCTCTCCATTCTCTAGGTCTCTCCCTCCCTCGTCTCTCAATTCGACTTGGTGCTAACTCAACCTAACTCAAAACTTCTAACCGGATCGAAATCAGTCCGGATGAGTCCTAGCTAGGCTAGACTCGGATCGAGTTAGGCACGCTAGACTCGGTATCAAGTCAGATCAAGTTCGAGTCTGGCCTATTTCAAAACCGGATCGAGTCGAGTAAGCCCTAACTCGGCCCGACTCAACTCGATGCCCAACTTTATATATGCCCTCATTACAGATGAGTGGGACCCGTCTACTATTTAGAATGCTCTTGATGATCATGAGATGCCAACTCAGAATGACTCAACTCTCTCCTTTATTTTTTAGGAGCTTTGGATGGCTAGAAACAGGGCGAGATTCGATAATCATGAGATGCGAGTGTCTGAGGTTATCTCCAAGGTTCTCAGTTGACTCAGGCTTATGGGCTCCTTCCTCTCGAGGCCCAAGGCCATAAAACTCTGCTTAAGTCTTACCCTCAACATCCTGGGCATCATAATTCCCCCCCCCCCTGCCCTCCCAAGTAACCCAATGATGTGGTTGTGAGATGGGCTAGACCCTAGAGGGGCTGGATTAAAGTGGATGTTAATGGATCCTCGAGAGGAAACCCAGGCCAATCGGGTAGGGGAGGAGTCAGTAGGAACCATTGTGGGGACTTCTTATTCACCTTTGCCGTCGGGTATGGTATTGGATCAAACTTCAGGGTGGAGATGATGGCTATTCTCGATAGTTTATTTGTAAAGTCCGTATCTTAGTCCGTACCATTCCTTAGACCCCCGCAATCCTCCCCGTCGACTTCCGGCAACCCGCGACCTATAGTCAGCATTTGCGCGCAACCCTAAATCGCATTCTGTCAGCCCGAGTCGACTCGACTCGAGACTTGTACCCTTGCAACTGCGCCGTCGCCACGGTTTTAACGCTGCGTCTCGGCTGCCGATGCGATACCTAGGGCAGGAGTTGTGGGCCCGCGTATACTTCGAGGAAACGCCGCACGTTACGAATCCCGAGAGAATCTCTACCTAATATATCACATCAATCAATCAAGTACAAGCAAGTACTCAATCCATACCTAGCCCATCCCCCTCTTACATAAGTCATCCCTAAAGTCAACTTTCTCTCTCCACCCATCCCTTTCTTACACTACACTATCCCTCTCTCCCATCCATCCCATCCCTTTCATCCCATCACCTTCTCTCTCCCTCTCATTCTCTCTATCATTCCAAGCAACTAAGAGAGAAAATCCTAAGGAGAGAAAAGATCAAGGCCTACTTCCTGCTCCCACATCTCACCATCCAACCCTTCAATCTTCATCATCCATTATCAAAGGGAGAGCTTAGGAGACAAGGATTCTAAGGAGCTAAAGAAGAGGACCATCGGTGGGTGTTTTGTAGGACTAGATTTTAATTTTTGTGATGGACCAAGTGGGGCCTACCGAATGATGGTATGGATCCTATTTGGGACCCATCTTGATGTATACATTGTAATCACTACGCCAAAATCGCTGATTTGCGACGGACTAAATCCGTCGTAAAACCAAATAAACGACGGACTTCATCCGTCGTGAGGTCCGTCGCTGTTTAGTGGGTCGTTTTTGGTTTTACGACGGATTTTATCCGTCGTTTAATATGCGACGGATAAGATCCGTCGCCTAATGGCGACGGATAAAATCCGTCGTAACAATAAAAAAACCGTCGGTGAAATTCCAAAATTTGGTCGTCCCTATAAACATTAGCGACGGATAAGATCCGTCGCTAATATTAGTAAGCGACGGACCTCAAATCTGTCGTAAAAATTTAAAAAAAAACGTCGGTGAAATTCAAAAAATTAGTTGTCCCTAGAAATATTAGCGACGGATAAGATCCGTCGCTAATTTAATAGTGACGGACCTCAATCCGTCGTTATTTTCAATGTTGAGCTTAGCGACAGATTTGGTCCGTCGCTAAAATATCTGCAAAAATATATATATATACCAATAAATTATTATTAAAATTTTTTAAATCTTGCACGATAGTCATTGAAAAATAATTCACACTATTGTTTGATAAGGATCCTATTCACAAAATTGGTAACAACTCAATTCAATAAAAGAGGAAATGACCCAAGTGGCCCATGCAACAAAAATTCACTTCAACCCTCCTAACTAAACACTTCCCCCTACTAAACTAGCTAGGACCCATACAAAAGAAATTACCTGGAACTTCCAACTGTTGGCTATGCATTGTTTTGTATTGGCTACTTGGTATCTGCTCCTGTTCAACCTTCTTTTGAGCCCTTCCTACATATATTACAAGCAACCAAATTTAATCGAAGAAAAGACTAGTTTAGTCAACCCTTCATATATTTCAAATAACCAGCTCAAATCCATGGAAAGTGAATAGTTTAATCAACTGAAACCAATTAACAAAATAAAATATTAGAATTCATCCTATCAATTAGATGTTAAGGTAAGAGCATTTCAATTGGTATGTTTCTTTGTAAGTCCTGCTAAACCGTCGATTAGAAAATCCTAGTGGGAAAAGAGAGCATTTTCAGATACAAATTTTGTCATCTTCCAGATGCACTGGATTGCCACATTCAGCAACAATATGCTAACATATGTACAAACTTCATAATATATAAATGCCAACAAAAGATTTAAAAAAAAAAAACTAGAGAAAAATAAAGACCACAATTACTAATAAAACTATTAAAGCTCTGTTTTCTTCAGGGTAGCTTTCCCCTATTGTTTTTTCTTTTTTTGTTTGATGTTTAGCTTTCCCCAATGTGACACATGATCATATTAGAATATCCAATCAATGATATTCTTGAATGGTTCATCTATGGTTGGGCCCAACAGAGATATTCTAGATCACTGATGACAATGAGTATTGTCTTCCTTTTTTTTTTTTTTGGTCGTAGGACCACATAACTTGGTCACGTCAACACGCTAGCCAGGTGGGTGTTGTATGCTACACCACCAATCTGCTTACATAACTACTACTTGTGATATGTCATGTCGGTCACCTTCATTCCCTTGTTATGTCATTTTATTCCCACACATCTACTACTTTTAATATCTATATAAAGGAGTTAAGCCCTTTGTTGTATTCATTCTCTCTAAGTTAGCCTTTTATATTTCAAACTTAAGTTTTTCAAGATATCCAGAGCAAGTTGTAACCTAGCTCCTTTTCTTACTTGTTGGTAGCTGCCTTTGGTGGTGGTGCAAATCAATATTCGCTCCTCATTCTAGGTATTCTTCTTTTGCTTTCTCATTTTCTTCTTTCCTCGTTTGCTTCTTTTTTGATAATTTGTTTAGGGTCAGTTTGGGCAGTGGGATTAGAAGGGATTAGGTGGGATGAGATTTAAAAAAGATAATTATTACCCATGGCAGAGATTGTTCCCTATTGCCGTGGGATAAAATTAATGCTATGCTTTGTTGATAATACGAGGGTACATTGAATGGATATACCTACCATCATTTGAAATGACTGAATAACATGCATATGTTATATCTAAACCATTCATTTGTTTTGTAACCTCATTTTATGGCATGTGCCTAAAAATGAGGTAGATCCAAAACTTATGTAGCTCCAAAGAAGTTTTCAATGGTAAGTATTCAATCCGTGTTGCTTTCTATGGTGGGGTTCACTTGAGCTTTAGATTTACCTAATTTTTTGGCCCATGCTCTAAAATAATCTCGATAAATGTGTGGATGGTGTGGATATAGCCCACACATCATGGTGGGACCTACACAACTTTCCAAACATTGAGTGAAATTGGCACGGACCCAATACAATTCCATTTAATGTAATTCCAAGCTTTTCCATTCTTCCCAAACATGAAGTGGAATTGGCACAGGACCAGATGAATCCCATCCCACCTAATCCCTTCTAATCCCACCGCCCAAACTGACCATTAGCAACAATGGGTGCATGGCTAATGAACTTGTGGTGCATCCTACGAAGCTACCCAGAAATCCTGTTATTAGCCTTTGCATATTTCTTCTTCATTTATAGCAAGAATAGTGTTATTCCTGTGAACTAGCCCCTGGTAGGAATGCTTCCTTCCTTCATTTTCAACGCCCATAGATTGCACGAGTGGGTCACTCAAGGTCTCCGGGAATGCGGGTCCACACCCTTGTAGGCCCCACTCCTTCCCTTACAGACGATGGTCCCTAACGGACACGGATTACGTACTAACTCTGCTGTCCACATCCTGAAGCATTTGGTTTATCAACACCGTCCGTCCATTTTGTCATGTCATCCAACCTGTTCATTAAGGAAACAGTTGGCTACTTCCCCTGCCACTAGCCCGTGGTTTGTGGCCCCCACCACGATGTATGTGTTTCATATATACACGCTATTCATTCATTTTTACAGATCATTTTAGGGATTTATACCAAAAATTAATGAGAAGGCTATAAATTTCAAGTGGACCACACTACAGGAAAACAATAGTGATTAAATATCTACATTAAGGGCCCGTTTGGCCAGGTGGATTGGAAGGGAGTGAATGGTATTAGGGTGGATGGCGTGGATTTTACGGGTAATGATGGTGTTGTTAGCCGATTGTCTTGAGAACCATGGGATTGCTACATCACGTATTAATACATCTAGTCCTGTTTGCACGCCCGGCCAATCCAGGAGATTAAAGCTTCGATCCTTCCAATCCCTCGAACCAAACACGTCGCGGAGCTAATTTGAACGGATTAGGATGGATTGGATGGGATTTAAAGGTAATGATGGTGTTGTCGGTGGATTGTCTCAAGATCTATCGGATTTAGATTAGATCACCTACCTTTGTTTGTACTGTGGCCATTCCTAGGATTTACCATCCAATCCCTTCCACTACATCTAATCCCTTCCAATCCAACCGGCCAAACGGGCCGTAAAATTAATCCTCCTAAGGCCCATTGTACTTCTTATTTGACATCTTGTTGATTAGGTTATCTAGACTTAGAAGAAGGAAAAAACAAATATCAGCTTGATCCAAAACTTTTATGGGCCCCAAAAAGTTTTTAATGGTAGACCCTCATTCAACACTGTTTCTTATAATGTGGTCCACTTGAGAATGGTAAATATCTCATTTTTGGTCTCCGGGATTTAAACTACAACTAAAACTTATAGAAATCGTGACTTACTATAAACAATAAAGTTACTATTTTACTATTTATAGACGGTTATGATTCCTACTAGCGTGCATGGTTTTTGGCCAAAAATAGTAAGTGTCCTATTTGCCTTCACCATGCTGTTCTCCTAATTATTCTAAACACTTTTAAAGTTGGGCACAACTCCTAAAGCCCAATAGATGAAGAGTTATATATAATCAAACTAAAACTAACTATGAATAGTAAAAATGAAATTAAAACAGGAATTCGACTGTCGATCTGATGGTATTTCAAAAATTCGGCGTGCTCAACCAACATAGCAAGGTTGGTGGCTAAACTAGTTCGCCCTACCCCAAAATCATAATTAGTACGTCTAATAGCTTATTCCAGTTTGTGAGATGCGTCCGTTTTAAGTTCTGATGGTCCGGATCACCTTCGTCTCTGATCGGCCTTTTCTGGTCCATCTTGGCCATGAAACTGTCCGTGACCTACTCTACATCATTGGACATGTGTTGCTTTATATTAATGGTGTTGATGTTGATGGCATGTGAGTCAGTATCAATGTGACCCTTTGCCATTTCCAGTTCCAAGACCTTAGTAAAGAGGAAGGCGAATGTCTAGTTGGTGACCAATCATAATTTCTTTTTGCCAATCTACCATTTAAAGCCAACCCCAAATCGATTAAAGAAAGGCTGAGATGATGATTGTATAACGGAATTTGGAAAGCGGGAATTGAAGTTTGGATCATGGGTTTATATATATATATATATATATATATATATATATATATATATATATATATATATATATATATATATAATGAAAATGTTATTTTTCTTCTTTTCAACCATTAGTTTTCATTTTTTTTTAAAGTTATAAATCCTTAAAAAAGCGTAATTTGCGAGATAAACTACATTACATTCGTGAAATAGAAGAGAAAGGAAAGAAGAGACATACCTTCTCGAAATTTGTTGTTATCTCTGCATCTTTTTGTTTGGTTTGTTGTGGATTTCAGTTGTTCTAGATCCGACATAGCTTCAATGGTGGATTTCAGTTGTTCTAGATCCGACATTGCCAGAACATTTCCCATTGATGCAAATGCAGCGCAAATTAAGGCTTATGAGGTTCTCCTTAAGGCCCATGCGGCAACGATAGGTGCATTGAAGGCTGGGAATAAGGTCGGTGTTGTTTACCTGCTGTGGCGGTCTCGGTGGTAGAGAGGATGCTCACTGAATTTGCCTCTCATCTTACAAAGTCAGCAGGAACGGGAATCGGTCTCGAGTTCCATGAGTCGGTATTGAGTTTAAATGCCAGGAACGATCAGGTGTTGAAGCCTGGAATGGTTTTTAATGTATCTCTTAGGTTTCAGAACTTGCAATTAGAAACCAATAACCCAAAGACTAAGATGTTCTCGTTGTTGCTTGCAGACACTATTATTGTCAATGAAAAAGCTGCTGAAGTTGTGACTTCAATCAGCTCCAAGTTAGTTAAGGATGTTGCATACTCATTCAATGAGGAAGAGGAGGGAGGAGGAAGAAGAGCGTCCAAAGGTCAAAGCTGAATCCAATGGAGCTGAGACATTCTTGTCGAAAGTGACTCTAAGGTCGGATAATGGGCGGTTTTGCAGCTGGAGATGGCCGTGGTTCTACAAAAGCTTCAAGCGATCTCATTGCCTACAAGAATGTCAATGATATCCCACAGTCGAGGGAATTAATGATACAGATAGACCAAAAGAATAAGGCTGTCCTTTTGCCAATCCATGGCAGCATGGTGCCATTTCACATTGCTACCATCAAGAGTGTTTCAAGCCAGCAGGATGGTAAAAATTGCTATAGGATGTGCCTTGGGAGTTTTAAATGATCGTCAGTACCATTCAAACTAAAAGGGAAGTTTTATAGAATAGGTATGTAAGACCAACCACGCTTTAGGGAACAAATTGTTGGGCAAGGGAAGGCCCAAAAAGACGTGGATGGAGGTAGTAAGAAAAACCCGATGACCTATGGTCTAAGCGGAGGTATGGCCCTTGATAGAGTGGAACGATGGAATAGGATTCATGTATGCGACCTAATTAATTAGGATATGGCTTACATGATGACGATGATGACGATTATTTCATATATAAATTGCAATATAATAATTTGCAATATATATATATATATATATAACTATATTACATATACTTAGTATATGTATTGGAATTTGGAGCAACCGACATTATCCCACCCCCATTGTACCATGTATTAGAGGAACTAGTGGTGAATGGATGTTTGGTTTATCCAAAAGGTATCCAGTTTGAAGCTGAAAGGCATAAAAAGTGTCTCTTCTAAGTTCATTTACTCGGTCTTCCACTCAAAACAAAATGTTTACTATTGATCCTAGTATTATCTACTACATATTAGTAACATACAACCAATATTGGGGCACCATACCATAAGCTACAAAATTTCATATCCCCCTAAACAAGGCATCCTCCATTGATAACATATATATATATATATATATATATCATAAGTTTTTTATTTTCATTTACATTCACAAATACATTCATCATCCATCCAACTATTAACAACATTTACAAAAAAATAAATTATATCCAACCAACTCTTAATAATAATTTGCAACTTAACTCGCTAGGAACCGTCATGCACCGTAATGTCTTACGTACAGAGCGGGTTCGAGGAGTTACAAGTTGACCACGACAATGACATATAAATGAAGCGATAAAGATATAAATGATTCAAGATTAATTATAGGTTTTGAGAACTTACATCCACCTTACTCTTATTGCCAAGTAGTCCCGATGAAAATGCATCCACACTACAAGAAAGGGAAAAAATAAAAAATTTGTGGCTGCACCGATACGGTCTAGTATGTAGGCTGCCTACGTACCCAATGTTGGAAGATTGGGATCAAGCCACTACGTAGTTCTTAATATTTAAATCAGAACATTTTACGCATAAGCAAAGAAAAAATGAAAACAAAACATAATAGAAATATGTGTACCTTCTGTCATGCATAAGAAGATGAATAGCTGAAACAAATCACTAGATTAGTCAATCAAAACTACTAAATAATTCAAGATAAAGATTTATGCTAGGACACTCCATGCACGATGTGGCTTGCTTATATGTTAGAAACATGTCATAACAATAAGCAACCAACCTATATAATCAGCTGAATTTTGTTTTTAGAAATAAATCTATGATTTAATTGAGAACTGTCTTCTTCTTTTTTTGCAATTGTCGGATTACAACTGCTACATAACATTACAAGTTCCTTGGTTGAAAGCCAGAAGAAATATAAATTGTGAGAAATGGAGTTATTTAAATCTAGCAATTTCCCGTCGTGGTCCTCCAATTCCACATCCCACATCCAAAACCTGCATCGACAAACCAAATTAAGAAAAATCCATAAATTCTCAAAGAATCTTGATAATGTATATGCCATTGATTTTCACTTTTAATAAAATGAACCTTCATTCCGGGTTTCAAACCCAGTTGTAAAGCAAGAAAGTGTTCATGCCGTTTGATGCTTTCTCCAAGTGATTCTTCTTTCCATCTGAAATAACAAAAATTCAATCCTGATTAGTTCATTTTCAGTTGATTGGCTCCAAAGATACAATGCGAGAAATCCTAACCTGTGACAAAATGAAAGGACTCCCCCAACCATATTCATAGAAGTGATTACTTCTTTTATATATTTAAATGCAATTAGAAAATCATTGAAAGAAACCAACAAAGAATTTTCTTTGCATGCCATTTTCAGTTTTGAAATCCTAGGAAATAAGAAAGTTCCATCATCCATATGTTTTGGACTTAAAATGCAGTTTTGAAATTGGTAAAGAACCCACAGGATTTTTTTCATGCATGTTGCTTGTGAGTTTAAAATGCAATTTTGACATCACAGAATGAGACTAGTTCTTTCTTCTTCTTTTTCTTTTTTTGGTCTGTTTATTGGGATGTTGAAATGTAGTATTGAGTCGAGACAAAAACCATGAAGATTTTCTCTGTTGGTTTTGAGCTTGAAATACATTTTTGAAACCATAAATGTTTGTTTGAGCTTACTTAAGAAATCAAAACAATCGATTGCTCTAGGACTTCCCATCTCAGAATTTCATTGCCAACTTCATTGCAAAAATTCCACCTTGAATGCCACTCTCAATCCATCTCTTCTCATTCTGGATCACCTTGCTCGCCGAAATATACCTTTGTTCGTAAAACAAAAGAAACTCGAAAGAAAGCATTTTCATCATAATAAACAATACAAAAAAATGGTTTTCCATGGATCTTTTCAAGCAAGTCTGCTGAGAAAGACTGAGATAGGAAGTGTGGGAATGAGGTGTTTTTTTTTCACAAACCGCCCACAATCAGTTTTTTTTTTTTTTTTTTTTTTTTTTTCACAAACCGCCCACAATCAGTTTTTTCACAAACCGCCCACAATTAGTTTTTTTTTTTTTTTTTTTCACAAACCGCCCACAATCAGTTTTCACAAACCGCCCACAATCAGTTTTTTTTTTTTTCCACAAACCATCCAAATGATAGTTTAGAGACTGAGCTAGGAAGTGTGGGAATGAGGTGTAAAGCATTGACAGAGCTCTTCAACATTTAAAGAGGTCCTGTAAAGCAAGGTTCCATTACTTCAATCATGCTATGGGATGCTCGCGAGACTGAAATTTGAATTCTTCTCAAGCATCTGTTCCTTAGTAATATCACTAGCCATGTTTGGTTCACATGTATGGCTAAATTCAGATTCTGATACTTTTATGTGTACTATGTGATTTCTGTTAGGAAAAATACACATGTATATCTGCACAGCTGTACATAAGCTACATAGATTTGTATTAGCTGTATACATGTACTCTACGTGTAATACTCTTGTATATAATTTAGGTATCTTAATGTAATACAACAGATCCAAGTTTCCATATTTCAGCCTTAAAAAGTTATCAGACCAGATACAATGACTTTTGAAACAACAATTTTTCTCTATCAAAATGAATCTCTTCTAATCAGGTGCACTTGGCGCTCAGCTACACTATGCCCTATATAATATTGGCCCCATATATGATAAACTACTTTCGTTTTAGTTTAGTTACAATTGTGTAAAAAATACATATGTAGTATGTCCTACATCAATAACCCATTCAATAAGTTCACAGAGTGTACCAATAGAGTAGTTATTAAAAACACACTAAGATTTTGATAACAGAAAATGACATCTAATATGATCAAAAGAAATTTTAAGCCCCAATCTCACTGCCTTGCAAACAGAACATCACTATTCTAGTACCGCTAAAAAATTAAGAAAGACAAAATAAACATCAGCATCCCCTTTACATAACTTCTACAACCACCCCTTTAAAAAAGTTTAAAAGAGGCAAGCAACAATAATAAATGGAACTATATCCACAGGCATAACTGTGAAAAAAACCCAACAAAAAAAACATAAAAAAACTCCCTCAGTAAAAATCACAAGTAGCATATAAATGCAGGCATGAGATCAAACGGCTAAAAGAAGCATAGCCAACTGCTCAAAGGATGTGGTGAGAAGACACCAAGTATCATGGTTGTGATTGCTATGAAGGAAAGTTGTTGTTGTCCACTATGGAGGACCAACATATACTCCAGATAGCTGAAAATGGGCCAAAATTGTATGGAATGCTACCAGGCTAGTAATACTAGCTACGTAAACTAAACTATCACCCTATAAATAATCTACCTGTAATCACGGACAACAAGGAACCAGAGAGAGTCACCTAAACAAACTAATACAAGACAAACCTATCATAGATGTAAAGAAAGGTAATCATAAAGCAGAACTCTCTTCTAAATATGAACTCCATGAATTTGGATCTAAATTATTGGTCTAAAATGAGGTGGAAAGACTAAATTGTAATTGCCTCTCTCAAGATACGTATTGAGGGACTACAATCCAAAATATAGTTATATTACTTTCAAATTGGAGACGAAATCTCGCAATTGTGGTTCAAGAGTGATGCCATCGAACCCCTAGCCATGTGTGTGAAGTGGCTCAAAGTTGGTTAAATCATGTCACACATGTGGCCAATCTTCTTACAAAATAATTGCATACCAGTGTATCTACATCTGCGGTATATACACAATCTAGTGTAAACATCTATCTACAAACCCATATGGTTGTGTATAGTGTATACAGTTGTACATACCCAAACTAGGGCTCCAATTGGGGTTAGGGTGGTCGAGCCCAGGTTGCAGTGGTCCTTGGGTCAGGTTAGGGCTGGAAAACTCCAATCTGATTTGGAATTAGGGTTGGGTTTGGGTTGAGCAAATTTAGGTTGGGTTAGGCCAGGTTGGGAATAATAACATGTATGTAGGTCGGTAACTCAACCAATACAACACAAACTAATGGGCTTCACAAGCTGATTGATCTAAGATCTAATCAATCCAACCCTTCATATTGTATTGAATGATGATCTAGACTAAATCAATGGTGGTGAACTGTGAATGTAAAGTAGGTAGTCTAATCCATGAAATTATAGATAGACTGCAAGAATCTCTACAACATATAACACGAGTAATCAGGGGCAAATTGTGCTATCTCATCTAAATGGGCCTCCCTCCATATTTCCACAGTTTCTCTTTTTATTTTCTCGTCCCCCTCCATATTTCCACTGATTCACTTTTATTTTTGTAATTTTCTTCTTACTATATGTAAATTTTCTCCCTCCATATTTCCACAGTTTCTCCTTTATTTTCTTTAATTTTCTTCTTACCATATGTGAATTTTCTATTTTATTTAAACTTCTTTTCATGGACAAAATACAAATGTCAATCCATGCAATCGAAATCATGGCACACATGAATGGCGTGTAGCATGAAAATCAAACTCAACAAGATGTGCTTAACTACTTGATTTCACTTATGAATTTGCTTGCTTGAATTCCTCTCTTTTTAATCACTCATTTGATCGCCACTAAATGTATGATGGCTTGATTCTCAACTATGCTCCATCCACAATGCAAAGGCGCAATTTCAACCATTCAAATTCACATTCACACCTACCATATCTGCCACACATACAGTGGATGAATGGCCATCACATCATCAGACATATTTATCAAGATGACCAATTGAATGCATCTATGCCATGCTTGTCCACATGTTTGTCAAGTCAGTCTAAAATGCTTGGCAAGGATCTGTGGGCCTAAGTAGGTAGTTTTTTACATATCTTTATCTTTTGCTAATAATTGCTTTAGGTGAATTCTATTTTTTTTTAAATTACTTTTTTGGACAATTTAAATGTCTTTGCTCAAGTGCATTGGAAGTGCACTTCTGCTAGAGTGTATAGAGTGAAAAACCACACAATGCAAACATCTACAAAATTCCCTGCGCATTAAAAAAGAAAAAAAGAAAAAGAGATTACCGAAATAAAAGAGGCCATCCAATGCAAAGCTCCCAAAATCCATGAACCTCGAATGCCCATCAGATGCTAATGTCCTTGATAGCATTGACTACTCTTTCCATCTGCATTGCACGACTACCCTTCACCAAAACAACATCAGCAGCAATTAACCTTTCTCTAACTTTGAGTGCGATGGATTTTGAGTCAACTGCGCACATGACATTGTTATTTCCCAGTAAATTCAAATTCTCAGCTGCCAAATGAGACCTTTTCCCAACACATGCGATCAAACCAAAAGATGCATCAAAGCACATGTTCAAAATTATCTTGTGTGCCTCTGCATCTGTTGCGCCCAGCACAGACCATGTTGATGGTTAGACAGAATTGAGCAACTTTTCACATTGGACAGAGGATATTTCCTAATCGAACCAGTGAAGACATACATACACTTGTAAAATTTACCAATATAGTATCTAATGGCATGCATCCTGCAAAAGAAATGGAACCTGCAAATGAAGAACAATTCCCCAAAAAGCCCATGAATAAAATGATGCACCATGCCCCATTTGACCTTTTAAAAAAAGAATGAGATGATACATTCAGTTTTCCTTTTCATATGTTAGCATCCAGACTTTCGGAGGACAATATTAAGGTGTATGAGGTTGATAAATACTGGAACTCCTGCAAATAGATGGGAAGAAATGAAAAATACCTGTTTGTTACCTCTGGAACCAAGATGAGGGGTAGCAACAGTAATAAAATTCATCACCTCCAGACCAGATATTGTACCTCTTGAATCTTCATCCTGGGCTCCGACTGATTCAATTTCTGAATTTTCTCTTCTAAGGTGTCTATATATATAGTCTCCCAAATTGTATATCTTGCTACCAATCCTCCCACAGAATGTGCAATGAAGGAAATCTTCTAAAAGTTTTAGAGGAAACGGATGAAGGTCATCAGTAGTAAAACAGTGGAAATCAGTAACAATTCCTTGATTTTTGGGAAATATAGAAGAAAGCCATCAATCCAACCAAAAGAAAGCAAAGAAGTAAACATTTTTTGAGATTTCAGAAAATGAACAGTCATGTTGGATGCGGATATACTGTAATCAGAATGCACTCCAACCAAAAAAGTAAGAGCCGCTAATAGCTTAACAACCAAAAAGTAAGAACATGATTAAAAGAAATGAAAAATCAATCAAAAGAAAGCAAAGAAGTAAACCTTTTTTGAGATTTCACACCCTTTGCTGCATGGGAAAATCCAGATTGATGAGTGCATTTCTTGCAATCTCAATGAGAGATCACAAGGAGTGAGCTTCCATACCGAAAAAGTATCACTCTTTAAGTGGCTGACCTTGGATCTTTGGACAAAATAGCAGGAATAGAAATCAAATAAACCTGTGCAGCAAAACTATACTCCATAAACAAGTTGCTCAATGGAGACATCGCCAATCCAATCTGAGAAACAAATGTAATAGATAAGCATTAATCACTTTCACAGAAAATGGGAATGGTGATTCAAATAACAGAACTATAAAACAGAGCTTTACAATAAGAATGAAAGGAAAAACCACCACTCAGGGTGGGGGGAAGCGTGAAATGCCTGGAGGTAATACATCAGGCTTTAAAGTGGGGATCATGGGAGGCCTTGAAACTGGTAATGGCTGCCATGGAGGGGGTGGTGGTGGGGGAATCATTTTAGGGGCATCTTTCGTCCCTGTAGCATTATTGGCATCACTTCCAGACGGTGGACCTTCGTCTGCTGAGTCACCAACTTCGGTGGCAACCTGTGGTGGTGGAGGTGGAGGGAGCACACAGTACTGACACAAGAGAGATGACCTTATGATTGTTTTGAATATGAGACAAAGGTTCTTCAAATGCTGAAGGCAAAATATGATTTCGATGGAATTCTTTGAAACTGCTATTGAACTTGTTGCGACTTCAAAACCATACTTGCTATCTAGCAGATGGGAATCATGTTGACTTGTCAACTCTGGCTACGAGTCACCTTGGGCTGGCTCATGTGTACTCGATGTATGATTTGGGCTCCATCAGTTTCAGCTTTTGGGAAATTCAATAGCACAGCAAAAACGCGGCCGTGGAAATAACAAATCAAGCTATTGATAGCTCAAATACAAAAGCAAAGTCAGGAAATGGCAACAACTAAAGACTGCAAGGGAGGAAATGGAGAATAGAAGCGTCAAGTTGACATCACCCACACATTGTTTTGAGGGTTTTTTTTTTTTGTGTGTGTGGGTGTGTGGGAAAGGCCACATTGTTTTGTGGTATGACAACAGACCGAATGAGACCAAGGCTCCTTTTTTATCGGCATTGAGATAGAAGCTCCTTAAACAACAATATAGGAATTATAGGATGCTGAAGCCCAGGAAACCCTAAATGTGGGGCCCAGTGGGTTTGATTTTCCAAAAGTTGATGATGGGGCTCATCAGATTGATGGTCTGGATCATAAAACCATGAGCACTACATGTACGGAATCACAGACCTCAGCAAACGATAAATTTGTGGGGCTCAACAGCCTATTATTTCTCACAATAATGCGATGTAGGCCATGGGAGTTTGTTATAAGCAGCCAAATTAAAATAAAAAAGAAGAATGTGGACGGTTTTCTGCACCTAAACAAGAATAACAAAGCTTAGACAGAGAAGGAAATGGCAACCTTCTATGCCACCAAGAAGAATGAGGCAAATGCAAGTTAGCTTTATCAGAGCATTATTTAACTGTATACATACCTCCAAAACCATGGATAGAGCAAGAACTTACCTGATTAGAATCGTTTGGTCTGAGGCTATCTGATGCCAAATTTTGACTCTTCTCCCTCTCACTTCCACCAGTGCCTGGCGGGGCGGTTGAGGAGGTCGTTGAAGCGGTGGTGGTGGTGGCAGTGAAGCATGAACTGCCACTGATTCTTTCGGTGGGGGGCCTGGAGGTGGCGGGGCGGCGGCATTGGGGGGAAATTGTGTACCTGACTCTGCAGCTGGCTTTGGCGGCGCCGGAGGAGGTGGAGGTGGTGGTAGTGGTAAAGATGCTGCTACAGAAGAATCATCTGCAGAAGACAATTCACCGGAACTTGGCAAGGGTGGTGGCGGAGGAGGAGGTGGAGGAGGTACATCCAAAGCCCCTTCCTCTGACTCGGACTTTGAAGATGATGCTGCAGCACCGGATGAAGATGAGGGAAAAGTGGAAGAGAGGGAGAAGAGGAGCGGGCGTGGGAAGGTTTCCTGTTGGAAATAAGATAAATTTTTTAAATCCATGTACTGTGAGTTTAACATAATTTATAACACAAGCTCTATTAACGCGTCGTACATGCGTGGGACCATTTTTACGCATGGTTAAGATTATTTTACATAGTAAAATTATAAATATTTACTATTTACACCTAGACTGATTATTTGGATGGTTTGGATAACTCTGAATCATAGCCACCATTGTTATGGATGAGTCATCACTATTTTACATAAAATACAAGACTCACATTGAAAAACTATAATTCAAAACGGTGAGTTGACGTTTGGACTTGGCATCGCTCTATGGGCCCCACCATGATAGATTTGTTTCATCCACGCCGTCCATCCATTTCACGACATCATTTTGTATGAGATCTCCAAAAATTATATTAAAATAAATCTTGGGTGGACCACACAATCAGAAAATATTATTAGTTGGATGTATGTGGGTCAACTGGAGCTTTGGATTTAAATCTTGAGTGGACCACACAATCTTTGGATTTAACTCGTTCTTTGGATATTGCCTTAAAATGATCTCTCCAAATGGATGGAAGGTGTGGATACAAACCGTACATCATGGTGGGGCCTACGGAGTTTGGTGACGTAACTTCAATATATGGTCTCCAGAGGCTGGCTTTCGCATAAACTTCTCACGCAAGAATGTTGGGTGGGGCCCACTGAGATATTTTGGAGAAATACACTCCGTTCATCCATTTTAGGAGATCATTTTAGGACACGTGACCAAAAATTAGGTGGATCCAAAGCTTAAGTGAGCCACAAGAGAGGAAACAATGGGGACAATGGGAATACAGTGAGCACCGTTGAAACATTCTTATGGACATGAAAGTTTTGTATCGGGATATTTTTTCAGTTCTTTTACTTTATACCATTGAGAGTGACGTTATAAACGGTTTGGGTGGCCCAAAGACATCAGAATGGAGCCCAGGAAGGTTTCAACCGTACAAATTTCTTTCCCCAGCTTTCCCTCCTGTGTGACTCAATTGAGTTGTGGATTAACTCATTTTTTATCGCATCCTACAATGAGCTATAAAAACGTATGGATGGGGTGGATTGATCAAAAACATCGCAGTGGGCCCCACCCAGCATCCTTGCCCAGGAACTTGCTGCAAAATGCTTTCACAAGAAATTCGCGTCCCTAGTCTCCCCAGCACCAACCCCTTGGCTGGTGGTCAGTGCTCTGTGGGCCCCACCATAATGCATGTATTTCATCCATTACGTTCATCCATTTTAAAATATCGTTTTAGGAATTTATTCCAAAAATGAGAGGTATATAAATCTCGGGTGGACCATACCACAAAAATTTCATCATTAAAATCCTCATAAGGCCCACTGTACTGTTTATTTGACATCCAATTTGTTTATTAGGTCATATAGGCCTAGATGAAAGGGAAAACCAAAAATCATTTGGATCCAAAACTTTTATGGCCCCTGAAACATTTTTAATGGTTGACGCTCATTCAACACTGTATCTTGTAATATGGTCCATTTCAGATTGGGATATACCTCATTTTTGGTCTCATGCCGTAAGATAATCTTTCAAAATAGATGAAAGGCATGGATGAAACACATACATCATGGTGGGGCCCACAGAGCACCGACCACCAACCATTGGCGGGTGCCAAGGGGAGTAGTCAATCCGTTCCCCTTATTTGTAGTGTGGTCCATTTAATCTTTGGATATGATTCATTTTTTGGATAATTCTCTAAAATGATCTCAAAAAATAGATGAATAATGTGGATTGATTCCAAATTTTCAGTAAATCCAAAACTCAAGTGGACCATGCCACATGGAACGGTGTGGAATAATGATTTCCACGTTGATACCTTCCTTGGGCCCACAATAATGTTTATTTCCCATCCAACCTGTTCATAATATAAAAAAATATATGAATGAAGATAAAATACAAACATCAGCTTGATCCAAAACTTCAATAGCCTCCAAGAATTTTTCAATGGTAGAGGTTCAATCACATTATTTCTTGTGGTTTGGTCCACTTGAGCTTTGGATATGCTTCCTTTTTGTTCTTTAGATCTCAAATTATCTGTTAACATGGATGAACGGAGTGGATAAAATAAATAAATAACGGTGGACCCCACAGAGTTTACTCTGGTAATAAGGGTAATGAGTAACTCACCTAAATATAGTAAATATAGTAGAGAGGGGTTTCCTTGAAACATTCATAATCATATATTGGGCCTGCCTAAATGTGATTCACATATCCAACCCACTCATTATGTGTGTCCCACTTAGATGAGGGGTCAAACCAAGTTTCAGTCGCATCCAAAACTCATGTGGGCCCCACCAAGTGCTTTTTTATTTTTTAGGATGTCTTCATATGGTTTTAGATGGTATGGCCCACCTAAGTTTCGTATACGGATGATTTTTGAGATATCTCATAACCTAAAAGGGACACATCAAATGCATGGTGTTGATGTTCGACACACATCATGATAGGCCCCACAAAACTTACTAACATCAATTTTTAGGTTCTCATGATGTTACTAAGTTGGGTCATAATTTTAACTAGAATATTTGGCCCATTTTACATGTCTGGTCCATTCACTCTACTTTACTGATCAATACCCTCAATTTGACTAGTTATTCACCTCGATCAAGCTACATATGAGGAAGATATTGGGCATACAAGATTGATCAACAATTTGAGTGAAATTTGATTTTAACGTTTAAAGGTTCAATTAGTGGATGTACCTAATAATTTATTAACAAATATTTTTTATTTCACAGATAAATTTCAATTTCTATTTAAAAATAACATTTTTTTTTAAATATATTTTTTTTACTCTTAATTTTTCTTTGAAAACTTTTAACAAAATATCATTTTTATTATAAAATATTTCAAAAAAATTAAAATATAAATTCAGAATTTTTATTTTCAAAATCTAAAAAAATTTCCCAAATTTTAATTTTTTTTCCCAAAAATTACAAAATGTTGATTTTTTTTTCTTTAAAAGCATCATTTGGTTTTCAACTTTTCAATTTTCTTTTTTAAAATGATATTTTTTTTTTCAAAATCTCATTGTTTTTATAAAATATTATGGTGGGGCCCACATTGTCAAAATTTTCACATTTTATTTTTTTTTAATTTTCTTTTTCAAGATATTTTTTTTTTCTCAAAATCAAATGCTTTTTTTTTTTTTTCAAATTTATCAACTTTATTCAAATTTCTTTTTTCCCACAAAATAGATTTTTATTAAATCACTATTTTTATTTTTTCAAAATCTAATTTGTTTTCTCAAACATTGTTAAATTTTTTAAACTTCTCAATATTCTTTTTCATGTGATATTACAAATCATTTAAATATTAATTTTAAATTAAAAAATAAAAATAAAAATTTCACTCATTTGATATAAAAACAAAATAAATTTTCTTTTTGCATTTAATCAATTGTTAAAAAATAATCTTAGATACAAATATGTACAATTAAACCCCTGAAATTCTATTAAAAAACAATTATTCGACTACAAAAAAAAAAAAACTTCCTTTTCCACCATATTTCGATAAAAATGAAAAAAATTAATAATAAGGCAACAGTCCTTTTACGACGGACATGAGGCCTTTTACGACGGACCTTGATCCGTCGCAAAGGCAACCGAAAAGCGCGCCATTTTGGTGTTTTAGGCGGGAATTTACGACGGTGACAAAATCAAGTTTTCCGACGGATTTTGTCCGTCGCCTACTAACGACGGACCAAAATCCGTCGTAAATACGTCGTAAATCAGATTTTAGCGACGGATTTTGATCCGTCGCTAAATTCAGCGACGTTCAGACTACGGTTTTTCGACAAAGCAACGGACCTTTTCCATTAGCGACGGATTTAATCCGTCGTTAAACCAAGAGGTTTTAGCGACGGACTAAGTCCGTCGCAAAAATACGTCGCAAATTCCCCCTTTTGGCGTAGTGAATCCTAGGAGGGCCCATAGTGGCGGGGTCCCTCCATTGTATGTCGATTCCTCTCTCTCTCTCTCTCTCCTCTCTCTCTCTCTCTTCTTTCCTTAATTTGATGACCCACCATTGATATTGTATGATGATCCACGCTGTCCATTTAAGCAGGCCAACCCGCTGTCCTCATTTGGGTCCATTTTGTTGCCCGTTTTCTAGTCGACCATGGGCGAAGGGAAAACACAAATATCGAATTGATTTAATAGCTGGTGGGCCACACGTGGACATGATTTATATTTTACATCCACACCGTCCATATATCTGGATGGTGGAAATCCCACCATGTTATATGTATTTGACGGTGGAGACCACCAGTAGCAATGCTGCTGCATTGACGTCAGCAAGTTCTGTGAGGCTGACCATGATATATGCGTTATATCTGAGTCGTCCATCTGCTGGACGGTGGGCCAGCAGCCCAACAATCCAGCAGCTGGATAACTATTGTATTGATGTCATTAGTCCTGTGGGCCCACTGTTAGGTAAGTGTTTCATCCACACAGTCCAGCCATGGACGGTGGGAAAACCTCACATGATGCAGGCATTTAATTCATGTCGTCCATCCATCTTAGGACGTGGGGCTCACCATGATGTATTGTATATCCAAGCCGTTCGTCATCTGGATGGTACTGTGGGGCGCACCATGATGGATCTGATCCATCCAGCCGTCCATCTGGATGTTTCGCCAGGTGGGGCCCACCTTGATGAAAGTGTTGTATATTCACACCATCCGTCCGTCCTGTATAGGGACGTGGGACCCACATGAGATGTGTGGTTTTTCACACCGTTCATCCAACTGAGGAGATTCAAATCTCAGGTGGAGCCTACCTGGATGAAGGGAAATAGATATATAACCTTGATCCAAAAATTTGGTGGGCCACCATGTGGACCCACCTTGATTTATGTATTTTATCTCCACCGTCCATTTAGACGGTGCGACCCACCCACGATGCATGTGTTGTATCCATACCGTTCAATCATCAACAGAGATTGTTTTGTGGCATTACAATGAGAATGAGATTGATATAAATTTCAAGTGGGACCCACCCTTATGTGTTTCATCCACCGTCCAGCCCATGGACGGTGGGTCCCACCGTGATATATGTGTTTTAATTGCACCGTCGATCTGGGCGTGGGGACCCAATATAAGTGTTTTAATCCACGCCGTCCATCTGGACGTAGGGCTCACCATGATGTATGTTTAAATCCATGTCGTCCAACAGCCCGATCCAGACGCTACTAGACAGTAGGGATTAACGCCCACCGTTGTAACCTCCCGGGCCCCACTATGGTATTTGTGGGAGGCCCCAAAAAAGTAGGGCCCACCTACTGTAAGTAGGGTCCACCTGCTGTATGTATTTGAGGCCCATTATGGCCGTATATGAGGCTCATTGTGGTTGTATGTGTGAGGCCCCACTTGATTATGTATTTGTGGCCCATTTGGCGAGGCCTATTTGATGTATTTGAGGCCCAGATATCAGGCCCAATGTGATGTATATATGGCTCATGTGATAAGGCCCATTATGATGTGTATATGGCCCGTGAGTGAGGCCCAATGTGATGTATATAAGGCCCTCTGTCTAAGGCCCATTATGTTGTATATGGGGCCCTTGTGTGAGGCCATGGGCCCACTATATGTCAGGCTCTATGTGGACCACTCCTTAGGAACAATGTTGGTTAAATGTCCACATTGTTGGGCAATGATGGTTAAATGTCCATATTATGACCTTCCATTAGGCCCTTGTTAGGCCAATTCTCATCCTTCTCTAACTGGGTTGACCCAATCCTTGGGCCCCATTGGTATTTTGCATGATCCATCTATTCGTTTTGGGCTAACCTAAGATGTTAGGCCCCCATTAGTTGCCAATAAGGTTAATCTTGGAGTCCATCTAGGACTTATTTGGGCCCCCTATGCATCTAACGGGTCATATGATAGTATGGTGAAGGAAGCCCATTTCGGATCCTTAGGACCATAGGCAGGCCACCTAGGCCCAACCTTGATATGAGGAGAGTTCATCATCACCGTAAATGAGGGGATCCGTGCTATCAGATTTGGTATGTTCATAGTTGAGGATTGACTCTCATGTTATAGGTCTGTTATCCATCTATGGACCCTGCCTTGTGTATAGGCCAATTATCGATGCCGACTATGAGTGCGTGCTAGTATAACATCATGATACAAGCCATTGAGATGGTATGAGGCCCATTGTTCTCATTTTCCTTAGTGGGCTAACCCAAATTGATGAGTCCCTATTATTATTAGTATGATTGATCTCGCCTTATTGGGCTATCCCAATTCTTTGGGTCCCCATTAATTCTATTAGAAATACTCAAACCTGGAAGCCCACTCTTATGCCCATGAGTAGGCCATCTAGACCCATCCTCGTTATGAGGAAGATGCATCATCACCTCTAGCCATAGGTAGAAGAATCTGTGGTATTAGATTTGGTACATCCACTGTTGAGGACCGATCCTCAGGTTCTAGATTAGATCTGCTGTCCTTCTATGGACCTCACCATACATATGCCAATTATTGATTATCAATATGTTAGTATATGCACTGAGTATGTGTTAGTATAACATTATGATTGTATAAGATCATTGCAAGGTTAATTGTTATATGAGGCCCATTGTGACCATGTGAGGCCCGTTGTAATTGTATGGGGCTCATTGTGATTATATGAGGCCCATTGTGATTGTATGAGACTCATTATGATAGTATGAGATCCACTGTGATGACACGAGGCCCGTTGTGATTGAATGAGGCTCATTGTGATTGTATAAGGCATAATATGATAGTATGAGATCCACTGTGATGACACGAGGCTCATTGTGATTATATGAGGTCCATTGTGATTGTATGAGACTCATTATGATAGTATGAGATCCACTGTGAGACACAAGGTCCGTTGTGATTGAATGAGGCCCATTGTGATTGTATGAGACTCATTTTCCATCCATCTTGACGGGGCCCGCTTCGACCCTCCCCAAGCCATCCACGAGGTCCAATCTTGGCTTTTTCAATTATCTAGCGCCTTTTCTCTTCCCCCAATCAAGAATCAGACGGATAGGGAAGTGCTAAAGGATCTGCGTCTCGCTCCTCTAGCTGGTCCCTGTACTTTCGTGTCTTATGTCAGATGGGATAAACCCAAAAGGGGCGCCGTGAAGCTCAACGTCGATGGCTCGTTCAGGGGAAACCCCGGCCTTTCTGGTAGTGGGGGAGTTTGTAGGGATGACAAAGGAAGCTTTCAGTTCGCCTTCTCTAAAGGATATGGTGTCGGCTCCAGTTTCCAAGCGGAAATGAAAGCGGTTGTCCACGGCCTCTCCATCTGTATTGACTAGGGGTTCTCCTCTATTGAGGTTGAGAGTGACTCCCAAGCTGTGGTGAATATTTTTTCTAAAGCGAGGACCCCCCCTTGGTATGTTATTTATTAGAAACACCAATTTGACCATATCAGCTCTGTGGGTGACATCTCCATAAGGTTCATCCCCCGTGAGGCCAATAGGGTGGCTGACAGCCTAGCCCGATGGGGTAGCCTCAATCAGCAAACAAAGATTTTCCACGTCCTGTCCGACCTCCCGCCTGTTTACCGTGGGGAGGCTGTCCTTGATAGGACGGGAATTGGTGTGGTGTGCTCGTCTTAGCTTCTTTTCCTCTTTTCTTCTCATATGATAGGAACGGCTCCCTTTTTGTACATGATCTTTTATTAATGAGATTGATGGGGTTTAGTTTTTTTTTTAAAGGCTCATTATGATTGTATGAGGCCCAATTGTAATGTAAGAGGCCCATCATATGTGTGAGGACCATTATATGCGTGAGGCTCATTGTATGTGTGAGACCCACCATGTGTAGGTGATTATTGTACACCACCCATTCACCTATACGGGCCATAGGTCATCTTATACCCGCCCACTATGATGCATGTGATTATAATCATGCTTGGTATATTTCATGATACATGCCCATATGCATCATTCGCATGCTTTGTTATGAGGAGTGATTGAGCATAGCATGTGCCATTGGGCTGATTGTTTGTGGGACTCCCTGAGAGATGAAGTTGTCCACATGAGCGCGCGGTACGCGCAGGTTTGATGTATGACTGGATGGTATGACTCATGCATCTCGCATTTTGTGATATTACCACCGTATGCCCTAGCAACATCAGGGCTGTGACCTCCACAGGCATGTTTGCTTTTAGCATATGGGCACGATAGATGTCCCTAGCAGAAAATCCATAAACCCTCGAGGCCAGGGGACATCCCAACATCTAGGCCGAGCGAATATATATATATATATATATATATATATATATATATAAGCGTATGAGGGTTGTATACTAGAAGGACGCATCTCCCACTTTATCGTGATCGGTTGGGAGGGGGTGTGGCCTTACCCGCCTGAGGGAGTAGGCAATGTTAGGTTGAGTCCGACCAGCTCATAAATGGGTCTGCTATTGACGAGCCGCCGAGCCGATATTGGTAGGCGGATAGTGAAGTCTCTTCCACTTACCCAGTTGTGTGCTTGATGGGGCCGCAAGTTGGCGTAGAATGTACTAGACCCCGGTGATGATTTCAGAGATGTACTGTAAAGGCCGTGAAAAATTTACTAATAAGAATGAAAGAGTTCTAGTTAAATGTAAATATCCATCTCGCATCTCTTAAGAATAAAGAGTTTTAGTTAAATGTAAATATCTCTCTCCGCATCTCTTAAGAATAAAAGAGTTCAGTCAAATTTAAATATCTCTCTCAGCATCTCTTAAGAATAAAAGAGTTCACGATCCAAATTTAAATATATGAGAAAGGGAGAACTAGAATTTTGGAGCTTAGACGTATGTATATTGTCCTCCTTTTAGTATTTTTATATATTTAATATAATCGTGATCTTGAATGCAATGATAATGGGAGTGGGTGTGGCCATTGTATTGAATTATGGGTAAGGTCATTTCGAGGGAAGAGGCTAAAATGTAATTTAGGTGTGTCCAGATCAAATTAAATTAGATCCGGATCACATGATCATAAATGGGTCTGCTAATATTGATCGATCTAACCATCGATGGGCCCATTATTTAGATAGAAGTGTTTGATAAAGGAATCTTAGATAGTGAAGTCTCTTCCACTTACCCCATTAGTGAAAATGTGGTTGATGGGGCTCAAATGCATGAGGTAAAATATATGATAAGCGTAGAATGTACTAGACTTCGGTGATGATCTTAGAGATGTACGGTATTGATATGTGGACTTATTGAGCAGGAGTTGCATACTCAGCATTTTACTCATTTATTCATTCATTCACTATCCACTTAGGCTGGTGGTGCACAACTAATTTGTTATGTGTACCTTCGTAATGGCCAGGATTTCGATTGGGGCACGCAACCAACCTGAGATCAGGAGTTTACCACATTGAGTCTGACTATCCAAATTTAGGTATGAGACTGGTTTGGATAAAAGTCTCTTATGATGGACCCCATAGCCTGTGATACTAAGTACTATCATCCCGACTTCACACTCTGGCTTGGTCATTTCATTCACACCACATACTGCATTGCATCCTTAGCACAAGCATTTGGTTTACTATGCTTCTGTTTTGCATAGCCTGAATAAGTTTGATGGTATTATGGACTCGCAAGGATTTGCATATTGCATTACATCCACGTCATATGGCATTTGGGTTTCTATGTTTCTACATTTATATGGCCTAGATGAGGCTGATGGTATTCGTGGCTCTTTAGAATTGCATATTGTATTGCATCCTCGGTATCTAATATTTGGCTCATTATGACTCCGCATTGCATAGCCGATTTGCATTACATGCTCTAATATTGAATGACGTATAACCTTACCAGTATTCTGCTTACGTTGATATTTGTATGCTTGACACTTATCTTATGCACGATAGATGCGTGCAGGTAGTGTCAGGTCGCAGCAACGTTGAGCTTGGAACGTGCAACTATCTTCTGGAGCTTCGATTATCGATTTATGTATTTTCCCTTTCAGCATTGTAATCGATTATTTATATTAGTGGATATATGATGATGATGTTGCCTTTATGATTTGGGTACACTCGTGGTTGTGCTCCTTTATTTACAAAAAAAAAAAAAAAAAAAAAAAAAAATCACATGAAAATCCTCTTTGTAGGATCCCAGGATCAGAACTAGTGGGTGCAACTCATATTAACAAAATAGTCGTGGAAGAACAACCGTAAGAGAGACGCCCCCATGCAGGCCTCTCTATTCATGGCGGACCGCACTGCAGCCCTTATGGTGTCGAAGATAGAAGGGCATGTGTTTGCGTAGAAGGAGACTGAGAGTTGTGCTGATACTGGAGATGATATGGCCATCATCATCATGATCAAGAGGCCCACACAAAGAGTGGATTTAGTAATACCAGCCATTGTTAGAAAGGACGAAGAAACGATGCTACAATGATCTCTCTCTCTCTCTCTCTCTCTCTCTCTCTCTCTCTCTCGTTAGATGAAGGCTTTTGAATGAATGTTGGGGAAGAGAGCTGCGGTTTATAAAGGATGAAGGCTTGAATCTTCCGATGTTGACGCTTTCAAAGATTGGGATGAACGTTTGACAAGTAAACCAACTCGGTCGCCGCTTCGAAATACTCCAGATCCAATGACGTGGGTTAATCTCTGGCTGTAGCCCCACCATGATATATAAGGCTTACATCCATTCTGTCCATCCATTTTAAAAGGATATTTTAGGTTATTCTCTTAAAAATTAAGCATATCCTAATCTTAGGTGGACCACACTATAGGAAACAGTGGTGATTGAATCCCTGCAATTAAAAACTTCTTGGGAACCTCTCTAGTGTTTATTTTCCATCCAATCTGTTTATATGGTCATCAAGATTTGGATTAAGGGACCACGCAAATATCAACTTAATCCATAGTTATTTTGCCGCCCACAATAAATTTGTAATGGTCAATCACCACTTTTTCATGTGCTGTGGTCCGCCTAAAATTTGGATCTACGTCATTTTTGAATCATGCTCTAAAATGATATATAAAAATGGAAGGACGGCAAGATCCTGAGAAAAATACATCAAAATAGGCCCTACAGTCAAGGATCCACTCACCTCTGTGCAGCTCGAGATTCCGCGAGGACGAGGATTAGCTCACAGGTTGAGCAGCGAGACTCGCTACTGAAGTGACGTCACCAAGTTACGTTGGCCTACCATGATGTATGTTTTATATCCACACCGTCCATACATTTTGAAGATCATTTTAAAGGAGGATACAAAGAATGAGGTAGATCCAAGGCTGGAGTGGACCCCACCACAGAAAACAATGGATAGAGTGACACCCACCGTTGAAACCTTCCGAAGGTCCACCATGATGTTTATTTGAGATCCAACCTGTTCATGTATTAACACAGACGTGAAAGAAGGGAAAACAAAAATATCAGATTGATCAAAAACTTTTGCAGCCATTAGAACTTTTTAATGGTGGGCGTCACTCTCCCCACTGTTTTCTGTGGTGGGGTCCACTCGAGCTTTGGATCTGACTCATTCTTTGGATGATTCTCTAATATGATCTCTCCAAATGGATGTACGGTGTGGATACAAAACATACATCATGGTGGGGATCATAGAAGTTAGTGACGTCAGTTCAGTAGCGAGTCTCGCTACTCAACCTGTCAGTATCTCATCCGCGTCCGGTAGCTACTCCCCATTAAAAAATTGAAAAAGACACGGAACACGCTCGTGTTTGACCATTGAATTCGTCATCTTTCAAATGCAGTTTTGCTTCGTACAGAAAGTTTCGTACCGAACGTTTCATACTAAAAGTTAGAAAGCCTTTTTCGAAAAAAAATAATAATAAATTATATTGATTAACTTTGATAGTCCGGCAGTGTGATACATGGTAGGCAGGTACTAAGAAATTATTTTAAAATTATATAAATGGCATGCAAATAATTTATTAAACAGTACAATTTATGAGTCCAATTTTAAGTTATCAAAAATGAAATATCATGCGTCTTTGATTAGCTGACTATTCGGATATGTACTAGACAATTATTGGACTGTTTAAAATGAAAATTTCTAATGGCCATATTTCGACAAACAAGTGTCCACCCATCAGAGGTTAGAATTGTTCACTCAATCTGATTTTGGGACTGTGACTTGTAATAACAGGTTCCACAATCTAATTCTTTTAGTTTAATCTGATGATGGATGCCGCCTGCACAAGATCTGAGTGCCTGTGTATCAAGAGCCACTCTTTCCGTGTATCAAATACCGCCATAATTTGAAATTTGGCAGCCCTGTATTTTTGCACAACAGTACAAAGACAGCTGGTAAGCAGCGATGGTGAATTACTGACCCTGTGATGCCAAGTTGAAAGAGGAATCCTCGGTCACGCCTGGGAGCGGATGACGTTTAGCTAAGCGTACCTAGAAAATTGTGTGTGGGCCCAACATGATGTATTTTTTATTATCCATGCCGTCCACCCGTGTTTCCAGCTCTTTTTAGGATATGAAACCAATCTTGAAGTATATTCAAAGCTCAAGTTGACCACACCAAAGTTGAAACATATTCACTGTTTACTGTGGTGTGGTTTACTTGAGTTTTTATATGCCCCAATTTTGGGATAATTAATAACTTTAAATGAGCTGAAAAAATGGATGCACCGCGTGGATAAGATACATACAATCTGCTCTCGTATGTGACGTGTGAGTGTCCTGATGGGTTGGTTCAGTACAATTGGGTGCATGGATATATGATCCGGACCGTTGATCTGATGGGCCCCCACGATAGATGAGGAATTCCTGAAAATTCTTCCATGTTAGAAGATCCTACACTTGTAATCTTTGTCCTTCTTCCAGACCATTGGCACCTTCTTCCCTTGGCCTTCTATTTGTCGATCAACTATTTGGGCTCGGGAGCTTTCAATCTTGGGCATCTTTTAGTATCATCCTTCCGATGTGGACCAATCCGATCAATTGTCCTGATCATCAATCAATGGACAAAGGCCCATTGAATTTGGACCACTGATCATTTCATTATTTAACTTTGAAACCACACATACATCAACACTGTTTCTTGTGATGCGGTCCACTTGAGATTTGGACCTACCTCATTTTTGGATCATTCCATAAATGATCTGAAAAAATGGATGGATGGCATAGATCAAACACATATATCGCGTTGGAGCCCACATAGCACCGACCATTAGCCATTGGCTAGTGGCAGGCTCACTGGCAAAAACGCTTACTATTTCCTTTGGTGTGGTTCACTTAAGCTTTAGATATGATTCAATTTTGGGATCAATTCCTAAAATGAGCTGGTAAAAACGGATGGATCGTCTGGATAACACACATACATCACATGCAGTGGATCCTAAAGGGTTTACTCGGTACGCAATCGGGTACCCTGGTAATTAATGTAGGGGCATTTACAAAGATCCGCAAAGTTCTATTAGAGACTTTCGTGGGTGGGCCCACCTTTGGTGAAAATTAACGAACATTGACGATTTCAACAAAAACACGTCGATTGGATCATGCACAACAGCTACGACGCAATCCTTCTCTACTCCACACCTTGATCCATAGTAGACTGAGTGAAAGATACTTGGTTTCAACAATCCCCAGTGGAGGTAACACCCAGATCCATAGCTCAAGTGGTAGACCGAGTGAAAGATACCTCATTTCAACACTGAGGTCTTGGCATCGATTCCTAGTGGGGGTGGGTAACAGTGAAGTGTGATCTGACAGTGGGTGCACTAACAAGCTAACATTTAAAATAAATAAATAAATAAATAAAATCCCCAGCGGAGGTGGCTAACAGTGAAGTGTGAACTGAGAGTAGTTTGTACTAACAAACTAACAAAAAAAATCAAAAAAAAAATCTCTCTACTCCGCCAATTGGGGCGGCTTGAGTCTCAACTTTTAATATCTTATCTGTGTGTAGTAACAAACTAACAAAAAAAAAATCAAAAAAAAATCTCTCTACTCCGCCAATTGAGGCAGCTTGAGTCTCAACTTTTAATATCTTATCTGTTTAGGTTTCTTTCATTAATGACTTTGACATGGCTTGCCTGCTTTCTTAGAATGGAAGAACCGCGTGTGCAAACCATACACTAAAAGTCAGTCAATATAAACAATCTCGACCGTCCAATCAGTGTCCCACCTGTGGTTAAGCTGTAGCGGAAGAATCCAATCGTTGGGTGTTCCCTTGTATTTGATCAGTTGATGACAATCTTTTAGATGATGTGAGAAGTCATGCCACCCAGACGATTAAGATAATTTTAGCTGTGGCCAGTTCATGCGGTGGCCCATTGAGTGAATGGTCTGGATTGATCAACAGGTGTACTGATCAGATAGTAAATACAAAACCATTTTATGAATACTTAATTAAAGAACATCGTTTTAAGACTCAGAAACTCGACCGTCTTGAGTCGAGTTAATTATAATGAACAAGGCCCGGCCGACTCGGCTTATTTCCAATCTGATAGATGGGGCCCATGGTTCTGTAATCCAAAATATTGGTCTGCTGATTCAAATCTTCAATGAGGCCTAATAATAATAATAAATAAATAAATCTTAAGCTGGATATCAACCCTTCCACCTATATTTTAGGACCTTTTATTTTATTTTATTTTATTTTATTTTCAATGTTTGTGGTTGATTATTTCTCTTTTCTATCGATTGCAAATTGAATAATTTAAAAGACTCGAGACACTCGGTCTAACTTGTTCCATCCTGTGTCGAGTCAGGACCCACCTGAGTCAGAGTTAAATCAGCTTAACTTGACCGAGTCAGGTGACTCAGGAGGATGACTGTGGCATCAAAATGGAACAGGCCCGCCCGAATGAGTTTGAGTCGACTCAGGCGAGTCATATCAGACTCGTCCAAATACATCATACAAATTTTATCCTTTTTAGTTACTGTTTTGAACTGAGGCTAAATGCCTCTTTCGTTGTAGTGAATGAACGAGTCAACTCGATCTTGCTCGGCATCATCAATAAAGGTTCTAGTGACTTAGATGAGTTGGGCCATGTCGTCTCTAGGTTTGCCAACCAGGTATCGAGATAGATCGAAAATTGAGTCCGAGTTTGGATGAGTTGCATGCGACTAGTTGGAAACGATCTCTCAGGCCAAGTATACAGAAACACTTTCAAGCACCTAGTTGCATTTGGACTCATTGCCATCCGAATTTCTAGATGATCTATTCGATCCAGTCCACTATTTTTCTGCTATTGTGCAAAAATCACACCTATTAAACGGTCCTAAACATCCATGATCGGACCTATCTTTTATGAACAATCTGATGATCCATTTATTTTTCTCATTCTCCTAACTGGATGATTTGAATTATCCCATTAGCATGACCTTTTCGGCTTATTTCCAAGAAGTGAGGTTCATGGTTCCCAAGCCCAAATATTGGCATAACCATTCAAACTTCCATGAGGTAATAATGGGATAAATGCACAAACCTTAGATCTAGATATCAATCGAAACACCTAATTATGGATAAAGCAATGAAATAAATTAAAGCATCAATCACACACCACACATTTCTTTTACGTGAAAACCCTGAAAGAGGTAAAAACCACGAGACCTCGTCCGGATCAACAATCCATATGAAGTAGAACGTCAGGATCTTCTTCACTCACGCAGAGTGGATAAACAATAAGAGAAATAAAGAAAACTCAGGAGAGATCTGTGGCATCAAAATGGACATAGAAGCCCGCCCGAGATGAGTTTGCAAAGTAGAGAACCTCACGAGTCATATCAACTCTCCCTTACTCATACAAATTTTATCTCTTTTTCTCCCTCTTTCTCAGGCTTGAAGGCCTCTAAACCCTTGTAGTGAAAACGAGTCAACTCGAGCTTTCGGGAAACCCTAGTGACTTAGACGAGTTATTTTGTCGATGCTCTAAAAACCAGCCAGGTAACCCCGAGATAGTTTTGGGAAACTCCGAGTTTGGATGCAGTTGCCGACTAGTTGGACTCAGGACTCAAAAACACTTTCAAGCACCTAGTTGCATTTGTACAAAATCGCGAACAATTTCTAGATAACCTACGATCCAGTCCTGGCTCTCCTGCTTTTGTCAAAAGATCACACCTATTAACCGGTCCCAGATCTCCATGACTGGACCTATCTTTTATGAACAATCTGATGATCCATTTATTTTTCTCATTCTTACTGGATGATTTGAATTATCCCATCAGCATGACCTTTTCAAGGCAGCCTAAGAAGTGGGGTTCATGGCTCTGCCCCAAGCCCAACCTGGCATAACCATTCTAGACAGACCCATGAGGTAAATTCAACCTGGCCTAATTAGTAATTAGATCTAAACACGTTGACATGTGAACATAGATATAATATTATTGTGTATAAAACTTTTGTAATTTATTAAGATTAGAACAATTCTATCTATGCACAGTATAAGACAAGACGCTATTATTTAAATGTCTGTTTTCATGGATGAAAGTGATCAAGGATAAAGAAACTTCTATCAAGGCTTGTCTTTTCATTCTTATTAGGAATTATCTTTCTAATTTCCTGAGTCATAAGGGCTACCGTTGAATTACTGAATGGAAGGTCCAAATCTATTTTCCTTTTCCAGCTCACTCCTAGTCAATGGGAGTTAGAAACAAAGGTGAAAGAGAAATATAGTTGGAATAATACCCCAACCTTTAAATTTAGGCTGAATTTGAATGCAAGGATATATGAGTTGAATTGCGGGCCTCTCTGTGATAATGACAGGAACTGATGATGTTTCTTGTATTTCATTCCCTAACAAGTCTCCAGACCCAACTTGAAAGGAACATACACTTTGGAATCCAGACCCTCTATTTGAATGCTAAAGAAGGTACATGTGAGTAGGCCCTTTCTACTTTTTTAGATTAATAATTACTGGAATTCAATCAAATTGTGCATCTAAACATAACATGCATCCATTCTTCATAATATATATATATATATTTTATATATATATATATATATATATATATATATATATATATATATATATATATAGAGAGAGAGAGAGAGAGAGAGAGAGAGAGGCATGCTCACCTACGCACCTACGCACGTATGCACCTTTGCACACGTGTCATATGAGTCGAATCCGAATGGTCCATAAGATGAGGAATCTCATAAAACCCCAGGCGGTGAATTTTCATCTTAGATTCCTCAAACCCCAGGCGGTGAATTTTCACCCTGATCTAAGATTCGGTTGGGCCATAGCAAAGAGAGATGCAAATCAAGGGAAGAAAATGTTTGCATTTTTCATGGCCCACCGAAGTTTTGACTCAAAGTAAAAATTGGTACCAGGGGGTTTAATGAGGCTCTGCTTCATATGGACCGTTCAGATTTTCGAGACTCATCACGTATGATGAGTTCTCAAAAAAGTTCGTAGGTAGTCCGTACGAACTGGTTCGCAGGTGAGCGTTTCTGTGTGTGTGTGTGTGTGTGTGTGTGTGTGTGTGTGTGTTCTCCGTAGCTCCATCAAGGACGTGTTTTCCTGCGTCATACCTCCATGGTGTGTAGCATTTCACTTGGTAGCTTTTGGATGTTGTATTCGATATCTTTAATCAAGTTTTATGTTTCCTTTTTTGTTTGGGATTCTTCTTAGTTTTCTTTTCTGTTTGAGATTCTTCTCAAGGCTATATACATGGGTGTAAACAGGATTAGAAGATATTCCTAAGGGTTTTCAAATTCATCCAAGGGGCTCAAAGGGTGTAGCAAGGGCAAGATATTTTAACCTTTCTCTTTGCAATTTTTCTTTCATAGTGTTCATCTGTCGCTTTGTGCCGTGGTTTTTTCCCACAAGGGTTTTTCCACGTTAAAATCTTTGTGTACTTCTCCCGTTTACTTGGTCCCATTGGGTTGCCATCCTAGATCCGCCTCTTTGTGTTTCTGCAATCCCCCAACAAGTGATATCAGAGCTAACGTTGGGGTGCAGGCTTAAATATGAAAGATTAATATTAATGGAAAACGCTAAGTATGATATTGAGAAGTAGTCAGGGAAAAATAATTTTGAGTTATGAAAGGTTAAGATAATTAGCATATTAACTAAGCAAGGCGAAGATGAGACTCTTGAGGAGCGTCGACCATCTAAGAGTGATGATGATTGGAATACTCTTGATAAAAAAGGCCTTATCCTCTATCCAATTGGGTCTCATGGATGAGTTTCTCTATAATGTATTGAAGGAGAAAACCGCAACGAGTTTGTGGGCAAAATTAGAGGACTTTTATGCTAAAAAGTCGCTTGAGAATCGCCTTCATTTGAAGTTGCAATTGTCCAACTTCAAGATGACAGGAGGTGGAGATGTGGAAGCCCACATCAGTAGTTTTAATAAGTTAATTTGCAAGTTGCTAGACATAGAGAAAGTGGTTAAAGATGAAGATCAGACATGTATTTTGTTGAATTCTCTTCAGGTTTCATATGAGTCATTCAAGGACTCATTGTACACCGGTAAATCATCCCTGATTGTGAACACTATTATCTCATCCCTTCAGGGGAAGGCTATGAGAAAGTTAAACAGTAGCGTATATACTTCTTCTGATGCACTGCTTATGAGGAGTAGAAATACTAAGCGAGATATAAAATCTTCAAAGTCTAGATCCAAATCCAAGAGCAAAGGTAAATTAAAGTGTTGAAACTGTGGGATGGCTGGACACTTGAAAAAGGATTACACAAATTCTAAAGTGAAAAAAAATAAAATAAAATTCAAAGGCTTCTTCCAGGGAGGCCAACATTACTACGTCTGATGAAGAGACAAGCACAGGTGATGTGTTGTCAGTGTCTATAATTGGACATTTGTACGATGATCGTAGAGACGAGTGGATCCTTAACATGGGAGCATCATATCACATGACTCATCATCAGAGCTGGTTCGCCAGTTATAGAGAGTGCGATGGTGGACAGGTCTTTATGGGCAATAACAATGCTAGTAATGTCGTGACTGTTGGTACGGTGCACATCAAGATGTTTGATGGAATGGAGCGTACCTTGACTGAGGTCAGGCACATTCTTGACATAAAGAAGAACTTTGTTTCTCTCGGTGTACTCGAGGCAATAAGATGCAAGTTCACCGACATCAATAGTGTCCTTAAAGTAACAAATGGGGCACTCATGGTTATGAGAGCTTAAAGGCATGAAAACCTTTACAGGTTGATCGGAAGCACTTCAATAGGTGGAGCAACAACAACTGTTACAGATTTCACATCTGCACGTATGTGGCATGCTCGTTTGGGCCACATGAGCGAAATGGGCATGAAGTTTTTGCTTGTATTCTCTCAACTATGTTTACATCAAAAGATTAAAGTTTTTCTTAGCTTCATAATAGATTGAATAGATAATGATTTTATTGCGATAATTTTATTGTCTTTTGGAAATCATCAGTTTGCATTAAAAATTATTTATTTATTTTTATTTCATTTACAATTTGGTATTTATTTTTTAAAAACATGCTCATTAAAATGGTTGATTTTTTATAAGCAATCATTTTAGATAAGACAACTTTTGGAGTCTAATTTAGATTAATTTGCAGTCCTTTTCGAATCGGAATTGGAGATTTGATTTGGTTGATAGTATACAGGGAAGAAACTGTCCCCTACGACAGAGCTGCAAAGTTCATTGAAGAGAGATACACAATCGTAGTGGGCCCGTAGAGCATTGACTCCAGCTAGCTGGCGGGTGTTGGGGTCACCAGCCAAACTGCGTCCTGATTTTGGCCACACACAGCGTTGAGCGAGAGAGAGAGAGAGAGAGAGAGAGAGAGAGAGAGAGAGAGAGAGAGAGAGGGAGAGACCATTAATAAGGAGGAAATCTTCTTCTCCTCAAATCGTTACTAATGAGGAAATTTTCTGCTTCGCAAATCTTTACTAAGGAGGAAATCTTCATCTCCTCAATTCTTTTTAAGACAAAACCCATTACTACAATAACTGAAAACAACTTCATAACATCTACACTTGCCAAAAAGTAAAATTAAAACATTCACACTTCAATTAAAATGACAAGCCAGGTGGAAAACTAGAGAAAATCTAGTTAATTAATCCTCGCACAATTAGTTCGAATCTCGCCTTGGGTCCCAGTGAGTGGGCTCAAGTTCCCCATCTTCACCATCGCATTGGCGAAATCTGTTGAGAACGCATTGGCATCGTTGCTGTATGTCGTTACAATAGAATCAGTGGACCCACCATTAAACAACACCTGATCAGAGCTAAGTAGGCCCCTACGGTTGAGCAGCGCCTGATAGTAGTTGTTCCCAAAGCGGTTTGGGCTCTGGGGATCTAGTGGGGCCAGGTTGCCGTCGCCACTTCCGGTGGCTCTAGGGCAGGTGGCCCGCCGGGAGGCTGCAAAGGCAGCGTCGATGTTCGTTTCATTGTAGATCCGGTCCCTAAATTTGTCACACCTAGCCTGGCCAACGGTGTGTGCGCCAGACAATGCAACCATCTCCCTTGCAGTAAATCCCTTGTTGCTAAATAGCCGAATGAGTGTATTAAGGTCGTCGAAGAACGCTGGAAGATTGGTGTTTGCTCCATCTCTGCTTGCAGTTCTTGCATCCCTCCTCCCCAATGGGACTGAGTAAGATGGCCCACCAAGCTGTGGTAAGAGAAAGATGAGACTAATTAGCAAAATATAGGTTTTTATCAGAGAGAATATCTCACGCGCAAGTAGTTGCATGTGATAAGTTCATGCAAACAGCTTCGTGTGGGGCCCACCATGATATCTCAGGCCAATCCGATAATTAGGTGGGTTACATCGCTTGAAACAATTGACTTACACCCAGAAACCTCCAAATAATTCAGATGTGGCCCACCTGATATGGTTATTGGCATGATTTTTGGACTACCCTACGTTCATGGTGAGGCGACTGACCACACATCACGGTGGGCCCTAGACACAGCTAGTTGCATGATTTGTTTACATACAACTAGTTGTACATGAGATTTCTCTGTCTTGACTATGAATACATTTAGGTTTATATGAATCTACACAAGTTAGTAGAGAAATGCATGCCATGGCTACTCTGAATTTCTGAGTGAAAGACCCAAGCTGGTCCCACTGTGTATACGGCAGATCTGGTCATCAGCTGGACCATGTATGAAAATAGTGGATGGATACATAAGAAAGATGACCAAAGGTCCATATATGAGGTGGACGACTTGATGAACAAAGGTCCATATAAGAGGGGGTGCCTTTCACCAGTAATCACAGCATTAACATGCATGCATGTACATGAGTGCAATGAGATTGTCATAGTGCTCACTTCGACAACGGAGTCACGGGCAGCAATGGCTAGGATGTCAGCACAAGACACCACCACACGGCCGCATGCTCGATCGACTTGTGCCTTTATGGTATCGATCACACTGAATCCTCTGATTGAGTTCTGGTTAGGTGCTGCAGTTTGCTCCCCCACGAATGATCCAGTATCAGCGAGAAGAACCCCTCCATCGCAACCCTGTAAGAGCAAGCAAGATGCAATTAGATGGGAGTGAGAGAGAAGCTTTTAGTTGACAAATATAAAGTCCATAAGCTGTTAGTTGACAAATATAGAATCCATGGTTGGTGATCCAGACCGTTGATCTGATTATATTCATCTTTCCATCATCACCCTAGAAAAATGTAGCAACAATAGTAAAAAGCGAAAAAGTTTGATGGGTAAGTTCATTCCATTTAAAAGATTTTGACGCATTGCAGACACATTGGATCAACAGTAGTCTAGATCACCGATTAATGGACCTCACCATGTGTACGTTTTCTAAGAAAAACGACCTGATAATTACTCTCTGATTAGAAGAACTAGTGGGTGAACTCACATTAACAAAACAGTCGTGGAAGAACAACCGTAAGAGAGATGCCCCCATGCGGGCTTCTCTATTGATGGCGGACCGCACTGCAGCCCTTCGGTGTCGAAGACAGAAGGGCAGGTGTTTGCGTAGAAGGAGACTGAGAGTTGTGCTGATACAGGAGATGATATGGCCATCATCATCATGATCAAGAGGCCCACACAAAGAGTGGATTTAGTAGTACCAGCCATTGTCAGAAAGAATGAAGAAACGATGCTACAATGAACTCTCTCTCTCTCTCTCTCTCTCTCTCTCTCTCTGTCTCTCTCTCTCTATCGTTAGATGAAGGCTTTTGAATGAATATTTGGGAAGAGAGTTGGGGTTTATAAAGGATGAAAGGCTTGAATCTTCCCATGTTGACACTTTCAAAGATTGGGATGAACGTTTGACAAGTACACCCAATTCAATATTTATTTTCCATCCAACTTGTTTATATGGTCATAAAGACTTTGATGAAGGGACCACACAAATATCAACTTGATCCAGAACTATTTTGGCCCACAAGATGTTTTTAATGGTCAGTTACCACTATTTCCTGTGGTGTGATCCTTCTGAAATTTGTATGTAGTACAGTTGTGTAATCTTACTCTAAAATGATATTTCAAAACGGAAGGACGGCATGGATTTAAGGAAAAAAATCAAGATAGGCCCCACAGTCAAGGATCCACCCATGTCGGTGCAGATCGGGATCCAGCGAAGCCCCGCGCTCGACAAAGTTAAAAATTGAAAAAGACAAAAAACACGCTTTCTTTTGACCATGGACTTTGGCATCTTTTAAATGTTGGTTTTGTTTCATACAGAAAGTATGGCAGCCTTTTGTTTTGTTTTTTTCCTTTTATATTATTAAACTTTGATACTCTGACAGTGGTACATGATACGCAATCACGTAGAAATTTTTTTTAAAATTATATAAGCGGCATGCAAATAATTCATTAAACAGGACAAATTACGGGTCCAATTTTAGGTTATCAAGAAGGGAATATTATGTGTTGTTTTTTTAATTTTTCGTTAGCTTGTTAGTACACCCCACTGTCATTTCACACTTCACTGTTAGCCACCCCCACCAGGGAACGATAGGAAGACCTCAGTGCTAAAACGACTATTATATGTGTTTGATTAGCTGTCTATTGGATAAGGTGGACGATTATTGGACGGTTTAAAATGAAAATATCCCATGGTCCTATTTCATCAAACAAGTGTCCACCAATCAGAGGTTAGAATGGTTCACCTAATCTGATGTTGGGACTGTGACTTATAGATAATGGGTTCCACAATCTAATCCGTTTAGCTTAATCTGATGGATGTCGCGTGTACGATCTGAGTGCCTGTGTATCAAGAGACATAGTCTTGCAGAGTATCAAACACCGACAGAATTTGAAATTTGGCAGTCCTGTATTTTTACACAACAGTACAAAGACCGCTGGTTAGCAGTGGGGTGTGTATTACCTATTATGCCCCTAAAATGTCATATTGGAGGAGGGAGGCAGTAGGAAGGAGGCTAGTACCGGCGGCTGCATTATTGGACTTGCCTTGGTGGGCCCCACCATTTGTGAAAATCAGCGGCCGTTGACGATTTGAACAAAAACACGTTGATGGAATCATGCACGACAGCTACGAACCGATATTTCTCTACTCCGCCAATCGGGTTTGAATAACCTGTTCCGCTTTTATTATCTTAACGACTTTGACATGGCTTGCCTACTTACATAGAATATGGAAGAATCACATGTGCAAACCGTGGTCTGAAAGTCAGTCTATATAAACCATCTCGACCGTCCAATCAATGCCCCATGTCGCCTCTTGTTGGGCTGTAGCAGATCAGAATCCAACCGTTGGATGTTCCCTTGTATTCGATCAGTCAATGACGATGCGAGAAGTCGTCCCAGGCAGACGATTAAGATACTTTTATCTGTGCTCTAATCATGAGGTGGCCCATTGAGTGAATGGTCTGGATTGCTCAACAGGTGTACTGATTAGACAGTTCATATAAAATCATTTTATGAATACTTAAGAACACGGTTTTAAGACTAAGCAACTCGGACGGAAGCGGATTGCTTAGTGAGTAACTTTTTTTTTTCCTTTTTTTTTTTTTTTTTTTTGATTGCTTAGTGAGTAACTCACGATGCTTAGCTACAGAGTAAACTTTGTGGGGTCCACCATGATTTATATATTTTATCCATTGCTTCCATACATTTTGCCCGATAATTTTAGGGCCTGAGGCTAAAAGTAAAGCATATTCAAAGCTTAAATGGACCACACCGCAGGAAACAGTGTGAATTAGACATCTACCATGGAAAATTTGTTGACGGCCACGGAAGTTTTGCATAAAGTTTATACTTGTGTTTTTCCTTTCATCCATGTTTTTGCGATCTTATGAACAGGTTAGATGACAAATAAACATCACTGTGGAGCCTAGCAAGGTTTCAAAGGTGGAAATTATTATTCCCATTGTTTCCTGTGGTAGGGTCGACTTCAGCTTTGTATATGCTTCAATTTTGGTCCCCTTAAATGTCATGGGAAAACGGATGGACAGCATAGATCAACCATGTACATTCATGGTAGGCCTAACAAAGTTTACTCAGTACCAAGTAACTCAGAACGCAATTTGATTTCAACTTGAACTGACTAGTTCAGTCTTGAATTGAGTTACAGTGAACAAGTCCAGCCAACTCCATTTATTTCACAATCTGATAGGTGGAGCCCATGTTCTGTAATCCAATAATGGTTTGCTGATTCAAATCTTCAAAGAGGCCAAAATAATAATAATAATAATCTCTGACTGGATCAATCCATCCAGCTATATTAGGACTTTTCTTAATTGAATCTTTGTAGTCACTATTTTTCTTTTATGTAGGCCGCAAATTGAATAGTTTAAAAGACTTGGCCAATCGGTCTGACTTGTTCCATCCATTTTCGAGTCATGACGCACCTGAGTTAAGTTAAATCGGCTCAACTTGCCCAAGTCAGGTGACTCAGGAGGATGACTCATGGCATCAAACTGGAACAGGCCCAAATGAGTCCGAGTCGACTCGGACGAGTCACATCAGACTCATCTGAGTCACATCAAACACTGTCCTAGTTGCATCTGGACTCATTGCCACCGGCATCGACTGTAGATGATTCATTCGATCCAGTCAACTCTTTTACTGTTATTGCACGAGAAATATCACAGCCATCAGACGGTCCTAAACATTTATGATAGGACTTATCTTTTAGGATAGATCTTATCCATCTAATTAATTTTAATGCCTTTGACTGGGTCGTTGGGATTGTCCCATCACTATGACTTTTTTTAATGCAGCCAATGAAGTGGAGGTTTGGAGACCACATGCCTAAATGCGACTACGTGCATGGAATGATTCTCATACACGTAATTTAGTCTATCACATCATGAATTTACATGCAAATTATGAGCCTTTGGTTTTACTTTAGTTGATTGATTAATAATCTCTCTATTTCTCTCTTCCCTTTTACGTTTCCAGTCTCTCTCTCTCTCATTGTGTGATGTAAATAAGTCATTTACAATAGTGGTCATCGGGTGGACGGTCTGGATTCACCGCGTTTACTTATCTATAAGACGGATCCAAGTTCATACGAGTAGGCCATGGCTAGGTCATCCAAATCTTTGGTTTGATGGACCTTAATGTAAGAAGTGCCTACAATCTCACTATGGAAACGGATGATTCATTGTTTAAAATAAAAAGGTATGACCGTCCAAGTCTACATCCAGCTATCAAGATGTACGGCAAGAAAATTTTCAATTTAGGAGAATTTAGGGTATTTATTCTGTTTACATTCAGTTTTTTTATGCACCTACGTGAACCAATGAAATATCATCACGTGTGGTCACCATAAGCCTAAAAATGACAAAACTGTAGTCACGCTTGATGTTATCTTTCTATTTTTATTATTTTTTTTTTTTTTCCTATTGACGATGCGCCTCCCATCATAAATGTGGCAGCATTGTATACATGCTAGTAGAAAAAATCAAACACAGAATGACACGTAACCATAATTCGAATGGTATGTACACGTGACTAAGTGAGTGCACCCAACAGGTTTATAAAAGACCCACCAAGGTAAGGATCATGTCACTAATCTGGATACGCTGGATAAGGCCGTCACTGACAATTCTTCTAAAATGGAAGATCTTCCCAAAGACGTTTGGAGCTCTTGTAATGATTACAAAGATTATGAAGATTTGAAGATCAGACCAACACTGAGCAAATTGTAACCAATGAATTTGTGCCTGATTAGGATCTGGTGGGACTAGTTCCACCACTTCTATTAATATTTATGGTCATGATAGGGGATCTATGAAGATGGATTTGATCAAGGTATGATTAGATCGATGCAACCCTGAAAATGGTTTATGATATACGAAAATCGTTGCAACCATGTTGGAAGGAGATTTTAGAACAATTTCAAATCTATGGGGATTTCTTATGGAAAGATCATATAAAATTAAAGTCTTGCCTACAAAGGATCATAAACCAACAAGGAAACCTAACAAGGATTTTGCTGCCTCTAAAAGCTATAAAAGGAGAACACGATCGAGAGCTCAGGGCCCATGCCAAACTCAATCTATCTACATAATCCTTACCTTTCTTTTTTATCTTAGCATAACTTAGTCTAGTCTTAGCTTAGATCGTTACTGTCCAGTGCGTACCACTATAGTATTGTAGAAGTAGAATAAATGTTCGCAACATTCCATTATTAGATTATGATCAACTGAGTTCTTACTTAAAAGATCAAGCACCTTAGTCACATTTGCGTAGATCATTTGTACATATGGGTTGTTCAGGTATTTATCTTTTGTTTTGTTTTATTCTCTAGCTTATTTAACACTGCCAATTACAATGGCAATCATATATTAATCAATAAAATCGATGTTACTTTAGCATGTTTTCTACTTTATTTGTCCATCTTCACGCTGTTTCTTTGAAAAATATATTGGCTACAATTACTAGTTAAAGAACAAGTCCATAAGACATAAGGTAAAAAGAATCTATCATGAACAACTAACCCCTATCCATTTGCAAATCGCATGATCGTTGTTACAACTGGTGCCTAACAAGGGCAAGTGGATCTTTTCATCTAGTCCTACTTGGTTCATCTCAACACATAGACACTAGTGTTGAATCAAACATTGAGTCAAGTACAACTCTAACATGCCCACACTTCCTAATCACACATGTAAACCGAATATAAGGCATCGCTAGGTCACATGTGTGGTCTGTCGTCATACACAAACACATACACACATAGAGAGATAAGATTTCTATTAAGTGGTCTCACATTATCAACAGTTTGAATATTGATCTGACCGTTGGATATTTAGACTGAGCATGCTAGTAGCCCCAAAATAGTTGTGATCAATTCAAATATGAAATGGAATGGTGATTGAGCATACCAATAGCCCCACAATAGCTGTGATTCAAATGTGTAATGCGATTGTGCGAATAAACCGTGTTACGTATTTACAGTACTTCGATTGGATGTAGACCCTATCGAGTGTGAAAGTGTCGAGGGAATTGTGATTAGTTGCACTTCATGCTTTTCTTGGTACCACTCGTATATAAAACTTGTGTAAAATGTTAAATGGTCCTACATTCAGCATATGCAAGAGAGAGAGAGAGTTTTAGAGAGAGAGAGAGAGAGAGAGAGAGTTTTTAATCTCTTCCTATCTTTACTTCTTTACAGAAATAAGGTTTGATATCTATATAAGGTTTCCATGCATCCATAATTTTTTCTCTACAAGTGGGTCCCATTTTGTCGTAATCTAGGCCATTGATACCATAGGTCCCATCGTTAATGAACTGATGCATAAAAATTTCCTAGATTGGATGATTCTACTCATCCCATCAAGACTCTTGCTTAGGATTATTGTTGTTGTTTTCTTCCTAATCATTTGTTTATAACCGTCTGTTCTCCCATGTTAAGTTGCATCTGGACTCATTGCCATCGGCATCTACTGTAGATGATTCATTCGATCCAGTCAACTCTTTTCCTGTTATTGCACGAGAAATTTCACAGCCATCAGATGGTCCTAAACATTTATGATAGGACTTATTTTTTATGAACGATCTTATCCATCTATTTTTTAATGCCTTTGACTGGGTGGTTTGGATTATCCCATCAGTATGACTTTTTGACGGCGGCAGCCTATGAAGTGGAGGTATGCAAATTTCAAGCCTTCGGTTTTACTTTTCCAGTTCGGAACATTGCTTGATTAATACTCTCTCTCTCTCTCTCTCTCTCTCTCTCTCTCTCTCTCTCTATTGTAAACAAGTCATTTCCTACAGTGGTCATCAGGTGGACGGTCTGGATTCACTATGTTTACTTATCTATAAGACAGGTCCAAGTTCATACGAGTAGGCCACGGTTAGTTCATCAATTTTTTTGGTGTGATGACCTTAATGTAACAACTGCCCGGAAATCTCTCAGGGATTGGAAAATGCTAAAGCTTTAATGGGCGGCCACGTCCACATTCAACTGTCAAGATGTATGGCTAGGACTTTTCCAATTTAAGAGAATTTAGGGTATTTATCCAATTTACACTCATTTTTTTTTACACCTAAGCGTGGACCAATAAGACATGGCCACATGTCATCACTACAGGCCTAATAATGTTAAAATTGTACTCGTGCCATATATATATATGTGTGTGTGTGTGTTTTGTTTGTTTTCTCACCGCAGATACACCTCTCACCATAAATGTGGTTGCATAAAATCATATGCATAACGAAGCATCGAATGACATATAGTTCTAATTCGCATGGCACGTGATCAAGGAAGCATACCTAACATGTTTATAAAAGACCCACCGAGGCAAGAATCTTGTCAAGATCTGGATATATATGGTCATTAAGGCCATCACTCACAATCCTTCTAAAGTGGGACATATTCCCAAAGATGTTCAAATCTCCCATAATGATTATGGAGATTTTAAACATGAAGATCGGATCAATATCCAAGCAGACTGGAACTAATAGATTTAGGCCCGATTTGGATCTTGTGGGACCGGTTCCACCGGTTCTACAAATATCCATGGTCACGACATAGGATATCTGAAGATAGCTTTGATCAAGGCATGATCGATTAGATGTAACCTTGAAAATGGTTTCTAATATATGGAAATCATTGTAGCCACGCTGGCAAGAGATTTGAGAACGGTTTGGAGATTTCTTGTAGAAACACGACATAAAAAGTCGTGGTTGCTTTGTCTTTCAGTCCTTTGTCTTTGGTATTATTCGGTACACAATAGGTGGGCTCCTTTCCTTTTTGTTGGAGACTGCCCAAAGCTTTGTATAGCCTTTTGCTTGGATATCAATATAATTGTGTTTTCTTTTTCTTTTCTTTTCTTTTCTTTTTTTTTTAGAAAAAAGATGATCTTGACCATCTATTTCATGGGCTATTAATTGAATGGTTGTAAGTGTCTCTTTGAAAAAAAAAAAAATAATAAAAATTTAAAGAGGCCATGGCTGCAGAGGATCCTAGACCAACAAGAAAACTTAGTAAGAATTTTGCTGCCTCTAAAAGTTATAAAAGGAAAATGCAATGAAGAGCTCAAGTCCTATGCCAAACACAATCTATTTACATATTCTTTATCTTTATCTTTTTTTTTTTTTTTTAATCTTAGTATAGCTTAGCATAGTCTTATCTTAGATCGACACTATCCAGTGTGTACCACTACAGTATCGTAGAAGTAGAATAAATATTCGCGATTAGTTGATTCTAATTAATTAAGTTCTTATTTAGAAGATTAAATACCCTGGTCACATTTGCCTAGATCTTTTTTACATACGATTCATGTATTTATCTTTTATTTTGTTTTATTCTCTATTTTATTGGACACTCTGCCAATTGTAATGAGCATCATCTATGAATCAATAAAATTGGTGTTGTTTTAGCCATTTTCTAATTTATTTGTCCATCTTTGTTTATTTGCAAAATATATTAGTTGCAATTACTGATGAAAGCACAAGTTCGTAAGACACAAGATAAAAATAATCCATCTTGAAGGACTAACCCCTATCCATCCACAAATCTCATAATCATTGTTACAACCGATCTAACGAAGGGTAACTGGATCTTAGAATCTAGTCTTACTTGGTCCATCTCAACGTGGGAGCACCAATGTTAAATCAAACATCGAGTTGAGTATAACTTTGGCATGCCCACACTTCCTAATCACACATAAACGGAATATAAGGCCTCGCTCACACATATGGCCTCGTGTTTGATTGAATTGCACAAACATATCCATCCACAATGATTGACTTTAGTTGAACCTTATCTACTCCCACCTTCTGCATCATCACATACAGACATACATATATAGAGATGTAAGAGTTCTATTAAGTGGTCCCACATGATCAATAGTTGGGATGATCAAAGTGTTGCATATTTAGACTAAGCATACTAGCCCCACAATAGTTATGATTGATTCAAATACAAAATGAAATGGTAACTGAGCATAGCAGTAGCCCCACAATAATTGTGAATCGATTCAAATGCGTAATGGAATGGTGCGATTAAATTGTATTACGTATTCACAATACTCCAATTGGATGTGGACTCTATTGTGTATGGAGACTGCTGAGGGAGTTGTGATGACTTAGGCTACTTCAAGCTCTTCTTGGTAACACGCCGACACGTATATAAAACTCAACTCTCATTCAAAAGTAGTTTTAGAAAAGTATAAAATGCTAAATGGTCCTACATTCGGCACTTGAGAGAGAGAATTTAATCTCTCCCCATCTTTGATTCTTTATAGTAATAAAAATGATACAAAAGTCACATACGCAAGCAGAATGAAAAGATTTGCTTTTAAAATCTATAACTATTCCAAACTTATCTAAGAGGAAAATCCCAATTGTCCATATGTTTATGCTAAAATTACTCAAAGGTGCTCTTTAGTGCTGCATACCACCACGTATTAACAAATTTTCAACGGACTTAATTTTCCCCAAGCTGGGCCTGTTTGGTAGATATTTAAAAATGCATTCAGCCCATTTTTATTAATCAGAATTATGTATTAGTAATCAACTAAAATGAGATTAACTCATTTTTAGCCATCTAGTACCAAATAGAGTTAACTGTTAGATAAATAGAATCCAAAACACACAGGAATAACCCCTGTGAAATCCTATGGAAATAGAAAATTTCAGAATCCAACTGCAATTTCATTATTCAGCTATATATTTTTCATGAAAATGCTAAAAGCTCAATAGTAAAATAACTAGAAAAGTCTTTGATAAATGAAAATCAAGTTTTTAACTCTGTTCTTTTATATTTTTATTTTTAAGAAACAAATGTCCACCTTAAACTAGAAATCCATTTTTACGCCTACTTATTCCTTTCTCAAACAAGAAAACATTGATTTCCAAGGAAAATGATTTTTTTTTTTCCATGGTTTTTCATCTTCCCAGCTAAAATATAATTCGTCATGTGAATCAATGTAGACATTGATTATCCATATAATTAATGCGACCATTTTATATTTAAGAGTGCTGCACAAGACTCCACCTTGTGCAATTTTGTCTTCTCTTCCTTCTATTTGACAAAACTTCTTAATTGGAAGCCCAAAGTCATCCGATGGGCGGTCATTTCCATTAATTGTGGACCGTTATTTTATTATTTATTGACCGTGTATTTGGTGCCCAATCATACCATTTCTTCTAATATTGGGACAATGATAAATGATAGTATAATAATTCGGTGAGATGGAGGTCTTTGTTTCTTATTCGCAATTACTGCTTTCACCCAAGTTGTCAGCTTTAGTTTATATTATTTAGATGGAAATCTAACCAACCATGAAGCTGATTTCGAAGGTTAGATGGTCCACCAAAAATCCACTCTGATATCTATTTAAGGTCTCCATGCATCCAGTTTTTTACAAGTGGGGCCCATTAATTTTGTGGTAATCTAGGCCATTGATACCATAGGTACAACAATTTCCTAGATTGGATGATTCTACTCATCCCATCAAGACTCTTGTTTAGGATTCTTGTTGTTGTTTTCTTCCTAACCATTTGTTTAGAACCGTCTGATCTGGGAGATTGTTTAGTCGTCATCCGTCCATTGTGGTTCCCTTAAAAATCAGGGGATGGATCCCCAGATCCATAGACGGTACGTGTCCGGACTAGCGCATGAAGGCATCAGGACCCTCAATTTTCTTATAAGTAAATGGAGGTCGTTCCACGTCCACTCAAAGATATGAATTTTCCATGTTCTGGAAGTATTTTAGTCATCTGAAGGACCGTGCAATGTTCCCTGATGGTGATGCGGTGACGTCTGTCTTCAGTTTGTATAAAGAGGAAAGTGAGGCGCATGTTTCATTGATCCAGACGGTTGATTTTGTGGGCCTTGGTTTGATGGCTCATGCACAAAAAATTCCCTTGTAGAAGAATCCTAACTAGGTTTTGATATAACTCGTCCGAGTCAAGTTGGACTCAGTCTGAGTTTGATCTAGTTTGGCACCATGAGTCGGTGTTAAATACGGGGGGACTCCGCCAAGTTCCAACTTAACTCAAGGACCAAACAAGCGATTTCTAGGCCCTAAACCTTCAGCAGGTGGTTAGCAAATCAACGGTTTAAGTAGAAAAACAGCAATATTTCGCTTTCAATCTAAAAAAGGCCAATGTTATAGTTAATAAAGGCAGGAGATTTGGACAATACTAGGATTTTTTATTTTTTTTTTATCTTATTTGACGTAGCCATCCACGTTGATGCCCATTGTCTCAACAGTTGGAATTTTTTTTTATACAACGGTGTTTACACATGAAATGACCATTTCAAATCCAGCTACTTGACGCAATATTACAATGAGATATTGATAAGAGACATCACTACGCCAAAATCGCGGATTTGCGACGGACCAAATCCGTCGTAAAACCAAATTAACGACGGATTTCGTCCGTCGCTTGGTCCGTCGCTGTTTACTGGGTCGTTTTTTGTTTCCGACGGATATAATCCGTCGTTTAATCTGCGACGGATAAGGTCCGTCGCATATTACCGACGGATAAGATCCATCGCAGAAATTAAAAATCCGTCGCTGAAATTCGAATAAAGCCATCCGAATTGTTGGTCATTAATAATATTAGCGACGGATAAGGTCCGTCGCTAATATGATGAGGCGACGGACCTCAAATCCGTCGTCTATTAACCTGTTCAGAAATTAGCGACGGATTTGGTCCGTCGCTAAAATAGCTGCGAATTTAAAAGAAATTGGCAGATTTGTTTGTATTTTTTTTTTTTTTAATATTACACCTGATAGTCATTCAAAAAATAATTCACACAATTATTTTATAATATTATAATCAATCAATGATTAAACATGTGCGAGCTTGTTTCATCCATTTAACATTCATCAAGACAATAATCCACACTACCCATAAAACAGTTAACGGTCCATTTAATGTCTTCAGACTATAAATGCACATAAATGTCCATTTTCCATGCTACAAATGTTTATAGCAATACAACTTTCCATGCAATCACATAGCCTGATATAGCCAAATAGGCAAAACCGTACAACTAATAACAATTTTTGGAAACATTTTACCTTTAAAAACCTTAAATCTGTTGTGCCAAACTGCACCAACTGAGAACCCATCTCCAATATAATCCTTTCCTGGAGGCCGAGTTGTCCAAAAGTCCGCCTCGTAAGTACGTCACTTCGGTGGAAATCCTTATTGAGGCATAATATATCTGCGATGAAATGCCGCCTTGTGATTAATTCAACCTGTAACATGTACCAGACTGAATATTAACCTAAGAATCCAAAATTTTGTATCTGATTCCTGATTCCTCTTTATGGAAGAGATCTGTTTCATCTAAAAATTCTGTTTCATGCTAATTGCAGCCCCTACATTCACTAATTACACAAGCACATGAGAATCTTACCTGCATTTCAGCAGGGCCCATCGGATCAACGGTCTGTATTTCCCAACCTCCCAACCAAGATTACCAGTTGAGAACTAAGTGCTTGCGGATTCGGACACAATCCTTGGGGTTGAGAATGCTAAAACCTTCACAAAAATCCGATTCTAAGATTCCCAACCATTTTATCACAAAGAAGCAAGATGATCTTTGGCCTGAGTATATGTGCAGTTTACTAGGATTTTTCTCATAGAAGCACAATTTTCCATGATTAGCAGACCAACATCAGTTTTTGGTCCAGGGCATGTGCAAAGTGTACACTACCTGATGAATGAGCTGGATTTTTGACGTGTATACCATCCAATGGACAGAACAATGGTTCACTCATGTGTGGATGGATCCATTTCTGGACACATTTTGGTCCCCAGAGAGCAATCAACATACACAGGTTAACCTCGATCATATAAATCATGGAGCGATCCGTGATTTTATTGTTCTTTTGCATACTTTGAATTATTTCCTAAATGCAATGCACATGCATTTTACTAATAGCATCTAGTTATGAATATTGACTAGAGGAAGGCGTAATACTTGCCTTACGAAGCTCAAGTTTTCCACCATTTTCCGTTGTAGAATATTTGCATGAAAGAGTCACTCCATGTTTGTCAAGCACCTACATTAAATAAATACAAACCTTTTGAGCATTACAACATCTATTCAATGGAAACTAGTAACAAAGTAGCCATAGAGGCTAAAATAATACCTTCACATGGTAATGCTCTCTTTGATGCATTACCAAATTCAGTCCTTGGAACAACCAGATCTTCAACAGCTTGCATATATTCATCAGGAACATTTGTATAAAATGTCTTCCTCACTTTAGCTTGAGCTGGAGAACAGTCACATTCCCCGGTGTCAATGGCAACCCCAAATCAACCTACATTGACGATGTTATCAGAAAGATGGAAATAAGAAATGAGAGTATCTGTGTCTATTTCCTAACTGAGTGAAGTTGATTTAGGCCGCTTTTGGATGCACAAGTGAATTGAATTCCAAACAGATTACTGCCACTGCCCATTGGTAAGCTGATAAGAGTCACCAGACAAACCAAAAACAATAAGAAAGGATCCAGCTAAATCAGAATATTCAAGTGTCATTAAAGAGAAAGGAAGTCCTTGCATGGTTATAAAAATCACGCATTACCAACCAAGCATGTGGACAGCACTAGTGTGGAAGTTAAAAAGAAATGCCAAGTTTCAATGCCTTTTTGCTTGTAGTTTTCATCTTGTTAGCTCCTTGTAGTTTTCCTTGGTCTAGTTTCAACATTGTTTACCATTTGTTATGCAGGAAAGGCCTCACAAGTTTCAATTTGTTCCTAACGGAATAGTGTTTTATTGGATGACATAATACCACTGGATGAAGAAACAAAACATCCAGTGTATGCAATGGATGCAATTACATTACATGGAAGCAGTTATTGAGGAATCAATGGCTTGATTTTGGCTAACTATTGTTTATCTGATGTCCATCTTACATAACAATTAGCTATTGGGTATGAATCTCAAGACCAGGTTCAATCCATGGGCTTCTAAGCTCACCTATACCTTGTCCAAAGTGGTTTGGACTCACCTTCTAAGCTCATTCATTAGCTACAATCTCTCACTTCTGTCATGGTTACCTAGAGTATACCGAATATCAATCATTAGAAAAATTTTTTGAATCCTAGGTAAATTTGGGATTGTCCAAAATACTCCTGTGAATGAAGAAAAGCTCCCCAAGTTAATGGGTGTAAGAAAAATCTTGAGGATCTATAGTCTATGACTGAAGATAGCACCTTTAATAAGAATCCTATTCAAAAAACTGCATTGGTGAATGGTACTGCAATTGGTATTGTAAGATAATTGGAGCTAACGAATGACTCTCATACACAATGAATCTAGCATCATTATTTCTAGCCCACCTTCCTGGGAAATAAATTGCATAGGGAGAGAGATGAGTGATAGCTTACACAAATTCATCTCAATCACGGTCTCAAATGGTTGAGAAGATTCGTTTGGGAGAGAGTTATACTTTGTACTCAATGCCCTTGACCTACACATGAACATAGATCTATGCCAAATTGAGAAGGTAATGTCATCAATTAGTTGTAAAAACAAATCAAATTGTGACAGAGTAAGGACACGCAAATATACAAAAATAAATAAATGTCTAATATATAACAATCATGGACAAATTTCATCACTACCTGTACACGTATCACAGTTCAAAATGGGCTTCCAAAATATGCAGATTTCAGCATTATCTCACGCTTCAAGGGGGGGAAAGCCTAGAAATTTTCTGCATGCAAATCAGTAAAATAAAACATGAATAAAATTCAGAAAGCTTTGGGAACATAAAGGCATAGATCAAAATCAAGCATTGATTTTTATTTTTATTTCTTTCTTTTTTATTGCAAATTGAAAATCAAATGTAAAAAACTAAGGGCGGTATGCTATAATTACTGGAAGAAGTTTAGGGAGAGTAAATAAACATGCTTCAAGCACTTCCTGAAAGCTGAGGGTGGTATGCTAGGAGGCACTGTCTGAAGCAAGATGCTGCCAGATGCTCTAAAAAGTGGCATGACAAACAACACCACAACTGAGATGTTACCCAAGGGAAAGAGCCATGGTGCAAAGACCAAACCTGCACTGCAAAACAATTGACAAAATGCAACTTAGAATGGATCTTTCAACTACATACTTCAGAAGAAAAAGAGGAAATATAAAATAGAATCTAAGGAAAAAAGGTCTTTGTCTTTTATTTTTCTAAAGCAAAGAAGATTTAAAACCTTCTAATAGAATCTGCAAGAACGTGGAAGCACACCAAGTGGTAGTTCATATCCTCAGCTTTCTGTAAACTACAAAAAAAAAAAAAAAAAGATGCAACCTTTAGCATAACATGCAAGTGATGAGAACAAGTAGCATTTATTGCCATTGTCTCAAACAAATTGAGAATTCAATGATACAAGCAGAAAAAATTTTAGTTATGAAAGGGTGTTTCATGATGGTTCTCGTTTGCAATCTACAATGGAGAGTTGGGAGATATTTCAAGTAGAAATAAATAATCCCTGCAAATATCTTCAACATGACAACTCCAATTTAAGAAGATCGAGCAACTTCAAATTTCTTTAGTAGCATACTAGTGACTGTCAACAGAGAATTGGTTCAAGAAGCTTGTTACCATCTAGCATATGGGTGAATCTTGTCACCATCCGATCTGGTTGCGTAGTGATAAGATTCATTAAACCTAATACACGAGTTGGTAAATATTTTAATTAGGAAAATGATCCAGTTTGAAGCAGCCATTAGCTAGATGTTCAATCGGTTTTTCAACAGTGGAACATTTTACAAGGAGACTTGAAAGTTGAAAATACAAGAGAACTAAACATTTCTAGTTCCACGATTACTCATTTCCAAATTGTTGCAACTTAATTACCACAATCAAAGCCAGTTGAACATCCAAACACGACCTAATCATGCATAGAAGCATATAGAAGTAACACATTTCCATAGAAACTAAGAACAGAAAGGGGGTGTGTGTGGTTGATTGAATGACGAGCCCAACATGACAACTCCCTGGTCACACTTTGTGAACATACCATATGCCAAGAATCAGGGTAGTACACTCATCAAATGAGTCCCACATATACATTCAATTTTGAGACTTCTTTTCTAGCCACCCATTTTTCTCATACAAGTTCGACATGCCGGATCAGTAGACCAACATTTAATTTTGAACCATGGCAAGTTAAAATACTATACATGATAAATGGCCCACATCTCAAACATGTGTCGTCTGATCGTTGATCAAATGGTAATAAAGTAGCAGAAAATGATGGATGATATACAGGCACTTAGAAAATTAGAAATTGCATACCGGGCATAAAATTATTGAAATTAAACTTCCCAAATTATGGGTCCTAATTTAGATGTTTTGTGAACCAAAAATTATAGACTTATGTGATTATCTTAGTATCAGATTGGTCGACATGTATCAGACAAAAATGAAAAAAAAATAAAATCCAAAGGCCATAGCAATAGTTCATGTATGTCTCATGGAACTGTATGAAGACACCCGTTGCACAAGCATTTCTCTATAACAATATGACAAAGAAAAACTAGCAGTTTAATGAAAGAAAAGATCTGACCAAGCTGGAATTTGACTAGTTGGTATTTATTTCTCAAACTTCTATCTTGGAAGCATAACAATGCAGCTGATATATGTGAAAGCAATGTTTGAGAAAGAACTAGCCAGTAAAACCAAAATGCAGACTTGGTTTGAAGTTTGAACAAGCTCCAAGTTCCTATTCCAAACCCTTGATTATTCAAAATAGGCCCACTTGATGGACTTGGGCACTTTTCATATGATTGACAACTTACTCATCCATTCAGCCAAACCAAGCATGGAAAACGAATGACTATTCATAGAATCAAGTTTAGGCCCTTTCCCACCCTTCACATTTCATGAAAGCCTAGAATTTCTCATTACCTAACATTGCATATTCCTCTGTTTGAAGCAAAAATTACTATTGGTAATAGTGTGTTTTCAAGGGCACAATTAAGGTATGAAAAGCATTCCATATCGAACATGTGAACCTGCAAATAGGATATGTCAAACCAGAGGAACAAACCAACCCATGTAGAAAATGAAAGAGACTTGAAAGGAAAAGGCACCTCATCAATGAATAGGACTCAGGGACAGGCTCCACTACCCTCGTCAATATATCATCTGTTAATAACTATCAACCATGTGGTTTTTTCAAAGCAAGGCTTACACACTTCCACCATCCCACTACACATATATCTCCACCGGACTCGGTACTAATTGACTAAATAGGATGAACGAATATCTAAGGTTGCATTTGAGTGCACCAAATATCATGAAATTCCATGCCTAATCAGTCTAATTTGTTGCGAGAATATCATGAAATTTCTTGATATTTTGTGCAACCAAATGCACCGTAAAATAATGAATTTACATTAAAGGCCATATTCCATGCAAAGAACGAGTAGCAAAACCTTGTTAATTTCTTGTCATAGCTTTTCATAATTTCAGTCTTCCTAGGTTTCATCATCTGGCCCATGAGCGATAATATATCTTGTCCTCCTTGTGGGCGAGCATTTGCAACATCCAAATCATGGAGTGTAACGTCCTAGAAAGGAAATGAAGAATAAACAATCAGAACCATCTCAAAAGAGGGGGAAACCAAAAAAGAAAAGGAAAATTTATTGTACTTACGTAAAGAGAGAAATCAAGATATTGATTGCCTCATGGTCCTTTGAGCCCATTAAAAAAAGGCCATGCGAAAGGCCATGTGAGGCCCACAAAACGTATGCTGACATAATGACCACAGGCCACCATTACATGCCATGTTTCGAAAAGACTGCCTGTATGAAGAAAAGTGCCATGGGATAATATTTGGTTCAAACAGCCCATTCATTTCTAGTATCATTGAAATTGGACCATTGACTCCAACATCAATCCATTTTACACGACTTTTCTGACAAGAAATTGGACCATTTACTCCAGGAACTGTATCACCCAAAAATTAAAAATAATAATAATAAAAAAGCTTCAAATGAAGCATGTAAAATTTAAGAGAGAGCCACAGCAGGTGAATTCCTTACCAATATGATGCCTTGTCTTCCTTGCAGGTTGATTGAGAAATTGGACAGCTACTCGTTGCTCTCTCTTATTCACTTGGTAATTCTACCATAAGTACTGACTTTTTTCGGCTAGTAGTAGAGCAGAAAAACTTCTTGGCATCCTTGAAAGCATGTCATGACTCATGAGAGTCCTTAAATTTACTGATTCGCACAGAAAAAAAAATGGAAAAAATCACTAACTGATTTGCAGGAAAAAAATTAACATAGAAAATGGAATTGTGACTGCAAAAAAGCCGATAGGTGTTACAGTTGCATAACAAAAAAGGCCATGCGAAAGCAAAAAGTGGGAAATTTTGGAAAACATAAAACATCAGGCGCACAAAATAACGACCTTTTTTCTTTGGAATAGTGTTACATTGGATCACATAATGCCACTGGATGAAGAAACAAAACATCCAATATATGCAATGGATGCAATTACATTACAATGGGTATAGAGAGAGAGAGTCGGTGCTCTCTTTAGTTCATCAAAACCCATTCATCATCACAAGGACGGTGAATATATGAAAACCAGCCTGATCCAAAACTCATGAGGTACACTCTGCATGAACTTAAGGAGTTTTAGGCGCAGTGTTTATGGTGAAAATAAGCGCCCTAACCTAATGCTCAGCAAGGACTTCACATATGAACCATGGTGGGTCCCAAAAGCTTGGGTGTTTTACATGCAAGATATAAAACAGGTGTTGTAGACGATTCTGGTCCCTTCGATTAACTACCAATTCAAGCCATTGAGGTGGGAATATAGGGAAATGAGCAATGATATCAATATCACGCTTAAGTAGGATGGGAATGCCCTCCTCCGCCTCAGACAAGAACCATATACCTCCACTGCTTCCAACAATCTTATTCTACAGAGCTTCCATGTTGGATCCCTTATTATACAAATGGGTCTTCTTTACTGCTGTGGTTTTGTGGCACCTACCTTATTGAGGCGGTGGTCGTGCGTAGGTCTTGTGGTTTCCATGTGAATCTTTCAATTACACAACGACCCTATCCTATTAGGATTTAGAATCATTGTTGTGCGATGCTTTCGTATGTGATCCACTTATATTTTCAAATAGTTTTTCGAAATTTATTCCTAATTCTTTACCATCTCTAAGGTCTCCAACAATGTTTCTTTGAAAATTTTCCCCTTTTTGGTTGATCGTGGATGGTCATACCATGCATATGTTGGGCTATGTAGAATCCGACATTTGCAGGTCTTTAGGAAACTTTCTTAGCACGCTACGTGTTTAGCATACATTGGTCACGTGCCTTGTGAATGATGATCGCATTTTCAAGTGTAAACAAGTGTATAACTTTGAGTGTGGTTCCCTTTGGCAGGCTACATCTCATTGAGAGATAAGAGCTGAAAATCTCTCTTAGAATGAGTACGTTTCACCCTTGTCTCTTGTATGAGTGTGTTGACATGTGACGGCTCCTTGTTGGTCAATGTGGACCATGCCAAGCTAGGTGTAAACACCTTGTACCCCACTTGTGCAAAGAACCCAAATGTGCCTTTGTCCATCTTCAATTGCTCTATACATGCCATATGTGCCCATGTGCATGAAGGTTATTCTAGCTTTAAGTACTCAGATGTCGGTCATTTATTAGTATAAGGCATTCCATAACCTTAAGAATTTAAAAAAAAAAAAAACTTAGATCAGACCAGTAAAGTAGAGACCATGCACACGTGTAGGTAGTTGAGGGTACCTAATCCCTTTCCCAATCATCGATGAGGTTCTTATTTATAATATTTAGTCCTGGACCTTAATTAGGAGCCATTTTAAGTTAGGGATTCATTGATTCTCCAACCAACAGTGATTTTACTAGTTTAACCGACTCTAGTTTCTAGACCTCTGTTACCTAGTGGTGACTCCAAGTCTTCCAAATGCACTGTTCTAAATCCACACTATATCTTTTCTAAGTTATTAGCCACATATCATACAAGGAGCCCAATTTTCCACTGATCCAAACCATTGGTATTATAGACCCCACTGAATGGTCCATGCAAGAGGGGGGAAAACATGTGGGAAAATCCTAAACCTTTCAATAGACACCCAAAACGAACACATTAAGGAAGAAACACAAACGGTTCCCATTCAACTAATGAAGATCAGGTATTCTATCGCTGAGAAATCTTCCTTAGTAGGTATCTTTGTGCATGAGCTATTTTAATGAGGCTGATGACGTGGACATTTTGGATCACTAGCCCATAGGGCCCATTGGTACAGATTGAAAGTTAAAACAAATCAAGGTTATATAGTGCTTGAGCAAGTGTTTTCAGCGTGATGGGAGAATAAAAGAGATGCATGTTTGTACTGTACAAGTACAGATAAACAGAAAATGAAAACAAAACCATTAAAAAAAAAAAAAAAAAAAAAAAAGACCTACCAAACCATTAAGAAAAACAAACATAAACATTACACACATTTGTTTCAGAATTTCGTCAACAATGTGACATGCTTATAGCTCAAATTCTATACAAGCATGCTTTGTGTAAGAAATAAGTGGCCTGTAAAATCCCAAATCCAAGTGAAGTAAAAAAAATAAATCCATTGGGAGATGGAAAAAAAAACACATGACCAGTCTCTTCGGTTCAGGCAGCTGCAGAGTTGGAATGTGAATAAGGTTTTAGAAGATTTAGAGAAATCAACTAAAATCTCTAGGGTTTTGGGAAATTTGGAGAAATCGAGTGAAATTGCTAGCATTTTGGGAGATGCATGAGAGGAATGAGGTGCATAGAGAGAGAGAGAGAGAGAGAGTACCGATCGAGTGCAGCGGACATGAATGCTAGCCTTCAAATCCCTAAAATCCACAAATTGCTAAATCCCCAAATCACAAAATCCCCAAATCCCTAAATCGGTATTGAGATTGAGAGAGATTGAGAGAGTGAGAGAGAGATACTCACGGTCGTGAATGCTAACCTTCAACCGATCAGCAACGCACGGTAGGGTGGAGAGGGCGTGCGTGGGTAGGCCGTTCGGCAATGCTCGGTAGGGTGGAGAGGCCGTGCGTGGGTGGAGAGATCAGAGAGAGAGAGAGGCAGAGAGAGAGAGAGAGAGAGAGAGAGAGAGAGAGGGTGCGAGAGACAGAGAAAGAGGGACAGCGTGCGAGAGAGCGAGAGGTGGGAGGTGCGGAGAGAAACAGAGGAGTAGGGCTCCCTCTCTGGACGCACTAATGCGGTACGGTACTATGTACGTCACCCAAGTTCTGTGGGCCCCACTATGATGTATTTTTTATATCCACACCGTCCATCCATTTTGAGATATCATTTTAAGTCATGAGCCAAAGAATGGGGCAGATAAAAATCTGCAGTGGACCTCACCACAGAAAACAGCGGGGAGAGTGATTCCCACCATTGAAACTATCCTAATGCCCATTGTGATGTTTATTTGAAATCCAACCTATTCAAAAGTTAAAAAATTACACAGGAAATAAGGGAAAACACAAACAACGGCTTGATCTAATACTTTTGTGGCCAATAGAATTTTTAATGGTGGGCGTCACTCCCCCTTACACCAGCCTCGTGGCTGGTGGTCAGTGCTCAATGGGCCCCACCAATATGTATGTATTTCATCCATTACATTCATCCATTTTAAAAGATAATTTTAGGGATTTATTAAAAAAAAATAATGAGAGGTATGTACATCTCAAGTGGACCACACCACATGAAAACAATAGTGATTGGATATCCATCATTAAAATTGTCCAAAGGCCCATTGTACTGTTTATTTGACATCCAATCTGTTTATTAGGTCATACAAACTTAGGTGAAGGGGAAAAGCAAAAATCATCTCGATCCAAAACTTTTATGGCCCCCAAGATGTTTTTAAAAGTTAATGCTCATTCAACACTGTTTCCTATAATGTGGTTCATTTCAGACTCGGATATACCTTATTTTTGGTCTCATGCTGTAAGATGATCTTTAAAAATAGATGGACGGCATGGATTAAACACATACATCATGGTGAGGCCCACAGAGCACCAACCACCAACCATTGGCTAGGGTAAGGGGAAGTAGCCAATCTGTCCCCCTTATTTGTGGTATGGTCCATTTAATCTTTGGATATGATTCATTTTTTAAATAATTCTCTAAAATGATCTCAAAAAATGGATGAACGGTGTGGGTTGATCCCAAATTCTCGGTAAATCCAAAACTCAAGTGGACCATGCCACATGAAACAATATGGAATAATGATTTCCACCGTTGATACCTTCCTTGGGCCCCAAAGAATGTTTATTTGTCATCCAACCTGTTCATAATATTAAAAAGATATGAATGAAGAGAAAACACAAACATTAGCTTGATCCAAAACTTCTATGGCCTCCAAGAATTTTTCAATGGTAGAGGTTCAATCATACTATTTCCTTGTGGTGTGGTCCACTTGAGCTTTAGATATGCTTCCTTTTTGTTCTTTAGACCCCAAATCATCTGTTAACATGGATGAACGGAGTGGATAAAATAAATAATTAATGGTAGACCCCACAGAGTTTACTCAGGATAATTAGTAAATCACCTAAATGGAGTGGAGAGGGGTTTCCTTTTATAATCATATATTGGGCTTGCGTAAATGTGATTCACATATCCAACCCACTCATTATGTGTGTCCCACTTGGATGAAGGGTCAGACCAAGTTTCAGCCGCATCTAAAACTCATGTGGGCCTCACCAAGTACTTTTATAATTTTTAGGATGTCTTCACATGGTTTTAGATGGTATGGCCCACCTGAGTTTCGTATACAGATGATTTTTGAGATATCTCATAACCTAAAGGGGACACATCAAATGCACGGTGTTGATGTTCAACACACATCATGATAGGGCCCACAAAACTTACTAACATTAATTCTTAGGTTCTCGCAAAGTTAGTAAGTTGGGTCACAATTTTGACCAGAATATTTGGCCCATTTTATATGTTTGGCCCATTCACTCTATTTTACGGATCAATACCCTCAATTTGACTATTTACTCCCCCCGATCATTTTTTTATTATAAAATTTTATAACAATATATCATTTTTATTATAAAATATTTCAAAAAAAATTAAAATATAAATTCTGAATTTTAATTTTCAAAATCTCAAAAAATTTCCTAACCTTTTAATTTTTTTTCTCAAAAATTCCGAAATGCCGATTTTTTTTTCTTCACATGCATCATTTTGTTTTCAACTTTTCAATTTTTTGTTAAAAAATGATATATATATATATATATATATATATATATATATATATAGGGAAAAGGTACAATGCGCTCGAGTTGACAATAAGCTCCCGTGAAGTCGAGCTGTGTGGGCCACACCGTGATGTGTTTCGACCATCAACATCGTGCATTTGATGGGTACCCTTTAAATTATGGGATATCCCAAAAATCACCGATACGGAACTCGTGGGCCATACCATCTAAAATTATATGAAGACACCGTTAAAACACATAAAAGCACTTGGTGGGGCCCACCTGAGTATTGCATGCACCTGAAACTTGGTCTGAACCCTCATTCAAGTGGGACATACATAATGGATGGGCTGGATTTGCAAAATACATCTCGGTGGGCCCTCAAAAATAGTTATGAATGTTTTAATGGTGCACGGCCCCTCCCCACTTCTGTATGTGGAGTGGCCCACACAAGTCACGGATTGACTTGATTTTTGAGACCTAGGCCCACGATGGAATGGTGCATCTGACTGATGGGGTAGATGTTTGAAACGCATCACGATGGGGCCCACACAGCTCGACCTCATGGGGCGTTAAAATCACTGAGCGCATTGTACCTCTTCCCATATATATATATATATATATATATATATATATATATATATATATATATATATATATATATATATATATATATATATCAAAATCTCAATGTTTTTATAAGTAACTTTTTCCTCTAATTTAAAATTTTTAACATTTCCAATTAATTTTTAAAATCACAAATTTTTTCAACTTATTTTTCGTTTCAAATTGTCTGTTTTTTGTTAAAGTATCGATTCTTTAATATTGTTTAATTTTAAAATTTTAAATTCTAACTTTCTATTTTATTTTTTTAAAAGCATTTTTTCCGAACTTGTCAACTTTTTTTGAACTTCTCAATTTTATTTTATTTTTCAAAATACAAACTCTCATTTTCTTTTTACAAAATATTTTCATTTTTTAACATCGTCGAAATTTTCACATTTTAAAAAATCTTTTTAATTTTCTTTTTTAGGATATTATTTTTTTTTTCTAGAAATCAAATTCTTCTTTTTTTCTCAAAATTATCAAATTTATTCAATATTCTTTTTTCTTTCCTACAAAATAGATTTTTATTAAATCATGAATTTTATTTTTTCAAAATCTCATTTTTTTTCTCAAACATTGTTATTTTTTTTACTGCTCAATATTTTTTTTTCATGTCATATTACAAATCATTTAAATATTAGTTTTAAATTAAAAATAATAATAATTTCCACTCATTTAATATAAAAACTATATATATATATTTGTATTCAATCAATTGTTAAATATAATATTAGATACAAATATGTACAATTAAACCACTGAATTTGTATTAAAAAATAATTCTTAGATTAGAAAAAAACATAAATTTCCACTACATTCTAAAAAAAATAAATGTTTTAGGCAAAAGTCCATTAACGACGGACCATGATCCGTCGCAAAAACAACAAAAAAACGTAGGGCATTGCTATTTTGGGCGGGAATTTGCGACCTATAATATTCCGTCGCAAAATTCAAATTTGCGACGGATTTAATCCGTCGCCCTTTTACGACGGACCAAAATCCATCTTAAATACGTCGTAAAACTGATTTTAGCGATGGATTTTGGTCCGTCGCAAAATTCGACGACGTTTGAACGACAGATTTTCGAGAAAGATGGGATTAGCGACGGACCTTTTCCGTTAGCGACGGATAAAATCCGTCGTTAAACCAAGCGATTTTTCCGACGGATTAAATCCGTCGCAAGATTCCGTCGTAATTTTGCATTTTTGGCATAGTGCATGGAATATCTTTTCTGCTACTCTAACAGCCGAATTGATCAAAAATCAAAAAGTCGTGTAACTAAAAAAAGGATAAGATCAGTCGGTTGTTGTCATGGGATGTGTATCATATGTCTCGTTCCCATGGTAAAGTCAACTATAATAGTGGCCTCATGATCAACAAGAGATCAACTCATATATAGTTATAGCTAATGATGTATTCGGCCAATGCATCGTAACATTGCACCGAAGAAACCCTTAAAGCAGAAATCGTTCCAGGAGCCATGAAATGATGTAACAAATGTTATAGGTAAAAGCCGACTGGCCAATCAAATAAGGTCAAGTAGGACATTCGTGTGCACTATGAGGTCGGTCAATAACCGATGCAGCGAAGAGCTCAAAAGCCATCCTCAATCCGAGCAAAGGAGATTGGCCTCGGTCTCTTGACACATTCTCCAAAAGCAGGTCGGCTGACCGCTAATCTACTCGGCGTTAGAAGGAGCTCAGTAATGACCTGACAGAGGAACCTAGATCGGCTGAACCCCTCCTCAAAACAATTCTCCACCTCGGCCTCCCAGTATGTGCTTCTACTAATTTCAACCTAGGACTGACTGTCCGGATCTTACCAAACTTACTCGTTCGAGATCCTAGCCAAGGATCTAGGGACACGACCACAATGCGAGTCTGTCTGAGATCTTCACTGAAGATCTTAAAAGATCGGTGCGATACGTTGGGGATTCGAATCCCTCTACAATACATCCCTGCTAAGTAGGGAAATCTCCTTTCACATCACTACCCTCTTCTCAACTATAAATAAGATCGCCCCTAACGATGAACCGTACGCACAATCTTTAGCCTTTAAAAAAACCTTATTCGACTAGATCCAGATTCCTTACCTAACTTAGGCATCGAAGGGTCCCCTGTCCTAACCAGGGTTTCCTTTGTCCGTTCCTTGTATAGGTACACAAAGGTCCAGGGAAGGCTAACTAGAAAACTGCATCAACAGTTTGGCGGCATCTATAAGAACGACGTAGAAAGTCATTCTCATAATCTATTGAGGCTCGACAATGGCTAAAGGGAAAAATTTATCTCTAACCTCTACCGCTGCACCCAATCTCACACCGCCAGAGCAGTCTGCCAGCCACTGGGATTCCTCTTTTCAACTTCAAGATGACTCTGCACCTACGGGACCAATACAACATTCTCGGAATCGGGGAGGACGACTTGTATCCCTCGAGCAACAAGTTGAGGCACTAAACAATAATATGAACTCGATGAAACAAATGTTAGAGCAATTACGACCTCTTCCCATCTAGGGGACTGGACAAGCAGTACGTCGAGCAGCTACAGAGATCCCTGAGCCGTCTAAGGCACCCACCGGCTCATGAAGAAGTAGGCAAATTGAAATCTCGAGGCTGACACCCTCCCAAATCTCTGGCACCGCTGCACTGGCTACCTCCGACTTATGTCATGAGTTAGAGAAAAAGAGATACAACAAAGCCCCCAAGGCAGCAGCCAAGGCAATGTCCAAAAGTGAAGACCCATGGGAAGCCGAGCTCGACAACCTACGGGGTTAGATCGATGATATACATCAGGCTTACCACATGAATGCTCCGACCTCAGTGGAGGCAATACTGGAAGAGACGAAACCACCATTTACTATCGATATCATGCATGCCCAGCTTTTGCCAAGGTTCCGGATGCCTGAAATCGCCCCGTACTTAGGAACCACTAACCCAACTGAGCATTTGGAATCCTTTAGGGCTTGGATGGAACTCCATGGTGCATCAACCGCAGTCATGTGCCAAGTATTTTCCTTAACCTTAACAGGAGCGGCTCGGAAGTTGTTCCGATAACTAAATCTGCAATCGATCAGCTCGTTCACACAGCTCAATAAGGCGTTTATTACCAACTTCATTGGAGGAAAGGAAAGGCTCAAGCCAATTACCCATCTCCTCAATGTTATCCAGAAAGAGGATGAGCTGCTAAAAGATTACATTAAACATTTTAATTTAGAAACAATGCAAGTACAAGGACATTTGGAAGAAATCGCTCTAACAGCCATAATGAGAGGCCTAAGAGAAGGCAAGTTCCACTTTTCGCTTGGCAAAAACCCTCTAACAATGATGGCCAACCTCCTCAATCGAGCCCAAATATACTCTAACATTGAAAAGTTTTTCAGCTCGCAAAAGGCTGCTTGTAACAAGGGGAGCTCGACCAGATAAAGGCGACCTAAGGAGGAACCAACCTCGACCAACATCAACAAAAGAATGAATGACGACGAGCCGACCAGTGGCCAGCGTCCAAGCAAGCGACCCGAGAGCGAATTCAACTCGTGCACCCCCTTAACACGATGCCCAAATAGGTCCTTAAGGAAATTCGGGACAAACGAATTCTTAAGTAACCAAACAAGATGAAATCTGATGCCAACAAGCGGGACAAGTAAAAGTACTGCCACTTCCACTGCAACCATGGTCATTCAACAGGCAACTGCTTCGATCTAAAAGAGGAGATCGAAACCCTCATCCACAACAGGCATCTGAGGGAATATGTTAATAGGAGAGAAGAGTGAGAAAATCTAAAGAACGAGAGGCCTATCAACAATGAACCTACCTAGGAAATCCATACTATCTTTGGCAGGTCCATTGGGGGAGGAGATTCGAATCGAGCTTAGGAGCTCATGTCCAAAGTATCAATCACCATAGCTCGGAACATTAAATCCACATCACTAGCAGCCTCCGAAGGAGCAGAAATTGGCACCATGTGATCTGACCTTCAAGGAAGAGGACGCCCGAGGTGTCCACCATTCCAAGACGATACATTAGTGGTGACTATGACCATAGCTAACCGCAAAATGTTTCGAATATTGGTGGACATTGGCAGGTCGACAAATATCCTCTTTGCCGAAGCCTTCGACAAAATGGGGGTTGGAAGGTCTCGACTCCGACCTGTCAAAACCCTCCTACTCGGATTCGTGGGAGATAAAATTACCTCAAAAGGATCTATTCAGCTCCTAGTAATGGCAGGAGAAGGAAAGAACCAGACGACAACTATGATCGACTTCTTAGTGGTCGATTGCCCCTTCATCTATAACGTCATCCTCGAACGACCTTCCGTCAATACTCTTCGAGTAGTGGTGTCGACATACCATCTCGTGATGAAATTCCCAACTGAACATGGTACCGGATTAGTCAAAGGAGATCAGCAAGAGATTCAACAATGTTATTCAATGGCATTAAGAACACAGCATCAAGCGATTACCATCACCTCCCTTGTTCCTCGGGAGACTCGGTCGAAAGAGGATGCCTAATAGAAGACCTTATGACCATCCCACTCGATGAATCCGACCTGACCCGTATAATATGCTGAGATGTGGAGCCACATTTAGGGGCTGCTCGACCGGTCGTGGCCCATGTTCGACCAATCGCGAGCAGTTGTGGACTGGCTCGACTCAAAATCCAGCAAGCATCAGATTTTGGGTTCCGAGGTGCTCGACCGGTCGAGTGCCTCGTGGACTGGCTCGACTCAGCGAGCATCAATTGGGTTCCGAGGTGCTCGACCGGTCGTGGCCCATGCTCGACCAGTCGAGGGGTCCATTCGACCAGTCGAGGTTACGTAGATTCGTTTCCGGATTTGATGCGGACTGTGGAAATTTGAGTCAATTTTCGCAAGGGTGCGAAAGGGAAGTTGCCTAAACTATATATAGGTGTCCCTAGGGCTTTTCTAGGGCATGGAAAATAATTCTTAGGTGTGGGCAAAGGGTTTTCTATGTACTTCCAAGGGAGAGGTTAGTATATTGCCTTGTAATCTTTATTTTTCCTTCATAATGGAAGTTTGCATCAGTGATTTTTTTACCCTTGTTAGGGTTTTTCCACGTATATCTTATCTTGTGGTTTGTTTGGAATGCTTTGATTCATTTTTTCTAGTTTGTATTTCTTCTTGTTTATCGTTTGTGGGTGAGACCTGAGATTGGATCTCGGTTCACTGCGTCGTTGGCGTGCTGCGCAACAACTGGTATCAGAGCTATTGGTTTTAGTTCTATTGGGAGCGATGACGGAAGAATGGAAGACTAGAATTGAGAAGTTTGATGGTTTAAACTTTGCCTTTCGGAAGATGCAGATGGAAGATTATCTGTATCAGAAGGACCTATATATTTCTCTAGGAGGAAAAGAGAAGAAACCAGAAAAGATGACAGATGATGAATGGTTTTTACTAGATAGGAAGGCTTTAGGAATGATCCGACTCTCTTTGTCTAAGAGTGTCGCCTTCAATATATCCAAGATGAAAACTACAAAAGAATTAATAGAAGCCCTAGCCACATGTATGAAAAATCATCAGCGTCCAACAAGGTTCATCTTTTGAAACAGCTATTTAACATAAAGATATCAGATGGTGGGAGCGTGGCTGAACATCTAAACCAATTCAATATAGTCACGAGCCAGTTGGAATCCGTTGGCATTATTTTTTAGAATGAGGTCAAGGCGTTATTGATCTTGTCCAGTTTGTCAGATAGTTGGGATGGTTTGGTGATTGCTATGAGCAATTCTTTAAGGTCGACAAAGCTGAAATTTGATGATGTGGCCGATCTAATTCTCAGCGAAGAATCTAAAAGAAAGGCATCAGGAGTTTTAAGGGATTCAGGGAATGCTCTAAACGTTGAAGGAAGATGAAGATCACTGAACAAAGGAGGCAACAAACATAGGCATTCTAAGTTGAGGAAGTATTCCAAGGGACCAAAAGACAAAGATGGGCATTGACATTGCGGCAAGAAGGGGCACATGAAACACGATTGCAGGGCGCTTAAGAAATAAGAAGAAAGCTCTCTAGGTGGGAAGAATTCAGCGAATCTATCTAAGGAGAGTGACACAGAGGCGTTGATCTTGTCTCTTGATGCGAGGAATGAGTCTTGGATTATAAACTCGGGTGCTGCGTTTCATGCCACTTCATGTAAGGAAGTTCTGCGTAATTATGTATCAGGTGACTTCAGGAGAGTCTACCTGGGTGATGATGAGCCGTGCAGTATCGTTGGAAAGGGGGACGTTCATGTAAATCAGAAAGACGAAACGGCTTTGAAATTGAAGGATGTCAGACATGTACCGAGTTTGAAACGTAACTTGATCTTAGTGCGGCAGTTGGCCGATACCGGTTATGTGACGACCTTCACTAGTGATTCCTGGAAGATCACAAAAGGTGCATTAGTGATATCTCGAGGTAAGGAATGTACTTTATACGTGACTTCAAGATCGTATAGTTCACTCGCAGTCGCATCAACTGGAGTAAATGGGCAGTTATGACATCAGAGGTTGGGACATACGAGTGAGAAATGGATGAAAGTGCTATTGTCAAAAGGGAAGCTACCAGGGCTGAAGTCTATTGACTTGGAATTCTGCGAGGTCTGCGTGTATGGCAAGGAGAAGAGGGTAAGTTTTAAGAAGATGGGACACGCTCCAAAAATGCATCTGTTGGAGCTTGTACACACTGATGTGTGGGGACTGACATAGGTATTATCTCTTGGTGGCTCATGTTATTTTGTTTTCTTTATTGATGATGTTAGTAGAAAATTGTGGGTCTATTTCTTAAAACATAAATCTGATATATTTTATATATTTAAGAAGTGGAAAGTAATGGTAGAAAATGAGACAGGTAAAACAGTAAAATATCTCAAATCTGATAATGGGGGAGAGTACCGTAATAAGAGATTTGAGGAGTATTGTGCAGCAAATGGAATCAAATATCAGAAAATTATTCTAGGGACACCGCAGCAGAATGGTGTGGCTGAGCGCATTAACAGTACCATCCTTGAGCGCGCCAGGAGCATGAGGTTATATGCAGGGTTACCCAAGACCTTTTGGGCAGATGCTATGAATACTGCCGCATATCTCATCAATATAAGTCCATCAGTACCATTGGATGGTGGGCTACTAGAAGAAACGTGGACTGGGAAAGAAGTAAACCTTGCACATCTCAAAATATTCGGTTGCACTTCATACGTTCACATTGATGCAGAGCACAGAAACAAGATGGATGCGAAATACATGAGGTGTATGTTTATAGGATACGGGCAACATGATTTTAGCTACAGGTTTTGGGATACAGGAAACAGGAAAATCACCAGAAGCAAGGACGTAGTCTTTAACGAAAAAGTGATGCATAAGGACAGTGTGCAGGAAAATATGGCCGAGGAGAAAGAATTCGTAAAGTTAGAAGAGTTACCGGACACGGGTGTTACAGCGCCACAGGATGATCATGCCAGGAGCATTATAAGGCAGAGTCACAGACACTGGTTGTGAGAAGGTCTACTCAGGAGAGGAGACCCACGGTCCAATACTCACGCTCCTTACATTATCTACTGCTGACAAATAATGGTGAACTAGAGTGTTTTGAAAAGACATTACAGTCAGATACACGGGTTAAGTGGGAGCAGGCCATGGATGATGAGATGAACTCTCTTGAGTCTAATTGTACATGGGAGCTAGTCACTCTACTCAAGAGAAAGAAAGCTCTTCATAACAAGTGAGTTTACAGACTAAAGGAGGAGCACGATGGTTCGAAACGGTACAAAGCTAGATTGGTTGAGAAAGAGTTTTAACAAAAGGTAGGTATCGATTTCACTGAAATATTTTTACCTGTAGTGAAAATGTCTACAATTCGCATGGTCTTGAGTATAATGGCTACAGAAGACTTACATTTAGAGCAGCTAGATGTTAAGACAGACTTTCTTTATGGGGATCTTGAAGAAGAGATATATATGCGTCAGCCAACAGAATACGTGACACCAGGAAAGGAAAACAAGGTGTGCAGACTGAAGAAGAGTTTATATGGCCTGAAGCAGGCCCCGAGGCAGTAGTATAAAAAGTTTGATAGTTTCATGTCGGAAAATGATTTTAGGAGATGTCATGCAGATCACTGTTATTACTTGAAGAAGTTTGATACGTCGTAAATCATCTTTCTTCTGTACGTTGATTATATGCTTGTGGCTAGTTCAAGCATGAAGGACATCTCAGATCTCAAAAGATAACTGTCTAGAGAATTTGCCATGAAGGATTTAGGAGCTACAAAACAAATCCTACGTATGAAGATAAAGCGTGACAGGAAAAACAAGAAATTAGTTTTGTCACAGACAGAGTACATAGCCAAGGTACTTGATTGATTTAATATGGGAGGTGCTAAGCCGGTTAGCACTCCATTGCCAACCACTTCAAGCAATCTAAGAAGTAAGGTGCAAAGACACAGCAGGAACGGGACTACATGGCTAAAGTCTCATATGCGTCAGCTATTGGGAGTCTCATGTATGTTATGGTGAGCACGAGGCCAGACATTGCTCAAGCAGTGGAAGTTGTTAGAAGGTTCATAAACAATCCCAGGAAGGAACATTGGGAAGCTGTGAAGTGGATTCTTAGATACCTGGTAGGTACTAAGGATGTAGAGTTGTGTTATGGTAGATCGAAAATCAAGTTACAAGGCTACATGGATTCAGATTTGGCAGAAGATATCGACAACAGAAGAAGCACTACAGATTATGTCTTCACTCCAGGTAGTATTGCGGTCAGCTGAGTCTCTCAGTTATAAAATATAGTATCTATCAGTACGACGGAAGTAGAATATGTTACGGCTACAGAAGTATGCAAGGAGATGGTGTGGATGCAAATTTTTATGGAAGAGTTGGGTAAGAAGTAAGCAGATTGCAAGTTGTACAGTGACAGTCAGAGTGCAATACACTTGGCTAAGAATTCAGCCTTTCATTCAAGAACCAAACATATTTCCATTAGATATCACTTCATACATTCGTTACTGGAAGATGGATTGATTGCTCTGGAGAAGATTCATACAAGGGAGAATCCTACGAATATACATGCTGACCAAGGCGGTCACACGGGAGAAGCTGAAGCTCTGTTCAGCTTTAATTGGTCTTCAGGCTTGAAGACAGGGAGGTAGTGCACTCCTGATATAGAAGAAGAAGGTTTATGACGATGTGTCTCTAAGTGGGAGATTGTCGAGATGTGGAGCCACATCTGGGGGCTGCTCGACCGGTCGTGTCCCATGCTCGACCAGTTGTGAGAAGTTGTGGACTGGCCAGACTTAAAGTCCAGCAAGCATCAGATTTTGGGTTCCGAAGTGCTCGACCGGTTGTGGCCTATGTTCGACTGGTCCAGTGCCCTACTCGACCGGTCATGGACTGGATCGACTGAAAGTCCAGCAAGCATCAATTTTTGGGTTCCGAGGTGCTCGACCGGTCGTGGCCCATACTCAACTGGTCGAGGGGTCCACTCGACCGGTCGAGCAGTCTGCTCGATCAATTGAGGTTGCGCGGATTTGTTTCCAGATTTGATGCGGACTGCAGAAATTTGAGTCGGTTTTCGCAAGGGTACGAAAGGGAAGTTGCCTAAACTATAAATAGGTGTCCCTAGGGTTTTTTGAGGGTATGGGAAATAATTCTAAGGTGTAGGCAAAGAATTTTCTATGTACTTCCAAGGGAGAGGTTAGTATATTACCATGTAATCTTTATTTTCCTTAATAGTGGAAGTTTGCATCCGTGGATTTTTTTACCCTTGTTGGGGTTTTTCCACGTATATCTTGTCTTGTGGTTTATTTGGAATGCTTTGATTCTTTTTTCTAGTTTATATTTCTTCTTGTTTATCATTTGTGGGTGAGACCTGAGATTGGATCTCGGTTCACTGCTTGTTGGCGTGCTGCGCAACACAATACAGGTCGGGTCATTGTTGACTCCAACATTGCGGGACGAGGTGATGAACCTCCTTCAACGACACGTTGACGTGTTTGCCTGGTCTCATCGGGACATGCTCGGCATTAGCCCAAAAATAATGGTTCACAAATTAAACGTCGACCCCGACTACCGGCCAGTCAAACAGAAGCGGAGGGCGTTCGAACTTGAATGATATGTCATTATCATGGAAGAGGTCAGAAAACTCCTCGAGGTAGGTTTCATCAAAGAAATCTACTATCTAGACTGGATAGTCAACATCATTTTGCTAAAAAAGTTCAATGGCAAGTGGTGGGTTTGTGTTGATTACACTTACCTAAACAAAGTCTGCCCCAAAGACAGTTTTCCTCTCCCCAAGATCGACCAGCTCATCGATAGTAAGGCTGGACACGAGCTCCTGAGCTTCATGGATGCCTACTTGGGTTACAACCAAATTACTATATACCCCTACAACAAGCAGAAGACAACCTTCGTCACCAACAAAGGTCTCTACTGCTATAAGGTCATGCCTTTTGGGCTAAAGAATGTCAACATATCAGTGACTCGCTAATAGAATGTTCGCTGAGCAGATCAGACGCTCCATGAAGGTCTACATCGACGACATGCTCGCCAAAAGCATCAGAGCTGTATACCACATTGCCGACCTTGAAGAAATGTTCACGATTCTGCGAAAATACCGGATGAAATTAAACCTGAGCAAATGCAACTTCCGCGTCAACTTGGAAAAATTCTTTGGATTCCTAGTTAACCATAGAGGGATAGAGGCGAACCCCAACAAAATTTAGGCTCTCCTGGATATAAGCTCGCTCAAAACAACGAAAGAAATCCAATGTCTCACTAGGAGAATAGCCGCCCTCAACCGTTTTATCTCTCGAGCAACTGATAAATGTCTCTCATTTTTCAAACAATTAAAAGGGAAACAAAAGACATAATGAACAGAGGAGTACAAACTTGCCTTCTAGCAACTTAAGCAATACTTGGGATCATCGTCGTTGCTCTCGAAGCCTGAGCAAGGGGAGTCATTACTGCTGTCATTTCGACAGCAACAGTCAGCTTGGCCCTTATCTGAGAACAAGAGGGGAAATAACTGTTGGTGTACTACATCAACAAAGCTCTGGTCCCTGCCAAGACTAGGTATCCAAACATCAAAAAGCTAGCCTTGGCCCTCATCGTCTCATCTCGCCGGTTGCGGCCCTATTTTCAGGCCCATGCCATTGTCGTCTCCACCAACCAACGTTCCGTCAGGTATTCCAGAAACCCAACGTATCAGGGAGACTTACAAAGTGAGCAGTCGAGCTTAGCGAATTTAACATCAAATATCAGCCCCGAATCGCCATTAAAGGTCAAGCAGTGGCTGACTTTATTGTCGAACTTGTATACGAGAACAACATGGGGACCAACCCTGATGCCCAAACCGAGAAACCTAAAAATCGAATGGGTAATCTAGATTTGTCAATGTGGACACTGCATATCGACGATTCATCCAATTCTAAAGGCAATAGGGTCGGGTAGTCCTTGAGGCTCCTGACAAGACCTACACAATATGCCTTAAGATTTAGATTTCAAACATTAAACAACGCAGTAGAATACAAAGCGCTATTAGCCGGGCTCAAACTTGCAATGGTCATGGGACCCCAACACTTGGAAGTTCACGACGACTCACAACTCATCATCAACCAAATAGCCAGTGAATCCTAGGCCAAAGAAGATAGAATGAAGGCATACTTGCAAAAGGCCTGAGAGCTAATCAACAAATTCTTAAGGTGTAATATCAGCATGATCCCCGGGTCAGAGAACTCTAAAGCGGACATGCTGGCAAAGCTAGCCACGACAGCTGAAGACGATATCCCAAGACCAATTCCAATCGAGTTTTTGACCGAACCGAGCATCAATGGACCTGATCCAGATATGGTCCTCCCAATAGATTCAGAACCAACCTGGATGTACCCAATAGTCAACTACATCAAGGAAGGTAAACTACCTGGGAATTGATTGGAGGCGCACAGACTCCGATCCAGGGTAGCTTGGTACACCGTGGTCGGGGACATTCTGTATAAAAATGGATTCTCTCTCCCCTACCTCAGATGCCTCCGACCTAACGAAGAAGAGTATGTCTCGAGAGAGATTCACAAAGGTATTTGCGACAATCACTTCGGAAGTCGTGCTCTCGCCTAGAAGGCCACCCAGTAGGGAAATTTCTAGCCAACCATCCAGGCAGATGCAAAGCAGTACGCTCGAAAATGCAACAGATGCTAGCGATTTGCAGCCATACCCCATCAGCCACCTAAGCAGCTAACCCCCATGACTGGATCATGGCCATTCGCCCAATGGGGAATCGACATCATCGGTCCTCTACCAACTAACAAGGGACAAACCAAGTTTGAGGTCGTCACGGTCGACTACTTCACTAAGGGGACCGAGGCCATGCCCTTAACCAAGATCACTGAGCAAAAGATTACCGACTTCGTTTGAAAATATATCATATGTCGGTACAGGATCCCCCATACGATCATCTCGGACAATAGGATGTAATTCGATAACGACCAATTCCGAGGTATGTGCGAAAACCTCAGAATTCAGAACGTCTACTCATCACCTCGGCACCCCCAGGCTAACGGGAAAGTCAAAGCGGTCAACAAATTAATCAAGAATCACCTTCGAACTAAGCTCAAGAAAGTTAAAGGAGCCTGGGTAGAAGAGCTTTCCCACATTCTTTGGGCATACTGGACCACTGCCCGGACAACCATAAGAGAAATTCCTTTTTCCCTGGCCTTCGGTGCAAAAGCCTCCTACATGCTCGGACCTGCTCTTACGATGAACGTCAGAACGCCGAGCAAATGACATTAGACCTTGACCTGGTCGAAGAAAGAAGGGAGCAAGCCCAACTCAAAGTTGTAGCTCAGCAACAGCAAGTAACCTATTTCTACAACTCCATAGTAAAAACGAGAAGGTTTTGAGCTGGAGACTTGGTCTTACGCAGAACATTACAGAACACCAAGGAGCCTGGCTCATGGACCCTAGAGCTGAACTGGGAAGGGCCCTATAAGGTGATAAGCGTGAGCCGACTGGGAAAATATCGACTCGAGAACATGGAAGGATGGCCCCTGCCACACCCATGGAATGTCGAGCACCTAAAGATCTACTATTGCAAAATCTACTTTCCTGTTGTTTTGAATTTACATGTTTTTTCTCGAGAAGCTACTATAAAAGCCCTAAAGTCAAGAAATTTCACTCTACTTTTGTGTCTACAAACTTCTGACCTGCATAAATTCACTTAGTGCGAGTCCGACCCTCAGAGAAAAAAGGTAGGACCACTGGCCAAATCCCTTACGTGGACCACCGGGGACATCCCTTAGTCCAAGGGAGAAATAGCCCCCGATCAGTCGCACGACCCTTACAAAAGTGGTCAGGCCACTAGGTAGCACTACTACTTGAACGACACGACCTACAATAAAGGACAATGGTGCTCCTGGAAGCGAACTGTTCAAACCTCTGCTAAGGAGTTAGTATAGTTTGCCCAATCTACTCCCTAAAAAATGAAGGGCCTAAGCACAAGCTCTAACATGATCCAAAAAGGGTTGGACTGTCGACTGACGATGGACTGATTAACCCACTTAGAAAATTCAAGTACAACAACCATTGTAACCAAAATTTTCCTTCATTAATACGATAAGAAGAGTACATAGTCAAAATAAAAATACATAAAAGTAAGGAGACTTAAGGCTCCACTATCCTCAATTGACGGAGAAGAGTCTTCGAAAGGGTCAACCTCAAAGGCAAAGAAGTCGAGCTCGGGATACACCCCTTTGATGTCCTCTAAGCACTTCTCATACCCGAGGCTATAAAGAGCATCCCTATCCTCCGTGTATTCCTTGGAGGCCTTGTACTCCTCCACAGCAGCCGCCTGAGCTACGAGAATGGCCGCCTTGGCTTCTTTCATCTTCACGCTATACTCACACCTCAACTCGCCCAAGTAGGACTTCCATTGGATGCCCCTCTCCAAAGCTTCAGCAAGAAGCTTCTTGGACGCCTCCAGCTTGGTCATTGCCCCCTCCACCTGGGCCTTTAGAGCGACGTTCACCTCCTCCGCTTGAGCCTTCAGAGCAGCGTTCTCAAAACGAAACTGCTCTTCCTCAATGCCCTTCTGTAGCAGCACCGCCTCACCCTCCTTGTACTCTGCCTTCCCGCGCAATAGCTCGCGACGGACATTAAGGAGAGAAAGGGCGAAATGAAACCAAACTCACATCAGAAAACACAAAAATGGTTAACTAAAGAAATTTTTGAAAGAAAACTCACCCTAAGGAGAAGCTTCACCAACTTCCCCACAACATTGTCTAGAGACATGTCCATATTCTTGGTGAATTCAGCATCCGAAATATGTTGTTCTACCCAGTGTAGAAGGCTTTCTATCGAAGCATGGGCTGATTTGGAAGATACCCGACCTCCGTCAGCTCAGCCTCGACCTCTACAGCACCTTGTGTCTCAGGAAGCCAACCCTCAGAAATAAGGCTCGCCCCTACCACAACTCTGACTGCCTCGGAAACAGCAACAGTAGAAGGGTGTAAAATGCTTAATGATATCCTACATTCAGCAGATGCACAAGAGAGAGAGAGAGAGAGAGAGAGAGAGAGAGAGAGAGAGAATTGAATCTCTTCCTATCTTTACTTCTTTACATAAATAATAATAATAATGTAGTCACCCCATCAAAATGAAAAGATTTGATTTAAAAACTTATAACTATTCCAAACTTATCTAAGAGGAAAATCCCAATTGTCCATATATATGTTTATGCTAAAAGTACTCAAAGGTTCTCTTTAATGCTGCATGCTAGTACTTATTGCCAAATTTTCAACCGACTTAATTTTCCCCAAGGGCCTGTTTGGTAGATATCTAAAAATGGGTTCCATTTTTTATAATCATAACTATGTATTAGTAATCAATTAAAATGAGATTAACTCATTTTTAGCCATCTACCAAATAGAGTTAACTGTTAGATAAATAGAACCCAAAACACACATGAATAACCCCCATGAAATTCTATGGAAATAGAAAATTACATAATCCAAATGCGATTCCATTGTTTGGTTATTTTTCATGAAAATGTTAAAAACTCAATGGTCAAATAACTAGAGATGTCATTGATAACTACGAAAATTGAGTTTTTAACTCTATTCTTTTTTATTATTATTATTTTTAAGAAACAGATGTCCACCTTAAACTAGAAATCCATTTCTATGCCTACTTATTCCTTTCTCAAACAAGGAAACATTGATTTCCATGGAAAATGTTTTTTTTTTCCATGGCTTTTCATCTTCCAAGCTAAAATAAAATTCATCGGGGAATCATTGCATGCGGCCATTTTATATTTAAGAATGCTACACAAAGACTCCACCATGTGCAATTTTGTCTTCTCTTCCTTCTATTTTACTTGAGAAATCTTCTAGATTGGAAGCCCGAGTCATCCGGTCATCATTGGTCATTTCCATTAATTGTGGACCGTTATTTTATTATTTATTGACCATCCACTTGGGGCCAATCATACCATTTCTTCTAATATTGGGACAATGATAAATGATAGTATATTAATAGTTAGGTGAGATGGAGGTCTTTGTTTCTTATTCACAATTAATGCTTTCAGCCAAGTTGTCACCTTGATGGTTAGATGGTCCACTAAAGATCCAGTCTGATATCTATATAAGGTTTCCATGCATCCATTTTTTTTTTACAAGTGGGGCCCATTGTAAGTCCCATTGTTAATAAACTGAAGCATAAAAATTTCTTAGATTGGATGATTCTACTCATCCCATCAAGACTCTTGTTTAGGATTATTGTTGTTGTTTTCTTCCTAACCATTTGTTTAGAACCGTCTGATCTGGGAGATTTTTTAGTCATCATCCATCCACTATGGTTCCCTTAAAAATCAAGGGCTGGATCCCCAGATCCATGGACCGTACGTGCGTGTCCGGACCAGCGCATGAAGGCATCAGGACCCTCAATTTTCTTATAAGTAAATGGAAGTATTTCCACGGCCACTCGAAGATATGAATTTTCCATGTTCTCGAAGTATTTTGGTCATCTTAAGGACCGTACAATGCTCCCTGATGGGTGATGCAGTGACGTCTGGTCTTCAGTTTGTATAACGTGGAAAGTGAGGCCCATGTTTCATTGATTCAAACGGTTGATTTTGTGGGCCTTGGTTTGATGGCTCATGTACAGAAACTTCCCTTGTAGAAGAATTCCAACCATGGATTGATAACTCGTCTGAGTCAAGTTGGACTCAGTCTGAGTTTGATCTAGTTTTGCAATATGAGTCGGTGTTAAACACATGGGGACTCCGCCGAGTTCCAACTTGACTCAAGGACCAAACAAGCAATTTCTAGATCCTAACCCTTCAGTAGGTGGTTAGCAAATCAACGGTTTAAGTAGAAAACAGCAATATTTCGCTTTCAATCTAAAAAAGGCCAATGTTATAGTTATACAGCTAAGAGGATAGGACAATACGAGATTGGATTTATTTTATTTTATTTTATTTGACGTGGCCATCCACGTTGATGCCCATCGTCTCAACAGTTGGAATTTTATATATATATATACACACACACCGGTGTTTACGCATGATATGACCATTTCAAATCCCGCGACTTGATGTCATTTTACATGTGAGATCTTGATAAGAGACGTGGAAGATCTTTTAGGCTATCCAGACGTAAATTTGATTAAAATTCAAAGAGTCCAGTATTAAATAAATAAATAAGCATATGTTAAGTTGGTTGTTGTCATGGGATACCTGTCAGATATCAGATATCTCACTCACCTGGCAAAGTCAACTATAATAGTGGCCTCTTGATCAACAAGAGACATCAACCCATATGTAGTCATGCCTAATGATAGATTCGGTCAATGCACCGTAACATTGCACAGCAGAAATCATTTAAAGAGCTATGAAGTGATGTAACAATAATATCAAGTTGGACAATTTTTACGACATATAACACATGTGGCTAGCCCACCAGTCATAAAAAACCAAGGTTCAATATGAACCTTAGCTAGCAGTTCTCAAGAAATAGACTAACGTAGTAGTCTAAACCAACTACAATTTTTTAATCTTTTCTCTGATCTAGAATTTTATTTTGTTTATCTGCTAGAAAAAATTGTGTACACAAAATTTCATTCATGATTCTTCGTGTTCAACAGCAGAACCACATACAAGCTCGTCATATCCTATATGTTATTTGTGTGCAACCTATCAGCATTCTCAATCACTTTGAAATGGAGCAAATAATGCTTTAAGAACAACATGACACACGTGCTTTAGCCTGTCCCTAACATTTCAATTTCTTTATTATTTTATAAAAATTATAAATATATAATTTGCGTTAACAAAATTAGAAACAAGTAAGCCAAGGTCCTACTATAATACAGGATGAGGTGGTAATGATTGATTGATGTGAATATTTGAGTTGACTAAGTCCCATATCAAGGGAATTTGAACCCACGGTTCATCTGTCCATTCCTAGTGGAATACATGTGCTAATCAAACCACACCACACGCTGTCTCACTCCTACCAGTCTATTCGATATATGCAAGAGCCGCATCTATCCTATTGGATCTTCTATTCCATTTAGACCACTCATGAACTCTCAGTTTATTTCCACGCTCGGGGTCAAAGGCAGTTTGAATTCAACCACATTAGGCTCTGTCACGCTCGGCATCCCGTACACATACCAATGACTAATTTCAAGCCAAACAACAACCGAACCATGGAGACCGTGAATGGTGGTTTGATTTCGTTATACACGGCTAGTGCATGTTGGGATATGGAAAACAGAGAAAGAGAAAAACTCTGGTACTCTGGCTGAGTACGACCATTGATATGCAGCTAAGCAGCCACTACACACATGGCATACATGTACCCTAATATCGACCGTGTAAACAATGAGTCCTACCCGAAGATGGGTCACAACCCAGGAATTAGAACTTCAGGATTTGATAATAGGCGGGATAAAGCTTCAATTATACACATATGAGAGATTGAAGCCGTTCAAAAAGTTGTGGTTTGTGAAAATGCCTTTGAAGGCAATGCGCTTCGCTCATCAGCTGTTTCGTTGATGGACGCGGATTGCCCGGGGACCAGGTCACAAGGGATATATGCGAGGCTCATGAGGCTCATCGCGATGTATGTGTTTTATACATGTCAGTCCATACATTTTTCCAACTTATTTCGGAGCATGAGCCCAAATATGCAGCTGATCCAAAGTTCAAGTGGACCACCCTACAGAAAATAGAAGGGATTGAATGCTTACCGTTGAAAACTTCTTAGATGCCACATAAATTTTGAATCAAGCTGATACGTGGGTTTCCCTTTAACCAGGTATGTGTAACCTTATGAATAAGTTTACGTGGCAAATAAATATTACAGTGGGCCCTATGAAGGTTTCAATGGTGGGTGTTAGCATCTACTGTTGGGTGACCACGGAAGCACACAAGACCTCATTCGTTAGGCACAATTGGATAGAGGTTCGCGTTTTCTTATCCATCTTATTTCATTCATCATTTGTTATAGATTCCAATGATCACTTCTCAAATAGTGTATTATCCAATTCTTATTGAACTCAAAGACCGGTCATCTTAACCTTCTATAATTCAAAGTTTTTTTTTTTTTTTTAGAATATTTCTTAATATCGAACTTATGATTAGAAGTCATTGATAGTATGCTTTTAGATTCAATTTATGCCCTAGCGTTAATCTCTGATACCACTTATTGGGTGACTACAGAAGCACACAGAGACGAATTAAGCAAAGTATTCCATAGACCAATCAAGCCCAATCACAAAGATTCTGAATTTAACATGAAAAAACCATGACACAAAACGACATATAAACACTATAAAAGCAGAAAATGATAAGAGATAGAGATTACTCAATTCGAACATGCCTCAAATCACCCAAGTTATACTCGTAAAACCCTAGGAACGAATTAAAAGCTCTTGATACCCGATATTCTCGATTACACTGTGTGTGATATATATATATATATATATCCTCTAGGTAAATTATAATCCAAATATGAAACAAATTTCGCACTTACGCAACTCTTGCGAACCTCTATATGATCGTTCGATGTCACTTCGATGGCGTCGAACCTTTTCGATGTCATCGAACTAAAACACCAAAATGTTTTAGTAACTAAACATGTATTTTTCAGATTTTCTTGATGGCACTAATTTGATGTCATCGACGGCTCGTTGATGACATTGAGCGAGACACCTAAAGTGTCCAACAACTAATCGTGAGATTTTTAAATTTTCTCGATGGCATCGAACGACCTTATTGCAAAAGATTTGAGACATCAACAACATCCACATTGTTTTCTGTAGTGTGGTCCACTTGACCTTTGGATATGATTGGGCTAATGCCCTAAAATAAGCTACCAAAATGAATGGACAGCGGTAATAAAATGCATACATCATGGTAGGTCCCACGAAGTCAGGCCGGCCGGTATATCACTGGTGACTGTCTCCAGGGAATCCGCATCCTCCTCCATTGATTAGACAGGACATATCACTTGGACACACCATAGGTAGGGTTAAGGAACTTTTGATTGGTCCAGCCCCATGTAAAGGCCCCAATGCAGTGAGATTTGACTTGTCTATGTTGACCAAACTAGTTTCCAACATGTTCCGTTTAGCTCATCTCTCGTAACAGCACATAGCTCAATCAAATCTCATCACATTTTAGCCTTAACAAGTTTTTATTGCAAAGATCCACCTTGTCATCCCCAGTGGTTTTTCATGGTGGAGGCCCACATTTCTCACCGCTCGGATGCCAAACACTACGACTATTGACCATGAGACGGTTCTAGGTGATTCACCTCGCTCGTAACTATAACTTCCTAACCGGCGCACATGTAAAGGAACTGGAAAAGAGAAATCATTAGATAGAGATATTTTTATCTGGCCAACGTGTAACATCCGATCCATACAAAAGGTGGTCCAAATCATGATGATCAGTTGAACAAAAAATTAGGCAAATCCACCCATTGGGCGGACCACACCAGAACGCTATGTCATACATGGGCTGCCCATTAATATTCACAACATGTCCCATTGTAGTGGGTGTTACCTAAGGTGAAACCCTCATGGTGGGGCCCACCTTGATAATATGTTACCTAAGGTGAAACACACCGATAATGTACATTTCACTCTTATTATTTGTTGTCATCTGCCACCTTCTCCGAATAAAAAATAAAAGTAAAATAAAAACAAAAATAAAGAAATATATTCTTGTTAAAGATTACAGACGAGGGGTCGTTTCTTTCCATCACTGTAAAAAGCAAGCATCTCTGTATCGTTCTCTCTGGTAGAGGATAAAAGAAACTGGTGTGGCATTGGTGTATCCCTGACTGTAATCTGACTGTAATATGTGCCTTACATCCACACCGTCCATCAGTTTTGAAGGCTCATTTTAGGAGACAATCCAAAAAATGAAGCACATCCAATCTCAGGTGGACCACACCACATGAAACAGTGGTGAATGACCATTCAAAACTTCTTGTGGGCCACAAAAGTTTTGGATCGAGCAGATATTTGTGTGGTGCCTTCATCCAGATCTTTGTGACCTTATCAACAGGTTGGATGGGAAATAAACATTCCAGTGGCACCAATAGGTTTTTAATGGTAGGTATTCAATCACCGCTGTTTTCTGGTGTGTGGTCCACCTAAGATTTGGATCTACTTCATTTTTTGGTTCATGTGTTAAAATGAGTTTTCAAAACGTATGGACGGCATGGATGTAAAGAAAATACATCAAGGTGGCCCAATAGTGAAGTATCCACCCAGCTTGCGGATCCGGGATCCACCGAAGCGGCGCTCATAAGAAACATTTCCACGTCATTTTTAATTTTTAAATAATAAAAGATAAAGTGAAATACTTTAATACTCTGGCAGTTGGAAATTACTCAAAATATTACTTAACTGGCATACATAATTCAAACTAAACCGTCCAAATTACAAGTGCCAGTTTAGATGTATCAGGAACAGAAACGTAATTATATCTAAATATAAGACTCGGCATTTATTGGACGATTGATTAAAAATGAAAAATATCCAATAGTCTTATTTTTAAGATGCAAGTGTCCATGAATCGGAGGTTGGGATTGTTCAACCAACATCTTTAACCTCAAGACAGTGGGTTCTACGATTAAGCCAATTTAGCTTTCTATTGACAATTCAATCAAACGCAAGGCTATATGTGTGAATGCTTGTATTTAGATTTTCTGCATGACACTGGTGCTCCCGCGTCTGGATGTAGGATCCTGCTATCTTCTCAATCACCTACTGTGATCAATGATCAAGAAATTTACAAAAGAACGGGGGTTAGTATATCCAGATGAATTCTCTTTTCTTTATGACTACTGGATTTTTCTTTCACCATCAATTACAAATTATTGCTTAAAAGAATAAAGATATAAATAAATAAAAAGAGGGTTGAACAATACCAATTTGATTAATAATTGAACGTGTGGCTCATTATAATCGACAGATTATTAAAATCACCTAGAAAAATAAACAAATGAGAGAGAAATACCCGATCTCTCTATAAGAATAGATGATCGAGAGGTGCATGGTCAACATGATGTGACCAGAGATGTGATCACCTAACAAGGAACTCAGTTGATCAGGATTTATCAAATTAGGGTTGTGGAAATTTAATTTAATCTTATGGTATGTAGCAGTGGTATTGGATAGTAGTGATATATGCTAAGACTAGGTTATGTTATTGTAACAACCCTAAATTTTGGTGCATTAAAAAAATTAAAATAGATATTTGAAGATTTTATTTTTAAATAAAAGATTTAAAAAAAAAAAGTCAATAATTGAGTTAATAGAGACATTCTTAGTTGAGAGAGAGGTTTAAGGATCGATTTTTGGAGTAGTAATAATCAATTTTTTTTTATCAAATGTCATAAAAAAATTCAAATTCATGATAAGGGAGAATGTGTTCATCAGAAGTTTCTTTTAAAAAAGGGATACGAAGAGGTTTTGCTTGATAAAAAAAAAATAGGAAAGCTCTAGAGAATAAGAGAGAGGAAATTCTAAGAAGGCTTGATCAGGTAAGTGTCAACTTTTATATCTTTTTAATTTTTTATTATGTTGTTAATTTCTTCTTGATGTATACAATGGATGGTGTAGATCATTCTCACGATTATTGTATAGGTGTGTAGAGTCAATTTTAATAAAGTGATGTTTTTATAATTTCAGATCTGGTTAGTAATATTTTATGAATAAATTGAATGAATAGAATATAATTGTGTTAAGATAGATATATATGGATCATATGATCCCTAAGGCCAAAATATACAAGGGCCCTAATTTTCAGATCAATCTGACTATCGAATGAGCCACATTAGTCAGATCTAGAAGTGTTTAATAAATGAATATTAGATTTTTGCGCAAGTGTTGGTATCACTTGGCGTAGAAGGTCGAGATGGGTCATCGGTGTATGTGTAATTAGATCCACACCATCTATCTAATGTGTAAAGGTAAAACATGGTAACACCTCAAGAATCTGGATGATCCAATTATCTGGTGGACCACCCCGATTAATTATTTGACATTCAATTTCAAAATATTAAAAAGAAAATCTAAATCTTGATAATTAAATTTTATATAAACATATAATTTTAATTATTTGATCATTTAGGGTTTGGCCATCTAAGATGTATATCAAAGTGGGTCGCACCATGTAAAATAACTAAATGAATAATAATGTTGTTGATATAACTGATAGAATCTCTGAATTCAAACTAACTTAATTACCTTGTGGATTCTACACTACCAGACTTAGGTGAGTAACCCAACTTGTTTCATGATTCATTAAAATTAAAATAAATCGTTTGTGATTGTTTGATTGGTTAATATACTGATTTGAGTAATTTGTTATAACAATTGTACATTAAATTCATATGTGAATATTCTAATCAAGACAACTATACTAAATATGAAAAATATGCATTTACATATCATCCATTATTCATTACATTTACATAATGCATAGTCAATCCTAGCGGCCCTCCCTGGAAGAAATGTCGATCCTGATAAAGCGTTACCAAATGCCCTACCGAAAGGTGGAAGCTTACCAAACGGGTGGATGCGGGTTAACGACTTCCAACCCAAGCAGGTGGACGATCATCTCATCTGATACATTCATACATCATTTGCATTTATATCATTGTACATCCATTTCTATGTTATTTTAATTGCTATGATTATGAACCATGCCGGGTTATTTCATTAAGCCTAGTCAGCTTACCTTTTTATTGATGGAAAAATCGTATAAAGGAGTCATTAACAGATGATGTGACGTAAGAACCGGAAGGATGCACTGTACCTGAACACGATCCATGTAAAACATGGTCATACTTATCTGAATATGAAGTGACGGCATTAGACCATTTCTGATTACTTGCTAGCATAGTTTGATTAACGTAAAATGCATATCAGTATTGATTTTGAGATTTTAAAAAATTATTTAGATTTATTTCATTGACATAATGTTTGAATGGAATAAACATAATTATAATACGGTGATATAATAAATGAATGATTTTAAAAATTTATTTTATTTTAAGGGTTGTCAAGATTTATATGTGCCTGGTTGATTGGTGCTAAGTATTATGTATATGTGATTAGAATTAATGTGAAACTTATATTGAATGTAATTATCACCTCTGATTAAACTGATTAAGGAATTAAGTTAGTACACTTTGTGTACGAGTTACAAACTGAAACTGGGGTCTGAGGGTGCATACTTTGTACCGAATTTCGGGGCGTGACAGTTATGCTATGCTAAGATAAACACAAAGATAGATTTGTTTTTGGTGTGGGCCTCGAACTCTTCTTCACATACTCCTTTTATAAGTTGTCAAGGCGGCAAAATTCTCGGTGAGTTTTTTTTGTTGGTCGTAGATCTTTTTACATTTATGATATGCATTCCAAAATAGAAACGATTCTAAATAGATCCAAAACTATAGCTTTTTGAATATTCTTCTCGTAGTTGATCCCCTTTAGAAAACAACTACATCTAGATTTGGAATTATTTCCGTACGCATTTAGGACCATTGGCTCCTAGATCTTTGTGTATACAGTCTCCTAAATGTTGTTGCATGTAAAAATAGATCCATCAAGGGAACTTTTAACACTAACCCTGGACCTCAAATCGATCATGGTCATGCATCTAAATGACCCAATCAAACCACATACTGCATTTATCTTGAACTCTCGCCCCGTTATAATTGTGTTCCTGTAGGGGTTGATGGACAGAATCCACCAGATCCTTATCCCATGGTAGTGGATCTTTCATCAGGTTTTCCCATTCTCTTAATTGTGTTCCTGTAGGGGTTGATGGACTGAATCCACCAAATCCTTATCCCATGGTAGTGGATCTTTCATTGGGTTTTCCCATTCTCTTAATTCTGATTACTATATATATATAGACCTAATCCGCCTGATATTTACCCCTCCCGATTTGGGTGCGAACCGCAATCGGATTTGCTTGGATATCGATCCGATATTCAGATTTGCTTAAATATTCATCCAATCTTCAGATATTCAAGATCTTCGCATTCTCCGAACATCTCTGGAAAAATCTCTCATTTTAGAAGGATTGTGAGAGACGACCTTACCAAGTATATCATAACTACATCTGTGATAAGATTTTGCCTCATTAATTAACTTGCTAATCATAGTCACATGGCATGCATCCGTTTACTCCATTAAAAGGCATGTGCAAGGGATGTGCCACCACATTGATAATGGAATGCGTATCACTGAAAGAAGATCAAACAAATACATCTACGGGTGCAAGTATGATTTTCATGAATATCAAGCCCATAGTATTAACACGTGGCAACCTTGCATTGGTCCATGTTAGGGTACCGAAAATAAATGTAAACACTGCATGGACCATTTGTAAGCGCCTGTCTATCAAGCGTCACACGGACCAAGAGTATCAAATAACTCCCCCACAAGCATCCTGCCACCATACCATTTGTAAAGCATATTCCCTTAATTTCAAGAAAGCAGTCCCATCATTTTTTACTTTAACATTTGGAAGGCTCTTTCCACGGCTTTAACAACAAATTGGTGAGACAATGTGGCCAAAGGAACTTTCATTAAACCCCCAAAAAATGAAGAACCAATACAGTATAACTGGAAAAATAATAATAACAATAACAACTAGAGGTTTGCTAGACTACATCCCAACATACTACAGTAGGGTACATTGGGACTGTAGCCGTCAGATATGGGTCATATTCAGCGATCCAAACTGTTGATTCAATGAAATATAATGATGAAATGGCTGCCTCAAATATCTACAAGATTGGAAAATCCTGGACTTTTGAACCAATGGCCCACAAAGCAACGGTCGGTATTCAATGTAACACAGTTGATGATAAAAGTGCAAAGGTATCCAACCAGAGAGTTTCATTATTAGGCATCCAACTGCCAGTGGGGCCTATCTTGCAAAAGGCTTGGATCACCGAACTCGTCGCCAGATCCAACTCCTATAGTCCCAACATATCCTACCGCAATACATCAGGATATATTCTAGCAAATCTCCAATAACAATAACATAATGAATATTGCAATCAATGCCCCCCAAGTAGCTGACAGTAATCAAAATGCCCACAACCCCACTCTTTTAAATATCCTATTGTACACCGTCATTATCACCACTATCCATCATACCTTAATGGCATCTCGCCTAACAGCATGGGAGTTGGTATCTAGAAGATTTTCCAATGATTTGGGTTTCCTGTTCCGGACCCGGCCAGCTTCCTTCAATAACTCACCCAACCTCTTCTTCTCATCATCCACGTCTGGGTTAGCTGTCCCTAGCTTCTCCTCCCTTATCCCCACCACATATTCCAGAATCCCGATTGCATCTTCCAACCTGTGGATACGAAATTAAATATATACAGATCATATGATTGTATTGATTATGTTGCTCGAAATACAGATAACGCCAACTACTGTAAGAAAAAAAAAAAAAAAAAAAAAAAAAAAAAAACCTACAATTTTACATTGACCACGTATGGTTGTTTTTCTACGTAATTGATTCCTGCATTTTATGCTGTATTTCTTGTCTCTATGCTGTTTAACTTGTTCAACTTTTTGCTCTCTCTCTCTCTCTCTCTCTCTCTCTCTCTCTCTCTCTCTCTCTCTCTCTCTCTCTCTCTCTCTCTCTCTCTCTCTCTCTCTGCAACTTATACTTTATGAACGGATAATGTTATGTGAAATTCTCAACTTTGCAATTCTAAGTCATGGATGGAGAGATGAAGAGAAGGAAAGAAAGAACTATTAAAGACAACCTGGACCCAAATTGTGTTGGGGCCCAATTTATGAAACATGAGTTGGAACCATGAAGGCCTTTGGTCACCCAAAATCCATAAGAAGATTTTCTTGGTGGAGAGTAGGGGTCCACAAGGGACGTAGCAAACCTGCTAATCATTTGTAGGAAGAGTCCCGCAAATATGGGAAAAAAAAAAATGGAAATTTCAAGTCATACAAGCTCTCCTACAGGCACTTCTACCTGCAAAATGACAAGCCAGTTTGCTTATGCAGATCCATGGGACCTGGATCCACCCGTCCCTAATGGATGTTGATGAATGATCCCTTCCATTTTAAAAGAAAAATATTAATTTTTCAAAGATTAAAAAATTATGTTTTTTATTTATATATATATATATATATATATATATATATATATATATATATATATATATATATATATATATATATATATATATATATGTTTATTTATAAAAATACTTATTTATTTCATTTTTTTTAATATACAGATGGATGTATGATGTATGTGTGGATTGGTGCACTTTTTGATGGATGAATGCATGGATGAATGTGTATGGATGTATGGATGAATGGATGGTTGGATAGATGGATGGATGGAGCATGTATGCATGCATGTAACTAGGATGGATGCATGGATGAATGTAGGTGTGTATGCATTTTTTTTTTACCTGCATTTGTATGATATGAATTCATTTTGGTTACCATTGCATTGGTTTTTTATGATAGGACATGGTTTAGGGCCCTATTAAATGCAAACTTACAATGTATGGTTGTTTTCCAGTATTTTGATTCCTGAATATATAAGCATGTGTCTTTTATCTCCTGAAGTTTCACTGAAAATTTCCACATTCTTCTCCATGTTTCCTCAATGTTTCCCTGAGTCAGAGATATCTTTCCAGGTATCAACAATATTGATACATGTTTCCGTATTCCCGATCATCGATAGGTGTAACGGTACCCGATACACTGAATGCTACCTGTAGGATTGTAGGTTTTTACCTATGCATGGACCTGGTACAAAATAATAGACCTACGAAACTCAAGCTATAGATTCTAATTGTGAGGTCCGTTTGGATGCAGAATCGAATAAAGTGCGAGTGACCAAAGTGTAATTTCCTTAGCATTCATAATGAGGACTAGGCTCCAAAGCAATTCATTACTTTCCATTTGGACAAAGAAATGCAACTGCATTTTAAGGAATACTTGACATGTTCTTTTTTTTCTTTTTTTTTTTTCTGATAAAACTGAATGTTCATGATTCAATTCACCTACGCATCCAGACATAGCTTTAGCCTAAAGTGGTTTTGGTTGATCTACTTGCAGATAGGAAGTCAAAAGTATTCATAAATACTGAAAAGACCAAATCCCAGGCAATTAAAAAAATGGAAAATGAATAATGATGCACATAAAAGGAAAAGCATCATAAAGACAATAAAAAATGTATAACCATGAATATGGAAAAGGGTGTACCTGCCCATTGCATCATAAGTTCCCGCGAGATTACTATATACTCCAAGCGTCTCCGGGTGATACGGTCCATACTCTTGTTCTAAGACACTCCTGGCTTCTTCAAATAGATCTGCAGCCTCATTTATTGCGTAGCGCTGAACGCATGCAAGGCCCATTTGATTCAGAGCAACGCCAAAGAATGCAGATTTTTTCTCCCCACTTGCCCGAAGCTTTGCAATGGCATTCTTAAAAGAGGTATAAGAATCAGCATAATTCCCAATCATATAATACATCACCCCCATTTGTGCCTCGATTCCTGCAATAGTGCTTTGGTGACCAGGGGCGTCGTTGTAAATCTTTAAGGCCTTCTGAAGCAACTTGAGTGCTTGCTCAGGCTCGTTCATAGATTCATAGATTGCAGAGACATCAGTGAGACCACTTGCAATTTCCTCACTGGGGGTCCCGGGAACAGGCTTTCCATAAATACGTAAAGCACTCTCACAGTACGACTTCGATTCCCTTAGTTTCCCGGTCTTGTTATACAAATCAGCTAAACGAACAAAAACCGAGGCAACAGCTGGATGATTCTCTCCCTTGCTAGACTTGAACACGGTAAGCGCTTTCTGATATGCGAAAACAGCCTCATCATACCGAGCCAAAGATAAATACGTGTCCCCAATGCTGCAATCCACAGAAGCCACCTCCGTTTCCTGGCCGTTGGACACCATGGCCATGCTAGCCAACACAAGATGCTCAAGAGCCACTTCGTGGTCTCCCTTTGCTTCACAGATAAGACCCATGAGCCTCCTATCCGCAGCTTCGTCAGGAGAAGCAGGTGTGCCATTTTCTCTGTGGATGTCAAGAGCCATCTGGCAAAACTTCTGAGCTTCATCAAATTGCAATGCTTGAACATGGGCTTCAGCCAAGTACCGGCAAGTTTCACCAACTCTCGGATCCATTTCTCCTAAGACTTGCTTCTGAACTTGCAAACCCGCTGTATAACATTGTATCGAATTTTCGAGTTGTCCCAACATCGCATATGTATCCCCCAATTGCATATAGCCGGCAAATTTAGCAAGGGCGTGCTCTTGGCCTTCATCCAGCACTGGAATCTCAATTGAATGTTCAAGAACAGGGATAGCCAAGCTGTACTGCCCTAAACTGCAATGAATTGCAGCTACGACGTGCAAACTCATCACGAGTTCTAAACTGGGCTTGCCGTCTGCACATATCTCAAATGATTTTGCAGCCCGAACTGCTAATTCTAGAGCCTTCTGAGGATTATCACCCGAAGAAATCAAATCCCTTGCAAGCTTCAGTAGAAAAGGCCCAAGATCTGGGTTATCTAATCCAGTTTCATCCGGATCAGCAGTTCCGTTGTTTAATTTTGACCCTCCTAGAGCAGCATTCCTCTGTTTCTTTACAGGAAAAACGCCAGGACTTGGTTTCCTTGAGTTCTTATCGCTTGGTTGCTCAATAGAAGACTTCACATGGTTTGTTTTGCTTTTTGGACTCGATTTCACTGATGCCTCAGGGTCTAATTGCAAATGAGAAGGTCTCCTCGACTGTGTCGAAGATGCAGACTTGGTGCTAGGAGATCTAGTTTTATCCATCCTCCTGGGGTTCAAACTGGTAGATCCATTTTCCTTCTTAGAAACTGCATCCTTTCCAGAAGACGATTCCTCTTCCATTATCTCTACAACCCTGGCCTCTCCTCCAACAAGATGTCGTAACTCGGAATCAATCCTTGATTCCTCGCCTTCAGATCCAAAGCTCATCCTTGATGGGGATCGATCACCTGAGCTCTGCATCTCACACACATTGTCGTACAACCTTTCAATGGATGTATCGATGCAGTCCTCCAGGGGCAGATCGAGAGCCTCACTCTGAGGGCTTTTGGTACTCAATGGACTGTTCAGTGATTTATTTAGTGATGAATTTTCCTTCATAACTGTTGAATCCAATCCATTCACGACTTTGTCCCCATCTACTCCATCCATAACAAATCCAGGCATTTTTATATATACAAATCAACAGAACCTCACAAACTGTGAATTAGATAGATGAAGTATCTGCAAAATTGTTTCAAAGAAACAAATATTCAAGCTTACATTATAGTCTGAGGACAAAATACTGACTTCAATTGTAAACAAGATTCATTAATTGAACTTTGATGATATGGACAAATATATCAGATTTGTGTTATAGATACAACATATTTCAAGACAGAGCGATGAGAATGTAAAGCTTTGAGCACAAATCAAGTTCAAAGTATCACTTCAACGACCAAGAATTCAAATTCGATTCAACGTAATAAGTGACAAGAATCATAGAACATGTTCAAAACTACAAAATTCAATATTCAGTTGAATGAAAAGAAGCAGCAAATTGAACATTTCATCTACCAATCATAGCTGTCATTCTACAATTCAAAAATCCCACAAGCCAACCACATTTACATGTTTTAACCTTCAAGCCAACAGAAATTCAAACCTGCAAGCCAACAGAAATTCAAACCTGCAAGAAGCAGGATCTAAAAGATCCAGTAAAGTTACATATGTGCCAGGATACAACTATCAATAATATGATGACCCAGACATTATTGCTGTTTATATATATATATATATATATATATATATATATATATATATATAGGGAAAAGGTTCTATACGGTAGAGCTCATGGGAAGTCCCCATGAGCTCGAGCTGTGTGGGCCCCACCATGATTTATGTCGAACATCAACATCGTGCATTTGATGGGTCCCCTTTAAATTATGGGATATCCCAAAAATCAGTCATATACGGAACTCAGGTGGGCTATACCATCTAAAATCATGTGAAGATATGCCTGAAACATATAAAAGCACTTGGTGGGACCCACTTGAAATTTAGATGCATCTGAAACTTGGTCTAACCCCTCATCCAAGTGGGACACACATTGGATGGGCTGGATTTGTGAACCACATCTCGATGGGCCCAAAAAATGATTATGAATGTTTTAATGGAGGGTAACCCCTCTCAACTTTTGTATATGGTGTGGCTCACATAAGTCACAGATTGACTTGATTTTTAAGCCCTAGAACCAATATGGAATGGTGCATCTGACTGATGGGGTAGATGATCGACATACATCATGGTGGGGCCCACACAGCTCAACCTCATGGGTAGTTCCCACGAGCTCGACCGTATAGAACCTTATCCATATATATATATATATATATATATATATATATATATATATAAGATTCACTACAATTAAACACGCATTCAAATTCAACTGATAATAAATTACTCAAAACTCGTATGGTTAGTTCAAATTACATGAAGAAAGAACCTTTGAAGCAAAAAAGAATTTAACCATTTTTTAACTGAAAGTCAGATTCAAAGATTCATAAAATTGCGTACTCAACAGCATTTCGACAAATAATAAGATTACCACAGCCATAATTTTATATCCAAATATATATAAGGAGAACCCTTCAAAGTGATCAAATTAACTGCTTTCAACTAAGACAAGTCAGATCTGAAAATTCAGTAAAATCCCACACAAATTTAGCAGAACTACACCAATAATACAAACATTCAAAACTGCAGTTTCCAATATATAATTATAAATTGAAAACAGAAAAAACTCCAAAATGACGAATTCAATCAGAAATTGGTAGAATTATACTCTCAGCAGGATTATACTAACAATAACACTATCCCAAAATCCAAATCCAGACACAAATTACAACTGAAAAATGCTTGTCCAGCGACGAAATTCAACAATTTTACAACTAAAACGAGTCAGATCTCAACAATTTAGTAAAATTCCACGCGCAAAGAAATTCCAATACTTACAAAATCATCAAAAACCCTAATTTCAAATCTTATAGACCATAGAACCATCAAAATGCCAGAACTTCAACCATTTTCTAACTAAAACAGTTCGAATATCTACCAATGATCGAATTAAAACCACAAAACAGTGTCATTGTCACAAAACCCTATCTTCCAATCTAAATTACAAGAAACAACATAAATCAAATTCTTTCTCGACCAGACGAGCCGGAATTCGACAAATCAGCGGAATTCAATACTGGTTTCAAGATTCCGACATCCGAGGCGAGAAATCCACTTACCGAACCCCAAATAAAACGATTTTTTGTTTAAATGCAGTCATTTCAAGGCTCGATCACTTGAACTGATTCGATGAAAGAAGAAAGAGACGAACATTGAGGAAAAAGATAGAGATTCTGAGGCTGATACCTTGAACATCTGCCATTAGAGAGGGTTTTGGAAGTTCTCTCTCTCTCTCTGGTTTCCTTCATGGAGTTTCTGAGAAAACAGGGAGGAATGGAGGGAAAAAGGCTTATATAGGCGGGGGTGAGACTAGAGAGAAGGACAGGTAAGGGATTAGAAAGATTCCCAAGGGTAGAACGGGAATTTTCAAAATTCTCGGATTATTCTACTTGATAATTTCATTAGTTCCACGCCCAATCGCGCGACGAAATAATTGAAGAGACGATTCACGTCACCCATGTCAAATATCCATAAATATACGTGATCCGTCCATCCATCCAGATGGGCCCATATTTTGTACGGCATGGTGGAAAATAAGGCAGGTTTACATAGAAATGGATGGTCAGTAAAAAACTGATCCGCATCTTCTATTCATTGCACACGTGTGACCCGAGTAATAAGCTGATGAACCCTACTTCTTGGAATGGATATTGTTACCATGGGACCCACATAATGAGGGGCTACGAACAAAGCATACAGGCCACGTTGGTAGGGTCGAAGAGAATCGCCTCTTTAATCTCACACCCGCGATTCGCTCTCTCTATATAAGGTGAGATATCTTAATGCGAGTGCAGAGTTGGAATGTCGAAGCAAAGGGACGGCGACTGCTCCACTACCGGCCGCGGTCTGCAACTACCGCTCGCTGCGGAATAGAAATGTCCCCGTGTGAAAAGACAGTTATACCCCTGGGTGTTACCGACAAACACGGACGTGCGTGTGGGGCATTGAAGGTTAATGCTTTTTGGAACGTAGTTGAGTGTGTGCTTCTCTACGGTAGCATTAAACAGTTGCAATTCATCCACCGTACGGATTAGCCTCACTTGAATCCATCCAAACCGTCCAAATCATGGGACACAATCTGATTGCAGCGTAGAACAAAATTTGCAATGTCGATGTTAGCCATGAGCGTTTTACCTCCTCTTCGTCCTTTGATGATCCCAAAATAAATGGGATTTTGGGAATGTGATAATTTTGAAATGTCCCCGTGCTTTTAATATATCATCCATACCGTTCGTAAGGTCATTCCTACTAGGATGAACTGAAAACGTAAAAATATCCTAATTCAAAACTTCTATGGCCCCACACGTGTTTCAACGGTGGACGTTCAATCTTCTATCATGCGGCTCACTTGAGTCTTGGATTTACGTCAGTTTTACGCCTATGACTTAACATGATATGGAAAAACGGATGGAAGGGATGGATTTCTCACAAACAATACGGTGGTCCCCACCCAGCTCCCTAGGTGAGATATCTGTATGCCCGGGGATAGGTGGAATCCGCAAAGATGTTTGTCACCGACAACACGGTGACAGAAGTTTCGTATCAGGATGATATTTGTTACCAAAGTTTATCTTAATGGTAATAATTCTATGAACGGTTTGGATGGTATATAAATACCATGGTCAGCTCTAGGAAGGTTTCAAAGGTGGATGTTGCTGTTCCCATTATTTTGTTGGTACGGCCTACCTTAGTTTTGGATCTTCTTAATTTTTAGAATTCTGTCCAATCGCGGACTTTAAAAATAGATGGACGGAGTGGATTTTTCACTGACATCTCTGTGTACGCCACAAAGCCCCGGGGTCACAGGCATTCCGCTCCCCCGTTTACCTAAGTTTTGTGACAAGTGTACGGTAAATAAGTGTACATTCTCCATTAAATGGTGTCGGAAGCACACCCAAGTCACCGAATTCTGTTTGGCGGACGCGGATTGGGTGCTACCCCGCCAGTTCCAAGCTCAGGACATGCGAGGGCTATTAGTAGCCACCGTGATGTATATATTTTATCCACGCCGTCCATCCATTTTTCCATGTTATTTTAGATTATAATTCCAAAAATTATAGCAGATTCAAGCTCAATGGACCACACCACCGGAAGCAGTGTTGCTATTGACGACCAGTGCTGAAAGTTTTCTAGGACCCAACGTGATGTTTATTTGTCATCCAACCTGTTAATAAGAACATACAGACCTGGATGAAGGGAAAAATAAATATCAACTTGATCCAATACTTCTATGTCCCCCCAATAACTTTTACACGGTAAGAGTTTAATCCCGATGGTGTAGTCCATTTGATCCTTATATCTGCCTAATTTTTGGGATTATAATATAAAATAACATGAAAAAAGAGATGAATGGTCTGGATAAAATCTATACATTACAGTAGCCCCTCATAGCCATAGCCTGTTCCGAGCTGGTACAAGCGGGGATAGTACGAAAACCGTGTCCCCTGTTTGGCTACTTTAGCCATCGGAGTATCGGAGTTATGGGTTGGCTGTGGATAGTTTTAAGGATCTACCCCCACAAAGGCATTACTCGTGTGAGTACAGATAAAAGGCGTCCTGCGACTCTGTCCGTAATGAGAGAGTTACATGCTCTTATAGATTGTGAGAGTTGATACATAGGCATCGTGAAAATGTGCATCCTGAACTAATAACGTCAAATTCAACCGTTTAAATGGTGAAAATAAGTATGGATGGATTGAATATAAAAAAAAAAAAATGAGATGATTTATTTCCTCATTTGGCCGATTGGTGGATAACTAATGAACGGTTAGAAATGAAAATGAGTGCACGGTCGGAATTCAATGAACATATATGGAGTAATCAGTGGGTGGAATAATTCAATCAGTGTGATTTTGAGATGATGGAGTACCAAAACTAGGTCAGGTAATTTGGATGGCTTTTTCGAGTTAATATGAGCCACGTTTACCATTTCTAAGTAGCTGGGGTTCAATGTTCCACAGGCTGCCAGTGTAAGATCTCCCCTTGCTACGGAGGAAATGAAGTTGTTCTGGCAATATCTGGAATGAGTGAGTACGAAGCATACGTAGAAAAGCGAATCTCATCATCGTCCATCTTGGATTGGCGGTGATTGGTCCCACTCCCTCTTTAAATGTTAAAAAGGAAGCAAGGCCCACTTCATATCATCATCGAATCGAAGCGGATTGGCTGGTGTACCACACACCACCAACTTCGGTGATGTGTTGACGCCTACAGTGAGTATTATTTCATTGGGCAATAACAATAGAGCCGTGGTAATCATCATCTGATCTAATTTCATTCTAATTCTCTTCTTTTATCGGATCAGGGTGGTTCGCTTCGTCAAAGAATACTTGCTATAGGCCTTCGTTAAATTAAGAGAACTTTATCCATAAATTTTTTTATTTTAAACTTTACATTCAATTCACTTGAGGCCATGTCTCAAATTTTATTTGAAACCCATCATTTACTCTGATACCATTTGTTTGAACGCAACAAGCCCTTACACAACCTGTTTGGTGCAAAAGCAACCTCAAACAAAATTAAACCTCACAATAAGAAAAATAGAAATTCAAACAATCACAGGGAACATGAATTTTACATGAAAATCTTAGCTTTTTCCATCTCAAAACCCTTGACTTACATGCTCTAACATTTTTGCTCTCTTAGAAATATCATAATTTCATATTAACCCAATTTATATAATTCTAGTACAAAATTATGCACTTACTCAAAAGTTGTGTAAACCTTCGATCAATTCGACTCCCCTCGAATACCCATCAATCGAATTGACTCCTATCAAATACACATCAATCATATCGATACCCATTGTTGATCAAATCAAAAGTGTTCAAAATTATCCAGAGAATAAATATATATTTTTTAAATTTTCTCGTTAGAATCAATCAAATTATTAATCAAATCAAAATTCATATTTCAATAATAAATTAAAGGCATCCTATTAACAAAAGATACCATGACTTGCAAATTGGTGCTAATAAAAAATCCATGTAAAAAAAATATAATATGATTATATCATAATTTAAAAGAAAAGTTTCAATTTACTTGATAGCAAGCAAAATCCAATTCACATCAAATACTCTTTCCCAAACATATCAATTAGCACCTATTACACGCTTCAAAGCAAACCTAAGCCTTATCCACCACTCTATTCTTTTAAACACTTTGATTCGTTATGAAAGTTATGGTATAAAATTCATCCCCATTTGTCATCGTTCTTTATCCCGGCTTGGGCCCACATTGAAAGCGTAGAAACTCTTACATGTGCAATGTATTTATTATTATATTGGTTAATTACAATTAACGAGTTCTTCAATCCACTGGCAGATAAGCAAATTCCAGCTTGACGTTTTTAAAGTAAGTTAAAGGAGAGAGTTATTTAATACGCTGGCAGACGTGCAAATTCATACTCACGTGCGCAGGTGCTATAAATGTAACACAATCCAAACCGTCCAAATCGTGGGATCTTCGATAGACAGAGCATCAAGCCACAACAGATCAATTAGATGATCATAAAATCTCATGAATGGATGTTGGTTATTTGAACTTGGACTCTCCATTTCAACCGTCCATTTGTTAGCCATCCATCGACCACATGTATACACACGTGACAATCACCGTATGTCTGTGTATGGATGTTTCCTATTATTCGAGGACACTACCGTCATTTCCTTCTTTGTTGCAGGGGAAGGTCTGCATTTTCGGAAGCAGATTAGGTGTGGCCCCGACCTCATTCGAGACGGTGCGGCCCTTACCGTGAGACACATATTAATGTATTTATCCTATATCCACGCCGTCCATCCGTTTTTTGAGATCATTTTATGGGATAATCCCAAAAATAAAGAAGATCCAAATCTCAGGTGGGCCATACTATAGGAAATAGTGGTGATTGAATGTCCTACCATTAAAAACTTCCTAGGCTCTACCGTAATTTTTGTTTGCCATCCAACTTATTGATAAGGTCACATAAACATGAATGAAGGTAAATATATAAATATATATATAAATATATATATATATATATATATATATATATATATATATATATATATCATCTTGATCCAAAACCTTTGTGGTCCATTAATGGTCAATCACCTTTTTTTCCTATAGTATGGCCCACCTGAGAATTGGATATTCTTCATTTTTCAGCTCAATCCCTAAAATGATCTTTAAAAAAATATGGACGGCGTGGATATAGAATAAGTACATCAAGGTGGGCCCTACGGTAGGCGGGGACCGCACCTATTCCTCTCCTTGCATTTTCAGAAAAGACAAAAATAACCTGCTCTATGCGCGTGGTTCTGTATTCATGTGGCTTGGTAGGACTGATGCCCGAAATTCCCTGTGTCACGAGAACATTGCCTTTGTGAAAATGACCATAACACCCACGATTTTGGGATTGTCTTTGTTCTTTTCCTGCTGTTTCTTCCTTGATGCAGGAGTAGAATCGTCATTTTGTGGCCGATATCTTGCCATATCAATGATGTGACTTTTCTCACTGTTCGCTTCCCTTCTTCGGTGGCGGGATCACGTGTGAGGCTGGCACCGTTTTGTTTTAAACCGTTGGTAATCCTTGTTCATTAGTTGTGGCCCACATGAACGAATATCCACACCATCCAAAATGTGGAGAACATGGTTAACGGACTATAGGTTCAAAATTACAGTGATTGAGCAATCCTAGATGAATGGACGGCTGAAAGCGAAATATTGAGCGATCCAGTGAAATCAGGCAAAATCAGATATAATAGTCATATGATCTGTTCGTCCTTTTTGGTATATGATCCGTTCAGCTCAGGCCAGCTGTTGGATGGCTGTCCTGCCACTGTGTCATGTGGATGAGTCTTCATCTTGCTTATCCCATAAGCGTTATCCTAATTAATTAGGGTCAGCTGCATGAATCTTGCTATGTCATGGCCTACCAATAGCTGAACTTTCGGTTAGGCCATTAATCAACCACCATTTTCCTGTTACCTCCGTCCACATTAATTCATTTGTTTTAATTGTATTTGCCTTACACATTATCAAACTATTTAAGTCTATTTTTTATTATCTTACCATCTATTTAATGTTATTCAAGAATTCTTTTAATGGTCCCATAAAATCCTAAAAATGTATATATATATATATATTAGTACCCATCAGATTGCTTCCATACTTACATTTGCTTGTAAAAGGTTTATAATATAAATAAATTGTTGTTTTCACTTGTAATATGAAACCCGGTAAAAGGCCATGCTTTATGTTATATGTAAAGTTTTGTGGCTGAAGAGACATTATATATAATAGAACACAATGGCTAATATTATACTTATGATGTGTAGGGTCCATTGTGATGTGTATGATATGCCTAATCTATCTGTCATGTGCTTCACTTATGCTCGCTTATGACTTAAAAAATAGCCTAATTTATCGTTAGATCAACTAGTGAAAAAAAATAAGACGCCCAGTATTAAAAACTTTTATATTGCCTTTGGGGTAACTGTGATAAGTGGAAGACATTTAATGCAACCAATGTATGCATGCTTTGATGCTTTCTTTATAACAAGGCTGAATTTTAATCTACTTAGAATTTTTATAAAAAAAAAGTTAATTATACTTTTATTTTTAATTAAAAATAAAAACAAGTTGATATTTAACTTGATAGATTCACTCTTAACTAAGAGAGAGACCTCAGAACTCTACTTGTTTTCAAAACTAGTTGGGTTGTACAAAGCTTGACTTGCCTCGAGTCATCCTCTAAGCCAAGTCAATCCAAGCTAAATTGCGCTAAGCCTATCTGGACTCACTCACGTACAACCCTAGTCACACTAAATTACAACCTATGAAAAACTTAAGTGGGATCTACCAAGTTGTTTTAAAGGTTTTAGTTACAATTTTACATGATTTAGATGATATGTCCTACATGAGCTCCAAATATGGCTGATTTTCAGAATATCCTATGACCTAACTTAGAGGGGCTCATCAAATGCAAAATGTAGATGTGGGACCCCATCACATTGGGCACACAGAGCTCGACCTCATGGGAAGCTGGTTCAGCTGCACCCTACTCAATTATTAGGTGGGCTCGGATTAATATCCAAATCCGCAGGTGCACCCATTTAGTTGGTGGGTCCACAAGATTGAATGGAAAGTAGGGATGATAGGTACAAGATACCATTACTCTGTTTTAAAGCAACGAGGCATTGCGATATGGCAACCAACGTTTCCTTCTTTTTTTCTTATTCTTTTTTTCTTTATACCATAACCAACACCTGTGCGCGCTGCGTATTACAAGTTGTTGTACGCACCTTCTTTTTCCAACAACATGCCACTTTTATCGAGCATCAGTACCATGGAAACGGTAGGACCCAGCATGAAGATTACCTGGGATAAAAAATGAGCTAGTCAGATCATCAGGTGGACCACAACTATGGAATCAATGAAAAATATACAATCTTCTTCAACATACAATTGTGGCCCCAAACAAGTCGGATTTTCACGAAGGGTGATTTTCATGGTGGGACAATCATTTTAATGGTTCTGATCTCCTCTCGGAGTGGCATGTTGTTGTGAAAGAAGGCATTGTAACATAAGTTGGGGTACCGTTGCCTGTACTCGGTCAGCTTTATTTCTCAATTTGTGTTGAAGGATACGCGTGGGGGCCACCAAAGGGAGACAACTAACGAGAATATTAAAGAAAAATGAGAACTTATATAATACTCCACCGACAGAGTAAACTCTAATTTTCAAGTTGCACCAGTGGGACCAATCATCCAGACCGTTGATTTTATGTGCCGATGGACAATGCTCCAAAATCTCCTCAACGGAAAAAGCTCATCCATCCATCCGGTGACTGCAAGTAGAGAATTAAGGAATGGAATTCATCATCGACCAATGGCTGAACGGATGGTGGGATCATGGTCCATAGTGGGACTGGTCAGATAAACTTTCTGGACGGCTGAAAGATCACCAACTTGAGATTAGATGGTCCAGAAAAGAAATACCACAAAGATCCATAATCAACGCTCTAGATCACGAAACTACGGGCCGCACTTGTAAATTGGAAAACAATTACAACCCTAAGATTGGTGGGCCACAATTGTATGAAGTGGAAAACAATAGATATAATGCCAGTTTTGGCATTTGATGCAAAGAGGGAAATAATGACATCTGTAAGATTGGATGGGCCACACCCGTAGAAAGTGAAAGAAGGAAAATAAATAGAGCCGTAGGATTGGTTTTTTTTTTTAATTATTAATTAACTTGTTAGTACACCCCACTGTCAGCTCACACTCAAAAATAAATAAATAAATAAATAAAAATAAGTTGTACTGTCTAGATCGCCGAACCATGACCGTACCTTTACAATGTTAAAAGGGAAAATCCTTTCTTTTGCTCCGGTGGTAGGCTCTTACTAGTTTCAGCACCTGGTCGAGGGTTCGAGTGCCCTAGGTGGTCAAATCCTACTACGGCGTGTGTTATATAATAATAATAAAAAAAAACGACAGCCATAAGATTGGATGGGCCACAAATGTAGAAAGTGAAAAAGAAAAAAGAATGGTTTGGGTGGAAAGGAAAATAGTGAAAGAAAAAGGTCAATTACAGCCGTTGGATTAGGTTGGTGGGCCACACTTAAAAAAAAATAGAAAAAAAAAAATTGACAGCTGTGGGATTTGAACCCACGCCCTTTCGGACCAGAGCCTAAATCTGGCGCCTTAGACCACTCGGCCAAACTGTCTCAATTATGTATTATTGATTTACAAAACTTATATTCTATTTAACACTGTTGTGTCCACAATGTAACCCTCCCTTAAGGGTCTCTCCAAAATGAAAATGGGAAGCTCCACCACATGAATTTGGAAGTTTTTTGGGTGGATGTTCAGTGTTTTCTATATAGTGGCCCACCTAATGATTTTATAGACCTGATGTTTTAGGTCATCCTGCCATCATAGTGGGACCCACTTGATGCGCCTGTTGGATGGTATACGTAGGACACAGGGGACCCCACACATACAGTTGAGTAACATTTGCACATTGTAGAATAAGTTTCAGGCATCTTAGGGGCCGTTTGGCACTGTGGATTGGAGGGGATTTGAGGGGGTTTTAAATTCCCTCATTGTTTGCCAGCGTAAAGTAAATGCGAGTTTCAAATCTCCTCATTGAGGGGGGGATTGCAATCCACGGTGAGAGCTTGGATTACACTTAAAATTATTTCAATAGTTACAGGTGTAACTTGTGTGTCACTATACTATCATTCTATTGGGCACATGGCCTACTAATGATGATCAGCACCGTCCAAACATTGTCCATGTAAATCAGCACCGTTCAAACATTGTCCAGCACTGTCCAAACATTGTCCATGTTAATCAAAGATTAAAAATCATTGGTTAGTCACTCAAACATAACTTTGTGCTTGCGGCCCATCTGAGACTTGGAATTTCATTATTTTCAGGCAAAGCATATATTTTAGCGGGCTTATCACAACCATTGTGTCAAAAATTACACATCTCACTATTTAGAGATATTAAAGTTGATTTAGTAATTAAATTCAAACCCCTGCAAATATACCATGCATACGTACATTTGGATTAAAATTGATTCACGGTCCCAAACAGAGAGTATTGCAAATCCAAGGGGTTTCAAATCCTGAGGGTCCCGACCACGCTCCCAAACAGGCCCTTAGTAGTCAACCTTTACAAGCAGGTTAAAAAAAGATGTAGAAAAAACTCCCACTGCAGAGGATCCGGCCGTAAGGGATATCACTTGGCTGGGCTTAGGGTTTCCTTGGGCCCAGATTCTAAATTCAAAATTTTGCATTTGATAGGCTGAGGCCTGGCCCACCTACAGGCCCAGTTTTGGTACCATAATTGTAGGTGCGCCCATGGCAGCCTAGTGTTGATAACATAAGCCCAAGCCGCCTCAATCACCAGGCATTAGTTAGGCCCACTTGATAATCAGGCTACATTTGAAAAGTGATACATGGATCAACTAGCCTGACACACTTTTGAGGTGGTTTGGGCCAAGCTAAATAGGTAGTGGGTCGGTCTCGGGCTAGAAATGTTACTTGGTTATGTAAATGGGTCAGGCTCGGGTTGAACCCTACCCATCTCAACTCACCCATATAGGTTATCAATGGGTTGGTACAGACACCCACACCACATGGGCACTCCATCTCATGATCTCAATGATGAAACAAAGTCTGTCTACCCTCCAACCATAGAGCTGGACCTATTAACCCACCTACTGGCTACTGAAATTTACTGCAGTTAAATGGCATTTACTAAGTTAAAAGCCATTAACCTCTCTCCTTCTCTCCTCTCTCTCCTCTCTCTCCACATCTAATCCATCTCTCCACTAACACATATGGGCTCCACTACTGTTCACAACAGTCAGATCGTTGTTTGTCGTATAGATTTTACTTTTGTCGTTGGATAAATTTGCAACATTAGATCTGAATCTAGACACACGTGTATTGTGTAATCAAAAGCTCTGTAAGCCTCACCACGATATACTTATACATCATCCACTCTCCACTCTGTCTATTAGCGTCGCCAAATCATGGTAGGTGTGAGCACAAAACTTTGGTGGGTCACACCACAAGAAATAGTGGGGGTGGAAATGCCCATGATCGAAACTTTTATTGGGTCCACCATCATATTTATGTTTTATCTAACCCGTTTATAAAGTGATGCTCACAAGGATGGAGGGAAAACACAAATATCAGCTGTATTCGAAACTACTGTGGCCTCCCATAAAGTTTTAATGGTGGGCGTTCAACCCAACCATTTCCTGCAGAGTGGCCCACCCAAATTTTGGTTATGCCTAATTTTGCGCTCACATCTTACAATGAGCTGGCGAAAGTAATGCGAGGAGTAGAGGAAGCAAGTGTATTGCAATGGGCTCACCAAACTCCAGGTTACATGAGTTCATATCCGCACCAAAACAATCTCTAGTAAAATAGTGAAAGTTGTTGGGGATTTGTGCTGCGGAATCACACAGATATGGATCTAGGATAGCAATTCAAGAGCACTAAGCAATTACAAGAGAACACAAAGATTTAACGTGAAAAACTATTGTGAGAAAAAACCATGGCACAAAGCGACAGATCTTCACTATGAAAATAGAAATTACAAAGAGAGATGACTTACCCAATTCGAACAACCTCAAATCTAACCCTCGTTACACCCTTTGATAACCCTAGAACCCTTTTAGAAACCCTTGAAATACCTTTAGAAAACTTTAGCATGACCTAGAAAGACCCTAGAGACCCCTATTTATAGTTTAGGAAACTCCATTTACGCAGTTCTCTAAAACCACTTCAAATTTACGCAGTCTGTGCATCATCTGCGTAACCTTCGATTGGTCGAGCCTGGGCTTCGACTGGTCAAGCCTGTCCTTCGACTGGTCAAAGACCTCAGGATTTTCAGAAACATTGTTGCTAGACTTCGAGTCGAACTTGCTTCGATCAGTCAAAAGGCACCTTCGACTAGTCGAGCCAGTCCCTCGACTGGTCGAGCATCTCGGTGAACTAAGATTTAAGACGTTTGTTTTATAACAATCTCTACCATGTCTTCAATTTTAATCATGTAGCTTTTTGACCTTTTATTTTATTTCTGCATCACATCATAGCTTCTCATGCACACTCCGTCCTCCTTTTACACTATCGCCAAGCTTAGAGAAGTTGCACAGAACTTGAACTTCTTTATAGGAACGATCTAGGTGAACATGTTTACCGGATCTGAATCCATATGCCCAACCACCTTTGCTCTTGTCTTCTCAAAAGTAAGATATAGTCTTCTGTGTCATTTCACCGCCACCCAATATTGCTTGCTTGGGTATTTACTCACAACACTGATAGCCCGTGAAATAACCGGTTTAATACAGACCATGACATACACTGCCAACCGCATTTGATTAAGGCTCATGAGATATATCCTGCTTTTCTTCATCTGTTTTGGGACATATCCTGAGGAAAACTTGAGGAAAGACACGTAAGGAACGCTCTTTGCCTTTACCTGGTCCATTACTTACTTGATTAATACCTACCCAAGATATTCTGCCTGAGAAACCAAAGCCTACTCCTCTTTCAGTCTCAACGCCGAGAACCATCTTTACAGCCCCCCGATCTTTCATCTTGAATGTCCCACTTAACTGAGTCTTTAGTACGTTAATTTCAGACATGGCATGATTGATGATCTACAAGTCATCAACATACAATACCTGATTCACCATGAAGAAATCAAATTTTATACTACTGCCTAGGTGACAGGTCATACCACGACCTTCTACAAACTCTTTTTCTCAGCCTCTTTAACTTCGAACCGCTCTGGTTGCTTCATGTAGATTTGTTCTTCCAATTTTTTGTACAGAAGTGCAAACTCCACATCCATCCTTTCAGTTAGAGATCGCATTGGCCAACCAGCGCCAATCATGGATCTAATAGACACCTGCTATACCGTCGGCACGAATATCTCTGAGAAGTCGATCCCTTCTCTCTGATCATAACCCTTCGCTACTAACCTCACTCTGTATCTATGTTGTATCCTCCAGAAGATCCACTTCCATCCAACCGCTTTCCAGCTTACTAGAAGCTCCACCAGCTCCCATGTGTCAATCTGATACAACGAGTCTATCACATCGCCCATAGCCACTTTCCACTTCTCAGCACTAGGCTCACCTAGAGCCATCTGAATAGAAGATGGATCCCCTGCAATATTGGAGTCGTCCATGTACCTCGCCAATATCCTGTGATTATACTGTGTGATTCTTCTCACAGGTGGCTGCTCCACCTACTCTGTATATCTGTCTGATGGTCTCAGCTTTCATGCCCTGCCTACTCATGTGACCATGCCCAACATGCCACACATGTGCAGAGGTGGAATCCGCTACAGCCACTGTAGCTCCACCTTTTGAAGTGCTCCCGATCAACCTGTAAACATTATCGAGTTGTTGCGCTTTCATGATTACCCGTGCCCCCTTAGATACTTTAAAGACACCATCAATACTTGTGAACATGCACCCTATAGACTCAAGTGTACCGAGAGAAATCAGACTCTTTTTCATGTCAGGAACATGCCTCACCCCAATTAGGGTACGCTTTGTCCCATCAAACATCTTGACACGCACCGTACCAACAACCACAACATTACAGGCACCGTCATTGCCCATAAATACTTGTCCACCATCGCACTCCCTGTAGCTGGTGAACCAACTCCGATGAGGAGTCATATGAAATGATGCCCCTGTGTCTCGAATCCATTTACCCTTACGATCATCGTTGAGCGTCTGATCGTAAACGTAGACAAAACATCACCATCACATCCACTTGGATCCATCTAACGTGGCAACATTGGCTTCCCTATACGAATCCTCGAATTCTTCTCTCTTAGATTTAGGATTCATACAATCCTTCTTCACATGTCTTTCCATTCCACAGTTCCTGCACTTTACCTTTCCTTTGCCCTTGCCTTTGGATTTAGATCTTAACCTTGAAGACTCCGTATCTTACTCAAAATTTCTGCCCCTCTTAAACAGTGCATCAGAAAATGTCCTTATGTCGTCGTTAAGCTTTCTCATGGCCTTCCCTTGAAGGGCTGAGATAACGGTGTCGACACTCAGGGTTTTATTCGTGGTGCACATTGTGTCCTTGAATGACCCATACAATGCCGGAAGAGAATTCAGTAATATACATGCTTGTTCTTCATCTTTTATCACTTCCTCCATATCCAACAATTTGCAAACTAATTTATTAAAGTTACTGATGTGAGTTTCCAGATCTCTACCATTTGCTATCTTAAAGTTATACCACTGCCGCGTCAAGTATAGGAGATTTTTAGAAAAAAAAAATCACATAGACATCCTCTAACTTTGACCATAACTTAGCCGCGGTTTTCTCCCTCATGACATTGTAGAGAACCTCATCCGTGAGACATAAACGGATCGAAAATAAGGCCTTCTTATCGAGAGTATTTTAATCATCATTAGTCATAGTAGACTTTCGCTCTTCAAGAGCACCATCTTCGCCTTACTTAATTAAGTAACTGATCATCTTGATCTTCCATAACTCAAAGTTATTTTTTCTCAAATACTTCTCAATATCATACATAATGCTTACCATTATTGTTAATCCTGCAGATTTAAATCTGTGCCCCAATGATTACTTTGATACCACTTGTTGAGGATTTGTGTTGTGGAATCACACAGATATAGATATAGGATAGCAATCCAAGAACACGAAGTAATCACAAGAGAATACAAAGATTTAATGTGGAAACCCCTTACGGGAAAAAACTACAGCACAAAGCGACAAATCTTAACTATGAAAATAAAAATTACAAAGAGAGAGGACTTACTCGATTCGAACAACCTCGAATTTAACCCTTGCTACACCCTTTTATAACCCTAGAACTCTTTTAAACACCCTTGGAATACCTTTAGGAAACCCTAGCATTACCTAGAAAGGCCCTAGATACCCCTATTTATAGTTTAGAAAACTCCACTTAAACACACCCCTAGAAACTGCCTCAAATTTACTCAATTTGCACACCATCTACGTAACCTTCGACTAGTCAAGCTTGCCCTTCGACTGGTCGAGCATCTTGGCAATCCAAGATTTAAGACATTTATTTTACAACAGAAGCAATACTATATATATATATATATATATATATATATATATATATATATATATATATATATATATATATATATATATAAGACTATATAGCTCTTTTTGTTGGCTCAATAGTTAAAGTTAAACTTATTGATTTTTTATTTGTATATCAAAGATATATATTTATTTATAAAAAATTTAAAAGTAAATGGTTTTTAAAAATGTACTAAATGATAAGCATCATATGAAAAAAATCCCATATTTGTAATTATATGTGCACGGGCGGGTTGGGTTAGTTGAGCCTGACCCATTTACAATTAAATGCATTATATTGGGTCGGGTTAGGTTGGGCTTTATGTATTTTTAAGTGGATTGGGCCAAGTTAAATGGTACTAGGCCATTGGTCAAGTTTGGGAAAGAATTCTTGGCCTGTTTGAAAAGATGGGTTGGGCTTGGGTTGACCCTCACTTGGTCCTTATCTGACCCATTGCCGGTCTTAGAGATACACGTATTCTGAACATAGCACGTATAAGGCTCCTTCGAGTTTTGAAGTTCTAATTTTACTTGTATTTTCTAAAATATTTAATATTAAGGAATACAAGCTGAAATGTTTAAACTTTATAGATAGGGGTGTCCATGAGAATTTGTATTGGGAAGACTATACTAGTGTTGCATTTCTTTTTTTGTTTTTTGATTTCTTTGTCCTTTTGGCTGTCCATCTGGAGCAGAGCATATGCCAATAGATGGTATATGATCATTTGAGGGAGGAATAATATTCATTTGTCTATCAGATTTATTTATGTTAATTATATCTAGGGGCTATTTTAATTGCAGAATTAAAGGGATGATTAGATTCTCTCGGCTCCTAAAGTAGTCAGGTGGACCATTAGATATAAGATTAAGACTTCTATCTTTGGCTCTGTGCCAAGATCTTTAAAATCATGTAGATAATGTCAAATTTTGTGGGCCCACCTATTGGCCCCTTTCACAAACTACAAACTTAATGCGAAAGGCTGTGGATCTTATGCTTCATTGCAATGTGGATCTTGTTAGATTTCCAGGTCTTTTTTTTTTTTTTTTCTAACACCGATGTGCATGCAAAATACTGCTGTATGCTAGTATACGCATATGCATCAATCCAGACCATTCAATTCGTTTGCCCCATATCGGATGAAACACAATAACATACAAGAGGTGCATTGAACAGATGATCTTATTAATGGACTTTCCCACCTCAATCCAGACCATTCGATGGTCTTAATTGACAAATCTCATTCACTGCAATTTCTCCGCTCAGAAATTTCTAGGAGCCTTTCAAAATTTGAGGGTTTTACCATACATATACCGTGATTTTATTGTGATATTTTAAAATCTAACGATAGCTCAACATTATGTAGCGTATTTTTTTGGTTATATTATCGTGAGATGTTTAGAATCTCGTCTATCATAGTCACACTGTTACACTGTTTGTATGGTGGATCCGAAGTGGTTGACATCTTTTTTCTGTCTTCATCTACAAATAGAGGGGTGGATCTCATCAACATGAAGTCACCCGAGTATTGCATTTAGTTGCATTGGGAAACCTGGACTATCCAATCCATTGATCGAAACTGTTCACTAGGACCAACGCACATTTCATGCGCCATCATGCAAGCATCAGACCAATCTAACAAATATTAAACATTCGATCAATGGCCTTTAATATGGACGGTCAAGATCATTTACACAAAATAGGTCTAATCAACAATTCAGTCCATCTATTTGGTTAGGGACCATAATGGATTAGTTGTGATTCTATCCGTGGCTTGGAAAGAAGGATGGCTGCAGAAAATAAGACCAAATCAAGGATATATGTGTTCTGGACTTAATGGACGGTTCAGATCAATTGATTGACGTTTTGAGCTGATGCAAGTAGGAGCACTACAATTTATAATGATCTGCGTTTTTCTGAGTCACGACCAGGTTGGGTTTTTAAACTATGGTTCATTCAAACCATCTATAGTGGTAGCGGTTCAAAGGGTGGAAACCTGAGCGTGTGATAACGTTGGACAGGTTTAGTGTCACTATAAATGGAGTGATGAACGGTACAAATGAAGTGGGGTCCACAATGGCTGATGTAGGGCCAATAGCGATAAGAGGTTCCAAATATTGTTTGGCTTTGCATAGGACTTCATGTATAGGCCATTGGGCTAAGATCAAGTGGACCTATAAAAAAGGAGTTCATGAAGGTGTTTGGATACTAATTGCCTACATGGATGCGGGAATGGAGATTCGACCCTCCTTTTCTCCATATCAAGGGTCTGGATACAGACCTGAGGATTCCACACAACATAATATTCATATTTCAGATTCAATTACATGGATTTTACTATGCATTTGATCATTCAACAAGGTCGTCTTTCTAGGACCGGATCGGGTCATGGATATAAGACTCAGCCACTTGCACCGACTCGTCTAGCCTCGAGTCGAGTCACGACTCATCCCAGATGGCAGTGAATTAACCGCAACTCATGGCGTCGAGACTGGATTGGTCTGAAAGAGTTTTGAGTCGACTCCAGTCTTAAAACCATGGCTTGGATGACAGTTGTCCAAGTTGCAACTCAAGTCAACCTCCAACTCAGTTGAGTCGCAACTCAAGTCTAGACCAGACAAGTCGGTCTGAGTCACCAGGTCTTGGGCGGCTTGTCCTGAAATTTTTGACAAGAAATCATGAGAGTTCTGATTTCAAATATGAGAAATCTCATTTCAGATGTCATGGGCGGAATAGGATTCTTAGAGCTGATCCCAAGTGGTCGGTAAAAGGCTTAAAATGATAGTGATGATTTCAATATTTACCAAAGAGAGCAAAAACGGTGCTGGAAAATATTTAGCCACGGCACGAATCATCATCATAATATCCTAACAAACTGATGTCAGCTACATGAATCATGTTCCGCCATTCCACTCTATCAAGGAAACAATATCCTGGGTTAAATCATAGGTCATCAGGTCTTTTCCTCCATTAAATCATAGGTCATCAAGTCTTTTCCTACTATCACCACCCACATCCTTTTGGGCCTTCTCCCTGCCATTTTAGAGCCTTCAAATGGTGCATCATTCACCCTCAAACCAAAATGGTGCCGTGGACAGGAAAAAAAAAAAAAAACCACATAAACATTTAAAGGAAGAAAATGATGGAAATGTAGTAGTCTGCTGTTGTTCTTTTTGGATTTTTACTACAAAAATCCCCGGACCTCTGATTTTCTTTTTTCTTTTTTTTTTTTCTTCTTTTTTTTTTCTGTTTTTTAAAAGGCCTTGGCTTTTACCAAAACAATCTTTTCTAAGGGTACATTGTGGGGCCCACTTGATGTGCATGTGATATCCAACCCATTGAACAGGTGCGATCTAAAACTCAGGCCAATCCAATCATCGGCAGGCCGCACATTAATTTTGAGGTTTTGTCTGGTTTTCATCGTTTTCCATGGCGAGGCCTATGTTTTGATTGGATTGACATGATTTTTTGGGCATATAATCATCATGTGTGGGCCTCACAATGCTCAACTCCATCTCAATAGGGGTAAAAATAACCAGAAATCTTGAGGATTTTTACCCCTTTTTTCTTTTCTTTTCTTTCTGTGATTGATAATCACCAAGTGAACTTACCAGAGAAATGCATTAAGCTAATCAAGAAACCAAACATGAGTTCCACATAAAGCTGAACATAGAAAGTGTGGCACCTTAGACATGTTAATCTAGAGGGAACTCTTTTTTGGTTCCCATTGAAAACCCTTTGTTTAACAGAAGCATACAATATATATATAAGGAGGATTTGAGCAGAAGTAAGGACAATATGATACATATTACATATTACAGTAATATAACAAAGGATGCTAAGTTTTTAAAGATGCAGACCTGCAAACAGAGATGCACCTTGGGAAGCATCGGAGGAGAGTCTGATGTTGGGTGGGCTTATAGGTTGAGAAAAATGTCGGATCCTGTTCAAGAGATTCAGTGTACCTTTCAAGAACTGAAACAATCTCCTCAAACTGTGGCCGTTTATCTGGGTTAGTGGACCAGCACTGACTGATGAGATGGCTGAATGCCAGAGGGCAAGCGGTGGGCAAAGGTGGACGAGCATTCTGCATTAATACAACTAATATAAGATACAGCCTACAGAAGGTATCATTGGCAATTTTCAAATACCCTCCCCTCGTATCCCTTAACACTGATGTAATTTTATCAGCTTAGCCAGTGGTCCATACATGGTATTTGAAGCAGTTCCATCAATGATTCCAACAGATAATTTAGGTGAATGTTTGGGCAATTTCCTCTTTTTTTGAGGCAGATGGGATGCTCCGCCTTTTCCCCCAATTGAATAATTATCTGGATGGGGAAAAAATGAAAAGGTGCCCAGCGGCCCCAGACCAAACACATTTGGAGACTGAAAACCAGATGAGAGAAAAATGAAAATTTGCCCACTCCAAACACCTTTGCATTTGGATGTCTCTGAATGGAAGCTGAACCAACAGTAATTTGGGTACCAAACTTCCCAGTATGTATTGAAACTAAGTGGAGTTGATCCAACCTTTCAACATCACATAAACTAGGAAAAAAAGAAGAAAAGGAAAATGGTTCATGCATCCTTTTGAAAGAAAAAAACATCTGAATGTGATTCAAATCGCCTATGAAATATGTATTGTCTGATGTCTCCTATAAATCAGTTTAGAGAAAACTGATTAGCTTGGCTCTGCTGAAATATGCCAAATCTTCGTTTCATAGATTTTTTTTTTCATGTCATTATATTAATTTCTGAGATTGTTCAATAAAGATTGACACAAATCTGGTGCTACAGGCAGATTACAATACACATCAGATGACCCATTTCTTTTTGACAGACCACGTTCTTCTGTTTTTTTTTTTTTTAAGTACATCATGACAACAAACTCAACTGATTTTCTGCTCCCACTTAAAAGTTAGACAGTTCTTTAAAACTTGTAAAATCTGGTAAGGATACAGAAAAACATCTATGAAGTTACTGGTGCAAAAGTCTGCCCAAACAGAAAACCAATGCACTGAACGCATTAGCTAAGCTATTGCAGTTGCATCCACCAGTCTTGGGTTTGAGTCACTTGACCAGTACTAATGCCCATTTCAGAGTTATCTTAGTTTTCATTGTGTCTTTCTAAGAGCTGAAACAGCACACTACAGAAAATATGAATGTCACCATTTGGTAAATCCTGGAGGGAGAAACATCACAGTTGAATGCACTTACAGACTTGGTACCAATGATTAGAGTAAATTTTATATCACTATGAGTTATTCTTGGCTAGGATGAATAGATGTTTCAAAGGACAAGGATATTGCTAGATTGCATGAGTTAATCTGAGAGCCTTGCAAGTGACAAAAAGAGCTCCACTAATGAGCTCTCCGATAAAATGGCAAATTCCCTATCTTCTTAGATGTATTAACCTAAGTTCTGGTCACAATAAACAGTATTTTTTTAACAGGTGAATAGTTATTGTGATAGACACTTCAATTCATGAATACCAGCATTTCCAGTTTCTGTGCAGACTACAGTTTCCTTTTTGTTCTTATAAAATTAGGTTTAGAGAACATTGTTCTCTAATCTTTTCTTTTACTCCAAAAACATGTTTCAAAAACTGATCATTCATCTGGGGAGCTCCAATGTGTCTGTTTTATTTGAATCGGTTGGCATACATTTCCAGGTCTAGCAACTATTATGAGAAAGAGGTTCTCCACACCTATGAACTGAAAATGACATATGACTGTGAAAATTTTAACCTACCAGCAGCTGTTCAGGCAGATAAATTTGGACCGTCTACCGACTTTTGAGGTCATATACCACTTCTTCAGAGACTATATCAGGATAAATGAGAGAAAAGCATGGAGTCTGCTAAAGAGGTTATGGTGTCACAATCGAGTTAAATACCATACATGTTGAATCTTGTGAGCTTTGATTCTTCTCCAATTAGAACACAGTAAATGATCCACACATGTATATATACACTCATTGATTGGCAAAGCTTGTCACTTAGGATTGTCCCAATATTTTATGTTTCAAAAAAAACTGAATGTGCAATTTTAATTCAGAAGGCACCTTTACATTCTAGATAATATATTTATATATGCGTATGGGGAATGGCAGAAGGAATTCACATGGAACAGGAGTACCAATGCAAGCATACCTTCTGGGAGACTGCAAAAGCAGCCTGTTCTGGAGTCATGTCATGGAATGGTATCAATGCTGTTAAGAGCTCCCAAAGGACTATGCCAAAACTGTATACATCAACTTTCCTAGTATGATGTTTTTCTTTGATCATTTCTGGTGCCATCCATCGGTAAGTGCCCGTGATTCCTTCTCTACTGCCACACTGAGATTCTAAGCATGAGATTCCAAAATCCGCTACTTTCACACACATATCTTCCCCAAGAAGTAGATTTTCTGATTTGAGGTCCCTATGAAGAATTCCCTGAGAATGAAGATAATGCATCCCACGTGCAATATCAAGCGCCAGTTTCAAAACCAGATCTAGTGGAAGAGAATGAGGCTCCTGTCTGTGGAGATACTGTCTCAGAGAACCCCCTGCCAAATACTCGGTGATGATGCAGAACACTGGGGGCTTCTTGCATGCTGCAACAAACTATTGTTGGAAACAGAATGCGAGTATTTCAGTTAAAGAACAAAACTGCATGGTAGTAGAGCTTATTAAACAAATTGCTACAGAAAATTTAAAAACTGAACTGAATTGTTGTCATGAATAACAGAATTTGATGCATTTACAGTGAATTAACTTAGTTTTACCAAGTCTTCCCATGCATATTTGCTCCCTTTGCTAATGTACACAGTACACTGCATACTAGTGCAGAAAGATGGCAAAATAAACAGTGTAAAGACAATTTACCACACAACCCATAAGTGTTCTATCTGGTTTCAAGTGCAGAAAATTCTGAAAACTGCTCACATTGACCATCACCCTTCCATCCTCAGAAGCAGATGATCATGCATTGTACATGAATCTTCCTTTTCAGTTCATGAAGTGCCTGAAACTTCTTGCTCTGTTAAGCAACCATAGGTACCCAAATCCTTGCAAATTCATCGCTGATTCCTATGATCAATGAAACTCCCTAATGGGCCTAGACTTATTTACTAATACCAACACTCCAATGCAAGGTGTATACCATGGAAATGGTAGATGGGAGTCATAAAAAAGGTAGCGTTCACATTTCAAAATGCTCAGTTAAATACTATTGGGTCATTTATTAAGGAAAAACTCAACACTGATGTGAATATTTGAGCAGTGGAGATGGGGAATGGTGGTCGAGGTATATACAACAAATGTCCAACAAGTTATAGACGAGAAGAATACTTCAATAGCTCACTATATACAGCAGATAGTAAAGACAGGCCATCTCAAAGATGGCCAAATGGATAAAAGACAGCTACGGAAGGCAGCCCTCAAACCATTGCATCCTAGAGGAAGAGGGATATACAAAATTCCCTTTATCTTTCTTCAAAATGGTTTGGTATGACAAGCTGTATCAAGGTGCTGTTGATTATAAAATGGTAAAATGGACAGTGTTAATCATCTTTTCTAGCTAACGTGATCTTGCAAGAAAGATATGGTCATTCTTCATCTTGCATCTTGACTTTCCTTTTTGATCATTTTGATTCCATTGGCCAGTGGGGTGGTCAATGGTTCGACAAAGCCTCATATAAAAATCTATTTTCATGGATTATTGGTTTCCTTCCAGTGTTCATTGTCTGGGAAATTTGGAAGGAAAGAAATTCCAGAATGTTTGAAGGCAAAATTCATCATTCAAGTCTGATTATTAAGAAAATTGTTGCATGGATTCAGTTATTAGGCACAAAAGATCGATTCCAGGAAAGCTGTTCATTTTGTTCAAATACTCTCTTAGAAATCTGAATGTTGATATAAATTCTATAAAGCCTCTAATACAGTAGCATTTTCACACTGGGCTCGAGTGGGGTGGCCTGTGGGATGCAGAGGCACAGTCGGGGTGGGCGGCCCATGTGAGGCGGAACCCATGTGATGTGGAGCCCACGAGGGGGGTTCGGCCGAGGACCTAACCCATGGGAAGTGAGGCCTGGGCTATGAGATAAAGGGATTGATTTGCCATGTTCTATCAGTTCGAGCTTTTAGAGCAAGTGGTTGGTTGTCCTACATCAAAGTGGTATCAGAGCGGCGAGACTCCTCACCGGGGGTGATTAATGCAGGGGCATTTTCACACCGGGGTGGCTCATAACCCATGTGATGTGGGGCCCATGAGGGGGGGTTTGGCCGAAGACCTAACCCATGGGAAGTGAGGCCTAGGCTATAAGATAAGGGGATTGATTCGCCATGCTCTTTCAATTCGAGCTTTTAGAGCAAGTGGTTAGTTGTCCTACATTAGCCTCCTCCAAATCTTATTCTAACGAAATGGATTAACTGCTCTTGGGAGGTTTTACACCGAATGTAGACAGACCATCTAGAGGTAATCCTGGTAATTTATGCATCTGAAGTTAAAGCATTGTTTGACAGTCCCTGCCCCACTGGATTGTAGTGGAAAGTGATTCGGTTTTTGTGGTAAGCATATTCTCACCTCATCCTATCATACCACCTTCATCCATCTGGTACTTTTGGACAGATATTCACAGCCTTTTGGGAGAGCTGCGGTACAGTATCTCATACTATTGTGAAGCGATCAAGTTGCAGATAGTTTGGAGAAACATGGATGTGATATTCATTGCAATGCTTTCTTCCAATTGTCGATGTTTCTTCCTTCAGCGGCAAAAGTTGCTCTATTCAGCTGGGATAAGGGGAAGTCCCCTCCAGCTGCGATTGCAAATCTTTTATTCTTTTCATATTAACAATTTGGTGGTTCCGTCAAAAAAAGAAAAGAAAAAAGTTAAGAATGATAGAATTCTCAGGCTGAGTATTGAAACAGAATGTAAAGATGTGGAATGTATCAAACAAAGAGCTAACATGGACACACTAACTGATGCGACTTGGGAGGTAGTAACAACCCACAGAAGCCCATAATAACAAAAATGCCATTCAATTGGCACCAGTGCAGAGTATCTTTAAAGAAGAAAAGGCAACAACGTTTATTGTCACCTCATCCCAGATAAACAAGACAGGAGCCATGTGAGCCCATATGGGCCTACTTGTGATCAATAAAAACCTATGGATGGGTGAAATTCACCTTAGATAGCCTATGGCCCAAAAATAACCATGATTGGGATAATCACAGGCAAACAATTAAGGGCATGAAAATGTACAGTACAAGAAAAGATGGGCTTACTGTTCATGTTGTAGGCCATTACTTGAAGGTCTGTAATTATTGGATCTAGTTTATATTGGGACCATATGCAATCCACAGTGGAACCCTCCTATCTAACAGTCTTCATTAGTGTAGGCCCACTTGGGACCCACATATAAATTCACGGTCTAATAAGGTACAAAGAATTCGTACTGGATCGCAGCTCAACAAGACAGGCTCATTTAAACACCATATAAAAGGAAGGATCACAGATAACTAAATATTAACCAGGCTTTATAAAAATGAATATTTTAATCTTTGGAGGGTGATCTGGGATTGCTTGACAATGTTTCAACTTGAGACATCTAAGGGCCTTATTACCAATCCTTCCATTTTTCCTTGAATTATCCCTTGAGAAAATGCCAAGATGGTTAACTTTCCACACAAAATCCCCAACCAGGAAAACAAATTCCAGACTTCTCCAAGCATATAATACATTTCCAACACAGTCTGAAAAGAAAAATGCTTCATGTTGCTTGCCACATTCAAAAATAAATCCTAGATAAAATCTTGAAAGCACGTAAATAAAAGGAAAAAAGAAACAGATCTTACAGTTATTATATTTGGATGCTTTAGGTGAAACAGTAGAGCAACTTCCGAAGTGAACTGCTTCTCCAAGAAAACCGCCAAGACTTCGTCCTCCTCGGGCTGACTTATCAGCTTGATCGCTACATCCCTCTGTTTGTATATCCCGTGATAAATCCGACTGTGGCGCCCTGATGCAAACTTCCTCCCTATGAACAGCTGAGACATATCGGCACTCCATTCTTCCTCTCCCTCTCCTTTGATCGATCCACCCGGAGACACCAGGTATTTTGACCATGAGACTGCTCGATTATATTCTCCAAGTGAAAGCCTTCGTTTATTTTCTCCAAGTGAAAGCCTCCGTTCCGATCGACCACGGATAGGATTACGGATAGGAGTCTGCTTAAAGCAATAGAATGGCTTCATCGACCTGACCACTACTCAGTAAAAGCATCAAATTCGTGTAGAAGGAAGATTCCGAAAACCCCGAATTCTGTTCCGATCTTCCAAATCCTTTTATTCTAAATAGAATCTAACCCAAAGTACAAGTAAATAGTCTTGTAATCTTCCTCATTTCACCTACATTTTGCGTAATTGTGAAAATTCACCTTCCTCGGATCCCGATCTGCCCTTCCTACCACCATATATCTGTCATCCACTAAAAGATTTGAACAAAATAGTGAAATCAAACCAGAGAAACAAGGGGGGGAATGCTTTCTGTTCAAAAATTAAAAGAACCTTCATTCAAGAAACTGTCGCTCAGTTTCTAAATTTCCATTCCACCTCAAATGCTTCTGCTGTAAACACAGGCATCAAAGAAAAGGAGAAAATCTGCAATTTTTTTGCAATTTTCTTAAAATTCATCTTCCTCAGATCCCGATCCACCGGTCCAAACACCATGAATCCTGATATTTTCCTCTTCGCACAACTTTCATTCGAGCAAAGTTCACTTGATTTTGACAGAATGCACCACCATAAACACCAGATGTCAGCATTATACCCCAAATCCTTCAGCTAGAAATCATAGACACACCGAAAATGGAAGAAAATCATGGCTTTCGAGATATTCTCAAATTCGCCACTCTCAGGTACTGATCCGCCGCTCCTAAAACTGCATTTCCTCCATCCGCTCCAAGATCTGATAATTCAAGCAAGAAAATAGCCTTCTCACGTCTAAAATACCAACCGATTAACCGACGCTCGCTCAATCCCTACAGAAATTCCCACCATTCCTCACCAAATGAAAAACAAAACATCATATTTCTCCTTCTACATCAAATTCTTCGGATATCAAGCACAAATCTCACGAGAAACGAAGAGAATCATTAACTCTCTGCCGTTTTCAGGCAGAAATGTCTCGAAAGAGAGCTCCTTTTCTGAAGCTGGAGCTCCATTTATCTCTGTTGCCAGAGAGAGATGAAGAGAGAGACAGAGGTAAGGGAATTTATAGCCACAACGGAAAAAGAGGAGAGCACGTGCAATGCACGTGTATGCGAATACGTGGTGCTCGAGAGAAGCTCGAAACCTCTGTTCGTTTTCCTCCAGAGATTACTCAAAGAAGTTTCAGAGCTTCAGCCTTCTCAGCCCTTAGGGTTAGGATATTTATAGCTGTGAGAGAGAGAGAGAGAGAGAGAGAGAGAGAGAGACGGTGAGTAGAGAAGGCATTTGGTGCTGCAGCCTTCTCAGCCTACTCGCACGATTAGGACTAGAATCCTATAGACTCACAACCGTAGAAAGTCACGCGTGTAAAACATCCAGTCCCTTCAGGAGGGAAAGCCCAACACACTGTTATATATCCATTCTCTTATCAGCTGCCCTGATCTTGTATGAAGGCAGACATTGAATAAACCAATCGAGCGGTCCATAAACCAATCGAGCGGTCCATATCAATGTAAAAACTGTGGGCCTTCTGAATTCCTATCGATTTACCATTCTTATTATCGGGCCAAGGTTGTCCAAATGATGAGTTCCGTGTGGTTCACGGAGCTGATGCACCCCGCATTCCATATGACACGTGTCCAGCGAGTAGGATTCTTTCATACTCGCATAGTAGCTATGGCAATTCCATTGGTGGCAGTTGGCGGCTTCTCGTCGCTAAACGTGAAAGGAACAACGTCTCAGGGGACAAACTGGGTCCTGATGGAGACCGCTACACATTCCAAATAGATTGCTCACCGTATTCCTTAAATTTGCGAAAATACCATTCCCTTTCGATTTTTGAAGAGACGAAAATACCCCCGTACTTTTTCCGTACGTAATGTCCACACCCGCTGAGGGGGACGCGGGCTAGCTAGTGACGCTACCTTAATGGTTGGTGCTTTTGGGGCCCCAGCATCATGTATGTGCTTCATCCACTCCGTACATCCATTTTTTCATATCATTTTATATTATGATTCCAAAAATTAGATATATTCAAATCTCAATTGGACCACATCACATGAAACAGGATTGATTGAGCACAACGTAACATGTTGTATATTTAACGTTCCCTCCGTCTATCAGGTTCTATACTCCATTATATGGCATGGGAAAGAAATCATCCACAGCCACTTGTCAGGTGGACCAAACCACAAGGAACAATAGGTATGGATTGCCAACCATACGTTCGCATGTGGGGCGACTAGGGTGTGTATGAACGTGTTGGATGTCATACCAACAACTCAGTAGCCATAGGAAGGTTTCTACGGTGGGAGTCCTCATCCCCACCGTTTCCCACTTGAATTTTGGATCGGTCTGATTTTTGGTTTCTTCAACCAATGAGCAGAGACATCATGCAGATATCAGAGTGACCTATACAGAACTCAGGTGTTGCATGCTCTTCCTGTACTATGCCGCCATTGCATGACACCATTGCATGACATCAGTACCATGCAAAAGGTAGACCCATCGAAAAGATAACAAAGCCACGTCAAAGAGATAACAAAGCCAAGAAGTCAGGTCATTCCGTTCATCAGCTGGGCCACACTGACAACTCATGATTTGACTCAACATCGAGGTATGTCCCATCAAATCAATGGATCAACGTGATTAATTATTAGAGAAATGAACTTTGTGATGGGCCCATCGTTTACATGGCATGGATTTCCTAAACAAATGCCATATTGGTGGGACGGACTCTGTGTATAAGTGGCAAAACTCAGTGGGTCTTATTATGATTTATGTGTTTTATCTGTACTGTTTGTTCATTTTTCTAAATATTTTAAGACCATGGGTGCAAAGATATGCATATCCAAAGCAGGAACCAAGAAATAGTGGGGGTTGAAAACTTCCTGGGAGTAATAGAAGTTTAAATCAAGCTAATATTTTTGGTTTCTCTTCTACCATGATAAGGGCTGTTTGATTTTTTAAAGCAGGGGTATTTACCCTGTCAATGGGTAATTTCCCTTTCACACGTATGAAAGGGATGAGGGTGATGAGGATAAATACTCTAAATCTCGGAGCTTATCTGGACTCCTCGAGACTTCTCGAATCCACGAGGAAAGAAAGCGAGAAAATAGAAATAAATTCTAATAAATTTTGATTAATTGATAAATAAAAATGAGTTCACAACCCTTTAAATAGGGATACCAAGCAATAGGAAAGAAATCGAAATCAAACTACAACTAAAACTCTAGAATTGAGACTTACTATAAATAGTAAACTTACTATTTATAGGCGGTCGTGATGTCTACTAGTTATGAGGTTTTCGGCCAAAAATAGTAAGTGTCCTATTTTGCTTCACCAAACCGTTCTCCTAATTATTCTAAGCTCTTTTCACGTTGGCGCAACTCAAAGCCCGACGGATGAAAGTTATAATCAAACTAAAACTTACTATTTATAGTAAAAACGAAATTAAAACAGGGAAACGACCGTCGATCCAGAGGTTTTTCGCAATTCCGAGCGTCGCAACCCTGCATAGCTAGGTTGGTTGGCTAAAGTAGCTCGTTCTACCCCAAAATCATATATTTTACGTTAGCTAACTCATTTTGGATTGTGAGATATACCCGATTTAAGGTCCGATGGTCTGGATCACTTCTGTCGCCGACCGGGCCTTTTTTGATCCATCTTGGCCATGAAACTGTCCGCGACCTGCTCTACATCAGTCTCCTCCACTTCAAAAGAACTCTTCCTCGAGTTTTCATCCTGCTCTGGTTCATAATACTCGGTCAGGTCCACGACATTGAAAGTCTGTGAGATTGTCATGTCATCTAGAAGATCAACAACATAAGCGTTATCATTGATCTTTCGAATGATTAGGATGGGTCCAATTTTCTTATTTTTCAACTTGTTGTACGTCCCGGTCGGAAATCTCTCTTTGCGCAGATGGACCATAACGGGATCGCCCCACCTCAAACACCTTTTGTCACCAGTGCTTGTTCGCTTGTTCCTTGTACTTCTCGTTCGAGGCATGTAGCTTGGTCCGTACCTCCATATGAATGCCCATGATCTTATCCGCTATATGTTCTGCTGCAATGCTCGTGCCTGGAACCAAGTCAAGTGTGTGGCGAGGCACTCGTCCGTAGATAATCTGAAACGGTGATTTTCCAGTCGAGCGATTCACCATGTCGTTGAATGCGAACTCTGCTTGAGACAAGGTCAAATCCCACTGCTTTGATTTTTCTCCTGAAATACAGTTAAGGAGGTTTCCTAATATGTGATTCACAACTTCGGTCTGCCCATCAGTCTGTGGGTGGTAAGCACTGCTGAATTGAAGTCGTGTATCAAATCGAGTCCACAAAGTTCGCCAAAAGTGGCTAATGAACTTCGTGTCACGATCAGAAGTAATGGTCTTGAGGACCCCGTGTAGCCGTACGACCTCCCTGAAAAATAGATTCGCCACGTGTGTTGCATCGAGGGTCTTCTTGCATGGGATAAAGTGCACCATCTTGGAGAAACGATCTACCACCACGGACACCGAATCCATGCCGCGTTATGTTCATGGGAGACCAAGCACGAAGTCCATTAATAAATCTTCCCAAGGACCATCAGGCACAGGTAACGGAGTGTAGAGGCCCGTATTTTGAGATTGCCCCTTAGAGGTCTAACAAACATGACAACGTTGTATGGCTTTTCCCATATCATGTACTAATTACGGCCACTAATACCGCTCTTCTACAAGAGCTCGCGTCTTGTCTCGCCCAAGGTGTCCACCGAGGCCACCTCCATGTAGCTCTTGAATAATCTGCTCCCTCAGAGAATTTTGGGGGATGCACAATCGATTCCCTTTGAAGAGAAAATTGTCCTATATATGAAGGTCACTGGGGTGACCTTCTTGGCACTTCACCCAAGAATCTTTGAAGTCCTCATCCTCGGCATACAACTCCTTGAGACAGTTGAAGCCGACCACCTTATTGCTCATCGTAACAAGTAGTGATGCACAACGGCTAAGTGCATCAACCACCTTGTTCTGCTGCCCTGACTAGTGCTTCAGAATGAACGTAAATTCCTGTAAAAACGCAACCCATCTAGCATGCACACGATTCACGTTACTTTGACTATTAATAAACTTTAATGCTTGATGGTCAGTGTAAAGAACAAACTCTCTTTAAATCAGATAATGCCGCCAATGTCGCAGTGCCTGAACAACTGCGTACAACTCAAGCTCATAAGTCGACCACTTCTTTCGGGCTTCGTGAGCTTCTCCTTTGTAGAAGGCTACCGGTGCGCTTCTTCTGTGATAATACTCTCCCAATTCCGACGTATGAAGCATCACACTCAACCTCAAATAATTTGTCGAAATTAGGAAGCACCAAGACCGGTGTTGTAGACAAACGATGCTTGATCTCATAAAAGCTCTTGTCAGCTTTATCGGTCTACTGGAATGGTCTTTTTTTTCACGCAATTTGTTATAGGGGCGATTATGGTGCTAAAATCTCGCACAAATCGACGATAGAAAGTCGTCAACCAGTGAAAACTCTTCACCTCATGAATGTTCGTCGGGATCGGTCATTCCCTAATAGCTCGCACCTTTTCATCATCCACACGAATGCCTATGGACGTTACAACAAACCCTAAAAACAACAGGCTGTCAGTTAAAAAACTACACTTTTTCAAGTTGAGGTACAACTTGTTAATTTGTAGGACAGCACACTTTGCACGAGATGTTTCTGTGCTCGCCTCATCGACTATATATCAATATGTCATCAAAATATACTACCACAAATCACGATGCGGTTTTAGCACTTGATTCATCAAACACATAAAAGTACTTGGTGCGTTTGATAGGCCGAAGGGCATGACCAACCACTCATACAACCTTTCCTTAGTCTTGAATGTCGTTTTCCACTCATCACTGAGGGATACGAAACGATGGTACCGCTCCTTAGATCTAGTTTAGAGAACACCTTGGCCCCTTCAGCATATCGAGCATGTCGTCAATCGTGGTATTAGGGAACCGATATTTGATGGTAATTTTGTTGATTGCCGGCTATCGACACACATGCACACCAGCTTCCATCTTTTTTTTGACGTTAATAATCTGAGTGAGACACATGGGCTCATGCTCTCTCTCAAGAGACCCTTACGGATCAATTCCTCCACTTGCCCCTGAAGTATCTCACACTCCTTCGGACTCATCCGATAATAAGGGCGGTTGGGCAGGCTAGCCCCAAGGACGAGGTCTATGTGATGTTGGAATTCCCTCATGGGGGACAATCCATCAGGTAAATCCTCAGGCCAGACTTTTTTGAATTCGTTTAGTAACAGTCTTAAACTTGGAGGAATGTTTGAGGGTTTCTCTTCCTTACCCTTCACCACTATGGCGTATACCTCACCGGTTTCTTTGGATTCCTCTATGAAATTTCGAATGGTCAAGAGGGAACTCCCCTCTACTTTAAAAGCTTCAGGGTGGTTCTCTAGTGCCATAGGGGCAAGGATTATTTTCCGACTATCCTTGACGAATACGTAGACATTGTCTCGTCACCGATGGGTCGCATCACGGTCTGACTGCAAGGGTTGACCGAGTAGCATGTGGCAAGCTTCCATGTCAACCACGTCACAAAGTATCTGATCCTTATAATTTTTACTAATTGAAAATGAGATAGTGCATTGTTCAATTACCTTGGTCTCATTCACATTTTTTATCCAGCCAATTGAGAACGGGGAGGGATGTTTCGTCATTGGTAGCAGCAACTTATCCACCATCACCCTTGAGACGATGTTCTCGTTACTACCACTGTCTATGATCACATCACAGACCTTTCCGTTGACAGTGCACCGAGTACAAATATATTGTGTCGCTATGGATGTAATTCCTTTCGTGGGGTATACAGTAATCGCCTCACAACTAGAAATTCGCCACGATCCTCGCCTGTCATTTCATCGCTACCTGCTATTTCTTCAGTGGCTTGCTCATGTTCATCATAGATATGACCTTCTTCTGCGGCCTCATCTTCAGTGCCCCCTTCGTTTATAGTCAAGTGTGCCGCGGGACGTTGAGAACAGGTGTTTGATAAGCGGCCTGGCTGGCCACAGCGGTAACATGTTCGACCTTGGCCGAGCATAAGGATTTGGAACCCTACTCGGGCCCGTTATTGTGGGCGCTGCACGTTGAGGTCTGGATGAGCCGCTCCCTGTATCACGGTTTACGGTTGTAGGAGGTTGAGGACGTTCTCCTACTGGATCTTTTCCTTGTGCTAACACTGGATCCTGCGTGGGACTCGTCATGGGGGGTCGAGTTGAAGGATAGGACGAGCAGGAACTCTTGCAAGTTGTGTTTCTGCCCTACGCCAATTGAAGTGGCACTTCATCCCGATCCGTGTGTACATCGAACTCGGTCTGAATTATCGGTATGACACTTTATAAATCGTGCCACTTTCTTTGACTCAGATTCTGACAAATCGTTTCGTGTAGCCAACCGCTAGAATTCTTCAGTGTAATCTGTAACGGTTCGATTTTCTTGTCGGCAATTTTGATATTGCCGGAATAGTATCTACTCATAATCACTGGGGAAAAATCATGATCGAAGAAGACGTCTCATCCGTGGCCATGATGAGATGGGTGCCTTGTTCTGGCGGGCTCATGAGAGTTGTAATTGTTCCCACCATGCAGAAACACCAGATTTTAATTTAAACGCTACCAATTTTACCCTTTTATGATCTAGCACGTCCATATAATCAAAATATCTCTCTACTTTGGCTAGCCAATCGAGGAAATCTTCTATATGTAATAAACTATTAAAACTAGGAAGTTCAGCCTTACCTCGATAGTCTCTTTTAGCACGATCTTGGTGATCACCTCCATGGATTAGTCATCTGGCAAAACCCTCATTAAGGTCCTCGTCGCTAGAACTTGAATCATCTGGCGTAGCCCTACGGTTTGCCACTGGTATTACTCTATGAAAATCGGGGTTGTGTCGTACAGTAACCACGGGTGGTGGAGCCACCCTGAGCGGTGGAACAGTCATAAGTGGTGGAGCACTGCCTAGGGCTCGGGGCGAAAGTAGTGCATCCGCAAGACGGTCGAGAGTTACCTGTAGCCCTTGTATGGTCAACTGACTCTCTCGGTGGAAAGCTCCCATTCTTTCCGAAAGATAACGAATCCCTAGATCATCGTCCACAAGATCTTGATTCATACCTTCATTGTTTGCCATCGGCCCGAGGGGAATCCTCGCTCTGATACCAATTGACGCAGGGATGAACGTGATGAGGATAAATACTCCGAATCCACGGAGCTTCTCTAGACTCCTCACAGAGACTTCTCGAATCCACGAGGAAAGAAAGCAGAAAATAGAAATAAATTCGAAACTGATTAATTGATGAATAAAAACGAGTTCACAACCCTTTAAATAGGGATACCAAGCAATAAGAAAGAAATCAGAATCAAACTACAACTAAAACTCCTAGAATTCGCGACTTACTATAAATAGTAAACTTACTATTTATAGATGGTCGTGATGTCTACTAGTGGGAAAGGTTTTCGGCCAAAAATAGTAAGTATCCTATTTTGCTTCACCAAACCGTTCTCCTAATTATTCTAAGCTCTTTTCATGTTGGACGCAACTCCTAAAGCCCGACGGATTAAGAGTTATAATCAAACTAAAACTTACTATTTATAGTAAAAAAGAAATTAAAACAGGGAAACGACCGTCGATCAATGGGTTTTTCACAATTCCGAGCATCGGAACCCTGCATAGCTGGATTAGTTGGCTAAAGTAGCTCGTTCTACCCCAAAATCATATATTTTACGTCAGCTAACTCATTCCGGATTGTGAGATACGCCCGATTTAAGGTCCGATGGTCTGGATCACTTCTGTCGCCGACCGGGCCTTTTCTGATCCATCTTGGCCATGAAACTGTCCGCGACCCACTCTACATCAGAAACTCAATGGAAATTTTCATATTCGAAGCTGGTTTAAAAGGGTTAGTTTAAATTTATCGACCCCACTTGATGTATATGATATATCTATTTTGTCCACTCATTTTACCACAACATTTTGAGGCATGAGCCAAAAAAAAAAAAAAGAAGAAGCAAATCCAACATTCAAGTGGCCCACACCAAAGTAATAGTGGCGTCAAGAAGTTTTTAATGGTCAGTATTTAATTTCCTTTTTCCTTTGGTATAGTCCACTTAAACCTTGTCATTTTTTAACTCATGCCCTAAATTCAATTGGCATAACGGAGAGACAGTGTGAATAATTCACATCTATCCCAATGGCCCGGCCAAAGAGTTTTGCTATGTATAGACAATACCACGCAGCACATTGAACGGTAGGGCTCACCCTAATGTATATATCTTATCCACACCGTCAAATCATTTTTCCATCTCATTTTAGGGGAGGAGCACAAAATTAAAGCATTTACAAACCTCAAGTGGAACATAATACAGGCAACAATGGGGATATTTATGTCCACTCGTGAAACCTTTCTAGGACCCATAGTGATGTTTACTTATTATCCAACCCATTTATAAGGTCAAATGGGCATCGGTGAAAGGGAGAGAAATATTAGCTTGATCCAAAAATTTCTCGTGGCCCCCAACAAATTTTCAACAATAGCCATTTAGTTTTATAAGGTTACATAAACAAAGATGAAGGGAAAATAAATAAATATTAGCTTGATCTAAAACTTTCCGTGACCCCGACAAATTTTCAACTGTAGGTATTTAATTTCTATTGTTTCCTGTGGTGTGGTCCACTTGAGCTTTTTATATACTTAAAATTTGGACTTCTGCACTAAAATGATCTGGAAAATGAATGGAAGGTATGGATAAGACACATACATCATGGTAGCCCCACAGTATTTACTCGGCACGCTAAGTAGGCAATCCGCATCCGTGACAATTAGCATGATGTGGCTTGTGCTCGTCAGTTCAGGCCCCATTACGACTTCTATAACGTGTGATATAACCAATTACCGGTAACGGAAAACCTACTCCCAACACACGTGCAACAGCTAGATGTGTGTGAGATCAGAGCTGGAACAAAGATTAGTCTCCCGTCATTAGGAGCCACGGCTACAAGAAGGTCCGGACTCCAAAGATGGTCACGTGTGTTTTTTTTTTTTTTTTTCCCTTATGTTACCGGCTTTTCTGCTTTGGCTGAATGTAAGCACACGTACCAACATGGCTAACATGTGTTGGATACAAGGTTTCCACCAGATGGGACCCCTGTCTGACCCAAGTGTATAAACTAAATGGACGGCTAGATATAGTTTTGATTGCAGCCCATTGAGGAATAAACATACTAAATTATGAGAAAATATTTAAAAAGTGTGTTGTTGATTTCTTAAATCAGTCAATAACAGGGTTTATCGATGTCATTGACAGACCACTCAATGCCATCGAACAAACAATGATGCCATTAACAAATGCTCAATCCCATTAGAAAAATCTAAAAAATCTATATTGATTGCCGAAATGTTTTAGTATTGCTACTCGATGTCATCGAAGTAAGTTTGATGCCATGACAGATCCTCGATGAGTTGTCAATGCCATCGAACATCCCATCGAAGATGTGTACAGAATTGCGTAAGTGTGCAATTCGTTTCCTATTCCGCTTGTGATAGTATATATATAAGGTGTAATTGGAATTAGGGTACGAGAGAGGTATATTATGGCTTTTTAAATCATTCATAAGGATTCACAAGCATAGTTAGGGCTTGTAGAAAGAGATTCGAGGCTTGTTTGAATTGGTAAGCTACTATTTCTTGTAATTTCTACTTTCATAGTGTATTACTCGTCGCTTTGTGCCGTGTTTTTTCCTTTAAGGGTTTTTTCACATAAAATTTGAATTGTTCTTATTTGGACTTGGTTGTGCGATTGTGTGTACTTTATTGATTCGTCTCTGAGTGTTTCCATGGTTTTCAACATTGTGCCCACCTGATGAATACCCTGATCTTACACGTGTGACATAAGGGCACTTTATCCTTGCATGTGGATTTTAGATTCCAGAACAATGGGCTTAAAGAAGCTCTCGCTCTCTCTTTTAGAGTGCAAGAGATTAACTGGTATGGAATTGCATTAGGTGAAATTAACACCATTGTTACACAACAATCATAAATCTAGAAGTACAAACATATTTTGTGTAAGACCCGTATCCTAGATCGTACTGTTCCGTATGCTTCTGTGGTCCTCCAGGTCAAATTTTGACGACTCGCGATCTATTATCGGCATTTGCACGTGATCTCGAGTAGTATCCCATATTCCAGAGTCGGCTCGACCCGATACTTATACCCTAGCGACCACGCCATCATCGCGGTTCTAACGCCGCGACTCGCACACCGATCCGATACCCATGTGTTGAGGGTCAAATATTATATATCAGACCCCAGTTATTGCCTAGATTTACGAACATTGTGTTGTTTAATGGTCCGATTTAATCGTGTTTATGCTGCAAGGTATATTTACAAGCTTGGATTGCAATAGGGTGCTAAAAGCATGGAATTAACACTCAGAATGCACCAAGGCAAGGAACGGACCCCAGGGGACCAAGATCGACAAATCTACACGCCAGAGACCCGAGGAAATCGAGAAACTGAAGCCTAAGTGGCCTGAAAACCGTCTAGAATGCAAGATCATAGGGTTCTCACCATCCGTTCAGCTCGACGAGGACCGTCTACACAAGAGGAGAAAATTTAGAGTTTGTTTTTCTTTTTCTTTTATTTTGTTTTGTTTAAAGGATCCAGCCCATTCATGTTGGGCTGAACCTCTTAGCTAGGGCTAAGAGGTGAAGCTTGTAGCGTAATGAGAGAATATATGCTTATGCCTTTTGTTTAGACTGAATGGATTTTGATTTAATTTTATTATAGGAATATTTTTAGTTCATAATGGTCTGTTGTGACTGAAATTACAATGGGTCTGCGATGGCTTTGAGTATTTCCGTTGCCTTTTTATGTTTATGACGTCAGGAAGCTCTGTTGTTTACCATCATCTCCTGGGCATGGTTGGATGTCGGTACCCTTCTTAACCTTCATATCATGTTGATTGGTTATTAATTAGTTTAATTCTGTTGTTTACTTTGTCTCTTGGGCATGGTTTGGTGATGGAATCCATTCTAATTCATATACCTTTCATATCTTGAAAACTATATCAAAGGAAGTTCAGTTTGATGGTTACACCCTTCAACTGGATGAAGATAGGATTCTAAGTCCAGTTGAATTCTTGAAATAGGCATAAGATCTCCCTGATCTCTACAAGTGGATCCTCTGAATCCCTAGTGTCCTTTCCTCTGAATTCTCTTAGTTTTAGATAATTATTTCATCATTTTTCCTCAAATTACACTCGATTTAGATTTCATCTTAGTCTAATTCTAGTTCTACTTAGTTTCAGATAACGTACAGGTTTCAGTCCCCGTGGATTCGACCTCGGTCTTATCGAGTTTATTACTACATCACAACCCTATACTTGGGGAGTGAACAAGTTTTTGGTGCCGTTGCTGAGGGGCTTTGTGCACGTATTACGAAATTAATTGGTTTTAGAATTAGATTAAGATTATGATTTTACTAACTTTAGGTTTAGGTTTTTCTGATTTATAGAAACTAACCTGTTTTCTTGTTTTGTAGGATTCTAACATAGAAACTTCTAATTGGGTGATATCTTTCTAATTTCTTTACTCTTTTTTTTTTTAATTTTTAGAATTAGGGTTTTATTTTTAGAAATCTTCTAATCTTAGACTTATTAGTTTTAGAAACTAACTTATTTTGTTTTCTTTTGCGGGATCTTAACATAGGAACTTCTCATTTGATACTTTTCTTCTAACTTCTCCCTCTTTTACTTTCCATACTGCTGTAGGATCCTTTCTTTTATTTTACTTAAGATTAGATTCAGAGTTAGGGTTTCACCATGTATATGAATGAGTAAGCACGACAGTATGTTGAGATAGCTTATGGAAAACAGCCTACGCCTCAAAATTTTTCTGAAAATTTCTTCGAGAATCAATCAGAATATAATGCTCCACCGATTAAGAAGTCTTTTAGTAATTATCTATGGGAGAATAATTATATTCCACAAGTTAAGAAAACAGTACGTGATTATTGGAATGATGACGCGTATCAACTCCCGACAAATGACCCATATGATTTTGATCAGTGGAAACAGAAATATGTCGAGGTTGAGTCAGTAAAACAACATGGTAAGAACCCTCGTGGATCAACCACTTTTAAATATTCACCAGAAATGATCCAAGAGGAGTCATATCAGGGAGTTACTGAGACTATATTCGGCATGAGGAAATTAGTAGAAGTACTTGAATCACGCCTTGATAGGCTAATGGAGACTAATTTATCCCAACCGCAACCTGATGATCCTGTTGATGATTCCTTTGGATTCCCTACCTCTAATGAAACAACGGAGGCTAGTTCATTTCAGCCACAACCCAATCCAGAAATAAAATGCAAAGAAAGTGATCCTCACTTGTTTTTGAAAAACTCTAGAATTTGGAATGAAGAGTTGAATTACGTTAACGAGCATGTGGTTCAATTTCCCGATGAGTTGATCTTGATGACTGTTCAAAAGAATGGGGAAGAGACATGGCTGTCTTTCAAATATAATGATGATGACACACTTCACTCACATGACACACTAGATTCCAATGATGAAGAAGCGATTAATTTATGTGAACCTCAACCCATTCTAGGTGTAGAATGTGAGGAATGTGATCCCATCCCAAGTGCACACTGCACGGAACTTGATGATGATGAGTATTGGGATTCAATCTCAAGTGTAGCCCCTGCCAATGATCAAGAGGTTCAGGAAGTTGTCAACCATAATGATCTACTCCACCTGTCTGACATGACTGATTTGAATGTGGAGAATGAACCAATTTCAACTGACCCTTCCAACCCTTGTGATGCATGTTTAGACCACTCCCTTGAATTGAATGATGATATGATGTGGGAGATGGACGAGCCACTTAATATGACTCCTGAAATTGAAACCACCCAGTTGAGGTCACCATCTGAACTGTCAAATTTTTACGATTCAACGCCTCGATTGAGTAGTTTCAATGAACAGAGTGACCACATCGATGCTTCCCCTATTGATTTTCAATCTGTCTGTGCAGGACAGAGCAAGAAAGCGTACCTCCATCCACTTTCAAGGATGATGGATTCCTTAGACAGATCATCACGAGCTCCAATGTGGAAAATAAGTCACGCTTAGCTGAACTTCCCAACTTTTTGGATGAATGCTTGGCACACTTTGCAAATTCAAACGATCTCATGTCAAAAGAAAAAGTGGATGCCTTACAAGACAACAACTCGGTAGTCATCACTGACCGAGAGAGCCCTCACTCTGAAGCCCCTCCTTCCCCAGACCCCTAAAGGAAGAGGAGATGAAAATTGAACCGAAGCCTGGAACTTCGGAATGCATTGAGACTACATTACTTCTCGAAAAATTTTCTCAATTTGATCTACTTGTAGTCTCTGATTCACCATGGGATACTAACTTCGAAACTTTTTCTGACACAGGTGAATCATATATACTTTGGATACCTCAGGCAAATCAACGAAAAATTTTTAATGAGGTACATAAGTTTCTCTGGAAAGTCAAGCTCCAGGGCAGCCAAGCCTATTGCAAAAAGGGCTTTTTGATGATCCTATTGAGAAACCTACTGAGAAATTTATCACGATATTGGCCGGAAGAGGAACTGTGTGGCATGACTGAGTAGTTTTTTTCCCTGTTTTCTTAGGACTAGGGTAGTTTTTTTTTTTAATGTTGTTTTAGGATAGATAGTAAACTTAACGCTCCTAGGAGGTAACCCAGCTTTTCATTCCATTTCATTTTCCTATTTAGTTAGTTCAATGTTTGTGGGTAACATTGCTGCAAACCCTCACGAGACTACAACTCATCCTCTAGGGGCAACCTAGGGGTTTAAAGGCTTGTTGCATACGCTAAATGAAATCGAGAGCACCTATGAAAGTGGTATAGGTAGGATTTTATTTTTTATTTTTATTTTGCTTTCTCTCTTGTGCTGATTCACTTTTACGTTATTATCCTTGGAAAGTCTTTCTCGATTCGTCATCCAGGTACTATCTTCCCATCACTTCTCATTTACTTTCGTTGTCCCATGTGCATAACATGCTCATACCTTTTACATTGAGGACAATGTAGATTTTAGGTTGAGGGTGGGAGATTAGGTTTCCTAATCAGTATTTTCTTGGTCTTGAGCAAAAATTGTGAAAATTTTTAATTTTTCTGGCATTCCTTGTGAATTCGAAGTAATTTTGACAGTCATATAAGGTACTTAGAATTTCAAGATAGGTGATGTTGGTAATCTATGACTCTTGGATTCAGTATCTGTTAAATTTCACAGTTAAGTTTGAATTGTTAATCCAGAATTAGAAGCTGTAAACATTGATTGAGTCATGATTTCACATGTCACATCTCGCTTTCACATTAAAGTTTCAGTTTGATATTGATGGGTTAACTTGGTAATCACTAAGTATGTAAGGAACCAGCCTGAAAAATGTGCTCGTCATGATCAATTGAAGAAAAAGAAAACACTCAGCTTTAAATTTTTTTTAAAAAAAAAAAGAAAAAAAGATACCTTCGGAAAGGATTGGGTGACTAATCTTCACCATAGGTTTGCTCCCTATAGGTGTAGGTTTAATTCCCCATAGATAATATGTGAAAAGGGTTGAGTGTACGGTCTTCACCATAGGTTTGCTCCCTATAGGTAAGGATTTGATTCCTCTCCCCCTTAATGGAAAAATCAAAAGCTAGAAGAATGAAAAGATGATCTGTGAGGAAAGTTTTGCTTTAAGTCTTGGTTATCATATTCTCTTGTTAGTTACTAATGATACCCTGAAATAGAGAAGTGAATTTTAATGATGGTAAGTCGGGTTTACACTATACACCCATGGAACTTAATGTTTAGAATTTTCTTTCTGATTGATGGATTAATATTTTGAACTTGATTATGAAGTTTACCGTACACTTGATTCCAGGAGACAATATTGCCCAACATTCACGAATCTTAGATATATAGTATCTTGATTATTTTCAAAAATCGCTCGAACTTTTAGAGATTGTCCTGTAGTTCTTAACTTATTTTTCGCATACTTTGCTCGGAACTAGCAAAATGTTGGTTGGGGGTTATGTTGAGGGTCAAATATTACATATCAGACCCCAGTTATTGCCTAGATTTACAAACATTGTGTTGTTTAACGGTCCGATTTAATCGTGTTTGTGCTGCAAGGTATATTTACAAGCTTGGATTGCAATGGGGTGCTAAAAGCATGGAATTAACACTCAGAATGCACCAAGGCAAGGAACGGACCCCAGGGGACCAAGATCGACAAATCTACACGCCAGAGACCCGAGAAAATTGAAAAACTGAAGCCCAAGTGGCCTGAAAACCGTCAAGAATGCAAGATCATAGGGTTCTCACCATCCGTTCGGCTCGACGAGGACCGTCTACACAAGAGGAGAAAATTTAGAGTTTATTTTTCTTTTTCTTTTATTTTGCTTTGTTTAAGGGATCCAGCCCATTCATATTGGGCTGAACCTCTTAGCTAGGGCTAAGAGGTGAAGCTTGTAGCGTAATGGGAGAATCTATGCTTGTGCCTTTTGTTTAGACTGAATGGATTTTGATTTAATTTTATTATAGGAATATTTTTAGTTCTTAATGGTCTATTGTGACTGAAATTACAATGGGTCTGTGATAGCTTTGAGTATTTCCATTGCCTTTTTATGTTTATGACGCCAGGAAGCCCTGTTGTTCACCATCGTCTCCTGAGCATGGTTGGATGTCAGTACCCTTCTTAACCTTCATATCATGTTGATTGGTTATTAATTAGTTTAATTCTGTTGTTTACTTTGTCTCTTGGGCATGGTTTGGTGATGGAATCCATTCTAATTCATATACCTTTCATCTCTTGAAAACTATATCAAAGGAAGTTCAGTTTGATGGTTACACCCTTCAACTGGATGAAGATAGGACTCTAAGTCCAGTTGAATTCTTGAAATAGGCATAAGATCTCCCTGATCTCTACAAGTGGATCATCTGAATCCCTAGTGTCCTTTCCTCTGAATTCTCTTAGTTTTAGATAATTATTTCATAATTATTCCTCAAATTACACTCGATTTAGATTTCATCTTAATCTAATTCTAGTTCTACTTAGGTTCAAATAACGTACAGGTTTCAGTCCCTGTCGATTCGACCTCGGTCTTACCAAGTTTATTACTACATCACAACCTTATACTTAGGGAGTGAACACTATGCTAAAAGATGTAGGCCCGAGTTCAGTTCGAGGAAAATGCCGCGCATTTGCAATTCTGAGAGAATCTCTACGACCTATCTCAATCAATCAAGTACACACCAGACCTATCTCAATCAATTAAGTACACACCAGACCTATCTCAATCAATCAATCAATCAAGTACACACCATACCACAAGTACAAGCAACTCATCCCATTTCCATTCCCAAAGTCAACTCTCTCTCTCTCTCCACCCATCCCTTCCTTACACCTATCATCCATCCCATCACTTCTCTCTCCCTCTCATTTCTCTTTTCACTCCCAAGCAACCCAAGCAAGCTCCAACGTATGGACTTCCCAAGCTCTTATGGAGAAGCTCTAGTGTGGCCCACTTCCTACCCTCTCATCCCCCACCTCAACCATCAAAACTTCATCATCTTCCATTAAGATTGAAGCCAAGGAGTTCGCCGTTCCATTAGACCAAAAAGGAGGCCAATAGGTGGGTGATCCACTGTTGATTTTCTATTAGAAGGCCCACTTGTGATGGAACCCATTTTTTATGTATGTATTGTAACCGTGGAGGGACCATAGTGGCGGGGTCCCTCCATCACCATCCGATCTCTCCCTTTTTTTCTTTCTCTCTCTCTTGTCCTTATTTGTATGGTAATGATGATGATGAGGTGTGTGGCTCACCATGATGTTTACATCCATACCATCTACCGGTGGACCCCATCCATGTGGGACACACCATGATGTTTATATGTCATCCCAACCGTCCATCTAGGATGTGGCCCACCCCACACGTGTGGGTGGGGCCCTCCTTGATGTATTTTAATCCACAGCCAGATCCATAGCTCTAGTGATTGACTGAGTGAAAGATACCTCGTTTTAACAGTGAGGTGTGAATGACGGTGGGGGTGGCTAATAGTGAGGTGTGAACGGACAGTGGGGTCCATGGGACCCACCTACGTCGTTCACCCATTTAGATGGGCCACACCGTGATGCGCAGGAGGCATCCACCGTCCTTGGACGGTGGGACCCACCCCACGTGTGGGGCTACCTTTGATATATGCATCCATCCAGGCCCTGGACGGCCTGGACGTTGTCAATATATTACATATAATATTAATATATTATATTATATTAATATATAATATGATATATTATATATTATAATGTAATATAATATTTTGTATTACATGTCGTGGTGGGCCCTACGTGGGACTCACCTCTGCCTCTTTAAGCAGCAAAAGCTGCATGTTATTATATAATATAATATTAATATATTATATTACAAATATATATATATGAGGATGGGCCCTACATGAGACCCACCTCTGCCTTTTTAAAAGCAACTGCATCTACAGCAGCTATGTAGCTGCTCTCTCTTAACGTCAGCAAGTTCTGCAGGTCCCACGTGATGTACGTGTACATCCAAGCTGTTCTGACGGTGGGACCCACTCTAGATGTATGTGTTTCATCCCTGTGGCGTGGGCCCCAATGATGTATGTGCTTTATCTACACCATCCACTGTTTGGACAGTGGGGCCCACCATGATGCAAGTGTTGTATCCAACCGTCCAACCATTTGAGATATCATTTTATGGCATGAGCAAAAGAATGGGTCAGATTTAAAGTTCAAGCGGACTCCACCATCGAAAATTAAATGGGGACAGTGACATCCACCGTTCAAACTTCTAAGGGCCACAGTGGTTTCCAATTAAGCTGATATTTGTTTCACTTCATTTATCTCTATGTTAACTTATAAATAAGTCGGATCTCAAAAATACATAAGGGTAGGCCCGATTTGATATAGATGAGGCCTATCGGTGTGGCCTATTTGATATACATGAAGCACATTAGTGCGGCCCACTCATTATATATGTGGCCCATGTGATGTGGCTCACTTGACATATTAGGCCCATGTGATGAGGCCTGACTTGATGCATGTTAGGCCCATGTGAGTGGCCCATTGCGGTGAATATTAGGCCCATGAGATGAGGCTCAACTTGATGTATGTTAGGCCCGTGTGGGCGACCCATCGCTATGTATATTAGACCAATGTGATGCGGCCCATTGTGACGTATTCGTGGCCTATGGGCAAGGCCCATTGTGATGTATTCGAGGCCCATGGTTGAGACCAAATGCGATGTATGTATGACCCGTTACTTTGTGTATAAATCCCTTGTATGGGCCACTCTTTGGGAGCAATGTTGGTTAAATGTCCACATTGATGGGCAATGATGGTTGAAAGTCCTATTGTGACCTTCCCTTAGACCCTTTGTGAGGCCGATCATCAAGGCCAATTCTGATCATCGAGGCCGATTCTGATTGTTGAGGCCGATTCCGATTGCCGATGCCGATTATCGAGATCAATTACTAAGGCTGATTGCCGAGGCCAATTGTCAAGGCCGATTATTGATACCGATTATGAGTATGTGATAATATTGCATCATGATACCTACACCTTGGAGCTCACCTTGTGTATATATTGGGCCCCATAAAGAAGTCTAGTTTATTGTGCGATAGAAACGGTAAGGAAGCCCACTTATTACACTTAGACTCAGATCTACCCTCGGTAGGGGATATTGCGACGCTCCATCACTGTGATCACATATAGGCAAACGCACATGGGCAGACACTGAGTGGGTGGGGCATGAGGACCTGAGCGAGCTACCGATGGTGGCGAGCCATCTCGTGATGGATGATCTCGTGTGCACACAATGAAGGCAGAGCTTTGTCTCACATCGAGAGCATCGTCCGATATTGTGGTGGCTATAAGTTAGATTCTTTCCTTAATTATCGTGGCACGTTTTAAATCAGTGAGCTTATCTTGATATTTGGGTTAGATCCGTCGTCCTTCTATGGACCCCCATCATTCGTATGCATGTCGTGATGGATGATTGATTAAAGCAGATGTCATTGGGCTGGGATGTTTATGAGACTCCTTGTAAGACGGAGTTATCTCCAAATGGTTGTGTGATACACCAGGTTTGATGTATGTCCTAGATGAGATTGATGGTATTTGTGGCTCTTCAAGATTTGCATATTGTATTGCATCCTCGAGATCTGATATCTGGTTAATTATGTTTTCGCATTACATATCCGATTTACATTACTTTCTCAGTATATGACATTAACTTACTACGTCTTTTCATCGCATATCCGGATGAAGTTAATGATATTTTTATGGACTTGCAGTATTTTCGCTTATTCTAATATTTGCATGCTTGGCACTTATCTTGCGCACACATTTTCACCACACCCTCTAAGCTTTCTATAAGCTTATGCATGATAGATGCGTACAGGTGGTGTTAGGTCGCAACAGCGTTGAGCTTGGAGCGTGCAACGGACTTTTGGAGCTTGGATTTTTAACAGATGTATTTTTCTTTCAGCACTGTATTCGACTGTTTATATTAGTGAATATGTGATGATGATGTTGCCTTTATGATTTGGGTAAACTTGTGGTTACGTTTATTAGGAGATAAATGTACGTTGGAAAATCCTCCCTATAAGATCCCAGGATCAGAATCTGGCGGATGTATGCTGGGAGCCGATAATGAGGTACTACGGAGGCTGTCAGCACCGGATTCAGCGATCGAGAATTTTATGAGCACGGTTTTCGAGTTTGGGGCATGACATTTTGACTTCCAAATCTGTAATACCCTCGAAATCAAGGGTGGTGCATACACTCGATTCTCGAGTTCCCGAGTGTCACTTATAACCAATTTTCATTAATGCATTTAATCAGGTTTAAATACTCAGCCTGGAATTTCCTGGAACATGAAGCACAACCACACAAGTCTACTGAAATGAAAGGAATCTATCATATATACAGGTCCAAAAATATAAATGGGTCGTACAAGGCGCTGCCCAACAAAGACAATAAAAGAATACTATGTCTAAAAAGAGTAAAGTTGAGCCCACTGCTCAGCAATCCCAATCCTGCCCATCAAGCCGATGGAGAGCCGTCTATCAACTGGAAATAGGATAGCTCGTCCTCCTCGTCCAGCTCATGCTGCCAGGCTCCTTATACTCCTCGTCACCTGCAACTACAGGAGAGTCTGGTTGGTGTTTTAAAACACCATCCCAAAGTGGGAGTGAGTGATCAACTCAGTAGGTGCTATTAGTCTCAAGTTATAACAGGCATCAATTATATTAAGAATTTAATGAAAATCAGTCAATCATAAACGCCTATCTAATCTTATTAATGCGCATGCATGATTGGTGATACGATGCATACCCTCACCACAACGCTCCCTCGAGTAACTCCATCTAACCATCGCATATGACTACACTCCCTCAGAGCGACCTCGATTGCCGAGTCACCACCCTAGCTAGTACGATGCAATGCGATGGTATTAACCGAGTTCTTAGTTAAGTCTGTTCATCCAGCAGGTTGGAGAATCTGATACACCTCACATATCAATGCCCTGAGCTGGTTGCGAGGCCAAGGTCCCCCAACGTGTGAGGAGGAGACTCCTCGGTCCTTGATCCCGTCGGGTTCCTCATCCCTGACTTCAAGCACATGAGGAGTGCTGAGAGAAAAGGATCGCTTGCCGTCACTACGGGGAGGCGCGATATCCCAGCGTAAGCCGACAGCTTGAACATAGTATCCTATTCCACCATGCCCAGCTCACGAGGCGGTGAACCAGTTTCAATTTAGTTGCCGATGGGCTACAGCAGTTTTAGGGTGTTCCAAATTTCATACATAGGTGAGCAAACAAGGTTAACAAACAAGGTTGGTCAGTAAGTAGGCAAGACCATGCGAGTTAGGCGAGCACGTAACGAGCGACATCGGACACAAAGGACCCATGTAGTCGAACTACTGCCACCCGTACACACCCGCCTAAACCCACGGGTCTAGCCCTAGCATAGTCCTACCGATGGGACTACTGTCTCTCCTCGTGTTCCTAACCAACCCAAGAGTGTGATGGTGATCTATAACATGCCAACTATCTAAGTTATTAACTAGCATATCAACATCATATTTTCATGTATCTCAATCATACGAATTAGATACTCCTAACAAGCAAGTTATCATTATCATGAAACAAAGTGTATGTGAGTTATGTGGGTTTGTGAGGAAGTTAAGCACTTCCTACATTTCATAGAACCGAAATACGCAAGAATCAATAAATCCTACATGCTATAAGGCAAAATCATATGAGAAAATCAAACAAGGCATGAGCATGTAATCATCCATACACAAAATCATGTGAGAGGCAAGAACAACATCATATGAGAAAATCAACAAGACATACAATTCTATACAATTCCAAACAAACCAACAATTCCTAGGTTTTCTCTGGATTCTCTAAATACATCATCCAAGCATATAAAATCATTAACCTCCAAATGAAATTGGTGCTAGGTCACCTAAATATAATAGTCTGCACCTATGGATTATTGGAGACTTGAAAAATGACCTAGGAATGAGGGCTTTGAGGTCGATTAGCCAGAATCCTTAAAGCAAGCACTTGCATGTTAGAAATCCATGCCAATCCCTTCTCAACACATGCATTTCAAGGAAAAGGGGATGAGAAATTTACCTAGCCGATCAACGGACGAATGAGCGGTCGTGGTGGTGGGTTTCTTCTTGGAGAAGAGGTATGGAGTTAAAAGGGTTGATTCCCTTGGGTTCCACCTCGATCTAAGGTCCACCTAGCTCTCCTTCACACTCTCTTTCTCTCTTAATCTCTTTGGTTGTTGGAGAATGATGGAAGTTATGAGGGAGAGATCTTGGTTGTTGGAGAATGGGGGAAGTTATAAGGGAGAGAGCTTGGTTGTTGGAGAATGGGCGAAGTTAAGAGGAAGAGCTTGATTGTTAGAGAATGGAGGAAGTTATGAGGGAGAGATCTTGGTTGTTGGAGAATGGTGGAAGCTATGAGGGAGAGAGCTAGGGTTTATTTCCTAGACTTGGGCCCTTTGGCCTTAAGTTTCCTTAAATGCCCACAATGGCCCTCTAGGACTCCGTATTGGCTTAAAGGCGGCCCTACCACCCCCTAGGCCACTAAATTTGGTGGGTAGGTGTCCCATGGCCTGATGAGAGGCCATGCAAAATTTGAGATCAAACGAATGAACGGACATGGGGTTTGATCATAGGGTTCCAAGCTTTAAATGGCCATGTGGGGTCCATTCCAGTGATTGGAGCGGTTTTGGTAGCCTCCTGACCATGAAACTCACAGGGTAGGTGCTCCATGGCTCGATGAAGGGACATGCAAAATTTGGAAATGATCAGATATGGAGTTTGGTCGTACGGGTCCGATTTGCTATCAACGGTCACTGTGCCACGATCGGATCCCAGAATTTGTGGACGGGCATAGGAAAATACATTAGACCTTCACAATGAATTTAGAAGAAATTCGATGGCTGAAATGCCTGAAATCTCTGTTTTATTTACAAGTGCCAGATTTCAATTCTGGCCCTGGGTGGGTTGCATTTTGCAAGTGCCGCTGGAACGGCGCGGATAACTAATTTCTGGGTGTCTACTGAGTCTGTGGTCCGCGATGGACCACAAGCCTAGTGAAATATATGATTCCCTAATTTTTTATAATTTTCTTACCTTCCCACGTCGCGGTATAGCCTGTACGGGCTATTGCTAAGTGTAAACAGTCATCTGGCTTGGCAGCCCGTAATAGGTCCTATCATGACCCGTCTGGTCTACTCAGTTGGGCTAATCCTATATTAATTTACTTACGGTACTTCACTACGAGCAGTTTAAAAGAATGGTCCTGCGGTAAATCCTACGTAAATGCCACAAGACACTGTGCTGGTTGGATGGAATGTTACAGAGGTTGATTTGGTCTATTAGTTAAGATCCGAGCCTTATCTGACTCGGCTTCGGTTAGATCTTTAATTTAGTTATGCTTGTCTTGATTAGTTAGCGATGAGTTAGTTAGATTTGAGTCCTATGCGAGTAAATCATGGGGCTACACCTGATGTTCAATTGATCGGGCAGATTCGTTGGCTCCTTCAGTTGATTGATCAAACTTATGCGGTTCTTTACTGGTTCCACCTGTGTATAAACTAACATTGAGTATTAATGGTCAATAAGTGATATTATAAGTTAATTACTTGGGAAAAAAATTTCAAGAATTTTTTTGAAAATCCAAAACAATGAAAATCCGGGATGTTACAATATACCCCCCTTAAAAATAATTTTATCCCCAAAATTGCCTAAGGATAATAAGTAAAGGTTTCATTATTTCATTTTCCTAGGTTTTGTTAATTTTAAGTTTAGATGCAGTGTAGGGTGTATACTATCTATACTAGTCTGGCTCCTTTTAGTCTACCCCCCTTAAAAATATTTTTTCCTTAATGGTTTACTACAATTTATTTATTTATCTATTTTTTAAAAAGATTTGGATCTATCATGACAATTTTCCTCTAAAGTAAAAATATTTGTTTTCAATGTTTGACCCACACGGAAAGACGGTTGTAGTAGGCTTGAACCTGATACGTCGATCATCTACCTGACCAGGGTAGAAGGCTCATTGTATTCCTTCTTCGTCCTAGTGGATCTTGGTCTTCTGCTCGGTCAAAGCAGTGAGTCCATTGGTAGTCGCCCAGGATTGAAAATTAGGTCAAGCCACGAATACTTTGCAGGTGTATACTTCCGTAATTCCATAGTCCGATTAATCTAATTGTTTAGGGAATGACCATCATTGGAAAGTTTAAATATCTTATATATATAAGATTGTCCTTTGGGTCTTGGTCCAAGAGAATTCTCATTTTAATTCTTGTCTAACTTAGTGATTTAAATCTCCCACGGTGCCTATGGTCAAATGATTATCCTAAAAAGGTTTCTAATAGTATAAAATTATATATATATATATATATATATCACCATTTCAATCTTATATCTAGTGGATTATGAGCAGATTGCACTTTGATTTCATAAAATTCCAAAGGGAAGGAAGAATTGAAAGTTCTAAGGTATTTCAGAAGTTTAAAGTACTAATAACGCTAAGAAGGATGCAGAAAAGGAAAGATGAAGAATGTCATCTTCTCAATATGGTACGGACCTTAAATCTATAACAGAATAGAAAAGCTTGAAATATTTTACCATAATCCGCCTTTAATACGAACTTTCGGAGCCTTAAACTATGAAACCCAATCCTACTCAAGGGTCCTAATTCGATTACATTGAAAACTACTTAAAATAGAAAAATATATAAAAATTAATCTAATCATTGGATGATTCCTAGTATTATTAGAAATAAACATTTTTATCTTTGTATGCGTTTTTTTATTATTTTTATTATTTTTTTAAGATAATAAGTTTGATATCAATAAAATTATTTCACCCTTTACTCTATTATTCTTGTGGATATACTCTTGTCCATTTCTTATGATTCGTGTATCGAGGTCTCATTGACTCGATAACCAAGTTGCACCAAATGTTTGTCATCATCATCACCATATCCATGTCCTAGTTATTTAATTGTCATTACTGATCCTCCTTGACGATTCAATTGTATTGAAATCCCTGTCCTCAATAAGTGAACAAGCCTTCATATCCTTTCTTATCACCACAATCCAGGTCTTTTTTTTTTGTTTCCTTAGAGCCTTCCTCCAAATCTCATATTCATCATTTTCCTCCTAAAATCTCATCATATAATACCACATCTTGCAGACAACATACACCAAGAGATCTCATCCCCAATTAGTGGTTAATTCATCTATAACAAGTACAAAAAGGTAAGGACTTAATGTTGAAACCTGACGAAAATCCACTATTGCTAGATACAGTCTCACAAAGCATGTTCTCACTCTTGTTATGGAACCCTTGTAGATTTCATAATGTGACTCATAGGTTGGACCCCCTGATTAATGATGTAACTTTGTCTATCTCTTTTGTTCCTGTAATTATAGGTACTGTGATGCTTCTCCACACATCTAGCATTTCTTGTTTGTATTTTATTGAAAGACTAGTTAACCAAACAATTTGATTTCACTCCTTCCACACTTCTATAGGTATATATTCTTATTCCCACAACTTGCAAGATACACGTGCTCCCAACCGCTAGTGTCTGAGGTCCCACCTATCGTAGTACTAAACTGTGGGTCGACTAGGAACCCCTCTGAGTAAACTCAATTTGGGGAGATTTCAGGTCAAGTCTCATAGGAACTTACGGCGCAGTATTGTATCTCAAAGAATATGTGAATTATCCAAGGAATTTACCCCTTATATTAATGTCGAAAAGTTTTTTTTTTTTTTTTAATGACTTAGCCTTGATGTACTTTATATTGAAAACCAGCATAATGACATTCTTGTACTTCATAAGTATGGATGACTGGTTACTCCTGTGCATTCCACATGTTATCTACAACTAATCAGCCAAATTTCATTAAAAAAATGACACATGCACACCAACATAAGATGATATGTGCATTATGACTATCCTTTACATTTTCTGTAATAGATTGGCACATACCTAGAGATATACATGGAACAGAAACAGAGGTTGCACTTCCATTTCAACGGAAAATCTAATGGAGAAGAAAAACTAAATTAATGAGGAATCTGAATAGGCTCTTGGGAGTTCGTTAGGGACGTAAGACTGTTAGAGTTGCAGAGGTAACTTGGTTTCCAGTTCTAGTTTAGAGCTTTTGAAGAGAGTATCAAATTGGTTTTGTGGATAAGTGCAGTGGACCAAATTTAGCTTTTGAGAGCAATTAGTTAAAATAATTTGTTTCCTACCTCAAAATTTTGCTATTCAAAATTGTCTCGATGCTAGATTTTTTTTTCTGCTAGAAATTTCATATCACTACTAGTCGATTTAATTTGTTTTACTGTAATCCTAGTGTGGGAAAATCAGAGGGCTTGGTGGATTCTTCTGTTACGTCAATAATTAGCGCCCCTTTTTTTTCCACTACACATTTGGTTTCTACTGCAGACCTGTTTAAAATCAATCCATTATAACATATTTTGCATTTGCAACAAAACTAATTAATAGATTCAGTTTATTATTTAGTTTCTGCTTTTAAAACTATTTCTAATACCCATAACCTGTCCTGGAACTTGTTTATCAGCTCCTATTTTAGCAGAGTTTTCACCAGTCAACCACCTGGCCAACAGTTAATTCTTAAGGCAGTTCAACAGGAAACTAAATCCAAACCTAAATCTGTCCACAGTCAACCATCTGTCTTCATGACTGATCTGTTTCCTAGCCACTTCTACACCCAACATTGGTACTAAAATCTAGCATTGAGTGTCCATGGCTACAAACTATCTTTAATTGTGGACAACACAATATTCAGATGAGGATGTGTATATGGAATCACAGTATATTTATTTTCATTTGGAGCAACATCACCTATTTGTGATGAAGCACATTAGATGAATGGATTGTGTGGCAGATAAAGACCATGGTAGGCCCCATATACAACTAATAGTGGATGTTCCTTCTCAACTATTCCATGGGATGGCCCATTTGAGTTTTGGATGATCATATTCTAGTTCAATGGTTGCCTTTGGAAGAAAGAAAAGAAGAAGAAAGGATTGCGGTAATGAGTTTTTTTTTTTTATGATGGGTTTAGAGAAGGTGGTTTGGAGATGAGGAAGAGGAGATGGGGAGTTTGTAGGAGGAGAAGATGGATTTTGAAGAGATGGGAGTTAGTTGGAGAGAGTAGTTTGGAGATGAGGAAGATAAGATGGGAAATGTGAAGGAGGAGAAGATGGATTTTTGAAGAAATGGGTTTGAGAGAATGAGGATTGGGAAGGATTAGAGTGAAGAAGAAGATGGTGGGCTTGGGGATTGGGTTTTGAGCTTGGGAGAGAGAGAGTTTTCTCTAGGGTTTAGAATGGATGGTAAAGGGTAATGGGGGTAATAGAGATAAGTTTTATGGACTCTAGATAGTCCTAAATAGCAAGGGAAATGGGCCCCACTTGTATGTACAATAAAAGGGAGGAGGAGACATATCTTATAATGTTTTTTTATACTTTTAGTAACTGAATTATTTTTAAAATTTTTATAATAATTTAACATCAAGTTTTAAATCATTCCAATAAATTTCATATCATTTGGAGTTATAGATAAATTATTAAAATTCTAGAAGCAATAATTGTCCGAAATTAATATTTTTTTAGATAGTTGGTAAAAAATATTAATTTTAACTATATTCTAATTTTTATTTTTATTTTTTATTATTTTTATATAAAACTAGAATCATCAAGATTTAATCTGGCTTTTGAATTACCTAAATCGGAATTGTAACAAAGGAGATATGATTTTTTCAAAGTTGGGGCAAAACCTGTCCAAATCCCTGCGGGGGCCACACCGGTCGGGCGGGGTCCTGCCAACCCTCTGGATGTCTGGGTGGGGGCCCCACCAGTTGGACGGGTCTCGCCGAGTCGCTAGAGCCCCGAGGTCGGGTGGTCATGGGTGGTCCCGACTGTTTTTCGGGCGGGTTCGCCTTGCGATAGGCATATCTCGCAAACTGAAATGAGTTATTCGACGTGCCATATATGAATTTAAGGTAAGAGAAGTCGATCTACTCAATGGGAATAGTTATTTCATGATATTCCTCTTAGTTAGTGGTTAAAAATTCATTTTATCTATATTTTCACTATTTTTGGTAAATTTTCATTTACCGTTAAGTCTTTATCCTAGAATGGGTCAGAACTAACAAATTTGACCCGGAACTAACAAATTTGACCTAGAACTAGCTCATTCGGACTTGAATGTTGCCTTCGACCATCAAATTTTTTGATTTTCACCTCGTTCCTAACAATGTATTGTGGAAGTTTAAGAATAGAGTGATGACAGGGGAATATCTTAAGAAGATATATTGGAAAAAGGAATTTTGATCTAGGCCTGCTTGGCTAGTGGCATTAAGCTGTACCAAATGGGGTTGCAATGCTAACCCCAACCTGAGATTTGGAATTGGCATGTCTAGAGTGAGTGTGGAATGGGATTTCCAAGTGTAATTTGGAAGGAAATCCCGCGATTTACCTTTGATTGCATGCATCCCAAACCTGGTATTGGAAGACATGGGATAAAGACAATCTAGGGACAATACCCTATGCATGTATTTATTGTCACTCTTACAATTCCATTCTCCTTAATCCCACCTAACGCGGTTGGCCAAATGGGCCCTTAGGGATTAGGTGGACTGGACTAGCTAAATTTCCTAGTTAGTCCAATCGAGTCTTGCCATCATATTCCCAAATTCCTTGTCCAGAAATTGGGCCGAGGCACATATGACCCTCGGATCCCCTTCTCTAACGTTACTATTCCCTCTCTCGCTACCCATTCCTATCTCCTTAGAAGTCCTACCCTCCGTCTACCATTATTGGTTCGGGGTCTAGGATGGTTCTTAGTGCTCTAAGTCTCTATTACGTTTTCTACTACGTATCCTCTCAAGTCAGCGGATGCATTAGTGAGTTCATGACCCATGGCCCAATGGATTCCAAACTATTACTTTGATACTAACTTGTAACGCCCTGGAAATCGGGGATCGTGCATACACTCAACTCTTGAGTTCCCGAGTGTCACTTATAACCGATTTTCATTAATGCGTTTAATCAGGTTTAAATGCGCAACCTGAAATTTTCTGGAACATGAAGCACAACCACACAAGTTTACTGAAATGAAAGGAATCTATCATATATATATATATGTCTAAAAATATAAATAGGTCGCACAAGGTGTTGCCCAATAAAGACAACAAAAGAATACTATGTCCAAAAAGAGTAAGGCTGAGCTCACTGCTCAGCAATCCCAATCCTACCCATCAAGCTGATGGAGAGCGGTCCATAAAGTGGAAATAGGATAGCTCGTCCTTCTCGTCTAAGCTCATACCGCCAGGCTCCTCATACTCCTCGTCACCTGCAACTATGGAAGAGTCTGGTTGGTGTTTTAAAACGCCGTCCCAGAGTGGGAGTAAGTGATCAACTCAGTGGGTGCTATTAGTTTCAAGTTATAATAGGAATCAATTATATAAAGAATTTAATGAAAATCAGTCAATCATAAATGTCTAACTAATCTTATTAATGCACATGCATGATAGGTGATATGATGCATACCCTCACCACAATGCTCCCTCGAGCGACTCCTTCTAACAATTACGTATGACCACACTCCCTCAGAGCGACCTCGACTGCCGAGTTGTCACCTTAGCTAGTGCGATGTAATGCGATGGTATTAGCCAAGTTCTTAGTTAAGTCCATTCATCCAGCAGGTTGGGGAATCTGATAACCTTACGTATCAATGCCCTGAGTTGGTTGCGAGGCCAAGGTCCCCCAACATGTGAGGCTGAGATCCCTTGGTCCTTAATCCTGTCGGGTTCCTTGTCCCCAACTTCAAGAACATGAGGAGTGTCGAGAGAAAGGGATCGCTTGCGGTCACAATGGAGAGGCGTAACACCCTAGCGTAGGCTGACAGCTGGGACACAGTGTCCCATTCTACCATGCCCGGCTTACGAGGCGGTGGACCAGTTTCAATTTAGTTATCGATGGGCTACAACAGTTGTATGGTGTTCCAGGTTCCATATATAGGTGAGCAAACAGGGTTAACAAACAAGGTTGATCAGTAAGTAGGTAAGACAGCGTGAGTTAGACGAGCACGTGATGAGCGACATCGAACACAAGGGACCCATGTAGTCGAACTACTGCCACCCGTACACACCCGCTCAAACCCACAGGTCTAGCCCTAATATAGTCCTACCGATGGGACTACCATCTCTCCTCGTGTTCCTAACCAACCTAAGAGTATGATGGTGATCCATAACATGCCAACTATCCAAGTTATCAACTAGCATATCAACATCATGTTTTCATGCATCTCAATCATATGAATCAGATACTCCTATCAAGCAAGCTATCATTATCATGAAACAAAGTGCATGTGAGTTATGTGGGTTTGTGAGGAAGTTAAGCACTTCCTACATTTCATAAAACTGAAATACACAAGAATCAATAAGTCCTACATGGTATAAGGCAACATCATATTGGAAAATCAAATAAGGTATGAGCATGTAATCATCTATACACAAAATCATGTGAGAGACAAGAACAACATCATATGAGAAAATCAACAAGACATACAATTCCATACAATTCCAAACAAACCAACAATTCCTAGGTTTTATCTAGATTCTCCAAATACATCATCCAAGCATACAAAATCATTAACCTCCAAATGAAATTGGTGCTAGGTCACCTAAAGATAATAGTCCGCACCTATGGATCGTTGGAGACTTGAAAAACGACCTAGGAATGAGGGCTTTAAGGTCGATCGGCCGGAATCCCTAAAGCAAGCACTTGCATGTTAGAAATACATGTCAATCCCTTCTCAACACATGAGTTTCAAGGAAAAGGGGATGAGGGATTTACCTAGACGATCAACGGACGAATGTGCGGTCGTGGTGGTGGGTTTCTTCTTAGAGAAGAGGTAGGGAGTTGAAAGGGTTGATTCCCTTGGGTTCCACCTTGATCTAAGGTCCACCTAGCTCTCCTTCACACTCTCTTTCTCTCTTTACTCTCCTTGGTTATTAAAAAATGGTGGAAGTTATGAGGGAGAGAGCTTGGTTGTTAGAGAATAGGGGAAGTTATGAGGGAGAGAGCTTAGTTGTTGGAGAATGGGGGAAGTTAGGAGGGAGAGAGCTTGGTTGTTGGAGAATAGAGGAAGCTATGAAGGAGAGAGCTTGGTTATTGGAGAATGGAGGAAGCTATGAGGGAGAGAGCTATGGTTTATTTTCTAGACTTGGGCCCTTTGGCCTTAAGTTTCCTCAAATGCCCACAATGGCCCTCTAGGACTCCGTATTGGCTTAGAGGCGGCCCTACCACCCCCTATGCCCCCAAATTTGGTGGATAGGTGTCCCATGGCCCGATGAGAGGCCATGCAAAATTCGAGATCAAACGAATGAACGGACATGGGGTTTGTCCAAGCTTTAAAATTGGAGCGGTTCCGGTGGCCCTTTGGCCATGAAACTCACAGGGTAGATGCTCCATGGCCCAATGAAGGGCCATGTAAAATTTGGGAACGATCGGATATGGGGTTTGGTCGTACGGGTCTGATTTGTGATCAACGGTCACTGTGCCATGATCGGATCCCAGAATTTGTGGACGGGCGTAGGAAAATACATTAGACTTTCACCGTAAATTTAGAAGAAATTCGACGACTGAAATGCCTGGAATCTCAGTTTCATTTACAAGTGCCAGATTTCAATTCTGGCCTTGGGAGGGTTGCATTTGGCAAGTGCCGCTGGAACGGCGTGGATAACTAATTTCTGGGTGTCCACTAAGTGTGTGGTCAGCGATGGAAGACAAGCCCGGTGAGATCTATGATTCCCTAATTTTTTATAATTTTCTGACCTTCCCGCTTCGCGGTATAGCCCATACGGGCTGTTGCTAAGCGTAAACGGTCATCTGGCTTGGCGGCCCTCACTAGGTCCTATCATGACTCGTCTAGTCTACTCAGTTGGGCTAATCCTAGATTAATTTACTTTTGGTACTTCACTACGAGTAGTTTAAACGAATGGTCCTGCGATAAATCCTACATGGACACCACAGGACACTGTGCTGGTTGGATGGAACGTTACAGGGGTTGATTTGGTCTATTAGTCAAGATCCAGGCCTTATCTGACTCGGCTTCGGTTAGATCTTTAATTTAGTTATGTTTGTCTTGATTAGTTAGCGACGGGTCAGTTAGATTTGGGTCCTATGTGAGTAAATCATGGGGCTACACCTGATGTTCAAGTGATCGGGCGAATTTGTTGGCTCCTTCAATTGATTAATCAGACTAGTGCAGTTCTTTATTAGTTTTACTCGTGTATAAACTAACATTGAGTATTAATGGTCAGTAAGTGATATTATAAGTTAATTACTTGGGAAAAAATTTTCAAGGATTTTTTTGGAAATCCAAAACAGTGAAAATTCAGGATGTTACAAAATCTCACAATTGAGGGTAATTTTTTTCTTTGGAAAAGTATTATATTAAGCGCCGTTTGGATACCACCAAATAATTTATTTTTTTTGTTAGTTTGTTAGTACACCCCACCATCAGTTCACACTTTGCTGTTAGCCACCCCCACTAAGGATCGATACTAAGACCTCAATATTGAAACGAGGTATCTTTCACTCAGTCTACCACTTGAGCTATGGATCAGGGTGTCAAATAAGTTACTTTTTAACTTATGTTAAGTAATTAAGTTATTTTTTTCACTTAAGTTAGTTTCGTAAGCATTATAGTAAAAGTAACTTATGTGTCAAAAGTTACTTATTTTAATAAGTAATTAATTTTAGCTTTTTAGTCTATGACTTTTCTACTTCTCTCTCACTGTCCATGTCAAAGGAGGCTCTTTTTCACGGTCCATATCAAAGGAAGCCCCATATGGTGGACTCTCCATACTGAAGGTGGGAGTCACATAGTGGACTATCCACATAAAATATGGGCCCCATATTAATGTGGGCTTACATATGGATTATCCACATCAAAGGTCAGCCCATAATGATAAAAAGCCACATCCAAAGTGGGCTGGCTTGATAGATGGCCAACTTCATAGGTGAGGCCTACGTGATAGACAATCCACATCAAAGGTGGGCTCCACATGATGAGCAATGGACATTGAAGCTAGGCCCTACAAGATGGATGGCCCATAGTGAAGTGGCCCCACATGATGGATGGTCCACATCAAAGGTTGGTGCTTAATGATGAATGACCCACATCCAAGGTAAGCCATGCATGATGGGCAACCCACATGGAAGGTGGGGCCCACATGATGGAAAGTCCACATCAAAAGTGGGCTCCACGTGATGGGTAATTAATAATGGTGGGCCGTACATGATAGATGATCCACATCAAGATAGGTCTCACATGATGGATGGTCCTCATCAATGTAGGCCTCACATGATGGATGATACACATCAATTCTCAGCCATAATGATGAGTGGTTCATATCCAAGACGGGCCCTACATGATAAACAATCAACACTAGAGGTGGTGCCCACATGATGGACGATCCACATCAAAGGTGGGCTCCACATGATGGGCGGTGGATATTGAAGGTGGGCCCCACATGATAGGACAGTAACATTGATGGTGGATCTCACTTGATGGATGACCAACATCAAAGGTGGGACCTGCATAATGAATGGTGCATATTAAAGGTCAGGCCATGATGATGAATGGCCCACATCCAAGGTGAGCCCCGTATGATGGACAATCCACATCAAAGGCGGGGCCCACACAATGAATGGTCTACATCAAAGGTCGATCCCACATGATAGATGGCAGATATGAGGGGGACCAAACAAACTTGAGGGATAATTACTTATGATGTTGAAAACTAAACATGCATTTCGGTTGAATAAGTAAAAATCAAGATAAGCTACTTATGACATAAGTGGCTTATCCAAAGAAACTTACGACCGAAATGCCCCTAAGTAAAACATGCATTTGGTTGGACCATGGAATTGTAATCAATAGATCAGATTTTACAAATGATGCCTATCACCCATATGTAATGCAACTCGATTATCATGTGTGAATGATGCAAAGTAGATATACATGCATAAATGCAGGTCTCATAGATGCAGTGGATTTTGAAATCAATTAGAAATTAGGTCGTATCTCCATATGATACTTGATGATATGCTATTAGAAAATATCTATTGAAAACAATAGATAATTTTTTCTAAAAATAGAAAATAAAATATTAATATTAATAAATAATAATAAAGAAAAGAAGAGACTTATTTGATGAACAAAGAGAGAAATCATTTTTGTTGTGAATGAAAATTAATATTTAAGTATGTCTATTTATATACCACAATTAGGTGCTTAAAGCACCGTTTCAAATGGGTTGGATTTGTTGGGTTTGAACCTAACTGGTGAGACCACTCGAACAAAGTCTTAGTCCACACATAGACTCAGACCTAGACCCGGACCCAACTTGACTTGGTGCAGCTCAGCACGCGCATGCACGCCCATGACTTGGCTCGGTCCGTACATGTGTGGTCAATGGAATAGGTTCGGGCTAATGTCATAGCTCCCTATTGGACCAAATTCACATGCCCCCTAAGAGTGGGCTCAAGCCCCATGCAAAAGTCTATTTCTTATACACTCGATTTTTCCTTTGGTTATTTCCGATGTGGGACAAGAGATACACAAAAAGACAAAATACTTTTTCAAAACAAAGAAATAATGGGAGAATTTTGAATTTTGAAATATATTTACTATTTTAAATTTCCTTTAAAATACAACAATCCTCCGCATGTTTCAAATTCAAAACACTTCGATATGAGATAGAATGGTTGTATAATAGCGTCGATGTTTATCGGACTTTAGTCGACATTTAGAGTAAACAAGACAAATTTACAGGAATCAGGTTAACCTGATTCTTGAAGCGTAAACAACTATACATGCTACTCACACAACTTTTTCACTATATCTGGTTTTGCGATTTCGTGTTTTTTAACCATGTACATTTACCTGAATTTTCATCAGGACTTTAGAGGAATGCCTACATATTCTCATAGGAAGTGGCCACACTTATATAAGTGAATTCCATCAAGTGTACACATCAACTAAATACGCTATCACATATGGTTATGGATTCATTGAGAGTTCAAAATTTCATCCTCCCTCATCTTGTTCCTTGCATTGCCTACACTATAAGAAGGGGCAAGTCCTTTATAGTGATTCCTAGTCTCCTAACGTCTTGTTGTTTACCTATTGAACATATTGCATGAGATCTTTACTTATATAGGTTGAGTTGTTAAGGTATTCAGAATATAGTGTTTACAGTTATTAACATCTTTAATTTATTTATTTTTTCGTTTGCTCGATTAACTATAAACGAATATGAAAGGATGTTTAAAAAAAAAAAAAAAAAAAAAAAAAAAAAAAAAAAAAAAAACCCTTTAACGTTTTCAACACAAAACTGATAGTCTATTTTCATCTTTTGAAATTATATCCAACAAATGGTTTGATTTTGGATAGTTCAGTCATAAGTAAAGATCCAACAAATGGTTTGATTGTGATGGTGGACATTATATCCAACAAATGGTTTGATTGTGATGGTGGACATTATTACGGTTTTAGATAGTAGAGTTTTGGTTGCAATATTGTTTTCAACCAATTCGAAAAATAGTCGAACACTGGTTATAGAAATAATTGAAAGAAGAAGAAAATATTTTCTATTTTTGAACCGATAATGAAAGAGATATCTACTATTTCTAACAATATATTTGGTTTCAAGATTATTGGAAAATATTTGCTGAAAACAATAATAAAGTTTGAAAAAATAGAAAATAAAATAATAATAATAAAAGAAAAGATTATTTATATGTGATTGAGTTAAGGCGTGACTGAGTCACTCGGCTTGAAACCAAATCTACCCTTCTTAGATCGTGTCCCGAATGTAATAAGAATCTTGAACAGTTAGCCTTCATGACATAATGACTATGACCCGGTACCAATGGTGCACTCGTTATACACGTACCCAAACCAACAAACAGAACATAAACTAAAGTGAGTTGACTCGACAGTGAATTCGGTTGCAAAACACTGAACTAGAGACTTATTTAGAGAACAAAGAGAGATATCATTTTTGTTGAGAATGAAAATTCAAATTTAAGTAGGTTTATTTATAGACCGTGATTAGGTGCTTAAAGCACTTTTTCAGATGGGTCAGATTTGTTGGGCACGTGCATGCACGCACGTGTTGTGACATAGATATAGACATAAACCCAGACTAGACCCAAATATGACTACATGCGACGTGAGCGCTCGCACATCCACGGCATGGCTTGTCACGCACTTGTGGTAAATGGCATAAGTTCAGGCCAATATTATAGCCCCCATTGAACCAAATTCACATGACGGGGCTCAAGTCCCATGCAAAAGTTCCTTCTTATATACTTGAGTTTTTGTTGTTCATTTTCGATGTGAGGCAAAAGATACACAAAAGACAATCTTTTTCAGGAAAAAGAAAAAAAAAGAATTTTAAATTTCGAAACACATTTTCTATTTTAAAATTCCTTTAAAATACAACATATGATGCTGGATTAATCCAGGCATTCTCATTGTTTTCGAACGGTGGGTGGCATATACATTCTGCTGAATGCAATTCTGTCCCATCAGTGCTTGTCATTTACTTGTGTTTATGATTCTCTCATAATATCCCTATTGGGGAACTATTTCCTGAAAAAGTTGATGGGGTTTTTTCCCTGTCTTCGACCGGTCCTGAGCCCCGCTCGACAGGTCGTGGGAGGCGCTCGACCAGTCGTAGGTTCGAGCCCTGGCACGATTCAAAGTCCAGCGAGTTCGTGCTGTTTTTTCTCGGAGGCTAAGATCAGTCCTGGAATTTTAGGACCAGTCGAAGGTGGGCTTCGACCAATCGTGGACAGGCTTCGACTAGTCGAAGGTTACGCAGTTTGTTCCGCGATTTTGTGCGAAACTGCGGATTTGTGTCCTTTCGTAACTGGGATGCGGAAAGGAGTTTTCCAAAACTATAAAAGGGGTTGCCTAGGGTTTTCTAGGTACAACAAGAGGGTTTTCTAAAGCTTTACAAGGGATTTGCTAAAGGGTTTATGGCTATCAAAAGGTGAGAGAGAGAGAGAGAGGAAGCTTATAGAAGGGAGGTTCTGCTCGTGGAGGTTATCTACTGTGCAATCTATATCTCGGCGCTTCTATGTTCTCGTAATCGGTTAGATCTCTCCGTTTTCTCTATTTCTCTTATTGTTTATCCACTCCTGCGTGAGTGAAGAAGTTTGTAACATTCTACTTCATAGTGGATTGTTGATCTGGATGACGTCCCATGGTTTTTACCTCTTTGAGGGTTTTCCACGTAAAAATCTCTTGTGTGGTGTGTGATTGATGCATTGATTGTTTTCATTGCTTTATTATCCATAATTCTGGTTTGTTCTGGAGGGCTAGATCCTAAGGTTTTATGCAAGGCCCCAACAAAGTAGTATCAGAGCTAAGTTCATTGAACGGGTAGGATCGTTTGGAATTATGGAAGGTGGCTCATCAAGGATGATCAACCTCAATGGTTTTAACTGGACCATATGGAAGGCAAGATGGAGGACTTGCTTTATTGCAAGGACTTATATTCTCTAATTTAGGCATATCAGCAAAATCCAAGGATATGACTGATGATGATTGGAAGAAGATGGACCGAAAGGCGGTGGGGTTTATTAGACAATGGTTGGATGATTCTATGTTCCACCATATGTCTACAGAAACCTCAGTCGCTAGCCTATGGCTGAAATTACAAGGGCTATATGAGAGGAAGACAGCCGGTAATAAGATTTTTCTGATAAGGTAACTTGTGAATCTCAAATTCAATGATGGTGGTTCTGTGGCCGAGCACATGAATGCGATTAGCAATATAGTGAACCAACTTACCTCTATGAAGATGGTCCTGGATGATGAATTGCAGGCTTTACTATTGCTTAGTTCATTGCCTGACAGTTGGGAGACATTGGTGGTGTCTCTAAGTAACACCGCGCCAGACGGAAAGATATCCATGGAACAGGTAACCAGTTGTCTCTTCAATGAGGAGACAAGGAGGAAGTCTCAGGGGTCTACTTAGCAAAAGGCCCTTGTGACACAAGAACAAGAAGGGCGGGAAGGCTCGAGATAAATCAAGAGGCAAGTCGAGTAACAGAAAAGATGTTGAATGCTGGAATTGTGGCAAGAAGGGCCACTACAAGCATGAATGTCATGGTAAGAAGAACGACAAGAAAGGAAAAGGGAAGGAAGATAAATCAGATTCCACTGCGGTTGCTTCAGATGGTGACATGGTAGTTATTCTTTTTGCAGATCATGATGTATGTCTCACGGCTACGAGTCAGGACACCGACTGGGTGATAGACTCGGGAGCTTCTTTTCATGCGACTACACGCAAGGACTCCTTCACAAGCTACAAATCAGGTGACTATGGGACTGTGAAGATAGAAAATTCTGGAGTATCAAAAATCATGGGAGTCGGTGATATTTGTGTGAAAATTGATGTGGAGTACACAATGGTTCTCAGGGATATGAGGCATATCTTAGAGCTTCGCCTCAACTTGATGTTGACGGGAAGGTTGGATGATGATGGCTATGAAAGCCGGTTTGCTAGTAGGCGATGGAAGCTCATCAAGGGTTCGTTGATCGTGGCCAGAGGGAAGAAGTGTTGCACCCTATACAAGGTAAGTGTCAGTATGTGCAAGGGTGGGTTCAACGCAGTGAAAGATTCAGCTATTGACATGTAGCACAGGCCACATGAGTGAAAAAGGGCTTCAGCTACTAGCGAGGAAGCAGCTCCTTCCAGACGTGACAAGTACACCTCTCAAAACCTGTCTTGATTGTTTATTAGGGAAACAACATAAAGTTTCATTTGTTAAAACTGCTTCTCATGTTAATAAAGTGCATGCATTAGATTTGGTTTTTTCTGATGTTTGTGGTCTTATGAGGACAAAAATCTTGGGTGGAGCATTGTATTTTGTTACTTTTATTGATGATGCATCTAAGAGGGTTTGGGTTTATGCTTTGAAATTCAAGGACGAGGTCTTTGGTGTGTTTAAATTGTTTCATGCTATGGTCGAGAGAGAGACAGGTAGATCATTGAAGTGCATTCGCACTGACAATGGTGGTGAATATATTGACGACTTTCACGAGTACTGCAAGTCCCTGGGTATACGGCATAAACAGACGGTTCTCAAGACCCCCCAGCATAATAGTGTAGCTGAGCGAATGAATCGCACCATTGTTGAGAGAATTAGATGCACGTTATCCCATGCGAAATTGCCCAAGACATTCTGGGGAGAAGCAATGCACACGGCGGTGTATTTGATAAACAGGTCTCCATCAACCCCATTGAATGGAGAAGTACCTGAGAAGGTGTGAACTGTACAGGATCCATCGTACAGTCATCTCAGGGTGTTTGGATGCAGGACATCCATTCATGTACCAAAAGACGAGAGGTCCAAGCTCGATATGAAGATCAGGCAGTGTGTGTTCTTGGGGTACGGTGATGAAAATTTTGGTTACAGGTTGTGGGATTCGACCGAGAGGAAGCTCGTCAGGAGCAGAGATGTGATTTTCTTTGAAGATCAGTGTATAGAAGACATTTTAAGCGAGAGAAGAACCAACCTAGTTCAGGTGAGCTAGAGGACATGGATCCGATTACTCCTCCCGTGGTGCCTGATGACGGGAGAGTACAGCAAGGTGCAGAGGATAAGAGAGTTCCTTCAGAAGATGGACCAGGGGAGAAGCCCCCACTTAATCCACCTGTTGAGCCATAGGTGAGGAGGTCATCTAGGGGACGTACGGTGTCAAGAGGTACTCACCGCATGAGTACATTATGCTAACCGATGGGGAGAGTCGAAGATTATTCGAGGCCCACCGATGAGCATAAGGGGGGAGTGGTTGAAAGCTATGCAAGAGGAGATGAAATCCTTGCATAAGAACCACACCTATAATATGGTGAAATTACCTAAGGGCAAGAAAGCTTTGAGCAACAAGTGGATGTTCAGAAAAAATGTTGAGTAGAAGAATTTACAGAAGAGGTTCAAGGCCAGACTTGTGGTGAAAGGTTTTGGTCAGAGGAAAGGCATAGACTTCGAAGAGATATTCTCACCAGTGGTGAAGATGACATCCATATGGGTGTTGCTTGGGTTGGTGGCTAGCATGGATCTGGAGATAGAGTAGTTAGATGTTAAAACTGTCTTTCTGTATGGTGATCTGGAAGAAGAGATCTACATGCACCAAACAGAGGGGTTCGAAGTCAAGGGCAATGAGCATATGGTGTGTAGGTTGAGGAAGAGCTTGTATGGGCTGAAACAAGCTCCATGACAATGGTAAAAGAAGTTCGACTCATTTATATTGAAACATGCGTATGACAGAACGGAGTCGGACCACTGTGTGTTCACGCGCAAGTTCTCAGATGGTGATTTCTTAGTTCTGCTCTTATACGTTGATGACATGCTCATCATGGGAAAAGACATCAAGAAGATCGACAATGGTGAAACAGGAGTTGGGCAAGTCTTTTGCGATGAAAGACTTGAGCCTCGGCTAGACAAATCCTAGGAATGAGATAACCCGTGTGAAGCAGGAAGCTCGGCTATCACAAAACAAGATATTGAGAAAGTCCTAGAGCGGCTCAATATGAATGCTGTGAAGCTTTGGTCAAGATACTCCACTAGATGGTCACTTTAGATTGAGCGACAGACAATGTCCCAAGATAAAAGCAAAGGTGGAAGAGATGCAGAAGATGCCCTAAGCGTCAGCAGTAGGAAGTTTGATATATGCTATGGTGTGTACACGCGCAGACATAACATATGCGGTTGGTGTTGTTAGCCGGTATCTTGCCAATCCTGGTAAAGAGCATTGGACAACGGTAAAGTGGATACTACGGTATCTAAGAGGCCCATCTAGGATGAGCCTATGCTATGGTGACGGTAAACCTGTGTTAGAGGGCTACACGGATGCAGATATGACAGGTGACATAGACTCCAGGAAGTTTACATCGGGGTTCATGTTCACGTTTGGAAGGGGAGCGATTTCTTGGCAAAGCAAGCTACAGAAGGCTGTAGCATTGTCGACGACAGAGGCCGAGTACATTGCAGTCACAGAGGCATGTAAAGAGATACTTTGGATGAAGAGGTTCCTACAGAAACTTAGCCTAAAGCAGGAGGAGCACGTGGTCTATTGCGATAATTAGAGTGCTATACACTTGAGCAAAAATTTAAGTCAGCATTCCAAGTTGAAGCACATAGAAATTCGGTATCACTGGATCAAGGATACTTTGAAACAAAAAGTGTTACAGCTTGAGAAGGTCCACATGGACGATAATGGGTCAAACATGATGACCAAGGCTTTGCTAAGTTTAAGGTTTGTAGAAACCTGGCTAGCTTGAAAAAGGTGGATCCCTCATGGGTCAAAAAGGAGGAGATTTGATGAGCTTTTTTCCCCATTTTCGACCGTTCCTGAGCCCCGCTCGACCGGTCATGGGAGGCGCTCGACCGATTGTATGTTCGAGCCCTGGCACGACTCAAAGTCCAGCGAGTTCGTGCTGTTTTTTCTCGGAAGCTAAGACCAGACCTGGAATTTCAGGACTAGTCGAAGGTGGGCTTCGACCGGTCATGGACAGGCTTCGACTAGTCGAAGGTTATGCAGTTTGTTCCGCGATTTTGAGCGAAACTGCGGATTTGTGTCCTTTCGTAACTGGGATGTGGAAAAGAGTTTCCCAAAACTATAAAAGGAGTTGCCTAGGATTTTCTAGGTACAATAAGAGGGTTTCTTAAAGCTTTATAAGGCATTTGCTAAAGGGTTTAGGGCCATCAAAAGGTGAGAGAAAGAGAGAGAGAGGAAGAGAGAGAGAAAGCTTATAGAAGGGAGGTTCTGCTCGTGGAGGTTATCTATTGTGTAATCTATATCTCAACGCTTCTATGTCCTCATAATCGGTTAGATCTCTCCGTTTTCTTTATTTCTCTTATTGTTTATCCACTCCTGTGTGAGTGAAGAAGGTTGTAACATTCTACTTCATAGTGGATTGTTGATCTGAACGAGGTCCTGTGGTTTTTACCTCTTTGAGAGTTTTCCACGTAAAAATCTATTGTGTGGTGTGTGATTGATGCACTGATTGTTTTCATTGTTTTATTATCCATAATTCTGGTTTGTTTTGGAGGGCTAGATCCTAAGGTTTTGTGCAAGGCCCCCAACTAAAGTATTAAATTTTGTTAGATTGATATATTATAATTTTAGAAATTTTGAAAAAAATATAAAATTTTTATTTTAATTTATTGAGGTTTTTGTATTTCTCTAGGCAAAGTTTACACGGAAAAGTTAGTGAAATTCATGAGAAGCATAAAAACCAACAAGAAAATATATGAATCAAACAAAAAAATTCATTGAGAAATATAGTACTCAACAAACAAAACGGGCAACAAAAAGTAGAAAAAGACAGGTATGCATGAAAAACACGCAATGCTTTTGGATAGACTCGGCGTGAATCATGCTCTTTTGCTTGCTTTGTTTTCTGGTAAGAGATCTGGGCCAATAATCAGGTGGGATATACCTTAGATGTGCTATGCCCCAAAAATCACACCGACCTGACTATCAATAGGACTTTCAGTGAAAGAAACTAGACGGTTAGAAACGAAGTTATTCATTTAAGGGGTTAAGAATATTGGTTTGAATTTTGGGATATGGCCCATCCAATGTATGGTTAAGCTGATGAACGGTTCAGATCCCATGTTTCTTTTGCCTTAAACCGTGGATGCATCAAGCGAATGAAAGTAAAGTGGGTCTAGCTTTCTAGAAGTTTTCGTAGAAAGTAGAGGTTTCGTGTCCCATACTCACCTCACCTCAGCTTTGCCGCTTTGGGAGCGGATTAGGTGCTGCCCTGGCCTTACCCAAGAGGCTACAGCCCTTACCGTGGGGCCCACTTTGATGCATTTCTTCTAAATCCACGCGGTCTATCTATGTTTCTATATCATTTTATGCCCGAACTCAAAAGTGAAGCAGATCCAAAACTCATTTGGACTATATCATAGGAAATAGTAGTGATTGATTATTAAAAACTTCTTGTGGACAACGAAAGTTTTGGATTAAGCTGATATTTGTTTTTTCCATTCATCCTGATCTTTGTGACCTTATCAGCAGGTTGGACTGCAAATAAACTTTACCGAAACATTATGAAAGGCCCTAGGAAGTTTTTAATAGTAGGATATTCAATCACCACTTTTTTTTTTTATAGTATGGCCCACTCGAGACTTGAATCTACTTCATTTTTTGGATTATATACCTTAAAACGATCTGATAGATAGCATGGATGCAGAATAAATACATCAAGGTGAGACCATGTAATGGCCGCACCGTGTCCACTCCCACAAACTTTACATGAATCAGGTAGACCAAGCACTTTTGTAGTTAGAGCTGTACCCGAACTGGGTTAGCTCGGTTAACTCACTACACTCGACTCAAGAAAGCTCAATTCAACTTAATTAGAAACTGAGTTCGACCCGAGCCAAGCTGATTTTTGGAGCTCAAAAAAATTTTGAGCTGAGTTTGAGCTTGTTCGAGCTCAAATCAACTCTGATTGAACCTCAACTCGAATCAAACTCTGATTGAATTGGTTCGGTGACTCAGTTATTTTGATATTGACGTTGCTCACAAGTGTTTGATAAAACAACCCAACGAAGTGGTATTTCGGATGCATACAATCTCTGCAGGACCGGCTAGTGGCGAGGAAAGTATGATATGAAACAAATCACTACAAAATAAAAAATAAAAAAATTACATGATAAAACTACCATAGTATTTTGATTTTGATGCGGTTGATTGAGTGTTTGATGAAATGCCAACAAACTATTGCCGCTATTTTGTGTACTATAAAAAATTGAAGTTGCATTCCATGTGTTTAAGAAAATGTCACGGAGGCTTGAACTTGCTAGGGTCGGGTTGCTTTCCAGGCTCGAAAATCGAATTGAGCCAAGTTCAGGCTGGGTCAACTACTGGCCGAGCTGAGTCAAGCTGTACCAAGCTTGACTTGGTTCAACTCGTATACAGCTCTATTTGTAGTGCACATGAACAACATATGAGGTGGGCAAGGGATCAAAACTCACCCAAACTCACCCATATTCATATTCAGGGTAGACACTGGCCCACCTGATGAGTAGATCGGAGTGGCTTTTGTGTCAGATAAGTATTATGGTGGACCCCACCACTTGCAATGATCAGTATCCTAAAAGCGTATTAAGAGCATTTTGGTAGGTGATGCATGCGCGGCTAGAAGACCTCTAGAAAGTAATGCTAAAGGTCATCAAAGTCAAGCCCTATGGCACTTCCAAATGGAAGCCGATTAGATGCGGCCCCGCCTCACCAAGTACATGTGGACCTGATTGTAGGGTCCACCTTGATGTATATTTTGTACATCCGGGCTGTCCATCCATCTTTCCGGCTTATCTTAAAGCACAGTCCCAAAAGATGAAGCATATCTAAATCTCAAGTAGACCACACCACAGGAAACAGTGGTGATTAAAAACTTCTTATGAGCCACAAGCTGATATTTGTTTCCCCCCATCTAAGTCTGTGTGACATTATCAACAGGTTGGATAGTGAATAAACATTACAGCGGGCATTATGGTGGAACCTTTTTTAATAGTGGGTGTTCAATCACCGAGATGTTCTTACGGTGTGATTCACCTGAGATTTGGATTTGTTTTATTTTTTGGATCATGCCCTAAAATGAGTTGGAAAAACAAAGTGGATATACAAAATATACATCAAGGTATGCCTCACGATTAGGGTCTCAAGTACTGAAAATTAAGATTATTTGATTATCTTACGATGAAATTTGTGGACAATTATTGGACGGTGAAGATTAAAAAGAAATACGATGATCATATTTCAATAAACAATGGTTGGCAAATCAGAGGTTGAAATTGTTCAATCAAACTTATATGATTTAGTTGTGTCCCAAACTCATTTCTCAACTACCAACTTTACATGTGCTGACCTGGCATGTTTATAGTACATCTGAACAGTGTATAAAAGGTGGGGAAGATGATCTGACTCAAAACTCAGCTGGGTACATTCATTTAGGTAGGCCACCCTTGTACTATAACAACGGACAGTTCAGGAAAAATTCGCCAACCATACATATTCAGTGCACACATTGGCCCAACAGATGAGTAGATCGGAATAACTTTTGTGTCGGATAAGTTTCATGGTGGAGCCCACCACATGAAATGATCAATGTCCTGCGAAGACGTAAAGAGCATTTTAATAGATGGCGCTTGTGTGGCTGTTGGACTTCTTGGAAGTAATGCAATAAGGTGCGGACTGGGTACAAGCCTCAGTGAGACCTAGCTAGAGAGGGACGATCCCATCAGGGGCTACCATGATGTATGTGTTTTATCCACGCTTTCCATATATACATTTTGATAGGTTATTTCATGAGCTCAAAAGTAAGGTAGATCTAAGGCTCCAGTACGTATGACTAGTGTTCAAATTATTATCTCTGATATTATCTTTATCTCCAGCTCAGCAATATATTGATAACACTGATAGTAATAATGCTTGTAGTATAAAAAATTTTAGGTATTAGCAATATATCACTAAGTATCGCCAATGTATCAATATCGTTAATATAATCGACAATAGTTTCAATTATGTAAATTCTAGGTGTCACTTGTATTGTTAATGCATCAATATAGCCAACGTATCGCCAATATTTTTGACAATGTAAATTCTAGGTAATGCTTGTATAATAACTATATCGACGATATTTTAATAATATCGCCAACGTATTGATATCATCAAAATTTTGTTTATTAGAAAATTTTTTATTTCAATTTTTTTCATGGGCACATGGTTATATGTAGTTTTCAATTTATTGTTGATAATATTGATAATCTCTTGATCTTATCGATATCGCAATATGCACGATATTGAGACCACAATATTTCTTTTCCTTTCCAATTGTTGTTGATTTCTTGGTGAAATATGATGTGTTGTTGATATTTTGCAATATTGATGGATATTTGGATAGAATGTTGGATGGTTAAATAGGCGGGATGGGATGGTTGGACCGATTTCTTATAACGACACGTGCTTTTAAGGCCCCATTAAATGGAAACTTGTTATGTATATATTCTTTTTGTAAATTTTTTTTATTTCTAGATATACAAATATGTACATTTTAACATCTCCTGAAGTTTCGCTAAAAATTCCACTATTTTTCTTATTTTCTCCGCATTTCCAGTTTTCAGTGATATTATTGGCGATATCGATATTGTTTCTATATCCCTGGCCAACGAAACTCATAGCGATATCGATACTTCGAACACCGAGCATGACACAGGAAGCCGTGGTGACAATGACATCCACCGTCGAAACCTTTCTAGGGCTCACAGTGATGTTTATTTGCCATCCAACCTATACATAAGGTCATGCGAACATGGATAAAAGGAAAACAGAAACATAAGCTTGATCCAAAACTTATGTGGTCCTCGAGACATTTTCAACGTTAGCGTTCAATTCTCACTACTTCTATAGTGTGGTACACATGAGCTTTAGATTTGCCTCCTTTTTTGGGCTCATACCTAAAATAATCTCCAAAAATAGATGGACGGTGTGGATAAAACATATACATCATGGTAAGCCCTACAAAGCCTCAAATACCAGCATTCATCTCAGATATCCAAGTTGAACTGTATACTCTGGTAGAGTGTGATTGATGATAGGCAAGCAGTCTGAAATTGCACATGTGGCACATTAGCAATTTAAATTAAATTATTTAATTTATTATCCTGATTTTAGCAAACAATGAATCAAAGATATATTGGAATTATTTCTTATTCTTTGATTTCTCTTGTTTTATTTAAAAAACATGAACTTTATATTCCGCTTGTGAACAAATGCATATTTTCAAATCTTGTAAAATTCTCTCTTATTTCTGATTTTTTGTTAGGCTTTTTTGTTTTTGTTTTTGTTTTTTTAATTATTATTATTATTATTATTATTTGCGTGTGTGTGATTTTATTTTACCTGCATTAATCATGTATGGGTGTTGTGGTTTCACATGTGAAGCTTAGTTAAATAAAATTACGCGATGTGCTCTTCTTTGTGATGTTGCTCTCTTTCGTGATGTTTCTGTATAGAAGGAGAGTATACGTAGAAAGTGACAATTTCATTTTTTAAAGGTATTTCTTAGTAATAAGTTCTTGTAAAGAGGAAGCGTAATAAGTCTTGTGATTTTCTTTATTTTATTTTAGTGAAAAAGAAAATTTTGCGTGTGGTAATGTGGTTGCGAAGCATATCAAGCAATATAAATCCGTGTCTCTCGTGTCTCTTATTTTATGTTTGGCCCATTAATTTTTTTTTTTATTTAGCTCTTTTATTTTATGATTTTATTTTGCTTACATTAATTGATCAGGTGCCGGGCTTTGAAATATTATTCAACCTATCTAATTCAAGTCAATGGTTTAATAAATGCCATCTGTTTGATTTCCATGTTCCATATAAATCCCTTGTAAATAAGTAATTATTATTTTTTCACCCAGTTTGAAATTGCATTAGTATTTTCACTTCAAAAGTCGGTCCAAAAGTGTCAGCTTAAATTTGTGGGCCCCACCGTAATGTATATGATATATCTGTACAGGGGAGGAGCCAAAAAATGAGGGATCCAATGCTTAAGTGGTCCACAGAAAAGGAAACAATATGGCCTTAATAAGTCCACTGAGCCTACGTTGATGTTTATTCGTAATCTAATTGATTCAGAAGGTCACGTTGCATCCCAAAATTCTGGTTGATCCAAAAGACAGGTGGGTCACACCATAGGGCACAGTGGGAATGGGGATTCCCACTATTAAAACCTTTCAGATTGTATGCGGGGTTCACAGTAACTTACATATGCAATCCCAGCCATTCATAACATGCACTGCACTGGATGAATGGGAGAAGCAAAAAATCAGGCCATTCCAAATAACAGGTGGTCCACACCACGTGTTTTCATGATTTTACACGGTGTGGCCCACTTGGGTTTTGAATCAGCCTGATTTTTTGTTCTACTCAAGAAAATGAGGGTTAAAATATGATGTACGGAGTGGATTTGGTCCTACCATATGATGGGTCCCAAACACGTAGTTATAGAATAAGCTTATTCTACGTCCCTTGTAGCGGCGGTGACCTTTAATCAGGGTCATTTCTGTAATTTCGTAAGCCAAAGGACGAGCGTCGGTGCTTAGGAATGACGAGTGGCAGTTTCGTTATTTTGGAAGGAAAAGGGGCATTTTCAGGTTTCCTCCGGAACAGAACGTAGGACGGATGGTACTGAAGGAATGGCGTGTGGGGCCCACGAGAACATGAGGTCTCCGTGAGCATGTCGGACAGCCGTATGGTCGTTCCGTATACGGTCTCTTACTATAAGTGAAAGGATCTTTAATGATAAAAAAAAAAAAAGGGAGGAAAGCATACATTTTCCGAATCGCTCTCTGGTACATCGCGATGAACCATTCTTTGTTCTTCACCACTGGCCACTTTACACGTGGCCATATTTCGGAAAATCTGGACCGTCTGTACGGATCCCCCTAGAGCAAGGCCACCAATGTGTAACGTGAAATGGATAATCCTAGCCTTTTGTACCACGATTTTGTATTTTCAGGGTCCATGGTGGTAGTAGATCCAGTCACCATTCAACGTTGGCCCATCAGAAGGGGAATGTTGGGCCCACCAGGTGCAAAGCCACAGGATGGAGGATCATAGCCTTCTGATCAACCTCGATTCCCCTCATTTGTATTTCCGATGTCCATTAAAAGGTCGCAACTCGGATGGATCGGACTGCCCATTTGCACGGTTTTGGTTAAGTGGGCTATTCTGAATGGGCCCACCATATGGGTGGTAAGCAATCACCAACCACGAGTACACCAACAACTATTAGCGGCAACGATGCTCGGTTCATCGCGATGAACCAGAGTCAACAGGGTATTATTTACATTTGACTCCTAGAGACTAAATCATGTAAATTCATATATCGTAGGAAGGATGATACGGTACTTTCGGTAGGACCGGAATACGGTAAAGCCATCTCCTGGTAGTACACTTGACCGGTTATGTGTCAATCAGGACCGTCCACCTACTGGGCTCCAACTATTGATGTGAAATGTTTACCAAAAAAGCATGGATTGGATCATCCTAGACATTCGGTCATTGACATTCAAAGCAACGGTGAGAAATAAAGCGATGGATAGGATTGTCTGTTACGTTTATCTGCTGAAACATGAGCCATCGAAAATGGGACCCACTAGATGGGGCAGTAACGGTTGGTACATGAGCTTCCCATGTGTGCTGTGGTGAGATTGGTCTACCAATATTCCGGTTATACCGGCTGTACCGGATCATGTTCCATGTGGTGGGCCGTTGATGATGATATGTTGAAGGTGGTTGGTTTCAGAAAAATACAGTTTGATGGGGAATATTTGTCATTTAGCCCAAGACCAGAACGTGGGTGATGTAGGGTCACATGCACGCACAATCGTTTGTGACTCGACCAGATCCTAACTCGGTCCGACTCGTCGGCAACTGGGGGCGTGGTTTGGGTGGATCCCAAACTGTGGGGCCCACTGTGATGTGTGTGCCTTACATCGACACAGTCCATCCACTTTTAAAGCTCATTTTAGGGTTTGATGCAAAAAATGAAGTAGATCTAAATCTTAGGTGGACCATACCACAGGAAACAGTCGTGATTGAATCCTCACCATTAAAAACTTTATGGAGGCGACGGGAATGCCTATTTTCCATCCAATCTGTTTATAAAGGTCGCGAAGATCTGGATGAAGATACCACACAAATATCATCTTGGTCCAAAACTGTTGTGGCCCAAGAGAAGCTTTTAATGGTTGATTACCACTGTTTCCTGTATTATGGTCCACCTGAGATTTAGATCTGCTTCATTTTTGGCATCATCACCTAAAATGAGTTTTCAAAACAGATGGACGGTGTGGATATAAGGAACCTACGTCGCGGTGGGCCCCACGGTCAGGGATATCCCACCCACATAGGTGGATCCCCGCGCCCGCAACTCGGAAGCGTTGATGCGGTGGGACCCACTGAGCTACGATCTGTTAGATGCTGAGGCCATCCGCGCATGGGAGGATTGAAGAGCAGGCTCTGAACACAGGGGGTGGTACGGAATAGACGTGCAACGCATTTGATTGCGGCCCTCCTTGAACTTGCCTCAAGCAGGAAAAATCGCTGGCCCACCCATCGTGCGTGCCACGTGTACACCAATTCCTGGACCGTCCAGTTTCCTGATTTATAGGCCAGGACATGTTTATGGTGGACCCTACTAGAGAATGGCACACGTGTCTCTATACTTCTTCAGCCGTCGTTTCTTCTTTCTTTTATTTTGTGGGTTGAGAGGCAGGACACTAATTTGGGGAGCCCTTGCAATAAAAGCTTGATTGGACCCAACCGTTAAGTGTGAGTAACATCTACACCGTCCATCATGTGAGCCGCCTTATGTTATGAATACAACGTAATAAAAAACTCGAGAATGGAGATGCCTACCACCAAAGCCTTTTCCAGGGCCCACCGTGATATTTATATGCCATCCGCACCGTTCATAATGTGAGTCCCAACAGAATATTGAATGCAAACAACTAAACATGATACTGATTCAAAACTTTAGTGGACCCCAAGAAGTTTAATTGGGGAGCAAATTAGGTGCGGCCCTACCTTGATGTATGTGTAGTATATCCACAGCATTCTTTCATTTTTCCATATCAGTTTAGGGCAATGAGAGAAAAAATGTAGCATATACAAATTTTAAGTGACCACATTATAGGAAACAGTGGTCCTTTAACTCCCACCATTAAAAACTTCTTATGGCCCACTGTAATGTTTATTTGTCATCTTGCCTTTTTGATAAGTTCACTAGGACATGGATGAAGGGAAAGACAAATAATAGCTTGATCCAAAACTTTTGTAGCCCACAGCAAGTTTTCAGTTACCATTGTTTCCTGCAATGTGCTCCACCTGAGATTTGGATCTACTTCAATTTTGATCTCATGCCATAAATAATCTGAAAAAAAAAAAAAAGAAAAAAAAAAGATGGGTGGCTAAGATATACTACAAATACATTAGGCTGGGCCACACCATGTTAGGTGAGGCCAGGGCCACTCCCACTTAATTGTTAGCTCACTTGAGTTTTAATTTGCCCATGCTTTGGATGTATATTGCCTCCACAATCCAATGAAAAAGCATCATGTGGTGTTATGCAGAGGTGGTCAAGTCCTGGTCCCAGCAAGGTCTCCTGTAGACCTGATGTATGTGTTCCATGAGCTTACAAAGTAAACTCTGTGGGGCCACTGTGTTGTATGCGTTATCCAAGCCATTATCCGTTTGCATGAGTCTAAAATTGAAGCATATCCAAAGCTGAAGTGGAGCACAAGAGGGTAAACCATGGGATAACAATGTCCGCCATTGAAACCTTTTGGGGGCCATAGTGATGTCTATTTGACATTATACCTGTTCAGAAGGTCACGTAGACATGGATGAAGGGAAAACACAAATTTCGACTGGATCCAAAACTTACATGGCCCCGCAAGGAGTTTTCAAGATGAATCAATGCCTACAGTTTCTGGATGTGCCTCAGTTCTAAGTTTGCAGTAGATCACCTCTTTATCCACTGTACGTTTGTCACGATATTTGGTGGAGCATCCTGAGTTTAGCTGGAGTATCCTTATCCATGCCAAGCTCAGTTGAATCTCTTTTCTATAATTGGCATGGGGATTCTGGTGGAGGTATTGGAAAAAGTAAGTGGAGGATTCTCCTTCTAGGAGTGCTTTGGGCCGTCTGGATTGGTAAAAACAACCGTTGTTTTCGGAACATTAGTCTGGAAGGCAGGTGTCTTTTCTAGAGTTCTTATGCTCTTTAGGGATTGGACCTCCTTAGGTGGCTTGTTTCTCTGCGCTTCTTTTGCCAGTCTTGGGATTGGTCTATTGTATATTATGGTCTCTTATTTGCCTTGTTTTGTTTTCCTTTTTGTGTTGTTATTTGTTGCTGTTTTCCTGGTTCTATTTGAATAAAATATCACCTTTCAAGAAAAGAAAAGAAAATTCAGGGCTACGCCCTAAAATGAGCTAATAAAGTAGTTGATCTGCATGGATAAGATACATACATCATGGTGGGTGAAGACATATAAATCACGGTGGGCGCCTCTCATAGTTTACTCCTTAGGTTATAATGTATGAGTTTCTGACTGCACAATCTGTCCAGGTTTTATTAATGCCATCCATCTAGTTTTTTAGATCATTTTAAAAATTGAGCTTAAAAAAGAGATGAATCCAAGGCACTAGTTAGGGGTGTACACGAACCGAGCTAGCTCGGTTAGCTCACTCGACTCGACTCGAAAAAGATCGATTTGACTCGGTTCGAAGCTGAGTTCAAGCTGAGTTGAGCTGATTTTTTGAACTCAAAAATGAGTTCGAGCTGGCCCTAACTCGACTCGACTCAGATCGAACCCAGCTCGAATCGAACTCGGATTAAACTAGTTTGGTGAATCGGTTACTTTGATATTGATGTTGATCACCAAGTGTTTGATGAAATGACTCAACGATGTGTGGTGGGTGGTAAGGAAGGTATGTATATAAAACAAATACCATTTTTTTCTTAATTTTTATATTGCTTAGAAGGTGTTTAATAAAATACCTGTAAAACCACTGCTATTGTTCTACATACAGTAAGATTTTGAAAGTGTAGTCCATATATTTGTGAAAATGCTGCATAGGCAAACTCGGCTCAAACTTGGCTCGAACTTAGCTGGCTTGAGTTGCTGATTGAACCGAGCCGAGCCGGCCAGTCAAGATCGAGGACCGAGCTGAGCCGAGTTCGAGTTGGGGTTAACTAGTGGCCGAGCCAAGTCGAGCTGAGGCCAACTCAACTCGGTTCGACTCGATGTACACCCCTAGCACTAGTAGACCGCAGAGAGGGATAAACCACCCTCCATTAAAAACTTCTTTGAAGTCATATCATATCTTCCCTTCAGCCATGTCTATGTGACCTTATTAATAAGTTAGATGACAAATATACATCATGATGGGCCTTAGGAAGGTTTCACTGGCATCATCATTATCACTTCCACTATTTGTGATGTGGTCCACTTGAGCCATCCACTACTTCTTGTGGTGTGGTCCACTTAAGCCTTGGATTTGCCTCCTTGAGCTCATACCTTAAAATGATATGGAAATTAAGATAGATAGTGTGGATAATACACATACATCACAGTCAGCCCCATGGAGCCCTTGCCATATGGGTTTTATCCACACCTTCCATCCATTTTGTCCTAACATTTTAGGCTACAAGCCCATAAAATAAGCAATTCAAGGCTCAAGTGGACCAGACCAATGGAAGCATTAGTGATAATGACACCCACCATTGAAACTTTCCTATGACCTACCATGATGGTTAATTTCCATCTGACCTATTTACAAGGTCATATCATATAAACTTGGATGAAGGGAAAACTTAAATATCAGTTATCCAAAACTTTCATGGGCCTCAAGCAATGGTAAGTGTTTAATCCCTACTGTGTGGCCTACTTGAGCCTTGGATTCATTCTTTGGCCTATATTTTAAAATGATATGGCAAAATGGATGGACAGTGTGTATAAAGCCCACACATTACGGTGGCCCCTAAGAGTGCCCATGTCGGATCCTAGCTATGGACAGGTGCAGTTGTACCTAATCAACAATGTGTTGTCTCACCCAAGAGAGTTCAACCCTTACTCTGGCCATCCATTTTTATAGAACATTTAGTGCATGAGCCCAAAAATGAAACGAATCCAAATCTTGAGTGGTCCATACCTAAGGAGACAGGTAATTGATCATTAAGAACTTCTAGGGACCACAGAAGTTGTGGATCAAGCTGATGTTCGTGTTTTTTTTTTAAAAATATCTAAATTTGCATGAACTTATCAATAGGTTAGATGGCGAATAAACAATATGGAAGTATTATGGTGGGCTTAGGAAGTTTTGATATGCAATGCCCCCTTCCAATGGTCTATGAATCTCCGACAACAAACTACAGCCTCGGTTCGTTATCTATGGATACGAGCTTCTTTATGGATATGAGTAGAGCTGTACACGAGTAGAGAAAACTTGGGTACTCGCTCGACTCGACTCACTTTTACTCGACTCGACTCGACTCGTCAGTTGTTTGAGCCAAGTATGAGTACAATTTTGGTACTCGTTATTATTTCGAATAGAGTACGAGTTGGGTAGTACTCGACTCGTATACTCGAATGGGTACTCGATTCGGTACTCGAGACTCGTACTCGACCAGGGACTGGGTAGCCCTAAAACTAAAATCGTTCCTCTCCCTATCACTTTCATCCTTTCGTCCGCCCACCTAAAACAAAACAAAAACCCTCCTCTCGGCCGACCAGCCGCCGTTCAAATCAAACCTCTCTCTCTCTCTCTCTCTCTCTCTCTCTCTCTCTCTCTCTCTCTCTCTCTCTCAATCTCGATCACTCTGTCCGACCCCGTGGCCCGTCCCTCTTCTTCCTCTCTCTCTCTCTCTATCTCTCTCTCTCTCCCTCGCCGTTCGTCCCTGTGGCCTGCCCGTGCCCCCTGTTCGGTCGTTCCGAGTCTTTCGACATTCTCCCTAAAAAATCCTCTCTCTCTCTCTCTTTAAAAAACCCTAACTCGCACGGCCACAGCGACCGTCCGGCGGTCCCTACCCTGCCCGATCGCCATTTCCCTTACCCAGCTACCCTTCTTCTTCCCTCTCTCTCTCTCAGGGCGCTCACATTGCCCTGTCCGGTGGCCACAACGATTGTCCGGCGGCCTGTCTACAGCTCATCACCGACTCACCGCTTCGCTCCCTGTCCGCGTCTCGTCATTGCCACCGCCTGCCCGTCCGGCCTCGTCACGCCTACGCTGGTGCCTCGTTCTCGTGCCAGTCCGGCAGCTGCGTCCCCGGCTCGCCCGCCTCGACGCCCCGTCATGTGTCGTCCCACCTCTGCCCGGTGCCCGTCCGTCCATTAAGTAAGAATTATTTTTTTAATTATTATTTTAATTCTATATAAAATAATTATTAGTTGATTTTTGTATTTTCATTTCATCCTACCTAGTGATAGACTGATAGAGTGATAGTAATGATTTGTTAATGGGTATGATATGAATGTAGCATACTTATGGGAGTTTAAATGTAATTACTTGTAACGCCCTGAAAATCGGGGGTCGAGTGTAACTCAACTCCCGAGTTCCAACGCATCACTTATGCAACATGTTTAATGATGTTTGAATGTTGTCTGTGTTAGAGCAGTAAACATGAATGAGATTATACCAAAACAAGAATTCATACTCCAGATCAATTGTATAAAAGCAAGCTAAGACCGAATCAGTATATATAAGTATGTAAAGAAACAAAATAAACGATTCATTCTCCGAGTATGAATCCATCGAGTCCATATACATTTGTTTATAATCAAAAAGTCAAAAATAACTAGGTACAATCCCCTGTGGAACCCATCGATCCTGGCAACCTAGTCGAAGCCGCCGAGAATCGCATATACGAGAACTCCTCCTGGTCCTCGTCATAATCAGCTCGCCTCCCGAGTAGTCGGATCGCCTAAACCCGAGACAGTCCGGTTGGTGTGCGCAACACCGTCCCGTAACGTGGGAGTGAGTAGCTAACTCGGTGGAACGATAATGCATAAGTTATCATGTTATCAATACGGTCAAGCAAGAATGATAAAGGTAAATCAAACACTCCTAGTTACTCGATTAATGCAAGTATGAATGCAGTATGATGGATGCCCTCGCCGACATACTCCCTCATGCGACACCATCTCACGTTCGCGGCATGCTTACATCCCACGGTGCTCCACATCTTCCAGGCACATGCGATGCATGATGAGTATGATTACCGAGTTTTTAATTAGTCCATTTCAAACAGCAGGATTGGGAAACTAAGGTACCTTCCTTGTATCATTTCCAAACATGATCCAATCTAGGGTCGTCGGCCTTAGTTAATATCGAGACGATGGTGTGTTTTCTAGGTCACCGCAGAGGCGCTGTGGCCATTACGCACAAAGGTTGCACCACTCCCCATCACCCCTTAAACGATTCATCACTATACGTAAACAGGCCTAGTTCATACTCTATATATCGCGGCGAACCCTAAGGCACACCGCAACTTGAGAATATGCTCGCGGTCACTACAAAGGGTGCTGTACAGTTACCACAAAGGTTGCACCACTCCCCCATCACCTTATCAATGTAGACCGACACGCGAATATAGTGTCCCATACCACCATAATCGGCTCACGAGTTAAGTTGCTCACCGGTCACTACGGGGAGGCACGTAGCCCCGGCCGTAGAGGCGGCTCGACCACGGTGTCCCATACCACCATGCCCGGCTCATGAGTCTTAGCGGATCGAGGTACCATGGTTAACGGGATTTTCTTGGTAAGTTTGGTACCCTAGGTTCAAACATTAGCGACCAAACATGGTGAACATACATAAGACACACAGTTGCTTGACGTGTTCGGTGGCTCGAGCGCACAACAAGTTGGGCGATATGAAGCGCAGAGCACCTCGTGTGGCCAACCACTATCGCCAACCAAAGTACGACACGGGTTCGCCAACACATCATGTGTGGCGGAACGAATCCCAACCACAACTTCAAGTCTGATACCGGATGCCTGGACTATGGACATAGTCCCAAGCTCAGTCAAGTCCTAACCATAGCATATGAAATACGGCATGATAACATGGTAATTCAAGAACACTAGCAATCATATTATAAAGCATATCATGAAGCATGTTAATAAACAAGTCACAAAGCATGTTCAAAAGCATGTTATAAAGCATTATGCAAATAGGGATACAAATACTTATATTTCATAGGTGAGTGGTTAGAGTGAACAACCACATGGAGAGTGTCAATGTGAATCTAAGGTAGCTGAGAATCCCATCTCAGCACCTACCTACGGTTCTAACACTTAAGCACTTACACTTACAAGTGATTTCACCAACACTTGGAATGCACTATTTCAACATACATGACGTATGCTAGAGGAATGTGCACTAGGGTTGTCCCTTTACCAAACTAGTATTTTATACATATACATCATATTCATACAGCAATTAAACCTGACAATCACATCAGCAAATTTTATATGTATAGGGTACTTCCTCGTATACCCAATTTCGACATACATAGTGTTTACAAGGGAACATAGATTGCGGCGATTCCTTTCGCCAAACTGGTATTTTAATCATGTATTGTATAATCATATATTAAATAAATATGTCAAACATTATTCCAAAAGAAATACGTATACGGTATTTCTAAAATACGCAATTTCAACATACGTCGCATTTACAAGTGAACATATATTTTGGTGGTTCCTTTCGCCAAACTAGTATTTTATTCATATATTATATAATCATACATTAAATAAACATGTCAAACATTTATCCAAAAAAAATACGTATACGGTATTTCTACGTATACCTAGAATATATGAAATTCCATATTTCACAACGTTAATCGAAACAGGAAACGGAAAGCACTTTGTACATGTGCAATTGCAAGCAGATCATGAATCTGCCATTATCTGACATTGAAAGCGTTGAAAACCATAACTTATACACTTAAAGTCCTCACCTTTGCCTTTTGAAATGCAACGAATCAGCAAGGGTAGCAAATCTTCCGTATACGGGAGTTTTCTAGCCTAAAGAGCGGAATCGGTTAGTTGTTACACAACCCACATCGATCCCACCTCAAATCAGACCTAGGGTTAGGGTTTCTTACCTTCAAATGGGACGGAAACCGCCAGGAAAACACCTGGAATGAAGCGGTGTAGGCCGTGTGTAACAGTCCAAAGCAGTAGGAGGAAGATCGGCAACAAACCCAAGCTCTTCTCTCTCTTTTCTCTCTCTCCTCTAGGGTTTTTCTCCAAATTTCGTATGGTTGTGAGAGGGGCTGTTCTAAGCCCCTTTATAGCCAAAAATATTTCGAAATTAGACTCGTGTTCAAGGAGGTACTGCTTATATAGGCATTTCGCCACTTTTCCAGCTCAAAAGGGAGGTTCTGGTGGCCCTCCTTGAACCAAACGTCAGACTTAAGCTCTCCATCTATGGATCTACGTGGGATTACGTTTTTGACTCGATCGGATACCCAGATCGCACGTGGCGGACCACTTTCAGTTCGACGGTCAGTGGGCCACGATCAGAAATTCTAAGTACATGTAAATGTTCCTGAAATTTTTCTTAATCCGAGGGTGTAATTTGGTCTGATTCTGACGGTCAGGTTGCTTAATACTGACGCGTCAACAAATGATGCCAGATCACTATTCCAGATATTTATTTTGGCATGGGAATAGTGTTTTTCACACTCCCTCGCTCCGAATCGAAACGAATGGCCGTGGAACATCGGATGGAGCTGATTTTTGAGATGATTGTTAAGCCCAGTGGGGCGGTCCTAGTTCCTTAGCTTCGTGTTAATCGGACTTCTGATGTGCGATCTAGACCTAATACGAAGTTTCGTTTCATTCCCGAGAGCAGCCGGGAAATGAGTTTGGTTCTAAACTTTAGGGTAACCTAGTGTCAATGATTCTACAAGTTTTGGGTCTTGCAGATTGTATTTAAAGCGATTCAAACGGATTTCGTAGCTAATCTGGTTTCGCACTTAGTTACTTTGTCTCATTTCTAAAGGATTTAGTCCTAAGTGAATTCTGGTCGAGGTGGTACTCAGGCCTTTGGAGTTTGTATATAGAGTGATCCAAGTTATACTACTTAGCTAGTTTAAGATAGTGTCTAGGGTGAAAGTTCTTAGAAAAATTTAAGATAGTATCTAGGGTGAAAGTTCTTAGAAAAATTTAAGATAGTGTCTAGGGTGAAAGTTCTTAGAAAAATTGGAAGATCAAGGTGATGAAGGGTGAGATTTGTGAAGGAAATGAGTTCAAAGGCGGCTTTAGACTTTGGGATTTAGTTCTGACAAGTTAATGAGGTATTAGGATCGACCCATTGCCTAAGGAAATCTAATCTCAGGTTGGCCAAAAATTCGGGGCGTTACATTACTAAATTAATATTAATAATTTTAATTAGTGGACATATGTAATGTAATGTTTGATATACTGATTGAAATTTCATATTTTGACTTGACCACAGCATAGGATCACAATTGAACTACTAATTTTTTTTTTAATCATTGATTTATAGCGCTAATTTACGGACTGCTCAAATCATTCCATTGATGTAATTTTAGTTATATAGTCGATAATGGATTAATACTTTAATAGTTTAGTGACAACTATATGTGTTACCCATTCTATTCTCTTTCTTTCAAAAATAAACAAAAAATAAAATTTATTGATAATCTCACTAAAATGAGAGGTCTCAAAATCAGTGTGAGAGAATATTTACAATTCCTTTAATTCTAATTGCATACCATCCATACTTCTAAATGACTTTTGGATTCTGAAAACCCTTCAATGCGTCGAGTCCTCCCAATCCATGCTTAATTAGATTCGGCATTTGGGTTGAGGAAGGCTTAGTGCACTCAAGTTATTATACTTAGCATTCATCTTTCAAATTGTACTTTTAATTCATTTATTGTTTGATTGTCATCTTTTATTATTATTTGTATTGTTCTAGTTGTAATATAGGATAATCAGTTGCCCATTTGAGTATTTCTATATTGCCAGACATAGATTCAGTGTGTTCTTGAATGCATAAAAATTGCTCAAATTGTCCATTTTTGGATAGTTCAGGGTTAGATAGATTGTAATGTCTTCATTTATTCCAATTTAAATGCATATGCTTGTTCTGGTTTCGTCTCTCCTTTTTCTCTCTGGATATATTTCATGTATTTATTTCCGTCGTCAAATGTCCACACTTAATTTGTGTTGATGATTGACATGGAAATCAAATACAAGATTAATATATTCTGGAGAGATAAGGGGAGATGCTGCCGGAATTTCGGCGTAGCATTTAAATTGAAAAATGAAGCATTACAATCTATCTAACTTTGAATGAGTGACTGATTTAGACAGTTAAGTAAATATGCCCATCTAGCGGTCTAGCCATCTAGGACCCTAGGTATAGCCGTATAACATATCGAGAACTTTATTTTATAGATGATTAGTCAAGACGAAAGCCCAAATACCCCTGGAATGGGTGCATCAGCCACATCTCCTCTAATAGTAGAGGGAGACACAGACATGTTAACCGCATGCAAAGGGAAGAAGAAGAGATCAGCAGTGTGGGATGATTTCGAAGATGTGACAGTTAACGGTGTACGGAAGATAAAGTGTAATCACTGCAAATGGTTATTCAGCAAGATTCTAGGAGGATCTATGACACATCTAATTAGACATTTTAAGACGTGTCCTAAGAAAGAAAAACTCCCTCCTCCCGGCCAACAGACGCTGTCATTTACGAAGTCAGAAGGGGACGACTCCCAAGGTGTAGTGTCCACTCATAAGTTTGACAAGGAGAAACTGAATGAGTGGTTTGCTAGATTAGTGATTTTGGAAGAAAAACTTTTCAGAATGATTGAAAGTAAAGGGTTTAGGCTTTCTGTCAATTTCTTAACCTTCGGGCTGAGAATGTCTTCCGCGTCACAGTGCAGAGAAAAAGCATGAAGATGTACACAAAGGAGAAGATGAAACTGAAAGAAGTTTTAGCTTTAGTGACCAGAATAGCTTTGACTTCTGATTTATGGACGACGTCCAATAAAAAAAAAGGATACATTTCATTAACCGCTCACTATGTCGATAAAGATTGAAAACTATGCAAGAGAATTTTAAACTTCAAACACCTTCCTACTCCACATACTGGTTTACTTATTTCAGATTGCATCTACAGTTGTCTAGAAGGCTAGGGCATTGAGAAGAAAATTTTAGCAATAACTTTAGACAATGCTTCAGTAAATGACAATGTCATTTCATGCTTACGTAACCAGTTCAGGGCTACGGGAAATTTATTTTTTGAAAGTGTGAAATATATAAGGGGGTCGCCATCAAGACTGAGTATATGAAATGACATCATCCAACGTTTGAATGTGCCATCTAAAAAAACGTTGAAGTTGCATGTCTGTACACGTTAGAACTCAACCTATGAAATGTTAGATGCGACAATGGAATTATAGCTTGCATTTCCTGAATACACAGCGCGTGATAGAACGTATTCTTGGTTGCCGAGCACAGATGATTGGGTCAAAGCACAACAAGTTCACACATTTCTCCAAGTTTTCTACGATTGCACGAAGATTTTTCTGGGAATCAGTATCCAACCGCAAATCTGTTTCATTTGTCTCTTTGGAAGATTAAGGATGCTCTGCAGAAAAATGCTAGTGCGGGTCCAGATTTCATACGCTAGATGACAGTTGGTATGAAGACGAAGTTCAATAAATACTGGGACGAATGTCATCTATTGATGTCCTTGGCAGTTGTTCTTGATCTCTGTTGTAATATGGGATTGGTTAGCTTTATTTTCATGAAGATTTATCCTACTGAAAAAGCGGCAGCAGAGACGTCTAAGGTTCGTCAAGCCCTTGAAGATCTATACAAATCGTATGTTAATACTTTACCTGCAGCAGGTGTTGAAGAAAATAGAGATGCGAATATTTCTGTACCTGGTAATCTGGATGTGCTAAATGAATACATATCATATTTGACACAAGCACGAATGAGAGTTGATACTAAGGAATCAGAGTTAGAAATGTACCTCAACGAGCTAATCGTAGTGCGAGCTGAATTTGATGTGTTGGAATGGTGGAAGATGAGGGTTAGTGAATCAAAATACCCTACATTATCTGTGATGGCACGGGACATATTATCAATACCAATTTTAACAGTGGCATCAGAATCCACATTCAACACATGGAGCAGGGTTGTGAGCAAGTATCGAAGCTCACTTTCGGCAAACACAGTTGAAGCGTTGATTTGTATACAAGATTAGTTGCGCCCGATATGGGGAGGAGATATGAATGATGATGATGAAGAAGAGGAGATTGAGATTCGTGACGAGTCTCTACCTACAGATCAGTAATTATTTTCGATTTTTTAATTTTTTTGGTTGAATGATGAATGATCTGTAATATTATTTCACTGCAACCGTAAACACAAAAGTGTTAGTCCTTTTGGAATGTGGTTTGCAAGACTTTTAATCTTTGATATTTATTTACATATGCCTATTCATTTGCTTTTATTTTTTACTTTTGATACATTTATATTGCTTTCTTTTGTTCCTATATCAAGTTCAATTTATTTATCAATATTCTGATTTTTTATTAAAAATTGAATGTAGATATGTTGTCATCGGAGCCATCGACAAACATTTGAGACTATGCTTCCCTAGTTGAATCACCACCAAGGTCTGGAAAAATAAAGATTAAGTGTAGTTGTGTAGCGCAAAGTTTGTAAACAAGACTAATCGCTTTCATTTACACTTGTCATGTCGAGGTGGTGATGCAAAACCATGCCCCAATGCCCCTAAGGATGTTCAAATTCCTTTTCAAGCTCTGTTAGATTCGAATAGAAAACCTTCCACTCCATCCAAACCTTCTGCTTCTGGATCTAGTACACGAATGACATCCACAGAAGATGCAGAGGAGGAAGCTAGATTAAAAGCTTTTGAGGAAGAACAATTCCAACTCACCTTAAAACACAATATGGAAGATGTTTCTAGACTTCAGCGATATTCGAGTCAAATACAACGCGATGTTGAAGCAGGGTCGAGTTACTCGAGTACGACAAACAAGAAGAAGAAAAAGAGTAACAAATTGAAATTCCTGACTCGTCTCGCTGAATTTTATGGGGCATTGGGTACTACATACAATTCTTCACATAAAGCAAGTTTGAAAAATCTAGTTCAAAGTGTAGAAGAGCATGAAGGAAAAATCTCTTCGCCTTCTGACTCAAAGGAAGTGAACCAATTTGTATATGAAAAAATAGATAGCAGTTCCGATGGATCAGATGACAATACAGGAAGACACTCCTCTTATATAGGTTATTAGTTATAAATTGTCATTTTGAAGTGAACAATGTAATGTAAATATGCTAATGTAATTATCAAAGTTTTTTACTTTTTTAATCATAAATTATGTGCATTTTATATATCTTATTGTTGCATTTTATATATTTTATTGTTTAGTTTAACTTCAAATTCCAATTGACTCGAACTCGCCTCGAAAACTCGCACTCTACTCGACTCGATTTCTGCTCGTATTCGAACTCGCCTCGAAAACTCGGACTCGACTCGACTTATTAACTACATGTACTCGACTTGTACTCAAGTGAGTAGAGTACGAGCAGGGAGTCCCTGCTCGTTAGCCGAGTAGAGCCGAGTACGAGCAGCACTCGGGCGTTAAGAGCCGAGTACAAGTATCGCCCTACTCGACTCGACTCGACTCGACTCGACTCGTGTATAGCTCTAAATATGAGCGTGAATGGCCCGTTTGGCATGGTGAAGCATTCAATCACTACTGTTTCCTATAGCGTGGTTCACACGAGATTTGAATCTATTGTGCTTTTAAACTCATACCATAAAATCATCTGGAAATACAGATAGATGACGTGGATTTATAATACATACATCAACATGGATCCACCTAATCCATGCACGTAATATAGGACAGGAGGCAATCTGTGGTGGGAGCGGATTAGTCGAGACCTCATGATGAGACCCACAGAACTTGCTGACGCCATTACACCAGCTATATAGTTGGTGTGTGGTACACCAGCCAATCCGCTTCCCAAAATTGATATAGAAAAACGGATGGACGGCCTGGATACAGAATACATTCATCAAGGTTGGCCCCACAGTAAGGGTCGAACGGTCTTAGGTGAGTCGGGGGTCTCACTAATCCACTCCCATCCATGCTAGGCATGAGATCCACCGTAAAAAAATAATAAAAATAAATAATTAATTAATTAAAAAAAATTCAGAATCTATTAATGATCTTGCACTTTTCACCGTGCACTGTGCCTAACATAACATGCGCCCTTGATGCCTTTTCACTGGTGCTGGACTGAATGTACTACGCACATCAGAGTATAGGGGTGTACACAAACCGGGCTAGCTAGGTTAGCTCGCTCGACCCGACCCGAAAAAGCCTGACTCGGCCTGACCCGAAACTGAGTTCGGGTCAGGACGGGCCAATTTTTTAGGCCCGAAAGTGAGTTCAGGCTGAGTTCGAATACCTCTCAGTTCGGCCCGACTCGGTCCGAAATCCGACTCCCCTCGGCCAGACCTGACTCGGCCCGGCCCGACCTGTGTATGACTGTATTTAATCTATATAAAATGTTTTATCTTATGCTTTGTCAAATGTATGTAAATGTATGTAAATGTCCTGACTAGTTAGATTTTTTGTGGAGTCTATAATTCAACTTTCTAAACCGTTGATCGAGGGCCTTGTAATGGGACGCGGATTACCCGTCAAAGCCCTTCCCATGAACTTGTTGTAAGGTTCGAAACTGGCTCGAACTCAAGTTCGAAACTGGCCCGAACTTGAAGGTTCGAAACTGGCCCGAACTCGAAGGTTCGAAACTGGCCTGAACTCGGCCCGAACTCACACCAGGCCCAGTTCGGGCTGGAGATGTTAGCCCGGTGACTAGGCCCGGTCGGGCTCGAGCCTTGTGTGGCTGTTGAACGGGCCTGGACGGGCTGAGGATAGTTTGGCTAGGCCCGACCCGTGTACACCCCTATCAGAGTGGGCTCATGGAGCTTTTACTTGCACGGGCTACCTGCAGCAGCTGTCACATGAAATTCGCGCCCGTTGGAATGCACAAGCACGAGAAAATCACGGAACCAACGTTGTAAAAGAGAAAGAAATCACGGCAGAGTCTATCTTGATTGAAGCTCATCACATGCTGAGATCATATGACACTTTGTAGTACTGGGCCCCACACCTTATAGATGTACATGTGACAACTATCCGATCATATGACACTTGTTACTCTACGGAGAAGCCTCGCGCGAGTACAGTTTTGAATCTTACTTATGCCCACACGTGCCATGAGTATGACGTGTCGAAGATCCGGGCCATTCATCAGCGGACCAATGACGAACCATGTATTCCCTGACAGTGAAAATCTGGCTGGTCCATCCATCAGGCTGCCGCATGCACAAAATATAGCCAACCGTCTGCAATCAATGTATAAGCGCGGCCTTTGGGTCAAGACAACAGCACTTTAGGACCACTTGATGAACGACCAGCTCCTCGCATACAACTGCCATGTTGGCACGCGTGGGGCTGCAAGTAGCATTCATTTATTTATTTGGGCTAGCATTTTTTATTACACCGTAAATCAGGTGGGCAGTTTTTTGACATTTCATACGCTGGCTGCGTATGATGACGCTTGATACACCGTCACTTTGAGATGGTACACGTGGCACATATGACTCAAATCAAATCGACTAAAGTGGGGGATAGACTGTCAGCAAGTAGCAGTCAAATTAAAAATAAGATTGGTTGAACAATCTTAACCTTTGATTGGTGGACACATTTTCGTTTAAATAATACCATTGGATATTTTCATTTTTAACCCTACGATGAATACCCTCCATTTTTATAGGCATATAATCTAATTGGCACTTGGTTGGTTTTCTGCTATGTGTAGTATGCACAGGCGTGTCAAAATCGATCAAAGAGCTCCATTCAAACCAATCAACTTCAACACTAATCATTAAAATATGCAAATATATCTAATACAAATCTATGTTATCATATTTCGAGAAGATGAGTCCCCGTGAAATCATTTGTAAAATTTTATAATAATCAACTAGGTTTTTTCTCTGAAAATGGATTGCTTTATATCTTTTACAAGAAGGTACTCTTAAAATATCAGTGCAATTAAATAAAAGTAAAAACTCACAATACGTCACCAAGATCAACTGTAAAAATGTGTATTTAAAAGAATTGATATTATTAGATAAATGACAAATCCACCGTATGAGCATAAATGTGGGTTACGACTAAAGATTATATTTAAGAATTACCACAATTATTAGGATAAGTTGAGATAAAATATAAATTAATAAATTGGATTGGCTTGGTTATTTTTGAGATTTTTAGCATCTTTGAGATATCTTGCTTTGTTGAATTTATTTGCTATTTATAAAGTTCTATTATAATTTATTCTTTCATATTCTTTTCACATTACGGCAATGTTTACAATAGTTAAAAAGCATTTCTCTAAATCTTTCTTTTTGTTACATTTTTTTGTATGATTGGTCATCTTCTGTCAATCAAGTTTTGCTTTTGTTGTTAATTATTCATCGGCCACACATCGGCCACATTACTTTTGTCAGTTATCTAATGACGTGTACTATTAATGCTTTTAGATGTTTTTTTTCTTTAATATAGTACTTGAACCATCGCCATGTAGTCTTACAGATCTTTTTATCTTTCTTAATATGTTTCCATCTGTCCGTTCTATTTTTGAACACCTCCTGATATGCTTGTTTCACTTTTAGATGCCTCTCGACTGCTCATTTCGCTCCAAAGCACCTCTCCACTACTCGATTTACTTTCGGACACCTCTCAGTCATGCCTCCTGGATGCCTCTCAACCATCTGTTTTATTTTTGAATACTTCTCAGCTACTTCATGTTTTATCATCCTGCCATTTGTGATTTCATAAAAAACACTCTGAATATCCTTGAATATATTTAACATGATATATCTTTACCTTACTATAACATACATCATTTTCAAGTAAGTTTATTAGGAATTGTTAAAAATAGGGTACAACACTAATAAACTTAATTAAATTGGTACCCATGATCTGGATGGGATGATTTGAAGCATGGACTCGGATTTTACAGTATCACTGCAAAAGCACTCTGGCCTTACCATGATGTATGTGTTTTATCCATTGTCCATTCATTTTTCCCTTTAATTTAGGGCATGGGCTAGAAATTGAAATGAAGTAGATCTAAATCTTAGGTGGACCACTCCACAGGAAAAAGTGGTGATTCAAAGCCTACCATTAAAAACTTTTTGGGGCCACAAAAGTTTTGGATCAAGCTTATATTAATGTTTTACCTTCATCCAGGTCCTTCGTGACTTAATCAATAGGTTTGATAGCAAATAATATTATGCTACGCCTAGGGAGTTTTAATGGTGGGCACCAAGGAAGCGGATTATATACTGAGTAAACTTTATGGGGCCCACCATGACTTATGTATTTTATCCACTCGGTTCATCATTTTGAACAGATAATTTCAGGGCTTGAGTCCAAAAAAGAAGCATATCCAAAGCTCAAGTAGACCACATTAGGGGAAAGAGTGTGCATTTAGCTTCTAGCGATGAAAAATTCATGGGAGCCACAGAAATTTAGGATCATCCTGATATTTGTGTTGTTTTTGTGTTTTCCCTCCGTCATGTATGTATGTGTGATCTTATAAACAGGTTGGATGACAAATAAATACCATGATTGTTGGCCCTAAGAAGGTTTCAACGGTGGAAATCATTATTCCCTTACCATGGCGTGGTCCACTTGATCGTTGGATATGCTCAACCCCTGAAATGAGCCAGAAAAACGAATAGACAGCGTGGATAAACCATATACATTCACGGTGCGCCAACATAGTTAATTTGCACTGTACGATAAAAGCCTGCTAAGTTAATACGCAATCCGATTTCTTCAATCACCACTGTTTCCAGTGGTGTGGTCCACCTAAGATTTGGATCTGTCTCATTTTTTGGCTCATGCCATAAAATAAGCTGGAAAATGGATGAACAAACATCAAGGTGAAGCTAGCCAAAAGAGCTTTTCCATTACCATTGGGACCCACACAAAACATGGGTCTTCCATCTTGGCAGTGATCAACGGTGAGAAACCGAGACATCGAGCAACGTTTTACATGATTTTAGGTAGAGAATGAAAATAGCAGACAAGGATAGGTAGTGGTATGCCATCCTTGTCAAGTGCATGTCATGAATGCCTGCATGGCCTCATGCACACCATAAACACTCGCATTGATTCCATGCACTTGCCTGGTGATTTCAGCACTCCTTAAAGCATGCATCCCAACCGACACCAGCTATGCCCATGTCTCATCTTTTCATGTGCTTGTCTCCATCCCACGGGTACATCACCCATGGATGACAACTGTTCATGTCCACATTTACCAAACGTGTCTCACCCACTTTAATAAATCACACGGATTTACTGATATAAAAAGAAAATAGTCCACGTGTAGTGTTCCAAAAACCATACCTGACCCCGACAGTCGGATCAGAACCAACCTTGCCCAGACGGTTGAAACAGGCCAGGTTAACCTAATCAAAAAGGGCATCAAACAACGTGGTGAGTCCCGTTTGGTAGTAGCAGAATTTTAGTCTTATATATCAACCTAAATCAGATCTGGATTGCTTTAGCTTGATGAAGTGATGTTGTGGTTAATTAATTATTTCTACTACGTGTGTCAAATACTATGAGAAGATCATATGGCACATATGACACGTGTGGGAGTTGAAAATCTTTTGGCATATGCAGAAATATCATACAATGGCATATGTAAGAGACACTTAAATGATACGTGGTAGTACACATGGCACATGAGTCATATGTGTGACTTATCATATGGGCAGATGCAAGACATGAAGCACACTTAAAGTTTTATAATGGTACATTTGCTTGGTATTTTGTAGTATATATATATATATATATTCTGATATGTATCATAATAAATTAATAAATTAGATAAGTAAGTTTTATTTATTTATTTATTTATTCATAAAAATAAATGATATGTAATACTGATGTAGAGCGGGTCACAGATAGTTTTATGACCAAGATGGATCAGAAAAGGCTTGGTCGACGACAGAAGTGATTCGAACCGTCAAAACTTAAAACGGACATATTTCACAAATCGAAATGAGCCATAGGAGGTACTATATATGATTTTGGGATAGGACGAGCTAGTTTAGCCACCCAACCCTGCTATGCCAGGTTGTCCACACAGAATTTGCGAAATACCATTAGATCAATGGTGGAATTCCTGTTTTAAATTCGTTTTTATGATTTATAGATTTATAGTAAGTTTTAGTTTGAGTATAACTCTTCATCCATTGGGTGTTAGGAGTTGCACCCAACATGAAAAGTGCTTAGAATATGTAGGAGAACAGTGTGGTGAATACAAATAGGACATTTACTATTTTGGCCGAAAACCATGCACATTAGTAGGAATCACGACGTAATGGCCTAGTATCCCTATTTAAAGGGGTATAAACTCGTTTATTCAAATATCAATCAAATTGCAAATTTTCTAGAATTTATTTATATTTTATTGTTTCTTTTATCGTAGATTCAAGAAATCTCTATAAGGAGTCCAAAGAAACTCCGTGGATTTGGAGTTATCTTAGAGGAAGACGGTGCTCAACCTCTACATGTCCTTCCTTGCGTCAGTTAACACCAATGAAAAGCGCCTCGTGCATATGTATAGGCGAGAGTCCCACAATAAAAAGGGCAAATATTCATTTCATGTAGATAGTTTTTACTTTCCCGCACGAGTCCAACAGCCTGTACATGCGCATGTAGTGCATTTTCACTGGTGTTCGTTGTTGCGCCCCTTAATCCTAGTTAATTAATCATGAATTGAACTTTTGTTGCCATTAAGCTAATAGCTATATATGATTTTTTTTTTCATGCATATATTATTATTATTATTATTATATACATTGTATTTCTTTATTTAAACTTTATACATGGAGTAAGACAATATACAATAAAAAGAAAAGAAAAACTCAAAGAATTCTTCATAATATATAAGAAAATACAGAGAATTTTGCAAATCCTCTCAAGTTATCACAAGTAAGCTCAATTGGACCAAATTACATTTTGAGAGTTGTCATTCTAAAACCATAGAATTGTAAAAGATAGGAGCTATCTTTTCATAGAACACATGGCGCATTGACCCGTCATTTGGTATGGCCCATTTAGCCTGATCGAAAACTTAAGTGGCCCACCCCACATGAACTTAGAGGTTTTACGAACATGAATTTTACATTTTTCCATTGGTGTGACCCATCAGCGAGTTTTTTAATTGGCTGGATGTTTTCTATGTATAGCTCAAATAATGGTTCTCACCAGATGGATTGTGTGGATTTACATATACAACATGGTGGGACCCATGGGCATTTTACCCTTTTACATAATACAGTTGACGCAGATCGATTTCAGTCTAGAAACATTTGGGTGCGGATTAGGTGAGGGAAGGGTGACATCCTAGTGGGTGCGGCCCTGACCATGGGGCTCACCTCGATATATGTGGTATATGTCCATATATTTTGCCATATCATTTTAGGTCATGATTAAAAAATAGGTATACCCAAATCTTAGGTGAACCACATGGTAGGAATTGAATTCCCACTATTAAAAACTCCTGCGGGGCCACAAAAGTTCTGGATCAAGTTGTTGTTTGTGTTTTCCTTTTATTAGGATTTGTATGACCTTAATTATCAACAGGTTGGATGATAGGTAAACATTAATTACAGTGAGCCCTTGGAATATTTTAATGGTGGGTGTTCAGTCACCACTGTTTTCATGTGGTGTAATCTACTAAAGATTTGGATATGCCAACCTTTTGGGACTGAGACCTAAAATGAATTGGGAAAATAGATACTCAACATGGATCTACAACACATGCATCAAGGTGAACCTTGGTTGGATCACCCCCCAAGTTGTTGTAATTGTGTTTTGTGCCATCTTTTTTATTTTCCCACAGGACGTCGTAGTGGATTTCACTACCTATGGGAACTCAAACCTTGATTGAAACTTATCGGAGCAGGTTGGCCATCTTGATATGGTAAACATTCAAATTACAGTTGAGCCCTGGTGTGTGGATATATTTTAATGGTGGAATACGGTGTTCAGTAAGAATCACCACTGTTTTCGTGTGGTGTAATCTACTAAAGATTTGGATATACGTTTTGTTTTGTTCCACTTCCCTCAATCAATTGGCCAGGATCATTCAATCAGAGTGATTTGGCGCTATATGCAATCCAATCAGAGTGATTTGTCTATCCAACGGTGATGATAGGTGTGCTCACCTAGGCTCCTGCATGCAGGTAATTTTTCACCAAGAAAAAAAAAAAAAAAGTGAGAACTCTTCTTACTCGATCATCTTCCATGAGATGGCCTTTGGGTCCAACAATCAGGCCTGAATCCAAATTCCAGACCTGAAATTAATTGACAACCAAGATTTACTTTTGATTTCTCCCTGGCCCCGGCCCGGCCATTGGCTGCCCTACCATAACCAATATAGGCTACTGGTGAATTACACTGGAGCTGGGCCTGGTCCTGGGCCTAATTAGGACAGCTGGGCCCCATATGAAAATGCTTTTATTTTTTAACTTCCAACTGGTTGCAGCTGATCAATCCTCATACAACCATCTGAAAGTAATGAAAATCATTGCATCATGGAATTTTTCATAACTAATCAGTATCCCCGCAACAGATGAACGGCTAATCGGACGTATCCTTGAAACCCAATCTGACAGATGGGCCCAGAGTCTAGGTCTGGGCCCACCCATGAAATATCGAATTGGGACAGCTGACCCAGCCCATTAACACCCATTAAGTGAGGATGCATGGTTTTAAGACTTGTAAGAGTCTGATACAACTCATCCATGGTCGACTCAGATTCTAGTGAGTCCCGACTCAACTCAGGGAACAACGAGTCGACCCGTGTCTCCAGATATCATATGGTTGCATGATCTAGTGATCCAAACCGTCAATCTGGTAGGCCTCGTCTTAAACAAAATCTAGCAAGTTTGTCCAGAAGAGTCTATTCATCCATCCCGATGGTACGTCTGATCATTGTGTATGGTCATCCTCTGATGTCCAACACACTTGTTAGGCTATAGGAACGGTTGTGATGGTCGCACACGTGTCCCACATTGCCACGTGTGTTGTAGATGACCTGGCACTGTTTGACCAGCGTGACTCTGTGAAACCCGGGGAAGGTGAGTTGAACTAGCATTTCCTATCATTATAGATTTGAGTGAAATAGGACTCTCCTTTTGTCTCATGCGATGGTGCTTGAAAAGGGCTTTTGGAGCATTGGCTTTGGAAGCATGCACGCCTGCAAGTGGGATATGTTAGACTTTGTGAGTACGTGGTTATACCGAGTTCACATGTTCGGGACATAATCATTTCATGACAATGAATGCACACATCCATTCAAATTGGCCATCATAATCATCATAATGAGATGTAATCACCATTTGTTAATCTAGGTCCACTTCTCACATGGTGTAGACCCGCTGATAATATGATGTGGAGCGGGTCGTGGATAGTTTCATGGCCAAGATGGATCAAGGCCTGGTCGACGACAAAAGTAATCTGGACTGTCAAACCTTAAATCGGGGGTATCTTACCATCCGAAATGAGTTATTAGATGTAAAATATATAATTTTGGGGTAGAACGAACTACTTTAGCCACCTGACCTGCTATGCCGAGTTGCACAAGCCGGATTTGCGAAATACCACCAAATCAATGGTTGTTTCCCTATTGTAATTATGTTTTTTTAATAAATAAATAAATAAATGGTAAGTTTTAGTTTGATTATAACTCTTCATCCGTTGGATTTTAGGAGTTGCACCCAATGCAAGAAGTGCTTATAATAATTAAGAGAACTGCTTGGTGAAGCCAAATAGGACACTTACTATCTTTAGCCAAAAACCTTGCGCATTAGTAGACATCACGACTGTCTATAAATAATAAGTTTACCATTTATAGTAAGTTGCGAATTCGATGAGTTCTAGTTGTAGTTTGATTCTGATTTCACTCTCATTGCTTGGTATCCCTATTTAAATTTAAAGGGTTGCGAACTCGTTTAATTCATTTATCAATCAATTTACGAATTTATTTTTACTCTCTCTCTCTCTCTCTCTCTCTCTCTCTCTCTCTCTCTCTCTCTCTCTCTCTCTCTCTCTCTCTCTCTCCTCGTGGATTCAGAAATCTATGTGAGGAGTCTATAGAAGTTCCGTGGATTCGGGGTAGTTATCCTTAAGGAAGACGGTGATCGACCTCATCATGTTCATCCCTGCGTCATAATAATACACAATACAAATGATGTACATTGAGATACTTCTACATACAAAATGTATATTTGCGAGATGACCAACATAAGATCTCACATTGATCAGCATGATCAACTCTGTATCCAATCAGATCATGTAAGGCTATACTTGATTGAATGAATCCCATATAGTGATTACGAGTAACCGCTTGATCATTTATGATATGTGAATTGACCCACATGTGTTGCAAAAGTAATTACCTACTAACAACTAATCTATTTTAGTTTAATTGCATGTTTTGTGAGTATTGTATTCTCATAGGCGACTCTTGTGTCTTTATTATTCCATACTATGTGGTAATGTTGTAATGAGATGATGTTAATTTAGTGTACAATCCATTTGTCTGAGGTAGAAGCACACTAAGAAAGTGAACAAATCAATATTAGGCTATATATGGAAATAGATAAAGGAAGATGAAGATGATCGCACGATTGTGATAATTCACACGGCTTATCTAAGTTGCTAAATCGAATTGATAGCTATATTTTTATGATTGTTTTTGAAAAAATATATATATATTTTTTGTATTTTATTAATTTTTAACTAGCTTTAATCGATTAAGTCTATAAAGATATAATCTGTTCTATATTAAAAGTAGTTACTTATGCATTATTATGGGAGCATTGCACACAATTTGTGCATGTGCACATATGGAATCAAACAAGCTTGATTGAGTGGGATGAAATCAACTATTTTCGAGAATGAATCATTTCTAATCCACATATGGATATAGTTAATGCCACCTCTTATGGAAGACTACATAGGCTTGACATTGGATGTACTTGATTGAAAGATGTAAATTATTATTTTTTATCAAGATGGAGTATGGTAATTTGGTGCACCTCATTACTACAATAACCTAAGCAAAGCCTATAAATAGGGGTGTCCATGGGCCAGCACAAACAGAAATTTGAATAGGCCCAACCCGAAACAGTTCAAAATCCGGGCCAAGACCAATCCCAACCCTGATCCGTTTACAGCCCTACCTATAATTAATATAAATATAGGTGGGAAGCTATGGTTTGAAACACTTTTATTTCTCCTTTTTCTCAAGCCCTAGTCCTTAAAAATATAAAAAAAATTAAATAAATTAAAAAAAAAAAAATCTCTTATTCAAGAAACACAATACCACTAATCTAAATATCCTATAGTGTGCACAATGTCATTTTCATTCTTGTGTTAACATTTCTGATGAGTTTTCTTTCATCGCCATATATTTTCATATAAGAAAGAAAACAATCATGGTTACAAATTTGATGTAATTTCGTTCTTGAAAATTTTTAAATTAACGTACTTGTAGTGCTTTTGCTAAATGAGTCTGTGTAAAAATAGGATGGCAAGGCTTATAGTATGAACTTGATCTCGTTCATTCCCAACAAAATATTGTCTTTATGCGTCGGTAAAAGAAAATATGTTTTTTTGGAGAGAGATACCATTTCACCAACCGAGTCACAAGTATCCGACGTATTCATACCTAATGATTTTCTGCAAAGTGGTGGTGAAATGTATAACTTGTACAAATCTTTCCATTTTCAAATTCGATCCAATACATTCATTTGTAGGGCCATTTACTCGATCGCAATCATTTCTGGAACACCTCTAATAGATATTCAATTTTGAAAGAACTTATTCTCAGCCTCTTTCATATATGAATCTATCGAATTCAGAAGGGAAAAACTTGCATCTCAGTTTCAATTCAAACATATGAAGTCTTTGTCTAAAGAAATGCGTTGAGAAACCGCAGACGTATATGTGGATGTCTGGTCTCACAGGCTCTGCCGGGCACAATCATCACAGGCTGTGCTCAGGCCTATTTGTTTTGGCCCATATGAGTGGTGGGCCTGTTTTTGCTGGCCTGGCTTGGACAGGTCTAGGATCTGCTGGGCCCAGCCTCGATAATTCAGAGCTCAAAACAGTAGCTATTCCGTGATGGGCTGGATGAAGTCGGGTGGGTCTGCCCAGGCCCAGGCCCATCCATGAGCATGATGGATGATACTTGATAGGCGGGCACTAGAAATTGTACACCTGCTATACTTAAAACTCAATTTACAACGTCCAAATTGTGGGACCCACCGTGGACAGTTCTTCTTTCTAACATCATATCACTTAAACAATTTTAGCTTTTGATTCGTGCACACATGCTGGCTGAAATGGGAGCGTTGGATTTTTTTTTTCTCCCCTCAATCTCAGCCATCCAACTAATGTCCACCAATCGGATCTTTACGTAGCTATACAACATAGATGTTTACCATCTGAACGGTTTAATTCGAGTTACACATCGCCACAATTTCCCAGTTTCTTATTTATACTGACTATGAAAGGTGGGCCCCACCCCTTATTGAAAATCAGGCTGAGCAACTCACTAGGTGGACCAAACCTGTATGTTGAGTCAGACCATCAGTTCTCCAATGATTCCAACGGTGTGGCATTCTCAATGAGCGAACTAGTCTGATTTTTATGCCAGGTGGTCTTCACGGTGGGGCCCACCGCTTTCATGGTGCTGATGTCCTACACGTGGGGCATGTTCGTGGGAAAAAATTTGCAGTGTGTGGCTTCCCACGTGGGGCGCTATAGATCGTAAGTTAGTTCAACACCGTTTAGAAAATGGTTTTGGCTCTTCAACCGTACCATGACATAATGGTGCAGTAATCCAGACTGTCCAAACTTTTGAACCAACGGTGGATGAATCACAACCAAAAAATTGGACCGATGAGATAATACTAACCATCTGATTTTTGCCTGTGAATTTGGACCGCTCACTAATTTACTTCTAACCATCAATTCGATGGTTAAGAATTCTTGATCAGCGTTATTTTAAACACATGCTCACAATGACTGGCAATTTGAAGGGTCTGGATAGCTGTCTATCAATGCCACGTGTGAGACCATGAGTCACCACCATTTTTTGAAATTGTGGTAAACTAACACAGGAATCTACTCCCAGGGTCTGGGCCGCTGAATCATGGGGCCCACATGTACAATCTCAAAACGTGGGCCGAGTATCATATTCCTCCAATGGGAAAAGGGTGCTGGGAGCCTTTTGACTTATCTCTCTACACTTTTGAGTAAGGTAAGGTCCACTTATCATTATGACTTTCGGCTTTTATGAACAATCAACTGTGGGCCCCACCAAATGTATAATCCAGATTCCCAAACAGGTGGGCCAAACAGACAGATCTTCTACTTTAAACATCAAGCTGTTGCGCTCAGGTGTTTGTGTTACAGCTTACATAACAAACGAACGGCTCACAACAATTTGACCTATGCATCCGTTTGTTTTCTAAATTTTGTCACACCGAAGGATTGAAATGTCCTGATATTCAGGAAAGAAGATCTAAAAAGTGTGGCCCACTTGGTGTAAAGATCAGATATCGCATACGTATGCCATTTATGGCTGCGTGTGAATAGGCAAGAATTTACTCCTATTTTCATCCGTTCCAACATGGGACAGTTTGATATTTGATGGGCTAGGCCGAAGGAAATGGGCTTGGGACCCTTGTTCCAAATAGCAACGAGATTTTGAAAATATAACGATAGTTTGAAATTTTGGTTTTTTAAAAATTTATGCCATTTTCATACATCACTCGGTTAGATGCAGTGTGTTGATACAAAAATATGGTCCATCCTTTTTAGACCTTCGAGTACCTACACAGAAAAAAGACAAATGAAACTGTGGCTAGAGCAGGGGACCTTCCGATGCTAAAGTTGTACTAAGAATTTGGGTCTAGTAGTATTGAAGGGTTTTAGGTGAGAGATTCTGCATACCTTTTCGAGTAGATGAGCCCTTTATTTATACTGTAGGTAGGTTAGATACGGTTCTTGATCTTAGGCGTAATCTTTGCTCAAGTTTCTCAACCGTTACACGGGATTTATGTAGGTGATAAGTGTTGATGTAGTTAACTATAGAATCATATAATGGGTGGTCAAGGCCGACCTGATCTGTGCCCTTGATCAAATAAGTTTTGATATTGACCTGAGTTAAGCTCTCGATCAATCAAGATGGGGCCAAGCTGAGCCGAGCCATCGATTAATCGAGCTGATCTATGATCTCCACAATCAGCTCAAAGTTTCTGCACTGCTCATCACTGGTCGACTGATCAATTCTTTGGTCTGTCTGTGCTCCGGGCATAGGGAGGGGACTCATCTTCTCAGCATTACTTATCGTTCTTGACAAACTGTCCCCTTGATCTCGTCGAGCTGATTAGTCTTCCAATCGTCTTCTGGTCGTATAAATCCAGACATCTCTTAAAGATCAGATAATCTTGGTCAAAGCTCGGAGATATACAGATAAGCTTGGTCGAAGCTTGGAGATGTATATATAAATTTGGTCGAAGCCGAGGACTAGGCTCGGGAGTTTAAAGTCTACTCTTTTCCAAAACGATCTGAGACAGTTGTTTAGGAGTCCTTTGGTGTAGAAGCATCAGCTCGTGAGTTCGAGCTAACCCCATGGGTGGTCTGTCAGACCACTTTTACCTATAACACATGGTTCGAAAATCAAGAACTTATTATGCACAGCTTCATTTGAATTGGTACAATTCATATAATCTTTTAATTTTCACTTCAACTAATAGAACCGGACCTCGAGCAGCCCAGCTCATTTTAGCCCTAGCCTGATCCTAACTTAGTCAGGCCGGCCAGGTCTGGGCTTGGGCCAAGGCTTAGGCTCAACCTCAGCGAAGCCTTAGGCCGTCCATTGCCAGCTCCGAGGCCACACCAGCCCGATTAGTGGACAGATGTACAGGAAAAAAAAAAAAAAAAACCCCAGTAGCTAATTCACTCATCATCTGGTCCACTTATCATTTGGTCTTGATGTACAGAACAAAGTGGAAGTAGTTAGAAAAGCATGACCGATGGTTGATATTACATGGACGGACATGTGTGGTCCACCTCATGATTTGAGTGGCCTGATTTTGCTCCAAGACGTGTGCACTGACGGTCCTCCATTAGAATGTTCTGGAGGCATATCTTCAAGCTTTACTTTCCCAGTTCCTTTTGCCTTGGTCGCGATCTAGAATCTAGCATGAGCCGCCGTCCACTGGGCCCTACACGCTGACTGGTCTCATAATCGGAACCGTCCATTTTGTGTAATTTATTCTATAATGGCTAGAACACTAATATACTGAAAGGATAATCATGACCATCGGAATTGTAGTTGAATTTATAATAACAAAATAAAAAATTTCAGTGGTTCTAAGAATCAAAGGTTAGGATCAGTATATGCAAGTGATATTATAGGTAACAAACATAGCCTAAACAGTTGAAAAACTATATTTCTCAAGAGCCTCTAATTTCATGGGCCCCAGGGCAACAAACCTGCCAGATTCTCCCTGCAAAACAAAATGCCGCATTTGCAAAAAAAGATGCTTGAATATTTGGTTGAATTAAATAGATTATTTAAAATCAAAAACCAAAAAGAAAATAAAATTGAAAGATAAAATACTTAAGAATTAAGTTGAGAGTAATAAAGTCCAGTGAGTACCTATACATACACCACCCACTTGAGTACACCCACAGCCCAGCTCGGTGCGCATGATAGATGGCATAGATTAGAGCTTTTAGCATAGCCCCCCACGTAACCAAATTCACACGAAGGTTGGTGAGAAGTTCAAATAGCTCCGCGTATTCAGAGTAGATATCCCTTGAAGAAGAAGGTGACCGACCTCATCACGTCCCTCCCTGTGTCAGATTTTCTCATCTAGTAGAGTTTTAATTTGATACCTGTTGAAAGGTTAGGATTTTCTCATCCGGTAGATTTTTGATGTGATATACATTCAAATTGAAGCTCATAATATCAACAGCCCAAAACTCTAACTGGTCTGACAATCCTGTCTGATTAATGGTATGAAAAGGACTGCTAAAAGAAAATGAGGCCAACCATCCAAAATCCAAATTAGAGGGGATCCCTATATGCCACCTTCCACATTGGGACCCTCTATTGGATGGAGGATAATGACTAAATGAATCCTACATTATTGAGTTAAAGTAGTACTAAACAACAATTAAAAAGGCATTGATTCTTAACAATAGTCATCCATAATTGATTCATCGAAATTCATACACAATAAAGAGAAGCAATTATATGATCTGTCATGGGATGGGCCATGTCCCTAAAATCTCCCATATTGGAAGATCCTACACAAAAATATTGAGTTTTCTTTTTCAGCTGAAATGAGGAGCTTTGTGTCATGATGGAGGCCCAATGGCCTGGCCCGCCCTGGCCACCATGAAATCCCATGCCATAACTATATAAGAATGATCCTATATAATTACATTTCAATAAATTTATTTTGTGTCTAATGTCGCACTTTAGAAAACAGGTTTTTAAAGCAAATCTTACATACAAAAAATTAAAACTAAGCTAACAATATTTACTTCAAAAAGGGAATGATTTTGTGGCTAAATGCATGAGAACCTTGTAATACAAGTAGAGGTGCACATGGGTCAGTTCGGTCTGGTTTTGGGGTGAAACCGAAACCGAACTGTTCCATGCAGTTCTAGGATTTTCATAACCGGAACCGGACCGTGAAAACCGGTTCGATCTCGGATCTGTTCCGAAGTTCTGTGGTGTGTGGAGAGAGAGAGGACCAACAAGAGATAGAGAGAGCAAGAGAGAGAGAGAGAGAGAGAGAGAGAGAGAGAGAGATTGATTGGTGAGAGAGAGAGAGAGCAACGAGAGAGAGAGAGAGAGGATCAGGGGCCGGTGAGAGAGAGAGAGGAGCAGTGAGAGAGAGAGAGAGGAGCAACAAGAGAGAGAGAGAGTATCAGGGGCTGGCGAGAGAGAGAGAGAGGACCGGCGACAGAGAGATGAGAGAGGGCAGGGGCAGCGGCACGCACGCAGCAGGGTCCGGTAGACTTAGGGTTTCAATTTTTATTTTTATTTTTTTAAAAAAATGTAGGTTCGGTTCCTAGTTCAGTTTCACGATTCAATTCGGTTCCACAAACCACTAAACCAGAACTGAACCGATCTAAACGGTTCCTTAATTTTTGGAACTGGAACCGATGCACTCTAGAACCAAACCAAACCGGATAGTTTGATCGGTTCCGATCTGGGTCCACGGTTCTACCAGTTTGATGTGCACCCCTACATACAAGATCTCGATGCATATGGTAACATCATATAACCTTTTAATTTTCACTTATAAATTAAAGTAACCTTATCTTGATCCTAACTTAGACTAACACTCATGACCAGTTTTCTTATTACAATGGTAAATTAATTACCGTAAATAGATCATGATTATTTACTTTTTTAAATTATACGGTGACATCAGTTACATTTGCCTGCTTTCTTATTACAATGGTAAATTAATTACTGTAAATAGATCATGATTATTTACTTTTTTAATTATACAGTGACATCAGTTACATTTACCTGCAATAATGATTTTGCTATATTGTTTCTTTCACTCCCAAATCACTAACCATGGTAAAATTAGCAATTTTATAATGTGCAAATATGATAATTATAATTTATTTTACTTACTTCCTTTACTAGTATATTTGACTCTTGCTTTATTAGCCCTAATTTTTATTTAAATAAATAACTTAAAATAATAATTATAGTTCATTTACTCTACATTTTATAAGAAATTGGAGGACCAACAAGGCCTAGGGTCATAGGGCTCGACAAGGCTAAGACTAACCTCGACTTAGCCCGCAAGTTGCCCACACATCAGCACAATTAAGTTAAAAGTATGCACCAATCATCTAAAACCAAAGGCGAACTACATGGGGTGTATGGTGTGTTGACATCACCAAGTTCTTTGGGCCGCACGATGATATATGTAATATATACACATTATTCATCCGTTTTGTAATTTCATTTTAGAGTATAATCCAAAAATAAGGTAGACTAAACCTGATCATAAGGTAGGTTAGACTTAGATGAAGGGAAGAAAAAAATAAATATTAGATACATGCGAGGTTTTCAATGGTACACGCTCAATCCCCACTACTTACAATGATGTGGTCCTCTTGAGCTTTGGATGTCTTATTTTTGAGCTCACGGCCTAAAATGATATGAGAAAATGAATGGAAAGTGTGAATATAACACATGCATCATGGTGGCCCACAGAACTTGGTGGCGTCAACGCACAAACGAGGTCCGCTTCCTCAAAATTCAATATATCCACGCGGCGAATCTTGGGCGCGAATTAGGTATTACCCCCACTGGTTCGGAGCTCAGGACAGACGGAGGCTACAAGTGCCACTGTGACGTATGACTTTTATCCACACCGTCCATCTATTTTTCCATATCATTTTAGAGTATTAGACCAACAATAAGTCATATCCAATCCTCAAGTGGACCACACCACAGTAATCAGCAGTGCTAAGGACGTCCACACCACAAAAGCAGATTCTGAATCGCGACGGAGGAAAAGAAACTCTTATTCTTTACATTCGCCGTTGGAAAAGAATATAAAGTGGGTAGTCCGCGGAACACAGAATTGAAATCGTACTCCGCCATTCGCCCCACGTGGATCAGCATAAGCACTTTAGAAGGTAGGACCCACTATTGAAATGTCATGGACGGTCCTATTCTTCTATACAAATGATCTTCACCATACGAAAAGTAAACTTAAATGTAATCAGTTGAAGAATGTGGTATCTTGTCCTTCAGTAGATCGAATGATAGGATCATTTATAGAAAATCTTACCTTTTTCATTTCTTATTAATGGTATGATACCTCTTGAACGGTCCTGATCACCCGTACAAGAGGCCTAAAAGAGCGGATTGTGAATTAATATTTAGTAGTCCGCGGACTACTAGAGTGGAATAAAGTTTGATGATTGGGGGATTCGCCAAGGTAGGCATGGAATCTAGATGGTGCGTTGTACTCGGGTATCTCTAAAGCCCGAATCCGGTGGGCCCACAAAAAAAGTCAAAATGCTAGAGCCGGTGTTGACATTTTTCACCCAAGTCAATGGTGGGCCCCAAACGAACCCTGTCGATCCCAAAATCCTTCCTTTACGTGAAATGAGCACTGATTTTTTATTTTGTGTTTTTTGGGTACAATTTTAATGGAAAATATGGGGATTCATCTGCATTGATGATTTAGGGTCCAATCATGATCAATTGGTGGATATAACTTGACCATTGATTGTCTCTTGATCAATTTCAAGGGATAACTATTGATCAACTTAATTCGAACCATCCATACATCAACTTATTACAATTCTAATAATCAATCATTGACTGCTCGAGTTAGCCCACCAGATGGTCAAATCGATCATCAAATTTGGATATAAGATGTCTGAATTTTAATAGTCGTCCAGATCGAATCAGATCTCAACCATCCAATGAATCAACATAGATAAACATTATATTATCCTTAGGCTAAGATCATCTCGGATCAATATGACCCCATCCAATGGTCCAATCAACCTGAGATTTAGGGTTCTAATAAATTTTGGTCTCAGGAATTCATTGAATGACAGGGATCTAATTACATGTCTTAAAATAAATCGATACGATTCTTTGTGCCAAGTTGCATCTTACGCAGAGAATTATACATTTCCGGTATTAATTCTAATTACTTTATTTAAGGAAAACCCGTAGTCGATCAATGACTAGTATGGCCCACTAAAGTGTTGGATTAATCTGATTTTTGAGATCATTGCATAATTAGGTATTAGATAACCCATGAACCGTACATATCATATTGATAGTCGTCCGTTATGTAAAGAGCCCACCTTCTGCACATGAGCCCTAAAGTCATGCGCACCAGTGTATCTTTTGACGGGGATGGGGTAGATGTATACAACGGATGCTCGAATAATCAGATTCGTCCATTGTATGGACCATCATAGAATTATGTGACTTTAAACTAAAAGAAGATGGAGGACCAATAAGAATTGGAAAAGATAATTGAAGAGACCTGTGTTGTGAATGGAACCTCACAAATTTAAAGATACGAATCCCTTTTGTAATTGACCAAAAAACTTAAAGATATCCTTGTAGAATGTTCCTTGGTCTTCTTCCTCTACACCATGTTCTTCTTTCTCGATCTATACTTTCTTTTCTTTTTCTCCCATAGAGAAATTCCAAAAAAAAATGTATTTTTGTTTTCTTTTTCTCTTTAACATTTTTTCAAAAAACAAAAACATAAACAAAAACTAAAACTAAAACTAAAACTAAAACTTAAAATAATAATAATAATAATAATAAATAATAAAATAAAAATTCTTAAGCCCAAACACGTGTTCCACCTCTACATGGGGAGGGAACCCTAACATCTGTCACGCGAATCCCATCAAGTGGTCTACTTATATGGCCCTTGAAACAAATGGATAGCTTAAAAGAAAGTTGTCCTAACTTTTGCAACTCATCTTGTTTCTACCAATGGTTTAGATGATGATTTGGCCACCCTAATTTTTATGCGAGATCAACATTGGACCCACTTGATGCACGGCTTAGATCTTGCACATGTGTTTTACACTAGCAAATGTGATGTTGGGTAGATATGTGCCTGATATGTTAAAATTGCGACACTAAAATCACTATGAGTTTATTTACTTTTATGAGCCTATATGACTAGAGCTGTACACGAGTCGAGTCGAGTCGAGTATCGCCCTACTCATACTCGGCTCTTAACGCCCGAGTGCTGCTCGTACTCGACTCTACTCGGCCAACGAGTATGGACTCCGTGCTCGTACTCTGCTCGCCCGAGTACGAGCCGAGTACGAGTAGTAAATGAGTTGAGTCGAGTCCGAGTTTTCGAGGCGAGTTCGAGTACGAGCAGAAATCTGTGGGGTAAGGAAAAAAAAAAGGAAAAAAATAACAATTTTCTACCTTAAACAGGCCAGGGACGAGCTGTAACAGGGACGGGCACCGGGCAAGGCAAGGACGGGCTGCGGACGGAGGTGGGCGTGTGGGACGAGTCAGCAGGGGGCACGGACAGGCAATGTGAGCACCTAAGAGAGAGAGAGAGAGAGAGAGAGAGAGAGAGAGGAAAGAAGAAGGGTAAGGGAGAAGGCGACCGGGCAGGGCAGGGACCGTCGGACGATCACTGTGGCCATGCGGGTTAGGGTTTTTGGAGTTTTTTTTTTTGGGAACGTCGGAACGACCGAACGAGAGAGAGAGTACCACCGGACAGGGGCATCGGGCATTGGCAGTGGCAGGTAGAGACGAGCTCCGCCGGACAGGGGAGTGAGGGAGAGGGAGAGAGAGAGAGGGAAGAGGGATGGGCCGGACGGTGGACAGCACCTGAGGGGAACGAGAGGAGAGAGAGGGAGAGTATTTTCGAACGGGCGCTGGGAGGGAAGGGATTTGGGTATTTTCGAACGGGCGGGCTGCGCTGTGAAAACGATGGGCAAAACAAAATGGGGGCGTAGGTTTTTTTTTTTTTTGAGGTGGATATATATACGGTCGAGTACGAGTCGAGCACACGAGTCGAGTATCTCTAAACTCGTACTCTACTCGTAATCTAAATGAGTCTGAAAAACCTGCTCGTACTCGGCTCTAACTCAGACGAGTCGAGTACGAGTCGAGTATTCCGAGTCGAGTCGAGCGAGTACTCGAGCCTTAGTCTGCTCGTATACAGCTCTATATATGACACATGTTTCACATGCTAACAAGCAAGGGCGGCTCAAAGGGGTAAGTAGGTGAGGAAATCGCCTAAGGCCTCCTAATTATGAAGGCCCTATATTATAGCAAAATTAAAACTTCTTAATTATGAAGGTCCTATATTATAGTAAAATTAAAATTAAGAAGAAAAAAAACTAAAATTTTTGAAATAAAACTTATTGGAAGGCCTACAAAATAGGAACATCTAAAAATTAGTTTATAAATTTGAAATTGAAAATAAAAAAACAAATCCTAGAAACTAGCACTATCGATAATAACAGTCTAACTCTATCATCTCTTTTCAAAATAATAGCGTCATTCCCAATAAATTCTTCTCCTAAAACTTAGGACCACAACTACTTACTTTATTGCTAATTAAGTTCTCAAAAAATTAAATTCTAACATCATTTTTCTAAATTAAATTCTAACTTCATTTTTCTAACGGTTTAGATTTATTTTCGGAATTAAAAGTTTTAAAAGAAGTTGCAAAAATAGAATTTAATACTCTAATTGAAATACTTAATCTAATGAAAGAACTAGATTTTTTTCCAAATTGTTTTATTGCATATATAATACTACTTATCATACCTGTTACAGTTGCATCTGCAGAAAGAAGTTTTTCAAAACTAAAGATTATAAAACATTATTTACGAACAATTATATCTCAAGATAGATTAAACGGTTTAGCAATTTTATCTATCGAAACTGATTTATTGGGTAAACTTGAATACAAAAGTTTAATTAGTAATTTTGCATCTAAAAATGCAAAAAGCAAATTTATGGTTTAATTTTGAATTTATTATTTATTATTTTCTTTTTTAAACTAAAAAGCCTCATTTTTATGATTTGCCTAAGGCCCCCAAAAATGTTGAGCCGCCCCTACTAACAAGGCCCAAGTGTTAGTTGACCCATACCTTTGTTACGTGATGTATGTGCATGTGCATGCACAAGCAAGTACAAACTTGAGAGAGAGAGAGAGAGTCATACACACCTGCATGCAGGCACACGGCCAAAAATGAATTACGTGTGTCATATTTGAGCTTTTCATAGGATTGGGAATAATGTTTAGATCTTCAGTGGAAAAAAAAAAAATCAGACAATTTCACTCCACAGGTGGGCCACCATACAAAGTAAATTGACAATTACAATTTTTTCTAGCCATTCATTTGTTTTTGTTGTCAGAATATATTAAATCTGCAAATTTACTATCTGCTCAACTGGTCGAGGGGGCTGCTCAACTAATCGAGGGTTCACTCGACCAGTCGAGGCCCGCTCGACTCAAAGTCCAACAAGCAGTATTTTTGGTCTCAACCAGTCGAGAGTTAGGCTCGACCAGTCAAAGGGGTCCTTCGACCAGTCGAAGCCCTGGCTCGACTAGTCGAGGGTTATGCAGATTCTACACGGATTTTGTGCGGATTGCATAAATTTGAGGCGGTTTCACAAAGGTGCGAAAGGAGTGTTTTCTAAACTATAAATAGGAGTCCCTAGGGTTATTCTAAAGTATTCTAAATCTTTCTAAAAGTTTTTCAAAAGTTCCTAAAAGGGTTTTGGGGTTTATAAAGGGTGTAGCAAGGGTGAGATTCGAGATTGTTCGAATCGGATAAGTCCTTTCTCTTGTCATTTTTTATCATAGTGAATTTCTGTCGCTTTGTGCCGTGGTTTTTTCCCGCAAAGGTTTTCCACGTTAAATCTTTGTGTTCTCTTGTGATTGCTTGTTGCTCTTGGATTGTTATCCTAGATCTAGATCTGTGTGATTTTGCAGCACAAATCCCCAACAATTTTAACATATTATAGCCCACCTTAGGTGTGAAATGACCTATTTTTTATGCCAAAAGATCCAAACAGTGTACTTTCCTAATGGAAAGCTCAAATTTCACAGGAATATTGAGCTTGCAGGTGGATGTCTACACTCCCACATACTTCTTGTCGAACTAGCAAACCTGATATTACATGTATAATTAAGCATGCATGTACAACTCAAATATATGCATGTGCATGTATACCATATATATAAGCAAGCATACATGCTGAGACGTGTGTGTGTGTGTGTGTGTGTGTGTCTGTGTGTGTGTGTGTGTGTGTGTGTGTGTGTCGTGTGTGCGTGCGTGCGTGCGTGCGTGCGTGCGTGCGTGTGTGTGTGTGTGTGTGTGTGAGAGAGAGAGAGAGAGAGAGAGAGAGAGAGAGATCATTATCTACCTAGAGAATGATTCTTGTTTGCAAGTTGAGCCTACGAATAACAAGGATTGCCACGAATGGTGATGCTTGTTGCGAGTGATGCCTCCTAAACCTTAGATAAAGACCCATCTATAAGATACAAGACTTCCGTACCGTTTTGGAATAATCTCCACCATCTCTTCTTTTCAAGACTCAAAGGTAAAACCTATTTGCATGATGAGTCACCCTTAGGTGGCCTCACTGACGATGACGTCCCACCATTTCCTCCTTGCTAACTCTTACTACTTCTCCAGGTGTTATCCAATCTATGGCATTTCTAGTCACCCTCTCCTGCTATAAATACAATCCCAACTCCTCTTCATTCTTCAACTTTCTCATTTCCATCTCCCCACCTCAGGCACTTTTCATGGACACCAGAATTGAGTCTTCAGAATCCCTAAGGTAAGTATCTAGAATTTGAAGATTATAGGATTCTCTTATGCAGACATACATACATATACATCATCATTATCATCATCTAAGCATTAACCCAACTAGCTAGGGTTAGCTACATGAATCCTATTACTTTGTCAAGGGCCAAACCTTCAGTTAAACCATGGGTCATCAAATATTTTCTTATTACCTCCATTCATGTCTTTTTAGGCCTTATCCTTTTCTTTTTAAAACCTTCAACTCATATCAACTCACTCCTAACCTCAGTTCTTGGTCTCGATTGCACAATAACACACATTATCAATATCATCTAAGTTTTATCTCAGTTAATTGAGGTCAGGTAAAAGAATCACGTTCTGCTTATATGTGTGCATGCACATGGAATATATTATGGCCACTACACCTGGAAGTGATCATATACCAACTGTTCGAAGCCTGGCAAAGTAGGGTTGATGTCAGGTGAGCAGTGGATTGGAGAACTTATTTCAACCGATCATGTGAATTCATGTTTCAAATATGATCACAGGAATAAGAACTGTGAAGCTGACCAAAAGGTCAGTCCAGTGGTCGGCTTTGTTTTCTAAAGACAAAATGATGCTGTCGTATCCACCATTAGTTTGAGGGGAAGTTTTTGTGTATCTCATGTGTGTCACAGTTGTGATGTGTGTAAAATCATGTATTATTGAGGGTAAATCATGTAATTATACACCACATTAATTGCAATCAAAACCAAGAGGGACTATTCAGTCTTTCCAATGCATGGGCTCATCTAAAACTACGACTATGTGTGAGGGATGGGGAGTGTGTGTGTGTGTGTGTGTGTGTGTGTGTGTGTGTGTGTGTGTGTGTGAGAGAGAGAGAGAGAGAGAGAGAGAGAGAGAGAGAGAGAGAGAGAGAGAGAGAGAGAGAGAGAGAGAGAGAGAGAGAGAGAGAGAGAGAGGAGGAGGAGGAGGGAAAAACTTTCAACCATAGGGAAAACTTTCAACCATACCCTTAATGATAGAAACACCCTTTCTCTCTATTTTGGTAATACGACAAATACAATGGGATTGCACTATTATAACACCAAATGCAGAAGATAGGGTATATCTATCAAATGGGGTGGGCGCTTCCCAAACTAATTTTCTTTTCATGGCAAATTTGGAGCCATTTCTCTCATTATAACAAATTCTTCTTAGTGGTTTGTTTTTTCAATAGCTAGCCCTAACTATGAATTATTTTTTTGGAAGGTAAAAAAAAAAAAAAAAAGGCTTTCTTATGAAGGATAAAGTTGGTGTTTTTTTAAAAAAAATTTTGATTTTGCAATGCACATTGAATACTATAAACTTTAATTACAATATAATATAATCAAGAGAGGCTAAGATAATCTCTTGATAGCATCATAGAAACACTCATATGATATGGTATTATACGTTGAAATTGTGGAGATTTCTCCTTCATTTTCTAGTAGTAAATTAGTCTGTAATGACACATTGAGCAATCCAGATTTAAACTAATTTTCTTATGTTTATATAATAAGAATCGATCACCTACAGTTGGCTGTGAGCTTAAAATGCAGCCCATCTTTCCCACACAAACGCCTCATGTGTCTAGAACACCTGATCTACGTAAAAGATGGACCCACCATGAAGATCATGCAGCACTAAAACCAAGCCAATCCACTCATCTGGCAGGCTACACTAGCGAAGTTATTTGGATGGCTGATCGTCTGACTCAATTTTATGTGTACCCTACCTAATGAGTAGATGGACATGGTTTTTGAGATGGACGGTCCTAATTGTGGGGCCCAGCCCGCACATCACACTTGAATCTTCTCTCCTTTAGAGGAATGGTAAAGGTTATTGGTAGGCATAAGAAAGCTCTCCTTTCTCAGATTATTGCCTCTTAAAGAGTTTGCCTTGTCGATCCCTTCAGCCATGCATCCCTAATCCCATATATTTAAAGGGCTAGCTTTGTTCTCTTATTTTCCGTTGCTCTCCATGGCTCGAGGTGTAGGTGCCTCCCCTCCCATTGCCCGGGGTTTGTATTTTTGGGCTGCTTACCTTTTTCTTGGAAGAAATAAGAGTGTATTCCTTTCCTTAAAAAAAGTCATGGGGTACAGAATTTACATGGCTTGGATGTCTTGCACAAGACATGGTTTGGAGGAAACAATCAGTTCTCATTATGTCCTCCATATTGTTTATATTATTTCATTTAACCTAAGTTGGCACCCTCTTTTCGATACATACATCTTTTTTTTTTTTTTTTTTTTTTTTTTTTTACTTTTTGTATTAAAAAAGTACAATGGGTTAATATTCTAATACCAAAAGTAGAAGATAAGGTGTACATATGAAAAACATAGGGGTGTATATATAATTTCTTATTACCTTATTGAACATTTGTTTCTAATCATGTGTTTACAATACAACTAATCATGTGTTTACAATACAACCCATTTGTATATATGCACCAGGAACAAATGCTCAGCATGCTTTAGACAATACAATAAAGTAGAGCACCTGGTGGAGCACATGAGGGTTTCATATCATTCAGTGCATGAGCCCATGTGTGGGATATGCAAGAAGCACTGTCGATCGTTTGATTCGCTCCGGGATCATCTTACAGGTAAAACCCAAAAACCACAAGGCGCCAATTGCAGCCATTCATTTTTTGTCCGCTATGGTTGATCATGAAATGTGCTTCTTTGGTTTTGAAGGGCCATTGCCGAAAGTGGAATGTGCTAAAATATTCAGTGCTCGAGGATGCAACCTTTGCTTAAGCATTCTTGATAACCCAAATGCTCTTCGGATTCACCGTGCAACATGCCAACTTTCATATTTGGCAAGTCCTGTAAGTTAGTGTGCCACTTTGTGATTAGAGTCGCGTTTGAATGCACTATTGAATTGAATTGTGATAACTAGTTTAATACATAGGAAAGTTACCGAATTGCATTTATTTGGTGTTGAGTCTATCAATATGAAATTACAATACTGAGGATGATGCGGTGATTTTATCATTAATTTCCACTTCATTGAACTAATTATTGCAATTGAATTCAATAGTGCATGCATCCAAACGCAGATTAAATGTTGGATTTACCCCCAGACCCAAGTTATCAAGCATGAGAACGTACAGATCATCTACAAGAAACAATGCCACAACTTGCGGTACCAAACTTCTTGAAAATCAGGCTAACCAGCTCAACAGGTTGGCCACAGATGTATGTTGAGTCTGACCATCGGTTGTTCATTTATTCCAACAACGTGGCCCACCTGGTGAGTGGAACAACCTAATTTTTGTCCAAGGTGGTCCTTATTGTTCATTTAATCCAACAACTTGTGGTACCTTGCCTGTATGTGATCAGTCATCATCAAGCGTATGTTAGTGATGTTTTGTTCTCGTAGGGACTTGTTTATCAACTGTCTAGGCTCAGCATATACTCTCCATCCGAAATTGAAACGAGCAGTATGAGATCACAAGGACCACAAGTAGTTGCACTAGGGTGCAAAATGGTGGGAGGAGGAAGCGATGGGTCACTAGATCTTTGCGGGCGGGTCTGCGTCATTGGTGAGGATGAAAAGATCATCTTCCACACTTACGTCAAACCCCAAATTCCAGTAACGAATTACAGGTAACGAAATATCAATGAATTTCAAATTCTAGATCCACCATTCTTCATTTCGGTGTTTGATTGTACCGAACACATAAATAAATTTTATTTAAAAAAAAAAAAAAAAAAAAAAAAAAAGGTACGAGATGACAGGCATAAGAGCAGAATATTTAAAGGATGCAATGCCATTGAAAGAAGTACAAAGGAAGATTCAGGATTTTCTATGCAATGGTGAAGCGCTGTGGAAGATTCGCATGAAAGGCGGAAAAGCAAGGATTCTCATCGGTCATGGTTTAGATCGCGATCTTGATTGCTTAGGAATTGAATATCCTGCTCACTTGATCAGGTATGGTGTTTGATTAAGCTAATTCTCTTATAACAAACACATGTATTGTAACCCTAAGAACATCATTTAGACCTTATTATTTGGATAATCTGTCTAGGGACACTGCTAAATATCCTCCCTTGATGAAAACAAGCAAGCTCAGCAACTCACTCAAGTACCTAACACAAGCATATCTTGGGTAAGAGTATATTATATGCCTTTAGGGCACATTTGGGGGCACAATTAAATTGAATTGCAACATTATAAGTAGAGTTGCAAAAAATAAATTGTGATTGTCGAACCTAGTCTCTCAGTATGGATGGTAAGGCATTGCAACTTGGAAAAAAAAAAAAAGGTATTGCAACTTGGTACTTTCCAGTTTGTTGATTAAATTATTGCAATTCAATTCAATAGTGCATCCAAACATGCCTTATATATGCATTTTTCTCAACATCGTTACTTCTTTTTCTTTTTTTCTTTTTTTGTAGACTCTAAGTACCTATGACAAGCACATCTTAGGTAAGAGTATCTTATATGCATTTAGGGCGAGTTTGGATGCACTGTTAAATTGAATTGCAAAATAATAAGTTGAATTACAATATTGAATTCAATTGAAATAGATCAATCGTGATTGTGGAGCCTAGTCTCTCAGTTTGTAGAGTAAGAAAGGTAAATTCAACTTGGTTGTTTCCAGTTTATTAATCAAATCATTTTCAATTCAATTCGATGGGGCATCCAAACACACCTTATGTGTGCATTTTACTCAACATGGTCATTTTTCTTTTTTGCTAGGTATGATATTCAAATAGGCATACAAGACCCATATGATGATTGTGTGGCCACAATGAGGCTCTACGCAAGGATGCGATCTCAAGCGCATCCAATGGAAGACCTCTCAGCATCCAGCGAAACACAACACCGTAGCAATTTTGCAGCATGGAAACAAAAGGAACTTGAGAAAATGACGTCGGATTCCCTGCTTGAAATTTCAAGGTCAGACTATTATTGCTGGTGCTTAGACTCTAAGCAAGTTATGGCACCCTGAATTTAGAACCGTCGGAAGGTGGGCCATTTGGGTGTCTTTGCTTCTTAGCCTAGCAGTTTCAGACAATCCAATGCTCCCCATGGGAAAGCTATATGATTATATGTCCATGCAATTATAGTATGTATTTACATCTGTTTGGACTACTTCAATTCCTAAAATGGAAAATGGGTATTGTATGCAAATCAATCAAGATTTATCATGAAGATGGTAATGAACTACTCCAAATGCTTGTGAACCTATGTCTTATCAAAGGTTTTGAGCTTTATAATATAGCTAATAGAACTTAGTTTGTGAAAAACTTATGCACCTGAATGTCATGTTTGTTTGTAAATGAAATTATAATATTTTCAAATTGTATTTTCGCCAATAAGAAACGTCATAGTATGTCGCATAGCATCCATGGTATAAAAACACGCATATGTGAAATGATCGAGTGCAACTCAATTGCACCATATTACTGTGCAACTTGCTGTCAATCCATTGATCTAAACGGCCAGTTTGCATCATTAATCTAGACCATCCATTCAGTTTGGTTTGCCCCTGTTTGCACAGACCGCCAGATTATGGTCCAAAATAAGTTATTATGATTGGTATACTGAATTAAATGTAAATTATTGCTACACAGAGGGTGAAAAATAAAAATGGGAAAGGATCTTATTCAACTAGTTGCACCGTGGGCATACCATACAATTACTTGATTTCAACATGTGGGGAGACCATACATCAATCTGAATTGTCAATTCCCCATGCCATCGATGGTTGTCAATCGATCCTATCGAAGGTCCTATCGACAGACACGGAATTTTGCGGAAGTACATATTTTGTTTTGTAATTTGGTTGTAAATCTATATAAGAGAGTGTAAATGGGAAAATTAGGGTGAATCACGTACAAAAGGCTTTTATAGTAAGAGAGAGAGCAAAACTAGGGTATGTGAAGGGATTTTGAGGTTGTCCGGATCAGTAAGTCCATCCATCTTTTATAATTTTGTTTTAATAGTGGATTGGTTGTTGCTTTGTGCCGTGGTTTTTTCTCGGAAGAGTTTTTCCACGTAAAAATCGTGTGATCTTTATGTGTTTGTATTGTGTTTGACTTCGTCTTGTTTGATTGAATTCGGGTTCACATCGGTACGATCTCCAATAAATGATATCAAAGCAAAAGTTGGGGTTTTGGGTCCTAATCTAAAACATTTCGACGAAACAATCTAACATAAAGAATGAAATAGAAAAATTCACCAGTAGAAACAACTTTAAAGTATGGAAGGTTAAGATGAAGGCCTTCTAGTTTAGCAAGGATTGCAACATGCTCTCATTGGTAACACAAAGCGTCATGCATCTATAAGTGATGAAGAGTGTGATAAACTTGATGAGACGGCTAAAACCTTAATCCAATTATGTCTAGCAAACAATATCCTAAATTAAAAGACCATCACGAGGTATGGACGAAACTAGGTAGTTTGTAAATAAAGAAATTCCCGAGCCGTCATCTGTATCTTAAAAAACTATTCTATAATCGATGAACAAATGAGCACATTTAGTGAATTAATTTATAAACTGACAAATGTGGAAGTTAAGATCAGAAAAGATCATATCAAGCCTTAATTTTGTTAAATTTGCTTCCACAGTCTTACGAGAATCTCGTAAACGCTCTAATCCACGGCAGGAATACCATTGACGTTGAAACTATTATCTCAACCCTTCATAATAAGCAATTGAGAAGGAAAGTTAGTGGTGATGGTATCTCAAAAAATGTATTGGTTGCCAAGGACAGGAATGTTGAACGAGAGAATGAAAATTCTCGATTTATATCTAAATTAAAAGGAAAGAGCAAGATGAAGTACTAGAACTTTGGGATGATGGAACATATAAAGAAGAATTGTCGAAATCCTAAAGCCCAGAAAGTAGACAAGTTAGATGATTCACTGATGGAGGCAAATTCAGCGGAATCTGATGTAGGTATGAGTGATTGTGATATGTCGATAGTATCCAAAGTCTGTCACTTATACGATGAATGTAGAAATGATTGAATTTTGGACACAGGGGCATCACATCACATGTTCTCATTGAAGTTGGCTCATCAGTTACAGCAAGTACGATGGTTGAGAAGCAAACACGGCAGAAACTAAAAATTCTAAGGACAGACAATGAAAGTGAATTGATCACTTCGAATGAATTTAACTAGTTTTATAAAGATAAGAGGATCGTACAACATACATAGTCAGGCATACACCAAAGCAGAATGGTATAGCAGAACAGATGAATCAGATTCTGTTTTAGAAAACCCGAAGCATGCTAAGCAATGTTGGGTTAGGCAGGGAGGTATAAACTTACGCCGTTAACATAGGTTGTTACTTAGTGAATTGGTCTCCATCTACGTCGATCATTTGTAAAATCCTTTAAAAAAGTGTGGAGTGATTATGAAGTTGATTACTCGGGACAACGAGTTTTTAGTTGTGATGCTTACTTTCATGTATCATCCGTTAAGAGAGATAAGCTAGACTAAAGGGCAAAGAAATGTATATTTGTTAGTTATTGTAATGCAGGCATTTTCACAGGGCTCAAGTGGGGTCAGGGATACGGGGGCACACTCGGGGTGGGTGCGACCCACGGAGGAGGTCTTGTGTTCGAGACTCCTCACCGGGGGTGATTAATGCGCATTTCACACTAGGCTCGAGTGGGGTAGCTCGTGGGATGCGGGGACACACTCGGGGTGGACAACCCATGTGATTTGGGGCCCACGAAGGGGGTTCGGCCGAGGACCTAACCCATGAGATGTGGGGCTTGGGTTATGAGATAAAGGGATTAATTCACCATACTCTAATAGTTCGAGCTTTTAGAGCAAGTGGTTAATTGTCCTGCATCAAATTGGTATTAGAGCGGGAGGTCTCGGGTTCGAGACTCCTCACTGGGGGTGATTAATGCAGGGGCATTTTCACACCGGGCTCGAGTGGGGTCGCTTGTGGGATACAGGGGCACACTCGGGGTGGGTGTGACCCACGGAGGAGGTCTTGTGTTCGAGACTCCTCACCGGCGGTGATTAATGCGCATTTCACACCAGGCTCGAGTGGGGTAGCTCGTGGGATGCGGGGACACACTCGGGGTGGACAACCCATGTGATTTGGGGCCCACGAAGGGGGTTCGGCCGAGGACCTAACCCATGAGATGTGGGGCTTGGGTTATGAGATAAAGGGATTAATTCACCATACTCTAATAGTTCGAGCTTTTAGAGCAAGTGGTTAATTGTCCTGCATCATATTGTGATGGTGTGAAGGAATAAAAACTGTATTAAGATCACGATTAGTCATGACATTAGGTTCGATGAGGATTTTTTGTTCCTTAATGAAGAATACAAGGAATCAGAAAAATCAATGGTGATGGACATTGAAATTGAAAAAGATGAAACACGGGTTGAAGTTAAGTCACAACAATAGGTACAAGAGCAGGTGGAGCAACCACCTCTTAAGAGAAATCCACCTAAAGGTCGTAAATACCAGGGAGATACGAAGATGACTCGAATATTGCATTCACCTTTATTACAGATAAGGGGGATCTATATACCTTATAGGAAGCACCGAATGACCTAGATGTTACGAAGTTAATAGCAGCGATGCAAGACGAGGTGGACTTTCTTTATAGGAATGAGATGCGGGAGCTGGTAGAGCTTCTTATTAAGTGCAAAGCGATGGGGTTCAAGTGGATTTACAAGAAAATGCAGGATAAATACAATGCGAGATTAGTTGTGAAAGTGTATGCACAGAAGGAGGGTATCGACTTCAACTCTACCAACAACTCCATTCTCAAATAGTGTTACTGGCTAGACTACCACCTTCAGCTCTTCCATCAACATCCAAGCATTCATCCTCTGCTCGAAGTAAAGCGGTCATGTGATCATGGGCACCCATGGGCAATACTCTCAAGCACCAAGCTCCACTCCCAATGCAAGAGAAGCCACCCGTCGAGCTGTGACCGAGCATCTCTATTCGTGGGGCCTAGCAACAGACCACCATACCAAGATCTTGCGTCCTACCTAGAAAGCCTAAAGAAATATTCAGACATGCAAAATTGCAGATGTTGTCTTCATTGCTGCCTGAGCTGAAGAAGTTAGCGGATGACGTTGCATCATTGGGCCCGCAAAGCAACCAGAGAAACCTCTATTGGCTATGCTTCAGGCCCCATGCCAACTCCACAACCTGCTCCAAATACTCCCACCGTGCCTGAACGACACAAAGAGCACCAACTTCTTGTTGAAAATATAATTTGAAAATAAAAATATTTTAGAAATATCTAGAAAGTATCTAGAATGTGTCTAGGAAAAATCTAGAAAGTGTCTTTTTGAGTTTCCTAGGTAATTAATGCTTATTGTAGAAAATTGTAATGCATTTACTCTTGTGTGTAGATTTTTCCTCAAGAGTCTATAAAAAGGGATTTCATGTACATGAGAGGAAACAACAACAAAAACAAGAAGGAAATTCCTCCCTTACAACAATTCAAAGCATTGTAATATCCACTTTCATAATTCAAAATATTCAAAAGCATTCTACTTGCAATGCTCCAACTCCAAAGAAAATCTTCCTCTCCTCTTCTCCAACAAATTTGGTATCAAAGCAAAGTTCAAGAGACATATATGGCAGCAAGTTCCAGCAACACCATCTTCAATTATTCACAAAATATGGTGCCTATATTCGAAAGAGAAAGCTACAACTATTGGAACATTCAAATGAAGACTCTCTCTTCATCTCACAAGACTCATGGGAGTTGGTGGAAGACGGATATGAAGTATTAGAAAATGCAGCAGCATTAGCAACATGGACGGATGTAAGACAACAAGCATTCAATGAGAATAAAAAGAAGGATGTCAAAGCTCTACTTTACATCCAACAAGGAGTGAGCAAATGCATCTTTCCCAGACTCTTGCCTGCTATAACTTCAAAAGAAGCATGGAAATTTTTGAAGAAAGAATTTCAATGATTAGAGAAGGTGATCACTATCAAACTTCAATCTCTTTGGAGAGATTTCTATAATTTACAGATGAAGGAAGGTGAGTCAATTCAAACTTAATTCTCTCGTGTTTTTGGCATCATTAATCAAATCAGAAGTTACGAAGATACAATCCAGGATAATTTTTATAAAAAATCGTGGAAAAGATTTTAAGAATTCTTCCGATAAAATTTGATCATGTTATAGCTACCATAGAAGAATTTAAAGATTTATCTAAGTTTACATGAGCTGATGAGTTCTCTTCAAGCACATAAACAACAGATGAGAAGGTTCGTGGAGCAAAGCATTGAACAAGCTTTTCAGTCCAGAATAAATATATCGGAAAAGAAGAATATGGAAGTAGATAAGAAAAGTCAATAAGCATATTCAAATCAAAGATGGCAATCTAGAAGAGGTCGTGGAAGGACAAACTTTAACCGTGGTCGTGGAAGAGGTAGAGGAAGGTCTGATTTCAACAATCAAAGAAATCCAGGATGTAACAAACAAAATAATTCACAATGCTCTATTTGCAAAAGGTCTAATCATGTTGATAAGAATTGTTAGTACAACAAATGCAACATATGCAAAAAAATCAGGCCACATAGTAAGGATTGTTGGTATAAGATAGAATGAAGCAAATTTTTTTTTTGAAAAGATAGAAAAATCGAAAATTTTATTTTATTCATGTTCAAATACTCAAGAAGAATCAAATGATATTTGGTATTTGAATAGCGGTTGCAGTAACCATATGATAGGAAATCGAAATTGTTTTATTGATTTGAATGAAGGGGTACATTCTTAGGTAAAGTTCAGTGATGGAAAGCTTCAAAATATTGAAGGAAATGGAGTCATAGTCATACAAACAAAGAAAGGTAATTCTAAACTTATCCATGATGTTCTTTATGTTCCTGGCTTGGCTCAAATTTTGCTAAGTGTTGGACAAAAGAAAGGATATTTCTAAATTTTGATAAAGATGAATGCATGATCTTGGATAAGAAGAATATGCATGATCTTGGATAAGAAGAATAAGCATATCATGACAAAAGTAAAAATGACACCAAACAAGGTTTTCCCTCTCAACATGTCACTAAAAGAAATTTTACATTAAAATCTGAAGATGTTGATGAAACTTGGCTATGGCATTTGAAATTTTGCTACCCGGAGACCCATTGACCCAAACCCGACCCGACGGGTCCGGGTCCATTAACCCATTTGTCAAAGGATCCTTTCATTTAGTCAATTTTGATAAAGTAAATGCGGGTGGTCTACCTTACATGAGACCCATGATCTTGGATAAGAAGAATAAGCATTATCATAGACAAAATAAAAACAAACTAAAATGACACCTTGAAACAAGGTTTTCCTCTCAACAATGACGTATAATCATTAGTTAAAGAAATTTTGCATTAAAATCATGTAAGATGTATGATTTGAAGGACTTAGTAGAAGTGGATGGATTCTAATTTGGAGATCTAGAATTGAACTAAGGTATATCTTGTTTAATTTTCAAATTTTTAATTTTGTTTCTATAAAATTTACAAACATTTCATTTGAATGATATTTAAAATAATTTGGTTTTTGGAAAAAGATTTATTTAAGGCTAAAAACGAACTACACTTTTATTACACAAAGAAGATAAAGTTTGTGAAGGTTGCATTGTGGTGGTAACCAAATTTAGACCCACATTTATAAATGGGTCAGGTGGATTCCATTTACCCATTTATAAATGGGTTTGTCATAGAGAGCAAAAGCTCCTCTTGAACTTGTACATATTGATATTTGTGGTCCTATGCAGACACCATCTCTCAACAAGAAGAGATATTTTATATATTTTCTTGAACAAAAGTTAGAGGCTTTCACCGTGGTAAATTTCACAAGCTTCCATTTACATGGAGAGCAACTCTCTTTTTTTCTTCAATTCAAAGCATTTGCAGAAAAACAAGAAAAAGTTAGAGGATATTTTATATATTTTCACCATTTTTCTTCAATTCAAAGCATTTGCAAAAAAACAAAGCGGTCAATTCTTAAAGGTTTCAAGGACAAATCGTGGTGGAGAATTCACATCAAAAGAATTTTGGAATTTCTGCAAGTCGAATGGCATCAAAAGAAAGCTGACAACCAGATACACTCCTCAGCAAAATGGCGTGGCAGAAAGAAAGAACTGGACAATTGTAGAAATGGCTCGGAGCATGCTAAAAGACAAAGGGCTTCTAAATTATTACTGGGCAGAAGCTGTACACACGACAATTTATGTCCTCAATAGATATTTGACAAACACAGTAAGGAACATGACTCTATATGAAGCATGGCATCAGAAAAAGTCATCGGTAAAATATTTCAAAGTTTTTGGATGCATTGCATATGCGCACATTCCATCAAAAAAAGTGAAAGAAAGTTCAATGAAAATGGAGAAAAATGCATATTTGTAAGCTACAGTGAAGACTCCAAAGCCTACCGCATTTATAATCTCACTTCTGGTAAATTAGCGATTTCTAGAGATGTGGTATTTGATGAAATGACATGATGAAAATGGGATGAGAAACAAAACCATGTTCCAAAGGCATTTAAAAAGCCTGAAATTGTACAAAAGGTGACTACAGCTCCATGTTCTTCTCCACAAAGCCCCACCACACCAAATTCAAGCTCAAGCAATTCTTTAAGCCCATCAAGCAGCTCTTCATCCGATTTTGATACACCTCCAAGAAAGGTACATTCTCTAAGAGAAATTTATAATAAATGTGATGTTGCCTACTTTGCATGTGAGCCGCAGATATTTGAAGAAGCGGTAAAACAAGAAGATTGGATTAAAGCAATGAATAAAGAAATTGTAATTATTGAGAAGAATCGCACATGGTAGCTAGTTGATCTACCTAAAGTAAAAATGTTTTAGGCTTGAAATGGATTTATAAAACCAAATATAATAAAGATGGCTCAATTCAGAAACACAAAGCTCGATTGGTGGTAAAAGGTTATTCTCAATAACAAGAAATCGAAGAAGAAGTATATGTCGAGCAACCACAAGGATATTTGGTGAAAGGAAAAGAAGAAAAGGTATATCGACTCAAGAAAGCTCTATATGGTTAAAGCAGGCACCAAGAGCATGGAATGGCAAGATTGACAATACTTTCATCAAAACGGCTTCAAGAGAAGTCCAAGTGAACCATCATTATATGTAAAGAAAGAAGGTACGCATGATTTTCTTATTGTTTTCCTTTATGTTGATGATTTGATATATACTAGCACCAGTACAAAGATAATAGAAGAATTCAAAAGGGCAATGATGAAAGAATATGAGATGATTGATCTCGGCCTTATGAGATACTTCCTTAGCATCCAAGTAAGGCAAAACTATGGCAAAATATTTATTTCACAAGAAAAGTATGCCAATGATCTCTTAACGAGGTTCAACCTTTCAAAATGCAAATTCATCGCAACTCCAATGACTATAAATTAGAAGTTTTCAAAGAATGATGAAGCACATAAGGTCAATGCCTCAATTTACAGAAGCTTAGTTGGTTCGTCTGTCTTTCAAATACTAGGCTAGATATTGTATACGCAATCAATCTGGTCTCGAGGTTCATGAGTGAGCCTAACAAGAATTATTTTGAAGCTACAAAAAGAATTTTAAGGTACATCCAAGGGACCAAAAGTTACGGCATCAAATACTCGACAGAAGAAGATAACGAGCTTATTGGATTCACAGATAGTGATTGGACAAGATCAGTTGATGATAGAAAAAGTACTTCAGGATATGTATTCTATATAAGATCAAAGATTATCTCATGGAAATCAAAGAAGCAGAAGACAATTGCATTATCATTCACCGAAGCAGAGTATATTTCAACTATTGGAGCATCATGTGAAGCAATTTGGATTAAAAAGATTTTACGTGATTTACAAAATGAACAAAAATCGTCTACTACTATTTTCTGTGACAACTTGTCGGCAATTGCCATGACAAAGAATCCAGTCTTTCATATTCAATCAAATCACATCGAGGTTCACCATCACTTCATCAGAGTGTTAGTTGAAGAATGACAAATTGAACTGAAGTTTTGCAAGTTAGAAGATCAACTCACGGATATTTTCACCAAGGCCGTGACTATAGAAAAATGATGAGAGTGCAAGATTTTCAAATTAAGGGGAGTGTTGAAAATATAATTTGAAAATAAAGATATTTTAGAAATATTTATAATGTTTCTAGTAAGTGTCAAGAAAGTATCTAGAATGTGTCTAGGAAAAATCTAGAAAGTGTCTTTTGAATTTCCTAGGTAATTAATGCTTATTGTAGAAAATTGTAATGCATTGACTCTTATTTGTAGATTATTCCTCAAGAGTCTATAAAAAGGGACTTCATGTACATGGGAGGAAACAACAACAAAAACAAGATGGAAATTCCTCCCTTCCAACCGTTCAAAGCATTGTAATATCCACTTTCATAATTCAAAATATTCAAAAGCATTCTACTTGCAATACTCCAAGTCCAAAGAAAATCTCTTCTTCCTCTCCTCTTCTCCACTTCTCCAGCAGCCCATCGAGCCACAGCAGGTAGTCTTACCTCTGATGATCCGGTCTGCATTTGTTTTATCTGCGGCCCCACGGATGGACTAATCGTGTTAAAGGCTACATGAAAGTATCTTCTTCTCTTGGAGCTCTGAGCTGCATTGCATCCAACTCCTCCATTGTTCGCAAGAATAGCATCGGCCTCCTTATACCTGTGAACATGGTGCAAGAACCAAACGGTAGCCATTGTCCTTCCTGTCTCTCATGGTTCCCATAAGGTCTCTGATCACGATGGGAGCGCAACCTGTGACTCAAATCAGACCCACAAGATCACAGAACTCACCTTAAGTTTCACAGTCGAGCACCGGCAGATACAGAATGAAAGCTAGATCAAGCGGAACAGGTAATTGGGATATCGGAGATGGTCAGCAACATCAAATGCATTTGGTGCCGAACATATCAAAGACCACAACCAATGGAATTAAGGTGGTGGATGAAATGGCAGTGTATGAGGTTCGAAGAGGGGATGGATCTTCTCAGGACCAGAGAAATGCATGTTTCGTGGTCTGCATCTGGGGGATATAACAGATGTTGATCAGAGGAAGTGGGACGACATGAAGGCCATGACACTCGGGGAGGGACCTTAGGAATTGGGATTGAGCGGCAGAATCATGGTTGGTCTGGACGAAGATGGTGATGGAGCAGCATTGAGAGGGACTAGGCGATTCGCACGTTCCAGGAGTGAGGTGACATAGGCCATGCCTGGGCTGGCCAAGACCACGACATGAGGTTTTGGAGTCTCCATGGCTTCAGCCTGCACCAGTAATGAAAAGGCTCACAGTAGATTGAATTTTATGGTTGATGGGAGAGATGGGAACCCTCTAACGTATAACACCCAAGCCGTAGGGCCCACCATGTTGCATAGATTGAATTTTATGGTTGATGGGAGAGATGGGAACCCTCTAACGTATAACACCCAAGCCGTAGGGCCCACCATGTTGCATATGTAAAATCCACTCGGTCCATCATGTTATATCATCGGCTCTCGGCCCTGACACAAACAATCAATCAGATCCACAACTCAGGTGGGGCATACCCCAGGGAACAATGCGGTATGGGATGCCGACCACAGGTTTTGTGATCACACTGTGTAACATAGAAGTTTAACGAGCAGTTTTACATTGTTCCCATTCATAGTGTGCCGTAATGGTCGTTACGGGGTTGTAAAGGCCGTTATGTAAAGGTAACGGTGGCAACCGTTACACGTTACGGGGTCGTAACGGCCGTAACAGCCATAATAGGAAAAAAAAATGACCTATAATTGCCGTTAACAACACGTTACATCCCTATAAAGGCCATAATAGCCCCATAATGGCCTATTACAGGATATATACAAATTTTTCATACTTTTTAATCAACATTACGAGGCAAATACAGGTTTTTTGAGAGTTATTTTTTAATAAATAAAAAAAGAAAAAAGAAAAACCATAACGGCCGTTACGGGGCCGTAACAGTCGTTATGCCCCGTATCATAAAGGTAATGGTGGTGGCCATTATAGCCACCGTTACTGTTACAGAACACCTTGTTCCCATTGGCATGGCCAATCAAAGTTTTTCTTACCGAGCTCTTGTATAGGCAGGCATTAGCATTTGATTCTTGTCCCTTTGCCTTTGTTTATTTTAACTAATATGCATTAGGGCTGAAAGTTGGGCGAGTTGAACCCGACCGACCCGTGACCGACCCGACATTGGGTTGGGCTAGGGTAGGATGTATTGAGTCCAATCTCAGGCTTGGGCTATATAAACACCAACCCGATAAAACTTGGGTCAGGCTCGGGTTGAGGTCTTTGTCAAACAACCATATACTACAAAAGCTTAAGCTATCAAAGTGTGGTGTATCAATGTATATCAAGGGACTTTATTACTTCAACACCCCCTGCATGTGCAGGGTGGGAACTCCGCACGGGAATATACTGACAAGGGTGGAGGGACGCTCACACCATAAATAGGCCGGGCTTAATTTCCCAATCCTTGGGCTGGACCTGATTTTTCCTGACCCCCCATGGGAGAATAATATATTAGCGAGGCATATTTGCTGCTCTCGAGATTCGAACATAGGATCTTCCGCTCTGATACCATGTCAAACAACCATATACTCCAAAAGCTTAAGCTATCAGAGTGTGGTGTATCAATGTATATCAAGGGACTTTATTACTTCAACAGTCTTGGGTTGCCTGACCCAACCAGAACCCGATCAATATATAAGTTACTTATAGATTATAATTGAGTGTGGATCGTATGTGTTGAAGACATAAGAAATTTCGATGTTGTCGGGTCTCATTGGTCCACATCATTTCCGATGACTCAAGCTAACAAGAAATGCTAGATTTCTCCCAAATTGATTGCGTGCTACACAACACAACTTTTAAATGCGTAGTTGTCCTATATTTTAGCTTGTTTGTTTAGAATAAATGAAGTTCTTTACGATAAATAAGTACGTATATGATTAATAAAATCATAGACATAAAAAAATAAGACATTGAAATATAATAAAATAATGCAATCATTAAAATATTAGCATGTATCTACCCAACCCGCTTGGGTTGGGCTTGGGTTGAGAATTCCCCACCCGAGGTTGGGTTGGGTTGGGTTAGGGTTAAGGTACAAGAACCTTGGGTTGGTGAGCACCAACCCGCCCGACTTTCAGCCCTAATAGGCATGATATAGGAAGATGCCCTGTGACTCAACAAAGGGAAAAGATACAGGAAGATAACGGCGGGCCAATTTTTCTTTTAAAAAAAAAAGGAAAGAAAAGGCAGAGCTGGCTAGCTGTGGTTGAGCGCGCCCAAAAGGCCCATGCACAACCAATCCAGATCATATGATATCCAGGCAATGGGCTTGTGTGGCCCTGCTGCATTGTGTACGAATGATCCAATCAGTGTGTATACCAAGCATTCAATGTATCCGTTAGTCATCCCAGATTACAATGTTATTATGGTGGTTTTGGTGGAGTCTGTGACAGGCTAGAGTAGCGAAAGGACCAGCTGAAAGGCTCCATGCCTTGAACAGGTAGTGGGATATCAAGTACAGCTCGGTGGGTTCAAACACTTGTAAATGGCTGAAGCAGGCTGCTTGTAAGTAGGTATGCTCTTCGGATCAACCAATCTCACCTCTCCAGGACTGAAAGATAGATCCCTATGCCTGCAAATATAGAATATAAGTATATATCACAACTAAGGTTTCAAATCCTGAATTCATATGGAAAGACAATTCAAACCCACTGTCAAGGAGGGACAACTCCAATACTGAGGAATGCTAAGCTATAAACTCTCACCTAGTACTATGATTGATCAAGCATCAATCCATGTAGGCATTTTGTGGATATGGAAATGTCATAAATGGGCCCCACATGGGTGCTTGACCAATCAGCGCATGAGGATGTGAGGTTTTCATAGTCACATCTTGGATGAGCATTCCTCCAGTCTTTTCAGTGCCAATACATGTACTTTATGGCATGGAAAAACAGTGCTGGTTTGGTAAAGCTTGGTAGATTAACCAAGCGTGCATAGACTGAGCAAGCGCCAATCTGGAAGGGCCCTTTGGGGATGACATGATTTGCCCCTCTGACGTGGCCTAGAGAACAAGTGCCAACGTGCGCACCTCTGATGTGGGGGCTGCATTGAGAAGAGCAAAATCATCACACAGTGGTAAGCTATTCAATAAAGGTAATAGTGGACATAACAGCCACTACCGTTACTATTATGCTACGGGCCACAACGGCTGTTACAGTCTTTTTTTTTTTCCTTTTTAGGAAAAATAAAAACTGTATCAGTATCAGGTGTGCCCCCTGACACATAACAACTCCCACCGTCACTGTTGCGTAACAGTCGTTACAGCCATTAAGTACCAGTTTTTTAATTACTTGCATGGGAGGATCTTTGCTTTTCATTGTGGAACCCACATTTGACAAGCCACATGGTGCTTTTTCATTACACCACATCGGGGGTTACTGGATATTCCTACAACCCCTGGTATAGGCAATTCACATCCCTTTATGATGTGGGGATGTCAGAAATGGGCTGCACGTGGGTGCTTGTCAATCAGCAAGTGAGCATGTGAGGTTTTCCTATATGGAAAAACAATACTGGTCTGGTAGGCTTGGGCGATAAATTACACCTTCTTTTATCTGCACTTGATGAATCTTCCGAAGGAAAGGTAATTGCATACATCTCTCAAAAAAAAAAAAAAAAAAGCAATTGCATATTACCTGCGGAGATCAAGACCTACTAAACCAGCTTGAAGAACTGTTAAATTGTCAGAATCTGGCGAGACAATAATAACAGTATCTCCAGAGTATTGGGTCTCTAGAATCGACATGAGTTGCGTTACGCGAACAAAAACATCTGAAACACTTTCATTTGGGGTTCCATTGTCAATGGGAGGTGGCTTGATGCTGGGAGAAATACTATCTGATGCATATACCTGAAGTGTATTTGTTCAAAGGGAAAAAAAGGGTCAGTACCATTTAGAAATGCATGTCTGAAAAGGGTATTATACAATGGTCAGCCTGAGAAAGTTTGTACAACAAGTTTGAGTTTTCAGTTTGTACAATTGGGCATGTGATTGAGTGATCTGGACCATTGATATGATAGACCTCATGAATGGCCCATTCACCAAAAATCCCCCGCAAGCAAGATCCTTGGTGAAAAGTATTTGGCTTTCTTTGATTGATTTTGAAACTTTATTTTGTATCTTAACCAACTATTTGTCAGCCACCTGCTGAAAGGTTAGGATTTTCTTATCTGGTAGATTTTGATGATTTTCTTATCTGGTAGATTTTGATGTGATATACATGCACCTCGAAGCTGATAATATCAACAGTTTGGATTACTGAACCATGGGCCCAGCATGTAGATAAACCCAAATGCTACTACACCTACCTTGGCCCAAGCATTGTATTATACCTTAATCTGAAAATCCTGCCACTGAATCCAACTGAGAAATTCACATTGCTGACATGGTTTTGAAAATTGGTTATGATACGACCATATCAGCCTCCCTGTTAAGCAATATAAGGTCATGCAGTCTGTTCTAAAGAACATGGGTTGTGTCAGACCGTATTGGTCGATACACATTTCAACCATGGAGGAAGCTTAAAAACCCATTATACTAGATCAAGGCTTATTTTGGAGATCAGAACACACAATTTGGGTGATATTCGATGAATTAAAGCATAATGAAACCATTTTGGGAAACTGAGAAGGGGGAAAACAACAAGTTTTTCATCTTCTTTTTGTCATATTTCAATATAATCGGCCTAATCTATCTTAACCCATCAAACCATGCTTGATTTGTGTTCAATTAGGGTATATTTGGTTGACTTTCAACATGTCATGCCGACAAAGAGGGTTAATAGTATACAATCCTCTGTTCATTATTGCTACGGGGAAGCAGTAATGGTATGTGCCAAAGAGGGGCAAGAGGAACGGCCTGGCCTTCTTGCTTTAGGAGAGCTTTGAAGAAGGATGAAATCCCTATAAGTATTAGCCTGCTATCCTTGCTCAAGGAGAATCAAATCAGTCACAAAGAAAGAAGGGTGTGAACGCTTTCTCAGTTAGATCGTGGCAGAGGGCATTCAGGAGAAATCGAAAACCATTGGTCGACTGGGCCTCAATGGCATCATTGAAATGAGCAGCAGGAACCCAATGAAAGTAAATGACCTTTTAACCACAGACAATCTTCAGAAATGTGGGACGTGGATTCCTAACAGATGCCCAATGTGCAAACAAGCAGAGGAGACCTGCTCACATATACCAATCCACTGCAACTATGCAGGGAAAGTGTGGTCAGCAATCTTCAGAAAGTTTGGGGTCAATTGGGTAGTTCCAGCAACTGTGGGGGAGCTACGTTCGGGGTAGAATCAAAGGGCCCTGTGGATGTTCACGGTAAAAGTGACGGTTTGCACTCTCTGAAAGAGAGAAACAACTGAATATTTAGCAGGAAAGAAAGCTCGTTAGGGGATGCCTTCATCAGAATCTTCAGGCTGATCAATCATGGAATGGAGTACCCTAGACAAACAATTGAGTAGGATCCAGAGGCTTCAGATCTTCGAGAGCTGGGATGCGATTCTGCAGGAGAAACCCAGGTCCATTTAGCCTCATTTCTCCCCAAGGATTGAATCTTAAGGTCTACAAAGGCATGCAGGAGCTGTAATGGAATGGAGTTTTTGGTGTTCATGCTATTGTAAGGCTTCATCTGATCTTGTAAAGGTTTTCTAGCCAGCTTTGTTGATCTGTATGTTTTGGATTTTTCGGCTTTTTAATTAAAATTTCACCATTCATCATCATTAAAAGAAAAAAAAAAAACTGCCCCGTACTGCCCAATAAGAATCCAATATGATCCAATACACCACGCATAATATCATTTTTGGGCACAGTCAATACAGCGACCAATAACGTCATTTAAAACCCTGATTCCTAAAGGATATACATTAAGCCAGGTACAACACCCAAGAGAAGCAAATTCATGTATATGTTTAGGGTACTGGTATGGACATGATAGGATGCGGATATCAGTACCATCAAATTATGGATGCTTGTATGCTATGGATCAAATATACCAAATTAGGCTTCTTTGGACATACCCTCAAATCTGGTTTGGTTTAGGGTTTTTGGCATGATCCATCTACTTGTCATGTGGCGACCAATGTTTTAAATGGCGAATAGCATGTAGCACACCATTCGCCCTCTAAATCATGAGGCGTAAGCCACATAGCGTGTAGAGTAAGCTACACAGGACTTCTACATTTTTAATCAAGGCTACGCTTGGTTGCTCCAATTTCGTGATATTCACCAAATTAGACTGATTAATAAAAAAATTAACAAAATTCCATGATATTTGGTGCAACCAAAGACAACCTAAAGTAATAGGAAAGGGTAATCATTAAGTATAAAGGTAAAGAATGAGCAAGAAATTTATTCAATGCTGTTATTTATATTATTTTTACTAAAAGCATTGAAAAGATTAATTATTTTTTATTGAAAATAGAAAAATGTAACAAATCGTTATAAACATTGATTAATTTTAATGCAGTGAAAAGTAACTTGTAATGTAAGCTACAGTGCGTGTAGCATAGTCTACATAGCGTGTAGCGTAGTTTATGCAGCTTGTTGCGTACACATATTATCATGTAGCATAGGCCACATGCGACTTAAGCTATTTTCATGAGCTGCATAGCATTGAGGCTAAGCTATGCTATGTAGCGTAAGCTACACGCTACATAGCGTAGCTATTTAAAACAGTGTATTAAATAGCGTTGTAGCGTAGCGTGTAGCGTACGCTACGTAGCGTAGCGTACAAAAAACGCTACATAGCGTATGAAATAGCGTTAAAAAAAATAATAATAAAAATAAAAATAAAAATAAAAAATGGTAAAAAAAAAAACATACCTTTTTTTTTTTTTGCTTTTTCTTCTTCTTCTTCTCTTCTTCTTCTCCTTCTCCTTCTTCCTCTTTCTTCTCCTTCTCCTTCTTCCTCTTCTTCTTCTTCTCGCCCGTGCTGCCACGATTGCTGTGCCTTGACCAGCCTCCTCCTCCTCCTCCTCCTCTCTCTCTCTCTCTCTCTCTCTCTCTCTCTCTCTCTCTCTCTCTCTCTCTCTCTCTCTCTCTCTCTCTCTCTCTCTCTCTTTTCTTTTCGATTTCCCTCTCCCGCTTTTTTTCTTTTGAAATCGGAAGCGGTTTGACTGGTGTAGTATAGCTGTCGTAGGTACGTGTCATGCTAAGACGAGTGCTAACACTCCTCGAGCTCCGAGTTGTACGAACAATTCAAAGGAGATCAAAGTTACATGGGCTCCACAGTGATGTATTTATTATATCTACACCGTTCATCTATTTTTAAATATCATTTTAGAGCCAAAAAATGAATCGTATCCAAAGATCGTCTGGACCACACCAAAATAGCAGCGAGATGATGATTTTTCACCGTTAAAAAATTTGTAGGCCCACCATAACGTTTATTTTCCATCCAATCTGTTCAAAAGGTCAAAAAGACCTAAATGAAGAGTCAAAACAAGTTTCATATTGATCCAGAAGTTCTGTGATCCCAAAAAGGGTTTTAATGGTAGACGTTCAATCCCCCACTGCTTTTTGCAGTGTGGTCCACTTGATAATTAGATCTGTATTATTTTTCGTGTCAAGCCTTAAGACGAGCTCTTCAAATGAATAGACGGTTTAGATATAACACATGCCTCATGATCAAACCCACAGGACTTGCTTGCGTCAAATGAAAGGACCGATACGTGTTACGCAACACGTTGCACTATTTGATAAAATGAACATGTGCCACATGGGCCCCACCATACTGTATGTATTTTATCCATGCCGTCCATCCATTTTGCCACATCATTTTAGATTATGATTCAAAAAATTAGTAAGATCCAAATCTCAGGTGGACCACAAAATAGGAAACAGTGGTTATAAAATGCTCACCATTAAAAATTTCTTAGGGTCCACTATAATGTTTATTTTCCATCTAACCTGTTAATAGGGTCACACTAACGTGGATGAAGGGAAAACACACATGTCAGCTTGATCTAAAACTTTTGTAGCCCCGATAAATTTTTAATGATAGTCGTTTAATTATCATTGTTTCCTATGGTGCGGTCCACCTGATCTTTGGATCTGCCTCATTTTTGGGCTCATGCCCTGAAATTATTTGGCAAAATGGATGGACGGTGTGGATATAACACATTCATCACGAGTGGGGTCCGAAAAATTTTGACACTCGTGTGCTACACTTTACAATCTGAGTCCTACCTAATTCGGGCCCTTAAAAAATTGTACACGAGACATGTATTAACTTAAAATTTACCAATTAAATTATGGACTGTAATTGCTAACTCAAAATGTCAAAATATTTTATTTTTTCTTACTATTTAATATTTATCATATATATATATATAAAAACTATTTTTTTAATTAAAAAATAGAAGTATTGTGTAGCTTATGCTACACGCTACACTATTTCACTACACGCTACGGAGGGTTGAACGCTATGCAATACGCTACCGCTATTTAAAACACTGATTTAAAATACTGCGGCAACCTAGAAAATAGAAACTACATGCATGCAATTCCATTATCCCACTTTTCCACCCCAAATCAATACCAGCAGACACGAAACCAATGTTAAATTGGGAAGAGCAATCCTGTTCGTCGCCAAAAGCAGGAATCAATAAGGGCTGTCCTTTAAGTGTTTACCTTTATGTGCTCCTAACAATTTTCTCATGGTATTAGAGACAGATGGGAATAATAGTCCATACCAATATCTTGTATTTGACAATGCAGAATTGCATCCCCACTTCCATATCAGTAACCCTATCCTAGGAACCATGGATTGAAGCTGGTTGTGTTCTAATTTCATCAATCTATAACACTCCATGAAGGCATGAATTTCAACATAATAATACCCATTTCATGAATTTATGCTTCAATGATCTACACATAAGTTATCAGATACAATATCTAATAAATATCAATCAGTACAAAGTCACTAAAAGGTACCTCAGTAACAGACTCCAAGCTCTTTCCTTCATATGCTCCCAACCCACGAGCATCAAGAAAGCTGTACTCTGGAACAATATGGCTGCAAAAGCAGAGTTGTACAATAGTTGCAGACAACAGCAAATGATGTTCACACCCACATCCATGATACAATGTGCATACAAGCCATACCATCCAAATTGTAGGCCCTACCAAGCATGATCCATAGCCCAAAACTCAAACTGGTCTGACAATCCTAACCGTCTGATCAGCAGTACCAAAAGGACTGCTAAAAAGAAGAAGGAAAAAAAAATAGCCCACCATCCAAAATCCAAATCAGATGGGGTCGGCTATATGCCCCCTTCCACAGTGGGACCCTCTATTGGATGGAGGATAATGACTACAATGAATCCTACATTGTTGAGTTAAAGTGCAATGAACCACACCCAAGACAGCATTAATTCTTAACAATCATCATCCATAATTGATTCATGGAAACTCATAGTCAATGAAGAGCAATTATATGATCCACCACCCATGTTTTTGTTCAGTATATGCGAGTTTCCAATCCTGACAAGTGCCACCCGTGGTTTAGTAATCTAGACTATCGGTCTGTTGCATCCCACAGTAGTTGGACCATGTGTAAAGTATCATGTAACAGTAATGGTGGTCATAATAGCCACCACCATTACCATTACAATATGGGCCATTACGGCAAAGACGAGGCTCATGTATATTCAAATGACTCATTGATGCAGGATAAAATGTCCCTCCATTAATCACCCCCAGTGAGGAGTCTCGAACACAAGAACTCCCGCTCTAATACCAATTTGATGCAAGACAATGAACCACTTGCTCTAAAAGCTCGAATTGTTAGAACATGGCGAATTAATCCTTTTATGTTATAGCCTAGGCCCCACATCTCATGGGACCTCAGCTGAACCCTCCTCGTGGGCCCCACATCTCATGGGACCTCAGCTGAACCCTCCTCGTGGGCCCCAAATCACATGGGTACTGCCTCACACGAGCCACCAGCCTCACACGGGCCGCCCACCCCGAGTGTGCCCCTGCATCCCACAGGCAACTCCACTCAAGCCCGGTGTGAAAATGACCCTGCATTAATTATGTTTATTAAGAAAAACTTTGAAACTTCAAAAGAGTGTGTGGACGATACACAGGCACTTAGAAATTGCATACATGGCATATACTAAGTCAAATCAAACTGTTCAAACTATGGTTCCCAGTTTTGAGGTATCATGAACTAAAAATTACGCTTATTTGATTGACTATCAGAGTGGGGGTCATTTACTGGATGGTTAAAAATGAAAAATATCCAACAGTCCTATTTCAACAAACAACTGCCCATGAATCAGAGGTTAGGATTGCTCGAGCAATCTGATTTTGGGATTGTGACGGCAACAGTCGTTTCAACAATATAGTTCGTTCAATTTGAGCTTAATGAATGCCACGGTAACAAATTCTGAGTACCTGTGTATTAAGTGGCGTATGCTGCCTGAGTATCATAAATCAAAGTGGTGGAATTAAAGGGAGCTTGACAATCTAACCTGCGAGTGACGCCATTCACTGCTGCAATGATCTCAGCCGCCTGGTATGACCGCTGCGTGATCGATGGCCAGATCCAGCAGTCCCCCTCACACGCCCCGATCCTCTTCAGCTCCAATGCCGCCCTTGCTGTCTGTCGCTTCCCCTCCACCGACAGCCCGCTGTCTACTGACGTCTTGGCGACGGGGTTCGTGTTGACGATCCCGATGCTCTCGTACTCTGATTCCCCAGCCCGGACGAGGAAATACCTTTTGTCCGCCGAATCCGAGAGAAGATCAGGTTAGGGGAAACGATCTGGAGCGTTGGATCGAAAAGGAAAGGGGGCGATGGGGGCAATGTTGGGGAGATTACCGGTTGATGAGGCGGGGCGGGGGCATCTGGAAGAGGCCGCGGGCGACGGCTGGGATTGGAAGGGAGAGGAGAACGGGAGAGAGGGAGAGCGAGAGAAGGAGATGGCGGCGAGAGAAGCAGTGAGGGTTTTGGAGGGTATTTATATGGTTTGGAGGGAGGGAGGTTGAAGTTAGCATTTGCTTGGAGAAAGGTAGAGAGGAAGGGAGAGATGAAGAGGTTGAGGTTAGCATCTCTTCGTTTGGAGAGAGAGAGAGAGAGAGAGTGTGTGTTGGGTTTTTGGAGGGAGGGGAACGGATGAGGTTGATGTCCGCAAGTTTGTTAAGCCTCTGGCGCGGACGCTGATTGGTTACAACCCCGCCATGAATTCGGCAGAGGCTAGGGAGCGGATTAGGTGTTACCCTTACCGTGTGGGCTCACCTTGATGAATTTTTTTGTATATCCACACCGTCCATCCGTTTTATATAGTATTTTAGGACTTGATCAGAAAAATTAAGAAGATTCCAATCATAGGTGGACCACACCACTGGAAATAATGTTGAATAACCATTGGAAACTTTTTATGGGGCACAAAAGCTTTGAATCAAACTAATTTTTTTTTATTTTCACTTTGTCTAGGTCATCTTGACCTTATCAACAGGTTGGATGGAAAATAAACATTACGATGGGCCTAGGAAGTTTTTCATGGTAGGGCGTTCAACCACCGCTGTTTCCTATAGTGTGGTCCATCTTAGAATTTGATTTGATTAATTTTTCATACTGCGCATTATTAAAAGGTGTGAGAAAACGGATGGACGGCGTGGATATACACAAAATCATCAAGGTGGGCCCCACGGGTGTTATCCGGGTAACACATAATGGGCTCCCCAGATGCGGGGCATTGAAGGGCCACCCTGATGTATGGATTCTATCCACACCGTGAATCCATTTTTTTCATATCATTTTAACCATATAAAACAAAAAATGAAGCATATCCAAGGCTCAAGTGGACCACACCATAGGAACACTGATAATGATGCCCACCGTTGAAACTTTTCTAGGGCCCATCATAATGTTTATTTGATATCCAATTAGAATCTTGACTTCAATCTCTTCATCGACTTGTTTCCTAGAGGCAGGGACCAATCGTCATGGACTCTTCTCTTGAAGGATCGAAGACTGAATAAAGCTAGGCAAATCACTTTGAGTATCAGAATGTCCTTCTTGGAAAGTTACCGCATGATTGAAGCTGGGCCTTGATTTTACTAGGGCATGTGGTATGTTGATCGAGAAAGGAGATTTTTCTTGGAGCATGACAGTTGGAGCAAGGGTCGGATATAGGCAGATGGTGCCCCTTGCAAGACGGAGGATGTATGGATTGGATTGATTGGGGGTGGCTCCGAGGGCACGAAGATTGAACTGGATGGAAATGCCCCTTACATATTTAAGAGCGAAGAGATTGGACTGGCAGGGTGTGCCCCTTGTAGACTTGGGGGCATGAAGACTGGACCGGCTGGAGATGCCCCTTGCATATTTAAGAGTGAAGAGATTGGACTGGCAAGGTGTGCTCCTTGTAAACTTGGGGGTATTGTTGTTGGGCTGGCAGTGATTGAATGTATGCATTGGATTGGATTGATCGGGGGTGGCTCTCCTTAACTGATATTGTTAGTAGGGGTTCCTGATGAGCTGCAGCATATTTGATACGGTTGCAGTAAATTCTGGAGGATGTTGGCCTAAGCTGTAATGTTAGCTTGCGAGGTGATCGCAATCTTCTTACTTTCGATTAAATTTTGTACCACGTGTTTCAAAGCGAAACAACGGTCAGTAAGATGGTCAGGAGACTGATGAAATGCGCAATACTGGTTTTCATTACAGCTTGGGGGCAGGGGATTTGGCGGAGGTCGGGGTTGGAGAGGTGTTAAAAGTTACTTTTGTACCCACATAGTCATGACCTGACTGTATGTTTGTGCCAAAGGAGTAAACTTCCTGCCCAGCATTACCTGCTTGTACGGGTTTTGTGCATTTCCCCTATGTTGTTGTTGTTATTGCCATTGTCCCTCTTGAGGGGCAAATTGAGCAACTTGGGTAGAGGCGACGAGATTGTCTTCTTCTTTTGGATGGTGGTCAAGAACATTCTTGTTACCATTCTCGTATCCAGTAGACCTTCTTTCCATTATCCATTGTAATGGAGAGGCCTGATGAGGCCACTAAGGAGAGATCATCCTAGCCCTTATTCCGACTTCGAGTTGTTCCCTAGTACGGATGAGTTGGGTAAAGTTGGCATATGGATAGGAGATGAGGTATCTAAAGATACTCAGGTTTGCAGAGTGGATAATCATATAGATTTGCTCTCGTCATCAATAGGTGTTTTCATTCTAGCGGTCATGGTACGCCACCGTCCAACGTAAGTTGATAATGACTCATCATTCCTCTGCCTTAAGGCAGCAAGATCCGCCCTTTTGGGCGCTACATTAAGATTGTATACGAAACGATCAATGAAAGCTTATGAAAGTTGTTCCCAAGTTTTAATTCGACGGTAGTCTAATGACATGTACCAATCTAACGCATCGCCTTTCAAGAATTTTTTGAAACAAATAGATCAATGCTCCGTTATTACCTGTCAGAGTATTAAGCTCTTCACAGAATGCTCTCAAATGGTCTATAGGACATCTCGTACCATTATACCTTTTGAATTTTGGTACCTCAAAGTTTTAAAGTACTTTTGCGTCGGAAAATAGACAAAGATCCCTGAACTTGGTGGATGAGAGATCCACCCCCTGCTGCTTTCGAAGCTTCCTCTGCATATCTTACAATTGCTCTCGGAGCTCTTCAATTTCGGAGGGATCGGTCCAAAGTGGCTTCGCCCCTTAGAATTGATTGGATCTCCTATTAAGAGGAAGATGTGCAGGAGGGTTGCTCTTGTTTGTATGTTGGGTTAATTCTACAGGAAGAGGGAGAACAGGATTTACTGGAGGAATGAGGGAGAAAGTAAAAGGAGTTTGTGGGATTGAGCTGTTTTGCACACTAGGCTGTGTTGCTTGCATGTTTGGTATGACACCTGGCACTAGGTGAAACAATATCTCTTGTAGTGCACGGAAACTTTAGGCCATCTCATTCATGGCTGCAATAGTTAGTGAGTCTATTGGAGCTGTCGGAGGTGTCGGTGCCAGTGTCGGTGCCGATGTTGATGCTTAAGGAGCTGGCAGAGCTGCCAACTCTTCCTTATAGGTAGTCATAGCTGCATGTGATCGAGTAGTCGTGGCTAAGATTGATGCTTAAACAAGTGTAGCCAAAGATGTTTTTTTTTTTTTATGAATGCCGTAATGATGTCCCTTGAGATTAAAGTACCACACACTTTTGAGTCGGGTCTCAGCTAGTGCGAGCTAGCAAGTTCCCAATGGAGTCGTCATTCTGTAGACACTGGAAATCGGCACACACGCCGATTTGTATGTTATGTTTTGGTGGCGGGAGTGATTAGGCTAATTTGTGGATGTTGGAGTCGCCACTAGCCAATTAATATCAGAATCCCGCGGTTGGCTAAAACCCACGGAATACATAAGGTTGGAAAAATTCGAAGACTCCTACCTTAGATTGACTCCTGGTCTGTGATCCGGGATTCCGGGTAAGGGACCTCGGTTATAAAGAGGGAAGGTGTTAGGCACCCTCTCTACCCATATGAACGTACGGTCTCTACTTTGTGTGGTAAAACAATCTCAAAGGATGGATAATGCGGTCGAGATAGAACTAGGCATAAACTTGGATTTCTGATGCGACAAAATCCGAGATTTTGGCAAGCCACAGACCATACGTCCAACGGCGTTTCTAAAAGGCGGATGTGATGATGCTTATGAAAAGAGGTAAGAAAAATAGACTAGATCACTAGAAATTTCTGATGTGACAGGATCCAGTGCACGGCAAGTCATAAAGCATACGTTCACTAGAGATCTAGAGAAGCAGGGGGGTTGAGAAGGGAATAGATGTCATGATGAATGCTTGTATGTAAAATGAAAAGATCTTTGCCTTGAACTTGAATAGGCTAAGACATGGGTTGCACCATGATCAATCCGGGCTAGACTTGGGGTTTGAGATGGTTAAGAGGAGGCTAAGAGGTTGCTGAAAAATCTGAACTTTAAGATTTGGGAGCTCCTTCTCACCCTTACTCTCTTCCTCCCTCTCTCCCTCTCTCTCTCTCACTTAGCTTTGAAAATGAGAAGTTGTTTCAAATGCGAAGAGGAAAGGGCTATTTATAACCTTTTCCAATGGCAATATGGTTATTGTTGAATTTGAGAGGGGTAAATACTGAGATGGCAGCTTATGAGTGGTTGAGGAGAGAGGAATGTCACATGGCATGCTCTCATTGGCTCTTAGGGTTAGTAAAAGGGTAAATAGGGTTGGTTGAAGGGGTAGTTTTGAAAAAAAGTTGACTTTCAAATGCTATAATAGTTGTTGCTAAGAGGACACACATGTCCCGCGAGCGACGGTAGTTGGACTACCACCTGGCTGGGTTTAGTCGAAATTTCGTTCAGCTAGAGCTGCGTAAATTTTTGAGATCAAGGCGATGGTAATCGAATTATCGCTTCAGTACAGTTTCTCCTAAATTTTTGCCAGTGGGCCCTTTTTTAGGTCCTGAGAGCGGAACAAAGTTCGTTTTGGATATTTGGCTTGAAATGACTCAAAATTGGCTCGATCATGACCTCAAGTGGCTCTAAAAATGGATTGATTGTGGCTGAATGTTTGGGTATGCTTTGGCTTGAATGATGGCTTGTGATGGCTCAGGTTTGATTAGGGTTTGGATCAGGGTCTTGGCTAGGGTTAGGGTAGGCCGTGGTTAGGCTAGGGTTAGGGTTCAGGCTAGGATTAGGGTTTAGTTTGGATCAGGGTTTGGTTGGGATTAGGATATGATCATGGTTCTCGGATTGTCTTAGCTTTATGAAGATATTAGCCTGGGTGGGGTGTCTACAAAGAGGTGTGATCTTATCACATAAAACTGAATCAATACAAAGGAAAGGGCTCGTCACCCAATTTCATTCACGCCTGGTCGTTCGAACGATACTCTGGCACGGAACCATTGGCCGGATAATTTGACGGGGGCCGTTCGAACAACATACTATCACCTCTATCAGTGCTCAATGGTCACTATGGAGATGCTCGTCACCTGAGCATAAGCCGACAGCTCGAACACGGTATCCCATACCACCATGCTCGACTCATGAGTCTTTAGGGATTGTAACGCACAAATGGTTATGAGTGGACTAAATCAATGGTAACGGTAGTATCTCAGATTCTATTGAATGTTATACAATCACCAAGCACAAGAATGATCGAGTTGTATTAGACTAATGCGATCAACTATGGAGGACCCTGGGCAAACCGGCATTAAGTGAAAAGCATCCTGCATAGCTCCAACTACTGCCGATCGTCCGTGTTCAATTCCAGTCGGCCGTATAAGCCTATGATAGCCTCCCTAAAGCGGGCTACCCGCATATTTAGATAATTTGCGAAGCTCTATCTACCGCAACAACACAATTCAATCATCCTAGTATTTATAAGCATTCAACATCCAAAATTTTTTATAATATTAAGAGTTTCATGTCATCCATACATTTGATCGAGTATGTTATCAATCAAATAGCAAATAAATGTATTTAATTATTCTAAAATGCCAAATAGAAGCCTGGGAGTGGATCTTTACCTTAGAGTCAAAATTCTTGACTCAGATGTGGTCCTAACGTCGGGAATTTGGAGAAAGCACTCCAAACCTAAATTAAAGTATAAGACTATCGTTAATGACGTGGATTTAATCCTAATTAAATGTTAAACAATGAATTATATCTTAACTAACTCGATTAGAATGATCCATCAACTCGGTTCAATGAATTGAGACTTGTAATCGGTGCACAACCGAAACCATAATGGAATGGGGCCCGATTACCGCTCCCACAAGATCATGGACCACTCTAATCGATAATTGTAACTTAAAACCCTAACATACACAACCCTAATAATAGGTTTTGTAAGAATCGACGGAAACTAAAGAGGGTTTCTAACCTTATTATCTCAAAATACAAGAAATAAAAGAAAAGGATGGAAAAACATGTAGGAAAATCCTTTACCTAGCAAGGGAGTGGAGAATTCAACCTGAAATCTTTGGATTTCATTCTTGGAAGACATGAGACCGGGCATAGAGACGAGATCTTCTAAGATTCGGCGAGCATGAGGATCAGACGATGGGATCTAACACCGGCTCCACCATTTTCCCCTCTCTCTCTCTCTCTCTCTCTCTCTCTCTCTCTCTTCCTTTCTTCCTTTTTCTCTCCTTACCTTTGAAAAATTTTGTATGGGAGAAGGGGTTGTGTAAATGAGGTTCTTTTATAGAACCAAAATTGATGAAAATGGCCCCAATGACCATTTATTCATTATATTAACCTTAGAGGGTGTTGTTTTCGACTTACGGGGCCTCATCGGAGGCCCACTGGCTTATCTACACTATGGGGCAGGTACTCTGCTACAAGATCTACATTTCATCACAATCGAGCGGCAATCAGACACTCCGATTATTCGTGGGGAGCCCACTTGCGATGGATAATCACCAATGATCGATCGGAGCCACAGCTATACGAATATGTGCAGGGAAATATCATTAACTCATACATCGAGTTTGGTTGGAACCCAATGGTTGAAAAGTCGCAACTTCGCAAAAAAGTAGAGAGCTTAATTCACTTAAATTTTCAGGTTTTTGCTTAGTGCATTTGCGCATCCTATACACCCGGCCTTCGGCCCAAGTCTAACGATTCTAGACACAATTCCGGCTCGACATTCGCGATGGACATCAAACCCGGTAAGACAATCATTACTCTATAGTTTCGAATCTAATGGGCCACTAACGTGTGATCTAGAGCTTATTCGGATAATCAAGGCATTTTTGGGATGAATTAGGCAACTAGATTTCTCATTCACAATGATTGGGATTTAGATTAGCTAAATTCATAGTTTTGCCTATTTTTAATTAGTGGAAATGGTAATTCGGTTCTAATCACCCTAATTAAGGACCATAATTCAACTATACTCGAAACTATCCGAATTAGTAAAATATATTAAAAATAGAAAATATTAATTTAATTAGATATGATGATTCCTAGTATGATTAGAAGTAATTCCTAAGAAGACATCGAATACAAAAACTCTAAGACGAAAAAGATATGCACGATTCATCGGCAACATGTAGTTGTACAAGTTTTCAATTTTAATAGGTCTATTTCATATAATAATTTTGGTACTTTTAACTATTATATTATTTTTATTATTTTTCTATTATTTTATCATCAAGTTTACTTTATCTCTACCAAAAATCATTACATTTCAATTATAAAAAAATTCTAAAAATTTTGGGAGTATCAGCTGCCTGAAACTGATGATTTTGGTAAAGTTTCTAAAAAGTCTTATAATTAACCTCCTTTAATTATTGTTTCTATTATTTATTTATTTTTTCATGAAAATAGACTCATCAATCTTCAATGTGGTTTTTGAATTACCTCAATTAGAGTTGTAGAAAAATAGATATAACTTTTTGAAATCAATATACTAAAACTGTCAAAATCTAAACATGCAGAAAATTATTGAACATAGTTATTCGATGCAACCGAACCTTGTTATCTAGATTTTCTCGATTGCTTAAGGTTTACTCGGTGCAACCGAGCAGGGCTTCCCCAAATGCCCCAGTTTGCTCGGTGCAGCTGAGTTCCACTCGGTGCAACCGAGTCTTGCTATCCATATTCTTTAAAATTCTCAAGTTTTACTCATTTGACCGGTTTTGGTGGATCCTATGTCACTCTTTTTGGTACTAAAAATGTGTAAATATACACATGGATATGTACTGAAGTCGATAAATGAAAGGTACTGCCCAAGGATATCCAATTCTCAGTTGGCAAAAATTAGGGGCGTTACAAGTCGTTTGGAGACACATTTAATAAATTCTAAATTTACATCCAAATTTAACATCCGTTCATTCACATTTGTGTTATATTTCTATAATTTCCATTATCATACATTCAAAACCATATCATCTTAACATGAATTATCTAAGTTCACTCATTTGATACTTACTTTAACAAAAATAAATAAATCAAATATTGTTTAACTATATTATATTTATAAACAATGATGAATCATATTTATGTATAAATAAATACAATAAATAAATCAAACTCTTAAACAGTAACTATATGAATAATTCATTAATACAATAAATAAATCAAACTCTTAACCAGTAACTATATAAATAATTCATTATTCTAGCATAGTAAATTCATCTTTTACCAAATACGGCAAATGGTTCCGTGATTTATCGGACAATCGATCCTCATTTTTTGGCACTTGGTTCAGATTTCATGTTTTATTCGTATCTGTATGGTTCTTAATCTACAATGTTAGCTAGTCAGGCTAGTGAGAAGTCCCAACATGGTTCTTCACATTAAATTAGAATAGAATAATAATAATCACACATAATATAAGTTCAGTGAAAAAATGCAAATATTATGCAATGCATGAATGTATTAAGTGGGAATCCGTCCACTTGTTTGAGTTGAAAACTCGTCAACTCGCATATGCCCTTTAGCAGGCTTCTATCATTTGATAGGCATAGACAATACCCGTATCTAGTCCTTGAGTAGATTTCCACTAGTATAGTAGGTTTCTAGTAATGATTTTACTAGGTATACCATATAGGGAGATCCCCTAGGAATTTAACACGTATTATGCATGCAAATGATAGATGCATAAGCATATCAAGTAGTCATGAATCATGCATTATATAGATCATTTCAAATTTCATATTTGAATCAACACAGTCTCATACTATCCGGTAATATCGGTATATCATTCAATTCATGTCCAATTAGTAATTCAGCGTATATGTTGTATCAATACAGTAACTCAAATAATTGATTATACTAACACATTAATCAAACCATATTATTATTACTTATTAATAAAGAACTCACATGTTCATCCAAATCAATTAAAAGTACATGGCAACTATATCATGGTAAGTAAACAACATATCAAATAATCAATCTATTTTAACTTGGTGAAGGGGAAACATATCAGGATCACTCAACTTGATACGGTAAAGATGTTTCGTAAACCAATGATTTGATTTGAATTAGAATTTTCTAAAATCACATAAATTAAAATTATTTTTAATCTTAGTAGTTCACATGGTGGAGCCCACCTTTGATTGATCTAAATCCATTTAAGATATTTCATTTAAATGAACTCATAAATTAGAAAATAATATTTCAAACATTAAGGTATTGTTAGAATTAGCCCCTTAGAATTTTTGCAGATTTGGTCTGTTTTCAGTAACAATTATGAAAGTTAATTTTTCTGAAACTTCAGGCGGCATTTTGTAATATTTTGAAATATTACGTCACAACTCCTTAACTTTGTGAAAAATTATATTTTAACCCTAAAATTTTAAAATTTTATGCCGTTTGTGATAATTTACACAAATTTTGGAAGATTTATTTACTCTGATAATTTAATGTTCGAATTAACTTTGGTAGATCGATCAAGGCCAACCACTGATTGTCACTTGATTAATTTCAATGGACAATTGATGATCATCTTGATCTGACTATCGATACCTTAATTTACCACAGTTCTAATGATCACATTAATTGGTCAATGTGACCCACTAGATGGTTAGATCGATCATCAAATTTGGATGTCAACATCCTTTGATATCCGGATTTTAATAATCAATCCATATCGAGTTAGATCTCAACCATCTAATAGTTTCACATAACAAATCAATATATGATTCATTATATATCATTTCTTTAGATTGATGTGGCCCATCAAATGGTCTGATCGGTCTGGAATTTAAGATTTTAATTAATTTTATTTTTAAGAATCTGATTAACGGTGATGATTTAATCATATATTTTAAATTATGTCATATAAATCTTTATGCCAAGTTGTAGCTTGCGCAAAGAATTACTCTTTTAGTATTAAATTAATTTCCTTATATTAAGAAAGAACCTTGGTAAATTTATAATCGGTACAGTTCATTGAGGTGTCGAATAAATCTAGTTCTTAAAATTATTATATAATTGAGTCTTATAAGACCCATGAACTGTACAAATCATATCGATTGTTGTCTATCATGGAAAAATCTCACATTTTGCACATCATCCTTAAAGCCATGCGTATTTGTGTAACTTTTCACATGGATGAATTAGTCTTACAAAATGGATGTTTGATTGATTTAGTTTGTCCAATGTGTAAATCAATGTCGAATTAAACTAATGTAGAAATAAAACAAAGGAAAAATCATTATACTAACCTAAATAGATAAATTCTAAAAATCTCTTTCCCACTCTCTTTCATTTTTTCTACGAGTTTTTTCTTTAATTATTTGAGTTTTGATAAGATTGTCACTCTCACACACTCCCTTTTTAAGAGAGAAGTTTGGATAAAGAGATATAAGAGGAGGGATAATATAAGATCAATGGATCTTTCTCTTAATCAAAATTAAAATTAAAAATCTTAAATTTAAATTTTATTTTTAAAAAATACGGGCGTTACACCCATTGTTTAAATCTTTTAAAGCTACTGATTCACCTATCTTATTTATAGCAAAAGTCACATAATCTCAACACATGGCTTAGTATCACATGCACTGCGTTTCAACACTAAAGTCCTGCAAGTGTCCATGCGTGAGACGGTGGGTGGGTGTGTATAAGATTAAAAATAAAAATAAAAAACCACAGGGTTCATAATCGCACTTGAGGGGCGCCCCATCACTTTCAGTGGACAAGGTACAAAGTCTCCACATGGATCAACATAAAGTGCATTTTATAATTAAGGTCATAGAGTCAAGTACATGTGGGCAGTGCTGGAGGTGGGCCCCACCTTGAAAATAACTTGCACAAAAATCAGGCTGGTCCACTGGCAAACCTTACGGAAGCCATATCCTTAAGAATAGTTCTAATATGAAAAAAATGCACCACCACATGCAGTCACATGCTACCTTGATCCATGGGTTAGACATCTGATCCATGCAAAAGAAGGGCCTCCCAGTATAGATGACCTGGCTCATAGATCGGGTTGGTCTACTTGTGAGGTAGGCCACCATGTTTACTTCATCATTATACCTATTGAGAGTTTGTATTTAGAGAATTGAAATTCAAATCACAATCACCGTGGAATTGATATAAATTAAAATTGTTTACTTTTGTTGATAGTTAGAAATTGAAATACACTATACTCTAAACATTATGTTTGAAGGCCAGTAATTGGAATGCATTAGAATTGAATTTAATTAATTAAATTAGCTTTAAGATCCCATGTCAATGTATATTTAAAAATGAGAAGATTTTGAGTCGTAGGTGGGCCATAAACATAAGGATCATAGAAAAGTAATTCATTAACATTTTTTAACCATTCGTTTCGATGACAAAACATTTGGATAGTTCAAGTCATTTTATTAGTGTGATTTTAATCATACAATTGATAATTAAATGATTCGGAGGTGCCCAATGTACCGTAGCCTAGTAACCTAGCAACACCTAGTTAATCATGCCACCGACGGGCCTTTAAAAAGGGAACCAAAAATAGACATGCAAATCTCTTACCTTTAAAAGGGAAACACAAAAGTACATTTCACACTAATTTCACATTATTGAAAAAAAAGTACAGATTTATTGAAAAAAAAAATAAAATTACACAACTACATCTTAATATGCCCAAAGACTCTGTGGGTCCTAACATGATGTTTGTATTTTACCCATACCATCCATTCATTTTCCCAAATCATTCTAAGCATGAACCTAAAATGAGGCAATTCCAAAGCTGAAGTGAACCACACCACAGGAAGAAATTTTAAATGGTTATTCTTCAATCCCCAATGTTTTTTGAACATCATAAGTTGGAGGATATTCAAGTCAAGATTGAGAGTTGGTTAACCGTAAGCAAGCACCGCCATTATGTTTGTGATAAATCCATTCAATCCATCGTATTTTTCATCTCATTTTTCATCTCATTATAGGGCATGGGCACAAAAATGAATCCGATCCAAAGCTCAAGTGGGACAAGGAACATGAAACAATAGTTATTGAACGCCCACGGTTGAAACATTTATGGGGCATGGAATGTTTGTGACAAATCCACCATGTCCATCTGTTTTTTCAGCTCATTTTACGCCATGGCCCAAAAAGGAGGCTGATACCAATATCTAAGGGGCTACACAATAGTAAACAGTGGGATTAAACTCCTACCGTTGAAATATATTGTGTCCATCTTGGAGCACATGTTGAGCTTTGGAACTGTCTCAATTTTGAGCTCATGTCATGAAATGAGCTGGAGAAATAGATGAAAGGGGTGGATTTATCACAAACATCGAGATGGGCTCCTCGTGTGATCAGGGTTAGGCTGGCACCTGATTGTGTAGTGAGGGGAGATTGGTAAGTGTGACAATGGGATGGCAGTTTCGTTAATACGAAAGTATAAAAATCTATTCACATACACAGCAGGCAGTGCAACGACTAATGGTGAAAACTACATGCGGTTCCAGAAAATAGTTTAAAAGCAGGAGGTTTAAGGTCCATAGCCCAAAAGGCATGCGTACATATGGAAAAAACCCAAAATAAAATAAAAAAAACCACGGCATTCATAGTCACACTTGAGCACCCACCACTTTAGTACATGTGGGTAGTGCTGGAGGTGGGCCCCACCTTGAAAGTAACTTGCACAAAAATCAGGCTGGTCCACTGGCAAACCTTATCTATATCCTCAGGAATAGTTCCAATATGCAAAAAATGTACCACTACATGCAGCCACACGCACGCTACCCTGATCCATGGGTTAGACATGATCCATGCAAAAGAAAAGCCTCCTAGTATAGATGACCTGGTCCATAGATGGGCTGGTCTACTTGTGAGGTATACCCATTCGAGTGTTTGTATTGAGAGAATTTAAATTCCAATCATAATTACTATGGAATTGATATAGATTAAAATCATTTACTGTTGTTGATAGTTAGAAATTGAAATGCATTAGAATCTAGACATTGTGGCCAATAATTAGAATGCATTAGAATTGAATTTGATTAATTTAATCAGCTTTAAGATCCCATGTCAATGTAAATTTAAAAATGATAAGATTTTGAGCTGTAGGTGGGCAATAAACATAAGAATCACATATGAGTAACTCATTAATATTTTTTAACCATCCAGATGACAAACATTTGGATAGTTCAAGTCATTTTATTAGTGTGATTTTAATCATACAACTGATAATTAAATTATTTCGTGGTGCCCAATTTACTGTAAACTATTAACCTAACAACACCTGGTTAACCGTGCCACCTAATTGCCTTTAAAAACAGAATAAAAAATAGACATATGCAAATCTCTTGCCTTTAAAAGGAAAACACATGAGGTACATTTCACACTCACTTCACATTATTAAAAAAGAAAAAAATAAATAAATAATACATAACGACATCTTAATATATCTAGCGACTGTGGGTCCCAACATAATGTATGTGTTTTGTTGAGACTATCCATTCATTTTTCCAAATCATTACAGGGTATGATCTCCAAGGTGAGGTGGATCCAAAGTTGAAGTGGACTACACCACTCTCACAACATTTACATGATTATCCTTCAATCTCAATGCTTTTTACAGTTTGGTCCACTTAAGCTTTGAATCTGTCTTATTTTTGTGACTATGCACTGGACGCAGATTGCATCCTACTCTGCTTATCTCTAGCTGGGAAAAGGGAGGACTTTGAGTAGCCACCATACTATACGGGTCTTATCGGCACTGTACATCCTTTTTTTTAATCCTACCGTTGAAGGATTTAAGAAACTTCCTAGGAGCCACATAAGTTGTAGATGAGGCTGCTATATATGTTTTCTATTTATTCAAGTCCCCATAACTTTATAAATAGATTGGATGGCAAATAAACAGGCAAAATAAAATAGGCCTAGAAAAGTTTCAACGGTAAGTATCATTATCATAGTGGCTTCCTTCGATGCCTTGGATTTGCCTCATTTTTGGGATTAATTCACATAATGATAAAAAAAAAAAAATGGATGGACGGTGTGGATAAGATCCATACATCACATTGGCCACTCGAAGACGACGGAATCCGCATTCCCATGCGCACTAAATTGGTTTAAAAAATGACCTGAAACATTGAAAGGACAACGTGACGTAATACAGATATTATAAATTGGTGCAATTTCGAGGTGTAAACACTAGAAATCGGATAGTGCCCTACCTATCTCTAGCCAAGAGTGGACAGATTTGTGTGAGGCCCACCATAATGTGTCTATTTATCCATGCCGTCTATTCCTTTTCCTCGGGGAGTTTTAAGGCATGAGTCCAAAAATAAAGCAGATCCAATGTTTAAGTTGTCTACATCACATATGACTCTTGCATTCAATACAATACAAGCTTAATATTTGGTGTGGTCCACTTGAGCATTGGATCTACTTTATTTTTGGTCTCATACCTTAAAACGATACCAGAAAAAAGAAGGGACAGTGTGGATATACATACGTATCATGGTGTGACCCTACACAGATCTGCATGTTCATGCCAGGACTGATCAATCCACTTCCCAAACGCTCGTGGCATTGTGTAACACGTGCATTGATTATTACTTTGAGAGAAATTTTTATTCCCATACATATAAATACCTCCAATCAACACAGCCTCCGAGGAGTTTGATTGGATGGTCCTACCCACCTTGAGCGGACAATCGATAATAATTACCCCCTCAGCATTTACCTCCCATTTCCCCGGTGCGACGAGATGCATTTTCGGCACAAAAACCAATAACGTCGTGATATATTTGTGAGTCCCACCGTGAGCCGTTAATTTCTTATGCTTAATAAATTCATGGCATGAGCCAATAAATAAGGCATATCAAAAGCTTAAGTATACCACGCCACAAAAAAAGAAATTAAACACTTATCATTAAAAACCTCTCAGGCCCACTGTTTCTTTTGATGTGAGCCATTTGATTAGCCAATCTACCTCATTTTTTGGGTTGCGCCTTAAATTCTGTGTTGAAATGACTAAATAGATTTATTGTATACATCTAGGGGTGCACACGGTTCAGATCCGGTTCCAAAAGGCACGAGAACTAAAGGTGGCCCCCTTCACATTAACGGGCCATATTGACAGCTGGCAGGACCAATTTACCTACATCCTTAGCCATTCGGTCCAGTTTCAAAACTGAAACTGAACCGTGTGCACCCCTAATACATCACATTGGGTTCACAAATTTAAAATAATTCTTTTAAACCGATTTTCTCGAAGAGAAAAGTGAAGTAAATTATATAAAAAAAATAAAAAATCAAACCTATAAAATGATAATAATTACCAATTTTACATGTATTTACACCACCACTAAAAATCAAACACACCTTTAAATACATCCAACCAACACCACCTCCAAGGAGTTTGATTGGAGAGTCCTACCTACCTTGAGTAGACAATTGTTAATTAAATAAGCATCATCATGTATTATTTATAATTTAAGCTATCATTTGACTTCAATGAATCAGGACACCAGAAGCATCCCTTTAATGCTACTTTTGGTTATGGCCCATCTATGATGGGGCCCACAATTTGAATGCATTAGATTGAGGTGTGCTTTTTTGATAAAAAGTGCATATGTACAATACGCTGGCACTTGTGGAATACACTTAATAAAATTAATTAAACAGTTCAAATTATGGTATCAGTTTGGAGATTCCATGAACCAAAAATTAGATTTATTTGATTATGTGCCAATGGGATCAGTGGACATTTATTGGACGGCTGAATATGAAAACAGTAAGGTTAGAATTGCTCAACCAATCATATTTTAGGATTGACTTAGCAACAGTAAGCTCCTCAATCCGGTTAGTTTAATTTGAGATAATGCAGTACACGTGTTCAATTTCTGAATCACCACGTATCAAGCGTCATCAGCTGCCTGTGTATCAAATAACTCCCCAGCAGTCGTGTGGTGATGTGTTGACTGATGTGGCGCCCACCTTGATGTATGTATTTTATATCCATGCTATCCATTCATTTTTTCAAATCGTTTTAAGGCATGAACCAAAAATTGAAACCGATACTAAGCTTGAATGGACCACACCACAGGAAATAGTGATGATTGAGTGCTTACCATTAAAAAAATTTTGGTAACTACAAAAGTTATGGATGAAGATGATATCTGTGTTTTCTTTCATTCAGGTCTGTGTGACCTTAAGAACAGGTTGGATGGAAAATAAACAATATGGTGGCTCCTATGAAAGGTTTCAATGTTAGGTGTCATTATCCCACCATTTCCTGTGGTGTGGTCCACTTGAGTTTACTATTTGCTTTATTTCTGCGTTTCTGCCATTTTTAGGTGAAAAAAAATAAAATAGGCCGCGTAGATATAAACCATATACATCAAGGTGAGCCCACAGCGCCCAAGACATGGTGGTGTGGGCAACACCACTTACATCTCCTCGATACGTCGGGATTTTAGCCTCTGAATCCGGGTCATCTTACAATGATCCAAACCGTTTCACAAGTCTCTTTTGATTATTTCTATAGTAGAAATTCAATAAATAAACGCTTCCAATTTGATTATTTTAACCGTTGATAATTTTGTCTCTTATGATTTGACACCACAATGTTTGCATAATCAAAAGGTATAAATATTCCGGGCATCCCGCAATTATTGAGCTTATGAACGGCTTGGACATATCACTTTCATCACAGAGAGACCCACACAGACTAGTGCTGTGATGATGGATTTTATCCACGCCGTCCATTTATTTTTCCATATCATTTTAGGGTACAAGCACGAAAATGAGCATTTCCAAGACTCCAGCGGACCATGCGGTGGGGATTAAACACTAGCCGCTGAAAACTTTTTGGGGCCACAGCCGTTTTGGATCAAGCTGATATCTGTTTTTACCTTCATCAAGGTCCATGTGACCTTATGAACATGTAATGGACGGCAATTAACCATCACGGTGGGCCCTAAAAAGGTTTCAAAGAAGAGTGTTATTATAACCGTTGTTTCCGTTATTGTGTTCCACATGAACCTTGAATCTGCCTAACTTTTCAGTTTCCCACTTAAAATTATATTGAAAAATGGATGTACGGTGTGGATAAAACATATACATTACTGTGGGCCCTCAAAGACCTTCTGCGTTACTAGCTAGGTATGGGAGGGGTAGTACCATGGCGTCCCAATCGGACGGGATTAGGGCCTGTTTGGCCGGCCGGATTGAACCGGATTAGAAGGGATGGGATCAATTTTAAGGTAATGATGGGATTGGTTTAAGTTTCATGGGTTTATTATATTCTGGGACAAGTTTGGCACGTTTAGCATATCCCGAAATTTTACCAGTCTATCCCTTCCAATCCGTCCGTCCAAACACCCCTCAGGTGTTATCCAGGTAGCAATAGCATTAATGGGTATTCACTTGGCTATAGCCCCACCTTGATGTATGTGTCGTATATCCAGGCCGTCCATCCAATTTTCCACATTTAGGGAATGTTCTGAAGCAAATCCAAATCACAAGTGGACCACACTACAGGAAACAGTGGACGTTAAACGCCCACCATTAAAAACTTCTTAGGCCCACCGTCATCTTTATTTGCTATCCAACTGTTTCTTAAGGTGAATTTCATAGCCCCCAAGAAGTTTTAATTATGAAAATTTAATCCCTATCATGTGGTCCATTTGAGATTTGGATCTACTTCATTTTTTAGACCATGCACTAAAATGAACCGGAAAAACTGATGAACGGCGTGGATATACAACACATTCATCAAGATGGGCCTCACAGTCGCGGCAAACCTCACTACGTTTTACCCGGATAACACCCATCTACTTCCCAAATGGCGTTCATTTTTTAATTTGGATGAGGATAACACAGGTGTCTCGCCCTAATTTGGTATAAGCACGTGTGATATCCTACCACGTGTAAGATCACAGTCAACTGACGGTTCTCTTTTGCTCGTCTCTGCCGCCGTCGGCTTCCACAGGCCGACACGTGTCGCGCTTCTATAAAATGATCGTCTCGCTCTCCTCAATTGCTCAGTCCAAAACAGCTCTGTTTAGAAATGGCGACGAATGCTGCGATTCGAACTCTCGCTTCCAGAGTTCGAGCTTTCTCTCCATCGATTCTTACCAGACAACTTCATGTAATTATTTACGTTTTTGCCCTTGCTCTACTTTCAGCTCTTTTCTTCTTTCTTCTTCATTTTCTGAGGAATTATTTGATACCTGCCCTTCTTCTTTTCACGGTATACGCGCCTTTTCATCTATGACAGTTAGGTTCTGTGGTTTTGTAATCCAATCCATTGATCTGTTGGGTTCCACTGTGGATGGAGCATTTTCTGAAAATTTCACTGATCCGAAGATCCCAGCAACTGATAGTAGGGTTGTTTTCTATTGAATGTGGACCGTTGTTGTATTTCAAATTGAAAGGTTAAGATTTTCCAATCGAGGATTCTTTTTTGTTAGGTTACCCATTCACGGTGGGACACAAAAGATCAATGGTCTAGATTGCCGAACGTGGGTCCCACTTTTTAATCATGACAGGTGGACCCATGGATCGGTAATCCAGACCGTTGGTCTGTTGCGTCCCGCCATGGGTAGGCTGCGGCAAGGAGGATCTCCTCCTAAGACAATCTGAAACTTTTGATTTATCGCATGCAGATTGATTGTTAAGAAGAGAAATAAACAGCTGCCGGAGTTTTTGCTAGACACCAGGGTTTTCGATTCTGACAAGTGGGGTCCCTATATCAGAAATCCAGACCATTGGTCTGTTGCTTCTCAATGTGGTTGGACCATGCCCTGAAAATTTCCTCCATTGGACAATCATAACCATCAATTTGGGGCATGATTCATCAAAGTGGGACGTGGCAGATGGATGCTCTGGATTACAGAGCTGCAGGCTAAAAAACGTAGTTGAAATGGTCGTATACTGGGCAAAGATGCAGGTTGTTTTTCATGTTATTCATTGAGAGATTGAAGGAGTGAATTTGGCAGCAAACATGTGTAAATGTAGCACGCGTGTGCTAGATCTGGCTGCGCTGTATGTGGGTCCCAATGCGAACATCCCATGTCTCAATCGGGTCCCCTCATTTGGATGACCATACTTGCATGTTAGATGCAGGCAATTGGTGATTTTCTAACCTTAAAAAAAAAAAAACACCCACACCCACACCACATTAGCACTCGATACTATGATCTCAATATTGAAACAGAGTTTGTCTACCATTGAGCCATGGAGTCGGACCCAAGTGTGGCTCACCTGATAAATAGATTGGTCCGATTTATGGGCTAGGCCATGTTCGCGTGCAGCTGTTGTCGTTCATGTGAGAATTTGACATGTGTGCCGTGATTAGCCTCTCCTTAGTATGAATCGCTTTAGCGCTTCTCTCAAACACGTGGCAACATGGCACACCTATGCGAGATCTATGCCATCCATCGTCGGGGAGAGACTTAAGAGAGTGGATGTGCCTTTGGCCCAAAATTAGGCTGCTCTAGTCACTGAGTGAGCCATGCATACATGAGGAAATCTACACAATACACATTGTGACCCACCTGATAAATAGACATGTCTAATTTTTTGGGCTAGTGTATATTCGTAGTGGGACCTACATGGGAAAGTGGCCTGGATCTCGCGCCCATGTGCTAGGTTGGCATGTGCGGCACAATCACAGCTCCAATCTCTGATCATGGGAACTGCTTTTACTTCAAATGCGAAGGCAATCTGCACCTGGATGGATGAAAGATGTAGGAAAATCTTCTTCAAGAAAATCTTCCGTGCTCTTATTTTGTCGATATGTTGCATGGCCCATGCACCCTATTGCATTCTATGCAACACAGTCACACACATCGGACACTCTATGAAAACATCAAACTCAAGGGATGGGCCTGCTCTTGTAGATCTCCAAGAGAACACCAAAATCACAAGCAAAACACTTTCAGGAGCGCCCTCCGCAAAAACTAGTTTGCACTTGTTCACTTGTCCACTTTTTTCTTCCAAAAAGAATATTTATCAATGGCAAACCCCACTTTCACCCATGACCCAACACTGAAGATATGGGGTCCTAAAAACCAAATATAGAGAGATAGATAGATAGTATTTTAGGATTTTTAAGATATGGTTTAAGCTAGGAGTGTTAGGCTTTAGATTGCTTGGTTTGTTTTGGCATACAGTTTTTTACAGGTTGATCTGACCATGTCCTAGGTTTTGAACTGTCATTGTTATTTCAAACTCACAGCTGTAATTAGCTTCTGTTCATTCAGTAACTTCACAAGACTGGTCACCAGGGCTGTCTGTGGGTCAGGGCACGGTTCAAGGAAAATAAGACCTTTGAATCGGGAAAACCCTACTTGTCTCATGGTTCACCCATTTTGACTCTGCCATCTACTAACCCAATTCAACTCAGTTGCATCTTAACTGAGTCACTGCAGCTATAACAGTTGGCAAACCGTTGTTTAGCATTTTCCAGCCAATTTCGAAGACGTGGGGAGAAAATGTCTGACTTGAGTGAGTCTTTCAAGTGGCTTGCTGAGTCAGCAGAAGCAGACCTCACTTCAATATTCATTGGGTCATAACAAAACTAAAATTTCAGATCACGGCTGCAATGTTTTGGTTGTAGTTGCAACTAATTTATCAGTGATTTGAGCTCCGTTTGGACAAGAAAAGTCAAGTTTTCATAAATTGGAATTTTAGTACATGAGAATGAATCTGTAGCAGTAGTACTTTGGTGAAGCTTTACATTTTGTTATGGACATTTTGGTGAATGGGTTTCTCTACATTGTCAAATGCAGGCATCTCCAGGAAGCAAGAAGATTGTCGGAGTGTTCTACAAAGCTAATGAATATGCATCAATGAATCCCAACTTTCTAGGTTGTGCAGAGGGTTCGTTGGGCATACGGGAATGGCTTGAATCACAAGGCCATCAGTACATAGTCACGGATGACAAAGAAGGCCCCAATTGTGGTCAGTAGATACTAGATACAATTTGACTTTGAGATGTTTCAATTTCATTTCAATCATTCAAAAACAGATGAAGTAGAGACTAAGTGAAAATTATTTGTTAGCTATAAATAAAAGCATGGTTGCAAAAGTTCCAGCTATTATTTGTTTTACTTGCTTATTAGAACTTTTAAGACATGAAAAATATGGAGATCAGTGTAATTTAAAGCAGTGTTTTGGGAACATGAAAACATGGGAAATGAAATTGATTTCCATGGAAAATGCACTTTGCCTCTGTTTGAGATAAAAGTAGCCAGGGAAACTGATTTCAATTTCACAACATTTCATAAGAAACTGTGCATGTTCATTTCTCCCAAAGAATGATGTTAAATTGATTTCCGAGGCAGAGAAGACACATGAGGTGACCGTTCGAGGAGACTGTTTGTGGAATCCATGTAAAACTGGAATCCAAAACAAACAATAGAAGGAACATCAGAATCCATAGCTTTCCATTCCCTTAGGGTTGCAGCTTACTTTTCTATATCCATGTTTTAGTTTTCCTTCGTCCAAATAACCCCCAAGGAAAAAAGGCAAGAGATGTCTAGTTGACTGAATTGATGAGAAAAGGAAGCCCTTTGTGTTTTTTGTTTTTTTAATACTAAAGAGGAATGATCTGATTTGTAGACCATACACCACCATTCAATCTATGATCTGTTAGCCACCTTCCTTTCCACCACAAGATCCAATATAGCAGGCTGCAGGGAATGTACATAATATCAGATCTTGAGGCAGAATGGATGGTGGTTGATAGACTACATGGAATAGCTATTACAGTCTATACACCTGACCACTATTCCTTTCAGAATTCTCTTGCAGCTGAATAGTGATAAAATGTTTCACTGAGAGAAAGGGCACCTAATGATGGACCAGATGATTACTTAGTTGGCATGCATAATTCACAAGAAATTACTCAAAAAGCCTTGAATGCTTCTGAATTGTAGAATGATAAATGGATTTTGCATCTGCATCTCTTGAAGATTAAAATAATTAGACCTTACCAACATGATATTTCAAATTTCTAGAAAATCCATGACATGTATGCCCCACCGGACCTCTTCTAGTTTGATTGCATACATATACCTGTGGAATGTGGTTTGATGAGTTTGGGTCATGATATTTGGTGACTTCATTTGGTAAATGTGACTTGAATGCATGGGTTTGGTTGCAAAGACGGCTCTTTTCCATAGATTTGCAGTCCCAGAACTTGTCGTCCTAGTTTAACGACATGATCTATTCACCCATGTCTGCATACACCTGTGTCTAGTTTCTAGAAGCCTCCGTTTGGTTCCTCTGCAAAACCTTTTTTTAAATCATGTTTAATGACCCCTATCTAAGTTTCTGAATGGAATTTGATCAATGCACCATTTTATGGTTTCATGCATAAACTTCGAAGGACAATGCTGCGGTTTTTATTCATCGTTTTTTTCTATAAATTTTGAACAATCCAGACTTCAAAATTGTGGGGCCCATTGTGGGTGGAGAATAGCCAGAAGCTCCATGTTGATCAGTTGGTAGCAATCAGATGGATGGCTAAAACCCAATTGTGCAGCAGTCCAAATGGTTAGGATTGTTTGACCAGTGTGACTTTTGAGCTGTGGCTGTGTCTATGGTGGGACATGCTATTTGGATGGTCTGGATTCCTATGTGCATGTTGGATGCATCACCACCATTTACAAAATGGTGGAAGTCTAACTCAATTTCAAATTATAAAGGAACGTGATTCCAGCAATGCTCAGTTTGTCAAATCCAGAGTTAATAATTTACCATTTCTGTCACTTGATTCTTTGAAATGTTCACACTTGCCTTTATTGTTTCAAGTTCTGTCACTTCATTCTTTGAAATCTTCATGCTCGCCTTTATTGTTTCAAGTTCAAGAACTCCATTCGAATTAGAAGTTATGATTTTATATATATCTTCGAATGCAGAACTCGAGAAACATATCCCAGATCTGCATGTTCTCATTTCCACACCTTTCCATCCGGCCTATGTCACGGCAGAAAGGATCAAGAAAGCCAAGAATCTACAACTTCTCCTCACTGCTGGGATTGGCTCTGACCATGTTGATCTGAAAGCAGCGGCCGCCGCAGGATTAACAGTCGCCGAGGTCACGGGAAGCAATGTCGTCTCCGTTGCAGAAGACGAGCTAATGAGAATTCTCATTCTGGTTCGCAATTTCCTACCAGGTTACCATCAGGTGATTAATGGGGATTGGAATGTTGCAGCTATTGCTTATAGAGCTTATGATCTCGAGGGAAAGACTGTTGGGACAGTTGGTGCAGGCCGCATTGGGAAGCTTTTGCTCCAACGCCTGAAGCCCTTCAACTGTAATCTCCTGTACCACGATCGATTGAAGATGGAACCAGAGCTTGAGAATCAGTTGGGTGCAAAATTCGAGGAAGATGTTGATGCAATGCTTCCGAAGTGCGACATTATTGTTATCAACATGCCTCTTACCGAGAAAACTAAGTAAGAACTTAAGTCTCATACTTGAAACTTTCCTTTATTAGTTCAAGAGGTTTGCTAGGCTCAAATGTCAGTGTCTGACATGATTTGATTGGTTCAAATCATGGTTCTAAATAGAGTTTTTGGAGTGACTCACTTGGACACTGAAACTGGTATGACTTGCCTGACCTTCCATTTTGGTCCAGATTTGTTTTGGGGCTCATTTCATTGCCCATTGAAAACGATATGACTCGGCCGAGTGGACTCGGTAGAACCATGGTTGGAATAGGTGGTGGGACCCATGATCTGAGTATGGCACCTTTTCTCCGCTTATTTGAAATTCCAAAATCCCCCCCATTCACTCGGTCCAAAACTCAGGATGATCCAATACACACAGGTGGGTCACACCACTGGGAACAATTGGGATGGGGACGCACCATTAAAACATTCCAGATTGTGCATGCAACCCACTGTTTTGTAAATTCCATCTAATCCATTCGCAAGACCACCCCACCAGTATGAATGAACACACCAAAAATCAGGCTGTGCAAAACCTAGGTTGGCCAGTCCACTTGATTTTATAGGTTTTAGGCATGATTTTATAGGGGTGGCTCATCTTAGTTTTGGCCAGTCCACATGGACAGTGATGTTTATAGTCCATTTTTATTTTAACACACCCACACACACCACAAAGAGAATCGGGTTTAGAATGCATGATGTTCCCAAGAAACTTTTTATATGTGATGGCTCATCTTAGTTTTGTATTGCCACATGGACAGTGAATGTCCTGAGCACATCAGTTTGTCAGTCCGATAGTCAAGAAAAGCCCATCATGGGATCTCATGATCGTGGCCCATTGTCGGATTGATTTCATTTTTTAGGTTTTACTTATTGTTATTAAACATGTGAACGCTTTAGATTTCGTGTTTGGTTTTATTTTAGTTTACTTACTTTCTACAATACTTGTAGCGATAGTTTTTGGGGTATGGAACCAGCTTCCTCACTTGGCGGCGAAGCCCTCCCTTCATCGAAGGGTTTCGAAGCCACATCTAAACCCATCCATTTATTTTTATCTTTATCATCCCTTCTTCATCTCACCCCATCATCTACACACCATCAATGCAACAACTCGATTTCAACCCATGACCTCTAGGGTTGAAACTTTGAGCGTAGTACCACACACAAACCGCACATCGGATCGAGCCGAGATTTTGGGGTTTGACCATCCGAGCCATTGCAAGGTAAATAGGGACCCCACACAAGGCCGGGATCACACGCACGTGACATGAGCATTGTTGTTGTCCACATGCGGGACTCGTCTTTTTCGCTCAAAGTTTTTATCTTTTAGCTCATAGGGGAACCTAAACTAGATTACGTTTTCTAACTTATATGCCCCTTTTCTTTTGCTGAAAGACAAGTCCGATTACTATGTATGTGTGAAAAATATCTTTTCCTTTTGCATTTGAAAGTGTTTGGGTTGCAATCCTACAAAGGGAAACCTCTTTTCTCTCCAATTTTGCCATTTAAAACCTCACCTTGGATCAAGGTATTCACTTTATGTCCGTGCATCACTATGTACTCGAACCCATGACCTCTATGTTGAAACTCTTGTGAGTCTACCACCGAGCCATTGCGGGTAAACTAGGGGAATGCAAAGGAAAACAAAATGTGACATGAGCAGATGGTAAACTGACATCAGCGCTAGGGGAAGTAAACCCTTCTCAATTCTTTGTTTTGCTAAAGACAAGTCCTGGAAAAGATTTGCAAACAAAGGAAACCTCTTTTCTCTCCAATTTTGCCATTTAAAACCTCACCTTGGATCAAGGTATTCACTTTACTATGCACGCTATAACAACCGTTGTGGCTACTTCTTTTTTTCCATCAGACTTGTAACTGACTGTTACAGGGCTGTTAAGGTTGTTACGGCCATTATGGGCCATTTTTTCCATAATGGCCGTGATAGCCATTACGGGCCATTTTTTCCATAACAGCCATTACAGCCCTATAACCATTACATAACAATCGTTATAGCCATTACATAACCATTTTTTGATACCTTGCATTAGAGGTAGATTTTTTTACTCACCATTTGACTTTTTGAAGAAAAGGTTGTGGGAAAGGCAACACAAACAATTTGTTGTGGCATCCTCCACTTCTCAAGCAAGTGCAAACGTCTTGTTGACATAAACTGAATGCTTCTCCTAGTTTACCCTCAATCCAAACAAGCCCCTAAGGCCGATGTCACTGTAATACCTATTATATAAGAAAGATGAATGATCATGTATTGAACATGTACACTCTCATCCATCCATAGGTGACCCCCCCTGTATTGAACATATACACTCTCATCCATCCATAGGGCCCACCTAGCATGCACATACCTGTTAATGTGGTGCGGATGATTCCAGTATGAGACGCTGATAAATTTCCATCTTTAAGAATTCTAGACATTTTGTATGTTTTGAATCAAAGAGCCTATCTGATTTTTATTTTATTTATTTATTTATTTTGGTTGAATTGCATATCAGGGGGATGTTCAACAAAGAGAGAATTGCAAAGTTGAAGAAGGGAGTTCTCATCGTGAATAATGCCCGAGGGGCGATCATGGACACCCAAGCTGTGGCAGATGCTTGCACCAGTGGCCACATTGCAGGTAACTCTGATGCTTGCATTCTCCATTTTCACCTGTTAGTTGTGTGCATATTAATTTAGTTATTGTGCATGAGAAACGGAGAGCATTCTTATTATCAAGAACTTACAGAAGTGAGCAGGTTATGATGATCACTCCCTCGGGATCTGTATTAAGGCCCATTATTACCTATATATAAAAAAATTATATACTTATAGGTATAGGAAGCAATCTTGTTTCAGTCTCCATGCGATCAAAGTCCCGTTCCTGATCGGTAATGATGCAATGCTTTGAGACACAAGCTTCCCTTTGTTTGAATAACACCTTTTGTACTCCACAACAAATTTCATCACATTATCAGGCCTGTTTGGTTGTCCACTTGGAAATGATTTCATTGTATTCTAACTTCTAAGTAACAGTAATTATGTATTAGAGTCATAGTTTATATAGATTGTGGGTTATCAAAATCTCTAATACATAATCATTGTTAACTAAAGTGAGATGAACTCATTTTTAGTGGCAATCAAACAGGGCGGTAGATCTTGAGAAATGTGAATGGGATTCTCACTCAATTGATTCAAGAGGATCTTAGTGGCATGCTAGGATGGCACACGTCTGTAAAATCTAGGCAATGCATCAGGTGGAAGTAACCCTCCAGGGACATGTAGCCAAAATCAGGGTGGTCCACTCATCAAGTTGGTCATACGTAATTGCGAAAATGGATAGTTAGGAAGAATCACCAACAGTCTATAAGCAACAAACAGTTGTGGCCTTTGGGCCAGACCTGTTTGTGATGATGAATGACCTGTATCTCACATATTCCATGTCGGGGCGTCTGCGCCTCCTGGACTTCTCCCAAGGAGAACCTTTTCTTCAGTTGCCGATTCAATTGCACTTTCCAATCTCTTGTATTCTATGGTTTGCATTTGAACCTACTTACAATCTTCGGTTTCCCTGAACTCCATTTTTTCCTGTCTTTTTGAGTTTGCAGGTTATAGCGGGGATGTGTGGTACCCGCAACCGGCTCCTAAGGATCACCCATGGCGATACATGCCTAACCATGCAATGACGCCTCATATTTCGGGCACCACCATTGATGCTCAAGTAAGCTAATGTGTTCTTTCCCCTTCTTCCACACATGAGATGTAGGGCGTTCATCACAGACCCATTTGAGATCTTAGATACTCATCAAGTGGGGCCTACCAAAACCATGCACTGACCAAAAAACCGGACCAGTCCCTCATCAGGTGGGCCACGTGTAGATTGAGTATGGGTGGTTGGCTATTCTTTTGTAACTGTCCATTTTTATCTCACGCGCATGCAGTCCAGCTGATGAGTGGAGCCCGGACTCCCGAGTGACTTGGATCTCACATAAGTGTGCCACCCGGGCGCATGGTCCGCAATCCTCCATCTCGTGTGCATGAGTCCTCTTAGTGGGTCCCTTGTTTATCTCTCATTTGCTAGTTGCTGACATTGATTGTAATTGAATTGGTGCAGTTGCGGTATGCAGCTGGAACCAAAGACATGCTAGAGAGGTACTTCAAGGGAGAGGATTTTCCGGCACAAAACTATATTGTCAAGGAAGGTAAGCTTGCTAGCCAATACCTCTGAAGAGAAGCGTGGATGAGGCAGGCTGTTGTTATCCGAATAAAAGGCAAATAAAAGGCGTAGGCCCGGAGAAGAACATGATTCACGGAGCGCTGTAGTGTTGTTATTAATGTGAGAATGTTTTTGTGTAGTCCTTAGTTTTCTTTCAGAATTAGACGTTGTTTTAACGTAGAATAAAGGAATGGTTTATGCATCGATGTGGATCAAACAAACTTTAATCTTAAAGAACATGGATGAATGGGAAGCCATGCGATGTTGTTAGTAGGAATGTTGCTTGATCTTCTGCACCCAACACCCCTTGTGAAAAACTGTGATGGGACTAAAGTCTATGTTCATCTGAATATTGTGTATAGGTTGCTTCTAAGCGTGCTACCCTAAACTTATCTATATCAATAGAAACTATGTATATCAAGACTATTGATATTGGGTCATGGTTATCATCACAATAATCTTTTCGAAGTGAGACAAATCATGGTAATGAATATCAACAACCCCAATCACATAGATTAAGGACAGGGAAGTTATTATGAAGATTATATATTTAATGTGATCATACATCCGAATCTTCGTGTAGTCTAATTGTTTCTATTAAGAGCTTTACTTGTCTCTAATGAGATAGACCAAATTTCGCTTACTAAAAAATAAACATGTACACTTAAGGAGAAGCATGAAATAAACTGAATACAAAATCTTTAATAAATAAAAGATATCTCTAAGTGTGTCTCTACAAGATCAGATTAAACTAAATTTGTACTAAACAAATATATCTTTGGGATTTACAACTCTCATATACGTTACATACTCCTTAAATAACATGATAGGAAAGGTTATAGTGAGTGAATTCACTATCATGTACTTTGTGCCTATGAGTTTTATAAATAAATGACAATTCTGAATCCTCTCTTTCATAACAAGGTACTTTATGTTAATATGCTTTAATCTAGACAAATGCTTGCTTTTATGGAAGAAGTTAACTGCAGTTAACCATCACATATAAAAAAATTCTTAGTAGTTGGGGATATCTCCATAACCTGCGAACTAGTAAAAATAAATAAATCTTCTAGTCCAATCACTTGATTTGTGGCTTCATGATAAGGTTCGTATTCAACTTTCATGGTAGATGATGCTACTATGATTCTACCAACCAGTATGAAAACGTAATCGAAGGTAGACTTCTTACCACCAATGAGACCTTCTGCTTTGATACCACTTGGAGGATAATTAGCCACTTGCTTTAAAAGTTCGAACAGATAGAGCATGGTGGTGAATTAATCCGTTTATCTTATAGCCCCACTTCGCTCGGGTTAAGATCTCAGCGAAACTCTCCTCGTGGGCCACACATCACATGGGTACCACCTCACACAAGCCACCTGCCTTACATGGATGGCCTGCAAAACTCGTTCGCAGGAAGTTTCTTTGCTTGGAAGCTAGGTAGGGCCCACCGTGATGTTTGTGAGAAACATTGGTGGGACTACTGAAGTTTTGGACCAGGCTAATGTTTTTGTGTTTTCATTTCATCTCCATAGAAATGACTTTATCAACTGTTTGGATGGTTTATAATCATCACGGTGGACCCTAGAGAGGTTTCAACCGTTGGCATTTCCTTACCTACTTTTTCCAGTGGTGCAGCCCACTTGAGTTTTGGATCTAATTCCTAACATGATCCAGAAAAACCAAACATCACGGTGGGCCCCACCTAGCTTCTTAGCTCATAAACTTCCTGCCAAAGCAACTGCGTCCCTACTAATTGGCTGTCTACATCCCACTCAGATACGTAGATTTGCCTTCTTTTTTTACCCGATGCTTTCAATCTTTTTCTTTTTCATTTTCTTTGGCCGTCCAAAAGTGGGCGATGGATCAGACGGTTATGAACTGCTAATCAGTGCTACTCTTGAGTTATGGCTCATCCAAGGGGTGGTCCACTAAATGGGCGGTCCAGATCCGTAGCTAAGTTGGACAGCAACGGATCCCTCCGTGCATCTATCGCAGACATGTCCGCACGCAGGCGTCAATTCAAACAGGACTGAAAAGTGTGATTCCAGCTGTGGACGAGGAATAGCCCAAAAGTCACACCAACTTTGCGATGATAGACATTCCTAGCCATTAGATGTTCTTGTGGGGAATCGTAGCCATTGATGATTTAATGGGGAATCCTGGCCATTTGATGTTGTTATGGAATTCCAGCTATTTGATGCTTTATGGGGAATCCTTGCTTTCAACCAATCGATTTTTTTTACTGGGAATCCTAGCCATTTATGGGAAATCCCAACCATTTGATATTGTCCCTTGACAATTTTCTTTGTACCCATCAGATGGATGAACGGTGATCAAATGGATATCCATCTGGCCCACTCACTGTGGGCCCAATGATTCTAACAATTCAGGATCTTAGCATGATATACGTAGGGCGTTACAGTAGATGCGTTCTTGAGTACGATCTACTCTTACATTATCATGTAAGAGCCCTACTAGGTGGGGGCCACTGTGATGTTTGTGAGAAATCCATCCAGTCCATACGTTTTTCCAGCTCATTTTAGGACAACAACACAAAAATGAGGCTGATACAAAAATCGAGTGGGCCACACAACAGGAAAAAGTCGGGAGGAAAATGACCACTGTTGAAACCTTCCTGGCTCCACCTTTATTTCACATGCCATCCAAACCGTTCACAAGGGTATTAACACTTAGATAAACTTTATGGGAAAAAAAATATTATCCTGATCCAAGACTTCCGTGCCCCACAGTTTTCAATAGTGGGAGTTCAATCCCTGCTCTTTCGTGTGGCGTGGCCCACCTTGGTTTTCGATCTGCCTTTCCTTTTTGGTCTTTTGTCCAATCTTGAGCTTGAAAAACTAATGGACGGAATGGATTTATCACAGGAATCTCTGTAGGCCCACGTAAACGTTGCTTCCAACTTAAGGAATTTCGTGTGATCACAAGTGGGCGTCCATGCGATCCACCTTTGTTTTCCTAAATTAAGAGAAATTTACGACTGTGGACCCCACCTTTTATCCGTTGGATATTTTTGAAACAATACAAACTTACCATACGCACTTGGACCTCCTTGTACGGACATTGAATTTGAGGACGAAAATACCCCTGCCTTCAACGGGCTGGCGTGCAGAGACGAGCGCTGACGGACGGTCCCATGAAGGGAACCCAGGTGGGGCCCATCTGTGATGTTTGTGAGAAATCCTCCCTCGTCTAAGTTCCTTCATAGGGTCACAAAGACCGGATGAAGAGGAAAAACAAATTTCATAATGATCCAAAACTTCTGAACCCTAAAAGGGTTTCAATGGTAGACGCTCAATTCCCCACTGCTTTTATAGTGTGGTCCACTTGATAGTGAGATCCATCTTATTTTTCACCTCAAGCCTTAATATGAGTTCGCCAAATAGATAGACGGTTTGGATATAACACATACCTCATAATGGGACCCACAAAAATCGGTAAATATTACAACAGGAAAGAAGAAGAAGAAAAAGAAAAAAAAAAAGAAAAAAGAGACAGCAAGTTGGGGTCGACCAACCCGGTTGACCGGTCAGAGGCCTATCGCTACGGATTATAACCGTAGCCATAAATCATATGTGGTACGTCAAGTAACTAATTTTGGTTTAGAAGATATTCTTGTTAAATGATTAAAAAAATAAATGAAAAAAAAGAGGGAAAAAATTTTATATACTTATATATACCTATTTATATAAATATGTATTAAAGAAAATTGTAGGTAGAATAAATTTCTCCATGTAAAAAAAATAAAAATAAAAATAAATAAATAAAAAATTTCATAGACTGGCACATACTACAGTTATGACTACGGTTGTAATCCGTAGCTAAAGGTAAAACACCATTTTCGATATATCGACATATTTAGTCGATATATCGAAAATTATAAGATTTTTGAGAGAAACTCACTGGACAGTTCTGGACCGCTAGTCGATATATCGACGTTGGTTTTTTTTTTTTTTTTTTTTTTTTTGTAATCGCACCACTTTTTGTGGGTCCTATTATAAGGTATGTGTTATATCCAAACTGTCTATCTATTTGGCGAGCTCATATTCAGGCTTGAGACTAAAAATAAGATAGATCTAACTATCAAGTAGACCACACTGTAAAAGGCAATGGGGAATTGAACGTCTACCATTGAAATCCTTTTAGGGGTTATAGAAGTTTTAGATCATTATGAAATTTGTTTTTCTTCTTCATCCAGGTCTTTGTGACCTATGAATGAACTTAGACGGGGAGGATTTCTCACGAACATCACAGTGGGCCCCAAAAAGTTTTTAATGGTCGACGCTCATTCAACACTGTTTCCTGTAATGTGGTACACTTGAGATTTGCATATACCTCATGTTTGGTCGTATACCATAAAATGATATGGAAAAATATATGGACGGCATGGATGAATAGCATACATAATGGTGGGGCCCACAGACCACCGACCCCAATCCTTTTAAGCCGTTCGTACAACTCTCAGTTCGAGGAGCGCCAGCGCACGTCTTCGCAGCGAAAAGGAGGGGTAGTTTCGTCCTCAACGTCGCTGTCCGCACGTGCTAATCTAGATTGGTAACTAAGGTTTGTATTCTTTCATATAAACCGCTGGGTAAAAGGGTTAGTCTACAGTGGTCATTTTCTCCTAAATTAATGATAACCTCATGGCCCTCTTTTGCCTTCTTCCTTTTCGCTGGAAGCGGATTGGGTCCTGCTCCCCCCTGGACAGCGGGGCCCACCGTTATGTATGTGTTTCATCCATTCCGTTCATCCATTCTTACAGATCATTTTAGAATGCGAGCCCAAAAATAAGAAAGATTCGAGGATTAAGTGGACCACACCACAGAAAGCAGGGGTGATAATGACACCCACAACTTAAACCTTCTTGGGGCCCACCGTGATGTTTATTTGCCATCCAACCTGTTCATAAGGTCACGTAGACATGGATGAAGGGAAAACAAAAATTTCAGCTTGATCCAAAACTTTTGTAGCCTCCAAAAAGTTTTTAACGGTGGAAATTCAATCCCCACTGTGTGGTCCACTTGAGCTTGTATCTGCCTCAGTTTTGATATGAAAAAATGGATGAACGGCGTGGATAAACCCAATAATCGGTCCAGGCAGGGGCAGGATGGAATCCGCTTCCCTTTTAACAGGCAACCGCTGGGGATTTATTTTCTTGGACCCGGGGCTCTTATTAAGTGCTACTGTTTCAGGTGTTTCCTTACGAGTGCACAATAATAAAAGTAGGCTCTGTTTTCCATGTAAGTAGATATGAATGGAGCTCAACCACTTCTTCAATTTTGGCTTAAACGCTATCTCTTGGTTTGAGCTTGCAGTTATATCATCCCCACTTGGTGATTTGAGCCCCCTTTCTCACGAGGGTAGCCTTTTTTTACCTACCTCAATGCATGGGCTTTTGCGTTTGTTTATCTGCCAGTAGGTATGAGCTCTTTCTTGCCTTTATTCTAAAGGATCATTTAGCACCGTAGATTTGGAGAGATTTGATGGGATTTAAAAGTATTTTAAATTTATCAGTTGTTTGGCAGGGTGGATTAGAGAGTACTTCAAATTCAGGAGATTTTAATTCCTCACTTTTGATGAGTTTTGCAATCCCTCCCTTTTGCTTAGATTTTCAATTTTTTTTATTTTTATTTTTCATTTTTAAAGAATAAGAGTTGCATGTGTAACATATGTTTCACTAGGCTATTGCTGATTTGAAATTCAGCCACATGGTACACCTGTGAGATTTGTGGGCATTATAGAACCAATTGGGTTTGATTCAAACCAAAATCGCCGACCCCTGGTGTCTAGATAGAGTGGTGCTTGATCGAATGTGCTATTAGTTATTTATTTATTTAATCGTCGAGTGCACTATCTTCCAATTTGCGCAGGTTGGAGATATTCGTCCAATGAGGTTGTTTTTACCTCGAAAACTAAAAACTTTCGAAGGTGCAACAATTATAAAATTGAACGAAAATGAGACGAATACAGATACGAAAAAGTGAGACTTAGTACTAAAACGGAATCATCGACCTAACTGAGAGCAACGAGGTGCTTTGCTAAGCAGAGCGCTGATCAACGAGGGATAAGTAATGTCAAGATTATAAGCTACTGTCAACCCAGTGTATGGGTGTAGGTGGACGATTCCTAAAATTACGGTCTTCCTTCAGATCTGGCATGGATGCACAAATGAAAGGAAATTACAACTACTGAGTATCATTAAGTTGGTCCAACTTAAGGCAAGAATGAACCGAGCTTAATCCTAAAGACTAAGGATTTCATACTTGTTGAGCGGTGAAGAAAACTAAATGTCTTGATGGATTGGATAAACAATATTGTGTTGGAAGTGGTTTGTTTATATTGAGTTTGATTGATTGATTATGAATTCTTCTACTTGTTTTCTCATATGATATTTATAAATTCTCTAATGAAGTCATAAGAATAAATGTTGCTTATGTGGTGACTTCATATGATGCCAACTGTAAAGTAGTGGTTATTTCCATTTGATCACGACTGTCCTTTTGTCGAATGCATCCTTATCTCGTCCATAGTATCTCGTGCATTCTTTATTGCTTACATAGTTCTAATGGTTACAAGCCCTTATCTTAAAATCATGTGAACAGTACACCCCTTCAAAGATTTACTCATCAATGAGTTGTCCTCGTATATTCAACGCACACTGTAGAGATGTCATATTTGCCATGTGGCTTATTGTAACGCCTTGCATTTTCAAGGAGATTTGCCATGTGGCTTATGTAACGCCTTGGATTTTCAGGGGCCGAGTAGGAACTCGGCTCCTAAAATCCCGGGTGCCACGCATGCCCTAATGGGCTCCAGATTTCAATACAATTGGGTTTATTTATAAGCAATCACGGTTTTAGCAAAACATAAGTATGAGAATATCATAGAATATAAATACAGGCCACTAAACAAGTAAGATATCCAAAATACAGTAGTAAGAAAATTCAACCAGGAACTAGACACACCCAGATAAATATCCCACAATGACTAGGGCCTTGACCCATGTCCCGCGACCATTCAACCATAAACTAGAAGAAATTGCCGAAGTCTAGGAGTGCGTCTGCTCTTCATTGTCGTGTGCACCGACATCGTCCAGCACATCCCGCTCCAAGGTACCTGCATCTATACCAGATTCTGGTTAGTGTTTTACAACACCGTCTCATAGTGGGAGTGAGTAGTTAACTCAGTGGTACCATTAGCAATATGCATACGAATTATCATGCATAGGATACATTTAATGAACAACAAGCAGCATAGAATCTTAAACATTGTTGTTAATGCAAATGCATGGTTATGATATGATGCATGCTCCTCACCAACCAGCGCTCCCTCAAGCGACGACATATAACGTTCGCAATGAAACAACATTCCCTCAAAAGCGACCTCGACTGCATAATCGCCAACAAATATAATGCAATGTTGTGAAATATGTTAGCTTGGTTAATTTGTTAAGTGCATTCGTCCAGCAGGTTGAGGAAACCGAAATACCCTTAGTGAGGTTATTGCCCTAATCCGATCGCGTGGCTCAGGGGCCGTGGTCATGTGACTCTCGCGACCCTTAGCCCTATATTGGGGTCGTCAATCATAAAAAAAAGAAGTATAAACACGGACGAAATTAGTTGTGACTTAAATGTCCTACTCGCGGTCATTGTAGGGAGGTTGTCACCCCAACACAGGCCAACGGCACAAGTACAGTGTCTCATACCACCGTTCTTGGCTCACGAGTCTAAGTGCTCAATGGACACTACGGGGAGGCTCGTCACCCCAGCGTAGGCTGACAGCACGGGTACAGTGTCCCATACCACCATCATCTGCTCATGAGTCTTGTGGCTCGTAAATTACAATTAATAGTGGACGCAAAGGTCTTAGGGTACTTCGGGTTCATACAGGCGTGATCAAACATGGTTAACGTACAAGGATGATCGACCTAAGAGTCAATATGCCTCCACAAGTTGAACTATAAACTGAACAGCCTAAGACAATTTACAGCTTAACTAGTCGGGCCAGATTTACCCGTGAGCTAATCCAACGATGAGATTCACAGATGGATAACATAAATACAACAAATTCAAGAATAATTTCATAAATGGCAACATAATCTAGCATTCTAAGTATATGGATAATAATACACCAATCTTCACCAAACCACGAGGATCATATTCAGCATATTCCAACAATTGTAACAAAATGGACAGCAACATACAAAGCTCCACCCAAATTTACAAATTATACATATCATAATCCAGCCTATACATCACATGGGCAGTCATATAACAATACACCGAAGTTTAACTTCCATAGATCAACATTAAGCGCTCAATTCAGCCGTACATCTAATATTAAGGCAAGTAACTCAACCAATCAACTGATTTGCAACATTGCATGCCGTCACCCAAACATAATTAATCATATAATTGGAAATCAATCGCTAATTACCAATTCAAAGTAATCCATGTTATCATTTGAAGCATAGTTAACACCAAATCAGGGAATCAACAATCAACTAGCAGTAATTTGGGGAAACTTAAATATTTGCACCCTACATGAGCATGCAAATGCATAAGTCACATATTTGGGGTATTAGGGCCAAAATCCTTCCCATCATTTTGATAATTCCTAGTCCATTATCCTATATATGCAGTCCAAATAAAAATTCAGCCACATACGCTAACAATTCACTAATCACATTCATTAAACCTACTCTAGGCGCGATAATCGGCCACCTAAAGGTAATGGTCCGCATCTATTCTTGGCCGAAGGTTGCTGAGATTATCCTAGCGCCGCCGGGTCCACAAGCTCGAGGTGTCGGGGCCCTGCCTTGTATAGAACAGAGGACAAGACACATGCATGATGCAAAAATCAGGGAAGATGTAATTTGGAACCCCGTCTTACTTTAGATGGGTTGGAATTCCACTCCAACAATGATTGGAGTTGGCGTGGAGAGGTGAAAGCGTCGGGATTTCAATATCCCAACCTTCAAGCCCACATGCACCACCAGGGGAGGCCCCTCTCTCTCTCTCTCAAAATTTCAGTTGTTGAAATTTCAACAAATGAGGGAGAGAGGGTTGGACTTTTATATGTCCAGAATTATATCAGTTGACCCTACAGTTTGGTAATTGCCTCCAATGGCCCTATGGGGCCCATTCTAGTATTTTGGGATGCCCTAATGGCCCCCTGGCCCATCTGATTCATGGAACATGTGCCCCATGGCCCGATGAAGGGTTGGGCAAAGTTTGATCACCAACGGATGCAGGGTTTTACCGAAATGACTCGATTTGAGATCAACGGTCATCGATCCTGGGGAGCACAGGAAAATATTTCTAACCTATGGTGCAAATTTGAGTGAAATCTGATGGCTGAAATGCCCTAATTTATTGTCCTAAGTGGGGGGCACTTTGTCTTAAGATTCAGATTTTTAGGCCTGTGTTAGGGCGAGTTGCACTTTACAAGTGCTAACTTGACAGCGTGAATCGTTTATTTGTAGGTGTCGTCTGAGTCTGTCGTCCGCGATGTACCACAAGCCCAGTGGGATGGACATTACTTTATAATTTCAAAACTAGCAGTCAACTAACGAACGGTTTAGAGCTTGTTCGGATAATCAGGGCACTTTTAGAATAAATTGGGTAGGGAGATTTCATAGACGGAGTTGTTGAGGTATGAATTAACTAAGTTCATAGTATGACCTATTCGAAATTAACGAAAATGATGATTCGATCATGATCACTCTAAACCATTGGTTTTAGGCTAAAAGAGTAACTGGGTTGATCTGGTTTATTAATTAAGGTCTAACCCTTACCTGACTTGGCTTCGGGTATATCTTTTAATTTACTTACAATTGTCTTGATTATTCAGTGGTAGATCGGTTAGATTTGAGCCCTATGTGAATAAATCATGGGGATAAACTTGATGTTTTAGTGATCGGTTGGGTTCATTGATTTTCTACGGTTGATCAATCTTATTTGTACAGTTCTTTATCGGTACCAGCCGCGTATAAGCTCTCCTCGAGCATCAATGGTTCGTAAGTGATGACGTGGCTAGTTATTACAAAAAAAATTAAAAATTAAAGGATTTTTGGCAAATTCAAAGTAGCGAAAATCCGCGGCGTTACACTTATTCTACACCATTTAATTGGTTTACTAGATTTGGTCCAAATAGTTATTGATCTATCGTACACGTGGCCTACTAAGGATATCCCAATACAATCTAATTATCAATTGCATCACTAAAATTACTTCAATAGAATGATGTACTTTAAATATTGTTCATGTTACTTGTTCGGTTGCAATCCATACTTGTGCCCCATTTAAGGCTTGAAATTTCATCATTTTCAACTAAAATATATATTTCAATGGGCTTATTACAATCATTGTGTTAAACATCACATATATAAATTAATTATAAATTTTAAAGTTAATTTATTAATTAAATTAAAATTCCTATAAATATGCCATATACTTTAAGTGCATAACTATTTTTTATTAATAGGAGATTTCAAATTTTAGGGTGCTAGACATAACTAAAGAATTTTGAATATAGGGTATTTCGAACCCAAGGAATTTCCAATCCAGATATTCTAAATCCATGGTGTAACGACGAAAATTTCCAACAACGATGACATCAAGTACAACAACGCCATATGGAAATCATTTGGATTAAATCATGGTAGAAATTTGACAAATTAACTAATATAAACTAGATTAGCCATGAAATCCATTACAATATTATTATAATACGATCTATAAGACCCAAAACTTGTAGAATCATTATGTATGTTATCCCTAAAATCTAGGATCAAACTCACCCACATGCACACTCTGGAGCACATTGAAACTCACGTATGCATGGACACGCACATCGGGAGTCCGAATATACGAGGTTAAGGACTTAGGACCGCCTGTGGGCTTGACAACCATCTCGTAAATCAAATCCACCGGTGTCCCATGGGTCATTCGCTTGAGTCCGAGTGAAAGAGTGTGAAAACACTTGTTTTCTTTCCAAAATAAATATATGGAATATAAGTCGAGACTTGTTACTTGCAAAGGAGGGTCATTTTTGAAGCAACGTGGACCTCAAAAGAGTTTAGTTAATCATTCAACCCAAATATACCCTCAGATCAGGAAAAATTTCATAAACATATCCATGTACTTGGAATTTCAAATCAAGGGGACCCACTTCATGCCGTAAAGGCCCACCAAATGTCCGGCACGTGTGATACTGGGAATATACATGAAATTTGGGCCCACTACCTGGAGCCGTGGATCCAAGGTGGGTGAGCTTAAGTCCGACCTTTGGCTCAAAGAGGCCTTGAAATCCCCGTCGCTGAAATTTGTTTTTTTTTTGAAATTCCTTAAACTAAGGTTTGCTTTGGTTATAACCCCCTAAGTATACCTTGTCCACAAGTCAATTTTGGAGATTTTTAGCTATATAAGGACCTTAGAATCCGATTTCTCTCTCACAGAACCATACGAATTTGAGAGAAACCCTAGAGAGAGAAGTGAGAAAAAGAGAGAGAAAGAGTGAGAGTTGTGGGAGATCCTCCTCCTAGGTCTTCCCACCAAAGCTTGCCACTACACAAGCTCCACCTTACTCCAATCTTATCGACATTTTTGGGAAGACAATGCGATGGACCGACTTCGTTTAGGTAAGAAACCCTAACCCTAAAGGTTTTGGAGTTGTGAAGGTTGTAGGTTATAAAACCTAACCTATTTTATTGACTATGGGTCACTACCTCAAAGTGGGGTCGAATACCAAGTGGGCCACTTGGCAAACCTATCAAAATAATGAACGATTCTAGAGATATAAGGTGAGAACTTTAGGTGTATAGGTTATCGTTTTTAACACTTTCAATGTCAGATAATGATAGATTCATGATCTGCATGCAATTGCACATGTATAAAGTGTTTTCTGTTTTCCATTTCGATTAAAAATGTAAAATATGGAATTTTACATATTCTAGGTATTTGTAGAAAATACCGTATACATATATATTTTGGAATTGTGTTTGACATGATTATTTGTTGTATGAATATACGATATATGGATAAAATACTTATTTGGCAAAAGGATTGGCCCTAACACATGTTTTGCTAATATACACTATGTATGTAGAAATAGTGTATGGTAAAAATACCGTATATGTATATATTTTAGAAATGTATTTGCCATGATTATTTACTGTATAAATATATCATATATGCGTAAAATACTTACTTGGCGAAAGGACTCGCCCTAATACATGTTTGCTAACATATGTGAGGTGACTATGTATGATGAAATGTGTATGACTGCTAAGTGTTTGTGAAAATGCTTGTAAGAGTAAGTTTTGGATGATGATGCCTTAGGTAGGTGTTGAGATGGGATTCTTGACTACCTTAGTAGAGATTCTGTATGAGTTCCTCCATGTGGTCGTTTACTTTAACCACTTACTTATGAAATATATGTGTTTGTATTCCTATTTATGTAGTGCTTTATAACATACTTTATGACATACTTGTTAACATGCTTGAATTACTTTGTTTATTATGCTTTACTCCACATGTTATGAATAAGGATTGATTGAGTTTAGACTATGTCTATAGTCCGAGTACAATCGGTACGGACTTGAGATCGTGGTTGAGATTCATTTCGCCACGTAGGATGTTTTGAAACTCGAGTCGTACTCCTCGTTTAGCGGCAGTGGAGCAGGCCAATATTTCTAACCTATGGTGCTTATGCACTTCATGTCGTTCAATTGATTGTGTGCTCGAGTTAGTTAGGCTCGTCTTAAATCTACACGATAGGTCTAATGTATGTTCACCATGTTTGGTCGCGTGAATCGCTTGAACCTAGGGTACCAAATTTATTAGTGGAAATCCGCGTTAACCATGATACCTCGATTCGTTAAAACGTTTAGAGCGGGCATGGTGATATGGGACACCGTGGTTTAGAATAAATGTGGGTAGGGAGATTTCATGGGCCACGTGCCTTAACTAAGTTCATAGTAGTGACCAACCCGAACTCGTGAGCCGATTATGGTGGTATGGGACACTATATTCATGTTTAGGCCTACATTGATAAGGTAATGGGGGAGCGGTAATTAATGTAACCTTTATGCGTAATGTGACCTTGATATGGCTTTCGCATATCTTTTGTAAGTGACCTCGAGCATACTCGATTTGCGGTGAGGCTTAGAGTTTTGAGCCATGTGAATGTGGGGATAAGAGTATGAACTGAGGCTTCATTGATCTATATAGTGATGAACCGTTAAAAGGTGATGGGGAGTGGTGTAACCTTTATACGTAAAAGTTCCACAGCGGCCTTTGTAGTTATTACTAAAAACACACCATCGTATGAGATTAAAGGATTGACGACCCAGAATGGATCATGTTTGGGAATGATACAAGGAGGTACCTTAGTTTCCCAATACTACCTTGATTTGAAATGGACTAATAACTACTCGGTAATCATGCTCATCATCGCACTACATGTGCCTGGTAGATGTGGAGCAATTGAGGGATAAAATTACTTCAATAGAACGTAAGATGGTGTCGCATGGGTGGTTTGCAAGGGCATTCATCATGTCATTTAAGGCTTACTTGCATTTTAATAAGAGTAGTTAGGATTGTTTGATTATCTTGCTTTATCATTCATCACATATATGAATTAATTATAACATGTTAACCTATGTTTTATTGTTCCATGAGTTGCCTACTCACTCCCACGTTACGGGATGGTGTTGTACACACCAATAGGAGATTTCAAATTTTGTCTAGAGTATAAAGATGAATACGGTCGATTTCGAGGAGGAATTTCAGAGGCGGATATTCTAAACAATGAGGACCAGGACGAGTTCTCATACCAGTACCACTCAGACGGCTGGCTTTGATTAAATTTCGACCTGGATAGGGATTTCAAGGATATATCTGTTTTAGTTGTATTTTGATCTTTTGATTCGGAAACAATACATGTATATGGTTACTCAGTTAGTGTTCATACTCTAGAGATCGAGATGATTTTGTTCCTTTACATACCTTATATATACAGTTTCAGTCTTCCGCTTGCCTTTATACAATTGATCTGGGGTATGAATTACTGTTTTGGTATAATCTCACTCATATTTATTACACTGACATAGACAACATTCAATCATCATCATCTATGTTGCATAAGTGATGTTCTGGACTCGAGAGTTGAGTTGCTACTCGACCCTCGAAAAATTTCATAAAGCATTACAAGTTGAATTTATCGAGTCCATGATTTTGATTAAACCGGACCTGAGTTATGTTCCCACGACGTACGCTGACGCATTACAACTTAGGAGGGTGCGAGAACAATATAGAAATAGTCCTAGGTTTTTCCGATTTCGCCATTTGGTCGAAGTTCATCGAAAACGAGCGTTTTGATCGAGCTCGTACTCGATCCTGATCGCACGAGTCAATACCAAATCACTTCTAAACCGTCTATTGATGTGTTTAGATCACAATACACCTCATCCTAGCAGTCAAAGATCTGTAAATGCAAGTGTGTCCGAAAGTGCCCAAAACTGTCCGAAATTGAGCAAATCGAGGTCGGGGGCCTACCCACATCAATCTAGGGGTACCCAGGGTGGGACCCAGGGTTTTTTGGGGCCTAGGGGACAGGAGGATCTCGCCCATGGGGCGAGCCCTTGAATTCTGTAATTTCTGTCATGATTTATGTAGCTCTGTATTCCATGTATTATGACAATTTTGGGTAAATGAAAAGCATGCAGCCTCTTTTGCTACGAGATGTGTGGAATGCTTAAAGTGGTTGTATAATGTGTTGCTATGCTTTATCTCACATACGTCGCACCCTATATTGTATAGGGCATGCCGCGGTAGTATACACGGCGGAGCATGACACACCACTCCAATCTTATCGCTTTCCCGGCGATACCGACTTCATTTCTAGGTAAAAAACCTTAACCCTAATCAATTTTGGAGTTGTGAAGGTTGTAGGTTATGAAATAGCTAACCTATTTCATTCTATAGGTCACCTAACTGCCGAATACGAAGGCTTAGCAAACCTATCAGATTCGTGACGATTCTACGATATAAGGTGAGGACTTTAAGTGTATAGATTACGATTTTCAATGCTTTTAATGTCAGATAATGATATATTCATGATCTGCATGCAATTGCACATGTACAAAGTGCTTTCTGTTTTCCATTTCGATTAAAGATGTAGTATGGAATTTTACATATTCTAGGTATTCGTAGAAAATACCGTATACGTATATATTTTGAAATTATGTTTGACATGATTATTTGTTGTATGAATATATGATATATGGATAAAATACTTATTTGGTGAAAGGATTCGCCCTAACACATGTTTTGCTAATATACACTATGTATGTAGAAATAGTGTATGGTAAAAATACCGTATATGTATATATTTTGGAAATGTATTTGCCATGATTATTTGCTGTATAAATATATCATATGTGCATAAAATACTTGCTTGGCGAAAGGACTCGCCCTAATACATGTTTGCTAACATACACTATGTATGTTGAAATAATGTATGCTAAGTGTTTGTGAAAATGCTTGTGAGAGTAAGTGTTTGGATGATGATGCCTTAGGTAGGTGTTGAGATGGGATTCTCAACTATCTTGGAGACCTGTATGAGTTCCTCCGTGTGGTCGTTTACTTTAACCACTTACCTATGAAATATATGTGTTTGTATTCCTATTTATGTAGTGCTTTATAACATGCTTTATGACATACTTGTTAACATGCTTGAATTACTTTGTTTATTATGCTTTACTCCACATGCTATGAATAAGGATTGATTGAGTTTGGGACTATGTCTATAGTTCAGACAATCGGTATCAGACTTGAGATCATGGTTGAGATTCATTTCGCCACGTAGGATGTATTTGACGAACTTGAGTCGTACTTCAGTTGGCGACAGTGGTTAGGCCACGCGAAGTGCTTATGCACTTCATGTCGTTCAATTGATTGTGCGCTCGAGTTAGTCAGGCTCGTCAAGTAACCCGATATGTCTAATGTATGTTCACCATGTTTGGTCGCTACTGCTTGAACCTAGGGTATCAAACTTACCAGTGGAATCCCGTTAACCATGGTGCCTCGATTCGCTAAGACTCATGAGCTGGGCATGGTGGTATGGGACACCGTGGTCGAGCTGTCGGCCTACGCTGGGGCCACGTGCCTCCCCGTAGTGACCAGTGAGCAACCAGACTCGTGAGCCGATTATGGTAGTATGGGACACTATATTCGTGCTGTCGGCCTACATTGATAAGGTGATGGGGGAGCGGTGTAACCTTTGTGTGTAACAGCCCTGACAGCCCTTTGTAGTGACCTCGAGCATACTCTGAATTTGCGGTGAGGCGACGAGTTTTGCCGCAGTGTATAGAGTATGAACTAGGCCTGTATCTGTATAGTGATGAACCGTTAAAAAGGTGATGGGGGAGTGGTGTAACCTTTGTGCGTAACAGCCCTGGTAGCCTTTGCAGCGACCTAGAAACACACCATCGTATGAGATTAACTAGGATTGACGACCCTAGAATGGATCATGTTTAGGAATGATACAAGGGAGGTACCTTAGTTTCCCAATACTGCTATTTGAAATGGACTAATAACTACTCGGTAATCATGCTCATCATCGCACTGCATGTGCCTGGTAAATGTGGAGCACTAAGGGATGAACGCATTCGCGAACGTAAGATGGTGTCGCATGAGGGTGGTTTGGCAAGGGCATTCATCATGTCATTTCATACTTGCATTTAATAAGAGTAGTTAGGATTGTTTGATTGTCTTTGCTTTATCATCTTCGCTTGGTCGAATTGATAACATGTTAACCTATGCTTTATTGTTCCACTGAGTTAGCTACTCACTCCCACGTTACGGGACGGTGTTGTACACACCAATCAGACTCGGTCTCAGATATAGATGATACGTCGATTCAGGAGGCAGAGCCAGACTACGATGAGGACCAGGACGAGTTCTCATACATGCAGTACTCTGACGGCTTTGCTTAGGCTGACTGGATCACGGGGATTTCAGGATATATCTGTTTTAGTTGTATTTTGATCTTTTGATTCGGAAACAATACATGTATATGGTTACTCAGTTAGTGTTCATACTCTAGAGATCGAGATGATTTTGTTCCTTTACATACCTTATATATACAGTTTCAGTCTTCCGCTTACCTTTATACAATTGATCTGGAGTATGAATTACTGTTTTGGTATAATCTCACTCATGTTTATTGCACTGACACAGACAACATTCAATCATCATCATCTATGTTGCATAAGTGATGTTCTGAAACTCGAGAGTTGAGTTGCTACTCGACCCTCGAATTTCAGGGCGTTACACATGGTGCCAAACAAGGCCTAAGGTTATTAGCTTTTTTGAAAAAATAAATTTTTTTACTCATCATACTTTGAAAAGAAAATAAATAAATAAAAACTTATTTTGGGCTGCTTAAGAAAATAAATAAATAAAAACTTGTTGATGCAGAAATCTGGTTAGCTCCCTCTGGGCCTGCTTACCTGCACAAGGAATAAACAGGGAAGACCCTGGTTAAAACAGGGGACCCTCTGATGCCTAAGTCAGGAAAAAGATCTGGGTCTAGTTGAGTATTAGGGGTTTAGAGTTAAAGATTATACGTACCTTTCACCATTAGAGGTACCTCTATTTATAGTTTAGGAGAGGCGGTGACACAAAGGAGATTCCCTTATTTAGTAAGTGTGTATTGTAGAGGGATTTTGATCCCGAATGCGTTATGAATCTCTCAAAATCATCGGCGAAGATCTCGGGATCCTGAGCATGTCAAAGATATCCTTCAAGGATCTCGGACGGATCTCTTATCGTGATAGCTGGGTTTCTTAGATCTTTGGCTAAGATTTTAGGTGTATGCGGTCAGGCCTTGATAGGAGGTGGGCTTAGCTGATTGGAAGTGCCCCAACCTGGGACGTGTCGACCTGGTGTATACCGACCTAGGATATGTCGACCTGAGTCCTCACAGCCCGAGTAATATCGTCTAGGGTTGCGCTGACCTAGGTGGTGTCGACCTAGGTAATGCCGGCCTGGGTAACACCGATCTATCTCCTTAGCCGAGCAAAGGAACAGAGCGCTCCTGACGAACTCTGGAGATCTGGGAATCGTTGGAGGTAGTGTTCTTACGGGCATATCTTTTACCATGGACTGAGTAGGAAGCGGATTCCTAGAGCGATTCCTAGGGCGATCGTGCCTCTTCTTCCTCTCCTTCTCTATTTCTTTGTCGTGGAGAGAAGAGAACGGAAGGGCTTATTATTCGTTTGGTTGAGAATATAAGGTTCCAACCTAACATTCTTCTATAGATCGATCTCATTTTCCCCATAACGAAACTTATTTTGGACTGTTATGTAAAACAACCTAACTTTTAGTCCACTATGTTTTGTATAAAAACTCACTTGTACATTAGTGAGAATCCTTATCAGAACCGTAAACAGAAAAGATCAGCCTTATAAAAAACTCTGATGGGCTGTACCAATGGGAACAATGTGAAATTGCTTCTAAAACATTCAAGTTCATCCAATGTGGCTCACATGATATTTGGATTAGGCTGTTTTTTGTATTTTCACTTCATTAGGCTGAGTCAAACCTGACAAACAGGTTGGATGAGAGATACCACATACGCCCCCACACATAAATCAATGGTTGGTACCTCATTGATGGCAAATTATTCCTATATAGATTTTGTATTTACTTCGTTACCACACACACACATATATATAAGTAATTTTATTCTATATAAAGTGATTCTTTTCCATGTATATAAAATCTATATAAGTGGAAGGAAATTTGCTATCACACATCTCCTTTATCCCTTGTGGCTCATATGAGTCATTCACCTAGTTAATTTTATTTTATCTGATGGCCTAGGACTAGGATAAAACATGATAGACGGATTCGATCTTACATACACAACAAGGTGTGCCCGACAAGCTTGGGTGTTCTGCATGCCGGGTAGAGTTGGGCACAATTTGACCCGAACTGACAGATCCGACCCGATTCGATCGGTCTGATCAGATATCATCCGACCTGAATCGAAGGATAGGATTGGGTCGGATCGAGTTGGCCCACTCAGATCCGATTGTACATCGAGTCGAGTTTGGGTCAATGGTCAATCTGGACCGATCCGATCCGATCCGCACAACGTTTATTTAACACTGTTTCCTGTAATGTTGTGCACTTGAGATTGGGATATACCTCATTTTTTGTTTAATACCATAAAATGATCAAGAAAAATAGATGGATGACATGAATGAAATAAATACATCATGGTGGGTCTACAGAGCACCAACCACTAGCCATTGGCTGGTGGCAAGGGGAGTAGCCAATTTGTCTCCTCAGTCTTCTCAGTTGGCGCCTTGAGCACTGGTTCTGACTCTTGACATTGACAGTGTGTTGACGTGAGGAAGCATATGGGCAAGTGTACCATGCACCAGCCACCAGTTCTGACTCTTGACACTGGCAGTGTATTGACATGAGGAAGCGGATGGGCAGGTGTACCATGCACTAGCTGGTGCATTGACATCTGCAAGTTTTGTGGGTCCCATCATGATATATGTGTTATATCCAAACCGTCCATCCATTTGACGGGCTCATCTTAAGGCTTGAGCCGAAAAATAAGATAGATCTAAAGATCAAGTGGACCACACTGCAAAAAGCAGTAGGGGGTTGAGCATCTACCATTGAAACTCTTTTAGGGGTCAAAAGTTTCAGATCAATATGAAATTTGTTTTTCCTCTTCATCCATATGGTTATGGCTTTATTAACAGATTAATAAATGTTATGGTGGGTCCTACGATTTTTTTAACGGTGAAAATCATATATATATATATTAAATATTTTTTAAAAATAAAAATAAAACAGAAGACTCATTTCAAACCGTACTTAACCCGATTCGACTCGGTTTCCTTGACTGAGTCAGACTCGATTTAAGTTAGGCCAACAGTGTAATAGATCGATCCAGTTAGATGACCCGGACTCATTCCCGAATCCGACCAAGTTCAGGTCAGTTTATATAAAATTTGGAACCAAGCCGAGTTGGACCAATCCGGTCCGACGACTCGACTCATGCCCACCTCTATAATTTATTGCTGGGTAAAGCAGCAGGTGTTACGTAGGATTCGGGTCCCGGGTCCGTGAGCAACCGATATCTCACGCACGTGATATGGTATCAAGTGTGGAAGTACTCCCTCGAGTGGCCATCGAACATTTTGCAAATTTTCTTTTTCCACACGTGGGCCCGGATTCTTGTTGGGAGATTGTCAATCGGACGGCCGGAAACGCTTTTCCGCGTCGTTAAAACGCCACAGTTCTGTAGGTAGCCTTCTTCATCAACGACCTGTTCTCCAAATCTAAAATTCCCAGTTCTCTCTCTAAAAGATAAAAAAGGTAACTCAAAACCCTAGCTTTTCTCTTCTGCTCTCCTTCTCTTCATCTAACTGAAGAAAGCAAAAATCTCTTTCTGGTTAGAGTTTGGATTTCCATTTTCTGATCTATTTCTTCTGCTTTGATTCTTTTCATTTGATGATTTCTGCTCGTTTCTATCTCCATTGCTTTTTATTGATCTAGAAAAAGGCCTTTTTTTTTTTTTTTCTTTTCTTTTAACTTTCTTCGCAGCAATAGATATATGTTGTTTTGGAAATTCTTGCTGATGATTTTTTATTTTTATTTTTTAAAAAGAAATTCTGAAATTGGCGATTGCCGATTTTTAGATTTGTAGTGTTTTCAAGTATAATTGATCTGATCTTTTTGTATGTGCAATGTTCAATTCGGTCGAGTTACTGTTGTTTCAGATTCAGTGCAGTCTGGGCCCCACCTGTAAGTGATCCAGACCGTTCATCTGGTGGGGCTCATCAAACTATTGTAGCCATTTCGTAGTCAGTTGGGAATAGAGTGGAGGGTCCATATGCAATGGAAAGAAGTCCTCCAATCTGATGGATTGGGTGGATGTTGTCCGTCCATGGCCCATCTGGGCAGGACCCACCAGATTAGCGGTCTGGATCAATGAAATGGTGGGCCTCACAAGTTGGGGGAGTTGGCACCAATGATAATACTGGTGTCTTGTTCGAGTATTTTATGTACCTCCTTTTCTGTCTCCTTTGGTAGACAACAGATTTGATTTGTACACTGGCATTTTGGAATTTTTATGATTTGGGTACTTTCAGTTTTGTTAGGAAATGGCGGAGACGAAGCCTGGAATGCGAAAACCAGTGTTCACAAAGGTGGATCAGCTTCGGCCAGGAACTAGTGGGCATACACTCACGGTGAAGGTTGTGAGCTCGAAAATGGTATTGCAGAAGAGCCGCCCTGATGGGTCACAAGTACGTCAAATGCGCATTGCTGAATGCTTGGTTGGGGATGAAACCGGAATGATTGTCTTTACAGCCAGGAACGAGCAAGGTACCTTTATATATATAATTTCATATGGAGGTTATAATTTTGCATTATGGATATTGCATATTATCTAATTCTTCTTCCTTTGGGTTGTAATTCATTTTCATTGTTTGATTGTCTACCCTTTTTATAGCATCATCTATAAGCAGAAGAATTATTGAAACTCTGCGAAACCTCCTTGTATTTGAAGAGTTTGCATTAATGTGTATATAATGTGGGGAAATCACCATATTATGGTGCTGCACCTGTAGCTCAATTAGATGATGTTAACAATCCATTTTCTCCTACTGAATTTGGTTATTGATCACTTCTTTCTAATTGTATGTTTGATGGCCTGCATCTGGATACTGTGGATCCCACAACTTCCATGTAGCAGTTTACAATTATTATGACTTCTTTATACCCCACACTTGCTATACAGGTCACATGCATCGTATATAAGGAGTTCAAGTGGAGCTTGAAGTCTCTTTTAATTCCCTTTTTAATGAATACTATTTTATTGTGAGTTTGTTTCCTATTTTCTTGGTGTTATAACTTATGTTTCGTAATTGATTATCGGGGTAAGGACCAAATTCCCTTCCCCTATAATTCGGAGACCATTGCCTCCCTCATGCTATTTTCATTCCAATGTCCATTTTTAGTAAGCAACCTTATTTATCCCTTTAAACAAACGGCGTTAATTTACCTTTTCTTAAATTGTTTGGCAAATGGAAATGCATGCGTGCCCGATTACCTACTCGGGTCATGTTCTATATCGTGGGGAACTGGATGTGCATGAAATCCACCCCATCCATCCATCGGGTACACCACCACTTGTTTCGCCTTGATCCTAAAGGTCAGGCTGTTTCAACACTCAGGTGGGCCACCCCAAAAAATTATACCTAAAACATCTAAATTCATGTGGTATGGCCCATCTTAGTTTTCGGATACTGTGTTTTTTGGTTAATTCCTTCATCTTGATGAAGCACATTAGATGAATGAATTGGATGGCATATAAAGACCATTGTGGCCCCTACACAAAACTGGTGGTGGATGTTCCATCTCAACTTTCTCCTATGGTGTGGCCTATCTAAGTTTTGGATGATCATTCCTTTTGGCTTTTATGGTTTACACGAGGCCACGTGCTCATGGATGGGGTAGATCTCATTGAAGTTCCATTGATGTGGCACTCAATTAGAGAAAGTGAACTGCACGAGGTACCTAGATAGGCTAGCTGGTTCTTTAGTGGATTACACTAGCCTGACTTGCATAGGTACGCCGAGGGCCTCACTCACGCTAATTGATCATTGAGTGGGACAAACATGCATCAGATCTACCCCATCTATTAGATGCTCCGTGACATTTTATCATAGATTCTAAAGTCCAGTTAGGTCCAAGACTTAGGTGGGTCACATCATAGGGAATGGTGTATGATCATGAATAAAATCTCTAAATTCATGTGGTGTGATCCGAATGAGTCTTGAAGTGTCCCGGTTTTTGTGGAATCCATTCATCCTAGTACAAAGTTTCAGATGAGTGGATTAGATGACATATACACACCATGATGAACCCCACACAAAATTGGACGATTTTAATGTTGGGACTTCCCTCATCAACTGTTTCCTATGGTGTAGCCCACCTTAGTGTTTATTCAGCTTGATTTTTGGGCACAATCCAGACTCCAAACACACAGTGGCATGCTTGATGGACAAGGTGGATCTCAACATGAAGTTGTTCCACTTCCATCCATGTCAATCGAAGTAATGCTGCCATATCCGTGAGAGTCACACAAGCGTTTACAGGCGCAAAAAGGAAGTAGGAATACAAATGCTTGCATCACTACCTGTGGTCATGTGCGATTGGGGTTATTCAACTAGCATGGACAGTAGTTTAATGTATATGAAATCCACCCTGTCCTTGGACCGGGGCCCAAAAATAAGGCTGGTTAAAATTTTAGGTGGGCTACAACTTGGGAATAGTTGAGACGGGAAATCCCACCATTAAAATAGTCCAAATTGTGTGTGGGGTCAACCGTTGTATGTATGTGCCATCCATCCATTCATCTTATGTGCCACACTAGGATGAATGGATCCCCCAATATCAGAATAATCAAAGACTCGTGTGGGGCACACCGCGTGAATTTAGAGCTTTCGACATGACTTTATGATGTTCCCTAAGCCTCTTTAGGTTAAGAGGAACAAATTAGGAGGATATGGAAGCCGCAAAAGACTTGAAAGATGACGAAAGATGTTGGAAGGAAACAAGGTTACTTATAGGGTGTTTGGTGCATGTGATGAATGAATGAGAGGATTTACACAAGGCAATAGGGAGATCATTGAATGATGAAGAGATAGTACCTGGATCACCAGTGGAAGTAGATGGAATGGTGGAGGACGAATCAGTGGAGGATTTCTTTCAACGCTGGTACACAAGAAGAGGCTTAATAGACTCATATGAAGGAGCATCATTAAGAAGAGGGACTGGAAGGGGTATAGACAAATGCAGTGGATGCTCCTCCTGATTAGTAAGAAGATCATGTAAAGAATGTCCTTCATTAGAGAAATAAGAAATATCCTAAAAGAAGGTGACATTGGCTGATACATATCACTTACAGGTCAAAGGGTTATATCATTTGCGATATTAAGAGTAACCTAAAAAGACACTTTATAGTCCTAGGGCTCAACTACTCATTATTACCATCAAGAATATAAACAAAAAAGGTACACCCAAAGACCTTGAGGGGTAAAGGAAAAGGTTTGTCATTTGGATGCAAGATTTCAAAATGGTCTTATTCAACAATATTTTAGATGGTATACGATTGTTAAGAAAAATTGCTAGAGAGCACGAGTGACCACAAGAAGATGAAGATTCATTCTCTTAGCAACAACATTTTGTTGGGAGGTCCTTGGACATGAAGCCTGAAATAAGATACCATAATCTTGCAAAAATGACAGGAAGGCTTTTGACATATATTCATTGCTATTGTTAGAATGTAGAATTTTAATAGGACACTAAAATTGAGCGGTAACTTCATTATGAAAGGCTTTGAACATATCAAACACTTCATGATTACAATTTTACAAGTTAAACCCATGTCATCCTAGAACAATCATCAATAAATGAGACAACATATTTATAACTTGAAACAAAGTTCACAGGAGCAAGACACCAAACATCATAATGAACTAACTCTAATAGTCTGGATTCCTCTTAAATGAATAAGTGGGAAACACAATATTGTGGTGCTTAGAAAACTCACATGTATCACAACATAATGATTTACTAACTGACATCGAAGGCAACATATATTTTAACTTAGACAAAGATGAATGTCCTAAACAACAATGTAATTTGGACCCAAACTTTCTATCTAACAACAGAGCACTGGACACTATCGTAGAAGCATCGTCCAAGACGTAAATCCCCCCACGCTCATGGCCCCCACCAATTATTTGGTTCATTTGGAAATCTTGAAACACAGTGATGAGTGAAAGGTTATAGAACAATTTAAGGATTTTGTAAGAGAGCTAGAAAATAAAAGATTAAGAGAAAAATTAGGAACATGAAGAATAGATGATAGATGTATGGTGAGTGAAAGATTGATGGAATTGGTTCTAGATATAACAAACAATTTATCATCAGCAACTGTAACAAACTGTGGTTGACTAGAGGACTGATAAGATTTGAAAAAATGAGACTTACCAGTCATATGAGTGGCTTCAGAGTCAACGACTCATGAGGAGGAAGAAAATACATGGAGAGCAGTACCCGACTAGGCTATAGTGGCTTTGGAAGTAGCAATAGTATTTCGAATATGAAGTTGCATCAAGGCATCATAAGCCTCTTGAGACGAAGTAATGGAATCACCTAAGGCAAGTATTGCTTGGGGCATCATGGAAGTTGCTTATGGAGTCTTCTCAGAGTCAAATATGGGGCCATTAGTCAGAGATGCTCCTGCCCATGAAGGACAACTAATAATATCTTAGCATCGGTCAACAAAATGATTTATGTCACCACAATAGTGCATACACGACTAGGACCATCATAGCCACGGCCACCCCAAGCACGATTAGCACGTCCACCTCTTTCAATATAACAACCCTTGCCTTAATTACCATATTCAAAATCGTGTCCACAACCACGTGTGCCCCATCCTGGGGTTCTAGAGCCAGAGCTATAAGAGGATCAATCTTCAGTAGTGTAAGCAGATATGTTGGTTGTTATAGGAGTAGTAGAAGAGATTGCAACTCTTTGAACAAGAGCATAAATGGCAGTAAGAGAAGGCAAGGGTTCCATAACAATAATCTGCTGCGTAAAGTTTGATATTCGAAATTAAGTCTAGAAAGAAACTTCATAATTTGAGTTTCTTCTCATTGCTGCAAGATGAGATCATAATCTCGAGTGTAATGAGAGGGAAGTAGATGGTAAAGATTTAACTCATCCCACATACCCCTGAGTGTAATGAAGTATTCTTTCTAGGTTCCTAGAGTCTTGTTGAAACTTGCTAATATATGAAATTAACTTATAAACCTTGGATATGTTCTGAGCCTTTGAATACATGCCATGAATGGTATCCCATATCTTCTTGGCAGATGTCAAAAACATAACAGAGTTACTCACAACGGGCTCTAGATTGTTAAGTAACTAAGCCATAATAACTTGATAGTTTTCCTCCATCCAATTTTTGAAATTTCCATCTATAGGAATATGAGCTTCATCCAATATATATATTTGAGCTTGTCTCTACCTCCTAAGAACAACTTAACTGATTGAGCCCATTATTACCATTCAACTTAACATTGTAATCAACGGAGCATGGGAGATTAACAATAGCCTTCTCAAGAAAGTAAAGGACCCGAGATAGGGTACACTTAGTTCATACACCACATTTATGGTGCATAGTTTTTCACATCAACATAGCCCAAAGAAAGCACCAACAGTAAAACCCTAACATTGCACATCATCAAGTCCATGGATTATTGTACTGGAAACCTTCATAGGATTGAAGATTATATATACACCATGACTTTGGTTTATGGTCATATACGAAAGAGGCCCAAAAACAATATTACCAGACCACAAAATCACCAACAGACCACCAAAAGCTCCAAGTTGATCCAAAACGAGACCGTGGATAGTCTATTAGAGTAAAACCGATCCACCCTACACAGAAATTTATGAGAAACAACACTTGCTTTGGGAGAAATCTAAAAGAAAAATGGCTTTGGGGATTTTCTGATGAATGAGAAAAATGGCTCAAACATACCTCAAATTGATCCAAAAAATCTTGCAAAAATCATAACAAATCTTCTACAATCGAGCTGCATCAAACCATGCTCTTCCTGATAAAAAATTAATCCGTATAGTTCTATAAATGTTGACATTAGCAGTACGGTTGCTAACGTCAGCAAGGTCCTATTGTTGTGATAAAAAAGATCTACCTCTTTGATACCAAGTTGAAAAGGAGTGATTGAGAGAAGAAACAAAGAGAGGGGGAATAGGAGAAAAAAAGATGAAGAAGAAGAGAGAGGTTTTAGGGCTTAAAGAATTTTATGTGTATTATTCAGTGATTTTTCTCCAATGGAGGTACACACAATAAATAGAGAAAAACTAACCTAAGTTTCAGGGCTGTCAACGGGCCGGGCCTCTGGTTGGCTTCAGCTTGAATTTTAAATTGTTTAGGCCAGGCTTGGTGGGCCAGGCCTATTCAAAATTTTGATTTTGCCTGGCCCATTGACTGCCCTACTAAGTTTTGTAAAATACAGCTGTGTACAGGAAACACAATAAGAGAATATAAAAGACATCTATACATACTTTGTAGGACTGCCCAAGCACTATGCACATGCACCCACAATTTACAATATTCCATTTCCTATAAACTCCCACCCTAGTGGGGTGCTAAAGGTTCCTCTTGTGATGTATGTGAGCTTCTTTAGTGCTAAAGAGTAGTTGCTGGATGGAAGAAGGATGACGCAAAGGACTCCAAAGGTGTTCATTTCCAAGCACGTTCATCTTCCTAATGCCATTAGTGGAAATTTGACATGGTTATCCTTTATTGTTTTTTATTTGCAGTGGGATTTTTTTGATCAATTAATTATTGTGAGATTTTCAATCGACTGGAGCTACATGTGGCAAATTCGAGAAGATTCAAAGCTTTAGTTGGTACATACTTTCCATATTTGATTCAATTTGGTTGGTTCTCTACATCAACTTTGGAGAAACTACTGTACAATAGGTTATGCAATATTGTGAGGGGCTGAGGATGGATATCCAAATAGATATGGTAGTGCTCAGGTTGAGCAATAATGTAGATGAATCCTATCAGATAGCATACGTCGGGAGCCTAATAGGAGAATGTCAGCTAGATGTAGTGATATCCAAGTTGGGGGTATCCACTTTCATGCTACTTTGAGTGGCTCCACTTCTCATGTTGTAATACCTCGTATTGAGAATAACCATCTTTCTCCTATGATTACCTACGGTGATAGCCAAAGGCCAGATAGATCATTGGTCCAGAGGAAAATCAATAGATGAGAGGTGTCAAAAAGAGATCACAGCGATGCCTCGTGTTAAAAGTGTGGAGGCAAAGGTCGATTTGCAGCAATGTGCTTGTTTAGAAATCTTAGCTATTGTGAAGGGGCTATTGAGGAAGAAGAGTGGAAGAACAAGAAGATCTAGTAGTGGAGGATGGTAAAGGAATACATGGCCTTACGAAAAATTATCCATCACTTGTAGTTCATCAAATAATGACAGCCCAAGGAAGAGGTGAATGAGGATTGGTTGCGCAATACTATCTTCAACATGTGGATCCTTCGTGAAGGAAAGGCCATCAAGACCATCACTGACGATATAAGGGGGCTCAAAACTACCTCAAGAAATCATAATTCCATGGCTTTGAGCTTAGATCCATATATTTATGATAAAAAAGAAATTTCTGTAAAAAGAGTTTTAAAATTTTAATTGAAGTTTTTTTTTTTTTCTTTTTTACTTTGTTGTTTTTATGTCATTTAATTTCTTGTACTATGTTATGGAAGTGACGTAATTTTCACTGTGTTTACCTTAGATTTATGTGTCTTGTTAATTAATTTATTATATTTAAAACAAATTAAACAATTCTGAAGATGGATTTTGTTAATTTTTTCTGTTATCTTGTTTTTACAATTGTAGTCTGTATACATGATTTTTACAACAGCTTAGCCTTTAGATCTAGGCTTTAAAATTTTTTTATTTTTTTTTAAAAGTTAGTTTGCAACTTTTGAAAAATTATTAAAAAAATATGTATATTTTAATTTTGTAATAGTTGTTTCTTCATTATGTTTTTAACCTACATGTATTACATGACATGGGAGAAGTTTGGGAATTGCTAAATTAGAAAAATGGTGCCACATGCTGATATAAGTTACCAAATGTTGGTTGGTTGCATGGAGAAAAGTTGGGGGAGATATGCACAAAGAGAAATGTAACTATTGTCAAAGTATGATCTTTGGTGGAATCACGTATTTAAAAGAGCATCTTGCATACTTTAAAGGTGAGACTTGAGCATGTCTGTATGTGGCTATCCGCTGAAGACAAGGTAATCAATAACGGTAATGGTGGTTGTGACAGCCAGTCTTATCTTATGATACACGCTGTATCAACCATTACGGCGCTGTAATGGTCACAATTTCTTTTATAGAAAAAAATGTATCAGCCCTGTATTGGACCATTATGGGATCGTAATGGGCCAATGGCCATTACGGGCCATTCTTTTTTTCAGAAAGGGCATTACAGCCCCGTATCATGCAGCAGCTCCCACCCTTATCATTAAGGCTGTTATGTAACTGTTTTTTAATATCATGGCTGAAGAGGTCAAAATGCATATGAGATAATTTTCAAGAGCCAAAAGAAGAGTTTGATTTGGAAGTTACCAATTCTAATTACATTATTGATGACAACGACGATGACAATGATGTTGACCCAGATGATCATCATCATCTACGCCTTATCCCAATAAATTGGGGTTGGTGATGTTGACCTAGATGATGATATTAGAAATTAGAGAAGAAGAATCAAACCAACATGCATTCTTGTAGAGATTAACATTTTTTATGAGGTCACCCAAATTGTGTTGCAGTAGGCGTAGGAGGCTTGTGGAGTGGGTTAGGTGGCAGAGGCAGCAATAGTCGTTGAGAAGCCTTGGTTGCTAGAGGGAAAATAGGTCCTATGGATCTACAATTATTTAGAGTGCAGAGTACAAGGCCTCCAAAAAGGGGATGGGGGAGGGGGAGGTGTAGGTTCTATGGATCCCACCATCCAAAGGCACAGTGGGACCTATGGATCCATATCTATTTAGGATGCAGATCTTCAATCCTTGGATCCCATTGACTTGTATGCCATGCATGTGCTGCATAAAGGTCATAAATAATTGTCAAATAGGATTGGTGGCGTCTACAGTTCATCTGGTTCACTGTTGGTGCCCATATGTCACATGTGTGACTAGGTGGGGTCACTTTGGCTCATTTGGCACACATAAGTGACATGTGGACCTCATCGTGCTCTCCTTGCATCTTGCACCCTCTAGTACTCATCTTCCAAGAGGTCTCCTTATCCTTCTATATGGTTGTATCTCACATCCCCTTCTCTGGCCTGATGTCTACCTCTCTCACAGACTCGCAGTCCATGCGGTCTTGTTAGTCTTCATTGTTCTCCTTTGTCATGGCAATAGCTTTTGTATTGGTGTCGTCTTCTCCCTTGTGCAATAAATTGTAAGTATTGGTAGAACTGTGATGTTGCAAGTGGCGATCATACATCCATGGACGACCAAGTAGGACATGGAAAACTCTCTTCATAATGACATCAGAAATCAGTTGTTCACCATATACATCATGGATGATTGAATGGATATTGCCTTGCAACACAGATGAATAGCTCATCTAACTATTGGCTGCCTTGCACTTTGCACCTTGCAATAAATGGAGCATCTTGGCGATTGCTGCTGCTTCTGCCTCATAAATCACTCAACGAGCCCCCTGCGCCGTAATGCCACCATAATGCTAACTTGATATGAAATGCCACGCTTCTCTATAGGAATGCATGATAGCTTGTATTCCTCTTCTCAGATTTCTAGCATATTGTTCTAGATCGACATTATCATCATTGTTGTCATCGTCATCAATAATGTAATTGGGATTGTGAATTTCTGAACTGAGTACATTTTTGGCTCTTGAAAATTCCTCCCCATCTGCTTCTTACGTTTTCATCTTTTTCCAACAGTAGCTTCTTACCTCGCATCCATGGTTTTAAATGTTTGTTAAGATACAGTTGTGTTGGTCATATCATACCCGTATCAGCCCACCCCGACACACGATATGGGGGGGGGGGTCGGTGTTCAATATGGGGCCTGTATCAGCCCATATCATGTTGGTAATTGGAGGCACATACTGATATTTAAAACTATGCTCATATCTTGTCTTTAATGTGCATGAGATGCCTTTTAAAATGTGTGATTGCTCCAGAGATCAACCTTTGACAATAATTACATCTTATTTTTTTTTCCGGTGTATTAAATAAATTCATAAAACACATAGATCCGAGGTAATAACAACAATTGTGTCACTACCATAACATGTTAAAAGAAATTTAGAGACAAAACAACAAAAGGAAAAGGTTTCTTTTTCTTTTGTGTGTGCGCGCACGCACGCGTGTGTTCATGTGTGCATGTGGTCATAGATCCATGGGTCTAAGCCCAAATACACGGATTTATGATTTAGAGGTGGTTTTCTTTTTCTTTTTAATTTTAATTTTATTTTGCAAGGTATTTAGAGGTGGTTTTCAATTGAGAACCACCAAAAAAATATAAAAAAGAAAGGAAAAAAAAAAAAAATCTACCTCAGCTTTGAAATACCCCAAAATGTTTTTTATTTTATTTATTATTTATTTTTTAAGGGTCTGAAACATCAGATCACAAATCTGAAAATTTTGAAGTAATTTTCTTGTGATTGACAGCAACAGTATCTCAAATCATGTCTTCTCTCTTCCCCAAGCATAAAAAATGAGTACAAGTGAAAGATGGATTTTGAAAAATCTGTCTTGTGTTTTACTCATGTTCGTGTCGCACCATACTATCCGTCAATTCATACCAGGGTCGACTGATGTCAGTTGAGACCAATTCATCCCGAGAGAGGACTAGTTGGGGCTGAGTTGCCTGATTTCTGTGTACATGGGGGCCAAATTGTGTCCATTCCCAACGAACCCAATAGGTCTCGGGTGATACTGAGTTGTTTCGGACGATTTTAAAACCTGACCAGGACGATTTTAAACCCAATAGAACACTAAATGTTCCATTTTTGTTTTTGTTTCTTTGTTTTTGTGTGTTGGTTTATCTTCAAATCAAGGCACTCCCAATGGTGGTGTTTCCATCCCCACTGTTTCTTATGGTGTGGCCTACTTGAGTTTTGGATCTCCCCATGTTTGGGCTCATATTCTAAAAGGTGCTGTGAAATGGATGGATGGAGTGCATGTAACACAAACATCACGATGGGCCCCACAGTGCTTGGAGACAGACCTATGTTCGCAGTTGCGCATCTCTTTCACATGCTAATAGGAGCACTTGATTGTACACCGCGCATAGGAAACAACTCTTCAACATGCAAACATGATTGCAAAAACATGAACATAGTCCGCATGCGCATGCATTTGCAGAAGGACCATGCGTAAGGTGCCTTGTGTAGGTATATGGGGTTGTGAATTCCTCTAATGGAGGACTAGATTCCCTATCCATTAAAAAAATGGTGGTGACTCGTCCTCTTCACATGTGGCATTAATATACTGCTGTACAGACTGTAGAAATTGGGGTCCCATTGGAGATGGAGCATATATAAAATAAAATAAAAAAATCACACTAATCAATCAATACTACCCATCCAATTAACTTCTCTACCTAAAATAGTGAGTGGATGGAATTTAAATAGAAAAATCAGATTTGGTTATGCTCCATTCGCAGTTGGGTTAGCAATTTGGATGTTCTGGATTGTCATACAACTATGCCATATCTACATTTGAAGTGTCGCCACTATTTTTTAAACAGTGCAGAACTAACTTCGGAGTCTTGCACAAGCCATTCTCATGTGGTGTTAGGTTAGCAGAAAACCCTGCCCCATATACCTACACAAGACGAGTTAGGCTTGCTTTTCCGTTTGCTGAATGCTCAAAGAGATGTAAAGTAAACACAAATCACCCAATCAATCATGGATGTAACCTAGGGTCACAATGTGGCGGGGCCCACAATGCTGATAAAGCATTTTGCCTAGGTCTGATCCATGAGCTCAGGGTGCATCCAAGCCCCAGTCCAGGCCACTAGCTGGGGAAATCAGTTTTGAACTGGACAATGGACGCCCACCAAAAAAAAGCCTCTGGCCTCTGAGCCCAAAATGGGGTGGCCCAGCCAGTTGAGACCATATCGTTAGTCCCAGCTCTCACAGTTCTACCTGGCATTACCTTTCTTGTTTTTTTTTTTTTTTTTTTTGTTTGGTTGACAGTATAACTTATCTTATATCCAGTGGACTTGATGAAATCCGATACAACTGTAATCCTGCGGAATGCAAAGATAGACATGTTCAAGGGCTCAATGAGGCTCGCCGTGGACAAATGGGGCCGCGTTGAAGTTACTGATCCAGCCTCCTTCACTGTCAAAGAGGACAACAACCTATCGCTGGTGGAATACGAATTGGTGAATGTCGTCGTAGAGTGAACAAGAAAGCTGTTGCGCAAAAGGAGGGAATATATAGTTCTTTTGCGCAGTTTGCATTCGTATCTTTCTCGCGAATGCTCGATATGAAGTTCCCTGGGAAAATTCTCTTTAGGAGAAAAAAGGTCTGGGGTTACTACAATCTTGAAGCTACTGAGGGGCGTTGATAGAAGGTTGCTAAGTCCAAAGCTGCGTGTGCGGCCCATCTGGTTAGGCTGTGGCCTTGCCTGCAGATGGTGATTGCACCTGATAAGAGCTACCTGGAGCACTCGTTTGTGTTTTATTTGGTACTTATCTGATGCTTTTTGGCTGTTGGATTGAGGACAAAATGACTCATGTAATTGCTCCTGGATTATTATGGGAAGATGATATTCTGCAATACATAGCTCCTGCTTTATTACATGTCATGTCGCTTGGACTGTCCAAGCTCTGTTTTTCTATTGTCATGTTCTGTTGCGATTTTCATGGCGGCTTCTTCAAATGTATCCTCGTTGGATGGTGCTAATGCACTGTTGGTGTGGGGTTGGATGGTGCTGGCCCATTACGGTGGGCCCCGCACGGCTCAAAACACATGGTAAGTACCGTACTTTCAAAACACAAGTGATAATTTCTCCAAATTGTCCATGGGCCATTGCTCTCGGTCCTATTAGGGGATCCAAAGTTCTTTTCAGTCTTTGAATACGGAATGTCTCTCTGTTTTCATCTCTTTTTATTTTCAGGCGTTTGATCTGACGGTTACTATCCTTCCTGTGGAGATGGTTTTTGGTCATGGATGATTGAAGATGCCCACCTATCCCACCATCCAGATCATTTAAGATGGCTTGTCTAATTTCAACGAACCTTACTCTGATGTTGTACTAACTTGCAGAATTGGATCATTTCCCCTTCCCATATTGCCGTTAATGACTGTATTTTAGTTTCTTTTTACTCATCATAGTACATGTGGCTGTATTTGTCTGTGAATCTGAACTGTCTGCAGGTGGGCCACCCAAATACAACTAGGAGATCTCAGCTGTTTGTTTATTCTCCTTTGAAAGTTGAATATTGCCCGGGTTCTAATAATTGTCACCATTTATCCAGTGAGAAGGATAGCACGGTTTTTCCATGGATGGCTATCCACAGCAGGACCCATTTGTATGTGCTAAAAACGTAGTAGATAAGGACACGCCATCATCTCCACCGTATGTTTCCTAGAAATCCTTTTCCATCTCTCTCACGCACTCACGCATTTCTTGCTTATATTAAAATATTCAATTTTGTAAGAAATTGAGAAAAAAAAAATAAAAAAGAAGAAGAGGAAAAGATATCTTTTCTGAAGTGGCCCCATATGCTAGTCGCATGTGTCACCATCCATCTCCAAGTTCCTCACGTCACCGCTGTCCATCTTCAAGTGGCTAATATCCCAACATGCGACATGTGCAACATGTACCCACCGACGTTTTAAAGTGCCACATATGTGCTGATCCAAGTATGCACATCCCTTGGTCATGTTTGCCATATCTCAACGGGCCATTGAAACATGCGCTGCTGTCATCTTCAATACGTGCCAATGTGCCACATGTGCCACTATATCAGTCTGCATTATATGTCATGTGGCACCATCGATCTTCGAGTGCGTCACACCTGCGAATGTGCCACATGTGTAACATATGCCGCTGTCCGTCAAGTGCCTCACGAATGAGTTGTGAGAATGTTGCATTAGCTATAATCCAATCTTCAACACTACCAATCTGGGAAAAATGTCTATCTTCAACTCTACCTATCTTGTGAAACATCATTTCCATTTCTTCCGTATGGAAATAAGCTGGTAAACCATATAAATGGTGGGTATATATATATATATATATATATATATATATATATATATATAGAGAGAGAGAGAGAGAGAGAGAGAGAGAGAGAGAGAGAGAGAGAGAGAGAGAGAGAGATTGTTGCCGACATGTTTGTGGGGTCTGATTAGACATTGGCCTCGAACCGTTATTTTTATTTTGTGGCATGGACCATAGGCACCATATTCAGTGCATGTTTCTGCACCTACTACAAAACAAAACAATATTATAGAGAAAAACATCCTGACTACCTCACTATTTTTAATAAGCAAATTCCTCTTACAACCCAATTACTGAAATCACACCCTCTCTCTCTCTCTCTGACATGTGGTCCCACATGTTGAAAATGGACCATTAATCATTTATTTATCCTCCATCTCTTGTACCATGGCAAATGGATGGACAGATTGGTTTGAAGGGATCCTGGAACCGAGAATTTTGATTCAGACCCAACCACTAAAAAAGTAAAAATCCAGGTTGGGTTTGGATTGGTTCAATGTGAAAATAAAAAATAAAAAATAAAAAATAAAAAAATGACACCCGAATAATTTATCTCATGAATCAAATACAAAAATTACAATTTACGAGCAAGAATTTACACAAATAATGCTCCAAATATGTTAGTTGTACTGTCGTTATCATCATATAAGCCATAATCTCAAATAATCGGGGTCAGCTACATGTTAGTTGTATCAAGGTTCAAATCAAATGTCATTCAAAAGCACACCTTACTTTTGTACTGGTCCTTGGATCTCATCCAAGGGTTCCTAATCTTCCACCTGATGTACCTGGGATTAATTAATTAACCAAATGTTTAGACTTTTCTGTACTTATATTAATTAACCATTTTGGTCTGAATTGAGCCTAGGCCAAGGTGGGGTCCATTTTAAAATGACCCAAATCAAACCCATTTAAAATGCAGACATGGAGCGGATTGATTTTGAGATCGTCTCAGACCTGACTAGTAATTTGGGTCCCATTAGTCCAAATTTTGGAACCAGACACTTATTTTGGTTGACTCATTTGCACCCTTAATTTCTTCTGTACACATGTGGTCCACATGTGAGCGGCTTGATATAACCTGTGATCAAGGCTACATGGTTGGTCATGGCTTGGATCTTACACCCACATGATAAAGGTGGGCCATATGCTCTCTCTCTCTCTCTCTCTCTCTCTCTCTCTCTCTCTCTCTCTCTCTCTCTCTCTCTCACGCACATGCTTCAAACCTAGCTACATAAACAAAGAATCCCGAGACCTCTTTCTTCTCATCACGTTGAAACTCATGGATATCTACAACATAACTATTATAAATGATTTTACTCGAAAAAGAGCCGTGTTTTAAGTTGTTAAAATGGCACATGAAAGTACAGTAGAATCACTAATAGTTTAACCACTAAAACAGTTGCTAACCATTGATTAGTGAGCCCAAACTTCTAAACCAGATTATCTGACTTCCACCCCAACTGTAAGCAACTTAAAACTTAGTTAATTAATGTAATAACCTTGTCTTTATCTACACTACTGTAAGAGTTTTTGGTATCGTCATTTGAAAAAACACGGCTCGAGTGTAGAAGTGGACTAGATTTTTTGATGGCCTGTCTGGATTCGTCACGTAGATACAGACAAAAGCATGATCTCCCATTTTCTCAAAGGCGGTCGTTAAATCTTCCATTGCCTTCTCATGTGGAAGCTAGCGAAACCATTAAAAATAAATTATTGTAGTGCTTAAGATATCATATAATCCACCCTTGTTAACATTTGATTTTATATAGATATATGTACATATATTTGAATACTTAGGTGGGTTTCAAGCATATGATATAATATGATATTTGTTAGAGCTAATCACCTATGGCCAGCTGCATGATAACTTAGCATGCAGCCCTTTTTCTACCAATATGTCACTTCCCTAGTACATCTGAGCCATGCAAATGATGGGCTAATGCGGGCCACACCATTTAGATGGCTGATAGACAAAACAAGGGATTAGCTACTGAACAAACAAATAAAAAAGATGGCAAATCGACTGGCTAAACATTCTCACATAGCTGGCCTAATGAGTGGATTAGTCTAATTTTCAATATGTGATTTTATGATAGGCTCAATTTTCACGTGGGTCAATTATTTGTAAAAAATAATGGATGGTGAGAATTCTATAAGGTGGGCTTTATTGATTAATGGTCTGGATTGTCCTAAGGGTTGGATAATCTGATCGGGTGCACTAGTGGGCCTCATAAAGTTGTGATGCATTCAGAATATTCGTGTAAATGGGATTGGGATTACCTAATTCGTGGAGCTTTTAGGGAGAAGAGTTTTGATGGGTTTCAAACTCCTTTATCCTCCGTAACTATAAAACAAGGTTGGGTCTCCAAATCCAACACATCAAGCCAATTCCATCGGAGATTCTCTAAGGGTGTAAGGAACACTATGGCATTCAGCTCAGAGCAACGAGGTCTCAACAAGGTATGCTATCTAGTTCTTTTAATCTTCATATCCGATGCTTAACAATCTAAAAACCTCCAAAATCATATGGTGGCTCAAACTTGAAACGTTGAATACAATCAACACAACCAGTGGGTTTCAGGTGCTGCACTTGTGGAATCTATTATCCAAGGTATCCCATCCGTTAAGTTGCAATTTTCTACCTTCTCACATCCTTCCTATTAGTTCCATTCCATGCCTACCGCTGACACATGCATAATGTACGTATGTGCACATGCATGCATATCTAATATTTTAAAGTGGCCATCGATGATCTGAATGAACCAGCTAAAACCATGCAAGCCACCCAAAAATAGAAAAAGGAATGTGTGACCCATAACTGAATCTTGTACACACCAATCTACTATTGCATGCAATGCCATGCCTTAGTAGCAGATGAACTTGGTTTTGTGTCTTCTTTCACCTGATATGGAAGGACCCATGTGCAATCTCTAGGTAATTGTGATTGTGTGTGGCCATTGTGATTTTCTTATGACCATGGAGTCAAACAAGAAGCATCTTTTTCTCTCTCTTTAAAAAAAAAAAAAAAAAAATCTTTTTCCTTTATCTCTAGAGAAGTGTAGAGAGTATCAATCTCTGTGGACTGTTCATCTTATCTGACCTTCATTTGGAATATATTCTCCTTCCGGACTTGGTTTGTGGAATGAAAGTATGGCCCATTTTCAAACTCACATGATCAAAGGTGATGTGATTTTGGTATGCTAGTAACAAAATTGGATACATTAGAGTGACACGTCATCTATCCTGTTTTTGTTTTTTTGGTGTAGTGGGAGAGTAGGCCTATGTTAGTTTATCACAGTTATTAAATGGTGGTGATTCTTAACCTGTATATTTGGGATAGTTGTACACCAATCCAGACAGTTCAAATCTCTGGCTAATTGTAGATATAGCATAATTATAAATATTACACTTATCTTTCTTCATTTGAATTTTAACTACTCACTATTTTACTTTTCAATCATCAATTTGACAGCAGCTAAATGGTTGGTTAGGATTTTTTTTATTTTTATTTTATTATTATTATTTTTTTGATTTTATGGTTTTAGAGATATGCTTCATCCACAATGGGACCCACATTTTGTATGGTCTAGATAGCTGTACATCAATGCCACATGCGCCAATACCATTTTTAAAACGGTGATAAACTAACACAAGAGTCTATATCTTTGTTATATGTGTTGGTGTGCTAAACAGAGCTCCCTTTCAACGCGGTTTCGTGAGATTTTGTTTGAAACAGAGAAGATGTTTGATACTCGGGCAGAGTGTGACAGATGATATGCAGGAACTTGGAAATTGCTTAAAAATTGCATTAGTGGCGTACAAGTAATTCAAATTAAACGGTCCAAATCAATGGTACTATTTTAGATCTATCATGAAGAAAATATTACATTTATTTGATTATCTGACCGTCAGATTGATGGACATCTATTGGATGGTTAAAAATGGAAATTAAAAATCCAACTGTGTGATTTCAAAATACAAGTCAGGATTGGGCTGTAACTCAAAGAGACTGGATTACACAGTATCATCAGTTTAATGTGAGTTAATATATGCCAATGTTTACTATTTCTAAGTTACTGAGTATCAAATGTCATACACGGTCAGAGTATCACCTGAGAAGCGCAAAAAAGCGCGGGAAGGTGCTGAAAACGCCGTCCATGAAACGCGCTGCGACACCAACGGTGCGTTTCCGCTCCGCGATTTTCTTTTATTTATCGTATCATCTCTCATTAAAATATCGAAAGCATTTTATCTTTTTGAGTTCCCAGTCAACGTGCCAATCTTTTCCGGCCAACTTTCTACGCGTGTGGAATATCCAGTCCGAGCAAAGGTGGGCCCCACCATGATTATTACCTTTTATGAATATCAGGCCCATCCACAAGCGGGGCCCACCTGAATGAAGGCTCTGACATTTCGACTTCAAGCGTCTGCTTGGCTTTTGGGGAATTTATTATCTGATTTTTATGTTTTGTAAATACTGTTGAATTGTTATTGCATTTTTCAAAAAATGTATTTGTTCTTATCTACGCCGTCCATCCATTTTGAATAATTATTTTAGGTCATGAGCCCAAAAAATGAGGCAGATCCAAAAATCAGGTGGACCACACCACAAGAAAAGAGTGACCTATTGTACACCCACCATTAAAACTTCCTGAGGCCCACCGTAATGCTTATTTTTTATCCAACCTGTTGGTTAAGTCACACAGACATGGATGAAGGGAAAACACAAAAATCATCTTGATCCAAAACCATTGTGGCCCCCAAGAAGTTTTTAACGGTGGGCGTTCAATCACCACTTTTTTCCTTGAAGTCGTCCACCTAAGATTTTTCCTGCCTCGATTTTTAGATCATGCCCTGAAATGCGCTGGAAAAATAGATGAACAGCTTTGATAAAACATGTACATCATGGTGGGGCCCATAGAGCACCGAACGAGTCACCACTTGCAGTGTCAGTAGGCAATCCGCGTTCTATGTAAAAGGCGATCCAACCCTTCCATCACACTCACAACTCTATTTTTGGCATTAATCCCAGAAAAAATTAGAAGATCCAAAACTAAAGTGGGTCCCACCATCATGTATTAGAACTTTGTATTATGTTTTTTTTTTTTTTAAGACTTCGCCCTGTTGGATACGGAAGTCGGTTGGGTGGTGACCCAAACACCCCAACATCCCTGGTTACCGGACTCTAGGAGGCCCACTGTGATGTATGTATTTTATCCATGCTGTCCATCTGTTTTTGCAGATCATTTTTAGGACATAACCACAAAATAGAAGCATATCCAAAGCTCAAGTGGACCACATCACAGGAAACAGTGAGGATTTCTCACCATTGAGAACTTCTTCGGGTCATAGAAGATTTGGATCAAGCTGATATATGTATTTCCCCTTCATCCAGGTCCGTGTGATCTTATGAACGGGTTGGATGGCAAAAAATAAAATAAAATCACAGTGGTACCTGGTTAGATTTCAACGGTGGATAACATTATCCCCACTGTTTCCTGTGATGTGGTCCAATTGAGATCTAGATATGCTTCCATTTTTCACTCATACCCTAAAATGAGCTGGAAAAATGGATGGACGGCGTGGATAAAGTACATACATCATGGTAGCCCCCACAGTCCCGTCACCAGGGAAGTCGGCGGCGTTGGGTCACCACCCAATCCGCTTCTGCCATACACAACTCATTCGGTGGTTGAACGACCACCGTTAAATATTTTGTAGGGTCCATTCTAATGTTTATTTGACATCCAACCTGTTGATTAGATCACATAGACATACATGAAAGGAAAAAACAAATATCAGCTTAATCCAAAACTTACTTGACCCCATGGAATTTTTTAATGGTCGATGTTCAATCAAAACTTTTCCTGTGGTGTGGTCCATATGAGATTTTTATATCCTTTATTTTTGGTATAATGACCTTAAATAATGTAAAACAATGTATGGACGGCGTGGATGAAAAATATAGACCATGGTGGGTCCCACAGAGCACCGTCCAGTAAGTGTCAATGTCACTATGCATTCCGCGTCCCATCTTGTAGCCCACGTGAGTTTGAGTCGGCCTGACTTTTGGCCTCTCCTCCAAAAGCAAGGTGGCTCACCTGATGAACGGTGTGGATTTGATCAACGTAAAGCCCTCCATCCACGTCAGCGAACAGTCGTGCCCCGTGACTCCGCGTAATCACGCAACCGTTTTCGTTAGTAAATCGCGTCCTTCCGTCATAATCTTTCGAGAAAACGCGTAGAGTTTGTCGATTTTCGTTTTTTAGAAAAACGTAATCTAAATATCGCGAGTAACCATTTTATCACGATATTCCGCACCCCGAATTTCACGCTGAATCGCCGATTTTGCAGTGTTCTAACGAAAGGGACACTGCTGAGTTGGAGACAGAATGGTCCCGTGCACTTACTGTACACCGAAACTTCGTGTATATTCCCTTCAATGCCTTGGATGGGAAGTCGATTTCATGGATGCACAAATATCAACGGCTTGATCCTTGAGTGGGCCACATCCCAAAGATTTTACAATTAAATGAGCATTTCTATTAGATCGTTGGACTGATTTTTTGGAATGTTACTGTTAGCTATTGCTGACCGTCTGAAAGGAAGTAGCTGATTGGGTAGATTAGAACATTTGTGGCTTTTATATATGGATCATCTCAGAGTTTAATCGAGGATTGGAGTTTGGACAGTCTAGATTGATAGGTATGTGCATGTATTTGATGGTAGAAGGGTTATTACACTGGGCTTCGGTGTATGTTTCATCCATTGGTTTAAATCTGTGGCCTGGTTTGGCAGGGAGGCGGATTGCGTGGTGAACCCAACACCACGTGTATAGTCTGTGGGGCCACGTGATGTATGTGTTTTATCCACGCCGTCCATTCATTTTTCCAGCTCATTTCAGGGCCCACACCCTTGGAACAGCGGAGATGATGAGATCCACCGTTGAAAACTTTCTACGGCCCTTAGATACGTTTATTTGTCATCCAACCTGTTCATAGGGTCACACAGACGTGGATGTGGGTAACAAACAAATATCAGCTTGATCCAAAAGTTCTGTGGCCCCAAGAAGTTTTCAGCGGTAGGTAATCAATCTCTATTGTTTCCTGTGGTGTGGTCCAATTGAGATTTGGATATACTTCAATTTTGAAATCATGCCGTAAAATGATCCGAAAAAACTGATGGACGGCTTGGATAAAACACACACATCACGGTGGGCCCACAGTCTTTGTACCACGCAACTACCTGGTGTCGGGTTCACCACGCAATCTGCGTTTCGTTTGGTAGGCCGTAGGAAGACGAAATAATTGGTCCCTGCTCTCACCAACACCACACATGTGTGATGTGACCACCAGCCAGAAATGGTAGTATCCTCGGTCCAATGTTATACTCGAGCCTTCAGTTGTGACAAGTGGGCCAAAAGTTTCAGTAATCCAGACCATTGGACAGTTACATCATGCCTGGGATTGAATATACCACAGAAAGAGACCTTGATAAGGAAATCTTAACCGTTTGATTTTATCATAAAAATAGATGGTTAAGAAACAAAATACAAATTTTGTCCTGAGAGTTTTGAGAAGTGGCTTGATCATAGTTGGATGCATCAATCCAACGATCCGGATTATCCAATTATGGGCCCCACTCATCAGACCAGGACACCCGAATATACAGTGAAAACCCATGGGTCGAGGACCGACAATTTCTCATTGGGTGATACGGTAGAGCTGGTAGGACCGGAGTATGGTAGGCCCATCTCTCCACAATACACGTGGTGAGGTGACTTGCATATCGGGACCGTCCATCTAGTTGTCCCTTCTGTAGTGAAAACCGTTTCAAAGTACTCGCATAGATTGCTCGATACTAGCAATCTGATCAGTGGCCTTCAATGCAACGGCAGAAAACAAGTATGGTATCGTGTAGACAATCGGTGCAGGATAGTGAAGAAAAAAATTGATGGCCAGGATCATCTAATAGGTTTGATTGTTCAGCAAAGTGCCATCCATAACAGGAGCACTAGATGGACGGTTGTGATTAAAAACGTAACTCGGCCAGCAGTAGTGCGGAGGCTTTAATTACCATGTGTTCGTGATCTTCATTTAATAGAAGGTGGGCCACCCAAATAATTGGCCACATGCTCCGAATGGTGGAGAAAAAAGAGTGGGAGCCACAGCTAATGCAGAGTGGGTTCGAAGACGTCGCTTTCGGGGAGTGGGGAACCAACTAATTGGATGGCTCAGAGATCATCTACCGTCCTTTCGCTGTATCATGATTCGATTGGTGAATGTTAGGTGGTCCACGGCCACCATATCATGTGGGAGCCCAGGGTTCCACACCTGGGCTGGGCTGGTCTGGGCCCCACCAAACCAACCCGCCTGACTAATTTGTTGGCCTGCGCACTACTAACAGGGCCAGACATCACTGACTGGCCGCTTTCCCACAGCTGATGTAGGGAGCCCACACAACCTTTAAAATAATAATAATAATAATAATAATAAAGAACCTTTGTTGATCCCGCGTGTTTTGCGTATGTCACATCCACTCCGTCCATCATTTCCAACGTCTCATTTTGCGTTTTTAGGTCTAGAGTCAAAAAATCAGGCGGACACGAAACTTGAGTGGGCCACACCTCATGGAACAGTGGGAATAGCAACGTTTACTATCGGTTTTTTTTTTTTTCATTTATTTATTTATTTATTATTGGTTAGTACACGTTAGCGTGCACACCCAGCTGTCAGCCACACCCTACTTGTGATTGAATTTCTCTACTATGATAGTCATGTTGAATGATGTCATTCCAAAGTAGTCTTATCTCTCATGAGAGGCACACATTTATCCAGAAGATCAGATACATCACCTTCCCTCCTCTTCTTATTTTCTTCTTCTTTTCTTTTCCCCTTTCTCTCTCTCCTTTGCGAACAATTCTTATGAGAGAGAGAGGAAGCGAAACAAATGAGTATTTATAATATCAGATGTGATGCAAATGAGTTGTGTTTTCATTATATTAGCTATATGGGGATTTGTTTCTAATTTTTAGAGTCCATTATTAGGTGTAAGGGTTAATATACATTGTAGGATAGTTGGCCTAATTATGATCTACGTATGGGTATGTCGGCCCACAATTTGGATGTGTCGATCAACTAGCATGACCAAAAGTTAGTTTGACGGTCATCGATGGTTAATTGAGGCTGCGGCTATATGGATATGTGTAACTTAAATTGTTGCCCTAAATTTAGTCGTGATCTAACGGTTCGAAAGCCACAATTTAGTTAAAGACTGAAAATAAATTACTTAACTTTTTGATTAATTTCAGGAATATTCACACGACTTGTATACGGACCTTGTAAGTCCAAGTTGAGCGATTCGAGGTACGATCTTGGCTCGATGTCCTGTGATGTACGTCAAGCCCACTAAAACGAATGTCATTGTATAGTTTCAGGGTTTAGTGGCCCACTAATAAGTGGTGTAAAGCTTGTTTGAATAATTAGGGCATTTATGCAATAAATTGAGTAGCGAGATTTCTTATGCAGAATGATAATGGTTTAAATTAGCTAGGTTCGTAGTGTGACCTAATCGTAACTAGTGGAAATAGTTATCTGATCATAATCACCATAAACTGTTAAATCTTAGGATAAAAGGATAATTGCATCAGTTTGGTTTATTAATTAAGATCTGACCCTTAGTTATTTTAGCTTTGGGTAGATCTTTATTTATTTGTGGTTTTCTTGATCACTCAATGGTAGGTCGGATAGATTTAGGCCATATGCGAATAAATGTCGAGGCTAAACTCAATGTTTAAGTAATCGGGCGGATTTGTTGGTTTCATATAATTGATTAATCAGATTCGTGCGGTTTTTTACTAGTATTACCCGTGTATAGCCTAACATCGAGTGTTAATGGTCAGTAAGTGACAACATAAGTTAATTATATTAAAAATTTTCAAGGATTTTTGAAAATTCAAAATATCAAAAATCTGGAACGTTACATTCTTCCTTCCTTGATTTCCTTTAGGGCCTGTTCGGTTTTCCATAATACCGGTAAATTGCTGTAAATCACTGTAAAAAAGTAATTATCACAATCTTTCATCTGTTTGGAAATGAGTGAGTAATTTCACTTGGGAAATCGGTCCAAAAATGTTAACTTAAATTCGTGGGCCCCACCATAATGTATATAATATATCTATGTCATCCATCTTTTTTATTAGAATATTTTGAAGCTTTATCCGAAAAAATTAGGAAGATCTAATGTTCAATTGGCCCACATGAAAGGAAACAATGGACTTAATTTGTCCACCGTTGAAAGTTGACTCTTTTACTAGGCCCACGTTGAGGTTTATTCACCATCTAACCCGTTTATAGGGTGACACGGACATGAATAAGTGAAAAATATAAATATAAGCTTGATCTAAAATTTCTAAGGACCACAATAAGTTTTTAATGGTAGGCATTTAATTCTCATAATTTCGTGTGGTGTGGTCCACTTGACCTTTGGATTTGCCTAATTTTTGGGCTCATGCCTTAAATTCATTTGGCATGATGAATGGGCGGTGTGGATAAGCCACACACATTATGGTGGGCCCCATATTTATTTTACAAATTTCGCAATATGAGTGCTTAAAAAGTAACCGGTCAAGTCAGCATTGGGAAAGATGGAGGTAAATGAAGGTAATTACCTTGGTAAGTAATGATTACTCATTTACAATGCAATTACACTTGAGCCAAAAAACCAAACAGGCCCTATATATATATATATATATATATATATATATATATATATATATATATATATATATAGGATATGAATATATTTTTTTTTTTTTTTTGGCATGAATGGTGTGAGCTTATGAAAGAGAAGAGGATGTGGATGAATGCTATAATTGATATTAAAAAAAAAAATTAATAGAAGAATATTGTAATGGATGAATAGTCGACTGTTGATATTCACTGTGGATAGAGGTGTACACGAGTCGAGCCGAGTCAAGCTTTGCCTAGCTCGTGCTTGACTCAGACTGCTCGAGTCCCAGCTCGTCATCGGCTCGGCTCGACCTTCGAGCTCGGAATAACAACTCATACTCAACTCGGCCGAGTTCGAGCTGATTTTGAGTAGAGTTTTCAAGACTATCTCAACAACTGAAACCAACATTGATTCAACTTTTACATCATAAACCCACATAGGGCACACCTCCTGCCTGCTCTTAGTCCTTGGGACAAGATGCCTTCAACAATCCTGTTTCAGAACAGACATCACCACAAATGCTTGTTTCTTTTGATGCTTCACCTGAGAGGAATCCTTTTATCATAGGATCAACAGTCACATCTCTTTGCTCTTTCTATCCAGACTCTTTTCCAGACCATCTTCTGTTGAGATGATTCACTGGTTACAACATTCAATGATGTTTGCTCTTGTAGCATTCTGAATCTAAAGTAATCTTAGCAATTAATGAACTTATCTCTATAATCATGCATAGATCAGTTCTCCTGACATTGGAGATGGAATTTACCTAGAAGAGCTCACTCATATCCACAGAGTGGACAAAGAATCTGGTAATGGTTGATGCAGACCAGCCATACCTGTTAATTCCTTGAAACTTGGAAAGTAAATAGAGGCAAAGATGCAAAACGACATGTAAGAATACAATATCAATTTCAGAGGTATTAGGATCCGAGTCGAGTCGAGTTGAGCTTCATATTGAGTCGAGAATACAATATCCTTCTATTATAAAAATTCATTCATTACATTATTCTTTTATACCCTCTTCCATTTCACCTACATCCAACTCGGACTTGACTCGAAATGTTCCGAGTGCCTAAAATATGGCTCGACTCGATTCGAAAAGCATTTCGATTCGAGTCAAGTCGAGCTTTTTCGAGCCGAGTCGAGTGAGTTATCGAACTTTTGCTGCTCGTGTACAACTCTCACTGTAGACCATTGATATTAATAGTGGATCCCTGATATTCACTATGGACTGCTGCTATTAACAATGGATTGTTGATATTTATTATGGACAGTTGATACTAACAAAGGACCATTGATATTCATTATGGATTGCCGATATTAATAGATGACTACTGATATTCACTATAGACTGATGATATTAATAGTGGACCGCTAATATTCATTGAAGACTACTAATATTGATAGAGGACCACTGAAATTCGCTGTGGACCACTGATATTTTTACTGTGGATTGCGTAATCTCATGAAAACAATCATAACTCCCTTGTTATATTTCCGATTTAGGTGATCTTATGCTTGTTGGAAAGATAATTTGATGAACAATCAAATGGCTTTGGAATTATATTATTTCGACTTGATTTGATTATCCAAAAGTGGGCTCAAAGTTTATTATTTATTGTAAACCACAAATATTCACTAATGGGTCACCAATCTCATAAAAACGACCATAATTTTCTCGTTACATGTTTGATTTGGTAATTCATTGGAAAGATAATTTCATAAACTTTCAAATGAATTTGAAATCATATCATTTAACACTATTTGATTATTCAAAAATTGGCCTAAAGTTTATTAGTCACTATGGATTGCGAATATTCAGTATGGGTCACTGATCCCACTAAAATGGTCATAACTCTCTCATTACATGTCCAATATTAATGATTTTGTGCTCATTTGAAATATAATTTGATTAAATTTCAAATGAATTTATAATTGTCTCATTTCGTTACCATATAACTAACTGTCTAAAAGTAGGTCCAAATTCATCACTTTTGATCGCAGATGAACTTTGGGCCTACTTTTAGACAATCAAAAGGCATCCATGTAATTATCCAAAATTCATTTGAGAGTTTATCAAATCGACTTTCAAACGAGCACAAGATCACCCAAATTCGAGATGTAACAAGGGCGTTATGGCCGTTTTTGTCAGATCGGTGGACCATAGTGAATATCAGTGATCCACATTGAATGATGAAATTTGGATCCACTTTTGGAAAATTAAATGATGTCCAAATGAGATTATTCCAAATCCATTTGAAATTTCGTCAAATCATATTTCTAACAAGTATAAGATTACATAAATTGGACATGTAACAAAAGAATTATGGCTGTTTTTGTTGAATTAACAATCCAAAAAGAATATCTACAATACATAGTGAAAAGATCAGTGGTTCATAGTTAATATCAGTGGTCCGCTCTTAATATCAGCGGCTTACAATGAATATCAATGCTCCACTCTTAATATCAGGGGCCTATAATAAATATCGATGATCCAAAGTGAAAATATCGGTGATCCATAATGCCAATATCGCTAATCCACAGTGAATATGGGTGATCCATAGTGAATATCGATGATCCACCATACAACATTAAACCATTACAACATACTTACATACCAACATTCTTTTATTACAAATCTATTTTAATACTCAACCATTCTAACATTCATTACATTCATCCATTACAAAATTAATGCATTACAACATTCTTATATTACAAAATTCATCGAATACAATATCCTTCTATTATGTAAAAAATTCAGTGTTAGATTTTCTTTTAACAACCCATGAGGCTATATAAGATGTGGATGTGTTCAAAACGTGAGGCCTATTCTCACAAAAGTCATTTAGCAATTTCCTTCTTCCTTGGTTTTTTCCACGAGAGGGGAAGATGGTGATTTTTTGTGTCTTCTTCTTTCTTCTTTCTTTCTTCCTTTTTTGGTATCCTTTATAATTGTTTTATTTTTTATTTTTTATTTGGTACAAATGATGGGAGTTTTTGTGAAATGACTTTAATTTTTGGTAATTTTGCATATTATTCAAATTATTTATATCATCTAGCATCCTAACATGGAAGAGGGTGCAAGAAAAGAATAATGTAATGAATGAATTTTTATAATAGAAGATTGGTCCAAGTTTAAAGAAAAAACTCATCACCTATAAACCACATCAAAGGAAATAACTTAGAATTAACGCACAATATTTGTATAATTGTGGGCTACAACGAACTTTAAATAAAAATTAGAAAATACCCTACTATGGATTCACAATTGTTCGATTAAAATATATGGATTAGATTGTGATGGCCCCCTTGATGGCCAATGAAAGGTCCTGAAAATTAAGAAAAGAGCGGCAAATTTGAGATTTACCCTCCCATCGGGCCATAGCATAGCTTCTCTAGGAACATTAATAAGAATAACTTGAATTCTCTTTTGATCGTTGCTACCTTGACCTACCATTACTAACGAGTGGGATGAATTTCAATTTTTGGGGCTGGCCAATGTCCCTTTTTAAAATTAATTTTTCTTTCAGTATGATATCCCGCTGTATAAGGGGCGGCTGTGACAAAAAAACAATTTTCGTTATTCAAAAATATTTTAAAAATGATTTAATGGTCAGAAAAACGTAAGTTTGAAAAGAACGATCTCACGCAACAACCAATACAGTACAGGGCAGTACAGGGCGGTTTGGACCAAAATCCTTCCTTAGGCGGATACGGATAGTGATATCACACTGGTAAGGTATCATAAGGTGTATCAAGTTCATGCATGCTTACACCATTGAAGTGGCATACATTACATCAATCCAAACCGTTCAAATAAGAGACCTACTTGTGGATGGATAATATTCCAACATTAGAACCATCCAATCCATCAGAACAAGGTATATGGTAAGTGTGGTTAAAAAGAAAGAAGATAACAATCCAAATTCAACGGGCGAAATCTAATGGAAAAAGTATACCTTATCTAATCAATCATTAGCTAGGATATTTTTTAGAGGGCAACAACACTCCACCAGAAGACTTTTGGGAGAGATTAAAATGACTATAAAACAGTCGACAAAACTTCCTTTGGACCGTCCGATTTCTGTGTCTCCTCTTGGATGGTCCATGGTCTAAAGCAATGACCCTTAAACGTTTCTACCCGTTTGATCATACCTCGCTTTAGAAAAAGACCATCCAACGGTTACAGTATCATTTGATCCGTAGATATAGTTGCACACTGTGTTTTAATGGCAAGTTATCGCATATGTTCCCAATGTGGGCTCCATCATGGATGGACGATGGCCCAAAAACCACACTGATTTTTGGAAACCATCTGATTTAGCTTGCGGAATTTCAACGACTGGATGTTTCAATGTGATGCCTACGTACTGGATGGTTTGGATTGTACAATCCACGAAAATTTTGCGATATAACCTGCCATGATTTCAACGGTCCAGATTGACAAACGTGATGAGGTGTAAGAGGGTGAATTGCCACGAGGCGCACAATAGTTCGGCTAATGTTCCATATGCATGCGCGTTTGTGGAAAACAAAGGTCGTGATTCAATTGCGCTCTCATGTGAGGGGGCGGTACACGTACCAGATATCTGGGCCATTCATCAGGCAGTGTGCCGTGGACAAAAATACAGTTGGTCCGTTAATCATCAGGCAGTGTGCTAGGATCTGTCACACGTGTGCTACCCGTTATTCTGGCCAATTAGATGAGAGGTGCATGAACAAATAAAAAAATCCACGTGGCAGTCTTGGATTCAAGGAGGAGCCTTGCAATGCGAAATTGCACATACTCTCATGAGCATCGAAAGTATAAACTCTCTTTCCCTCCCTCCCTCCCAAAATACGCATGAAAATCTCTCCCAATTAGAGTAGGCGACGTGGGAGTTGTTTTATGCTCTGGCAGAGTACTGCGCTTAACACACAAGCATTCAGAAATTGTACACGTGTCTTACATTAACTCAAATTAAACCGGGCTAATCTCTAAACTGCAGTCCAAAATCAGATTGGCTGAAATCCAACCTTTGATTTGTCCACGCTCATTAAAATAGATCCATTGGATATTATTTTTCATTTCTAATGGTCAGAAATAGTCTGCCTATCCGATGGTCAGATAATTTGGTTCCTGATGCATTTACACTTATTTGGACAGTTTAATTTGATTTGTTCCTTACGTATAAAATTCTAAGTAACTTTCGAGTGCATGTGTTTCATCCATAAGACTGAGTGAGAGCATCAAAGTTTTTCACTTAAGCCAAAGGAATTGCCTATGGTTGTTTTCCTTCCAGTCGATTGATTGGGCTCATCTGTATATCTAATTTTGGGTCAGTCTTCAAGTGGGCCCACCATGGGTTTAGGTTAGGACTAATTTTCATATGGCCCTCACCATGGAGGACGCGGATTCCCTACTAAAGCCTTTCGCAGGAAGTTTATGTGCGAGGATGCTAGGTAGGGTTCACTGTGATGCTTGTGAGAAGTCGAACTCAAATGGGCCACACGAGAGAAAGTGATGAGGTAGATCCAAAACTCAAATGGGCCACAAGAAAGGAAACAAAGGAAATTCAATTACTATTGTTGAAATGTTCGTATGGCCACAAAAGTTTTGTATCAAGTTAATTTTTTGGGTGTTTTTACTTTATCCTAGTGGTAACGATGGTATAAACAGTTTGGATGGCATATATACATTAAGGTGGAGCCCAAGAAGGTTTCAATTATAGTAACTTTCCTCAATTTTCCCTCTAGTGTGGCCTACTAAGATTTGAATTTGTCTCTCTTTTTTTTCTTTTTCTTTTTTTTTTTTTCTTTTTTTTTTTTTTTTAATAAAAAAAAATGAGTTCTCAAAATGGATATATATAATGGATTTCTTACAAAAATCACTGTCGACCTGACCTAGCATCCTAACATAAGAACCAGTGAAAGGCTTTCCCAGGAAATCCACGTCCCCCCTTAGACACACACACACACACACACATAGGGAAAAGGTACTATGCGCTCGAGCGTAAAGCGGTCGTCTGTGAGGTTGAGCTGACGTGGGCCCCACCGTGATGCCGTTCGAAAATCTACCCCTTCAGTCAGATGCACCATTCCATAGTGGGCTCACACGGCTGAAAATCAAGTCAATCCGTGACTTTTGTGGGCCACACCACGTACAGAAGTTGAAAGGGGTCGTGCACCATTGAAACATTCAAAACCATTCGTGGGGACCTTTCGAGACGTGTTTTGATGATCAACACCGTCCATCATGTGTGTCCCACTTGGATGTAATTTTAGACCAAGTTTCAGGTGGTATCTACAACTCAGGTGGGGCCCACTAAGTACTTTTACATGTTTTTGCGTGTATACTTATGTTTTCCGATGGTATGGCCCACCTGAGTTATGTGGACGGCTGATTTTGGCCGTGTTGGCCCACCCTGGGCTCGTGCATCTGGTGGACGGTGTGGATCTTCGAAAGGCATCACGGTTGGGCCCACACAGCTCGACCTCACGGACGACCACTTTACGCTCGAGTGCATAGTACCTTTTCCCATATATATACATATATATATATATATATATATATATATATATATATATATATATATATATATGTATATGTATTTGATACGAGTAGGATGCAGACTTTCAATGGTTTGATCGATCTTTTTTTCTTCTTCTTCAAATCCATCGGTGAGGATCATCTACCCCATGTGGTTGTGGTCCATCCTATTTTACCATGCTTACTTTGACCCTCCCTTTTGTTCTTTTCTCATAAGGATGGTTCACCTCCACTGCTCCACACACCTTTTAATTACTTTAAAAAAAGCTGCTTTGATATATACATCCAACATACTGCAGTATATGATGCGTTGAGACTTTAATTTTTGGATATTGGTCATTTTTATATTATTCAAATTATTTATATCATCTCACTTTAAATAAAAGCCTTTATTAAATTATTTCAATCTTTGAGATATTTTGCTCTTTTGCATTGAAATCATGGTTATCATCTGTTTTTGTAATATTTGGACTACGAATGTTTCACAATATTTAATTTAAGTCTTTTGAAAATCTTCTATTCATATCAAATCTTTATATTTAAGAAAATTTTCAACATTGTCCATTCATGCATAGCGGGCCACAGAAATCATTTTGGTCATTAAAAGGAACCCAAATCCAACGGTTAGATTTGTTGCAATATAAGTAAAAGCTGAGATCTTGGTGGAGATTGCTTTTATATAGTAAATATACCATACTTTTCGTAATAGTACGCGCTCATCAATCTGCAAGTGAGGTATGTGTCTGCCAACTTGAGATTAATTGAACTGTGGGACCCACACAATTGGTAAGATTGTGAGAGATCACATTGATCTTAAAATCCTTGCCGTCCATCCGGTGCACTTATTGCATGCTGGACGCTTAGCTAGAGTCTAAACGGTTAAGATCATTCAGTCAGTGTGATCTTAGATAGTTTTCTTGCAGACCATGTTCCATCCACTATCCAGTGGTATTTATTTTGGCCCACTCAACGGGTCGAGGACTATATCTTCAGATCATGCAGACTTTCAACGGTCATTTTATATTTTTTTTCAAATCCATCGGTCCGGATCATCTGCCTATGTGGTCATGGTCCATGTAAAGTGAAGTATTTTAGCATCTTCCTACTTTGACCTTCTTTTTCCTTTCTCACGAGCATGGCCCACCTCCACACCTTTTAATTACTTTTAAAAAGCATTGGGACTTTAAACCTTTGGATATTGGTCATTTTTCAATTATTCAAATTAAAATTATTTATATGACATGTCTTAGTTTGCAAATTAAATAAATAAAAGCTCTTAATTGAATTATTTCAATCCGTTGAGACTTTTGGCTCTTCTGCATTGAACATCAACGGTTATTGTAATCTTTATATGATGAAAGTTTTGAAATTATATGATGGAGTCTCTTGGGCATTCTCCATTGGAGCCTTTAGATAATGAAAGGGTTGAAAGTTTCATTATGTGAATTTTTTCTACATTTTCCATCGATGCAGACCTCAGCCACATAAATCATATGAGTCATTGAAAAGAACCTAAATCCAACGGCTAGATTTTGGGCGTATCTTGTTGGAGTACTTTGGATTGTATTGGAGCAGATTTCTGATTTTACTTAAAGCTAAAGTAGTTATACGTTACTTTCTGTAATAGTAAAACTCATCAGTCTGCAACTGAGGTATGTCTGCCAACTTAGACTGTTTGAATTGTGGGACCCTGGCGGTAGATATCATTGATCTTAAAATCCTTGCGGTCCATCTGATGTACTTATTGCATGCTGGACACGTGTCGCTTGAAAGATAGAGTCTAAATGGTTGAGATCCTAAATCAGTGTGATTTTTAATGGATTTCTTGCAGACCATGTTCTATCTACCATTCAGTGGTATTTATTTTGTATTACAATAGGTTGAACGGTTCGGATCATGTGGCCACATAGCGGATCGAGGACCCTTCAGCAGAACAGATGGCATAGTTTTAATGCAATCCAAACCGTACAAATCGCCGAGCCAACTATGGATGGAGCATAACTTTTAAAAAAAATGCAGGGTGAATGTACTACGAGCTATCTGATTTTCCGTCTTGAATTCGGACAATTCAATACTTTACTTTTAGCCGTCCATTCAATAGCCATTGATTGGACCATCAGGATTAGTTGATCAGTGTGATTTTATAGACATGTACCATCCACAATGGAACCCACAATTTGGATGTTCTGGATAGCGGTACATTGTCGCGACATATGAGGAGGATTGGTCACTACAAATTTCTGAGGTTGTATAAAACTAACATAGGAATTTTCCAATAGAAGTATGTCTCCAAGCTCCATGCCCATAAACCAAGGGCTTTGCTGAGCCCAGATGCACCTCCACATTCTTCCTAAATTTGACGTGCGTATGAGAGATCCAATCCGTGTATCCTATGTACTGACCATGCAAATGGAGTGGTCCAAAATTCAGACCGATCCAACCATCAAGAGATCTATACGTGCATGTTGAAAGTGGACAGCTGGATACATAAGTTGAATAGGCTGGTATTTTTTTCATTTGCAGCTCATATCATAAGTTGAATAGGCTGGTATTTACCCCAAGCTATCTACTTTCTTAGGCCCACCTAATGAACTGCTCGGATGCTTCAAAAAAATTTCCAGGTTGGCATGTGCTGCTGCGTGTGAAGGTGTGACTGGAAAACAATGGAGAAATGATCCAGTGATATGAAGGAACAGTAATACTTGCACACGCCACTTGTTCAAGCGTCCTAACTGGCCAATTTATGCCAGATCCTAGACGTTCATCAGATGGCCCACCACATGCAAGTGTCTTCTCGTGAAATTAACACCGTCTAAGTCATAAGGTGTGGATCACATGCAAGTTGAGTAGTTTGCTAAACGTGGCAATTTGGAAAGCGAGTGCAGGATCTGAACTTGCATAAGGTGAACTAAGCTGTTAAGATCTTCTGGCCTAAAAATACGACGATTTTACACCTCAGATGGCCCACAGCGCACAAAAAACGTGGACGGCCAGAAAGTTTTCTTCCACTATCGATCCACTCTGTAAATCATGGCCCACCTGAGGAGTGAAACCATCTGTTTTTATAGGCAGTAGATAGAGAGAGCATGGTTCTTGCCTCCACGGGCTGATTATCTGAACCATACATCCTATGGACTTATCCTTCGATTGCCTGTTGCTCAAGCTCTTCTTTGATTACTCTATCTCAACCATCAAATAAACGGGCTTTTCTAACTAAATATGAGCCGTTGTTGGTTTTTTGTCTTTTAGTGTTTATTATGCCACCAAATAAAGGGCTAGAACCGTCTAAACAATGCGAGTTTTGAACGATGGACCGATCACAATTCCATATAGGAAATGGACGGTTTATATCTTTTCCATGTTTTCCACTTATTCGGTATGACATTGAGGCAAGGAAAGTCCTATCAAAGATATAAGCATCGTTTCCAACCAGATGAAAGGCTCAGATTCCTAATATGTTTTTCTATTTTCATGTTTACGTGCGTGCGGATGGTCAGGACTCCACACGCGTAAGGAAGTGGCAAAACAACGCAAGCAGAATACGCACAGCCAATCGGTTATCCATTTCTCCTCGGATGTGCTTCCAACCGGACCGGAATGTTTGCAATACCATTGCACCTTGTGTGTACAACACCCGACCTCTGTGTACTCCACGTGGTTATTCATGTGAAATCCAATCCGTTCATCATGTGAGACTTCTCATGTGAACTGTACATCACAAAAATCAGCCCGATCCAAAACTCAGGTGGTACACGCAACACGTAAACATTTAAAATCACAGCTACCACCCTTAAGTTCACGTCAGGTGCGGCACGCATGAGCTTTGGATCAGACCGGTTTTTGCGAGTGGCTAGTGAGGCACACCTCATGAAGGGGTTCGTTGGCTTCCCCTCCCCATTATTTTGGCCTACCTGAGTCGTGCATTCGTCTGATTTTTTGCCACAGTTTCTAGAACCGAGGGACGCACCAGATGGACGGACAGGATCGGACAGGATGTCACAAACACAGACCAAAAAAAAAAAAAAAGTGGGCCTACGGAGCCTGAATGCTGTAGTGCGCGTCCGTAAGCGGATTAGGTACTACCTCTCCTGTCCTTAGCTTGGAACGGGCCGGTGATCTGAGGGGCCCACCGTAATTTACGTGTTTATCAACACCGTCCATACATTTTCCTTTATCATTTTAGGATAAAATCCTGAAAATGAGTCAGATTGAAGCCTCAAGTGGACCACACTACAGGAAGCAGCAGTGATAATATCATCTTCCTAGGCCCCACTTGATGCTTATTTGCCATCCAACCTGTTCATAAGGTCACATAGACCTGTACAACGGAAAAACACAAATATCATCTTGATCCAAAATTTCTGCACTTCCCAAGAAGTTTTTAATGGTAGGAGTTTAATCCCAAGTGTGTGGTCCACTAGATCCTTGGATATGCCTCATTTTTGGTCTTCTGTCCTAAAATTAGTTTTCAAAATGGATGGACGGCATTGATAAACCCATACAACATGGTGAGCCCGAGCTCGGGACAATCGGTGGTAGTACCTAAACCCCGTCCTGCGCGTTCCACCTAATAAATGATACCACCCATTCCCGGCTCTGAAAAAAATCCAGCACAGGGACCATCCTGTCAACATCCTCGATTCCTCACACATGTGCCAAGTGCCACGTGTGGAACATCTGGATTTACCAAAAAATAAAAATAAAAGAAACAAAACCTCTCACCTCTCTTTTCCAACTACTATAAAATACTCGGCTCTTCCTTTCCAACACATCCCACCGCAAGCAGACATTCCTCCCCAAACCAAAATGCAGAAACGCTTCCTTCTCTTCTTCCTCTTCTCTCTCCTCCTCACTGTCAGTGCTCTCTCTCTTTCTCTCTCTAAATTCTTATTTTTCTCATTTTCTCACCCTTTTTCTGTTTTTCTCTGCAGGTTGCCGTCAGTGATAACGGCGAAACAGACGGACCGTCAAATGCTAACCCTCTCTCCCCCAAAGCCTTCCTAATCCGTTACTGGAACCGTCAAATCCCCAACAACCGTCCAAAGCCCCAATTCCTCCTCTCCAAAGCCTCCCCTCTCTCCCCCGCCAACTCGGCGATCCTCCAAACACTCGCCGACCAAAACACCCTCTCCTCGTCCCTCTCCACCTTCTGCTCTTCGGCCCGCCTCTTCTGCTTCCCCGATTCAAACCCTTCCCTCGCCAAACACGACGCCGATTCCGACTTCTCCGTCTACACCAACTCCAACTTCAGTAACTACGGCACGACGAAACTCGGCGGGTTGGACTCGTTCAAGAACTACTCCGACTCGATCAACATCCCCTCCGACACGTTCAAGCGCTACAGCCGCGATGCAGTCGGCCGGAAGGAGAAATTCGCCAATTACGCTCCTGACGGCAATGTCGCCGACGGGACCTTCTCTTCCTACGCCGCAGGCACTACCGGCGGCTCCGGCGAATTCAAGAACTACGACCACGGCGTCAATGTCCCCAATCTGAAATTCTCGTCCTACGACGCAGATTCGAATGGGCACGCCCTGTCATTCTCCAGCTACTCCGATGACACGAACTCAGGCGACCAAGGCTTCAACAGCTACGGGCGGAATGGGAATGGGATTCCGCTCGAATTCGCCAGCTACGCGAAGGACTCGAACGTTATCGGGTCGAGCTTCGGCGCCTACTCCGAGCAGGGGAACGGCGCCAATGATACATTCACGTCATACGGGTTGAACGGCAATGTCCCGGAGAACAATTTCAGGAGCTACGGCGATGGCGGGAATGGCGGGATTGATAATTTCCTCAGCTACCGGGACACCGCCAATGTGGGTGACGATACATTCCAGTCGTATGCGAAGAATTCGAATTCGGCGAAGGTGAATTTTGGGAATTACGGCAAAACGTTCAACGAGGGGTCGGATACATTCACGGGGTATGCGAAGGGGGCGACGACGGGCCAGAAGATCGGATTCAATAGCTACGGCGTGAACACCACGTTCAAGGACTATGCGAAGAAGGGAATCACGTTTGGGAAATACACCAATCGGTCGAATGTCCTCGATGGTGAGAAAACTCAGCAAGGCATTTCGACGAACAGGTGGGTGGAGCCCGGGAAATTCTTCCGGGAGTCGATGCTGAAACAGGGGAGTGTAATGCCGATGCCGGATATCAAAGACAAGATGCCGCCTAGAGCGTTCCTGCCGCGATCGATCGCTGCCAAGCTCCCGTTTTCATTGAACCGGGTCGGCGAATTGAAGGAGATATTCGGTGGGGAGAATTCAAGCATGGCGACGATCATGGAGAATACGTTGAAGGAATGCGAGCGGACCCCGTCGAAGGATGAGACGAAGAGATGCGTGGCGTCGATCGAAGACATGATCGATTTCGCAGTTTCGGTGCTGGGGCATGATCTGACCGTTAGGAGTACAGAGAATGTGGCTGGATCGAATGGGGAGATAGCGATCGGGAATGTGGTGGGAATGAACGGTGGGCGGCCTACGGAGTCGGTATCATGCCACCAGAGCTTGTTTCCATACATGGTGTATTTCTGCCACTCAGTTCCTAAGGTGAGGGTGTATGAGGCTGAGATTTTGGATGTGAAGAGGAAGGAGAGGATTAACAGAGGGGTAGCTATCTGTCATTTGGACACTTCAGCTTGGAGTGAGGGACATGGTGCATTTGTGGCCCTTAAAGGTAAGCCTGGGGAGATTGAGGTATGCCATTGGATTTTTGAGAATGATATGACTTGGGTCAGGGCCCATTGAGGTGGGGTCCGGTTTAGATCGAGATCTAACGGTTAGGATGGCGAGGATTCGATGGGTCGGCCCATGATTTATGGTTGGGAAATAATGGGATTTTTAAGGGGGAAGATGGTTTTTTTTTTTTGCTGTAATTGTTTGAAGTGTTTGTTTGTGGTGTGATGGTGGGATTAGTTAGGGAGTGTTGTGGTGGTGTGTGTATGTGATTTCCTCTCCAAAGGGAGTTGAGGGATTTTTATTATTAAAGAAAGGATTTTCTTCATATTTATATATTGAAAAAAGTGACGGTTAGGATTACACTCTGGGTGTTATTTTCAATTGTTGGTCGGTCTCTCTGATGACTGGACCACTGGATGGATGGTCTGGATTCATCTATATACTTTTTCAAGTGTTACACAACTGATCCTGGAAGGATCAGAGTCAGCCTTCAACAGCGCAGCAGCAGCATCAAGAGCTTGGCTGTCCACTGGTACACAGCACATGCCATCGTTGAAATTTGTGTGAGATCTGAGTCGTACTTCAACATCTGGATCTGATCTTAACACGGAGTGTTCCAAAAGTCAAGCATGGCTGCATCTCATGTGTGCAATGTTCAAGTGAATGAGTGTATTCCAACCGGCGGCTGATTAGGTGCGGCCCTGACTGTCTACTGTATATCCACTCCGTCCATCCGTTTTGAAAACTCTATCGGCCAAAAAATTAAGCAGATCCAAATCTGAGCATGAAAAGGTGGTCATTCACCATTAGAAAGCATATATGGGCCACTAAGGTTTTTTTTTTTTTGTTAGCTTGTTAGTACACCCACTGTTTTGGATCCAGTTGATATTTGTTTTTTCCCATCATTTTAGGGGTGTCAATGGTCCATGACGGGCCAGAAAAATCAGAATTTTGAATAGGGTTGGCCTGATGGCCCCGCCCAAAACAGTTCAAAATCCAGGCCTAGACCTTGACAGCCCTACTTCACAGGGATTGGATGGAAAATAAACATTATAGTAGGTGTTGATGCAGAAATTTGCTTCACCCTTTTGCAGGGCCATTATGCTGGGACACCTGCACATGCAGAAGACATAGGAGACCCCGACTATGGTAGGGGACCCTCCAATGCCAAAGTTAGGCTAGGAATTTGTGTTAAGTTACGTGGACAGACTCTCTTGGGTCAGAATGTGCGTGAGTCTTAGTGTAGAGAGAGACCCTTATTTATAATGTAGGGGGACATCATTGTTGTTTAAAATGGTTCTGGATCTGAGGTACAATTTTTACACATATCTCTCGACCATTACCCGAAATTTATGAGGATTATAAGCGTTGAAGTGGTCGGCTCTAAAATCATGCGGCAGGTGGTCGAGGCCAAGCTGAGCCGAACTCCTTGGTCAGTCGGGCAAACTTCCATGGCTGGCTCAATGTGGATACCCGAGCTGATCATCACTAGACGATTGGCCAGGTCAAGCTAGTTGTGCAAGTCGGAGCATCCCTTGGGGACCAAACAAGCTTGACAGGAGCTTAGATACATATAACACCACGGCGTCAATCCAGGGGTTTGGTACACGTTGTGTATTGAATCAATCCAAAGTAGGATCCCTCAAAAGCCCTCTAGTCATGACCAATTCTGATCTCGCCTTTTAACCTTAGGTCAGGAAGCATGTGTTCACGAGTCTGAGGTGACCTCATAAGTAGTCAGACCATTTCCTTCTATAAGAGTAGGCATTAAGGTAGTCGTCGGGAAATTTTCACTGGTGGGCGTCCTGTAATGCTCCGGAAAATCGAAAGTCATGCATAGACTCGACTCCCGAGTTCCCGAGGGTCACTTATTATGCATTTATGGTTTTTTTTTTTTTTTTTTGATTAATCAAATTTCGCTGCGCAATTTGGAATTACCTGAGGCACGAAGTAAAATCACACCAGTCTACTGAAATGAAGGATATCACACATATATACAGGTCCAAAAATAATAAAGGGTCGCCTAAGGCGTTGCCCAACAGAACAACAAAAGAGGATAGGTCCAAAAAGAATAAGGCGAGCCCATGACTCGGCCAAATCCAAATCCAGCCTGATCTATCTGATAATGAGCCGCCCATCAGCTGAAAGTAGGAGAGCTCGTTCTCCTCGTCAAAGCTCGCCTCGCCAGGTTCCTCATGCCCTGGATCACCTGCATCTATGGATGGGTCTGGTTGGTGTTTTAAAACACCGTCCCAGAGTGGGAGTGAGTGATCAACTCAGTGTGAACTATTAATCTTAAGTTTTAACAGGCAGCAGTTATAGCATGAATTTAATGAAAGACAACATTCGTAGATACTAAGCTAATCTTGATAATACGTATGCATGGTGAATGGTATGATGCATGCCTTCGCCACAACTCTCTCTCAAGCGACTCCATCTTACGATCGCATATGACAACACTCCCTCAGAGCGACCTCGACTTCCGAGTCACCACCCTAACTAATGCGTACAATGCGATCGTGTTAGCCGAGTTATTAGTTAAGTCTATTCATCCAGTAGGTTGGGGATTCTGATACACCCCACGTATCAATGCCCTAAACTAGTTGTGAGGCCAAGGCCCCATCAATGCATGAAGCCGAGATTCCGCGGTCCGTGATCCTGTCGGGTTTCTCATCCCCGACTTCAAGCACATGAGGAGTGCTGAGAGAAAGGGATCGCTCGCGGTCACTACGGGGAGGTGCGACACCCCAGCGTAGGCCGACAGCTCGGACACAGTGTCCCATTCCACCATGCCTGGCTCACGAGGCTGTGGACCAATTTCAGGTGTGTTATTGATGGGCTACAACGGTTGTAGGGTGATTCAGGTTCCATATATATGTGAGCAAACAGGGTTGATCAGACAGTGGGCTAAACCGCATGAATCAGGCAAGCACGTGGCAGAACGACATCGGGTACCAGCGACCCATGTAGTCTAACTACTGTCGCCCACACGCACTCGTCCAATCCATGGGTTTAGCCTCAAGACGGTCCTACCAACGGGACCGCCTTCGCTTTCCTCGCATTCCTGACCAACCCAAGGATTAGGTGGTGATTCATAACATGTTAAGTATACAAGTTATCAACTAACATATCAATACCATGTTCACATGCATCTCAACTATAAAAACGAGTACTCCTACCAAGTGAGCAAACATTATCAAGAACCAAGGTGCGTGTGAGTGTGTGGGTTTGTGAGGAAGTTAAGCTCTTCCAACACCTCAAGGAATTAAACACACAAGAGTCAAGATTCATAAACACTATGGAGCAATGCATATGAGCGAAATCAATCCAAAAAAATATGAGCATGTAATTATTCCTATGCTAAATCATGTGAGAGACAAGATCAACATCAAATGTAAACTAATCATGCCAAATCATGCAATTCCAACAACACACCATTCCTAGGTTTTCCCTAAATTCTTCAATACCACAACTCAACAAACAAAATCATTACATTCCTACTATAATTGGTGCTATGCCACCTAAGGATAATAGTCCGCACCTTGTGATTCGTTGGAGACTCAAAAATGACCTAGGAACGTCGGTTTGGGGCCGGTTGGTCGGAATCCCTAAAGCAAGTTTATACATGAGAAATCCATGTAAAATCCCCCTTCATCAAAAGGGTTTTCAAGACAAAGGATGAGAAACCTTACCTAGACGATCAATGGACGATTTTGGTGGTTGTGGTGCACGGTTTCTTCTTGGAGAAGGTGTAGGAGGTTGTGGGTTTGATCCTCTTGGGCCCCACCTTGATTGAGAGTCCACCATGCCTTCTTCCCTCTCTCTTTCTTCTCCTTTCTCCTCTTTCTCTTCTCCCTTTTCTCTCTTCTAGGGCAAAATTCGTATGGGGAGAGGGGTGCCCAAATGAGGCCCTTTTTATAATTCCAGATTTGGTGCAAAAGGCCCCAAGCTTCCACAATTTCCTAAAATAGACTTATGGGACTCCCTATTGGTGTTGGGGTGGCCCTAACACCCCTCTGGCCACCAAATTCGGCGTGTATGTGCCTTATGGTCTGAATAGGGCCCATGCAAAAATTGAGGACGAACGGATGAACAGATATATGATCTGAGTAAGCGTTTCCGACCCTTAAATGGCCCTGTGGGGCCCATTATGATTGATGAGGCATCTCTGGTGACCATCTGACCATGAAACTTATAGGGTATGTGCTCAGTGGCCCGATGAGGGGCCACGCAAAATTTGGGGGCGATCGGATATGGGGTTTGGTCGTACGGGTCCGATTTGCGATCAACGGTCATCGTGCCACGATCGGGGCCCAGATTTGGTGGGCAGGCGTTGAAAAATACATTAAACCTTCACCGTAAATTTGGAAGAAATCCGACGGCTGGAAGGCCCGGAGTCTCAGTTTCTTTTGTTAGTGCCAGATTTTAATCTGGCATTGGTGGGGCGCATTGGGCAAGCGCCAGATGGTACTTCTGGGTGTCCACTGGGTCCACAGTCCGCGATGGACTACAAGCTCAGTGAGATGTATAATTTTATAAAGTTTTAGATTTTTCTGACCCTTCTCAGTCGCTGGGTGGCCCGCACGGACTGTTGTTAAGTGTAAACGGGCTATCTGGCTTGGCGGCCCGCACTTGGTCCCATCATAATTAGACTGGTCTACCCCAGTATAAACTAACATTGAGTGATAATGGTCATTAAGTGATTTTATAAGTTAATTAAAAAAAAATTTTAAGAATTTTTAGAAATCCAAAACAATGAAAATCTAGGATGTTACACGTCCAATCACCACTGATTCCTATGGTGTGGTCTACCTCATATTTATGCTTGTTTTACCCTATGGTCATACCTTAAAATGACTTGAAAAAAAATAAAATAATAATAATAATAAGAACACACACACACACACACACACACACACACACACACACACACATATATATATATATATATATATATATATATATATATATATACAATAAATGCATCAAGGCAGGGCCATTTACAGAGCTCTACGGTACCTGGCGAGGCCTGAGCCGCACCTAAACAGCTCCCATCCGAGCCCTCATGGTTGGGAGCGGACTAGATGTTACCCTCACCGTTTGAGGCCCACCTTGATGAATTATGTGTATATAGACATTATTCATCTATTTTTCCAGCTCATTTCAGGACATGATTGTAAATATTTAGTAATTCAAAGCTCAGGTAGACTACACCATTGGAAACTATGATGAATGACTAATAAAAACATTTCTTGAGCCATAAAAGTTTTAGATCTAGCTGGTCTTTATATTTTCCCTTCATCCAGGTCTGGTTGACGTTCTTAAAAGTTTGGATGGAAAAGAAACCTTACGGTGCGCATTACTGTGGACCCTAGGAAGTTTTTAATGGTGAGCTTTTAATCATCACTGTTTTCTATGGTGTGGTCCACCTGAGATTTGTATCTACTTAATTTTTTGGACCACTTCCTAAAATAGGCTGGAAAAACAGATGGATGGCGTGGATATACAACATATCATTAAGGTGGGCCCCACCTAATCAGTGCTCCAGCAAGCTTAAGAGAAAAAGTTACCATTTATTTGTGTAGACTGTCCAATTGAATACCCAAAAATCCAAGCAGTGAAGCGACTGAAAAGACGAGAGACAGTGGGAATTAAAAACAAAAAAATGGAAAGAATGGGAGAGGGCTGGCTTGCCATGTGGCATTGCTTGTCTTATTTTAAGTCTCCAGCCTTGTCTTTTTAGAAGGTAGCTAGGAACTGTGAGATGCGTGGGTGCACAACACATTAGTCTGTAGAAATCTTTTATTAGTCACTTAACATGTGGACCCCACTATTAATCTGCAATGGCCCAAAAATAAGTGAGGTTAGCATTATTTAGCCATTGATCTCACACGTGTATTGTATTGAAGTGTGTGTGTTTGAGTAGTCCACTACTTGTGCATCAGTGAGAAAAAAGAAAATTAGAGAGAGAATAATGAAAATTTGAAAGGATTTGGAAAATTAACTGTCCTAATGTTCCCAATGATCTTCTTTTATTAAATACAGTCCAACCTAGAAAAATGCCTCCTTTTCTCTCAACTTGAAGAGTAAAAATAGTGTTTTTTGGGTAATTTACTATTCAAAATGTAAAGGGGATAAGTATATGTGTGAGAAGGTCTCACGTCCAACCAGTTGGACCACAAAGTACAATCCAACCAGTGATAGTAGGTGGATGTGACTCCAAACCTTTTAATAGGTTGGTCCCACCATCAGGATCATCTAGTGCAAAATCCATCTCCATCTACTTATGAGGTGGGTCACATCATATAAAATAAATTTTGGCCATTAATATATACTAAAAATAAAGTGTGGTACACTTGATGAGCACTTGATGAGTAAATATATATATTTTTATTTGTTCACAGCATGATCCACGTGATAAAGCCAACATATTGAACGGTTGGATGTTACAAACACATTAAAGGTTGGAAGTTATTGGCTAGATGGACCATGACTTATAATCTAACTGGAAATGGATCTAGAGACTTGAAGAAGGAGACAATTTCAGCGCAAAAACTTGGTAAATTTTATCCCGTATGGTCGTAGTATAAATGAGTCCCACCATCAAGAAAAACGTTGGGAAGAAAGATTGAGTGCGGCTTTGTAGAGCACATAACGCAAGTCGGGTTGCTAACGTTCCGCCACATTCTTGTAGCATACTCCGCCGGGGGTATTCTTCCTTTACCGTTCGAAATTTGGCTTGGCTTTCCATGAGTAGATCAGTCCAAGTTTAGTCCGAACAGTACGAATATACCGAGTCGAGTAGTAGCCTCATGGAGGAAGACGAGGAGTAGGATCCTCAGTGGATGAGATGTTTATCGAAGGCGCTTCCCAATTATATACCAGTGTAGGTACGTACGCAGCGCGTACGCCAGCGCGTAGAGTGTCAATTACCTACACTCGATAACGTTTAAGAATCCAATGAAATGATCACATGCCAGTGAGGTATTTAACTTGTGATATTGTACCATCTTCTATCCCCAACATACTACTTGTGTAAAAAATGGTTCTATGAAAACAATAGGCCCCACTGTGAAGATCATTTAGACATAAATTAAATTGGTCCACTCTTAAGGTCGGCTACAATGTTGGAAAGTAGACCGTGTTGGAAAGAATATAAGTGTGGTCCACTTAATGAGTGGATCAGATTGATTTTTTAGAATAGTTGATTTTCATCGTGTTAGGTAACTATGGAAGCACACAGATGAATCAAGCAAAATAAACGCAATCGCACAACTAAGCCCAAACAAGATCAATCATAATTTTATGTGAAAAAACTTTTGTGGAAAAAAAAATCAACACAAAACAATGAGTAATATACTATAAATGCAAAAATTACAAGATATAAAGTCTTATCGTTTCGAACAAGCCTCAAATGTCATTCCTTAAATCCTAATTTTGCCCTTAAACCCTTAGGAACAATTTAAAAAACCCTAATACATTACCCTCCCAAAATCCCGATTATACTTGTTATATATAGTGTTATATTTGGAATAAGAAACAACTTTTATACTTACACAATTCTACGCATATCTTCAATGGCATCAATACGGATTTGCCAATGGCATCGAACTCCATTGATACCACATTAAAGATTTGCCCAAAACGTTTCAACAACTAACATGGATTTTTGAATTTTCTTGATAGGATCGAGCATTTGTCTATAACATCGACATTTGCTCGATGTCAACAAGTGGTTTGTCGATAGTATCGATAGATCCCATGATAGATTTAAAACATTAACAACACATCATAGGCATAATGTTTTATATTTCTTGCATTAAATAAGTTTTCTTTCTAGTTGGGTTTGCAAATTGCAATCCCTATGGGTATTAACTTCTTAGTTTAAACACACAGATCCATAGCTCAATTGGCAGACTGAGTGGAGATGCCTCGTTTCAACACTTGATGTCTTGGTATTGATCCCTAGCGGGCGGGTGGCTAATTAACATGGAGTGTGTGTACTGACATGCGTGTGTGTACTAACAAGCTAACCCAAAAAAAAAATAAAAAAATCTTAGTTTAAGTCCACGGCTCAATGGTAGGCAGTATTTTGTTTAACATTGAGGTGTTGGGTACTCCCTCTTATTTCATTCAGAGTACAATGCTTGGGGTGAGAGTTTGTAGTGTATTTAGGTCTTGAATACATGCAAATGGAAAAGGTTCCAGCTAAAGAATACCTGACTATTTTGGTTGATCGTGAACCATTGATGTTTTTTTTTTTTTCTTAGGCCATATTTGAGCACTTTGAAAAGATTTTGTGAAAACACTATTGATTTTAGAAACACTACGACATAGAAATCGAAATGAGGTATTGTAGAGGACTATCCATCTCCTGCATCACCTGGTGTTCGGCCTTTCAAACCCAAGAATTAGGTTAATCCAAGACTTACATGAGCTACCCATATGCCTAAAACCTCTAAATTCAGTGAGGCACACTAAAGTTCTGGAATAACTTAATTTTTGGGCTCCAAGGTAAACATTAGGCAAGTTATGCCAGTGCATTTCAAAATGGATATGGACTATTTGTAAAGGAAGGGAATTGTGTGGTGTGATTACCACTGTGGTGTGTTAACGTCACCAATTATGTGGGCCCCACCATGATTATGTGTTATATCCAAATTATCCAACCATTTTGCGAGATATTTTGGGGGCAGGACCCAAAAAATGAGTTAATCCAAACCTCAAGTGGACCACATCATATAAAGCAGTGAGGATTAAACACCTACACTAAGAAACTTCTTGAGGACCACATAGGTTTTGGATCGAGTTTATATATATGTTTTCACCTCATTAGGTTTTCATGACTTTATAAAAAGGTTAGATTGCAAATAAATATCAGTGGGCCCAAGGAATGTTTGGATGGTATGCATCATTATGCCCACAACTTTCTATGGTGTACCTGGTACACTGATCTACCTCATTCTAGGGCTCATGCTTAAAATGATCTTGCAAAATGGATGAAGAATGTGGATATTATAACACATACATCATGGTGGGCCCCATAAAACTTGGAGACGTGTAAACACACCACAAAGGTGGTGACGCAATATGCTTCCATTTGTAAAAAAGAAAATTTAATTTTTTGTAAAATATGATATTATTATTTCAAATCATGTTATCATGTTGGACATGGTTGAAAGATTTCCCAAAATAAAAAAGATTTCCAAGTTTTAGAAAAAGAAAAATGTTTGCAAAGAAAGGATATAATTTAAATCCATTACTTTTTGTCAAATCATGACCACTTTGTTTGATACGGTGTCTTTATGCTACACGATTACTTTTCAAAATGAAAAAACATGAAAATGTAACTGTGAAGATGCACATCTCTCCTTTATGTGAATTATTTAAGCATTATCATAAATATAAAAAATACCAACAAAAGCATACATGCCAAACATTTTTTCAACTTGAATTAATTAAGACCACACACACAGGCGGGGAGGGGGGGATAGTACTTTAAGGTCTACATCAGTGGAAGTTCCCATGACGTGGAGCTATGTGCCCCACTGTGACGTGTGTCAAGCTGTGACGTGTGTCAAGCATCAACACTGTGAATTTGATAGGTCCCCTTTAGGTTATGGGATATCCCAAAAACCAGTCAAAAACAAAACTAAGGTGAGCCATTTCACCTAAAACCACGTGAAGACATACTAAAACATGTAAAAGTACTTGGGGGTCTCCCCTGAGTTTTGAATGCGGCTGAAACTTGGTCTAAACCCCTCATCCAATTGGGACACGCACATTGGATGGGCTACATTTGTGAACCATATCTCAGTGGACTCAATAAATGATTATGAATATTTTAATGAGAGGGTAACCCCTCTCAATTTTTGAAAGTGGCGTGGCCCACCCAAGTCATGCCTTACCTTTATTTTTAAGCCCGTGGTCCATCATGAAATGGTGCATCTGGCTGATGGGGTAGATGGTCGACATACAACATGGTAGGTCCCACACATCTCGACCTAATGGGAAGTTCTCATGAGCTTGACCTCATAGTACTATATATATATATATATATATATATATATATATATATATATATATATATATATATATATAGGGGTATACATTGGGCCGAACTAGGCTCAACCCATCTCGAGTTCGGGCAGTTTTGGACCTGCGATTTGGACGGTCTTGATTTTTTGACTCTGCTCCATCTACTCCATGAAAAGAGCTTTGGCAGGTAACTTGAACGGCCTTGATTTTTAGGAAGGATTTTCATCATAAATTTTTGGGACTTTGCTTCATCTACAAAGGGACCCATGATTTAGACGGCCTGGATTGCTGTAAATGGTTAGGGTAACTGGGTAAGAATATATATATATATATATATATATATATATATATATATATATATATATATATATATATATATATATATATATATATAAAAAGTGATAACCTAGTCTTGTGGATTTGAAGCCGAGTTATGGGATTCAGTTTCATGTTGACTCCAGTTAACATCGTGGCTGAGTTTTTAAGTCAGCGAGTTTTAGAACTAGGGTCAGGCTAGTTGTTACCCAAGTACCAATTTGGTGAGTGTTAACTTAATTGTGTGGGGCTCACCTTAATGAAATATTTGTATATCCATGTCATTCATCTGTTTTTATAGCTCATTTTAGAATGTGATTCCAAAACATAAGCAGATGCAAATCTTAGGCAGACTACAACACTTAAAAAAGTGGTGATTGACCATTAAATATTTTTTGCGGGCCATAAAAGTTTGGATCAAGCTGATCTTTGTAGTTTCCCTTCATATAGGTCCGCATAATACTAAAAACAAGTTGGATGACAAGTAAACATCATGGTGGGTCCTAAGAAGGTTTCAACGATGGAAACCATTGTCTCCTTTGCTTTATGTGGTGTGGTCCACTTGAGATTTGTATCTGCTTAAGTTTCAGTACGACCTCTTAATTAAAATGAGAGGTTAAAAAAAAAAGAAGAAAAAGAACCGCATGAATATACAATACATTCATCAAGGTCGGCCCCATGGTCCAAGTAACACCTGATCCACTCCATGGCCTATCCGGACACAATTATTCTGCAGTGTGCTTATTACAACAAGGACCATGATATCAATGGTTTGGATATGTGGATTATGGGCTCTTTTGTACAAGATGAAAGATAGATCATCATTGTAATATCTCTTAAAGTACTACATTGAATGCTCTTTTCTAGCTTATTTAATGGAGGGTAGATCTTCTAAAGGGGATCTATGTTTCCAAAATCATACCCACTCTTCTTTCTCCTCACATGGCCTTCTTTTGATAAAATGGTCAATAGTTCCAACAAGCACACGTGAAGATCTGATGCTTAGATGGAGAGGTTTGTTAAAATACATCATGATGTATTGCTAGAGTACACGTATGGAGTGTCGCATTTAAATCTACAGTCATGATTAAAAGATCCACACCGTTTACATGATGGGCCTCACCGTGAATGAGAGATGAGTATCAAATAAAAGCTCTTAGCTAGGGATGTTCTAATCATCTGATCATTTGACTCTTTTTCTTTTCTTTGGGTATGAATGGTCTTCTCAATTTTGTGTTAATCGAAGGGTTGAAACAATCTGTTTTTATCTTTTTAAATTATATTTCTAGTAATTTTGAAAAAGTCAATAGAAGGGTGGCATATGGCATTGTACAAGGAATACAAAGTGAACGAAAAGATTTTTAAAGATTTTGGAATACTTTTTACAGGCTTATAATTGGCGCAAGGTTAGTTCCAGGAGGTAGTAGATGATTGTTGGAGTGTTGTGGTCGATATAAAAGAAGCGCAATTATTGTTTGAGATATAAAAGGTGATCGATAACAATCAAAACAAAACCTTGGTGATAAAAGTATAGTAAGCAACTGAAAGTTATTTAAAAGTGGAACCATCGCAAATAAGAGAAGAATCTAGAAAAGAGAATAATCTAGATAGCCTCTTATACTGTTGTAACTATTGCATTAGAGAAAGAAGGATATAAAGGAATAAGCTACTGTATAAATTTATAAATAGCAGATGAATCCAATAGATAAACTCAACTCAATTCGATCACAATAATCTTAAAAACAAATAAACTTATCTTGTCAATTTATTTTATCTCAACTTATAAATTTATAAATAGCAGAGGAATAAGAGCCTCTTTAGAAGCGTGGATTAAGAACCGTTTGGATTCGAAACCCCCAAGATTGGTAACCCCCTGGATTTGCAATCCTCCCAATGTGTTTGGCACCCTGGAGTGTGAATCAATTTTAATTCGAAAGTACCAATGCATGGTATATTTACGATGGTTTGAATTTAATTACTAAATCAACTTTAATATATTTAATTACTGAGATATGTAATTTTTGACACAATGGTTGTGATAAGCCCATCGAAATATATGTTTTGCTTGCAAATGATGAAATTTCAAGTCTCGGATGGGCCGCAAGCACAAGACCATATCTGAGTGACCAACCAACGATTTTTAATCGTTAATTAACATAGACAATGTTTGGACAGTATTAGACAATGTTTAGACGATGCTAATCATCATTAGTGGGTCAGTGCCCAATAAAATAATAGTATAGTGACACACATGTTACACCTGCAACTATTGAAATTATTTTAGTTATAATCCAAGCTCATACATGTGGATTGCAAGGGATTTGAAAACCCTTCAAATCCCCTCCAATCCTCGGTGCCAAGCGACCCCTAAGAGTAGCATTAATTCTTAGATATAATATTTAGTAGTAATTCAAGCTTATGCTTGTAAGTTGAATTTGTTCTTTATCCAATATCAATTAATTTATTAAAGAGACGCATTTTTGCAATTGCTCCCGGTGACCAATTGTAAGTTATACTTTTTGTTTGATTTACACTAGTATTTTAAAGTCATTTTTCATTAAAAGTATAAAGTAATTCAATTTGGTAGAAGATCCCCACTCTCTAACTATCAACTAATCGTTATTAAATTCTGCAAGTGGCTGAGTAAACGATCAATATTCTTAGAATCTGATCATATACATTCCATATTATACATATCTGCTTATTTTGATACTTAGGGTCAAAATTAATTATTATAGATCAAGCTGTTTTATCAATTCAGGCACACCCACCTAATTAAAAACAAACGAAAAAGCTAACAATTTGTTTGCTTTGTTGTGTTTCATGTCTTCTTATTATTGTGAGGCCCAACATATGAACGGTTTTGATTATTGAAAAATATACCATTCCAATCGCTAAACTCCAAACGCGTCTTATTGGAATGTGTGGGGGATGTAGTACGTAGCACACTTCCCATATGACGCCATGTTGGGAAGGTTCGAACTAGGGGTGTCAATGGGCTGCGTCGGGCCTAAAAATTAAAATATTGAATAGACCTAACCCGGTGGCCTGGCCCGGCCCGAAGCAGTTCAAAATCCGGGCCAGGACGTAATCTAGGCCTGGCCCGTTGACAGCCTAGTTAGAACCCGGGCGTGAGTTGCGTGTAACCTCTGTTATACAGTGAGCCCGTGTAACCCAACGCTCTGTGGGAATATTCAAGATGTTTGTTTGAAATCCACTCCTCACGTATGTTTTTAAAGATTATTTTCTGATGTGATACCAAAAACAATGTAGATCTAAGGTTTAATTGGTCCACACTACAAGAAACAGTGATGACTGAACGTGTATCATTGCAACCTTATTGGGGCCCACCGAGATCTTTATACGCCATCCAAACCGTTCATAAGGTGAATCTCATCAGGATATAAAGAAATAAAAGTGTCATCCAATACTTATATGAGCTCCATAAGGTTGATTCGGCATTCGATTGAAACTTTCTTTTGGTGTGGCCCAGTAGAATTTTGAATATTCCTCATTTTTTTGGCTTACATACTACAATAATCTGCATAAGCTGATGGACGGCTTGGATGGTACACGGACATTATCGTACACGCCTGTTCGAACCGGTATGGCTACTGTCAAACCTCAACAACTACATGGCGCGTGTGAGCATGATCGGGGCCTTTCATTTGATGGGACCCATCTGTAAAAGATCAGACCGATCTAACCACTGGATGAACTGCAGACCACGGGAGGAACGGTCCCGATATTGATCCCACGTGTATATCTGGCACGTGTACGATTTGAATGGATGGTCGGTGCACGAGAGGAGAAGGTCAGTCTCTGTAGGGGCAGGAAGGGTCCTGGTCTGCAGAAGAAGCAAAGTACTAAAGGGATGGACGAATCGAAAAGGAATGATCACAGATCAGGTGACCCAATCATGCCATTTTCCCCTTTCGCCTGACTACTTGCCCTTTCTTTTTGGCTAATAGCCAACGGGTGAGAAGAACGGGGGCATTTTCGTCATTTTCCGGTACTTTTTATAGCATGCGTCTGGGATGTCATGATCTAAAAGTGTTGGGCCTCCCTAGCTGATGGTTTTGGTGGGGCCCACTTGTGCATGAGACCGCGGATGTGACTTTACTGTTACGTACTGAATCCAATGTCACCTTGAGCTGTGTGGCCCACCCTGATGTTGGTGTGACTTCTACTCCGTCCATCTGTTTAGGTAGGTCATTTTAGTACGTAGGTTCAGAAACGAGGCAGTTTCAAAATTCAAGTGGGCCACACCATGGTTGAGACGTGTGTAAGCCATCCAACCAGTTCTTAAGCTTAATCTCACAGGGGTGAAAGGAAAAGATGAATATCAGCCTCTCATTCAAAACTATTGTCACCCCCATGTATAATCCTGAGCGTTGAACCTAGCTGTTTCTTGAGTTTTTAATTCACCTGAGTTTTTAGAACACATCTTATCATGAGCGTGGAAACATCAATGATACTGTGGTGGGCCCCACAGAGCTAATGTTTACAGGCCATTCATGCAACTATGGTTACAGGGAAGTAGGGTCTGGAGAACGCCCTGGTTGTAATTTCCTGATGATATGTATAGTGGGTCTACCCTACAGGTAGGGTAGGCTGGTATGTTAAGCCAAAGTTTGATAGGGTGGACCCCACTATGAATGGATCCAGTGTTTTAAAAAAATGAAAGTTGGGCCTATGGTATTTCAGTGCATCACTTGGACCGTTCAGATTTTGTGCAAAATGCAAAGGTGCTCATTTGTGCTCACGTGAAAAGGTGCGCAGGTGATATCGCCCTATATATATATATATATATATATATATATATATATATATATATATATATATATATATATATATATATATCCTGTAAACTTTAAACCCACTCTCTTTAAAGCAAAAACTTTGTGAGCCCCACCATGATATATGTGTTATATCAACACCATCTATTCATTTTTCTCGTATCATTTTAAAACCTTAACCTGAAAATGAAGTAGATCCAAAGCTCAAGTGGACCACACCAACGAAAGCAGTGGGAATAATGATGCCCACTGCTTTAGGGCGTGTTTGGGCGGTGGGATTGGAAGGGATTAGGTGGGATGGGATTCAATAAACATAATTATTATCCATGGCAGGGATTGTCCCTGTTTCCATGGGATAAGGTTAATTCCATGCTTTGTTGGTAATATAGTGGTACATTGAATGGATATACCCACCATCATTTGAAATTAATGAGAATAACACACATGTGTTATATCTAAACCGTTGATTTGTTTTGTAACTTCATTTTATCACGTGGGCTTAAAAATGATTTAGATCCAGAACTTATGTGGCCCCAAAGAAGTTTTCAACGGTAAGTATTCAATCCCCATTGCTTTCTATGGTGGGGTCCACTTGAGCTTTAGATTTACCTGATTTTTTAGCCCATGTTCTAAAATATTCTCGAAAAATGGGTGAACGGTGTGGATATAGCCCACACATCATGGTGGGACCTACACAACTTGCTAAAATTGAGTGAAATTGGCATGGGACCTGTGCAATTCCGTCTAATCTAATTCCAAGCTTTTCCATTCTTCCCAAGCATGGAGTGGAATTGGCACACGACCAGATGAATCCCATCCTACCTAATCCCTTCTAATCCCACTGCCCAAACAGGCCCGTGTGATCCACTTAAACTGCTTTCTTTGGTATTGTCTACTTGAGCTTCATATTTGCCCCTATTTTTGGGCTTATGTCCTAAAATAATTTGATAAAGTAAATGACATACATTAGGGTGGGTTCATAAAGTTTTGCCACATAGAAATATAAGGCAATACAAAAATACAAAAATAAATAATAATTATTTATTTATCTTAATTTACTAATAATTATGTGAAACAAACATGCCTTTAGAAAGATGGAATCGGATTGGGAACTCAAACATGGAACCAGTAGGAGCTGGTGGTCAGTTGAAATCAACCCTACCATGATGTATGTGTTTCATCCATTCCTATCCATCTATTTTTGTAGATCAATTTAGGTAGTGAAAAAAAATTATGTATATCCCAGTCTCAAGTGGACCACATTATAAGAAACAGTGTTTAATGAATTTTGACCGCTAAAAACACTTTTGGGGGCCATAAAAGTATTGGATCAAGTTGATCTTTGTTTTATCCCTTCATCTAGGTTTTTATGACCTAATAAACGGATTGGATGTCAAATAAACTGTACATCGGGCCTTAGGAGGATTTAAATGATGGATATCCAATCACTATTTTTTTCGTGTGGTATGATCTACTTGAGAATTATATCCCTCCCATTTTTTCTATAAAGACATATAATGATATTTAAAAATGGATAAACGGAATGGATGAAACACATACATCATGGTGGGGCCCACAGAGCACCGACCATCAGCTCCGGGGCTGGTGTCAGGGGGAGTAGCCAATCCGTTTCCTAGAAAGATCCGATTGTGGAACCAAACATGGAACCAGTAGTAAATGGGAACAGTCGAAATCCAACCGTACTTAGATTGATTGGTTTGGACTGCCCTATCCATGTGAATGTTAAAAGGTTAGCCATTGAAAGGGTGACAACTGTCACATAGCATTGAAAGTTAAACAATAAGTTGTTGTTTGATTACCGAGTCCAGATTCTCTGTCTGTGTCAAACGGGGTTTTTCTGAATCCCTACATTGTGTTTGGGCCACGTTTAAAGCAAACAGGAAATCCTTGTTTGTCTTTTTGAGTTTGGTCTTAGTTGAAGCATTAGCAACCTGACATGGGTGGATGGGATTGTCTCATTGAGTTTGGTTTTTGTAGTCACCGAGTTGGACGGTCGCGATCTGATTTCTTCCTTGCATATCGACTCTGAAAGTTGCCTGCATAGCATTGGAAATAACGACACGTGTGCTTCCCACGTGGGAGATCCTTTTATACTTTTCCGTCTGTTTGTTTTATTAAAAATATAAGGTGCCAGTTAATGTGGAACTTACACTTGAGATGATGGGAGCGGATCAGGTGTAGCACTCACCGTGGGGCCCACCTTGATGTATGTACTGTATATCCATGCCGTCCATCAATTATTTTAGGGTATCTTTTTTCAAAAAATTAAGTATATCCAAATCTGAGGTGGATCACCCCAAATGAAGCAGTAGTGATTGATCTTTAAAAACTTCTAGTGGGCCATGAAAGTTTTGAATCAAGCTAATATTTGTTTTTTTGAGCTTATCAACAGGTTGGACAGAAAATAATCATTATGGTGGGCTTTAGGAAGTTTTTAATGATAAGCATTCAATCACCATTAATTCCTACAAGGTGGTCCACTTGAGATTTGAATCTACTTCATTTTTTGCCACATGCATAAAAATGAGCTAGGAAAATGTGTAGATGGGACGGATATACCATACATACATTAAGGTAGGCCCACGGTTAAAGCTTTACCGTGTTGGGTATGGATCGTGGCATATTCACGCATGTAACATATGAGGAGGCTTGAAGATTGATAATAAAAAATGTACGTCCACTGAATGCATGAACTTGAATGACCGCACATGTGAGATATGTAGAACATGCCACACATGTGCATGGAGAGAGTGTTTAACATGGGTGGTAGACAGAAGACAAGCCGTTCCTAAGTTTGGTAAAGATGACAAATTCTTACTTAAAATGCTTAAATGGGACCCACACGCTCCCAAATAATATTTTGTATCTTGGCAACTTGTCAGAAGTATTAAATCAATTTCGAGTAGATACCACCACCATGCCCTCCTCATCCAACTTGTCAGATGGGCCATGCCATTTCAGGTCTACATCCTCAAATCCAACCTAATCCATTGCTCAGAAAGAAAAGAACGGTGTGTTTAATGTAGGAAAGGTGACACTCACCGTTGAATCTTCTTGGTGGAATGTAGGGTCCACCATGTCTTTTATATGCCATCTAACTTAATCACCAGGTGTGGCCCACCTGATGAAAAGACACTAAAACTCAAGTCATTCCAAAATTCAGGCCGGCCGCACCAGCTAAATTGTAGGTATGATTGTACATTGCTTTGTCCCATGTGTACCAATTAAATTTTGGTTTGAAATGATTCTTCAGATGTACCGTAGAATACGAAGAGGCATATCAGATGGACGGTTTAGATTCTACAGCCCCAACTGGGATGAACCCCACCTAGCTATGATTTTATATTATGTGCCGTACGATTGGAATGTATATGATTAGTCACCCAAAATTAGATTAGAATGTTCCTTTCATGATTTGAGTCATGATCCATGCATTTTTTGCACATGTTGAACGGCTTAGTTCTTGCCTGAACTTTCCATGCGGCTCGTAGCCTGCCTACCCAAGGATCGACTGGTTTTGTACTGGTTCTGTAGCGGAGATTCATTTCATACTCTCTCTCTTTTATTTTTTTAAAAAGAAATCTGGGAGCACACTACCCTAAGTTTATTGATATGGAAAAGGGATGAACATTCATTCGGGTGGGTCCAAAAAAAATGGGCCACACCTATCATATAAGCCTAACATAACATGATCTTACCTCTTACGTGCTCAGGTCACCTATGTTGCTTGATATGTAGGCACTTAGATACAACACACATGGCATGCATTAACTGAAATTAAATGAGGCAAATATGAAGCTCAATTTGACTACATCATGAGAAAGGGTGGGAATTGAAAGCCTAATGGTTCCATTTCATACTTTCTACCTTGTTTTCAAGGTATAATTATTAAGGTATTTCTTACTTTAAATAAACATCTTTTAAAAATATTTATTAACCATTTACTCCTCTTTACATATGTAATTGAAAAAAAACAAATAATCTCTAAAAGGTTTTGTGCATGAAATGTTGTATTTAATGTCTTAAATCTAATTAGATCTTGCACAGTTTTTTTTTTCGCAAAACTGTGAAAGTGCGAAATTTGTTTTCAATTTCATTTAAGATTTTTTTCAATTTTGTTTGGAATTCTTTCTACAACTATGAATTCCGTTTATATATATATATATATATATATATATATATATATATATATATATATATATATATATAATTGAGAGGTATTCTAAGGAATTCTAACGCTTTCTAAAATGTTTTAGAGTTTGTAAAAAGATGGAGCAAGGGAGAGATTTGAGTATTGCTCAAGTCTGGTTAATCTTTTGAATCCTTACTCTTGTTTTGGTAGTAGCTTCCTAGGAGTTTCAACACCCAGTCAAGGGTTCAAGTATCCATAGGTGGTGAAATCCTACTTATATAGTGTGAGTGTGTGGGGGTGTTTTAAAAAAGAAGAAGAAGAAGGTCCAGTAAGTCTTTATTCTTTGTAATTTCTGTATAATGAAGATTTGTTGTTTTGTGTCGTGATTTTTTTTTAAAAGAATTTTTCACGTTAAATCTTTATGTTCTTTTGTGTTTGCTTGGTGCTCTTGGATTGTTATTATAGATCCTTCTATGTGTGATTCCGCTGCACAATCCCTAACATGAAATGATGATTTTACCCTTTTCATTATTGTTAGTACATGTACACATTGCGTTTTTCTTTAGTTACCGTGTATACGAAGGACTCTTTTTCATAAAAGCACCATATTTATTGGGTATTTGAACCGTAGTATGTCACAAAATGCTTTTTGCTCCCAATTACCTTATTAATTTTGGTACATTACATCCCTCTGGCTTTTATTAGATTTGTCTAATTTTTATTTATTGAAGTCACTAATTTTTCATGGATGTGGAAATAACCACGCTCACTTCATGTGGACACAAGTGGTGCCCTTGTGTGGGGCATACGGGCCATTCATCAGTTGAGCTGCTGTAGGTTGGACGTGGGAAAATCAAACACCAGCCGCATCATTTTGCTAGGTCATCTGAGTGAGGTGGCACACCTCATTAGTTGGTTGCCCCGGGTGGATGGCCTAGCCCAACGCTCATGTTGGTCCATTCATCATGTGGGCTGCATATGCATCTTGAATGTGAGACAATCAAAATGTGCCCCACAATATGAGTATACCAGCTTCATCATTAGGCTAGGTCATTTGGGTGAGGCAGCACACCTCCTCTGTTGGGTTGCCTAGGTTGATGACCTAGCCCATAGCCTAAGTCTGATGTGGGTCCGCCTGTCACACGGCCTACATATGTAACACACTATGTGGAATTGCCAAAGGATCTTGATGTAACTTGGATAGGGAGATTGGAAGAGATAAATGGCTTACCTTGCGATGATGTCATGCTGAGAAAATAGAATACCAAGGTATTCATTTCCTTACACCCTTTACAGAAGACGTGATGGGCTTGAACTTCTGTTAGTGGTGTTGGATTGGGGACCATTCTTAATTTATAATGCAGAGGGTAGGCTCCATTCAAATTAGAAATCCTATTTCCTCTAAAATACTGTGCTTGTATGACAATAGTAGTCCCTTATATGAATTTTTTTGATGTATCACAGCTAAGTGGGGCCAGTTGGTGCACCCAATCACATTATTCAACCCTTAGGACAATCCAGGCCATTTAACAATAAGGCCCACCTTATAGAGTTCTTAAGCATATACATGTGGGATGTTGCCAAATCAAAATGCCCCCGAGTCGTTTGAGTGTATCGGCCTCATCATTAGGCTGAGTCATTTGAGTGAGGCAGCACACCTGATGAACGGTTCAAAAGCCTTACGAAAACACTATATTAGTACGTGTGTGCACATGCAGCTGAGGAATCTAGGCCTGGGTACTTTCATCCTTTATAAAAAGAAAGTTGGGGTATGAAAAATACCTTAATTAGTGGGGCACTTAATAAAAAGAACATTTAATTATATATTAATCATATATGATATGAGAAAGCTTTGCTAAGCACACATGTTGTGTTTTTTAAAATAAAAAAATAAATTTCAAAAATAAAAGTTATTTTTAGAAAGTAAATAAATATATTAATTATTTACATAAATAGTGGGATACCTTGATCAGTAAGAGAAGGGTTTTTGCCAACTGTGGTTCAAAATGCTGGAAGCATCCCCCGAGTCGTTTGAGTGTATCGGCCTCATCATTAGGCTGAGTCATTTGAGTGAGGCAGCACACCTGATGAACGGTTCAAAAGCCTTACGAGTACGTGTATGTACATGCATGTCCTTTCATGGAAGCAATAATTTGTGGAATGAGGAATCTAGGATATACTCAAAAATCATTAAGGGTAGTTTTTTCATCCTTTATAAAAAGAAAGTTGGGGTATGAAAAATACCTTAATTAGTGGGGCACTTAATAAAAAGAACATTTAATTATATATTAATCATATATGATATGAGAAAGCTTTGCTAAGCACACACACGTGTGTAAAAAAGCTCATATACAAGCCACACATATGCCAGCATGAAACATACGTGTATGTGATCTAATCCACTCATTTTCCAAAAAAACAAAGATATGATCGAATGGCATGTGAGACTTGATATTGGAAACAGGTGAATGGGTTCAGTCAAGTTTTTCAAAGCTGTACATTTATTTTGTAAACTGTGGCCCACCTGACCAGTGGATTAACGTTGATCGTATAGCGTGATATCATAGCGGTACGATTCTGATGTATGGATTGGATCTCAGATCTCGCTTGCTAATCTGGCACTTGTGGTGAGTACATGACCCTTATTGAATGCGCATGTGGGCTTTTTCAAAGCTATCATCCGAAGAACCCCTTTCCTTCAACTCTCATGGAGGAAACAGTAGACCCACCTGCGCACTACGCAAGTACGGCTGAGATTTTGAAGATACCTATCAATTTGAAAAGAAAAAAGAAAAAAGAAAAAAAATCTACTAATTAAACGGTATTATCTTGATAATATTGAAGTAGCTGTAGAGGTGGCAATAGAGCGAGTTGCCTGGCCAAGCAAAGGACCAGTACTGAACTTGGCCAATGGGATAAGCTAGTGTTTGAAATACAAGTTCGGCTGTGATGCAGAGATGGATGTAGGTCCAGCACCATCTTCCTTAAGGATAACTGCTCCCAATCTACGAAGTTTTTGTGCACGCCTTACATAGATTCCTCAATTTACAAGAGAAAATAAAAATAATTTACAATAATTTTAAAAATAAATTAATTAATAATAAAAATAGGTTTAGAGTCTGTTAAATAATGATATCAAACTTAGGAAGAAGTTTCATAATCAAACTCCAACTCAAACTACCTAAAATCATAACTAACCATAAATAGTAAAATATCTAACTTGACTTAACCTCGTTATTCTCCTAATTTTTCTTAAGTCATTTGCATGTTCCGTGGAACTCTTAAAACTCCAATAGATTAAAAGTTATAATTAGATTAAAACTTATTATAAAGAGTAAAAATATAAATAAAGTGAATTTTCAACCATTGATCTAGTGAAATTTCATAAATTCGTCATGTGCAACCCGGGGTTGATAGGCTAAAGTAGCTTCTCTTATCCCATAATCACTTATGATATGTGGAATGACTCCGGCTTGCGGGATATGTCTGTTTTAAAGTTCTGTCTATCTAAATTACTTTCTGCTCTGATCAGGCCTTCTTTGGTCCATCTTGGCCTTGAAATCGTCCGCAACCCACTTGGCGGCATATGCTATACATAGCATGGTGGACTCGTATAGAATAAAGGATGGGAATCCCCTTTGAACTATTTCCCTTGACATGGTCTTGAATAACGGATCGGCTTGATCTTCAGGACTACGCCCCATAACTTGATGGCATGCATCTGATGATCGGCTCAGATGCCATTAAAACATCATCTGATGGCCATCTCGTGTGCTAGGGTTCAACGGACGAGATTTTCAATGTATTTAAAATTTAAAATTTATTTATAAATTTATAATAAAATATTTAAAAGAAAAATACTTTTAGCGACATTTTCAATAATATTTAGAGAAAAAACTTGACAATATGAAAATCTTGTGAGAAATTCTTGAGAAGGAGAAATATCAACAGTTGACTACGGGCTAGCAATCTGCATCATTGAAAAGTGGATCCCACGTGTACAATTTAAAATAAAGGAGTTGTTGGACGTTGGATTACCAAATCCCTTTTATTTATTATTATTATTTTTTTATTTTTAAATAACTGGGACGCGGATTGCGTACTGACAGCGTCAGTAGCGAGGCGACTACTGGGAGTGTTTTGTGGGCCCCGCATGATATATATGCATTTTTTCTAGCCGTTCATTTATTTTTACGGATTATTAAAGAGCAAGATCCGAAAAATGAGGGATATGAGAAAACAAAAATATCAGCTTAATCCAAAACGTTTGTGGCCACTAAAAAGTTTTTAATGGCAACTGTTCAATCACCACTCTTTCCTGTGGTGTGGTCCATATGAGATTTGGATGTACCTTATTTTTGGAGTCACGTAATAAAATAGTCTGAAAAAATGTATAGATGGCGTGGATAGGACAAATACATCGTGGTGGATCCCACAGAGCACTATCAGTAGCAACCTCGCTACTCACACACGGTGATAGGCAGTCCGCGTCCAAATAACTGTAGCGGCATGACAGGATGACAGGTTGAGCAGCGAGACTTGGTACTTAAGTGACGTCACTGAGTTATGTGGGCCCCACCATGATGTATTTGTTGTATCCACACAGTCCATCCGCTTGGAGAGATTATTTTAGGGCATTACGCAAAGAATAAGTCAGGTCCAAAGCTCGAATGGACCCCACTACAGTAAACAGTGGGAATTGAACAGCTACCGTTAAAACTTTTTAGAAGTTTTCAATCAAGCTGATATCTGTGTTTGACCTGGGAAGGTTTCTAACGGTGGGAATCACTCTCCCTCTTGTTTTCTGTGGTGGGGTCCACTCGATTGTTGGATCTGCTCGTTCTTTTGTTTGTGCCCTAAAATGATCTCTCCAAATGGACGGACGGTGTGGATATAACACACATATGATAGTGAGGCCATAGAACTTGATGACGTCACTTCGTACCAGTCTGGCGACTCAACCTGTCAGTAGTTATTAGCTAATCCGCGTCCCGCGTGTGTGCATCGAGTATTACTGAAGAGAATTTATGTGTGTGACATGACGATATTGTACGGTTGAGATGGTTTAATTGCAAGTAGCTGTAAAGATGCGGGGAAAGGACGTGCATTTGTTGGTTAGATGAGAAGTTATTGATACTCTGCTAGGTTTTGATGGTTCATACTCATACGCTCCCCATTCAACAATTTTACAGGTGGCGCACATGGCGAGTGGCCCATTGGTTGTAACTAATGGATGGTTGAAATGAGAGAGCTTGTTTGGATTGCCAGCATTTGTTGACCCATTGGACATACATCTGATATAAGCCTAATTTTCATGAGAAAGTCTCAATGGACAGCATTCAACTGAAAAAATCTAACGGATAGAATGATTCTTGAAGACTTGAAGTGTCGCTGGTCGAATATGGTTCATTTACGGTGGCAGGAATGGGGTTGACGGTTCCAATCAATGGACTATCTCTGCATGTGGGCCCCATGAACTTGAACGTTCAACTTTCTACATTTGTACTTGAAAGTCATAACACACATCTAATAGATGGGCAAAATGAAGAACAGCCAACCGTCCTACGTCAATGGACAAATGTCCATTAAACAGATGAAGCCGATTACGTCCTGCCGCTGACTGGATGCTTTAAATGCCTGATGAGTCCTGCAGGGGCTCTGTGGGGCCCACAGTGATGTATGGGTTTTATCCATGCGGTATATCTTTTAGCTCGTATCATTTTTTAGGGTATGAGTCTAAAAATTAGGAAGAAGCAATGCTCAAGTCACCACAGGAAGCAGCTGCGATAATGAAACTCACCGTTGAAAGCTTCCTAGTACCACCTTGATATTTATGTGCCATCCAACCTGTTCATAAGGTCATATAGACATGGATGAAGGAAAAATACAAATATCAGATTGATCTAAAACTTCTGCTGGTCACAAGAAGTTTTTAATGGTGGGAATTCAATCCCTACTATGTGGTTCACTTGAGTATTGTATCTGCCTCATTTTTGGATGTTAATCCTAAAATAATCTGGAAAAAATGGATGGACGGCGTACATAAAACCCATACATCACGGTGGGCCCCATAGAGCTCCTGCCTGGACCCATTAGGGCAGGAGGCAATCCGCTTACTTAATCAGAGGGCGGAATCTTAAAATAGTTCTGTTTTGGAGTCGTCACCTATCTGCAGTGGGTCCCATAAATTGGACGGTTGGATTTAAGTTTCACTCATCTGATATTGGCCTTTCATGCTTTAAACATTTTAGTTCTTACTTTGATACTCTGGCTGAGTGTGATGGTTCACACTCAGGGACTCATAATCTCCACGTGTGGCATATATGTAACTCAAACAGGGCCGTTCAAATTGTGGGCCAGCTTTAGATAGATCATATCCTAAAACCAGCTACTGAACAATCCCATCATCTGATTAAACTACATCGGTTTGTTAGATTTAGATTGGGACGTTGAGTCTTAGACATTTTTTTTTTTTTTTTAATTTTATTTTTTTTACACACGCACACACCCCTACACACTCACGCCAGTGGAATTTCACCACCTATGGATACTCGAACCCTTGTCCGGGTCTTGAAACTCCTCAAAGTCTACCACCCGAGCAAGAGTAAGGATCCAAGTCTTAGACATCTAACAATGGGCCACTTTGGCATAAGTTAGAGTGTATGATTGGCTTATAACCCATCTAAACTGGGATCCACTATACGGACGGTTTCTTTCAGTTACTTTTATTCTACGTCGACAATTTCAAAGTGGCTGTGTTTGAATCATCACCCTTTATCAGAGTATCAAAGTTATACTAGTTTGGATTACCTTGAGATCCCCTTAATAATTGAATAATAATTGAGTGAATAAATCCAATTCATGGACATGGACATAAATTTTGTTCATTAACATTGACCATATAATTCAAATGCTAATAATTTGTGGGGCCCACTCCCTCCTTCGTATACAAATCACCGGGGTGGGGACCACCTATCCAGTAATGAGCTACACAACTTGTAAATAGCTTGCTTTAAATCTCTACCATGCATAACGGGCAAGTAACATGTGGCAAATTTACTCACACTAGTGATTTTTTTAGAGAGCAAGCATGTTATAAGAGATGAGCTATGGATCTGGGTGTAAATCTCGTTTCGAACATCTACCCCACTGTGATGCGTTTCGAACATCTACCCCATCAGTTAGATGCACCATTCCATCATGGGCTTAGGTCTCAAAAATCAAGTCAATCCGTGACTTATGTGGGCCACACCACATACAGAAGTGGAGAGGGGCCGTGCACGATTAAAACATTCCTAACCATTTTTGAGGCCCCACCAAGATGTGGTTTGCAAATCCAGCCCATCCATTATATATGTCCCACTTGGATGAGGGTTCAGACCATGTTAGTTTCAGCAGCATTAAAAACTCAGGTGGGCCCCACCAAGTGCTTTTATATGTTTTTGGCATGTCTTCACATGATTTTAGATGGTATGGCCCACCTGAGTTCCGTATACAGCTGATTTTTAGGATATCCCATAATATAAAAGGGACCCATCAAATGCACGGTGTTGATGGTCGACACGCATCACGATGGGGCCCACACAGCTCTACCTCATGGGAGCTTATCGTGAGGTAGAGCGCATAGTACCCTTTCCCTATATATATATATATATATATATATATATATATATATATATACACACACACACACACACACACACACACACACACACACACACGAAAATGTTCACCTGCGAACCAGTTCGTACGTACTATGTACGAACTTTTTTGAGAACCCATCATACGTGATGTGGATCCAAAATCTGAACCGTTCATGTGAAGCAGCACCTCGTGAAACCCTCCGAGCCCAAGTTTTACTTTGATTTAAAACTTCAATAGACCATGAAAAATGAAAACAGTTTTTTCTATTGATTTGCATTTCTCTTTGCTATGGCCCACCAGAATTTTAGATTGGGGTAAAAATTTGTCACAAGAGGTTTCATGGATTCCGCATCATGTGGACCATTCAAATTAGACACCCATGGCACGTGTGCAAAGGTGCGCACGTGTGTAGGTGCGCGGGGGAGCATGACTCATATATATATATATAAGAAATTTAATTTAGGGCCTATTTGTTTAATTAATAATGTAAATAAAATGTGTAATGATTATAAATTACTTTATTTATCTCTTAATAATATTTGCACTTGATCTTTGATTTTTTATGTTTGCTTTTTCTATAGTAAAATGTTAATATCATTACTAAAATATATTGACGTTGTCGTTTATGTTCAAAATTTACACATAATGTCATGAAAAGGTATTATAATTACGAAATATTTTACACATCTTTTCATGAATGCATGACTAATGATTTGCTAGGTTTGGTTGTGGTAAAATTATAACAACAATATTTTTCTTTATTACTTAAAATAAGAGTATTTTAGTGATCCGAAAGGCATGGCTGCTTGGCAACCTGCAACCACCCAAAAAGCATATTCATGTGGGACCCACCTTAATGTATTTGTTGTATATCCACATTATCCATTTGTTCTTCCATCTCGGTTTAGGACAGGATCCCATCCCTTAACAAGATTCAAATCTTAGGTAGACAGTCCTGACGTAGGGATGAACATGATGAGGATAACTACTCCGAATCTACGAAGCTTCTCTGGACTCACAGAGACTTCTCGAACCCACGAGGAAATAAAGTAGAAAATAGAAATAAATTCTAAGAAATTTGAAATTAATTAATTGATGACTAAAAACGAGTTCACAACCCTTTAAATAGGGTTACCAAGTAATGAGAAATAAATTAGAATCAAACTACAATTAGAACTCCTAGAATCCTTACTATTTATAGACGGTCGTGATGTCTACTAGTGCGGAAGGTTTTCGGCCAAAAATAGTAAGTGTCCTATTTGGCTTCACCAAACCGTTCTCCTAATTATTCTAAGTTCTTTTCACGTTGGGCGCAACTCCTAAAGCCCGAAGGATGAACAGTTATAATCAAACTAAAATTATTATTTATAGTAAAAACGAAATTAAAGCAGGGAAATGACCATCGATACAAAGGTTTTTCGCAATTTCGGCCGTCGCAACCCAGCATAGCAGGGTTGGTTGGCTAAAGTAGCTCGTTCTACCCCAAAATCATATATTTTACGTCTGCTAACTCATTCTGAATTGCGAGATACGCCCGATCTAAGGTCCAATGGTCCGGATCACTTCTGTCGTCGACCGGGCCTTTTCAGATCCATCTTGGCCATGAAACTGTCTGCGACCTGCTCTACATCAGTACCAATAGAAATAATGATTAATGATCGTTAAAAACTTTTTGTTGGCCACAAAAGTTTTGGATCAAGCCAATTTTGGTATTTTCCCTTCATCCAAATCTTCTTGACATTATTAATAAATTGGATTGCAAATAAACATTTAAAAAACCTTACGATGGGCCCATTGGAAGTTTTAATGGTGAGGCAGTCAATAACCAATATTTCCTATGGTGTGGTCCACATGAGATTTGGATATGCATAATTTTTGAGACCCCGCCTTAAAATGAGCTGGAGAAACAGATGAACAGTGTGGATTAAAAATAAAAAATCAAGGTAGGCCCCATAGTAACACCTAATCCACTCCCATCCTTGTGGTCCATGAAACTAATAAGTGTTTATGATGAATATTCCCAATACCCTTTGAAATTTACTCTTAGGAGGTTATTTATTTATTTATTGTGCTCTTATGGTGTGCATGACATCCAACCAGTCCAACAAGTGTATCCTATCATGATAATCAATTAAACAAAAAATCATCATCAAATGTCCCACACCATAAGAAACTATATGCACCACTAAAAAAATCTCCAAATTCATGTGTGGCCCACTTGATGATTGGATTGGCTTGATTTTTGGTGCATTTAATAATCATAGCGGCCCTGACATTTAAGATGGATTGGATGTCACACATAAGCGGGCACGTATGCTTTAAAAAAAATTTTAAAAATTTAAAATTTTAAAAATTTAAAATAAAATAAAATTTAAAGAAAAAAAAAAAAAAATCATAGCACTTTGGTCATTGCAGTTTTTAGATTAAAAAACAAAGGAGGTTTTCTTTGGGAAAATCAGGATTTCTGTAGAATTCTAGTGGTAGAAATAGCACAGACATCTTAGTACATGACAATGATTTCATGGGCTATGATGATACATGCACGGCTTATGAGTGATGTCCCGTCAAAACACTGTATTTCTTGTAATGATACAATATTTTCTTTTTCATTTGCCCGTGTAATGTTGTTCAGCAAAACATGTTGGTGCGCATGTGGCCAACACATGTCAGTGCAGAAAGTTTGTGCCAGATTCGAGACCGTTCAACATGTAGGCCCACTTTATATGCGTCGTAACTTGAAATCATGGCGAGATATTAAATGCATTGTATGAAATATGAAAACTATGGTATTTATTGCAATTAAAAAACTTACGAACTCACAGACTCATAATGTGTTCGAGTGGGCCATGTGGGGCCCACCTTTGGCAACTATCAGTGGATTGCAGGCCTCACTTCACAGACTTTATCATTGGTTGCATTTATGGATTGCCACACGGGAAAAAGCAAAATGGATTGGGAGAAATGAATGGCCCACCTTGTGAGGGATGAAGCTGGATAGAAAATGAATGAGTGAGATGGAAGAGTTCATACACCATTAGGGGTCGTTTGGCACCGTGGATTGGAGGGGATTGGAGGGGATTGGAGAGGATTGGCAACCCTCAGGCCGTTTGGCACCATAAAACTGGGGTTGGGCAATCCCCTCGATTAGGTCTTGTAATTCACGCTCCAACCTTGGATTACCTTTTTGCAGTAGCTCAACGGTCGGAATTCCGACCGTTTGAAATTTTCTTTAAAAATTCATTCGCACGCACCATTTACCGCAGCTCTTCATCTTCTTAAAAAAAAGCTCGTTCTTAAAAAATCGTTGTGACCATTACCTTTTTGGCACCGGCGAAGGTTGCTTACGTAGCTAGAGTCTGTCGGAAGGTTGCTGTGTATAGCTATTACAGAGTTACAGAAGAAGAAGAAGGGAGACGGACTGTTTTAGTTGAAGGCGCCGGACAGTAAATGGTTTATAATATTTTCTAATTACAATTTTTTAGTTGCATTACCCATTAAAATGCAAAATCTGTTCCGATTATGTGATGACTTGTTAAAATTCATCCGTATGGCCAAAATATTGTACTAAATTTAGGCTTAACATGGGACACACCAAATTAGACAGTGAACAGATGGACGAGAACACTTTATTCATATGTCCCACCATTATGATTGTATGGACAGTCTAATCCAGCCATTATATAGCCCGTTAAAATTTAAATTTTGAGAAAAAAATTTAGGGGTAAATATTATTCAAGTGGGCCATATGAATGAAAACAAATTCAACCATTATAACTACTTTTACACACTCTTTTTAATTGTGTGATAAACTGGAACTACCAATGGCCCTAAAATTTAGTGGCTACGTCTAAAATAAGATAAATCATATTATAGTCGGAGTGGATTTCTAAATATTATTAAGGAACCTAAAGAACTTTATTTTTTTGCAAAAAAATCAAGTTGGCTACGTGTGAAGCCACCACATTTTAAATTTTAACGTAATTCATGGCTCAGTGTATTCTTTAAAATACACTGCACAGCCACCATCATCCATCTATATTATCCCCTCCATTCATCTGTTTTATTAGATACTTTTAGTAGGTTAGCCTAAAAATAAAATTTATAAAAAAACTAAGTGGACCACACAATTGAAAAAAGTATTAATTGAACATCTACTGTTGAAAAGTTCTGGGGGCTACAGAAGTTTTAGATCAAGTTAATAATTGTGTTTTCACTTCATACATGTCAGTGTGATCTTAAGAACAGGTTAGATGACAAATAAGCAATAGTGGATGCCTTGTAAAAGTTTTGATATTTCCACTGTTTCCTATGGTATGTTCCACTTGAACTTTGTATATGTTTTAATTTTGTGCTCAACTCTTAAAATTACATAGAAAAATGGATGAACGCACGTGTTTACTGGTTTCAACTAGGTTGACACTCACACTTTCTAATGGCTCAATCACATCTTTGAAATTTAGAAATTTAGTAGGCCCACTTTTCTGGCTTACTAGAAGTTCGGAATTACATTTTTTTTTTCCAATGTGTATATTTTGATGGGCTTGTTATAACTATTATTTATGTTATAGTATATTTTAATCATGTCTCTTTAAATATTTATGCAAATATACTATAAATTTTAGGGGTTTTCCACACTTAAACACATCCAGGGGTTCCAAAAATGCCAAACAAAAACAGGGGTTCAATTGCAGGGGTTCCGAATCCAGGGGGTTTCAAATCCACGCTCCCAAACAGGCCCTTACTATCTTGTGAAAGAATGACACAACCATTAATGGGTTAGGTCTATATAAACAGGCTATCTCAACCATTGGTATCCCATGAAAGAATGACCTAACCGTTAATGGTTTAGGTCTATATAATAACCGTTAATGGTTTAGGTCTATATAGACATGCTATCTCAACCCATTTATCAACACAATTTGATTTTTTTTTTTCCTTTGAACATGTCTATCATCATATCTATCTTTACATTTGGTAATTATGTACACCGTGGTTCTTTCCTTCCTTTATAATTGTTATTATTTTTTTAAACAAGCGCAGCACTATGTTATATATATATATATATATATATATATATATATATATATATATATATATATTATATATATATATATTTATTTATTTATTTGTGTTTGGATAACATTTAAGTTGTTTGACTTCTATAATTAGTTATTCACATACGAAGGAGTTTAAAGTGACAAATTTTTTAAAATCATCAAATGACATATAAAATTAATCATTAAGATAAGCCCAACTCAAAAAAGCCTATAACTAACCTTATGCTAAAACCAACCATTTGGAGGGCGATAGAAATAGACCACTAATTCAATTTCTTTTTACAATAAGAAATTGTTGAATATAAATAATTAACTATTACTTTATGTGTACATGCACTATACTAACGACGTGTATAATATGCTCAATATGCACAGTGGGCCCCACATATGCTGGCCGGTGCATGCACATGGCCATACATGTACCATCAAAGAGGTACATGATATAAGGAGAGGTGTAAAGATGGATTTAAAAACAGCCTATACATACTACATGATTATATGTACAACGGAACATAAATGGATGACCCGATGTGTACAGTGGGTCAGGTTGTAACCATTAATTCCTTAAACATAAATGGACGATACATCCATCCGTGAATATAAAAGTTTAAAAAAAAAAAAAAAAAATACATCCGTGAATATAAAAGGAGAGGCTGAGCTAGAGCTAAAGCCATTTCTCTACGCTCCTTTGAATCTGGTTGTAATGCTGGAGAACGGTCCTCCTATTTTTACAGAACTGAAATATATCCTTTCTCCATATTTTATATTACCATATATCCTCGTTTAAAAAAAAAAGGAGGGGAAAAAAAATGGAGGAAAGATTCCTAAATATTTTTAAATCATTACAAGGAAGTTTTATTAATAAAACTTCTTATTTTTAAAACAGTTTACTAATCTTCAACTCTGGTGTTTTTATTCGTTGCTTTCATTTTCTTATTATTTCCATTATCTATCAATTGCTCTAAAAATGCCCCTATTAATTGCATTTCAAATTCTAACTCTTTTAATCATCAAATACTCTTAAGCCGTTGGATCACCGACTTTCTTAAATCAATGGTTAGATAACAGCAGTTGGACCGGACTCAATGTGCTAAACTTCTTCAATTGAACAATTAGGATTGTGGGACACTTGAGAACAGGGGTGCACATTTAACCGGTAGAACCATGGAACCGACCAAACAGTCCAGTTTGGTCCGGTTCTAGAGTGCACTGGTTCTGGTTCCAAAAATTAAGGAACCGGTTACATTGGTTCGGTTCTCGGTTTGGAGGTTTGTAGAACTGAACCGAACCGAACCGTGAACCGATCCGTAGAACCAAACCGTGGATTCAATCCGTAGAACTGAACCGTGGAACCGAACCTGAAACTGAACTTGAAACCGAATCAAGAACCCTTTGTTGTTTTCATATTTGGCTCATGATTTATGGTTTATAATGCACAATTTAATTATTTTTATAAATGTATTTTTGTACACCTTATACAATATCTAAACCATTCATTAAATGGACCACAACATGGATGGACATGGGCTTGCAATTGGGCTGGATTATAAAAAGCCCAGAACCGTGGAACCGATCCGGAATCGAACCGGTTTTAACAGTTCGGTTCCGGTTCGGTTCTAGGGTGCCAACAGTCCAGTTCTGGTTCCAAATATCCTAGAACCGTTGGGAACAGTTCGGTTCCGATTTCACCCCAGACCAAACCGACCCGTGTGCACCCCTACTCGAGAATTCTTGACCATGGGTTAGACTGTACGGTCGAGGAACTGAAGGCTACAATTTCAGGTAATCATGCGACTACTGTTTTCCAACACATTAAATAGGATATGAATAAATCAGAGTTCAACGTAAGGTTGCCCATGTGGCTATTATTTCCCCTTACCATCTGTAATTATTACAGGGTCAACTCATGTGGTGACATACGTACACCAGAAGAGAAGTTTGGTACAGTGGCTGAGTGTGATGGTCCATACTTATGTGACCATAAATTGTACACGTGGCATTATATAAGTAACTTAAATTCAAAACATCCAAATGGTGGGCCCCACTTTAGATGGGTCAGATTGAGTTCGATCCTGAGCGGGGACACCAAATGAGATGATCGGGCCTGACCCATGAGTAAATCTCTAAGCCCGGATCCGTCAGTGTAGTACGGGTCTGATTTTGAAGCCCAATTAATAAACAGGTCAGATGCGAGCCTAGGATTCGCAAAGCTTTTGTAGGACCCACACGAGCCCAGTCAGACTAGAACCTGAGCCAGAGTCCGGCCCAAAATTGATCGGGCCATACATGCTCGGTCAGACCCGGCTCATGTACAGTTGGCAAATGGGTAGTCAAATACAAGAAGAAAATGTCCACTAATCAGTGGTTAGGATCATTCAATCAAGCTTATTTTGTGATAATGTCTTATCCTCAGTGGGTAACATGGTTTGGATGGTTTAGATCAGCACAGGGAAGGAAATTAAAAAAAGATCAACGGGTCAAATTACAACAAAAATGAAATCGATCGTTCAATCAAAACTGATTTTGGCGTTACTTATAACCCATCAGCAGCGGATCCGATGGTTTGGACAGTAGGATTTTATTGTATGGTGCCATGTATGCCGTTCCAGAGTGCATGCATACCAAGTATGAACTTTCACTGCCAGAGTATCAAATAACTCCTTTCATATCAGAAATAATTAGACGAACGGACGAGTCCGTACGATGCCTTTATAATTTTCAATGGCCGGAGGCTTATTTCCCAAAAAGCCACTTTTTACCGTTCGACGGCTGCTATTTTTACCAAAATATCCTTTAACTGTTAAGGTAAGCAGCTGCAGAAGGAGGGGTATTTTGATCCTTTTGAGTTCATCCGTACAATCGTAGGTCTGGTTTCAGAATTAATGTTTCTTTGCGGCTTGGATATGCCTTGAATTATGGCCATTTCACCTTCTCAGGCGGCGACATTGCCAACCTGTCATGAGTATGCGAAATCTCAACCATTCATTAGGTAGGCCATGCTCTTCAGAGAATCCGGAGAAAATGTCAGTAAGGTATACTGATAAGGTGGACCGCATGTGTACGAAAAATATTTGATGGACAAGACAAAGTTACCGAGTGTCCTCTCTCAAATTACAGGTTTCGCCGGACAGATTGGTCGGCCATCGTGCATATCGTACCAGCTCATCAACATGGTGGGACCCACCCGATGAATGCATCAGATGTCTCTCACTGTCAGGCATGTTAAGGTGCGCGCTAGGAAGGTTATCTTCATAGAGTAGTAAGTCATAGTATTCATGCAGCCATGTTGCCATCTGCCCAATCCAAACCGTTCAAATAGTGGGCCCTCATACGATCTTGACACGGATATTTGTATATTGAATTGGGTCCACTGACTATTTTCCATGTCAACTGTCGATCAGATATCTGCCATTTGGCCAGATAAAATCATCTATCAAGTATGATTTTTTGGTTTCTCAGCCTTCTAAAGTGGGATGATAATTTGAACGGTTTGATTTGAGTTACATTATCCCACGTGTACAAAGTCAGTGTGCACGTGTAAGGATCACACTACTCTGCAGAGCATCCATGTTTTTCTAAAACGCACAGGGCCCTAGGGTGTGGGACCATGGAAGAATAAGAGGTACCACGGCAATTGATGGGCCTTGCTCAGGTTTGCCTTTATCATACTCCACGTGGACATCATGGAATCCACTAGTGGAAGACACGTTTCTAAGACGGTACAAAAACATTGCAGAATTCAATTGCATGAGAACATGGTATGAATAGGGGCAGCTCATAGGTGGGCCCAGTTCTGCCGAGAGTTCTGATTTGGTAGTCCACAAACTACCTGTAAATTTGGGCTGTCAATGGGCCGGGTTTTTGCTGGAATACAGGGCTCGTGGCCAGACGGGCCGATATCTAAGCCCGTTTATGTAGATCTGGGCTCGGGCTGGATAGCCCATTTAGGTTTCAAGGGCATGTTTGTCATACAATGTAGATGATGGTGCCCACCTAATGAACGGCCCGGATCTTGCACAAAGTGGGAGCCATGCTGGGTTCCGCCCAGACTCGGATTCGTAGTGACCCGTCCAGTACCAACACGGTTCTTGACGGTGCTGGCAAATTTACGTGGGTACCACCATAATGTATGCCTTATCCATATCGTCCGTCCGTTTTGCCAGCTCATTTTAGGATATCAGAGAAAAAATTAGGTAGATCCAAATCTCAGGTGGACCACACCTCAGAAAACAGTGTTGATTGATTTCCCACCGTTAAAAACTTCCCGTTGATCACAAAAGTTTTTGATCAGGTTGATATTTGTGTTTTCTCTTCATCCAGGTCTTTGTGGCCTAATCAACGGGTTGGATGAAAAAAATAAATATTACAATGAGGTGTAAGAAGCTTTTAGTAGTGGGCGTTTAATTACCACTGTTTATTTTGGTGTGGTCTACCTGAGATGTAGATCTGCCTCATTTTTTAGTTTATGTCTAAAATGAGCTGGTAAAATAGGTGAATGACGTGAATAAAACATATGAATTATAGTGGGCCAATAGAGCTTTTTCCAGCTGTTATGCTGTGAAAGTTGGAGGGCTAGTGCTCAACCCTATCCAACCCAAGATTCCGATACCTCAACTCTAACCCAACCTCAAGTTGAAAATTCTCAACCCATGTCTAACCCAAGCAGGGCTCAATCAGGTGTTAAGTTGGTAGGCGGATAAATGTTAATATTTTCGTTATTACATTAGTTTATTATATTTTCAATAAATGTCTTATTTTTTGTAGCCATAATTTTATTAATTATACATGTAATTATATATTGTCAATAACTTCGTTTTTTTTTTTTCTAAATAAACAAGTTAAAATATAATACAACTACTCCTTTAAAAGTCATGCTGTATAGCATGCAATCCATTTGGAAGAGAGAAATCTGATGTATTTTAGTAGCTTGAGTCATCATAAACGATGTATACTAATGAAACCTGATGGCACTGGAGTTTCGTGTGCCTTTAACAGCGACTATCTACGCACAATTATACTTTATAAGTAACTTATATATTGATCGAGTTCGGGTTGAATCATGTAACCCGAGACCTCAATTTGAGCCTGACCCAAGTTTTATTGTGTTGGTGTTTGTATAGCCCAAGCCCAAGCCCAAGACTGAACGTGATACATCCTACCTGAGATTAATCTGATGTCCTACTCGAGGGGTCACAAACGGGTCTGGGGCCTGTTTGTTTTGGTGGGCCCAGTTAGGGATCAGGCCTTGGATTTACCATGCGGACCATAAGGCTTGGACTGGACCCGTCCCATTGACAGCTCTACATTCGGTTGATCCAGATGGTATTCGGTCCGGTCCCATACAGGATCTGCTCGAGGCTCTAACGTAGGCCATAGGACTCGGGTCTGGACGTTGATTAGTCATAAACGGGTTGGCCCGATCCTGAATAATTTGCAGCTTTGGCCCAGAAAAGAAGCTTATACTCTACGTGTGGGCCTGACATTTGGGCCCAATAAAGATTGGGCTGTTTCAAGATTTGGCCCATTGACACTACTATTACAGCCGTCCATTTTTCAATTGGGGGTCCACACACAATATATATCAATCAATTTACAATATTTTGATGACACAGATGCTGATTTGGGTTAAGCGAACTTGGATAGATGATGCACAAGACAGTCCATCTTCTGAGTGGGCCATATACATTTTGGAGAAGCATCCTGCCCGTTGAATGTTGGTGTGGCAGATGATCTTGATGGGCTTACAATGCGCATCTAAATAGTGCATTTTAGTGGGCCCCATTTTGAAAGGTTGAGCTGTGGGGCCTGTTTAAAGGATCCTGTAAATAAGAAGGGTATTTGCACAAGTCATTTGTTCTTGTGCGGGATCTAAGCCGTTCATCAAGTTTCCCTAGGGATCGATGCCCTTACGAAGCAATAAATCAGCCCAGTCCGATTATCTAGTGAGTGCACGTCTGTCCAATCTGAGCTGATGATCGTTTTACGCACCTGGCCTACCTAACGAAGCAATAAATGCTACTGATATGGGGCCCACCTCGTCTACATGTGGGGTCCACCTGATGATTCACAGAGTGATGTGGCAAGTGCGAACCAGATCTCTTCCTACATAAACTAAATGGCCTGAAGACACACGTATGGTTTTAAATGGGCGTGCCAACCTAACCCGAGCAAAATAAACAGGCCCAGCCTCGATGGCCCGTTCGACAAGTATCTTGGTGGCATTAATTAGGGCAGGAACGGGCCGGTGGCCCACCCAGCTGGTGAGCCGGGCACGGCTTTGGACTGGGTTGATGGAGGGTCGTTATGGTTTATTAGATTTATTGACTACTATTCTAAGAAGCCGTGTGTTTATTTTATGAAAAATAAATTTGATGTTCTCACCAACTTCAAGCAGTGGAAGATGATGGTTGAAAAACAGTCAAGGTGAAAAGGTAAAAGTGTTTAGGACATATAACGGTGGGAAATTCACTTATTAGGAATTCAATCAATACTGCAAAGATGAAGAGATCGTGAGTTACAACACAGTGCGCCACACACTAGAGCGGAACGGTGTGGTTGAGCGGATGAAAGATCATAGCATGTCTAAGATTGACATACTGAAGGGTATGGTTGAACGAATGAAAGATCATAGCATGTCTAAGACCGACATACTGAAGACTCAGTTATCAGGGACATTCGAGATGAAAGATCTGTGGGCTGTAAAAAGGGTTCTTAACATTGGCATTAACAGAGACAGGAAGAGAAACATGTTATCGTTATATCAGGTGGAATGCCTTGAAAAGGTATTGATGAAACATGTGATGAACAATGCAAAGTCGGCCAGCGTTCCCCACACGGCTCATTTTAAATTATTTTCTAAACAGTGTTCTAAAATAGATGAAAAAAATAGTATATGTCTCGTGTGCCTTATTCGAGTGCAGTTAATAGCTTGATGTATGTCATGGTCCCGTACAAGACTGGATATTTCATATGCAGTGAGTGTTGTTAACAGATACATATGTAACCTCAGCAATCAACACTGAGAGATAGTGAAATGACTATTTCGATACATTTGAGGTACGCAGGATTGCGTCTTATCATTTGAAAAATTAAGGGACAAGTTAATAAGATGTGTGGATTCTGATTACGTGGGAAGTGTGGATAATAGAAAGTTGACTTATGGTACCTCTTTTGTGCTAGTAGGTGGAGTGATCAATTGGATGTCGAAACTTTAATCTATGGTGCCTCTTTCCACAACCGAAGTTGAATATATGATGGTGACAAAAGCATTTAAGGAATGTATTTAGTTGAGGGAGATGATAACTCTATTGAGTCTTCAGCAAAAGGCCATGTGTGACGCCCCGTCACTGTGTCCACATGTGGGCGGGCACACATGTGGGTGCGCCCCAAGATGGCTGGCAGGCTACTGTGTGGCTAGTAGGTTACTGTGCTGGCAGGCTACTGTGCACACAGTGAAGGTGAAACTTTGTCCTACATCGAAAGTGTCGTCTGAAGTTGTGGTGATTATATGTGGAGTTGTCACCCTATACTGTATGAGGCTTTTTGGGAAAAACTCTGAAAACAAAACCGTGCGAGTTGTGCCCAGAGCGGACAATATCATACAGTGTGGGCGTAGACTGTTACAAATGGTATCAGAGCCGAGGACGACTCTACCCTCGGTGGGGGATATTGTGACGCCCCGTCACTGTGGCCACATGTGGGCGGGCCCCAAGATGGCTGGTAGCCTACCGTGTGGCTAGCGGGCTACTGTGCAAACAGTGAAGGTAAAACTTTGTCCCACATCGAAAGTGTCATTTGAAGTTGTGGTGGTTATATGTGGAGTTGTCACCCTATCCTATTCTCGGAGTTGTCACCCTATACTCCGAAAACAAAACCGTGTGGGCTGTGTCCAAAGTGGACAATATCATACAGTATGTGCGTGGGTTGTTACACCATGACAGTCGATTGTGATAACGAAAGCACGATCGACTTGGCTAAAAATTCTATTTATTACTCACGTACTAAATATATTGATGTACGTTACCATTTTATTTAACAGATGCTTAGGGAAAGAGGCTTGACTCTAGAGAAAATTCATATGAGCATGAATCCAGTTGGCATACTTACAACAGTAGCTCCCAAAGATAAGTTCAAGTTTTATGTAACTTTTATAGGTTTGGCGAATTTGTAAATGGAAGACAGAATGTGCACGAGAAGTAATGATAGAAATATAATGCAAGACAATTAGATAGGATGATAATGAGCTATGAAGAATGAAGATTGAAGGCATTGTGGAGATTGTTGTTAATGTCTTAAATCTGTAAGCAACAGGGTCTGTTGATGCCATCAACAGACCACTCGATGCCATCGATAGGTGCTGATGCTATTGGAAAAATCCGAAAAATCCATGTTGGTTGCTGGAATGTTTTGGTGTTACTACTCGATATCATTGAAATAGTTTGATGTCATCGAAGTACCATCGAAGTCCCAATGAGCGCACGGGCAGAGTTGTATAAGTGCAAGATTTGTTTCATATTCCATTTATGATACTTTATATATCGGGTGTAATTGAGATTTGAGAGAAGTAAAGGAGTTCCAAGGCTTTCTAAATCATTCCTAAGGGTTTTAAGGGCACAATTAAGGCTTGTGAAATTGAGGCTTGTTTGAATTGGTAACACTCTGTCTCTTATAATTCCTGCTTTCATAGCGTATACTTGTAGCTTCGTGCCAAATTTTTTTCCAAAAAGGTTTTTCTATATAAAATTTGGATTGACTTTATATGATTTGTCTCTGTGTATTTCTGTAGTTCCCTAACACTATTAACACTATACTTCCTCTTGCAGAGGATTCTCTGTTCCTTCAAAGGTACTCCAATCTCTCAGTACCTGATCATGCATGTCTTGGAATGTACCATTGCCAAGTCATCAGAACAGGAAAGATCTGCTCAAAGATTTCTCCATGTGTATACTTCCAAGGGAGTGAATCTTCAGTCATGATTAGCAGATGAGTGTTTTAATATGTTGAGCTATTGCTATAAAGGTAGTGATGCATGCCAAAGAAAAACTTTTTATGTACTTATGCATGCATGTACATGTAAAATGCATGTATGTATCTTTTTGTGTATTCATGCATGCATAGACATGTAAATGTACTTATGTATATATACATAGCTTAAGGAAATGCCCAAAATGGCACTTCTGTATGTTTCGTTTTTTACGCATGCAATAAGGGCTGTAGTTATAGCATCAGGGTCAAAGCTATATCTCATAGTCCATCTCCATGGATGACCCCCTCATGGTTCATCGACTACCTTTTAATATTTGGCAGCGGAATGTAGTGTTTAAGCGAGGGGCCAAAAGATATAAGCATGAAGGGAGAAACGCAAAAGATATAACCATTGAGAGTGGGCCACATCATCATTGAATTTTTAAGTTTTGTAACTTTTAAGATTTTGAATTTTTCCTTATTTTTCCCACTTCAACCCTACGTTTCATGACATCGATTCATCTATTACAGATTTTCGCCGTTTGTTATCAGAATGATTTTGATTGAAACTGATTGTTAATTGCTCTATTTAGGACAGAAGTATGATGTAGCCTACCATTTCCATGACTTAGGATGTTATAATCATTTTTCCCATACTGGTAAAAATGCAAATCTATATCTATAGAAATTAGAATAATGGCACCAATAATATTGTTTCCATCAAGTAAAGAGCCTGAAATAGATTTACATCGTTTGAAAATAAAACTATTGTATGTTAATTAGTCATGGGAAATAGTGAAAAGGGAGATTTACATAAGAGAAATAATCCGCATGCCACAACATGCTAACTTTTCATTTAGGCCTATTTTCACGAGCTGCAATAGGGTAACTTAGGCACAATTGAGTACTTACCCAGGTTACTTCCACAGGCCAAGAGCCATGTGGTTTGCATGAGATGTTGAGAATTTTCATGTAGTTAAAATAAATAATTTGTGTTTTTTGAAAATCAAATTCAAATTTTCGTTTCTCACTAAAAGCCTTTATGAAAAATGACTTTTTCTTTAGTCCCACATCGATTAGAGATAGGAGATTTTTAGAGTTTATAATCGAAGTTATGAAATGCTTACTTGCAGAAAAGTAGGAGAGAGTGCTTCGCATTGGAACACATGCATAAGTGGGCATGGGTTGTTATATCCTGTGAAGCTATTCACAAGCAAAAGCAACTTGCCAATGATCTCTAATGTCAAAGGAGAGGGGCTGATTCATGCTTTAAAGATAACATTTTTCATACGTGCTTCAGCATGATTCTAATCAATCTCTTTATAGTTTATTTTTCAATTTCTAAATTTTTTATTTAAAATATTTTCCAACATGAGATCCACCTTGTCCACCAGGCTTCTGTCTCATTTTAATGATTGAACCTAGAACTTATGATCATTAAAAGATATCAAATAACCCATAACATAAGAAAGAGTTGGGATGAAATGGCTATTATTAATTTTTATGTAGGACCTACCATGGTATTTTTATGCCATTCAATCCATTCATTTGATGGGTCTCATGGGGATGAAAGAATTATCCAAAAATTCCAAAACTAAAGTGAGCCATGATAAGTGAATTTAGAGGTTTTAGGTATAATTTTGTCGGAGTAGCTCACTTAGAGTGTTGAACCATCCCCAAATTTCGCATAATGGGCTAACAAGCGTTGGTGTATGTAATGGATAGAGTAGATTTCATATACATTAAGTTGTTTCTCTCATGATGAGGACCACATAGAAAAATATGGCATTTCCCATAATCAGGTGAGCCACCATTTTGGAACAGTAGACAAAATATAGGACATTGAACCCTTTTTGTCTCCTGGGAGGACGTCCATCTGGGCTGGCCCAACATAACCCGACTCAACCTTACATGTACATGTGTTATATCCTACAAATACGCATTCCAATCCTAACCATCCATATTGAATCTAGACAGTTGGTTTCATTTTTCTAAATATCTATTTCTCTGTGCATGTGCGACCCACTTGATCAAAGGATGGATTAGGAACATTCAAGCTGGAAATAAGAATTTCATCAATTTTTCATTAGTCAGGTCCAACCATTTTTTTAGGCTCAAGCTTGAGTAGCCATAGTTTGATTGGTAACCATAGCAACAGCCAACCAGCTGGGGTCAAAGCTCTATGGCCCTGCCATGATGTATGTGTTTTATCCATGCTGTCCATTTATTTTGTCAGCTCATTTTAAAGCATGAACCTAAAATAAGGCAGAGAACCAAAGCTCAAGTGGGCTGCACCCAAAAAATGCCCTACTCAGTCCTTGTGGTGCTGGCGCATGTTGATGTTGGTTCACTTTTTTGGGTTGATTGGCTTAAGTAATTTTAGCCGGGCCCAAGCTGATGTATTGTAACCTCATACTTTGAAGCCGTTGCTTGCTGCTGAAAAACGACTATCAATTCAGGCGCGCTAGCGCGCTCATACGTTTTGAAGCTTCAAAACGACTATAAATTCAGGCTTTAGCGCGCTGTAGTTTTTCAGCTGACTAGCCCAACATCTGTTGCAATTTTCTTTGATCCAGGAAATGGGCGTTTATTTTTCGTAATTTTCTTTCTTAATGCAACCCATTGGACGTCCTTAAAAAGGATTTGATAAATTTTTGGGCTCGTTGGGTCGGACCGGGCCAAATTTTTTTAGCTCAAGCTCAAGCTTGCTATCTTGGGCCCATGTCAGGCTCAGGCTCAAGTCTAACATGCTGGGACTATGGTGGTCTACAACATATCATGCAGGCTATACGTGCTATTGCCACCCCTACCTGTGACTATGGATGCCTAAGATGCCTCATGCACTCTGGAGTTAGGACCTGGGCCCATAAACTTGGCCCATTAGTCTCTGGGTGTTAGAGCTGGCCTAGGCCAGGGCAATGATGAATGGTTTGGATTATTGGCTCATTTTAATTAATAAGTGGCCATATAATGCAAAAGGAATGGACAATTAAATATGTGTATCATCTACGTACATGTAGATGATACACATGTTTTAAAAATGAGAAAGACTTTCTTATCTGTATTAGAGGTTTGTATTGGCTAGATAAGGTGGGCTTGGGAGCGATCAGAGAATCTTGAGATAGTTTCTTCTAGCTCGTGGAGATTGGGGCTTATATATAGATATGATAGTGGCCCGGGTGGTCTTTTAGTTATCCATGGGCCACCCGTATTTTGTTGTGGTTTTTCTCTGAAAATATATACAATCCTGGTTAAAATAAAATAAATAAATAAAATTATATGTACATGCGTAATTTAAAAGTTATTTAAATCTAAATTGATATAATTTAAAAGCTCTTTTAAAATCATTGGGGTTTGTTATAGGTGGATGGGATGGATGGATACCTCAAACATTTGATCATTTCACACTTTTTGCTAGGGTGGGCCATCTGGGACCAGACAAGGGCTTGGCGACTAGGGCTAGCCTGCACATTGCTACTCTAACAGAATGTACTAGGTAGAGGATCTGCAGTAGTTTTGCACCTTTAAGAATATGGTGGCGACTCTTAAAATGCTCATATGACACCATCTCGAGGCAATCTAGATCGTCAAAATAACTCAACCAACCGTGGATAAAGCATAACAAAAAAATTGAACCGAGAAGATCGTACGAAACTTCTCAATCTTCCCTTCGAATTCGGCCCGCTCACTATTTTACTTTTAGCCGTCCATCTGATAGCCGTCAATTAGATTGTTAGGAATTTTTTTTTTTATTTTCGATCAGTGTACGCACACAATGGACGATCTGGATAGCTTTGTATCATTGCCACATGTGAGAGAGACGAGTCACCACTATTTTTTAAACGGTGGAAAACTAACACAGGAGTCTAAACTTGTAAATAGAGAAGCGAGATTTCAAGCCTTCGGGCGCGGAAGAAGGCAAGAGAATGGCGGCAGCCGCATCAGCAGCTGCTTCTGCTTGTGGAAGAAGAGCGCTTGCAATCTCTTCCTCATCTGCTACTTTCTGTAGTAGCTTCAGATCTATCTCTGCAGCAGCAGCAGAGCAAGCTGCAAAATCGGGTGGATTCTCTGCGCGTTTCTCTCGACGCAAGCTTCCTTTCCTTTCAAGGTAATTTTTTTCTTCCATTTTTTTATTTTTGATTTTTTGTAATTGGATTTTCTTCAGTTTTAATCGATTCTGACTGTTATTGCAGAAAACCCATTTGAAAATTTTGGGGTTATTTAATGATTTTTGCCGTTTTTTTTTTTTTTTTTTTTTTTTTTTTTTTCCGTTTTCTTGTATATTGGATTGTCTTCTGTATTGAGTTTTCTTGGTTTTAGCTAATCGAGACTGTAGTTGTTGCATTTTCTCGAAATATGTTTATTTATTTATTCATTTTCATTGATTTTCAGTGCATTTCCTGAATACCCATTTCGATTTTTTTTTTTTTTTTTTTCCTTTTCTTTTGGGTTTTCGTTATGTTGGTTTATGGATTTTAGTTAGCCCTTTTCTCCCTTCTGAGGAGTATACCTGTACATGCACATATTGGATGGTTGGAAAGATCCTAGCCGTTGGATCAGTTTCCATCAAAGTGGATGGTTGGAAAGAAAACGGTCAACTGTTCTAGTTCAATGACGAAATTCAAATGGTTAAGGTTGCTTGATCAGTTAAAATTTGGGTAGTGACTCATCCTTAATATGGCCTTTGATTTGGATGGTCCGGATTGACGGACGGCAGGTGTCTGCATCATATAACACCTTTTTTCTGATAGAGATTTTAGTTCCTTAAGTCCATTTGCTTCTTTTCAATCAGTTCTAGTTGATTGGGACTGTGATTCGTGAAAGCTCTCTTACAAATATTTCATTGTATTTCTATTGATTTTTGTTTAGTAATGCTGTTTTGTAGGCTTCCATCAGAGTTGGGTTGTGTGCAGTCTTTGATGCCATTGCACAGCGTTACTGCTTCTGCGTTGCTCACTTCCAAGCTTTCTTTGAAGACCGGAAGCTGGGGATGGCTTTCCGAAGGTATTTCTTATTTCGACCTTTTCATTTTCATTTATGGTTTTAGAGTTTGAACTGCTGCTTACAGAGAATTTGTTTGCTGTGATGGGTGGAGTTACAATCAGATAGTATCTGCTGTAGGCTGCATTTCTAGAAGTGCTTGAATTGTTTTTCCTGCCCAGTTCCAGTGGCGCTCATTGCTCGTTTGTTTTCATTTCTTGCTCGTTTGGGACATGTTGACAATGCTTTGGGATGTTATCTCTTATGCAGCCAATGGGAATTTATGAATTCCCTTCCCCATTTCAAATTCATTAGCATGTGTTTGCATCGTGCATATGGGTGAGATTATATAAATGTCATTTCTGTTTGTGCCTTAGTTGCAGGATCCTTCTAAATAAGTGCCGCTCCAACTTCCAACCCCTGTTTTGGACTCACACTTGCTCCCGCTTCCTACCTATTTAAACTTGAAATTGATGCTTCCCTGTTCCCACATGCGATTTTGTTGCCGCTTTGCTTCACACTTCATGTCATTGTATTCTGTGCGCCTGTATGGTTTGAATTGATTTTGCAACATCAGCAAGAGTCCAAATAATAGTCATTTGGTGAAAAGTGTAAATATCATTTAATGGTTCTGTAGCTCTATTTATAACTTGAGAAACATGTGGGCTTTATGATGCCTATCAACTTATCTAGTTGTTCATGTTGATGCAGGCCCACAACGCATTGTGTGGTTTTGGACTATTTATTGATAGATTTGGGGCCTAAATATCAAGAACCACAATTTATTATCTATGGAAGATATGGGGGCTGATGTAAAGATGTGATTGGAGATATGGTTGAAGATATGGGAGTTGATTTAAAAATGTGAATGGAGATTTTGAGGATTATTTTCATTGTGTGTGTGTGTACACACAATCACACACACACAATGGCCCCAATTATTAGATTGCCTTCAAATCAATACACACACACACACACACATATATATTGATTTGAAGGCAATCTAATAATTGGGGGGATTTTCAATAAAGATTCATTTAGGGTCTATAATTTTGGGGGTAGGGATTAGAAATTTTCTGAGTGTAAGTTTTCTTAAGTATTGTAAGAATAAGCTTAATATCAATAAGTTATGTTTCTAGTTTGGGAGCTTTATGCCGGAGGAGTAGCCGGTCATTTCGGTAGGGACAAAACTATTGCCTTTGTCGTGGATAGGTTTTATTGGCCCAAACTCAAGCAAGACGTGGCCAAAATCATCGGGCAATGAATGGGAAAGGATGGGTGCAGACAGTGGTTCGGCCCAGAATACGTCGCAACATGGAAAGGATGAATGGGAACAAATCGTTCGGAAAAGACGGAGACCAATTGCCATCAAACATTCCTTTAGATCTAAATCCGCTTTCCCGACCCTCTTCATTAGAGGGTACCTAGGAGGATGGCTCCCCATCAATATTTTCGGGATTTTTGGGCGAGCAGGAGTAGTCATGGACGTTATCATGCCTAGAGATAGGCTTTCAGGGCAATATAGAGGTTTTGCCTTAGTCAAAATGAGCTCGGAAGAAGAGTTGGCCAGAGCGGTGGAGATGTTGCATGGAGTGAAGATTGCAGGGGTGCCATTGCTCGTCCAAAGGGCGAGATTCGGCCCTCCTGCAGCCCAACCATTAGTTGCTCCAAGCAGTTCAAAGGTTTCTTTGGCGTCTCAGCCCTCTTTGCATACGAAGCGTAAGACCCAATCCGACGGTGTCTCTTTTAGAGATGCTCTTCTCAATTCCAAAGGACAGTCGAGCTCAAACCAGACCTCTAAGGAATCTCTCCCCTTGTTGGAGAATGTGGGCAAGTCTCCAGGGTCAAAGCCAGTGGATTTCGCAGTTGAGCAAAGCAATAACGTTCTTCACATGGATCCGGACAGATTGAACCGACAAAGATCGGAATTAAGGGATTCGGTAGTGGTGATTGTTAAGGAAGGGGCGTCGATCCCGGACGTCCGCAAATGGATCGATGAGTGTTGTGGCCTCAGTCCGGCAAATTACAACGTCAAACCCATCGGATTCTAGGAACTATGGCTGAGAGTGTGTCCGAGGGTCAATCGCGACCTTCTGGTAGTGGCGGGCTCCATTCATGCTGATGGGCCGGTTTTAAAGGTCCTCACTTGGGACGAATTTTCCATCTTCGGCTGGGAGGAGGTGTGGATCTTGATTTGGGGGATCTCGATGGAACTATGGTACGATGAATTTTTCATTGCTTCCACAAAACTGCTGGGATCTCTCATAGAGCTGGATCAAAAAACGAAAATTGGTGAGGAAGTGGGGGTCATCAGAGCCCGAGTTTGTAGAAAAAAGGGGGATCCTCTTCCTCCTGACATTCAGATTGACGCAGACAATAGGTATATCATTCTTTCGGTGCAGAGAGAGGGGAAGGATGACAACACCCCGCGGTGGGGAGATATTTGGAGAGCTAGAGCTCCAACGCTGCCCGTGCAGCGATCGTCGGATACGAGCAGGGAGCACGAAGGAGTTCACAAACGGTACTCCTGCGGATCACGGAGTCCGTCTCCAGCGGCTTCTCTGTCGCAGCAGTCAACTCAAGGGACTCGTGTTGTCTCCACAGTAGCCCTGCAGTGAAGCATGGATAGCAGTGTCCCTCGTGACGGGGAAAACTTTCCTTCAAGGGTGCAGATTCAGCCACGTCATCAATTGGCCCCGCAAATCCCCAAGGCAGCCTCCTAAGACATTAAATCCCGCCCGAGGAAACGTCACCTCTTGCTAGGTGGACCCGTCAGACCCGCTAGACTCTGCTCTCGGGCATGTACAGTATCTAGTCTTAGACCCGAACCCGAATAAGGCCCCAACGACCCCTATTGACTTAAACCGTAGTAGTCACTCAACCCCCGACTCCCATTTCGAGCGAAACCTAATTCTTGTCCCCAAACCTATCCTCACCCATCCCACTGCTCCCTTCCTCCCCAAATCTCCCATGAGGGTGCGGTGGATCCCCTCCTCGTCCCTTCCTAATCATCAAGACGTCTCTGCTCCTTTATATATAGCGGAAAAAAGTGACTTAGACCTTAACCTCGTCGAGCGAGATTCTGAGAGAGAAGAATCCGACTTCGTCTCCTCTTCGGCAGATGGCCAATCCTTCCCTGACTCCCCCACTTCTTCTATTCTTTCCCACCCTCATGACTGGACCCTCTCAGGTCCGATCACCTTGTTCCAAGAAGGTCTAGAGGAAGAAATCATCGAGGCAGCCCCTCTGCAGATGCGAGCAGACATCGATCAACCTAGTTGTGAAGCCCACTCAAAGGAGGGGGAGGATGACCCTATAAGAGCAGATCTTAGCCTCACTATCCACAGGAAGAAATGGATCAGGGACGCAGTTGGTCACGTCGGGTGGCAACTAGGGCTATTATTTAGAGACTGTCCAGAGGATTATATTGCTCTTTTCCATTGTATTGAGAATAGAGGAAGACCTCTTTCTCCTTCCAGATCTCCTTCTATGCGTTCGTCCAGATTATCCGACAACAGGGAGATATGGAGGCTGGCGAATTCCCCCTGCTCTTTGTATGGCGGAATCGAGATGTCAGTCAGGCAAGAGACCCGGGACAGTTTGTTTACCCAATGAAGTTAATCTCTTGGAACATTAGAGGAGCGGGGTCAAAGCAGAAAAGAAGGCTTATAAAAGAATCGATCTCTAGAATGAATTCGAATGTCATTTGTCTACAGGAAACGAAGATTCCGCTGTTCAAAGATTCGCTGATGGCCTCGCTTTGGAAGGCTTCTGATGCTAAGTGGTTTTCGCATGACTCGCAGGGCAGTGCAGGAGGTATTTTGGTGGCTTGGAGATCTTCTCAGTGGGATCTTAAGGGAGTTGCCTCAGGGAATTTTTCGGTTTCAGTTATTCTTCAGGACAATGCAACTAGCAAGCAGTTCCTCATTATCACAGTGTATGGGCCAACTATAGACTCTAGTAGAGCAGATTTTTAGGAGGAATTGTCCTCATCGAAACGTTCATTCTCAGGCCCATGTTGCATTGTGGGAGATTTCAACGTCTGTAGATTTGCTGATGAGCATTCGAGAGCCAGGAAAGTCAGCTCTGCTATGAAAGATTTCTCAGATTGGATAGAGGATCAAGAGTTGGTGGACCTTCCCCCTTTAGGGGCTAACTTCACGTGGACGAATGGCAGAGCGATCCCTATCCTATCTAGACTGGACAGGTTTTTAGTCTCTTTGGATTGGTTGGAGATATTCCTTTCTGTCCATCAATCTGTCCTTCCGAGAACTACTTCGGATCACTATCCAAACCTTTTATCATCAGAAGAGGATAGTTGGGGCCTTAAACCCTTCCGCTTCGACTCTTCGTGGTTAAAGATCGAAGGGTTTAAAAGGAAGATTGCAGAATGGTGGTCGGAGTTTCAGGTAGATGGTTTCGCTGGGTTCAGATTGTTGTCTAAGCTTAGACTTCTCAAAGGAAAGATCAAACAATGGAAATCGGCTGAGCTCCTTAAGAGAGAATCTGAGCCGGATAGTATGCTTGCAGAGCTCCAACTGATCGATGCCGATTCTGAATCAGTCCCTATGTCTACCGTAGCGTCGATCAACAGAATTGAGTTAATCTAATCCATTTCGGCTAGAGTCCTTGAAAAGAAGATTTCTTAGAAACAGAAATCCTGAGAGAAATGGGTCAGGGAGGGTGACAAAAATACGAGGTATTTCCACAGTGTGGCTAGCGTGAGGGCCAGATGCAACAAAATCACTAGCATAACAGTCGAAGGAGTCCGCCTGGAAGATAAAAGCCAAATATCTCAGCAAGCGATCCAATTTTTTAGTTCCCTCTTAACATTAGAAGACCGCGCCTGGACCTCCTTAACATGGACAACATCTCGGAAGCTGATTCTTGTGCTATTGAAGCTCCTTTCTCTGTTGAAGAAGATTGGGTAGCGGTGAAATCGTTAAGTGAAGACAAATCTCCGGGTCCAGATGGCTTCCCTGTCTCCTTCTCTTGTAGTCTCTGGGAGATTTTCCATCCTGATATCATGGAAATCATCGGTGAATTCTTTGAAAGAGGAAGGCTTTCGGCTGGCCTGGGGGCCTCTTTTATTGCGCTCATCCCCAAAGTGAAGGGTGTGAACGCCTTCAAGGAATTCAGACCCATCAGCCTCATAGGGTCCCCGTATAAAATCCTAGCCAAGGTGCTAGTTTCCCGGTTAAAGTTTGTGATTGGAAAGGTTATTTCTTCTACCCAGAATGCTTTTATCCCAGGTAGGCAGATAATTGATTGTGCTCTCATCGCCAATGAATGCCTTCATTCCTCTTATCGGTCGGGTTTGAAGAGTTTAATTTGCAATCTGGATATTGAGAAGGCATACGACCATGTAGATTGGGATTTCCTTCAGTATATGTTAAGGAGACTAGGCTTCAGTGCTAAATGGAGAGGCTGGATGGGTGAATGTATCGGTTCGGCCTACTTCTCTATCTTGCTCAATGGTTCGCCTAAAGGTTTTTTCAAAAGCTCTAAGGGCTTACGGCAGGGTGACCCTCTTTCCCCGTTCCTTTTCCTTATGGTTGGAGAACCTCTCTCCAGGATGTTGCATAAAGGTTAGGCTACAAGTCTCATTTGTGGTATCAGTATTCCGGGGTTGCACAGTTCGATATCGCATGTTCAGTTCGCCGACGACACCCTCATCTTTTCAGAAGCGTCCAAGGACGAGATAGAAAACTTGCGTACGATTATCAGATGTTTCAAGGCTATTTCGGGGTTGAGGGTCAATCTGGCTAAGTCCAAGATGGTAGGAGTCAATTTGGAAAAGGGAGAAATTGACGTTTTTGCAGATTCTCTCCACTGTGCTTTTGCCTCTCTCCCTATCTCTTTTGTGGGTCTCCCTCTTTACATCGGTAAACCCCCCATATCCTTATGGGATAAAATCATTGCCATATTGGAGCTCTATCTGGCTAGGTGGAAATGCCGTTACCTCTCGTTGGGAGGTCGATTGACGCTTATTAAAGCGGCCCTTTCAAACTTGCCTCTGTATTTTATGTCTATTTTCAGGTGTCCTTCGTCGGTCTTGACTTCTATTGATAAACTTAGACGTAATTTTCTATGGTGCGACAAAAAAGGTAAAAAGAATTTCCATCTCATGGAGTGGAAAGGTGTCTGCAAGCCATACAAAGAAGGTGGAGCGGGGATTAAAGATTTGAAGCTAATGAATCGCGTGCTGCTGGGGAAATGGATATGGAGATTGGGGATAGAAAAGGCCAACCTTTGGAATGCGATTATCAAAGGTAAATATGGGGCTTCGAAGGGAGGCTGGTGGACCAAAGAGTTGTCTATCTACCGGGCTTCTCATATTTGGAGGGGCATCATAGGGACAAAGAAAGATGTTCTGAGTGGTATCGGGTTCGAGGTTGGGAATGGAGCCAACATCAGATTTTGGTGTGATCATTGGGTGGGCGATTCCCCTCTTAGTTAGCAATTCCCTAAACATCTACAGGCTAGCCCCGAACGAATCAGCTAAAATTGCTGACTGCTTTTTGTATAATTTAGGCAGGATCACTTGGAATGTAAACTGTAGAAGATCTCTTCAAGATTGGGAGGTAGTGGAATATGCGAGTCTGCTTGATTGTATTTATAGAGCCTCTCCCATCCCCCCTCCAGCAGATACGTTGATCTGGAAATGGGGTAAATCGAATCGCTTCTTAGTTAAGTCTTTGTATGAGAAATTAAGTCTTTCTTCAGCCTTTGACAAAGATCAGGTGACGAAATTCTTGTGGAAATACACAGTTCCTCCAAAGATAAGTGTTTGACTGGCTGGTGGGAATCAAGAGAATCCTCTCCATTGATAATCTGAAAAAAAGAGGGATGTAGCTAGTGAACATCTGCTTATGCTGTATGAAAGATGAAGAATCGATCGATCATCTTCTGATTCACTGCCAGTTCATTTCCAAGATTTGGGCAGAATTCTTTCAGTGTTTCAGCTCTCTTGGGCTGTGTCTGAATCAGTCGATAGCTTGCTTGCAGCCTGGCATGGGGTTAGCTTGGATAAAAGAAGGAAATGTTTTTGGAGGATATCCATATAAGCCGTATGGTGGGGGAAAGAAATGCGAGGTGTTTCGATAGTTCAGCGTCCTCTGCGGAGTCTATTTCAGGCAGGGCTAAGGGTCTAATTATCGAATGGGCGGTTAATGTTTTTATGATCAAAGGTTTCGATTTTCGTTTTTTAGGTGGCTAGAGTGTCTGCCCTCTCAGCAGTCGCTCTATGCTCCTGCAGTTTTTTTGTTGTTTGTTTCCTTTCTGTTAATATAATTTGCAGTTATCCTTAAAAAAAAAAATAATCATCGGGCAATGTAGGACTTGTCAATTGGCAAAGTAGAAAAGGCAGAACACTGAATTATACACGCCTTTGCCAGTTCCACATGCTCCGTGGCATGCTTGGGCTACCGAAGGCTATTAAAAAGCATGATTCTATCTATGGTGGTGGACTGTTTCATGAAAATGGCCCATTTTCTTCCATATTCCAAAATGCTTGATGCCTCCAACATTGCTAAGCTTTTCTTTGGAGAGATGGTTCATTGTATGGTTTGCCAAAAACCACTGTGTCTGATAGAGATGTGAAATTCATGAGTTAATTTTGGAAGACACTTTGGCATATGATAGATACAAGACTTCAGTTCTCGTTGGCATGCCACCCTCAAACTGATGGTCAAACGGAAGTGGTTAATCGAAGCATAGGTAACCTGTTACAATGTCTTGTGGGTGACCATATGAGGAGTTGGGATTCAGTTTTACCAGTCGCAGAGTTTGCATATAATAGCTCACTTAATAGGTCGATAGGCATGAGTCTTTTTGATGTAGTGCACGGTTACAAACCTAGGAAGCCTATAGATCTCATTCCCATGTCAGTCTTCCATAGACTATCAGAGTCCTCAGATACATTTGCACGACATATTCATGATTTGCATACTGAAATCAAGAAACAGATTAATGTGAGTGATGAAAAGTACAAAATATTTGCTGACACTCATTGCAGATTTAAAGAATTTCAAGAAGGAGATTATGTGATGGTTTGAATAAGGCGAGAACGGTTTCCGCAAGGGGTCATGAAGAAATTACAAGCCCATAGTACAGGACCTTATAAGATATTGAAAAGATTGGGCTCCAATGCATATGTTATAGATCTTCCACTTGATAAGGGCATTATTTCTACATACAATGTAGAAGATCTTGTGCCTTTTAAGGGTCGAGCATCTCCACGAACTAGCCTTTCTCCCAACCCATACAATAACCCAGATCTCGATCCATTCTATAACCCATGGCTCTTGCAGATCAACCTTTCCATCCTTTGCCTCCTTTACCTTCCGTACCTACCAAAAGAGAAGAGATAGAAGGTATCTTAGATGAATAAATGGTTTCTACCAGACACAGAGGTTACCAGAAATATCTCGTCAAGTGGAAGAACATGCCAGAGTTAGATAGTTCGTGGATTACGGAAACCGACCTTTAGAGTCTAGACCTGGATCTCGTAGAACGTTACTGCAACTTTATTTCTCCAGAAGCGAACTCTTCTCGGCTAATGAGTAGGGCTGTACACAAACCGGGCTAGCCCGGTTAACTCGCTCGACTCGGCCCGACCCGGAATTGAGTTTGGTCTGGGACGGGCCATTTTCTTCAGCTCGAAACTGAGTTCGGGCCGAGTTCAAACATGTCCTAGTTTGGCCCGACTCGGTCCGACTCGACCTGGCTTGACTCGGCCGTGTGTGTGTGTGTGTGTGTGTGTGTGTGTGTGTGTCTGTGTGTGTGTGTGTGTGTATATATATATATATATATATATATATATATATATATATATATATATATATATATATATATATATATAGTAATGCTTTGTCCAACTAGTTGCGTAATTAATGCTAATAAATTTGTTTGGGAAAAGTTGGTTCCATACGAAAAGGACTTGATGGCTTGGGTGGGACCCATGGTGGAGTTAAGATGAAATCCACACCAACCATCAGATGAGTCGCCCCATAATGGTGATAGGGACAAAAATCAGATGCATCCATAAATAAAGTGGATCACATGGTAGAAAATAGTGCCCTGGAAAAGCTTATCCTCCAAATTGTTTCCCTTCCTATGGTCCACTTGAATTACAGATCAACGTGATTTCTTGGCTCTAAGTCTAATATGGAATTATACGTATAATGAAAAGAATGGATCTCATGTAAACATCATGGTGGGCCAGATCAAAAGATGAAAGGTGTGTGTTGGTTCCGAGAAAGACTCGGATGGCAAGGTGGGGAACACACACAACCGAATGTGTTGATGTGGCAAAGCTACATGGTTCTCACCATGATGTATATGTTATATCCAGACCATCCATCTATTTTATCATAACAATTTTAGGGCATGAGGCCAAAAATAAGGGAGATCCAATGCTAAAGTAGACCACGCCACAGAAAACAGTGAGGATTAAACCCCACCATTGAAAACTTGTTAGGGTGACGGAAGTTCCGGATCACGTTGATATTTTTTTTCCCCTAATCCAGGTCTGCGTGACCTTATGAATACGTTGGATTATGAATAAGCTGGATGTTGGATGGAAAATAAACATTACGGTGGGCCATAGGACGGTTTTAATGATGGGCGTTCAATGTTCACTATTTCCTGTGGTGGGGCTCACTTGATAGGTGGATCTGTTTAATTTTTGGGACCATCCATTAAAATGATTTGTAAAAACTAATGGATGGTGTGGATATACAACAAATATATCAAAGTGGGTCCCACGGTTAAGGAAGCACCTATTGGTATGTTACCCGGGTAACACCTGATCTACTCGTCTCCCGTCTATCCTCGGTAATGTACCAATTTTCTCGGAACCAACGAGTGCCTCACCGACTCGTCTCCCGTCCATCCTCGGTAACGTACCAATTTTCTCGGAACCAATGAGTGCATCACCGACTTCTACCTTTCATCTTTTAACGGGGCCACTGTGATATGTGTGTGGGATCCACTCCGATCATTATATATTTAATCCCATGTTGGGCCCACAAAAAAAAATCTAGGCTAATTCGTGAATGAAGTGGGCCATACCAAATGGAAACAATTGGGAAAGGCGTTGACCCTTGATTTTTACAGGGTCCACCCGGTTGGGCCTTGGAAATCCACTCCAACCATTATATGCTATACAAAAAGTTAGGCTTGATTTCCAAGAAATCATGCCTATACATGATTCAACTGGGCCATGCCAAGGAAGACGATGAGAAGCTCTTCCCGTATTTTGTTTTCAGTCATGTGGTCCATCTTAACCACGGATGGAGCTGATTTTCAGACCATGGGTCTAGCGGGAGGTGATTCATGTGATGATTGGGGTGGATTTCCCATTAACACCATGGTGGGGCCAATCAAAGTGGGTAAGTCATTTTTTTTTTAAAAATAATTTTTCAAATATAGCATTTATTAACATTAAATGCTGAACTAGTTGGACCAAAACTCACGGTCCAACTAGTTTGAACGCCGTCCGTCCCTTGGTAGATGGAGCAGGTCCGAAATTGGTCTGAACTCGGCCTGAACTCACTGATTGCTGACCGGGCCAAGTTCGGACGAGACATGTTGGTCCAGTGATCGGGTCGGGCCGGGTTGGGTTCGGGCTGGGTTTGACAGGTGACGGGCTGGGCCGGGTTGAGCCCAGTTCGACTCGGTTCGGCCCGATGTACACCCCTACTGATGAGAGTTGATGAGGACATCCGAGCACCATTCAGAGTATACCAGAGGAGGAGACCTTTGGCCCCAGTTTCAACAACTCTATAGTTAGATGATCATTATATTGGGGCCTGGATGAAGTATGTAGTCGTCTTAGAAGACCTCACATGCATGTTTATGCATCTTTGAAGACCCCAAATTGGGAAGATGCATGTGGGTTGCGTATAAGAGCTTATTGAACACATCTAGATCGTTGGATTGAGTGGATGCTTTCATTAGACCGTTGGATTTCATGCGTTGGATCATCCGGACCGTTGGCCCATCTTGATTGTTGGGCCATCTTGGCTGTGGACATCGTGGGACATTAGTTTAGTTATTTTCTTAGTTATTTTATTTATTTTGTGGTTTTTTTTAAAAGTTGATTTGGGGGGTATTTTGAATATTTTAGAGTAATAACAGTGTTTTTGTAAAAACACCCCAAATAGACTATAAATCCTTGGGCGTGTGAATGTCCTAGGGTTGATATGCATTGAATAAAAAAGTTCTCTTTTGCTTGAGCAAAGAAAACCTCTTGTGATTGGAGGGGTGTGAAGCCATGGAGTGATTCGATCTTATCTTCTCTCTCTCTCTCTCTCTCTCTCTCTCTCTCTCTCTCTCTCTCTCTCATTCTCTTCTCACAAGGTATTATCTTCACTTTTCTCTTCTTTTTCTCTCACTTTACTTCCCCCGATCTTTCTCAATCTCTCCCTATTCCTTTATTTTCTTTTTATTTTTCCCAAAACCCATCCCCATCTCCAAAATCCACCTAAACCTAGGCTTGCCGAAGTTGTACAATCGTACGGGTCAACCCCCTTCACTGTACGGACGTCCGTACGGCCATCATTTTCCCCATTTATTTTCCTCTTTGATTTTTTCTACTTTCCTCTTAAATCTCCCAACTCTAAGCCTAAAACCCTAAAGCCCTAACCTAAAACCTAAATTCTCATTCCTTACATCCTAATTCTCCAATCCCAATCCTAACCCAAAATCCCCAAATCTCCAAACCCTAATTCCCTAATTCATAGTTCCCAAATTTAACGTTAACCTACCAAACCCTAATTGGAACAAGTAATTTCCTTGAATTGAAATTAATCCCTATACTAGATGGAAGTTCTATCTTCCATACGTCCTAATCGATTCATATTTTGTTAGATTTGCATTGTGGGATTGTTTAGGGCTTTGAACTGGAACACACTATTTGTTACTTGGATTCTTTAACTTTGTGATAGAGTAGTTTTATTTTGTGTTTTGAGTGCTTCAATTATTTCGTTATTTAGTTTTAGCACATTATTCTAGAATCTAGATCAAGCCATCTGTTCTGCATCATGATGTATGTATTTTTATATGTTTTCACTAATTGGAGACCTGGCATAGCTCGAGCCTCATATTTTATTCTTAAACCTGATTGGGCATACCTTTAGCTCCATATGCCACTTATTGGACTATCCTAACCATTTAAAAAATGGGCTTCTTCCCACTTAAATGGGAGCTATTGGTGATTTTTGTCTTCCAGTGTTCATTTGTATTTTGCCAGGGGCGAGAATCATTCAAACATCATGATATTTGGACATGGCCCATTTACTATTGGAATTATGGATGGATTGTTTCGATCTCATCCATGTGTGCCATGTGGATCTCATCCATGTGCTCAGAATGACATGGAGTCACAGGAAACAAGAAATGTGTTGCCTCCCGATGCATGGAATCCACTCTTATTATCTTTTGCTTCAAAAAAAGAAAAAGAAAAGAAGACCCCCCCAAAACCAAAAAATAAAATAAAATTCTATATCCATTTTGCATTATTTTGGCAGCATGGCCGAGTGTTAATGCAGGGGATTGCAAATCCCTTTCTCCCAGTTCGAATCCGTTTTTGTGTGATCAACATACTCAGAATCCTATATCGTGCTAATATTACTCACCCACTCACCCAAATTCTTGCCCAACAGAAGCAGAGGCCAAAGACTTGGGCCGTTGATAATTGGTTTTAAGAATCTGCGGGAGGGGGTTCTATTAAAGACATCCAATTATTTCTTCAAAAGTCCGGGCGTGGCCCAAATTGGTTACCAATATGAATAAAGAAAAGAAAACTCACCTGTTACTTATGGGTTCAGCTGATTGATTTGAATTATCAATTGAATCAAATCAATTTGACTATTCGTCTGCAACAACTCTTGCTTCAATCTAACCTATGTCATTTGACAATCTTTTGCTTATCGTATAAAGAGATCTGTTAAGACCATGTGCACCTCTACCTGCAGCTAACTGAGATATGTATGGGAATCTGGTTTGTGCATCAGGTGGAATCCATTGTGTAGATAACCTGGCCAAAAATTCATGTAAACTCATCAAGTAGCCGTAGGCTATCAGGAGGTTATAGAAGTACTATCTGCATTCCACATCCAGTGTACATGTGGGATGGCCCACCTGGTGAGTGGACCAGTGTAGTTTTCGGTCCAGGTTATCTGCAGGGTGGGTCTCTACTGATTCACAGTTAGGATATCCACACACATGCCGGGTGCATGTTGTGTACAAATGCGTGCGCATGTGGATATGCATGTTGGCTTAGCAAACCATAGGGCCAATCAGGATGCGGAAATATTAAAGAAAAACTGGAAGAAGCCAATTCATTGCCTTCACTTCTACTGTTAAATCCATCTAGGGCTGGTTGATAGGGGTTCTAGGCCTGACCCACCACTGACCAAGCTTAGCCTGTATTTAGGGGCCCAAGGCTGAGTTTCATACCCATTTTCTAATCAGCCCCACCCTAGCCTCGTTCCAGGCCTATTTATGATAGCTACAGATCAGCCCAGGGCCTGAGTTTTTGCCTGGATTGTGAATGGGCCTGGGTTCCAGGCCCAAGAATAAACTGGCTAAATAAAGCCAGCCCATCCCTGCCCGAACCCGGCTCAATGCCACCCCCTTGCTCCATCCATGACAGTTAGATGATTTTATCTTTTGTTTTAATAGTCTATTAGCAGAAGGCCATTTACTTCCACGTAAGCCCTGCTGGTGGTTGCAGTCTTGTGCACACTGATTTTGGGTTTGGAAGTAGAATGTTTAAGCTGCTTGACCCTTCTTTTTTCTTATGATGATAGGTTTTGCAACGCCACTATAGCATGGCCGATGAGCTTTGACCAAGATGCAGGCGATGGTGATAATATCAGTGTATGCTTGGATTCTCCCGTTGAATGATTTATTCAAACTGATAGAGGGTTATCAGTGGTTACACTGACAATGTCTTTTCATCTTTTAAATGCAAAAACGTCTCGAACCATTTTGCAATCTTGATTTCTTTTGCTATGCTTATGGTTCTAACTGGTTGACCTCTCTTGTTTTCATCTCACCATTGGAGAGTTTGTTATGCTTGCTTGAATGATCCTTTTTCATTGAGTTTGTTTAGAACTGTAAAATTAAAAAAACTCGAGGAATATCTTTAAAAATAATGAAATAAAATAAAATACTCAAGGAGAAGGCATTATGCATGTGTTAGCTGTCTATGATACTCTTGTATTCATGTGTTGTCCACATGTCAGACTTGCTTGATTCTGAACTTATGTTACAGGGATCCGGAATTACATTTAATATTTTTGTATGTTTTTATCAATACTAGTTTTTGACATTTTTATGAAGGCCCGGCTTTGGTGCATACATGTTGACCACATCTAAATATGGTGGGTGGTGGTAAATTCCATTCTGAAGTTCGTGTTAGGAGAAGTCCACCATATTTGGATGGTGGAGATGTGTGCACCGACTATTGGTGCATACTGCTGCGGCACAAATTTTTTTGCAATTAATTATTATTATTATTATTTTGTCATTTAAGTGGTGAAAAGTCTTAAGAGTTTTAATACAAATTATTGAGGTCTAGGCTTGTCACATAAGACAGATCCCTTAGCCAGGGTTTTTCAAATTCATATCTGATGTGGGTTGTTAGGGATTTGAAGGATGTGGGTATCATAGCTAGCATTTATCTGATTTTAGCAAGACAATCCCTTCGATATTGGCAATTGAGTATCATGCTATAAGACGTGTGGTTTGTTGAGTCCATTTATTTGACTGTTTTGCCAGTTAACTGGTTGCCTCTGATATTGTTCAGAGTGATGAAATGATTCCTAAAGGGACTGGATTGCATGTGCATATGTATGTGTACATGTGTGAGAGATAGGAGGGAGTTAAACTCTTAAGACTTTTCACCACTCAGACATCATAAGGACCGTCTCTATTGTCCAAGCACATGCCATTCTTTGTAATTTGAGAAATCACTAGGTTCCCTGTAATTACTTCAACTTTATGCCTGTTTCAACTTTATGTCAACCATCCATTTGCAGGTCATAATGGGGTGGGCTGTGCGCTTCATGAAACTCCATGAAATGTAGCATGTCATAAAGGCACCCCATTACAAACTCACACACACACACACACAGATATATATATATATATATATATATATATATATATATATATATATATATATATATATATATATATAATGTTGATGTCTGATGCAGGGCATGAAATTTAAATATGATATGCAAGATTTCAGGCTTAGATCATACTAATTCAGAACAATCACATAATAATTTCACATCCCACACAAAAAAAGCTTAAACATTCAAGTAAAGGGGAATCTACATGGGTCCAGGCCTACACAAGCTAGGACTGGATCAATAAAATTATAAGCCAAACGATACTCAAAGGGAAATAGAATTCAGCCACACGTGCCTCGTAATCTGTCCCTAATCTAAGGGATTCCCCAATTTTAATTCAAGGAGCCTTGGGGTGAAAAAAGTGGAAAACAAATTATGGATAATGCAAACTAGGGCTAGAGTTATGAAACTAGGTAAGAAAAAGGAAAAGAGAAGGAAATCCTGAACCTGGAACAGCTCCCGCGTGCGGACAGCGGGGCAGAAGCCAGCACACGTGCACAGTAGGGTGGCCGCACGTGTGGAGGCCCGAATCCCAAAAGGGACTTCTTGGCCTTGGTCGGCCAGGGAGGTCTCCAAACCCTCCAAATTTGATGGCGATCCGACGTACGGTTGAGGCGCGGTGTTCCGTCGAAGTTTCAACCCTCTTGCAAGGCTAGATTCTGGAAACGAACTGTAGAAAGACGAATAACTGCAAAACAAGTGGATTTGAAGCGATGATGATCGAAGGATGGATGAAATCATATGGAGGGGTGGATTAGGATAAACGTGGCTTCGCACCATGGTAGTTAGCCATTTGAAAAGGGAGGGCTTCACACCCACTTGAATTTAGCCCTTCAAAAAGGGAGGGCTTCGCACACACTTGAATTTTTCCATAACTCAGAAACTCAGAGAGTAGAAAAAAACTTGTAGGAATTTTTATTAAACTTGAATGAATTCAAAAGAACTACAAGGGGTGTCTATTTATAAAGAAAACCCTATACCCAAAAACTCGCGCCATGTGCGCAACCTATTAATTGGCGATAAAGTAAACTAAAATAAAAACCAATCAAAGAAATCAAAAGTGTTCACGATGTTCTAAATAACATGAATAAGCAAAACCTAAAATATGAAATCAATCCGACTAGTGGGCTACGATCATGAGATCCCATGATGGGCTTTTCTTGACTATCGAGCCCACTCTTTTGAATCAAAACTTCGTCTTTTAACTAGAAGACCCTTCCTGGATGTCGTTATCGAGTCAGATCGAGGGTGGGGCCCTCCTTCGTACGTACGTGCGTAGGGGGGTGGTGTGCGTGCGGTGTGCGGGCGTGTGTGCACACGATGTCCTCAGGCAGTCAGCGAACAATATGTTATGAGGATGTTGAAATCGATGAGTAGCAAGATGAGGAAGGATAGCAATAGAAGTAGCCATTTGAGGGAATTTAGGGATAGCATCAATAGGTAATAACATTAGGAAAAGTAGGCTTAGACGGTATGGCCATGTGCAGTAGAGACTAAGAACAACACCTGTTAAGAGTTACTTGGTTCAAGTTGAAGGTTCTAAGAGGGCAAGAGGAAGGAAGGCCCAAAAAGACACGGGTATGGATGGTAAGAAAAGATTTGATGACCTATGGTTTAACTTAGGTTATGATATATGATCTTTATATGTTTTTTTCATTTAATGGAACTCCATGCAGCTGTGACTCTGCGAGAGAATGTCTTGTCATACTGGGTTCTCATCTGATATGTAACTTGGACAAGACATGCTGGCATTAGACAAACATTAGATGCAGATGTAACTTGGACATGATGCATATCGGCTTCGTGCGAAGAAAAAAATTCAGACTTTACTTGGGTTCAGAAAATCCAACCATAGTTTAAAAAATGAAACATGAGAGAGAGAGAGAGAGAGAGAGAGAGAGAGAGAGAGAGAGAGAGAGAGAGAGAGAGAGAGAGAGAGAGATGATTTATGACTCATAAACAATGGACGGTGGTAATAAGGGAGGACCAATCGTCAATTTGTACAGTCTATTCTTTCATACAAGTAGGGACAAGCCATGCTGCAAAAATCACACCAATCGGATGATCCCAAGCATTAGATCAATAACATGGAGAATGGATAGTCAAGATTGAGTGGATGAACTAAATGGGTTAATTCATCATCTTGAATTATCTATTTGATAGATCAGACTTTGTATTGCTTATAATTCCAAAGTAACGGTTAAATTTGATTACTCTAACAATGCAATCTATGGCTTGTAAAAAATAGACCATTGTAATAGATTAGCCTTTTTCATAGAGTTAGGATCATCCAATATTTGCGATTTTTGCACCATTCTTGCTCCCAATGGTATGATTGGGCATCGTACATCTTAATTAAAAGCTTTGGGGATGTTGCTAATGCCCTCATGAAGGTGGGGACGTTGGCAAAACCCGTGTGTGTGTGTGTGTGTGTGTGCATGCGCATATGCATGTACGTGTCTGTGGTAATGGATGTGTGCATGTCCATGTGCATGTAAGCAAATGGTTATGAATTTGATTACTTAAAAGTAGTTTTAGATATGAAGGAATATAAAATAGTGAAAGTAAGCAAATGGACAGTTGTTGGTATGGTGGTTACAGGTGTTTGCTCAGTTTTTATCTTGTATTGACCCATTAAACCAGGTGACTCAGCTTGAGTCACCACAATGACTGGGCCAGTCTATTCGCGAGTGAGTCACACCGGCGAGTCACTTTCCAATTGACTCGTCCCGAAAACCTATCAAGTTGACTTGTCAGAGTTTCTGAGTCCCATGGGAAGAGGGAGAATGAGAATGCTGGTCATTAGACTTCACATTTTTATGGTTGCTTGAGTGTAGTGGGCCTGAGGACATGATATAGGGGAATTGGGTAAGATAACAATGTCCTAGGGCCCGCATATTGTTGTGACGGCACCAGTTTGGAGATGCCTGATGCTTGTGGCTAAAAATTCCTCTAGAATTTGACAGCTTCTAATATGAATGAGAGCATCTCCTTGTATGGAATGGAATGTGGGGATTTTGACCCGTGAATGTAATGGGATAGTGGTGTATTTGAAGTGGGGTCCGGTATGAAATTTAGTAGGATCCTTCGGATGTGACTGGTCGCATCCGTGTTGGACGGAACAAAATAGGGCTTACATTAAAAAAAAATTAGGGCAACCATAGTGACATGACTGTCAGGGCATCAAATCCTTCTACCAGTCAAGTCTTTCCTAAGAAAGACTATTTGTTGTCTTAAAGGAGTCATTGCCCTTATTCTGTGTGAAAGCTTGACAGGGTTGGGTATGTGGTCTAATTGTGAGAGACTATTATATTGGATGCAGGGCCAACCAATTTTATTGTGTCCTAAAAGACGACGAAGGCCTTAATTTATTAACACTGTTATTCTCAAATTCTCCTAACTATTTCATCATGACTCGGCAACCCCATTTAATGAGTAGATGTATGTAATATCTGTCGGGGAATCATGGAAGCACACAAAGATGAATCAAGCAAAGAATTCCAATCGCACAATCAAGCCAAATCACAAACTCCAAATTTAACACGGAAAAACCCTTACGGGAAGAAACCATGGCACAAAGTAACAATTATGCACAGAAAATTACAAGAGATAGAGATTACCTGATTCGAACTTGAATCTTCCAAGCTATGCCCTTGAAAACCTAGGAACGAATTAGAAAGCCTTGAGATACCCCCATTCCCAATTACACCCCTATGTATAGCCTTTATGAGAATCACAATCGAAATAGGAAACAAATCCCGCACTTACGCAATTTTGCATAATTCTGTGCGCATGTTCAATGGCACTTTGATGGCATTGACAGATGCATAACACCAAAACGTTCTAGCGACTAAACATGGATTTTTCAGATTTTTCCGATGGGACTTCGATGGCATCGACGGCTTGTCGATTGTATTGAATCCCTTTGATGTCATCAAGTAGGACACCACAAAGTGTCCAGCAACCAACACGGGATTTTCCGGATTTTCTCGATGGCATCGAGCAGCTGTTGATGGCATCGAACAACTGTTGATGGAATCGAATGGTTTGCATGTAAGCAAATGGTTATGAAATATGATTACCTAAAAGTAGTTTTAGATATGAAGGAATGTAAAATAGTGAAAGCAAGCAAATGGACAGTTGTTGGTATGGTGGTTACAGGTGTTTGCTCAGTTTTTAACTTCTATTGATCCATTAAACCAGGTGACTCAGCTTGAGTCACCACAAGTTACATCGACTTGACTTGACTTGACTCGACAAATTCTGTCTATTCGAGAGCTTGTCACACTGGCAAGTGACTCGTCCTGAAAACTTGTTGAGTCAAGTTGACTTGGCCGAGTTTCGAGTCTTATGGGAGGAGGTAGTATCAAGTATGAGAATGCTGGTCATTAGACTTCACACTATTATGTTTTCTTGAAGGTAGTGGGCCTGAGGACATGATATAGGGGAATTGAGTAAGATAACAATGTCCTAGGGCCCACGTATTAGTGTGACAGCACCAGTTTGGAGACATCTGATGCATGTGAGTAAAAGTTGCTTCTAGAATTTGACAGCTTCTAGTATGAATGAGAATATGTCCTAGTATGGAATGGGATGTGGGGTTTTTGACCCATGAATGTAATGGGATAGTATTGTATTTAAGGTGGTTCCAGTACAAAATCTAGTATGATGCTTCGGATGTGACCAGTCATATACGTGTTGAATGGGAAAAAATAGGGCTTACATAAAAAAAATAAATAAAATAAATTAGGGCAACCATAGTGACATGACTATCGGCCGGGGTATCAAATCCTTCTACCGGTCAAGTCTTTCCTAAGAAAGACTATTGGTTTGTCTTAAAGAAGTCCTCGCCCTTATTCTGTGTGAAAGCTTGACAGGGTTGGCTGTGGTCCAATTGTGACAGACTATTATATTAGACATGGGGCCGACCAATTTTGTTGTGTCCTCAAAGACGATGAGACCTTGCCTTTATTTATTAACACTGTTATTCTGAATTAGACCATCTGCTGTCCGTTGATTTCGACAGTGTAGCCTTCCTGTTGATCAGATCATCCTGGTTATTTGCCCGGGTGATACCTATAGTCTGGCTCACTTTTTTCATGGCTTGGATCTTCTGCACAAGTGACAAATTGGCTAGAAAGATAACGTTGTATGTGAAAGTCTCCATACAACATCGCATGTGAACATTTCTCATACCAGGATAGTAAATTTGCAGCACCATTTTATAGCTAAACCATCTTATTCCTGAAATGCCTTCATGCATTAAATTGTGTGCGCTACTGTATTTGGAGCATTTGTTCTTGAAATGACCCACCTCATCAGGTTTGATAAGATTGCAATCCTCTTCAAATGAAAAAGAAAAAAAAAAATAAAAGAGAGTCAATCATCAGCATCAGCATCATCATCATAGCATTGTCCCTACTCGGATTTACTAATCTTATTTCACAGATTGCATGAATCGAAACAGGAATTAAGATTGTTGTGCAAGACCCACCTTTTTTTTGTCTTCTTTTTTCCATGTCTTGACTTTATGATCCCATTTCACCAATCACAAGAATCGAAACAGGAATTCCATCTTCAATCCATTTGCATATAGATTGGGTGTTTGTTTGGGACTTCTCAACCTGAGGCCTTTATCAAGCATATGATAAGATTAGTTGGCAGGTGCCAGAAATCCTACCAAAGGCATCCCATTTCAAGAGACATTTGTTAGGACCGGTCCTGTAACCAAGTGGGTTTTTTTTTTCTTCTTCTTTTTTGTTGGAAGATCTCATAAGTTGGTTTGTCATATCTATTATATAATCGTTAGCTTGATGACCGTCCACTTTCACTTTTGTTTGAACAACAAACAACTTCATTAATGTAGAAAAGTAATCATCATCTCCCATGCTTTACCCAACTAATTGGGCTCGGTTTCCACATTAGAATGGTTTTTTCATCCATGATCTATAACTTTTCAATGATGCTTTGGAACAATGATATGGGATTTGAATAGTTTATTGCGTTGCTTGCAACACCATGATTTTTTTTTTTTTTTTTTTGGGTTAATTTTGGTGATACAATAGCAGAACTTTGTAGTATTATTATATACCAGATGTAGAAAAAAGGGTGCAGGTACCAAAAAGAAGGGTAGGTGTAAAGGGTGGCCCACTTAAATGTCATGCATTCGATGGTTGGTTAGTCTTTGTGACTCCTTGACTAATCAGACTCTTTCATCAATCCCTCGCCTGCGTCGGAGGTTTTCTTTAGTTCAGAAGACTTAACTCTGTAGGCCCACTTCCGATCAGCGGGCTGCGGTTTCTGCTATCAAGCGAGAATCCTGATATCCATTGAATTGAGCCCTTGAATTTTGCACCAAAAATTCAGTAGCCAACCATCCTTGTGCAAGGGAATGATTACAGAACCGAGAGAAGATTATTACAAGCAGATTAGATTCTTCCATGGGTCCCACTTGTTTCTTCCCGGCAGCCCATGTGCTGTGTAATGAATGTGATAGCGAAAGCCCATGTTTGGTGTGATGTGCAGCAGGTTTGGGTCCGTCCCCACAGTGGGACATCGATTCGGATTACTGAGAAGACCCACATGTGAAAGATCACTGTAAAGCATTCGATAGCGAAAGCCCATGTTGGGCATGGTGTGTGGTGGGTATGCTTTGGCCCCCGCGGCGGGGCGTCGAGTCAGACGACTAAGAAGATGTGTTGGATGGGTGTGATGCTGAATGGGTTATCTGGACCCACTATTGTAATGGAATTCTGGTATTCCCAGTTGAGATGTACGTGTACAATTTCAATGTGATGGGCAGCGTGTTGAATGGGCCACCCAGAGATGGAATATCTAAATGAGGCCCACATTGACTACCAAGCTGTTTTGACCAGTCAAAGTCTCTCTAACAGACTTCATGAGAAATCATCTTCCACAACCTGAGGATATATGTATAGGTCTTTGGGACCTTAGCTTGTACCGGTGGGACCCATCTTCTGATCTAGAATAATGGGGGTTACGAACGAATGATGATAGAGCAGATCGACTGTTAGGAAAAGAAATGGGTGACGGTCTAGATCCAATGACAAAGGTCGAAGATCGAATGGTAGGAATATTCCAATCTGGTATGTTTTGTGATCCATCTATGAATCAATTGGCCAGATTTTTGGATCTTGTGGTCAGCATGATCGGTTGCATCCGTTGGATGGGTTGGATGTTACACATATATCATATAGGCCCTATAATTCTCTACTTCGCTACCATTAAAGGGAAAATAAATAAGTATATTTTAGTAATTCTCGATTGACAAGCATCTCTCGGAATAATCAGTTGTCCAGGCATTCTTTAAACTCCCAGGAATTTTTGCGGTAAAAATTCCAAATTGATATGGGATGTGCCTGTGGAATAGAGCTGGGCACCGGACCACTCGACTCGTCCGACTTGTTCGACCCGATTCGATCCGAACCGAATGGGTGAGTTGGTCCCATCGGAGTAGGCTTCGCCCAATCTGAACTCAAGCTGAGTCGAGTCCGAGTGACCCAGTAACTCAACCCAACTCAGCCCGAAACTTGATTTGAAACCCAACTTGACTCGGATTCGTGTATATATACATATATAAAATCTACTTTTTAAGTATCTCTAAACTTACCCACCGCATCCGACCCCGATCCAAACCCAAACTCATCTCTTCATCTCATCTTCCTCTTCCTCTCTCCCTCCCTCATCCTCCTCTTCCAAATCCGGCAGCCACCCACCACTATCACCACCCTCTTCCTCCTCTCCCTCCTCTCCACTCCCTCCCTCCTCTCCACTCCCTTCCTCCCTCCCTCCCTCCCTCCCTCATCTCTCGATCTGACCCAGTGCTAACTCGACTCGACTGACTCGGTACTTTTGACAGGTTCGGACTTGGTCCGGATCGGTCCAGGGACTCAGATCGGGTGAGGCATGCCCGACTTGGTACCGAGTGGGTCGAGTTCAGGTCAGGCATATTTCACAACTGAATCGAGTCGGGTCAGCCCTAACTCGGTTCGACTCGGCTTGATGCCCAGCTCTACTCTGGAATATCGTGGTGGGCCTACTTATTGCATACGTACCAATGGCACATGTATTGGGATGGACGGTGGTGTACAGATCATTCCTCGAAATTATTAAATTGTAGCAACAATAAAGGAAGAGTATCTATCCTTTGACTGGTCCAAGTCTTTCTACATAGACCTGTTCTATGGACTGTGTGAATCGTTTGACTCGGTTTACTCGGGCCCCACATCATACAGACCCCTTATTATGGTTTAGATGCATGGATGGCCCACATTAAATGGCTTTCCAACTTTCTTTAGAGATAGAAGGTAAGCTTTTCTCACCTTAGCCACCTTGCACGTACAAGTTGAAAGCAGATTGATTGTGACCCCAATGGGCACTGTGGGGTCCACTGCCATTTTGAATTTTATATCCGCCCCGTCCATCCATTTTGCTAGATCATTTTAGGACACGAGACAAAAAATGAAACAGATTCGAAGCAGAAGTGGACACACAAGAGAAAAGACCGGGGATAATGACACCCACCGTTGAAACCATCCTACGGCCCACCGTAATGTTTATTTAACATCCAATCTGTGGATACGGTAACACAGGCCTGGATGAAGGGAAAACGCAAATATCAGCTTGATTCAAAACTTTTGTGGGCCCGAAGAAGTTTTTAATGGTGGTGTGGTCCACTTGAGATTTTGATCTACTTCATTTTTGGAATCACACACTAAAATGATCTGGAAAAACGGATGGACGGCATGGATAAATACAAACATCACAGTGGGCCCCACAGTGCCTAACACCATCCAATCCACTTTATAGTAAATTGGAGTTCTTCATCAGATAGGCCTCACGGTCTGTCCCCCTGACCTGAAATGTAGCCAGCCTGCTCATCAGGTGGGGCGCGAATTTCCTACAATGGGCCCACCTTGATGTGTGTGACATCCACTCCGTTCATTCTTATGCCACGTCATGTTGGAGGCCGATCTAAAATTTAAGTGGGCCACAACACAAGGGACAGTAGGGATGGAAACACCCACCACTGTAGCCTTACTGGGCCACTCGTACCATGAATTGGTGGATATTTTTGTTGTCTAGTTTTCCTTACATGTGGCCCACCTGATGAACTCATCACCCTGATGTTTTACGAGTATATGGGCCTGCCTGATGAACGGCTCAGATCTTGCGTCATGTGCACTCGCTTGTACGTATGCCTGCGAGTAGGATTCTTTTATCTTATCTTACTCTACAAGTAACCTTTAAAAGTCCTTTTCATCCCAAGGCCATTCAAGTTACAGAAAGTTTCAATCATGACCCGTCTCTACGATGCATGGAGTTGGAGCTGAGACCGGAACCGTTCATTCGTCAGTGATGGTGGGCCACTGTTTTTGAGTTACAATTATCACGTATTTTTGGTCTTTAATGGACGTGGATCACTAAGACATTCCTGCTGACTCTGACCTGACTGCGATGGACGTGTTTTATCCGGACGCGGTTTGGCCGGTGACCCCAACACTTGAAAGCTAGCTGGTGTCTAAGCTCTGTGAGCCGGCCAGCATAATGTATCATTTCATTTTAGGGCATAAAAATGAGACATATCCAGATGTCAAGTGAAGCACACCACACGCAAACACGGATATAATGATGCCCATATCATTAAAACTTTCATAGGGTCCACCATAAAGTTTATTTGCCATCTAACTTGTCCATAAGGTCACATAAACACGGAAGAAGGGAAAACATAAATATCACATTAATCTAAAACTTCTGTGGCCATCCAGCAGTTTTCAATGGTAAGCGTTTAATTCGCACTATTTTCTTTAATACGGTGTGCTTAGCTTTGAATATGTCTTGTTTTTAGTCTTGTGCACTGAAATGATCCCAAAAAATGGATGGACGGCATGGATAAAATATATACATTATAGTTGACACCATAGAGTGGGGTCGTCGGTGATGCAGGGATAAACGTGATGAGGATAACTACTCCGAATCCACGGAGCTTCTCTGGACTCCTCACAGAGACTCCTTGAATCCACAAGAAAAAGAAAGCAGAAAATAGAAATAATTCTAAAAAATTCAAAATTGATTAATTGATGACTAAAAACGAGTTCACAACCCTTTAAATAGCGGTACTAAGCAATGAGAAAGAAATTAGAATCAAACTACAAATAAAACTCCCAGAATTCGCGACTTACTATAAATAGTAAACTTACTATTTATAGACGGTCGTGATGTCTACTAGTGCGAAAGGTTTTCGGCCAAAAATAGTAAGTGTCCTATTTGGCTTCACCAAACCGTTCTCCTAATTATTCTAAGCTCTTTTCACGTTGGGCGCAACTCCTAAAGCCCGACAGATGAAGAGTTATAATTAAACTAAAACTTACTATTTATAGTAAAAACGGAATTAAAACAGGGAAACGACCGTCGATCCAGGGGTTTTTCGCAATTCCAGGCGTCGCAACCCTGCATACCTGGGTTGGTTGGCTAAGGTAGCTCGTTCTACCCTAAAATCATATATTTTACATCAGGTAACTCATTCCGGATTGCAAGATACGCTCGATCTAAGGTCTGACGGTCCGGATCACTTTTGTCGTCGACCGGGCTTTTCTGATCCATCTTGGCCATGAAACTGTCCGCGACCCGCTCTACATCAGTCAGGGAGTAACGTTCTCAAGGAAATCCACATCGGTTTTTAATGGGAACCATTGACCATTTTCTTTAACGGTCCACCAGTAGCCCATATCCTTGTAAAAAAGATGGATGACAGTTGCACGTTATTATAAAATTGTAACTGTTTTGCGTATGGTTTAAAAACTGTCACAATTTAAATTTTGGATACTTAGCATGTACTTCGAACTCAAGATCAATGTTATGACTTACACATTAAGTGTATTTAAATTATTTGATATGTTTACACAAAATTCATCTATCTAGCAGTACTACTATAGAATCTAGGTTCCATTCATACTTAGCGACATCTTATGGATAAGAAATTAATCATATATTTCAATGATCAATTATTAAGATATCTAAGGGTTATCCCATTTAGATTTTTATGCAATAAAATAAATATTGTTCAATTTCTAAGAACATCAAATGGAATTAAAATGATAATCATGGTTAGTCTAGGACAGTAACTTCTTCCTATGTTTCAAGTAGGGTTATGTGTCTCTTGGGTCATTTTCTGGTCGGTCACATCTTCATGTTCTTGAACCACTGGCCTACCCTCAATTATATTTGTACGGTTTTACATCAATATAGGGTAAGCTGGACAAATCTATTAAAAAGTTCCGACATAGTTCTTCACATAAAATTAAAGTAGAATAATAAAAATAATATTTAAATATAATTAAGTTTAGAATGAAATGCAAATATCATATAATGTGTGAATGCATAAATGCATCAAGTGAGAATACATTCACTTGCTTGAGTTGAAAACCCATCAACTTGCATCTAACATTGGTAAACTTTTACCATTTGGTAGGCATCGCCTGTGCCTGCATCTATTGTTTGAATAAGTTTCTATTAATATAGTGGGATTTTGATAACAATTCTACCATGTATATCATTGAGGGAGGTCAGGAATTTAGCACGTGTTGTGCATACAAATGATGTATGCACAAGCATATTAAGTAGTCATGAATGACATATCATATGATCATTCCCATATTTAGATTTGAATCATTATAATTTTTATGCTAACTGATAACATTATCACAACCATCAATTCATAATTATATCCATTGAATAAATTAGATATATAAAGTCATGACATGACAAAATAAGGTACTAGACTAATTAGAGAGGTGCAAGTGGAGTTTATGAGGCATAGGAATTTAAATAACTCAAGCTCATAACGAAATATCCTCGACCAAAACATGAGTTACCTGAGTTTTGTATCTTATATATCTATTTCACAAGTTACCTGGCAACTTTTGTCCAATTCCATATATATCCTCACGACCACACACATGGCGTGCATGTAAACAAGTAACTTACAAATAAAAATCATCAATAGGTACCTTGATTTTTAATAAAGTCATTGATGCCTGCATGGGTTATGGCACTGTATTTTGAACTCATTGTTTGGGTGGAAGTAGAAATTTGTGAAAAAGATATATAAGATATGTGCATCCGCGAACTACCATAGTGAATTCAGTTGTAACCATGCGCGTTTGCATTTTAAGAGTATAGTACGTGTATCTGTCCATGTACATGCATCTACCCATATAGCTCTTTAATATATATATATATATATATATATATATATATATATATATATATAGCTATTATAGCATGTAGAACTGTATAGACAAATCCTATACTTTAACATGTATAATATGTATTTTGGCATATTTCGTGTACATAGTTGGTGTACCTGTTGCACAAATACATGTATTTAATTCCTTCTTTATGAAGAGAGAGAGAGAGAGAGAGAGAGAGAGAGATCTTGACTAACTATTTAAATACGGTCTTTAATGAAACTTATCTCTTTAAACTCTTACAAGTTAGACATAGACAAATAGCCTATCATATGTGCGCCATATGAACAAGACCAAAGAGGTGGGCTCCGTTGTCTGCCACTGGCACAGATGCTCGGCCTCCCAAATTTCTAGTTTGGGCCCACTTTGATGTCATTTGGAAGACTTTCTGCTTTTGATGGGGCCCACCCATTCCTATCTTTGGACCTTAATACACGGCCTAAGGGAGACTTTCTTCACAAAGATCTCATAGACCCAATGCACCATGTGCTGGATTAACGGGAGAGAACGCCGATTGGTCCCCGGCAACGACGCGGTATATACAAAAAGAAAATAAAAGAAAAGGAAAAAAATGCTTTTTGGACATGCTAAGGTATCTGCATGTGGCCCCCAACTAACCCCCAAATACAATATACAATGCACTAACATTCTGTAAAGAGTCCTGCTTTTTTTAATTCATAATAGTATAGAGAGATACGCGGATTTAGATGCCCTAATGACATCATTATCAAATATCTTAGCTTATTTTCTAAAAGGATTTGGCCGGCTTGTATTTTGCATCATTGCAAATAGATTCGTTGATCGTGTATGTGCTGCAGATGTTATAAAATTCTCCAATTAAAAATCAAACAAAAATCACAATGTTTCAAGATTCTTTAGCAAAAGAATAGTTCTTTTATAATTCGCAAATTATGTGAACAATTGTTGAATCGTTTGCCAATGATATCCAATACAAAATCCAAATCAAATGATCATTTCATCAACTTTTCTCTAATCATGACTAATTGCCTTGCTGATCTTGTCGTTAAGATAGACATGATGTGGAATTGGTTCTTTAGAATTACAATATTTTATGTAGTTGTGAGTTTATGGAAGGTTTACTCTAAATAGATCTGATTAATTCAGACAAGGTTGCTGAAGCATTTCTGATACCATCAAATGGTATAGATCTGATGAGAGAAATAGATCTAGTTGGATGGTATAGATCTGGCAAGATCAATGGACCCACTGATCAGAGAAGAGGAAAATGCTGGACTAACGGTTTAGATTAGAGATAAGCTCTGATACCATATTATAATTGAAATGAGGTGGAAAGTTATACATCATTAAGTTAATCTAACCAAGAATATATATCGACATGTATACAGTTAGACAAGACATGCTATGTACAGCTATGGATACACACATATATACACAACACAAATTTTTTTTTTTTTTTTTTCCCTGTTAGCTTGTTAGCACACCCACTGTCAGTTCACACTTCACTGTTAGCCGCCCCCACTAGGGAATCGATACCAAGACTTCAGTGTTGAAATGAGGCATCTTTCACTCAGTCTACCACTTGAGCTATGGATCTGGTTGTCACACAACAAATGTTAAGTGTATACTACCAATTTTAATTAAGAGAAGTCTTCAAGTGATCAATTTATAAGTTTATGAGTGGTTGTCCATTATTTTCTATGGTGTGCCTGCTAAATGCTTTGATTTGCCTGTTTTGGGTTGTCCCATTTTCATTGTAATGCGACTTCACATATGATGAAAACTCGTACTTGAAACCCAAGTTACTTGAAAACTTGGGCAAGTGTTTCACAGTTTTTTAGATACTACTACGAAGTAACATATAAATAATGCTGAGTTGTGTTGTTTTTCGAATTTTGTTAAGTTTTATTTTCAAGTGAATCGAGATTCTCTTGAGTTGTGACAAGATTGAGTTTTCATTTCAGTCTTGGTGTAATCTAGTTGACTCATTTTGACTGGAGTGAATTTTGTAAAATCTTTTCGAGTTTTTAAAATTTGCCATAAACAAGGCATGGTGGGCTGCACAACAAACATTTTCTCTAACAACTTGAGGAGGTTATTTTTAATTGATGCTAACACATACAAGCCCTTCGAGAGGGTGCCGTAATGCATGGTTAATGGTGTAGGGAGGGATGTGATGAGGTTGATCACTATTTTCCTCAAGGAATAACTAATACTCCTAATCTATGGAGCTCTTTAACTCCTTACGGAGCTTTCTTGAATTCATGAGGGATAAAAGTAGGAATAATTTCTAATAAATTTGAAATAATTTGATTAATGATAAAAAAAAGAAAGAAATTGTAACCCTTTAAATAATGAGCTCAAACCTAGGTTGAAGTTTTAGACTTAAGACTCCAACTTAAACACCCTAAAAATGTGACTTCATAGTTTTCGATCAAAATAAGCAAGTGTCCAATTTGGCCCAACCATGTCATTCTGCTAACTTTTCTAAGCCATTTTCATGTTGGGCAGACTTCTACAACTCAATATATAAAAAATTATACTCCAATTAAAACTTCCTATTTATAGTAAAAATGAAAATAAATAAGACTTTTGATCATCGATATAATGAAATCTCACAAATCCGGCATGGGAACCTAATATAGTAGGGTTGGTTGGTTTAAATATGTTTTTATATTCTAAAATCATATATAATATGTCGAAAAACTTATCCTAATTTACGAGATAAGACTAATTTAAGGTTTTGATTGTCCGAATCATTTCTGCCTCCAACCAGGCCTTCTCTAGTCCATCTTTGCCAAGAAAGTGTCTGCAACCCACTCTACATCAGCTAATTGACTTAATGTCCAAATTGCAATGATCTTTTTTTTTTTAAAAAGTATTATTCTAAAGGAAAGCACTTAAATTGCAATCACATTCTTTCCATGTGTGAGTTCAATGCCTCTATGTTAACAATGCATGAGGTTGTTTCAACTTGCAAAACGATTGAATGGTGCATCCAAACATGCCCTAGAAGGTTTTTATTGAAATGAATATTAGACATAAAAAATCTAGGTTTGTTAATTCACACACTTGTGGGGGACATATACATGCACACACAGGCTCATGTGTCACATTGTGACACTTTTGTGATATCTCAGCTTTCCATCAAGTGGATTAGACTTTTTAGATCTTCCACTGAAAATTAGGCAATTTCACACCTCAAGTGGGCCACACAACATATAAAAAAATTTATGGCTTGAAAACACAAATTACCCATCAAGTTACTTTGCAAGTAGCTGCCCACATCAAGGATTATTTTCAACCTTTTGGAAAGCTCGTATCATACACATGTGTTTCACATTTGCATGTGTGGATGTTTACAGACCTCAGAAATGTCGCTTGCAGAACGGAATATACGTCCAATATGCGAACATTTTTTACCAAGTTGACTTTGTATCCACAGTGAAGATATCCAATCGACGTGATCAGTGCCATCTGGCCAATGGGGGACCTTCTAAAATCTCAAACAAACGGTCTGGATCATGACAAGGTGAGACATGGAACAGAAGGGAGTCTGGATCATCACGCGGTGGGACCTGGGATGTTAGGTGGGGCCCACTGTGATGTTTGTGAGAAATCTACCACGTCCATCCGTTTTTTGAGATTATTCTAGGACATGCAACCAAAAATGAGGTGGATACACAACGCAAGTTGGTCACACGAGAGGGAAATTTGGGGAAAGAAATTCTTACCGTTAAAACCTTCCTGGGCTCCACCTTGATGTTTATATGCCATCCAAACCGTTTATAAGGCCAATCCCACTGGGATGAAGTGAAAACACACACACACACACACACACACACACACAAAAACCTGATCGAAAAATTTTATGGCCATAAGATTGTTTCAACGGTGCTAACTGAATCCCCACTATTTCCTTTAGTGTGATCCAATTGAGCCTTGGATTCACCTAATTTTTGGTCGGATATCTTAAAATGAGTTCAAAAAACGGATGTATGGAGTGGATTTCTCACAAACATTGCAGTGGGCCCCACCCAGCATCGTTCGCAGTAACTTCTTGGAAATCCGCGTCCAGAAGGGCGAGCCACCTACGCTTTCCTCGTTCGTCGTGTCGGCCCCCCATGGTGGGGGCCCGCTAAGTCAAAGTCAACGACAAAGTTCTTTAATCTTTCTGTTTTTTCCCTCACTTTTTTTTTTTTTACATTTATCCCGCATGTCACCTAATGACGTCATGTGGTTTTCTTGGAAGTTTCTAATAATTAAGTAATGGATGGGCTACCGATATTGTATCGCCATTTTCTGTGGTGCTGTTTCGTCCACTTTGCAACCATATACTTGATAAAGACCGTCCGAGTAATAGGTCTAATGGTGGGACGCGGCTTGCCTAAGTGGGGTCCACTGTGATGTTTGTGAGAAATCCAACCGTCCATCCGTTTTTTCAGTTCAGATTAGGACATGAGCTAGAAAAATGAAGGGATCCAAATCTCAAGTGGGCCACGTGAATCGTTACCGTTGTAGCCTTTCCTGACTCCACCATGATGTTTATATGCAAGCCAAACCCTTCATAACATCATTCCAATTGGGATGAACTTTAAAAAAAAAAAAAAAATGTTAGCTTGGTCTATTAATATTTCAACGGTGAGCATTTAATCCCCACTGTTAGCCGTCTTCAGCCCACTTTAATTTTAGACTTGCCTCATTTTTGAAGCTGATGTCCATGAGCTGGCAAAACAGATGGACAGCCTGGATTTGTCACAAGCATCACAGTGAGCCCCACCTAGCTTCCGCGTCCCATGTTGAGTCCGGGGGAAATAAGACTGACCGAATGATCCTAGCCAGATGAACGTACGGAAAAAACGGTTAGTGGTCTATAGTGAGCAGGAAAAATCTGGAAGTTAGAACCGTTTGATCAGTTTCATCTTGTGAGCAGTCCACCATTTCAATGGATCAGATTGCCGTATTGTCCTTTGCATGGGCGGTGGATGAGTCACCACTTCTTCGAAAGTGGTGGCAAACGCAATGTGTGAGCTGCACCCGTCGACTGGTAGTTAGTAGTTACCAGCTTCTTACAAACGGTGGTGACTCCTTTTGTTGGACGGTGGTCACTTTTGACCCGACGTGGCATGTGACACTGAGTCTGAGTAAGTATTTTTACTAATGATTGAATGTCGATGGGCAGAATCAAACGGTTAGGATCGTCTTACCGGGGTCAGTTTCTGGTTATGCTTCATCCACGGTAAGGCGCAAGATTTATACGGACGAGATTGCGTGGTGGGAGGAACATAACCATAAGCGGATTGGGTGGCGACCCCAACACCACTAGTATACCTGATGACCTGACTTCGTGGGGCCAACCGTGATGTATGCATTTTATCCACACCGTTCATCCGTTTTGTCAACTCACTTTAAGTGCATGAAACCAAAATTTAAGGTTCAGGTGGACCACACAACAGAAATAGTAGAGAAATGGCATCCACCGTTGAAATATCCCTAGGTCCACCGTGATATTTATTTGCCATCTAAACCTGTTCATAAGGTCAGAGGGAGTTAGACGAAGGAAAAACACAAATGTCAGCTTCCAAAAGAGAAGTTTTCAACCGCAGGTGCTTAATCTTCACTGTTTCGTGTAGTGTGGTCCATTTGAGCTTTGGACATGCTTCAATTTCATTTCGGGGTTATTCCTACAATGATATTGAAATAATGGATGGCCTGGATAAAACATATACATCCCGGTGGGCCCCATGGAGTTTTGGATCTACGGTAAAAGGATGGTGAGCGACTAAGCGCCTCACCACACAATCCGCGTCCGCTCCGCGTCCGTACGTCTCATCCGCCAGATATACAGTGAACGCGGTCCGGACCTGATCGTGCAAACGTGTCCTCATTAGACCGCGTCCTGTAGTCCGCGGACTACTAAAGTGAATTTGCAGGACTTCGTTGAGTCAAACGTATGTGACATGTGAACCGCTTAGAAGTAGGTTCCGGGAATAACCATTCCATTTTCAAAGTTTAACTATATATATGGGAAAAGATATTATGCGCTCGAGCGTAAAGCGGTCGTCCGTGAGGTCGAGCTGGGTGGGCCCCACCGTGATTCCTTTCGAAAATCAACACCGTCCACCAGATGCAACATTCCATATTGGGCCTGGACGGCCCAAAATAGGTCAATCCGTGACTCAGGTGGGCCACACCATCTAAAACCATAAGTATACATGGTAAAAACATATAAAAGCATGGTGGGACCCACATTAGTTTTTCATGCACCTGAAACTTAGTATGAACCCTCATTCAAGTGGGACACACATAATGGATGGGCTGGATTTTCAAAAAACATCTCGGAGGGCCCTCAAAAATGGTTATGAATGTTTTAATGGTGTACGGCCCCTCTGCACTTTTGTATGTTGTGTGGCCAACTAAAGTCACGGATTGACCTAATTTTGGGTCGTACAGGCCCAATATAGAATGTTGCATCTGGTGGACGGTGTTGATTTTCGAAAGGCATCACGGTGGGGCCCACCCAGCTCGACCTCACGGACGACCGCTTTACGCTCGAGCGCAAAGGACCTTTTCCATATATATATATATATATAGAGAGAGAGAGAGAGAGATATGAGTAGTGGTCTCCTGGCACTTTATTACATGAGACCTTTGTGCAGACCAACTGAACTTGCTTAGACAGTGGCTGGGGCTGGGATTACTCAGCACGGGTGGCCCCAACATATTGCATTTGTGAAATCATTTCTAATGCAATGCATTTGTTTTCCTTTTTGTGGCCACTTAACTCACAAATTTATAAAAAATTTTTTTACCCGTGGCTTAATTTCTATCCAAAACTTAATGGACGAGGTGGATTTTATATACATGTCACGGTAATGCCCAACTCTTAGACAAATTGCATCACGGTAATGCCCTCTCTCCACTTCTGTATGTGGTGTGGCCCACACAAGTCACGGATTGACTTGATTTTTGAGACTTAGTCCCATGATGGAATGGTGCATCTGACTGATGGGGTAGATGTTCGAAACGCATCACGGTGGGGCCCACACAGCTCAACCTCATGGGACGGACTCGTGAGGTCCAGCGCATAGTACCTTTTCTCTCTCTCTCTCACATACACATATATATATATATATATATATATATATATATATATATATATATATATATATATATATATATATATATATATATATATAGCCTCATTAATACAAAATTTACACCTGGGCTCCTTTTAAAAATGAAGTTTTTACTAAGGTACCTCATTAATCATTACAAAAAGCGGCCGTGGTTCATAGGGCTCACATGATGTTTATGTGGATTCCACCGTGGCACCTCGTGCACGGTCCATTTACTATGCCCCCAAAACTCAGCTCCATCCATTGTTCAGTTGAATGTTGGAAGAAGCATGTAGGACAATACTTACCCTCTAAACTGTTATATTTGGTGTGGGCCACATTAATCATGGATGAGCTTTTTTTTTTTTTTTTTATAAAAATAAACATACTTTTATTATTTAATACTTAAATTTGATATGACATCTAACGGTTAGAGTGAATTTCATATACTTATCAGTGGGTGAGTGTCTCTCTCAACTGTTTCCTTCGCTGCGGCTCACCTGAAACACACACAGGATAACTCCACCCTTTGGCCCTAAACTGAAGGTGCACTTAAAAATCTAATGGTCTGAGTGGATTTCACATGCATGTCATGGTGGACCCTATCATAAAACAAGGGCAAGTGTCGCTCACCCAACTGTTAAAAAAGGAAAAAACAAAACGCACAAACAAGTTAACATGTACATAAGCTGGGACCACTCCCACTGACTTCTTTGAGTGGTCCAATCGAATGAGTCTAAGGTGAGCTGGATGAGTATTAATTAGACCCATTTGTGTGAAAAAGGAGTCTATTGGACAACCCATCAAGGAAACCTGTGGGTCAACTTGTTAAGTTTCCAGTAAGAGTTGATGAGTTTTTTGAATTATAATGAGGGCAGGGTCTTATAGGTCATATGCATTGACAATAACCAAGGAGTACATGTGGACTAAATCACTAGCTCTGGTTGGCGGCTTTTAAATAGAACTCACTGGATTTTGACAATCTAGCAATTGGAATCACCAACTCACTGGTTATCATTTTTAGGTGTTTGTTTAAATTATAATTATGACACGTGAATCGAGAGTCAATTATACTTGAAGTATTTGAAGTAAAATTATAACCATTACATTTTTATATTATGAAATTATAATTTTTTGATGAAATAAAATCATCATGACAGTCAAGCGTAAGTGTGGTCACCACACAATTACCAGAGTAAATAATTATTATCTATTTATGAGACACATATTGCTTAATGATTGGCTGTTGCTCTATGGGACCACCATGATGTATATGTTTTATCTACACCATTCATCTACTTTTCCATATCATTTTATTAGATGAACTCAGAAATGAGGTGGATCTAGATCTCAAGTGAACTACACTATAAGAAAACAATGGCGATTGAATCCCCATCATTACAGACTTCCTATGGCCTGATATAATGTTTATTTTCCATCAACTTGTTTAAAGGGAAAAATGTAGATATCAGCTTTATCCAAAACTTTTGTGCGCTAAGGAAGTTTTTAGTGGTGGGCATTCAATTACCTCCGTTTCGTGCAGTGGTCCACCCGAGATAGATTTCGATCTACTTCATTGTAATTGATGGAAATCAGAATCTATATGAAATGAAATCCTAATTTCAAAAAAAGTGCTTTTAACTACGATATACTCTGAGATTATTTATAAACTAATAAACCATGATAGGTTTGCTAGCTAACCCAACACATGTGCCTCCTGCCACACCTTTACTCGCCACACATGCGTCAACCTAGCAAGTATGGTGGAATCTGAGCCGTCCATGGGATGGAGCCCACAATGAAGATCAATGCATGAGAAACCAGTAAAATGTCTCTACTATAAGAAAACAACAGACCGTTTAGCCAATTATCGAATTCAGCATATATGTGCAGCTTGCCTGAAGAGCAGACCATTTTAAATCTTGTGTATGTTCACCTACATGGTGGGCCCCACCTTATGAACCGGTGAGATCTCTCATAAAAATGTACCACACACATTAGAGGCTATCCCATATTGCACACATTTTTAGGGTGGCCTCCAGATAGGGAAACGGATTGGCTACTCCCCCTGCCACTGGCCAATAGCTGATGGTCGGTGCTCTGTGGGCCCCACCATGATGTATGTCTTTCATCCATGCCGTAAATATATTTTTCTAGACCATTTTAAGTAACGACACAAAAAATTATATATATCCCAATCTCAAGTGGACCACAATACATGAAAGAGTGTTGACCATTAAAAACTTTTTGGGGCCCATAAAAGTTTTGGATCAAGCTGATCTTTGTTTTTTTACCTTCATCTGGGTCTTTATGACCCAATCAACATATTGGATGTCAAATAAACAGTACAGTGGGCCTTAGGAGGATTTTAATGGTGGATATCCAATCACTGTTGTGTTCCCTATGGTGTGGTCCACTTGAGATTTATATCCCTCTCAATTTTGGGATGAAGCATAAAATGATCTTTAAAAATGGATGAACGGCATAGATGAAACACATACATCATGGTGGGGCCCACAGAGCACCGACCATTAGCCACTGGGCTGGTGGCAGGGGGAGTAGCCAATCCGTTTCCCCAAATAGTGGTGAATTGCAGCACACATGTAAATAAGGGTTACAAAGAACACGTGGACCCTACAATCATGAAAGCCACCGGTCTTTAAAAGAAATAGTGGATGGGGACATTATGGTCATTTCAACCTCCATAAAACATGCAGTCCTAGGACGCGGATTGCGTCCTGCCCCCGCCCAGACGGGGCAGGGATCTGTGGGGCCCACCATGATGTAGGTATTTTATCCACACCGTTAATCGTTTTTATACGATTATTTGAATGTATAATTAAAACATTGAAGTAATTGCAGGCTTAAGTTGACCACAAAGTGAGGATTGAGCGTCCACCATTAAAAACTTCTTGGGAGCTGGAGAAGTGTTAGATCAAGCTGAAATTTGTGTTTTCACTTCATCCAAGTCTGCATGACCTTATTAATAGGTTGGGTGGTAAGAAAAAAACATCACGGTAGCCCTTAGAAAGGTTTCAACGGTGGCTGTCATTATCACTGCAGCTTGCTTTGATGTGATCCACTGGAGCGGTGTATTTGCTTCATTTTTCCGGCAGTATCTTAAAATGATCGTATAAAAACGATTAATGGTGTGGATAAAATAAATTCATCGTGGTGGGCCCGCCCGGACGGATTACCGACCGGGCGGGGGTAGGACGCAATCCGCGGCCGCAGTCCTACTACTGGGGGAAAGGAATCTATAAATCGGGGATAATGGCTGGAGGACTTGAAATTAATTACATGGAGGTGCTTTTTTAAGGAATGAAATTACAAAAATGTCTTCATTTATTTTTTAATTTAAAGTATTCAAAGTTAAGACTTGTAGATGGAGGTGCTTTTTTAAGGAATGAAATTACAAAAATGTCTTCATTTATTTTTTAATTTAAAGTATTCAAAGTTAAGACTTGTAGAGTCCACGTACTATACCAATAACGTCCAACCCGACCAAGGGATGCAACCCACCGCAATGATGACACCAACAAAACATCATGATGATGAAATCATTAGATAGGCTATACTTGAATTAAGATAATTTAATAGTGTATATTAAATTTTTAGGTGTTGGCTAACCTTATGGCTTCATCCATCGTATTTGTGGTTCATCTAATAATAATGTTGGCATGCATATGCTGGATGATTGGATATGAGACATATCAGGTGAGCCTCAAAATGCTTGATTTTATGCTTTGATGTAAAACTAAGAATTTGGATCATGTGCTTGTGACAGACATAAAAGCCTATTTGTTACATTGTGATTAGGCCACATCATCATCACATACTGCATTTAATGTAGTAGGGCTGACAACATTAGTGATGATGTGGTCTAAGAAAATAGGAAAAATCTGTCCATGGCAAGTAAAGGATCTGAATTCAAAAAAAAATAATTGTAAAAGAGGACAATGATATAATTTCTCATCTGAAAAAAAGTCCAAATGTGAATATAAGATAGTTCATGGAGGCACTGTTGATAAATTCAAATTCGCAAAAGAATTTTGTGGTAAAAAATTCTAATATCAAAAGGCTGAGGCACTTTTTGGTAAAACATAATTATTAAGGCATTCGTCCCAAAAATATCCCATTCAAGTTTACAAAAGATGAATGTACGATTGCGGCAAGAAAAGTGGCTTCTCGATCGTTGATAGATTTAGCAAGTACATCCAGCCATTGACTCCCTCTATTTCCATTTGTGGACAGACAGATTTCTTGATTCCATGGGCCAAGTGTTCAAACGTGCTCTGTCGTTCCATCTTTGCCAGCAGCACATGGCTCAGTTAAATTCCTCCATGTAAGGTCACCAGGTCAGCTCTCTTCCACTCCTCTTTACTCATTGTGTAAAGCAGATCTTGTACAAATCAGCCAATGCACATGCCAACACATATGCCAGCACGGCCCATAGATGAAATATCCAAGCCATCCATCATGTAGACCTCACCATGTGGTTGCTACCGCCGAAGGGTAAAGATAGTCCACTCAGTGGGTATGACCATGTATGGGTGCGCATTAGTGCCCATCAGTTTTGCTACATGGCATGTGCCTTTCTATTTCTAGATAATTTCCTTCATTTGGTTACATGTTTGAAAATCAGTTTGTGATTGGCCCGCATGAATGCGTAACTGTATTTTCATTGGAAAACAAATTACATCGAACGCAACAGATGTATGTAGTGCTCTGTTTGTTGAAATTTTTGGTTTAAAAAATAAATAAAATTTTTAAAATTTTTATTTTTCTTTCACAATGGTTTTGAAATTTTTCAAAAGAAAAGTGTGTTTTTTTGAGTCCCACATTGAAATTAGCCAAGTCCAATAGATACCATTAGAATCAGGTCCCTTCGTGATTACTGCATGCATGATAAAAAAGAGAAGGCTTGTCTTATCCTATCCTAGAAGTAATTCGCCAATTCTTATCTAACCCATGAATAATTGAGAATAGGACAAATCAAGCCTTAAGGACAACATATTTATATGTAATCCAACTTGGTGTTAAAATTTAAATAATTTTATTTTTTAGTTTTCCAATATATATTTTCCAACATCAACAGGGTGGAATTTGATTAGGCTATGTGCTACCGTGAGATAAGCCTGTTATGGGAAGATCCGATCCCCTTATAATTCCGAGGACCGATGTCATCTAACCAATAACTACTTGCGACACCCATGGCCGGGTGAGTTATAAAGGTTCCTCGGCCCTGAGAGTAATGATCAGGAGGAAGCTTTACTCAATAAAGTAAGCCCGATGCTCCACCTCGGACCTCGTGAAAGAAGTCTCTCGGAACGCGCAACTGGCGAGAGGCCAAGCCCATCGGATCGGCTCAGACTATGAATACAATTGCTACTTAGCGAAGGCTTGTAATCACTCCGACTGAGGACTCATCTACCAACAGGGTCGAGCCGAGTCCGGATCCCGAAGTGAGTGCTCCATGAGCTAAGCTTAGAAACTACTATAAGCGGACGTAGCTGGTTTCTTCGTTCGCGTGTATGCATGATACGCATAATATTCTACACAATCCTCGAATTGCGTACAGTATCCCCTCGATCCGAAAATCCCCCTGATCGAGTGGATCGTGCCAAGATTGATGGACTTCGACCGTCCAACAGTCAGATATAAATACAAGAAGACCCCATTGCTACAGGTACACAAGATCTCGCACTCTCCTTCTACTCTTCAACTTAGACCCTGATTTCCTTGGCCTGACTTAGACATTGAAGGGTCCCCCGGCTTAGCCAAGGTCTCCTTTGCTCACCATTTTGTGCAGGACCAGGGTCCATCTGAGGAGCATCACAAGGAGTGGAAGGTGATCCAGATTTTGACCTCAACTTTTTTGGCGCCGTCTGTGGAAATCTGATACAAAAGGTCAGGTTCCTATTCTCGAACAGAATTGCTAGAGAAAAGGAGAAAGCAGTAATTGCAGAACCAGAGCCAAATGAACAAACTCGTTCTTCCTCCCTACTTCACGCTGAATCAGCCCTGGGGCCTTCCCAGCGTTCTCACAATCGAGCGAGTAAATATCGCACCATGCAGAACGAGATACAAGTCCTATGCAACGAGGTGAACAGGATAAAGCAACAACAGGAGCTACGACTGCAGCCAGCTTGGGAAAATCTTTTTCCTGAGCCAGTCGGTCTGGTTGTAGAAGCTCACTCTGCACCGAGGAGTGTGAGGCCCGATGTGCCTCAATACCCCCAGACGTCGCTTTCGGGTCAGAATCCTCCTCCGACCCAAATTCGAGCCTCGGCTCGAAACACGGTCACACGAGCTCTAACCAATGCTTCGGTCACTTCAGCCTTGGCGCCGACGGATCTCCGCCATCGGCTAGAACGGAGGAGGGGAAGGAGAACTCCAGAAATGGAAAACAATCGAGAGATCATAGCGAAAAATAAGGACCTATGGGAGAAACGGTTCACGGAGCTCAACGACAAATTCTTGGCCTTGGAAAAGAAACAACAGCCAACGTCAGTTCCCGCCACTGTTCAGGCGTTAATGAAAGAGATCGAGCCTCCCTTCACCTCGAAAATCATGAACGAGGTGATGCCACAGATGTTCAGGATTCCTCCCGTCATCCGATACTCTGGGTCTGGAGACCCATCCGAACATGTGGATGCTTATCGCTCATAGATGCAAATACAGACAATGAGGAACGCTATGATGTGCCGAGGCTTCTCGATCATGCTCACGGGTTTTACACGGAGTTGGTACCGACAGCTCAAACCAAATTTCATCAGTTCCTTCGCAGAGTTAAGCCGACTATTCCTTACCTAGTTCATAAGTGGTAAAAGAAGTCGAAAGCCTAACACTCACTTATTTGTCATCAAGAAAGAGCCGAAGGAGTCATTGAAAGACTACATCCTTCGCTTCAACAAGGAAGCATTATTGATAGAAGACTACGACGACAAAATGACACTTGCTGCTGTGTTCAGTGGCCTAAAAGAAGGAAAATTCACTTTCTCCATTGGAAAGAACCAGCCGAAGACACTAGGTGAACTGGTCGTTAGAGCTCAGAAGTACACCAATGCGGAGGAATTCTCCAATGCCCGTAAAAATGTCTAAGTGACAGAACCGAATGGTAAAGGAAAGAGGCCCAGGAACGAAGAACCCCAACCGTCTAACAAGGGGGCTGATGATCGCGCCCCTCGCGATCGTCGTCCGAGCAGAAGTCCGAAGGGAAAGTTTCGTTCCTACACCTTCAACACGTCTGCCGAGCAGATTCTATTGGACATCCGAGGAAAAAAGCTGTTGAATTGGCCTGTTTGCATGAGGGCTAATTTAGATCATCGAGATAAGCACAAGTATTGTTGCTTTTATCGAGATCACGACCACAATACGGCTGACTGTGTAGATCTTAAAGATGAGATCGAGACACTTATTCGGAAGGGACACCTGCGCCGATACACCAAGGAAGGAAAAGTCGTTCAGAAAGAAGAAAGGGAGCGAGAGTAGCCGCCAAATAGTGTTATGGAAGAGCCCGTCGAAATCCGTACCATCTTCGTGGGCTCATATGGAGGAAGAGATTCGAATAGGGCGCGGAAGGCTCATTCCCGGAAGTCTGAATTGGAACATTACGTCCACTTAACCGAGCGGCCAACAAGGAATTTCGGGCCAACCTATGCACTCTAACCTTCACAGAAGAAGATGCGCGAGGAATTCAGCACCCGCATGATGACGCTCTAGTAGTTACAATGACCATAGCGAACCGAAAGGTATACCACATCTTGGTCGACACCGGGAGCTCGACCGACGTAATCTATTCTAAGGCCTTTGAAAGAATGAGGATCCCCAGGTCTCACCTTAGGCCTGTGAAGACTCCCCTGCATAGCTTTGCCGGAGAAAGAGTGATCTCTGAGGGAGCTATCTCCCTCCCTGTGACTGGGGGAGAAGGACAACATTAAGTCACTCTTATGGTGGACTTCTTAGTTGTCAATGTACCATCGGTACATAACGTCATCCTGGGCAGACCTTCTCTCAACACAATGAGAGAAGTCGTCTCCACCTACCACTTGATGATGAAATTTTTCGCCGAGGGCGGGATAGGCTACCTCCGAGGGGATCAGCGAGAACCTCGAAGATGTTATGCAATGGCGGTAAAGAAGTGGTCAGTTAAGCAAGCGCTCACCATCAACGTTCTAGACCCCAGAGGATCTGTAGAAGGCTTATCCGTGGAAGGCGTTGAGAAAGTACCACTTAACGAGGCAAATCAGAGAAGAACCATTCAACTTGGAATTTCATTGGATCCAGAGCGATGACTCAAAATGTTAACATTCGTACGACAACATATGGACGTCTTCGCATGGTCCCACCAAGATATGCTCGAAATTTCTCTGGATGTCATGGTCCACAGGCTGAATGTGGATCCAGATCACAGACCTGTTGTAACAGCTCAAATTCTTCCCAACCTGGAATTAGACGTCCTTAGGCGATGAGTTAATCCTAACACCGATTTAACTTCTCAAATACTCAATTAAAGCCTCAAATCCCTTTTCAAAACCATTTCCTTCACAAATCCAACCCTTCATCACCTTGATCTTTCAATTTTTTTAAGTACTTTCACCCTAGACACTATCTTAAACTAGCTAAGTAGTACAACTTGGATAACTCTATATGTAAACTACAATAGACTAAGTACCACCTCAGACAGAAATTACTTAGGATTAAATCCTTTAGAAATTTGACAAAGTTAACTAAGTGCAAAACTAGATTAGCTACGAAATCCGCTAGAATCGCTTTAAATACGATCTGCAAGACCCAAAACTTGTAGAATCATTGACGCTAGGTTACCCTAAAATCTAGGATCAATCTCATTACCCGACTGCTCTCGGGAGCACGTTGAAACTCCGTATCAGATCTGGACCGCACATCGGGAGTCCGAATAATACGAGGTTAAGGACTTAGAACCGCCTCGCTGGGCTTGACAACCATCTCAGAAATCAGACCCAGACAGAGTCCCACGGTTGTTCGCTTGAGTCCGGAGCGAAGGAGTGTGAAAACACAAAATTCCTTTACAAAATAAATATCTGGAATAGTGATCTAAGACTTGTTACTTGCGGTCAATTTGTAAGCTACTAGACTGTCAGTATCTGACCCAAATACACCCTCGGATCAGGAAAAATTTCATAAACATTTACATGTACTTGAAATCTCCGATCGAGATCCACTGACCGTTGAACTGAAACTGGTCCGCCACGCATGATCTGGGAATCCGACCGAAATGAAAACTTAACTAAACGTAGATCTGGTGTCGGTAAGCTTAAGTCCGACCTTTGGCTCACGGGAGCCTGCTAGAAATGGTCCGTTGAGCTGAAACAGGTGCCCTTTGGACAAAATCCAAGTATACCTTGACCTTAAGTCTATTTTGGAGACATTTTAGGCTATATAAGGACCTTAAACCCTCTCCCATTTCAGCCATACGAATTTGGATTTGAGAAGAGAGAAAAGAGAGAGAAAGAGTGAGAGAAGTGGGGGAACCTCCCTACTATCGATCCCTACCACCACACAAGCTGCACCACCTATTTCTCATCGCTTTCCCGGCAATACCGACTCCGTTTCTAGGTAAGAAACCCTAACCCTAACCTATTTTGGAGTTGTAAGGGTTGTAGGTTATGAAATAGCTAACCTATTTCATTTTATAGGTTACCAAACTGCCGAATACGGAAGCTTGGCAAACCTATCAACTTTGTTACGATTCTACGACAAAAGGTGCGGATTTTATGTATATAGGTTATGGTTTTTAACGCTTTTAATGTCAGATAATGATAGATTCATGATCTGCATGCAATTGCATATGTACAAAGTGCTTTCCGTTTTCTGTTTCGATTAAAGATATAGATTATGGAATTTTACATATTCTAGGTATTCGTAGAAAATACCGTATACGTATATTTTTTGGTAATGTGTTTGACATGATTATTTCTTGTATGAATATACGATATATGGATAAAATACTTATTTGGCGAAAGGATTCGCCCAAATACATGTTTTACTAATATACACTATGTATGTAGAAATACTGTATTGTAGAAAGTACCGTATACATGTATATTTTAGAGATGTGTTTGCCATGATTAATTGTTGTGTAAATATATTATGTATGCATAAAATACTTGCTTGGCGAAAGGACTCGCCCTACTACATGTTTGTTAAGTATGTTGAAATAGTGTATGTTAAGTGTTTGTGGAAATGCTTGTGTGAGTAAGCGTTTGGATGTTGATGCCTTAGGAGGGTGTTGAGATGGGATTCTCAACTACCTTAGAGACATGTATGATTTCCTCCATGAGGTTGTTTACTTAAACTGTTTACTTTTACAATATATGTGTTTGTATTCCTATTTATGTAGTGCATTACAACATGCTTTATAACATGCTTTATGACATGCTTACTAACATGCTTGAATTACTTGTTTATCATGCTTTACTCCACATGCTACTAATAAGGTTTGATTGAGTTTGGGAATATGTCTATAGTCCAGACAGTCGGTATTAGACTTGAGATCGTGGTTGAGTTTCATGTCGCCACGTAGGATGTGTTTGACGAACCTGAGTCGTACGTCAGTTGGCGACAGTGGTTAGGCCACGCGAAGTGCTTATGCACTTCATGTCATTCAGTTGATCGTGCGCTCGAGCTAGTCAGGCCCGTCAAGTAACCCGATATGTCTAATGTATGTTCACCATGTTTGGACGTTACTGCTTGAACCTAGGGTACCGAACTTACCAGTGGAATCCCGTTAACCATGGTACCTCGATCCGCTAAGACTTATGAGCCGGGCATGGTGCTATGGGACACCGTAGTCGAGCTGTTGGCCTACGCTGGGGCCACGTGCCTCCCCATAGTGACCAGTGAGTAACCAAACTCGTGAGCCGATTATGGTGGTATGAGACACTATATTCGAGCTGTCGGCCTACACTGGCGTAGCCTGGCTTTGGTCCTCAGTCGGGTTGCATCCGAGTCCCATTGTCAATAAGTGGACTGGTCGGGCTTCGAAAATAGACTGCCAGTTGGTAGGACGTTAGTGGAGTGACCTCGAGCATACTCTGAATTTGTGGTGAGGTGATGAGTTTTGCGCAAGCAGTAGTAGAGTATGAACTAGGCCTGTTTCTGTATAGTGATGAATCGTTTAAGAGGTGATGGGAGAGTGGTGTAACCTTTGTGCGTAACAGCCCTGACAGCCTTTGCAGTGACCTAGAAAACACACCATCGTCTGAGATTAACTAGGACTGACGACCCTAGAATGGATCATATTTAGGAATGATACAAGGGAGGTACCTTAGTTTTCCAATCCTGCTGTTTGAAATGGACTAATAAAAACTAGATAATCATGCTCATCATGCATTGCATGTGCCTGGAAGATGTGGAGCACTGAGGGATGAAAGCATGCCGCGAACATAAGATGGTGTCGCATGAGGGAGGGTGTGGTGAGGGCATCCATCATGATTGCATTCATACTTGCATTAATAAGAGTAGTTAGGAGTGTTTGATTATACTGCTTTATCATTACTGCTTGATTGCATTGATAACATGTTAACCTATGCTTTATTGTTCCACTGAGTTAGCTACTCACTCCCACATTACGGGATGGTATTTTAAAACACCCACCAGTCCCTATATTAGATGAAGGTATTAGTGGAGCACAGGAGACTGAGCCCGACTTCTATGACGATCAGGAGGAGTTCTCCTACATGCAGTTCGCTGGAGGCGTCGCATAGGTTGTCCAGTGCTACGGGGCTATAGGGTTGATAATTTCAGTTGTACTATTTTGACATTTTGATTCAAAACCAACATATATATATATATATATATATATATATATATACGGTGACTCAGTTAGTGTTCATACTTTGGAGATCGAGAATATTTTATTTTATATATATCTATAAATACCTTTCAGTCTTCCGCTTACGCTTTATACATGGATCGGGAGTATGAATTACTGTTTTGGTAGAATCTCACTCATGTTTATTGTACTAACACAGACAACATTTAATCATCATTATCTATGTTGTATAAGTGATGTTTTGGAACTCGAGAGTTAAGTTACTACTCGACCCTCGATTTTTCGGGATATTACGGTTGGTATCAGAGCATGATTTTGATTAAACCGGACCTGAGTTATGTTCCCACGACGTACGGTGATGCATTACAACCTAGGAGGGTGCGAGAAAAAAATATAGAAATAGTCCTAGGTTTTCTCGATTTCGCCATTTGGCGAAGTTCATCGAAAATAGGCACTTTGATCGAGTTCGTACTCGATCCTGATCGCACGTGTCAATCCCAAATCACTTCTAGGCCATCTATTGACGTGTCTATATCACAATACACCTTATCCCAACAGTAAAAAATCTGTAAATGTCAGTATGTGTCCGAAAGTGCCCGAAACTGCCTAAAATAGAGCGAATCAGGGTCGGGGGCCTACCCATGCTAATCCAGGGGTACCCAGTGAGGGACCCAGTGTTTTTGGGGCCTAGGGAACTGGAGGAACACGACCATGGGGCCCCCTTTTGAAAAACTTAAAATTTTTTGGTGAGGCCTCGCCACTTTCCTGGCTGGGCCAGGCCCGCGGCTTGGGCCGATCATCTTTGGGGGTTTTATAAACCCCCTAGTACCCATCCCGTCCCATTTCCATCTCCCAAAACGCGATCTCCTTCACAAACCTCCCCTTTAAGCCATTTTCTCTCTCCAACCTTGCTGTTTTTCTTTAAAAAATGCCCTTCCGATCGTCCTCTCTACCGATTTCGACCACAACATACCCACTCCCATCGTGCATTGCAGTCCTTCTCTCCCTTCCCTCTTCGTTTCTCTTATTTGGACCCTCACACGCCCATTTGGAGGTCAAAATCGTGTAACCTCCTAACCCATCCCATTTCTTCCTTGTTCTTTCTTCATTCCCTGTCTTTTGGGCTTCTTCAGCACCTGTTAGGATAGTTGCTCGTGGAGAACCAAAGAAGTCAGCCCCTTCTTTCTTTTTCCATCATTTTCTATGGCCCTTTTTGAAGTCGTTACGGCCATTTTCTCCATCTCCACCATCCTCTCTCTGATGGGCAAGAGAAAGAGTGCCACTGATGAGGCTGGGTCTAGTCGCCTTACACGATCAAGGCAGCCGAGAGACACCGCCGCTAGCTCGTGCTTTGCCCGGGAATTTCGAACGAAGCGGGACCTTGATCCTCGGATCCCTGTCGAACGGGCTCAGTTGGTGGCACTACCTCATGGAGTTTATCAGGACCGTTGAGTTCTTTTTGAAGCCCAGGTGGATGGTCGGCTCTTCGGTGAATACTACTTGTTTGAACAAGTAGAGGCGGCCCACTGGGGTCCGCTATTTGAGGCCAAAGGTGGCGCAAATCCTGGTACTGTCTGAGCCTTCTACGCCAACATTTGTGAGCCTACACTGGACCCTTTGCAGTTTCGGCTCTTGGTTGGGGTGGATCTGTTTGTCACTATTGATGTGAGAGTGATTGCGCAGCTTATGAATATGCCTCTTGGTGACGTTCATGCTAGCGAGCAGAATCTGGGGACTGTTCGTGAAAAGGATCGCCGCACACATTACCTTTGTGGTGGCAAACTGGCTGAGTGGCAGCCGAACAAAAGCCTGTTAGTATCTCACATGTCAGACGACTTCCGCCTACTACATCATATCTTCACATACAACCTCTACCCCAGGCACAGTAATCGCAGCGAGTGCACGCGACTCATGGTGGACTTTCTGTACCAAGTGAGGCAGGGGGCGAACTTGTGCGTGCCTACATTCGTGTTGCGACAGATCGTGAATATTGCACGCTCCACCAGGAGCTCAGATTCACTTCCCTTTGGCCGACTCATATGCAGGATTGCACGGGAGTTTGGCTACAGTCTGGGGGTGGAAAGGCCAGTACCGATTCACCAAATTGATGAGAGTACTCTCCATCAGATAGAACTCGGGGCGCGGCGACGACGGGCCCGACATGTGGAGAGTGAGGATGAAATAGAGAGTGAGAATGGGAGTGAAACTGGAGAAGAAGAAGAGGAACCTGAGGCCCAGGATACAGAGGAGAGTTCACCTCCTGCGACTCAGGAGCAGGGTACCGATCAGGCTTCCATATATGCGCGTTTAGCCCGTCTCGAGGAGGGTCAAGCCGCCATGCGACAGGAAATCGGGCGGGTCAAAACCAAGCTTAGCAAGATGTCTCGCAACTTGAAGGCCATCCTGTGTTATCTACAGGACAAGAATGCTCCTTCTTCATCGCCTAATTCGGATGCCTAGTCATCTAAGTTGTTGTTGTGGTTGTTTTGGTTGCCGCATTAGGCGGTTTATGCTTTCATGTTAATGATGTAGTAGTTAGTAATATGTTTTAAGTGTTTGATGTTGTGGATGTAATTGGCTCACATGTAATTTTTGTTATGATTCATGTAACTCTGTAGTCCATGTATTATGACAATTTTGGGTAAATGAAAAGCATGTAGCCTCTTTTGCTATGAGATGTGGGGAATGCTTAAAGTGCTTATATAATGTGTTGTTATGCTTTATCTCACCAATGTTACACCCTATGTTGTATAGGGCGTGCCGCGGCAGTATACGCGGAGCACAGCACACCTTCTACTCACCGATACGATGGACCAGGCTCATTCTCAGGGTGATGGTCGCAGAGACCCTAGTTTGGGCCCTGATTGCAGGACTATACCTGAGTCTCTGCCTTCCACTAGTCCTACAGTTGGAGTACCCCCTTATGCACTACCGATTCGCAAGCAGAACCGGGCATCTTCTTCGACGCCGTGTGAGCCGCAGGCCGCTCCACCTACTGAAAGGTTTGAGTAGTTGTTGTTGATGATGCATCAGCAGCAGATGCAGCACCAGCAACTTATGGCCGCTATTTCTAAGGCCTTGTCCCAGGGTGGGAGTGCGACTCCACCTTCACCACCTGCACGCCCTGCTGAGACGCAGAGCAGGCCTATCCTCGGCAAGAGGCCACCTGAAGATTCGCCTCCCAGGCTTGAAGCTCTGCTGACCCAGCAAAGGCGAGCAAAATGTCGGTGTACGTATTACAACAGAGGGGGACACACTGACCCCTTTTGTTTTACCAAGATGAAAGACAACGGGATTAGCCACCTCAGAAGACCGACCGTCTACCGCCACGTGATACATCTGCTCCACCCTTACGACCTGCACCACCATTGCAGCTACTTTACCACTCGTCTGTACCTCAAAGTAGGCCACCTCAACTAACTATGGCAGCGCAACCAAATCATCCTCAACGAGTACGTGTGCACGCGCTTGCCGCTAAGACACCTGAGTCCGCAGCTGCAGCGCCTTTGGCCTTTGAGGTCACTGCCCACATTCAAGGTACACCTATTTTTCCTAATGGTAAACATTGAGTCTATTAAACCAATCCATATGAAAGAAAAGGGCCTAACACTGGATTACTACAAAAGCAATACGGTAACTAGAGGTGACACGTATGTTATAAATAATAGGAGGGTTGAAATGAAGAATTTCTACAACTTCGTGTTGACAATAGGGTAGGTCACTAGATGGTCACTAGCTAGGGGTTAAACCTCCCTTAGATCGCTAATGTTGAAATTACTAGAATAAAGACAATTAGGATTCAAGTATTACATTAATTCATACTACTAGACTTATTAATAGTTACGAGTTAGTTCACAATAAATAGAGTTAGTGTATTCATAAATGTTAATAGAAACCTTAGCCAATTCTATACTCTTAGAAACCTCTTTAGGATGATCTATTAGGACATGGATTTACCTTGTCCTTGAATATAGATTATAATAAGGACTCTCTTAAACCAAGACCTACAAGGCAACCTTAGTAATAGGACAATTTGAGCCTTTCGGTGATTGGCATTCCCTACGTTTTTAGAGTGATCGGTCTACGAAGTTACTAAAATATACAACTGCGAAGCATTCGAGACATGATCCAATTCTCAATCCTGGGCGACTGCCAATGGACTCACTGCTTAGCCGAGCAGAAGACCAGGATCCATCAGGATTAGGAAGGGATACGATGAGCCTTCTACCCTGGCAAGGTAGATGATCAATGTATCGGGATCAAGCCCACTACAATCGTCTCTCCGTGCTGGTCAAACATTGAAAACAACTATCTTACTCTAACTAGTGGAAATTATCGTCAAGACTCCAAATAGATAAAGAAATAAATTGTAGCAAACCATCAGGGTATGAGAAATGGATAAAGAAATAAGTTTTAAGGGGGGTAGACTAAAATGAACTAGACTAGTATATGCCCTACCACGCGTAGAAATTCGAAATCAAAAAAACTTATGCGAAAAAAATAATTAAATCTTTCTTTATTACCCTTAGCCAATTTCGGGGACGAAATTTTGTTTTAAGGGGGGTAGATTGTAACAGCCCGAATTTTTTCCAACCTGGAATTAGACGTCCTTAGGCGATGGGTCAATCCTAACACCGATTTAACTTCTCAAACACTCAATTAAAGCCTCAAATCCCTTTTCAAAACTATTTCCTTCACAAATCCCGCCCTTCACCACCTTGATCTTTCAATTTTTCTAAGTACTTTCACCCTAGACACTATCTTAAACTAGCTAAGTAGTACAACTTGGATCACTCTATATGCAAACTACAAAGGACTAAGTACCACCTCAGAAGGAAATTACTTAGGATTAAATCCTTTAGAAATTTGACAAAGTTAACTAAGTGCAAAACTAGATTAGCTACGAAATCCGCTAGAATCGCTTTAAATACGATCTGCAAGGCCCAAAACTTGTAGAATCATTGACGCTAGGTTACCCTAAAATCTAGGATCAATCTCATTACCCGACTGCTCTCGGGAGCATGTTGAAACTCCGTATCAGATCTGGACCGCACATCGGGAGTCCGAATAATACGAGTTTAAGGACTTAGGACCGCCTCGCTGGGCTTGACAACCATCTCGGAAATCAGACCCAGACAGTGTCCCACGGCTGTTCGCTTGAGTCCGGAGCGAAGGAGTGTGAAAACACAAAATTCCTTTACAAAATAAATATCTGGAATAGTGATCTGAGACTTGTTACTTGCAGTCAATTTGTAAGCTACCAGACCATCAGAATCTGACTCAAATACACCCTCGGATCAAGAAAAATTTCATAAACATTTACATGTACTTGGAATCTCCGATCGAGATCCACTAACCGTTAAACTGAAATTGGTCCGCCACGCGTGATCTGGGAATCCGACCGAAAAGAAAACTTAACTAAACGTAGATCCAGTGTCGGTGAGCTTAAGTCCAACCTTTGGCTCAAGGGAGTTCGCTAGAAATGCTCCGTTGAGCTGAAACAGGTGCCCTTTGGACAAAACCCAAGTATACCTTGACCTTAAGTATATTTTGGAGACATTTTAGGTTATATAAGTACCTTAAACCCTTTCCTATTTCAGCCATACGAATTTGGATTTGAGAAGAGAGAAAAGAGAGAGAAAGAGTGAGAAAAGTGGGAGAACCTCCCTACTATCGATCCCTGCCACCACACAAGCTGCACCACCTGTTTCTCATCGCTTTCCCGGCGATACCGACTCCGTTTCTAGGTAAGAAATCCTAACCCTAACCTGTTTTGAAGTTGTAAGGGTTATAGGTTATGAAATAGCTAACCTATTTCATTCTATAGGTTACCAAACTGCCGAATACGGAAGCTTGGCAAACCTATCGACTTCGTTACGATTCTACGACAAAAGGTGCGGATTTTAGGTATATAGATTATGGTTTTCAACGCTTTCAATGTCAAATAATGATAGATTCATGATCTGCATGCAATTGCACATGTACAAAGTGCTTTCTGTTTTCTGTTTTGATTAAAGATATAGATTATGAAATTTTACATATTCTAGGTATTCGTAGAAAATACCGTATACATATATTTTTTGGTAATGTGTTTGACATGATTATTTGTTGTATGAATATACGATATATGAATAAAATACTTATTTGGCGAAAGGATTCGCCCAAATACATGTTTTACTAATATACACTATGTATGTAGAAATACTGTATTGTAGAAAGTACCGTATACATGTATATTTTAGAGATATGTTTGCCATGATTAATTGTTGTGTAAATATATTATGTATGCATAAAATACTTGCTTGGTGAAAGGACTCGCCCTACTACATGTTTGTTAACATACACTAAGTATGTTGAAATAGTGTATGTTAAGTGTTTGTGGAAATGCTTGTGTGAGTAAGCGTTTGGATGTTGATGCCTTAGGAGGGTGTTGAGATGGGATTCTCAACTACCTTAAAGACATGTATGATTTCCTCCATGAGGTTGTTTATTTAAACCGTTTACTTTTGCAATATATGTGTTTGTATTCTTATTTATGTAGTGCATTCCAACATGCTTACTAACATGCTTGAATTACTTGTTTATCATGCTTTACTTCACATGCTACTAATAAGGTTTGATTGAGTTTGGGACTATGTCTATAGTCCAGACAGTCGGTATTAGACTTGAGATCGTGGTTGAGTTTCATGTCGCCATGTAGGATGTGTTTGACGAACCCGAGTCGTACTTCAGTTAGCGACAGTGGTTAGGCCACGCGAAGTGCTTATGCACTTCATGTCGTTCAGTTGATCGTGCGCTCGAGCTAGTCAGGCCCGTCAAGTAACCCGATATGCCTAATGTATGTTCACCATGTTTGGACGCTACTGCTTGAACCTAGGGTACCGAACTTACCAGTGGAATCCTGTTAACCATGATACCTCGATCCGCTAAGACTCATGAGTCGGGCATGGTGGTATGGGACACCGTGGTCGAGCTGTCGGCCTACGCTGGGGCCATGTGCCTCCCCGTAGTGACCAGTGAGTAACCAGACTCGTGAGCCGATTATGGTGGTATGAGACACTATATTCGAGCTGTCGGTCTACACTGGCGTATCCTGGCTGTGGTCCCCAGTCGGGTTGCATTTGAGTTCCATTGTCAATAAGTGGACTGGTCGGGCTTCGAAAATAGACTGCCAGTTGGTAGGACGTTAGTGGAGTGACCTCGAGCATATTTTGAAGTTGCGGTGAGGTGATGAGTTTTACCGCAGTGTAGAGAGTACGAACTAGGCCTGTTTCTGTATAGTGATGAATCGTTTAAGAGGTGATGGGGGAGTGGTGTAACCTTTGTGCGTAACAGCCCTGACAGCCTTTGCAGTGACCTAGAAAACACACCATCATTTGAGATTAACTAGGACTGATGACCCTAGAATGGATCATGTTTGGGAATGATACAAGGGAGGTACCTTAGTTTCCCAATCCTACTGTTTGGAATGGACTAATAAAAACTCAATAATCATACTCATCATGCATTGCATGTGCCTGGAAGATGTGGAACTTTAGGGATGAAAGCATACCGTGAACGTAAAATGGTGTCGCACGAGGGAGGGTATGGTGAGGGCATCCATCATGATTGCATTCATACTTGCATTAATAAGAGTAGTTAGGAGTGTTTGATTATACTGCTTTATCATTACTGCTTGACTGCATTGATAACATGTTAACCTATGCTTTATTGTTCCACTGAGTTAGCTACTCACTCCCACATTACGGGACGGTATTTTAAAACACCCACCAGACCCTGTATCAGATGCAGGTATTAGTGGAGCACAGGAGACTGAGCCCGACGTCTATGACGATCAGGAGGAGTTCTCCTACATGCGATTCATTTGGAGGCTTCGCATAGGTTTGTCGGTCTACTGGCTACTGTGGTTGATAATTTCAGTTGTACTATTTTGATATTTTGATTCAAAATGAACATATATATATATATATATATATATATATATATATATATATATATATATATACGGTGACTCAGTTAGTGTTCATACTCTGAAGATCGAGAATGTTTTGTTTTATATATATCTATAAATACCTTTCAGTCTTCCGCTTACGCTTTATACATGGATCGGGAGTATGAATTACTGTTTTGGTAGAATCTCACTCATGTTTATTGTACTAACATAGACAACATTTAATCATCATTATTTATGTTGCATAAGTGATGTTCTGGAACTCGAGAGTTGAGTTACTACTCGACCCTCGATTTTTCGGGATGTTATACCTGTCAAGCAGAAAAGAAGGTCGTTCGATGCTGAGCGATACGAAGCAATAGCCGACGAGGTCTTCGTTCTGCATGACGCCGGATTTATAAAAGAAGTGTATTATTCTGAATGGATCGCAAATGTGGTCCTTGTGAAGAAAGCCAACGAGAAATGGCGGGTTTATGTGGATTACTCGGACCTCAATAAAGCTTGTCCGAAAAACTGTTTCCCGTTGCCTCGGATCGATCAGCTGGTGGACAATCCAGCGGGACATGAATTACTTTCTTTCCTAGACGCATACTCCGGGTATAACCAGATCACAATGCACACCCCAAGCAGGCAGAAGACTACCTTTGTCACAAACAAGGGACTTTACTGTTACCGGGTCATGCCGTTTGACTTGAAAAATGCTGAGGCTACGTACCAAAGGTTGGTGAATCAAATGTTCTCAAAGTAGATCGAACGTACAATGGAAGCGTACATCGATGACATGTTGGTGAAAAGCATCAAGGTAACCGATCATTTGACGGATCTCGAAGAAACATTCACCGTCCTCCGAGAATACCAGATGAAGTTGAACCCCACAAAATGCGCTTTCGGAGTCCGTTTAGGAAAATTTCTTAGGTTTCAAGTCAGTTAGAGAGGCATTGAGGTAAACCCTGACAAGATCAAAGCACTCCTCGACATGAGTGCACCTCGGACTGTCAAGAAAATACAATGCCTCACGAGGTGAGTCGTGGCGCTCGGACGTTTCATATCTAGAGCAACAAATAAATGCCTCCCATTCTTCCAACAGTTGAGGGGTCATAAGAAGGCAGAGTGGACGTCGGAGTACGAATAAGCCTTCTAGCAACTGAAGCAGTGTCTGGGTTCACTACCCCTGTTATCCAAACCTGAAGGAGGTGAACCCCTGTTCCTCTACTTGGTTGTCTCCGCCTCGGCCGTAAGCTCAGCCCTGATTAGGGAGGTTGGGGGCAAGCAATACCCAGTGTATTATGTGAGTAAGGCCATGATATCTGCGGAAACGAGGTATTCGCCCTTGGAGAAGCTAGCGTTCAGCCTCGTTGTTTCAGCTCGGAGGTTACGCTCATACTTCCAGGCTCATTCCATGGTTATGTTGACAGACTCCCATCTCAGACAAGTTCTTTAGAGGCCCGAGGTGTCTGGTCGGATGACCAAATAGGCCATTGAACTTGGTGAGTTCGACATCCAGTTTCGTTCGAAGACCGCAATCAAGGGTCAAGCTGTGGCTGACTTCATTGTCAAATTCACCACTCTAAGTACAGAAGAGATCAGTACTGAAGTCGAAATGACTCCACCCGTCCCCTAAGATGACCAAAAGGTGGTGTCAGACCTTGGATGAGTTCTCTACGTGGACGGGTCTTCCAATATCAAAGGGGCCGGAGTCGGAATCGTCCTGATCGCTCCGGATTCCACAACTATCTAGTACGCAATCAGACTTGGATTCAAGGCCTCAAACAATGAGGCAGAATACGAGGCATTACTAGCTGGACTCAGATTGGCGGTAAGTATGGGCATTCAATCTCTTCAGGTTCGGTGCAACTCTCAGCTGGTGGTAAACCACATTTCTACCGAGTACGAAGCCAAGGAGACAAGGATGATGGCTTATCTCAATGAGATGAGGAAATTAATCTAAAGATTTTGGAGTTGCACTATCCATCAAATCCCGAGAGCGGAAAATTCATGGGCCGATGCCCTAGCTAGGCTCGCCTCGGCTGCCGAAGGGAAGATCCCGTGGGTCATTCCCATTGAATTCATAGAGTATCCGAGCATCGACAAAGCGGAAAGGAAGGAAGTCAACTCAGTACATGCAAATCCAAGCTGGATGGATCCGATCTTTGACTACCTCGCGACTGGCGAGATCCCCTCAGATAGATTAGAAGCCAGGTGACTGAGAGTCCAAGCAACACGATACACCATCTTGGATGATATCCTATATAAGAAAGGACATTTCCAGCCCTACCTTAGGTGTCTCTGACCCGACGAGGCAGAATATCTCATTCGAAAGATCCATGAAGGAATCTGCGGAAACCATTCTGGCAGCCGATCCTTAGCCCTGAAGATACTCCGACAAGGATACTTCTGGTCGACTATCAGGGAGGACTCCAAAGACTATGTTCGGAAGCGCGACAAGTGCCAGCGTTTCGCGGCTGTGCTGAGACAATCTGCTGAAGAAATGACTCCTATGAGCGCCCCTTGGCTGTTCGCTCAGTGGGGAATCGACATCATCGGCCCTCTGCCTACCGAAAAAGGACAAGTCAAGTTCGTCATTGTTGTTGTTGACTACTTCACCAAATGGGCCAAGGCCGAGCCGATTGCCAAGATCATAGAACAGAAGGTGATTGACTTTGTTAGAAAAAACATCATTTGTCAGTTCGGGATTCTGTGCACCATCGTTTCAGACAATGATCGGCAGTTCGACAACGACAAATTTCAGAGCATGTGTCTAGGACTCGACATGACAAACGCATATTCTTCTCCTCGACATCCCCAGTCCAACGGACAAGTGGAGGCAGTCAATAAAGTTATCAAACACTATCTTAAGACAAGGTTGGAAAAACAAAAGGCAGCTAGGCCGAAGAACTTCCGTTCGTTCTCTGGGCCTATAGGACCACAACTCAGTCCTCAACTGGAGAGACTCCGTTTTCACTCTCCTATGGCTTGGAGGCGATGGTACCAGTTGAAATCGGTCTCCTTATGGCCCGAGTCGAGAACTACTAAGAAAACCAGAATTCTGAGCTGATTATAGCCAACCTGGATTTGGTCGAAGAAGTCAGAGATATCTCAAGGTTCCGAGTTTCGACTCGGCATCAGCAAGTTATCCGATTCTACAATTCGAAGGTCAAGACTAGGCGGTTCCGACCGGAGGACTTGGTCCTTCACCGGGTATTCTAGAATACCGCTGAGCCGGGGGCTGGGACACTCGGGCCTAATTGGGAAGGGCCTTATCGGGTCGTCTGATCGACCAAACCGGGCTCCTACCACTTGGAAGACCTCGAGGGTCGTCAGTTCCCCCACCCTTGGAATGCCGAGCACCTGAAAGTTTACTATCCATGACGGAGACAGCCTTTAAGGCTCCCAATAAATGTACGCCTCCAAGCGACAAGCCTTTAAGGCTCTTAATAAAGTTTACTTCGTCTTGTCTACATGAATGAATTATCTACTAAGGAAAAGTTACCTCTCATATGTGGGGGTGGACTCAATGAACTAATCCCTTAAAAAAGGGGTTAGTACATTATCCCATAAAATTTCTACATGGCATCTCCTCTTAGGTCACGGGAAAAGCTAAAAGATGACCCAACTCCCCCAAAATAGGAGTCGATTTACTGATTAATGGATAACGCGGATATATCTCTCCAATTGTGGGACGAGCCGACCCCCTAGGGGTTCGGACTCAACGAGCAAGCCATAAAGGCTTCAAAGACTGAAACAACATTAAAAGCAGTTGACCCGTCAAAGGGTCGGCTTAGAAGCAAATCGACAATCAACAATCGATAACCAATCTTCGAAAATTAACTATGGACTAACATATAAGGAAAATCACCATTTAGGCGCCCTAGGGGGGGTAAAAAATCATCATTCATGAGCCTTCATTGGAAGGCCAAATAACAACCAAAAAGAAAAAGTTTTAACAAGTTCTAAAAGAAAAAGGTAAATGGTCCAATCTACGCAGTTAGAGGAGGAGCTTGAACGTCGGGGGTTTGATCTGGGCAGATGTCTCGGCAGGCGCCTCTTCAGCTTCTTCAGATAATAAAGATTCGAGGTTAAGGTCCAGATACATGCCCTGAACCGCCTCGATACAATCATCGAAGCCGGGGTTGTAAAACTTGGCGGCCTCAGTGTCTCTCTCTTTTGAAGTTTTGAAGGCTTCTACCGTTGTGACCACCGCCTCGGCCAGAGAAGCATTGTCCTCAGCACGTTGAGCTTCCCTCTCCTGAGCGATGCTTGGGCTTGCCCTTCTACCACCTCAACCTTAGCTCGCTTAAGGGCTGCACCCAGACGTGCATTCTCCTGAGCCAGCTAATCCACGTGAGCCTTGGCTCGGGTCAGCTCGACGGTCGCAACGTCGCATCGAGCTTTGAAGTCATCTACGACCCCTTGTAGTCGCAGCTCCCTAGCTTCGAGGTCAGTCACGACCACCTGTAGCCGAATCTTCATGGCCTTCCCGTCTTCAAGCTGCCAGCGCAACTCGCCCTGCTCGAGTCGGAGGAAGGTGTCTTCATCCCATAAAACCCATACTTGGGTCTTGAGGGCCTCCACCTCAGCTTCTCTCCTTTTCGACTCCTGCGCTCTCTCCCGAGTTGCTAGAAGCTTTGGGACGGACTGCATAAAAATAAAAGAATGAGCACTTGGAGGCCGTAAGCGCAGAAAGAATAAGGAAAGTCAATAGAGATACTGTGTAAAAGACAGAAGCCATGTCTAACTTGCTAAGAAGGTGGGCTATGCTCTCCTCTGGGGCATGTTTGGTAGCCCAAGGCATCAGACAAGATAGATGGTAGCCCGGTGCAAACTTCCTGCCACTCATCCCCACGTGAGCCGAGTTTGCCGCTTCCGCAAACCCGGTCCGGCTACCGGCCGAGGCCTGAGCCTTAGCCCCAGGGTCATTTCCAACTATGGGAGGGGCGATCATGGCATCAGCCATCCGAACGGCCTCCTCCCGCTCGAATGACGAAGGAATAACTATGCAGGGGGTTGCGGCAGCCAGACAAGCCTCCCCGGTAGGGGGAACAATGGAGGGTAGAATGGAAGGAATCATGGTTACCAAAGTGGGAGTGATGGTTGTTGGGGCCCACGTATCGGCAACCACTGCAGTCGGAGCCGCCCGCGCATCGGTAAGCACCGCAGTCGGAGCCGCTCGCATATCGGCAAGCACCGCAGTTGAAGTCGTGATAACAGAAGCTGGGTTAGAGGGTCCCTCTCCGTGAGGAATTGCTTACTGTCTTCGAACGGTGGTCTTTATCCTGGGTTCACCTCTGAGCAATTCCTCCGCTGTCGGAGCGGCCTTCCTCTTCCGAGAGCCAGATGCCTCGACCATACTTACATAAAAAATGACAAATCAACAACTAGACAAGCAAATCTAATCCTTACAAAGGAGACGGAAGAAAAAAACTTACTGAAAGATGTTGGGAGAGGCGGCGACTTGCAAAGCCCAGACCAATAAAGGTTAGCGGTTGTGATCAGGTCCGACCAGGAGTGAAGCTCTTTCGATCGCGCCCTAGCCTTGACTATGTGGTTCTTCTGAGCTGAGTTGAGGGGAGGTGTGCCCCTTACGAAATTTACAAAGACAACTCTAGTTTAGTTTGTTGAAGTAGCAAAAAAGGATATCAGAAAAGAAAGAATGATTAGTTCGACCTGGTTTTGAAAATTGGGTGAGAACTTGAGTTGTTAGAGTCCTGAGTTTAGTCCCCAGCTCCTCCCATTTACCCATGGCCCAGAACCATTTATTCTGCCAGTCCTTATTTGAGGACAAAAGATTCATTACCAGTCCCGACCCCTTGCTGCCTCGGGTCGCGAAGTAGTACCATAGTTCTTGACTATCGTGCTTGACCAGGTACAAGCTCATCAGTTCCCCTGGGGTCAGCTCCGAGTTCCCGACTTGACGCCAGATAATATAGGAGGACATTAAAACTCTCCAGGTGTTGGGGGTGAATTGCTCGAGAGCTAGTTCGAGGTAGGCTGTAATGGCTCGAACGAAGGGATACAGAGGAAGTCGAAGCCCACATTACAGTGCATAGAGAAAAATGACCACTTTTCCCTCAGCAGGTGCGCCAACAGTGTCGAGAGGCTCAAGAGCCTTTATCCGTACGGAGGTCGGGATCTGAAACTCCGAGCGGATCCATTTCATTTGGGACTCCGACAACACGGAGCCTCCTGGGACTACCTCCATGCTGTGCCACTAAGGCCTGCCCACTAGCTATTGGAGGCTCCGTACGGATCCCGGCCTTTGTGAGCGGATCCAGTGGCACAGCACAGAGGTAGTCCCAGGAGACTCCATGTTGTCGGAGTCCCAAATGGAATGGATCCGCTCGGAGTTTCAGATCTCGGCCTCCTTACGGATAAGGGCCCTTGAGCCTCTCGACACTGTTGGCGCGCCCACAGAGGCCGGGATCTGAAACTCTGAATAGATCCATTCCATTTGGGACTCCACCCATGGAGGCTCGCCCAAGGAGGCCGGGATCTGTACGGAGGCCCGCCCACTCGCTGACACCTCAGTGGCCTCGGCAGTCACGGTCTGGGGGGCTCGAGCTGCTTTCTTTTTGCCAGCCCTTCGAGTCCGATTCCCCGTCTCCTTCTGTTTTCGGGGCGGAGGGAATAAGGGCACAACTTCAAAGGGGCCTTCAGAGGCCCCTCTCCAGTCACCAAAGCTCCCCGACTCAGAGTCGTCATCATAATTCCGAACAGTCTCCAGGTCGGACAACATCCTAAGAAAAAGGAATGTAAAGAGGCGCAATGAGACTCACCGGACGATCACCGAAAATCACTTCTGCCGGAAGTATCTTGATGGTCGGAATCGCCTGTTGAAAAATCCTGATTAGCCGGAATCGCCCGCGTCAGAAATCGCCTCCTCCGGTATCAGCTTGAACACAAAGTGTAGAAGTGAACCGAAATCTTCAAAGAAGGGTTTATATAGACCTCACCAAATCTCTACATTAATGACCAGCAATGATGGTTGCGGCTGAATCGTCGTGACTCGACCTCGGAGCTGACGTGGCCACATACCATTGGCTCAGGCTCTGTCGGGTAGTATGCCTCTGACATCGAGCGGCGTACTTCGGATAAACGAAATGATGCCCGAATAAGGAAATGTTTCATCTAAAACATTACTCCAGGTATACGTGGCAACAGGTTATAGGCAAACGGTAATTTGAAATCTTAACCGTTGCCATGCATCCACTGCGCTGGATCCATAGGCGGGAAATCCTGTGAGTGTAATAGTTTCAGCACGCCCGAATGAAGCGATTGATCTTCTATATGCTTACTCTCCGAGTCCTTAACAGACCTCGAAGAGTAGGGGGCTTCTATTATGGGAAGATCTCAGCCCCTTATAATTTCGAGGACCGATGTCATCTAACTAATAACTACTTGCGACACCCACGATCGGGTGAGTCGTAAAGGTGTCTCGGCCCTGAGAGTAACGATCAGGAGGAAACTTGACTCAATAAAGTAGGCCTAATGCTCTGCCTCGGACCTCGTGAAGGAAGTCTCTCGGAACGCACAACTGGCGAGAGGCCAATCCCATCGGATTGTCGCTCAGTGAAGGGTTGTAATTACTCCGACTGAGGCCTCATCTACCAACAGGGTCGAGCCGAGTCTGAATCTCGAAGTGAGTGCTCCATGAGCTAATCTTAAAAACTATTATAAGCGGACGTGGCCGGTTACTTCGCTCGCATGTATGCATGATACGGATAATATTCTACACGATCCTCGAATTGCGCACAGTATCCCCTCGATCCGAAAATCCCCCTGATTGAGTGGATCGTGCCGAGATTTACGGAACTCGACCATCCAACAATCAGGTATAAATACAAGAAGACCCTATTACTACAGGTACACAAGATCTCGCACTCTCCCTCTACTCTTCAACTTAGACCCTGGTTCCCTTAACCTAACTTAGGCATTGGAGGGTCCCCCGGCTTAGCCAGGGTCTCCTTTGCTCACCCTTTTGTGCAGGACCAGGGTCCATCCGAGGAGCATCATAAGGAGTGGAGGGTGATCCAGATTTTGACCTTAATAAAACCAATTGCATAAATAATAGCTTTTAAACATGCTTCACATGGCCCCATCTTTGAGTGGGGCACCTAACCTAATTAAATCCCACTACCTAATGGATAACCAGTGGTAATGTAAGACCCGTATCCTAGATCGTACTGTTTCGTAGACTTCCGAGGTCTTCCCGGTCGAATTCTGGTAACTTCGACCCTTAACCGGTAATTGCGCGTGACCCTAATTCACACGCTGTCAACCTGAGTCGACTCAACCCAAGACTTGTACCCTTGCGACCGCACCGTCACTGTGGTTTCGATGCCGCGACTCGCGTGCCGATCCAATTCTCTGGTCAAGAGATGGGGTCAGCGTTCAGTGCAAGGAAAACGCCGCGCGTACGAATCCTGAGAGAATCTCAACGAGATGTCACATCAATCACCTATCAATCAATTCCATCAATCCATCACTTCTCACCCTTCCCCAAGAAACCCCAAAGTCAAAAAGTTCTTACACCACCCATACCTCTCTTACAACATTTTTTCCAAAAGTCAAAAAAGTTCTCTTACATCCATCACACCACATCCATCACCCATCTCCCTTTACAACCCTCTCTCTCTCTCTCTCTCTCTCTCTCTCTCTCTCTCTCTCTCTTTCAAACCATTCTCCCAAACAACCTAAACACCTCACATGTCCAAGCTCCTTCCCCTCCAAGAGAGCTACAAGTGTGGCCCACCTTTCCCACCCTCTCATCCCCCATCCTCACCATCCAAACCTCATCCCCTCCATTGGAATCCAAGCTAAGGAGCTAAGGAAGCCTTTGGTGCAAGAAGAAAGCGGTGGGTGATCTTAGATAGTTATGTTTCATTCATTTTATTTGATTAAAGGTCCATATATGTGGGACCCACCTTGATGTATATTTGTATGAGGGGCCCATAGTGGCCGGGTCCCTCCATCCTCACCGATCTCCCTCTATCTCTCTCTTTCTCTATCTTCCTTGTATTGTGGACCCCACCATGAGGCGTGTATTTTATCCAAACCATCTGCTAGTGGGGCCCACCTTATATGTATTGTACCCACACCACCTGTCATGTTGTGGCCCACCTAAGCAGGGCCCACCTTACTGATATTTGTTAAGCCCAAAAGAGTCCAGCGTCTGGATGTCTTTTGGAAAACACAGATATAAGCTTGGTTCAAGCTTTTATGTGGACCTCATAAATAGGCCCCACCCTGATGTAAAGGTTCGATCCATGCCGTTCATCCCTTTTCCCAACTCATTTTAGGCGTTGAGCCGAAAAATGAGGTCGATCCGGTAATCAGGTGGGCCATACCATAAAAAAACTCTGTTTCCTACGGTTCAAAGCTTTTAGGACCCACCTTGCTGCACCTACAGACCAAACATAATGTATATTAAACTTGTTTTGTGCATTTCGAGCCATAGAATCCACTGGACGGAGTGGATTCTCTGGTAGCGGGCCCCACATGTAATTTTTCGCCGAAGAACAAAAAAAAAGAAAGAAGAAAGGAAGCAGCGCTACTGTTGTGTCAGGCTACGGCAGGCGCTGCCTGCGACCCTGCGCCAGTGGCGGGCGGACGAGCAACCACCCACGGCCCCTGCCGTTGGCCCCACCATGATGTTTATGTGTCATCCATCCCGTTCATTAGATGGGCCACCTCCTGGAGTGGGCCCCTTCCAAAAATCCGGTCCATCCAGTTCTCTGGTGGCCCACACCAAAGGAAACAGTGTGAATTGAAGGTCTACCATTGAAACCCTTTTTAGGCCCACAGAAGTTTTGGATCAAGGTGAAATTTGTTTTCACCGTTCATCTAGGTCCACGTGACCTTATGGACAGACTGGATGGTATATAAGCATTAAGGTGGGCCCCACGTGGGACCCACTATGATTTATGTGTTATTTCCACGGTCCGCCTGGACGGTGGAACCCGCTCTGATGTATCTGTTAAATCCCCACCGTCCAGGGGACGGTGGGGTGGGTGCGTGCATGTGCATGCTTGTGTGTGCGTGTGCATGCGTGTGTGTGCATGGTGTATGTGCATGTGTGGCTATATATATATATTATATTGTATATATTATATATATATATCATGTAATATAATACACATTATGGTGGGCCCTCAAATGGACCCCCACCATGATGCATATGTTGCATCCAATCCGTCTATCCATTTTGAAAGATCATTTTATGGCATGAGCTAAAGATGAGCCAGATCCATAGTTCAAGTGGACCCTACCTTGGTATGTTATGAGGCCCATCTTGATTTATCTGTGGTAGTCCATCGGAGCCCACTTTGACGTGGATGTAAGGCCCATGTTACGAGGCCCATTTTGATGCATTCGAAGGCCCATGGGTTATGGCCCATTACAATGTACATAAGGCCCGTTGGTGAGGCCCATTAATGCGACCCATTTGATGAATGTAAGGCCCATGTGATATGGGCCATTTGATGTATTTAAGGCCCAATGGGATGTACCTAAGGTCCATTGCAATGTGTGATCCCAACATGGTTTATGTAATGAGGTTTACGACGGGCAATGCCTTGGGAGCAATGTTGGTTTGACGTCCACATTGCAAGTATAGTGTTGGTTAAATGTCCGCATTATGACTCTCCCTAGGGCCATTGATAGGCCCGTGCTGGTTGTGTGTATGCCGTCTATGTCTAGGCCCATCTGCGTTGTAAGGATAGTTCACTACTTTATGACATGTTTAGTATAGTTCCATGATTCATGATCATACGCATCATATGTATGATTGATATGAGAAGTGACTGATCATAGCATATACCTTCGGGTAGATTGTTTAGGGGCTCCCGGATAGACGGTGTTGCCCTATATGAGTGCACGATACGCGCAGGATTGCTGCATGACTGGATAGTATGATTCATACACTTGCATTGTGTGATATGGTTATTGTACGCCCTAGCGACATCAGGGTCGTAGCCTCCACAGGCGTATCGTGGTTGGCAGGATAGGATACTGAAAATCTTGTTCTACATGGGGTGCTATAGATATCCCTAGGTGAAAGTCCCTAAACCCTTATGGTACCAAGAGGTTGCTCCAATGTCTAGACCGAGTGGGTGCAGGAGCACCGAGTGCTGATTACCAGACGGCTGCACTTTTCACTGTGTCGTGGTCTGTTGGAAGAGGGTGCGGCCTTACCTGCCCGAGAGGAGGGGGCAAAGCTAGACTGAGTCTGACCAGCTCGAGGAATGGGTCCGCTATCGACGAGCTAAGCCCGATATTAACAGGCCTGTAGTGAGGTCTCTTCCACTTACCTTATTGCGCGCGATGAGGCTGCAATCTGGTTTAGATTGTACTAGACCCCGGTGATATTCCAGATTTGAGCCGTATTGATATGTGGACTTAGATGAGGATTTGTATACTTGAGTTGCATTTCGCATCGCATGACCTTGGTATGGCCGACACCATTCATGCCTTGCATCGCATAGCCTTAGTACGACTAGTAGTATGTATGGATTCACCAGCATGTTCCGCATTACTCTGATACTGCATACTGCATTACTATCTTGTGCACACACTTTCACCACCCTCTAAGCTTTTTATAAGCTTATGCACGACCGTTGTGTATAGGTGACGTTGGGACGCAACAACGCTAAGGCAGGAGTGCAGAGCAGATCATTTTGAAGCTTTTTGTCAATTTCATTATATTTCCCCTTTATGCTCATTGTACTTGTAAAGTTTTTGATCATAGTGGAAATGTGATGAAGTTTTTGGTTGTTATTTGTGGGTTATGCCTTTGGTTCTGCTTATTACGAATTAAACTAATGTTAAAAATCCTCCTTGTAGCATCCCAGGATCGGAACCTGGCGTATGGGCGCTAGGAGCCGAGAATGAGGTTCTACGGAGGCTGTCGGCGCCGGATTCGGCAAACGGAAATTTTGTGAGCCCGGTTTCCAAGTTTGGGGCGTGACAGGTAAGGTTGCCTCCCAATCTGTGCCCCCACATGGTACTGGATGCACCATCTGCTAATGAAAAAGCATCATTTTTATGCATTAGGTATCTAATATACAATGAAAAAGTAAAGACTTAAGATGCAAAATGATCATTTTGTCCTTCTTTTTTAGTGTGGGTTCCACACCATAGTAGACTCACATTGTACTTTTTCAATGCCTTGGATGGGGTGCATTCCTGTTGCATACACTTCAATGATCTGTTGGACGTAATTTGTAATCCCGCTTGTTGAAGCAGGGATGAACGTGATGAGATTGATCACTGTCTTCCTCAATGATAACTACTCCGAATCCACGAAGCTTCTCTGGACTCCTCATAGAGACTTCTCGAACTCACGAGAAAAAGAAAAAGAAATATAAATAATTTTAAAATAAACGAAATAAACTCATTGATTGATTGATGGTTGAAATAAACGAGTATACAACTCTTTAAACAGGGATATGTCTTGGGAAAGAAGTTTAAGAATTAAACTATAACTAAAACTCCCTAAATTCGTAAGTTACTATAAATAGTAAATTTTCTATTTATAGTAAGTGTCCATTGTGACTTAACTAAGTTATTCTCTTGATTTTTCTAAACACTTTTCATGTTGGGCGCAACTAATAACTTAATTTTTCTAAACACTTTTCATGTTGGGCGCAACTCCTAAAGCCCAACGGATGAAGAGTTATAATCAAACTAAAACTTACTATTTATAGGAAAAATGAAATTAAATATGGAATTCAGCTGTGGATATAATGGAATCTTGCAAATTCAGCATGGGCAACCTAGCTTGGTTGACTAAAGTAGCTTGTTCTACTTCAAAATTATATATGGTACGTAGAGTAACTCATTCTGGTTTGATATATATGCATATTTTAAGGTTCTAACGGTTTAGATGACTTCTGCCTTTGACCAGGCTTTTTTCTTATCCATCTTGGACATGAAAGTTTCCGTGACCCGCTCTACATCACCTGTCTTAGGATAATCCATCGGCTAATAAAAAAGCATCATTTATGTCCATTACATGAAGAATCTATCTTAAAAAGTAAAGATCAGCATAAAAAGATGATTTTATCCTTTTGTTTTTTTGGGGGGGGGGGGGGGGGGGTCCATTTCAATGCATATTTTCATTGTATTTTTTAGTGGCTCAAAATAGAGTGCATCGCTGGACGCAATCCAGTACCCTGCTGGATGCAATCGATGTCTTTTTCACTATGATACAGCTGTTCTAATAAAAAATACTGACTGCAAAACTGTCATTTACCGATGTACTAGAAAATAAAGAGGAAAATGACATTTTAGCCATTAAACTATAGCTATTGTCAAACTGGCGCCATATAATTTATGGGATTGATCCTTTCTCCTCACTTGAAATATAAAAGAAAGATTAACAGTTAGCTTTCCACACATGTGGCACATGCAAACAAGATGTGCTCATAAAATGGGTCTGTCACTGTTTGATCATCTGACTGTCAGACGGTTGGGAAAAGATCCAAGCCACTCATAACATTGGCAGACCATTATCAAATGATTTGGACGGTTAGATGGTGTAAAACTTGTACTACTTTAATGTTGTAAACGTGGGCCAATTTAAGCACTGTACGGAACTGATCACATATCGCAAACATGGGCCATTCTCTAAAATGGGGTTTGGGGGATATAGAAAAAATGTTAAAAAGGGTTAGGTGAAGTGTTATTTAATTTTAATTAGGGTTAAAAATGTCATTTAAAAATGACTGTTTATTAAATTAACAATAGTTGGAAAAGTAAAGGGCAGATTGTTTTCAATTAAGAATGGAAAAGAAAAGAAAAGAAAAAAAAAAAAAAAAAGGAGAAAGGGAGGCACCCGAGGGTAAGAAGTTCCTTCTGTCCAAAGTTAAGTGGAGCCCACCATGATGTTTATGAGAAATCCACTCTGTCCCATCCATTTTTCCAGCTCATGGTAAAACATGAGCCAAAAAATGAGGCAGACCCAAAACTTAAGTGGGCCTCATGAAAAGAAATAGTGAGGATTGAACGCCTACCATTGTAACATTCATGGGTTTAGAGGAGTTTCAGATCAGGATAATGGTTTTGTGTTTCCAGTTCATCCAATCTTATGAAAGGTTTGGATGGCATATAAATATCATGGTGGACTCCATAAAGGTCTCAATGGCAGGCATTTCCCTTCCCACTTTCTCCTATCGTATGGCCCACTTGAGTTTTGAATTTGCTCCATTTTTAGACATATGTCTTTACATGAGTCTAGCAAAATAGATGAATAAGGTGGATTTCTCAAAAACATAATGGTGTGCCCCACCTAGTTTTTCATTGCAGCAGCAACTTTCCACGATCGTTGATCACAAACCATCCACATCGAAAAGATGATGATTATTTAAGAATGATAAAAATGAAAATGGAAAGTTTGACCTAGCTGCAACATGAAGTATACGCAACGCATCAAATATACTAGGACAATTTAACTTCTCAATCTAGACCATGCATTAGGTGGATCACTCTTTCATGGGCTATTAGGCAACGACACTGACCATCCAATCAATAGCTTATAAAGTGGACAATCAATATTGTTAAATAGGTCAGGTCCATATCCCGTATGTATCTCTTAATTTTATTAGTCAAGGCTAACCATTTCATCCAATGCTCCTATTAGAGTCTCTTGATATACATTGATACAACATCATCTCTTAACTGCTTTAGTTTTTAAAGAAAGTGATTGGTTGATATGGTTTCAAACCAAAAGGTGAAGTGTTTGAATTCCAGAGCTAGCAAATATGCTAGCTCCTAATGGATGGACATTTAAAAGGCACAGAAAAGGCATAGGAACAAACTCTCCTCTACTTTCTTTTTCCTATTAATTATTTTAAAGACCATATGCTGTCTCCTTCTATTTTCCTTCCTACATACTTCCAAGTAAATACAATTCATTTTCCCCTGAAAACAACCCTGTTAACTATACCCAAAATGCTTCTTTGGTATTATTCGTCATTAATATGCAAGCATGACTTTTGGTGATGTGGCTGGAACGACTTCTTGTAGATGAGATTCCAAATTCAAAGGCCAAAGTCCTGGAGCTAGTACGGAATGTATTGAAATGGGTTGAGACGTATTCTAAGGAAACCTGAAGTTACCGACACGTTGCTATCTCTGTTGAACTAGGGAGTTAGGTTGCAAGGAAAATACTAGGAAAATGTGGCTCGTCTAAGAAGTGTACAGGGTCATTGTTCCTATTATAAAAAGGGAAGTTTGAGTTGCATCTAGACATTGGTCATTTGTTTGACATGATTTTTATGTACTAATGAAATGTAAGGCTACTAAATGGAGAATCTAGATGAGTTTAGTGAGAATTATATATAAAATTCAAATTTGAAACCCACTTGCATGTTAAGATTCTTGCCCACGAAACATAGGGTAGGGCTGTCAATGGCCAGGCTCAAGCTGGACAAAATCAAACTTTAGAATAAGCTAGGCAGCGTTCAAACAGTTCAAAATCTAGGTGAGGCCCACCATGAAATTCACTTGGTTCATCTGTTTTGCCACATCATTTTAAGGTATGGGTTTAAAAAATGAGGCAGATCCAAAACTCAAGTCATGACAGGAAAAAATTGAGTGGGTAGAGATATGCCTACTTTTGAAACCTCAGTAAGGTCCGGTCCACTATGATGTCTATATGCTATACATACCCTTCATAAGGACATTCTTGTTGGGATGAACTGAAAACACAACAATACCAAGCAGATGTGAAACTTTTAGAATGTTTCAATTAATGGTGGATGTTCAATCCTCACTTTTTTCTACTGTGTTGCTCACTTGAGCTTTGGATCTGCCTCATCTTTTAACCCATGCTCTAACATGATCTGAAAAAACAGATGAATATATTGGATTTCTCCCAAACATCATGTTGGGCCCTACCTAGCTTTGAGTCACTTAAATCTTCTATAAAGGCAGCTGCCGCAGGCAATTGGCAAGTGGATTAGGTGTTGGGGGGTTTAAACATGGGTATTACTTGGAACGTGGGACTCACCTTGATGTATATGTTGTATATTCACACGGTCCATCCGTTTTTGGATCATTTTAAGAAATGGTAATAAAAATAAAGAAGATCCCAATTTGAAATGGACCACACAAAAGGTATTGAATTTTCACCAGTAAAATTTTTGTGGGGGTAACAAAAGTTTTGGAACAAGTTAACGTTTGTCTATTTTGTTCCCTTCATCCAGGTCTATTGGACCCTTATAAACAGGTTGGATGGCAAATAAACATTACGATGGGCCCTACAATATTTTTAATGGTGGGCGTTAAATGATCAATGTTTATTGTGGTGTGGTCCACTTGAGATTTGGATATGCTTTATTTTTGGGACTATGTACTAAAATGAGCTAGAAAAACTGATGGAGGGCATGGATATAAAATATTTATCAAGGTGGGCCCACAGTCATAGCATCACCCACTAACGTACCTGAGGAACACCTGACATGCTCCGGGGTATTGCGCAACGTTTGTTGCCCACTGATGCTGCCAGTAACGAGGTAGGTACTGGATAGTGCCCACCATGATATATGTGTTTTATTCACTATGCCTATCTATTTTTTCAGATTGTTCTAGGGCATGGGCCCAAATATAAACTGATCCAAATCTTAATTGAGACATACCACGAGAAAATAGTGGTGATTGATTGTCCATCATTAAAAGATTTCTAAGGCCCACTGTAATGTTTATTTTCCATCCAACAGTTGCTTAGATCACAAAGACTTGGATGAAGTGAAATAACAGATATTAGCTTCATCCACAACTTTTGTGACCCACAAGAAGTTTTTAATGGTGAACGTCCGATCACCACTGTTTCCCAGTGTGGTCGACATGAGATTTGGATATGCTTCATTTTTGGGCTCATGCCATAACATGATATGAGAAAATGGATGGTGGGAATGGATGAAACACATATATCATGCTAGGGCCCACAAAGCACCGTCTACTATCCAACGTTACTAATTGCAATCCGCATCCGCGTAACACAGCACCTCATTACTACAGTGTTGATGTGGCAAAGTGTTGTGGGCTCCATCGTAACATATGTGCTAGATCCACATCATCCCTCCACTTTTTTCGTATTATTTTAGGTCATGGATAAAAAAATAGGCAGATCCAAAGCTCAAGTGGACCACCACAAAGGCTAGTGGAGATTGAATGCCTAGCATTGAAAAGTTCGCGGGGGCATAAAAGTTTTGGATCAAGCTGATATTTGTGTTTTCCTTTCCTCTAGATTTGTGTGACCTTGTGAACACATTAGATGGCAAATAAACATCATAGTTAACCTTAGGAAGGTTTCAACGGTGGGTCTCATTGTCCTCGTAACTTTCTATAGGATGGTATATGTAGAGCTAGAGCTAGACAACGGACTGAGTTGAATTGGATTGGGTCCAACTTGACTTGGTCCGAAATTTACATGGGTTGACCCGAACTCAATCTGATTCGGGACTGAGTCTGGGTCATCTAGATCTGACTCGAATCGATCCAGACCACTACTGGCCTGATCCGATCCAAGTCCGACTTGGTCGGGGAATCCGAGTCGGATCGGATTGGGCACGGTTCAAATTGGTCATGATTTTTTTTTTTGAAAAATTTTTAAAAAACAAAATTTTTTTTAATCCGACTCCGTCTGATGACAATTTGATGACAATATACTTGCTCGGGCCTTTGATAATTTTTGGGTTATAAATCCTAACTATAAACACTTCTAAAACTGGATCCCGTGTGGGATAATAGTCATATAAACAACTTAACCATTAAAAAAAAAAAAACCAGCTCATATAATAAAGAACTATTTCTTTTATCCCTTGCAGTTTGTGAATTTTACGGAGATAATGGTGCAAAACATCCCCTTATGTAAGAAAGAGATGGAGTTTGCTCTGTCGGCATTGATCGATGGAAATATCATCACAATACAAAGCAACAAAAGAACTTCATCTTTCGGGGTATTCATTCGTCTTTTTAATTGAGTGGAGTTTGGAGTGGCTAGATCGGGATCAAGATGGCTGCCTGCTCCTGCTTGTTCGGGTAGAGACGAGAGAGATTTTGGGAATTTAGGGTTCGGCGGTGGTTCGGGTGCGGGTGGAGGGTAGGGTACGGTAAAAAGTAAAAGGTGATATATATATATATATATATATATATATATATATATATATATATATATATATATATATAGGGTTAGGGTAAAATAAATATATATAACTTATTAATAGATCCAAATCGGATCCAATTGGATCAGATTTTGGATCGGATCGGATCGGTCCGGATTGACATTTATCTAAACTCAATTCGATGAATGGTCGGATCTGGCTGTTTCTACTTGAATCACACTGATCCAGGCCTTCAGTTCGGTTTGGATTGAGTCGAATCTGCCGAATCGGTTCGATTTCTGCCCAACTGTACTTAGAGTTTTAAATCTCCTTTAATTTTTGCTCATATTTTAGAACAAAGTTGTGAAATGAATATATATATATATATATATATATATATATATATATATATATATATATATATATATATATATATACAATGATGGACCTAAAGATCTTTGCCTCATAGCTTCTAGGTTTTTAGCGTTGAAAGAAGGTAAGGTTGATATTTAAGAAAACATTAACCTTTTGAATATATATATTTTTCCAGTAAAAATGAATATATAGGAGAAAAGCTTAAAAATGAATATATATATTGATGGGATTTTTTGTCCTGTGCTCGACCGGTCGTGAGCCTCGCTCGACTGGTCGAGGGTTGGTGCACGACCAGTAGTGGAAGTCGAGTCGTGACTCAACTCAAAGTCCAACGACGTTGGACTATTTTTCTCCGGTGTGCTCTCGACCGATCAAAGGAGGTGCTCGACCGGTCTTGGGTGTGCTCGACCGATTGTGGACTCGACACGACTAGTCGTAGTTACGCAAATTCGTTTCGCGATTTTGCGCGGATTTCGTGTCACAAGTCCTTTCAAGATGTGGAAATGAGTTTCCTAAAATTTTAAATAGGATGTACCTAGGGCTTTCTTGGGAAGGCAAGAGGATTTGCTAAAGCTTTACAAGGGATTTGCTAAAGGGTTTAGGACTATCCAAGGTGTGAGAGAGAAAAGGAAAGAGAGAGAAGAAGCTTGTGGAAGGGAGGTTATGCTCATATAAGAGATCTATTGTGCTCTTGATATCTCAGCGCTTCTACGTCCTCGTAATCGGTGAGATCTCTTCGTTTTCTTTGTTTCTCTTATTGTTTATCCACTCTTGCGTGAGTGAAGAAGGTTGTAACATTCTACTTCATAGTGGATTGTTGATCTGGACAAGCTCCGATGGTTTTTACCTCTTTGAGGGTTTTCCACGTAAAAATCTCTTGTGTGGTGTGTGGTTTATGCTTTGATTTATTTCATTGTTGTTATTCTATAATTCTGGTTTGTTCTGGAGGGCTAGATCCTAAGGTTTTGTGCAAGGCCCCCAATAAAGTGGTATCAGAGCTAAGTTCATTGAACGGGTAGGATCGGTTTTGAATTATGGAAGGTGGCTCATCAAGGATGATCAACTTCAATGGTTCTAACTGGACCATATGGAAGGCTAAGATGGAGGACTTGCTTTATTGCATGAACCTATATTCTCCATCTTAGGCATATCAGCAAAATCCAAGGATATGTCTGATGATGATTGGAAGAAGAAGGACCGGAAGGCGGTGGGGTTTATTAGACAATGGTTGGATGATTCCGTGTTCCACCATGTGTCTATGGAAACCTCAGCCGCTACCCTATGACTGAAATTAGAAGGGCTGTATGAGAGGAAGACAGCCGGTAATAAAATTTTTCTGATAAGGCGACTCGTGAATCTCAAGTTCAAGGATGGTGGTTCTGTAGTCGAGCACATGAATAGGGTCAGTAATATAGTGAACTAACTCTCCTCTATGAAGATGGTCCTGGATGATGAATTGCAGGCTTTGTTATTACTTAGTTTATTGCCTAACAGTTTGGGAGACATTGGTGGTGTCTCTAAGTAACTCTGTGCCAGACGGAAAGATATCCATGGAACAGGTAACCAGTTGTCTCTTCAATGAGGAGACATGAAGGAAGTCTCAGGGGTCTACTCAGCAAGAGGCCCTTGTGACACAGGAACGGGGGAGAGGAAAGAACAGGAAGGGCGGGAAGGCTCGAGATAAATCAAGAGGCAAGTTGAGTAACAGAAAGGATGTTGATTGCTGGAATTGTGGTAAGAAGGGCCACTATAAGCATGAATGTGATGGTAAGAAGAACGACAAGAAAGGAAAAGGGAAGGAAAACGAATCAGATTCCACTGCGGTCGCTTCAGATGGCGACGTTGTAGTTATTCTTTCTGCGGATCATGATGTATGTCTCATGGCTACGAGTCAGGACACCGACTGGGTGATAGATTCAGAAGCTTCTTTTCATGCGACTCCACGTAAGGATTTCTTCAGAAGCTACAAGTCAGGTAACTATGGGACCGTGAAGATGGAAAATTCTGGCGTATTGAAGATCGTAGGAGTCGGTGATATTTGTGTGAAGACCGATATGGGCTGCACATTGGTTCTCAGGGATGTGAGAGATATCCTTGACCTTCGCCTCTGATGTCGACGGGAAGGCTGGATGATGATGGTTATGAAAGCCAGTTTGCTGGTGGGCGATGGAAGCTCATCAAGGGCTCATTAATTATGGCCAGAGGAAAGAAGTGTTGCACCCTTTACAAGGCAAGTGTCAGTATGTGCAAGGGTGGGTTGAACGCAGCGGAAGATTTAGCTATTGACATGTGATACAGGCGTTTAGGCTACATAAGTGAAAAAGGGCTTCAATTACTAGCGAGGAAGCGACTCCTTCCAGATGTGACAGGTACACCTCTCAAAACTTGTCTTGATTGTTTATCAGGGAAACAACATAGAGTTTCATTTATTAAATCTGCTTCTCATGTTAATAAAGTGCATGCATTAGATTTGGTTTATTTTGATGTTTGTGGTCCTATGAGGACAAAAACCTTGGGTGGGGCATTGTACTTTGTCACATTTATAGATGATGCATCTAGGAGGGTTTGGGTTTATGCTTTGAAATTCATGGATAAGGTTTTCGGTGTGTTTAAATTATTTCATGCTATGGTCAGGAGAGAGAGATGGGTAGATCATTGAAGTGCATCTGCACCGACAATCGTGGTGAATACATTGGCGACTTTCATGAGTACTGCAAGTCCCTGGGTATACGGCATGAATAGACGGTTCCCAAGACCCCTCGGCATAATGGTGTAGCTGAGCAAATGAATTGCACAATTGTGGAGAGAATCAGATGCATGTTATCCCATGTGAAATTGCCTAAGATGTGCTGGGGAGAAGCAATGCACACGGTGGTGTATTTGATAAACAGGTCTCCATCAGCCTCGTTGAATGGCGAAGTGCCTGAGAAGGTGTGGACTAGACATGATTCATCGTACAGTCATCTCAGGGTGTTTAGATGCAAGACATCCGTTCACGTACCAAAGGACGAGAGGTCCAAGCTCGATATGAAGATCAGGTAGTGTGTGTTCTTAGGGTACGGTGATGAAAATTTTGGTTAAGATTGTGGGATCCGACCGAGAAGAAGCTCGTCAGGAGCAGAGATGTGGTTTTCTTTGAAGATCAGTGTATAAAAGACATTGGTAAGCCAGAGAAGAACCAGCCTAGTTGAGGTGAGCTGGAGGACATGAATCCTATTATTCCTCCCGTGGTGCCTGATGACGGTGGAATATAGTAAGGTGCAGAGGACGAGGGAGTTCCTTCAGAAGATGGACTAGGGAAGCAGTCCCCACATGATTCACATGATGAGCCACAGGTGAGGAGGTCATTTAGGGATAGACAGCTGTCCAAGAGGTACTCGCCGCGTGAGTATATTATGCTGACTGATGGGGAAAAGTCAGAAGATTATTCTGAGGCCCTAGCCGACGAGCATAAAGGGGAGTGGTTGAAAACTATGCAAGAGGAGATGAAATCCTTGCATAAGAACCACACTTATGACATAGTGAAACTGCCTAAGGGCAAGAAAGCTTCGAGCAACAAGTGGGTGTTCAGAAAGAAGGTTGAGCAGAAGAATTCACAGACAAGGTTCAAGGCCAGACTTGTGGTGAAAGGGTTTAGTCAGAGGAAAGGCATAGACTTCGAGGAGATATTCTCACTAGTGGCGAAGATGACATCCATACGGGTGTTACTTGGGTTAGCAGCTAGCATAAATCTGGAGATAGAGCAGTTAGATGTTAAAACTACCTTCCTCTATGGTGACCTAGAAGAAGAGATCTACATGCACCAACCAGAAGGTTTCGAAGTTAAGGGCAAAAAACATATGGTGTGTAGGCTGAGGAAGAGCTCGTACGGGCTGAAACAAGCTCCACAGCAATGGTACAAGAAGTTCAACTCGTTTATGTTGAAGCATGGGCATGACAGAACGGAGTCGGACCACTGTGGTTCACGCGTAAGTTCTCAAATGGTGATTTCTTAGTTCTGCTGCTATACGTTGATGACATGTTCATCATGGGAAAAGACATTAAGAAGATCGACAGGCCGAAACAGGAGTTGGGCAAGTCTTTTGCGATGAATGATTTGGGCCCGGCTAAACAGATCCCAGGAATGGAGATAACCCGTGACAGAAGCAGCAGAAAGCTTTGGCTGTCACAAGATCGGTATATTGAGAAAGTCCTAGAGCGGTTCAATATGATTGCAGCGAAGCTGGTCAATACTCCACTAGATGGTCACTTTAGATTGAGCGACAGACAGTGTCCCAAGACAAAGGCAGAGGTAGAAGAGATGTAGAAGATATCCTACGCGTCAGCTGTAAGAAGTTTGATGTATGTTATGGTGTGTACACACCCAGACATAACATATGCGGTTGATGTTGTCAGCCGGTATCTTGCCAATCTTGGCAAAGAACATTGTGCAGCAGTTAAGTGGATACTGCGGTATCTAAGAGGCTCATCCAGGTAAAGACTATGCTATGGTGACGGTAAACCTGTGTTAGAGGGCTACACAGATGCAGATATGGTAGGTGACATAGACTCCAGGAAGTCTACAGCGGGGTTCATGTTCACGTTTGCATGGGGAGCAGTTTTTTGGCAGAGCAAGCTACAGAAGGTCGTAGCATTGTCGACGATAGAGGCCGACTACATTGCAGTCATAGAGGCATGTAAAGAGATGCTTTGGATGAAAAGGTTCTTACAAGAACTTAACCTGAAGCAGGAAGAGCACATGGCCTATTGCAATAGTCAGAGCGCTATACACTTGAGCAAAAATCCAAGTCAGCATTCCAAGTCGAAGCACATAGAGATTCGGTATCACTGGATCAAGGATATTTTGGAACAGAAGGTGTTACAGCTTGAGAAGGTCCACACGGATGATAATGGGTCAGACATGATGACCAAGGCTTAGCTCAAGGGCAAGTTTAAGGTTTGTAAAAACAAGCTGACTTGAAGAAGGTGGATCCTTCCTAGGACAAAAAGGGAAAGATTTGATGAGATTTTTTATCCCGTGCTCGACCAGTCGTGAGCCTCGATCGATCAGTCGAGGGCTGGTGCACAACCAGTCGTGGAAGTTGAGTTGTGACTCAACTCGACTCAAAGTCCAGCGACGTTGGACTATTTTTCTCCGGGGTGCTCAACCGGTCATGGGTGTGCTCGACCGGTCGTGGACTCAACATGACCAGTCGTAATTACACAGATTTGTTCCATGATTTTGCGTGGATTTCGTGTCGCGAGTCCTTTCACAACTGGGATGCGAAAATGAGTTTCCTAAAACTTTAAATAGGAGGTACCTAGGGCTTTCTAGGGAATATAAGAGAGTTTCATAAAGCTTTACAAGGGATTTGTTAAAGGATTTAGGGCTATCAAAGGTGTAAGAGAGAAAAGGAAAGAGAGAGAGGAAGCTTATGGAAGGGAGGTTATACTCATATAGGAGATCTATTGTGTTCTTGATATCTCAGCACTTCTACGTCCTCGTAATCGGTGAGATCTCTACGTTTTCTTTGTTTCTCTTATTGTTTATCCACTCCTGCGTGAGTGAAGAAGGTTGTAATGTTCTACTTCATAGTGGATTGTTGATCTGGACGAGGTCCCGTGGTTTTTACCTCTATGAGGGTTTTCCACATAAAAATCTCTTGTGTGGTGTGTGGTTTATGCTTTGATTTATTTCATTGCTGTTATTCCATAATTCCGGTTTGTTCTGGAGGGCTAGATCCTAAGGTTTTATCCAAGGCCCCCAATATATATATATATATATATATATATATATATATATATATATATTATATATATATATATATATATATTTCCAGTAAAAATTTCAAATTAAGTCTTAAACTTTTGAATTTGCCAAATGATCTAAATTTTAAAAAATATATACTGAAAAATGCCTATTTAAAACGTATACATTGGAATTAAGTTTTACCAAATAGGCCCTGAGTTGTGGAGCTGTACACGTGCAGACTAAGGCTCGAGTACTCGCTCGACTCAACTCGGAATACTCGACTCGTGTGATTTTGAGCTGAGTATGAGAGGGTTTATAAGGCTCGTTTAGAAAACGAGTAGAGTATGAGTTGAGAAGTACTTGACTCGGTACTCGACTCGTACTCAACTCGTGTACCCGGTATATATAACTTGCTAAAAAAAAAACCCTACTTCGGTCGTTTTCAAACAGCGCCCGTTCAAAATGAAAACCCCCTTCTTCCCTCCAACCCCCCTCTCTCTCTCTCTCTCTCTCTCTCTCTCTCTCTCTCTCTCTCTCTCTCTCTCTCTCTCTCTCTCTCTTTCTCTCCTCCCTCTCCCAGCGCCCGTCCAACCCTCCCTCTTCTTCCCTCTCTCTCTCACACTCCCCCATCCCCTGTCCGGTGGTGCTAGACCCTGCTGCTCGTCTCTGCAGCCTGTCTGGTGCTAGAGCTCATCCCTACCACTCATCCGATGTCGCAGCTAGTCTGCTCGTGTACAACTCTAGCCGCAGTTCGTCCCTGCCACTGCAAATCGTCCCTGCCACTCGTTCGGTGCCACAAAGTGTCCCTGCCACTCGTCCGTCATCCCTGACCTGCACGCACATGTGAGTCCCTATACATACTTTCTTTTCTTTTTATTTTTATTATTATATGTCTAAACGTTGGTTATTCTGAAATATTTTTTTTTTCCAAGTGGAACCCTTGATTTGTGATTCAAATCTGCCCAAGATGGATGGAGAAATTGGCATCAAATATTCAAATCTATCTAATTTTTTGCCATGAGAAGGGCCCACAATCTGTCCATTTTGGACAGTAAGGATGAAGCCTAAATATGGACCTTGGATGACCTTAAATCTGTCCAATTTTTGGGCTACTAGACGGCTCACAAATTTGTCCAAAATATGCTCATACTCGAACTCGCCTCGAAAATTCGGACTCGACTCGAATCATTTTCTACTAGTACTCGGCTTGTATTTAGGCGAGTAGAGTATGAGCAGGGAATTCATGCTTGTTGACTGAGTAAAGCCGAATATGAGCAGGACTCATACGTTAAGAGCCAAGGAAGAGTAGGGCGATGATACTCGGCTCGACTTCACTCGTGTCCAGCTCTAATGAGCTGCCTCCAAGTTAACATTGCATAAGTTGATTAGACGGCATACAGCATATGCCTATACAGCTGTCAGAGATAAGGCAAAGTTAGAGTACAAGGTTGACAGATCAATTTCATGCGGGTTGAATGACTCATCTTTTCCCGAAGTCTGTTGTACAAATAAATTCTACAATACCTACCTTTAATAGAAATATACTGTCCAATCAAATTCTACCACTCAATAGACAAAAACGAGGTTAATCTGGGGAAGGCAGTATCCATTTCCCGTTGGATTGGAGACCATTTACTTTCCTGCGCAGATGGCGCACACAATCTTTTGCGTTATCAATGGAGGAATGCTATAGACTTTTGATACTCTTGCATAGAGTGATAGTTCTTACTCATGCACTCACTAGACCCACATGACATGGGCGTAATTCAATAAAACTATTAAAATCATGGGCCCCACTTTAGGTCTAGATGAAGCTGAGGGTGAAGCTGAATTGATTCCCTCAGCAATTGATGGACTTCTTAATTAAATGAGAAATGATAAACAATCCGTATTCAACAAAGTTGTACCTTAATCAAGGTTAGGATCACTCAATCCATCTGATTTCACTGAGTATGGTTTTTTCTTCAGTGGGTCCCACTATTTGGACGGTTTATTTTGGGCTGAATCATGCCGTGCATACAACATCTGGATGCATGTGCGTAAACCATTCAGCTCCTTTCAGAATAATATATTAATAACGAGTACTGATTACCTGCATGCTGACTTGTCATACGGGCTTACCTTTTTTCCACAACATGCCACACGCATTAGACATCTGTACCATCCAAACGGTAACACCCACCATGAAAGATCACTCATGTCAAGAATCATGCTGATCCATTCATCAGATGGCCCGCAACTTTATGTTGAGTAAGAATATCGTATTGGGTACTACCCTGCCTGTCCAGAGCTCAGCAGAGACAGGGCCTCTGAAGGGCCACTGTGATGTATGGGTTTCATCCACACCGTTAATCCAAATTTCTATATCGTTTTAGGGTATAAGCCAAAAAATATGGTACATCTCAAGTGGCCCACGGTGGGGATTGAGAGCCCACTACAAAAAACTTCTTGAGAGCCATTGAAGTTTTGGATCAAGTTGATATTTATGTTTTCCCTTCATCCAGATCCATGTGAGCTTATGAACAGGATGGATGGCAAATAAAGCTCCGTGGCAAAGGTTTCAATGTTAGGCGTCGTTATCATCACTTCTTCCTGTGGTGTAGTCTAGTTGAACCATGGATCTTTCTTATTTTTTGGCTTATATCTTAAAATAATACAGAAAAAATGGATGAATGGTGTGGATAAAACACATACATAATGGTGGCCCCTGAGAGCACCTGCATGTGCTGAGGTATGGACCTCCGTTCATTCTACATTCTTTCCGACCACCGTTCATTCTCCCCTCTTTCCAACTATGTGGTACACTTGAACAGATTAAATATTTTTGAAAAAATATTATTTAACCTTTGATTTTTTAAAGATAATTTTGGAAAAATCTAGCTAGAGATAAAAATATTTTATTATCTATGAGGTAATAATTTAAAATTTTCAATATACATATGGTTGATGCAAAAAAAAAAAGGATTAACCTCTTCCTGTACTTCGACTTGCAACACCATGAAGGAATAAGAGAGACCCTGGCTAGGCCCGGGGGTCCTCCGATGCTTAAGTCAGTAAGGGCTCAGGAAGAAGAGGAGTCTTTTTTAGGGTTCTCTCTTGCCTACCTTTCATCTTGGAGAGCCTTCCCTTTATAGGAGTGAAAAGGACCCGGCGTAAGAGGATATCTCCCTGATTTCCAGGGAGATTTGATTTAATTGGAATTCTATTTACGGATACTCCTCGATCCCGAGATTTCTGGGGTCGGGGATCCTTTTATAGGATTCTCGGGATGGTGTTTAGGATTACACCGCCTCTTATTCGTTTGGCTCGACCTTAACAAATTCACAATCTCGGTTGGCTTACGAAAAGAATTGTTTGCTTACCATCGGACGAATTCACATCGGTTTAGGACCGACTTTTTTCTTCTATTCGATAGCCGACACTACTACCAACCTTACATAGGTTGGTTTCATAGTTAGTCGGATGGCTTTCAGCTCTAGGGCCTTTAGTAGGTCCCTTTGGACATTTCTGCCTCGTTTAACCGAGTCAACTTGATGTGTCTAATATCTGCTTAAGGCTCTTGACTCTTTCAGCTTTAGTCGGGAATCATTTTCTTTACAAATTCGAGCTAAGTCTCTCCTTTAAGTTTTATCTAATTTTGGTCCGAACTGTTGGCTCGGATTCACAGATAGTTTCAGTAGAGTTGGTCCACTTTGTAACCGAGTCTCCAGACTTGTCATATTTTTCCCCGACAGTAAGCCCCCTCCTCCTTGTGTCAGCTATATCGACACTGAGGAGTAACGTATTGCTAAGTCGGTACATACTGAAGACCGAGGTTATGATGGAACATTTATTACTTCTTGTGTCGTTCTTAGCGTGCGACGGATCGTTACTCGAGGTCACACGAGCGGACAACCATTGAGTCGTTTCGTCCGCTTATGAATATCGGACACGTGGCGGAGACGTTACTTGCATCAGTTGGCGTGCGCCATGTATCGGGCGATGGAGTCGGAGCAGGCGTCGATTCGACTCCTCCTTAAATGTTGCTGCCATGTGGCTCGGCTATAAAAGGAGGGGCGAGATCGACTTTTGTACTTTCGTCTGCCCACCCGATTTCCCCTCTTCTTCCGTTCATTCTTCTTCCTTTTTTTCCTCACTAAGCTTGCGACCTACCATTTTCCTGTGTCCTTGCTTCCTTCCTTCCTCTTCAACCGTGTGTCTTTCGCCTCTCCGGTGAGTCTTTTCTCCATCCCTTTTCTCTTTGATATTTGCTAACAATGCACCCTTCAAGTCCTCGAGAGGGGATTTCCGGTGATGAGGGCGAAACGGAGCATTTTTGGAATGTTTCCGAATCGCCCTCCTTACTGACGGAGATGACGATAAGTGCCAACGAGGCTTTCCAACTTATTGGTAGGACGTCCAGCGAGATTTGAGCGAAACGCCCCGCTCCAGAGGGTTCCTCTGTCTTGAAACATGCCCTGCGCAGGCCTACCCCCTTTTTTCCTATGGACGATTTAGAAGAAGAGGAAGAAGAATTAGGAACATCTGAGTCAGCTCTTCTTAGGAGTCCAGCGAGGGCCGAATTAGGGGGAACCATAGAGTCGGTTCCCTTATAGAGGTCAGCTCGGTTTGCTGAGTCGACAACTGAAGATGAAGAGACTGCCGAGAGTGAGGAGGTCAGAGACAAACAAAAGGGGCCGATCCCCTCAGTTTTGACTGAGGCGGATTTGGATAAGATTCAGGTCGGATATCACGTCCCCGACTCAGTAATTCTTCAACTTCCGCTCCCGAATGAATTGCCCTATCATCCCCCTCCTAGGATGGTCACAATTTTTAAAGTTGCCATGCAATGCGGCATGCGTCTACCCTTACAGCTTGTTGTTCGGGATTTTCTTTTCCAACTCAGAATTGCACCTGGGCAGATAGTTCCGAATGGGTGGAGGAACTTGTTTGGATGTGTAGTGTTGTGGGTGAGGCCGAACAGCCCCCACTGATCATGGACGAGTTTCTCTATCTATACCCGGTTCGGCCGAATACTTCGCAGCCTGCCTGGTATTTCTTGAGCGCTTGGCAGAATAAGGGCAGCTCTTTGATAACTGACCCTCCTACTTCCAACAAGCACTGGAGAGAGAGGTGGTTCTGGGTATGCGGTCGCTGGGAGACTGCCGAGCCTGGGCTGTTCGAACCTCTTGTTCTCCGGGCATTCTCTGAAGCAGGTGACTCGGCACACCCTCTTCCTCATCTTATCTTGTTATAATCCTCCTGGGTCTGATTTAGCGTATTGTACAGATATCCCCAAGAAGAAACCGAAGCTAGCGGCCAATGTTTTAGCTCGGATCAAAGAGCTGTGCGCATTGAGTCTGGAAGATAGGTCTTGGAAGAGCCTTCTACAACCAGAACGTCTTCTTCTTTCGGGTCTTGATTCATTCATGGCAGGTATCCTTAAGTTATTTAGACGTATCCTTCTTGAATTTTTCTGACTCTGCGTTTTATCTGACACAGAGATGGCCGAAGCTCGACCCATTCTGAAAGCGAAGTTGAAGGCTCCTCCCAGGTCAGTATTGCTGTCTGAGCCTCGGCCTCCAAAGAAGGCAAAAACTACTCCCTCGATCGTGGAACCTTCTGCCCCAATCGCCACTACTTTGACTGCTCTGACCGTCGTTGTCCGTTCTAACCCAGAGGAGAGGTCGGAGGACGTTCCGGTCGAGTCTCAGGCAGCTCCTGAGTCGGGACCCATTTCGGAACGGGTCTCAAGACGAGGGGAGGAGCAGAGAGGAGAGACTTCAAGGAGGGAGTCAGCTCCACATGAGCAATCATCCTTCCGTCGGGTTGTGGTTGACATGGTCCCTTGGGCTATTTCTGTTGGGAGCGAGAAGGAGTTCGCTTCCATCTCAGAAGCCCCTGTGAGTCAAATACTCTCCCAAACCGCAAAGATCTTGCTTCAGGTAGGATTTAAATTTATCTTTTAGCTTCTCGTCTCTTTTGGCTTTAAGACTTTGTTCCTTTCTTATGCAGCTCACTCCTTGCTTGCTGAGAGCCAGCGGATCTCTAACCGAGGCTGAGAAGACCCAAAGAGCTGTAGCGAATGTCAAAGCAGCTCAGAAATGGGCAGTAGCGGCAGAGGCCTAACTTGAGATTACTACGATTCGGTTGGCCATTTAACTGGCGAGTTAGGCCTTACACGGAAGGCGGTTGGGGATGCTAAAGCTGAGTGTGCTCGGCTGGCTCAGTTACTGAAGGAAGCCCATGACGAGAGTCGACAACTTCGCTTGGCTCGTAATGACTCTGATGAGAAACTAGCCCGGTCGAAGACTAACACCAAAGCAGTGCTTGAGGTGGCCAAGAAAGAAGCAGGGGAGAAGGCTATAAAAGACTTCCTTGAATTTCTGGAGTTTGAAGACGAGAGGGATCGCCTATTTGCGAGCGGGTATCAAACTTGCATCCAAGTGGTGAAGCAGTTTTTTCCCGATCTTGATATCTCGAGATTTGAGGAAGGGCCTCTCGAAGATCCTGCGACTGAAGTGGCTGAGCCTGGTGACGCTGCGGGTGGTATCGGGGTCGAGCCTGAAGCGGCTTCGACTCCAGAGGTCATCTCGAGCGATCTTTGATAGTCTTGGAGTTCGGTTTTTGGTACCATCATTGGCTCTATTTTTTACACTCACACCAGCCTCGTGCAAGATCGAGAATAGCGTTAGCCGATGAAGGGATTCGCACGTTGTGGCCGATCTATCTTTTTACTCTTAATCCTTTCTAGTTTAATCAATGTAATGTTGAAGTAAGATATAACCCGATGAAACGAACATATTGATAAATGAATATGACCAGTTTCATTTTATTTATTTTGACTCGGTTTACATGTCTGTTATTTTCGAGCCTTTTTCATTGCCGACTTTAAGGGTAATAGATTTTTAGATGCTCGGCATTCCATGGATGAGGCAGTAATCACCCGGTTAGGTCTTCCAACTGATACGTCCCTGGTCGGATGGTGCTTGAGACGATATAGGGTCCTTCCTAGTTGGGTCCCAGTATACCCGAACCAACTTCCTTTGTATTGAGAAACATTTTTCGGAGAACCATGTCTCCAACTCGAAAACGTCTAACCTTGACTCAAGTATTATAGAATTGAGCTACCTGCTGTTGCCGAGCCTCCATACGTAACCGAGCTCTTTCTCTTTGTTCGTCTACAAGATCGAGTCCGAGTGCCAAGAGTTCTTCGTTATCCTCTGCGTTGAACGGACTCGGGCCAAAGGCAGCCCGATCTTAACGGGAGTGACGACTTCTGAGCCATTAGTAAAAGTGAAAGGAGTCTCTTCCGTGGCAGTTCGAGCTATGGTTCGATATGCCCACAATATTTTCGGGAGTTCTTCAGCCCATACTCCTTTAGCTTGGTCGAGCTTAGTCCGGAGATGCTGTTTGATGATCTTGTTGACCGCCTCAACCTGTTTGTTCGTCTGAGGATGGTGGGATGATGAATACACATTTCTGATCCCGAGATTGTCACACATCTCTCAAAAGCTCATATTGTCGAACTGCTTTTCATTGTCGGTTACAATTATCCGGGGTACCCCAAACCGATAAACAATATTTTTTCATACGAAATCAGTGATCTTCTGTTCGGTTATTTTTACCAGTGGCTTGGCCTCGGCCCACTTCGTGTAATAGTCCACAGTTACAACGACGAACTTGTTCTAGCCTTTTTCCATAGGGAGAGGCCCTATGATGTCAATTCTCCATTGTGTGAAGGGCTAAGGACCAGTCATAGGTGTTAGTGCTTCGGGAGGTTGTCTCGGGATAACCGTGAATCTCTAACATTTGTCACATCTTTGAACGAGCTTACGAGCGTCGTGTTGGATAGTCGGCCAGTAGTATCCTTGACGTAAAACCTTATGCGTAAGCGACAGTCCTCCTGAATGATTTCCGCAGATCCCTTCGTGGATTTTCCGTAGTACATATTCGGCTTCACTGGGGTTTAGGCATCGTAGCAATGGAGTATAATAACGTTTCTTGTATAAAGTTTCGTTAAGTATGGTGTAACGGGAGGCTCGAATTTTCAATCGTCGGACCTCGGCACGGTCTTCAGGCAGCTCACCTTTGCTGAGATATTGGACAATCGAATCAAGCTAAGAAGGTTCCGAGTCAATCGTTAGTACGGTCGAGCTAACTGGTTCATTAATACTCGGTTTAGCGGCGTACTCCATCAGAACAGACTTGGGTATGTCGTCTTCATCGGCGGAGGTGAGTTTCGCTAATAGGTCGGCTTTGCCATTTTCTGTCCGAGGGATCCGAGTGACGATACAAAACTAAAAGCCGCTGATCAACTCTTTAGCTTTTTCCATATATACTTTTAATTGCTCTTTCCGTGTTTGATACACATTGGTAACTTGGTTGACGACCAGCTGAGAGTCACTGAAAACATTTAGATGCGTAACACCCAAGCTGCCCGCGAGTCGGAGGCTGAGTAACAATGCTTCATATTCGGTTGTATTGTTCGAAGCCTGAAATCTAAGTCTTAAGGCGTATTGCATGTAGGTGTGATCAAGAGTTTCCAGAACTACTCCTGCCCTGCTTGTCTTAGAGTTGGAGGAGCCATTGACATACAGCTTCCAGGTAATGGGGTCGGGCAATGACTTAGGAGAAGCAGAAGTCGACGCTTCAACAGGCTTGGTCGAATATTCAATCAACAGGTTGACTTGAGGTGTTACTTCAGCAATGAAGTCGGCCACGACTTACCCTTTAATCACTACTCTCGGCTTATATTGAATGTCGAATTCGCTGAGTTCAATTATCCATTTCGTAAGTCGACCAGATCCTCCGGTTTCTGTAGAATCTGACGTAGTGGGAGATCGGTCATGACGATAATGGTATGGGCTTGAAAATATGGCCGAAGTCGTCGCGAGGAGACTACCAGAATTAAGGCCACTTTTTCCAAGAGCGGGTATCTCGTCTTCGCCGGTAATAATGCTTTGCTGACATAGTAGACCGGTAGTTACTTTCCTTCGTGCTCTCGTATCAAGGCTGAGCTAACTGCTGCCTCGGATACTGCTAGATACAGTAGCAGAGCTTCTCCTGGCTAAGGTTTCGATAAGAGAGGTGGAGATCCGAGATAAGACTTTAGTTACTGGAACACTACCTCGCACTCTTCCGTCCAATCCACCGTTTGTCGTCCTTTTAATTGCTTGAAGAAGGGGAGACATTTATCCGTGGCTCTGGATAGGAAACAATTGAGTGCTGCTACTATTCCAGTCAGTCTTTGAATGTCTTTAATCATTTTTGGAGATTCTATGTCGAGGAGGGCTTTTATTTTTTTCGGGTTCGCTTTTATTCATCACTGACTGACCAAGAAACCAAGAAACTTTTTCGAGCTTACTCCAAAGGCACATTTGCTCGGATTCAACTTCATTCAGAATTTGCGTAAGATAAGGAACATTTCCTCTAAGTCGGCTATATGGTTGGTTGCGCGTACACTTTTGACGAGCATGTCGTCAATGTACACTTCCACAGTCCGGCCGATCAACCGAGCAAAGATTTTGTTCACTAATCTTTGATAAGTCGCACCAGCATTTTTCAAACCAAACAGCATCACTTGGTAACAATAAAGGCCTTTGTCGGTAACAAAGGTAGTTTTCGATTTATCAGACTGATGCATTACAATTTGATTATACTCGGAGTATATATCCATGAAGCTAAGAAGTTCATGCCCCGCTGTACTATTTATCAATTGGTCTATCCTAGGAAGAGGAAAGCTATCCTTCGGGCAGGCTTTATTTAGGTCGGTATAGTCAATACAGACTCGCCACTTCCTATTGGCTTTCTTCACAAGTACGACATTAGCTACCCATTCTAGATATTATATCTCTTCTATCAATTTTACCTTGAGGAGCTTGCTGACCTCTTCTTCAATGATAGAGTACCTTTCGAGACCGAGTGGTTGTCACTTCTGTCGGATTGGTCGATAGGTTGAATCGATGTTAAGTCGGTGAGTTATCACTGACGGGTCGATCTCGGGCATATCTTTGTGGCTCCATGCAAACACATCAGCGTATCATCGGAAAAGTGCTATTAACTTATCTTTCAAGGGTGATTGCAAAGACGAGCCAATTTGCACTGTCTTGGAACCATCCGTCTCGTTCAAAGGCACTGAGACGAGATCTTCAACTGGCTACCCTTGTTCATGAGTCTCGGTCCGGGGGTCTAGCGATTCGATCATCGATACTTCAGTTGGAACTTTCTCGGCCGATGCTTCGGTTGGAGCTTTCTCGGTGGAAACTTTTACAGCTGTCATGTTACAACGTCTCGCGTCTTGCTGGTCTCCTTTGACGACTTCTACTTCTGACTCAATTGAAAATTTCATGGAGAGGTGGTATGTAGATATCACGGCTTGGAGGAGACTCAGAGAGGGTCGACCGAGTATAGCGTTGTACATGTACCATTGGTCGACTATCAAGAAATCAACCATTGTCGTCGTTTGGTGCAGAGGGTACCCGGCCGTGAGTGGCAGCAAGATGACCCCTTCTGAGAGTATCTGTCCTCCCGAGAACCCAACTAATGGGGTACGAATCGGTCGCAGTGCCAATCGTTCAATTCCCATTTTATCGAATGCGTGAGTGAACAATACGTCAGCCGACGATCCTGTATCGACTAGGATATGGAACGCCTTTCGATTTGTGATGGTAAGAGTGACAACCAGTGCGTCGTCATGGGGGTGGCAGATGCCCCGGACATCCTCTTCTGTAAATGAGATACAGTATTTCTCTCTCTTCTTTTCCTTTGAAGGCCGAGCTATAATCATGAGCTCTGACTCGGGTCGGCCGAGGCTTCTGGCGTGCTTTTTCGAGCGTTATTTGAGTCGCCTCTACCTCGATGACCATCAATGATAGTCCGAATTTTCTCCATGGGTCGGTTGTCATTTGGGCGTTCTTCAGCTGTCCCGGCCCTTTCAACATGTTCGGTGAGTCGGCCTTCTCGGATAAGCCTTTCAATCTCTTCCTTGAGGTGATAGCAATCGCTTGTATTATGCCCGTGATCTCGATGATAATGGCAATACTTGCTCTTATTTCATCAACTGGGGTTGCTTCGAAGTCTGTCGGGCCAATTGACGAATCCTTCACTCTTAATTTCCATCAGCACCTGTTCTTACGTTTTGTTGAGTGGAGTGCACGTGGAGAATTTCAGATTAGGTCGCTTACCGATTTGCGCTCGTCACGCATTCGATCGTCCTTGCGCTTCTTTCCTCCAGCCGAATCAACTTCCTTTTTGGCTGATTCTTTGGCCGAGGCTTTTACGTTTTGGACGGCTTCACGCATGATTCTTGTTTCTTCAGTATCTGTGTATTTGTCTGATCGAGTCATGAACTCGGTCAGAGTCATCGGCGGATTCTTATCCAGCGACGCCAGAAACAGCTTGTCCTTAACACCTTGCATAAGGGAATTGAGCGTTGTTTCTTCCGAATGTTTCCAAACCTTCAGTGATTCGAAGTTGAAACGCTTAATGTAGTCTTTCAGTAGCTCTCCCTCTTTTTAGACTATATTGTTCAGATGTACCGGAGGTTTTAATTTCTTCTTCCCGCTAATGAAATTGGTGAGGAAGGCGTTGCTGAGCTCTGCGAAGGAACTGATTGACTTCGGTTTCAACTGTTTAAGCCAAAGTCGAGTTACATCCGCCAGGGTGAGGGAAAAAACTTGACACGTCACAGCATCCGAAGCATCATGCAATTCCATATACGACCAAAAGCACTTGAGGTGTTCAATTGGGTCAGTCTTACCGAAGAAAGGGGTAATTTGTGGCAGACGAAACCTTTCTGGTAGCCGAGCCCGCATTACTTCATCGGTGAAAGGGGATGCTTTGTTCTCAAGCCAGCTTTGACGTATATCCCGACCTTGCTTTATATCTTCCATCTCCTCCCGTACTTCTTTCTTGAAATTTTAGAGGTCGGTTTTCCAGGGCTCGCCACTTTCTGCCATAGTCTCCTCTGGAAGCCGGTCATGCCTCCTCCGATTTATTTCATGTCGGAGCTCAGTGGGAGGCAGCTCGACGTTCGTAGAGTGAGCGAGCACTGGCTCGGATGGCCCATGGGGTTGACCCGGCTATGGAAGGGACCGCTGAACGGTAGGCTGAGGGTCAGTAACTTGTTGTGGAGCGTTCATCGCCTGACCCTGATTAAATTGCTGCATTTGCTGATGGTGCATTTGTTCCAACATTTGTTTCATGACGTTTATATCGGCTCTAAGCTCTTTTACTTCCCAATCTAATCGTCCGTTGTCTCGGTTTCGCTGAAAGTTAGTTGCCACAGAAGTGGCTGGACGAGGGGCGTTACTTCGACGATTATCGGGTTGATTTTGTACCCCCTGAGCTGCACTCATTCCTGGTTGTCCAGTGACGGCAGCGTCACCTAGTTCTTCGGGCTCCGTTCTTCTGGTTCTTGCCTTTAGAATGTGTATACAGCTCCTTGGGTAGAACGTGAAAAATGACCTTTTGTATCGATTCCCACAGATGGCGCCAAACTGTTGTTGTAAAAAACTGGATCAACCTCTTCCTGTACTTCGACTTGCAACATAATGAAGGAATAAGAGAGACCTTGGCTAGGCTCGGGGGTCCTCCTATGCTTAAGTCAGTAAGGGCTCAGGAAGAAGATGAGTCTTTTTTAGGGTTCTCTCTTGCCTACCTTTCATCTTGGAGAGCCTTCCCTTTATAGGAGTGAAAAGGACCCGGCGTAAGAGGATATCTCCCTGATTTCCAGGGAGATTTGATCTAATTGGAATTCTGTTTACGGATACTCCTCGATCCCGAGATTTCCGGGGTCAGGGATCCTTTTACAGGATTCTCGGGACGGTGTTTAGGATTACACCGCCTCTAATTCGTTTGGCTCGACCTTAACAGATTCACAATCTCGATTGGCTTACGAAAAGAATTGTTAGCTTACCATCGGACGAATTCACATCGGTTTAGGATCGACGTTTTTCTTCTATCCGATAGCCGACACTACTATCAACCTTACATAGGTCGGTTTCATAGTCAGTCGGATGGCTTTCAGCTCTAGGGCCTTTAGTAGGTCCCTTTGGACATTGTTGCCTCATTTAACCAAGTCAACTTGATGTGTCTAATATCTGCTTAAGACTCTTGACTCTTTCAACTTCAGTCGGGATTCATTTTTTTTACAAATCCGAGCTAAGTCTCTCCTTTAAGTTTTATCTAATCTCGGTCCGAACTGTTGGCTCGGATTCACGGATAGTTTCAGTAGAGTTGGTCCACTTTGTAACCGAGTCTCCAGACTTGTCATATTTTTCCCCAACACATATTATATATTATATTATTTAAAAGTTAAAATAATTCTATATTACTATTGCGATGGTTTCATGAAAAAATCGCAAGAAATTCAAAACCGTTAATATTTTAGAAACTATCGTCCAGTTAATTTATTGCCAAAAATTCAAGGAATTTTCGCAATATCGGCAGTTCTCATGCGTTAAATTCTTCTCGTAAGGTTATCTGCATTAGAGTAGTCCCTTAGGGCCCGTTTGGCCGGTTGTATTGGAAGGGATTGGATGGTAATGGAAGGGATTGGAAGTTAGATCCCGGGAATGGCCGGGCCTGCCAAACACAGTCGGTGATCCGATCACAATCCTATGGATCTTCAGACAATCCACTGACAATACCATCATTACCTTTAAATCCCATCCAATCCACCCTAATCCGTTGAAATTTGCCTGGGACGTGTTTGGTTGGTGGGATTGGAAGGGATGGGAAGGTTGAATCCCCGGATTGGCCGGGCGTGCCAAACGGACTGGGTATAGCAATACAGGGATATAGCAATCCCATGGATCTCAAGACAATCCACTGACAACACCATCATTACCTAGAAATCCATGCCATCCACCCTAATACCATTCAATCCCTTCTAATCCACCCGTCCAAACGGGCCCTTAGTGCAAAACAGCACAAATCCACTCATTAAGTAGACTATTCCCATACATCGAGTCAGACCCATCAGCTTTCCATTGATTTGAACGGTTTAGCTCGCCTAATGGGTGGACCGTCCTGATTTTCATTCCAGGCGATCTTTTTGGTTGGGCCCACCTATTTCATGGCTCGGCAGTAGAACACAAGTGACCCGTTCACAGAGAAGAAAACAAATATATGAACGTCCGGATATGCAGTGTCCTTAAACAATATTCCATGCAAGTGGGGCCACGATCCAACAATCCAGACCATTGATATGGTGGGCTATAGAGATCACCTTATTTCGAATATCCCAAAGATCTGCCAGATTGGAAGATCCTAGACAATAACCATTTTTTCCAATTGGGAGATCCTACCCTTCTATTCACAGTCATTAGATCAAAATGGCAGATCCTTACCAGGACATGTTCCATCCATAGCGAGTTACACCAGATCAACGGCATGGATCACCTAACTTACCCCACTTTTACAAACCCAGATCCCAATAGATATCCGCGGGCAGAGGAGTCGTGCCTGTGCCGCGGCTCAGGATCCAGTGTATCGCCACAAAGTGATGCCCACATGCTAAGATAATCCGATCATTTGAACCGTCCATATTCTTGTTACTACTATAAATTAGCGATTATCGCATAATCATGATTCCCCGATGATCATATAAATTTTGCAGTTGAATAAGAGCCGTTGAAGCTTTTCTTTTCATTTTTCTGAATTCTTTTACACGGAGTAACCGTTCAGGGTAATTTTCTTATGGTATACTGAATATCATAGGTTCCACAAAATGAACGGTTAGGATCAATGGTAACCTCAGCATGTGCATCCAGTGTGCGGCCATACAAGATCCACCCAGAGTCGCGACAGAATTCCTAGGATAGGTTTCTCCAAACACACGCGAGGTATAGAAATACGGTACATTGGCACTTTAGCTTTTGAATATGGGTAATTTCCCATGATCGAAACCGTTTATGTTACAATTTTCACTTTTTTATATTGGAAATATAACAAATAAAATTCTAAATTGGATTATTTTAACCCTTTGATAATTTGGCTTTATTTCATTGAACATGAACAGTCAACATAAACTTTGTATAATCAACGGTCTAAAAATTTTGATATGATATTTTATTTTGGTAATCCCACATCCAAAAGGAGACCTATCAAATAGACGGTTTACATCATTGGAAAAGATGGAAATCGAAGGGCTAGCGTCCCTACGCGTCTTTTTCCTGTCCGTCGGGATGTCTTGTATATGGTCGGTGGACGCGCGTAAGCAAGAACAGTCAGTCAGCAGAGCCGCCAACATCACGTCGTCTTTAGTAAGACCATTTAATATTAAAAAAATGGTGTGGGCCCACCATTAATATGGCCCACCACCATTCTTGTCTCATCTCCTCCCCTTTAAATAGGCCACCAATCTCACCACAAGAAGAAAGAACACACGCTCACTCGATCAAATCAGTTTCCCATCTTCTTGTATTTGTTTAAAAAAAAAAAAAAAAAAAAAAAATTTCTTTTTATTGCAACCCTCTTCTCTTGTGTGTCCAAACAAGGCCAAAAACATGAAGAGCTGCTCGACTTCAACCAAAGTAGAACGCAAGACAATTGAGAAGAATAGGAGAATTCACATGAAAAGCTTGTGTTTCAAGCTTGCTTCTCTCATCCCATCCCACTATCCAAAGGTTTGTTTAAATACCCATTGTGAAATGAGATTCGATGCATTTGGATGCGCCACTGAATCGAATTGCTATTATAAGCCTGATGAAGTTGGGATTACCAAGTTGTATTTTACATCCCCACAATTCGTTTTGGGGTCTTGGGTCTGAATCCAAGGACTACTTCCTCATCAAGAATACTATGAAAGATCATCTGTTTTTGGTGATCACTCTCTTAATTAAGCTCGAATTTTTGCAATTCAATTCACTTGTCGATCCAAACACGCCCTTTTGTTAATTAGTTTAGTTCACCGCATCTTCGGGAAGTGTTAAATGGTGAATCTTTAACGGTCCTGATCATCGTGATGTTTGTGGGGAATGAAATTTACTAACTTCAACAACATATTAGGTACTCAATTTTATGCATCTTATGCACAACATCAGGATTCCTTGAATCATAACCATAGATCTTATTGCTAACACGGTCCCTAGAAAGGGAAGACAGTTGCTAATTATGATTTTATGAAACAAAGATTGATTGATTTTCTTTTATTCTTTGTATCAGGAAGGACTATCGCAACAAGATCAGGTGGATCTAGCGGCAGCCTATATACAGAAATTGCATGCGAAGATTGAAGGATTGAAGGAGAAAAGAGATTTAGCGATGAGCATCGACGGAATTAACAAATATATGAGGGGAGGGATGATGATAGGCTTGGGATCACCCATTATTGAAGTGAGAGACTTGGGTTCTACTTTGGAGGTGGTTTTGATCAGCGGGTTGGATAGAAAATTCACCACCAGTGATGTTGTTAGTGTTCTTGAGGAGGAAGGAGTTGATGTTGTGAGCGCCAACTTCTCCTTCACGGCTGACAAGGTTATCTACGTAATCCATTCTCAGGTAATTACAGAATGTTCTTGGCTACGTCTGTGAAATCAAGGCAATCCAGACCTTCTGAATTGTGGGACCATTGTGGATTGAGCACAGCACAAAATTCATATGATTGATCTTTTAATCATCAGATATTTCATTTGCAAGATTTGGAATAGGGACAATTTATCTCTTAGCCATATTTTTTGGCCAGAAATTGGATGGCCATTGCCATTTAGTCGTGCTTTTGGGCTATGTGATCCTCAGTGGGCTCCAAACTTTGGACTGTATGGATTGAATTGGATGTATGGTCTGTATATTGTGGATGAAAACCCACAACTTTAAAATGGCAGTGAACTACTTGTTCCTTACAAAATTTGCTTTTTCATCGTTATTTTGGGATTGCTAAATATAGAGATTTATAAAGACAATGAAGCTGAATTTCTTTTCTTTTGCAGGTCACAAGCTCTAGAGTGGGTTTTGAAAGTGGAAGGGTGTATCAGAAACTGAAGGATCTGGTCCATTGATCTCTTTAGATGCTATTTACACTACTAGTCTGTGGTACTGATGTAACAACCAAAGTAGGAAAATGAGAGAGAGAGAGAGAGAGAGAGAGAGAGAGAGAGAGAGAGAGAGAGAGAGAGAGAGAGAGAGAGAGAGAGATTGTGTGTATTTGGGTTTGGGACATGAAATCAAGGGAATAATCTAGTATATGTATAGCTTATGCATGTATATGTCTCTCAAACTCATCTTAGTTAATACTAAAGTACTTTTACCATGTGGAAATATATGGTTGCATATCTCTCTTTCAAGAATGCTAGTAATTTAATTGATGAAAATCATTAGGCTCGTTGACAATTTGATGATGGCAGTGATAATCTGATCAAATGCCGGTGACGTTGTGTGCAGCACCGTTAAGTTGGCGATCTCCAGTAGGTTGCATGGATTTTCTGAAGCACCAACTTGGTTTTTTTAGGCTCTATTATCTTCTTTTCCATTGGCTAGAGCTTTTATAGCCATTGTTTCTTCCATTTCGATCTTTCCACTGCTCCTGTGTGGTGGAAAGGGCCCTCATCGTGTAGCAATCGTTTTCGTCATTCCGTTGCTAATGGGATGAAGATAAGCCTAATGGGAGTGTATTTTACCCTTTCAATGGAGACCGTTTTGCCACTGTATCCATGTAAAATGACTTGCATGACAACACTGTTATCTTATTTGTAGAGCCACAAATGCAAACAATTAAATTTTGTACAGGCCAGGACTGACCCCAAGCATAAAAGCACAACCACAGGTTTTATGGGCACTTGAATCTGTTATTTTGATTGAATGGTAAAGATGGGTTTGCAAAGGAAATGTATAGCACTTTAGTCATCTTGATGGTTTTAGAACTTATGGATGTCAAATCACTACAAAGTTCTAAAAGCCCTAGTTATATCAAGGGACTAAACACTCCAACACTCCCTGCACCTGCACATGTGGGGTGGAACTCCGCGTCAGATTATACGGGCAAGGGTAGAGGAACACTCAACTCACACTATAAACAAGGTGGGAGAACATACTAAAGGAGGCATATTTGCTGCTCCCCATATTCGAAAACTTGACCATTCACTTTGAGTCTATGTCAAATGACCACTTATTCTAAAAGCTTGAGCTGTTAGAGGATGGTATATCAATGTATATCACGGGACTTAACAGTCCAACAACAGACACTTAAAACTTTGATTGAATTTTATGCCTAAATAAAGATTGCTTAGGGTTTCTGATGTTGTTGTTGTTAAGGTGATTATGTTTTTTTATTGGTGCAACTGTTGTTGTTGTTGTTGTTTGATTGTTGCTATTGCTGTTTCTGTTGTTTTTGTTGTTGAGGCTGATGATGTTTTTTTTTTTTTTTTTTTTTTCTTTCTTTATTTCTTTATTTCTTTTTGATGATTTGTTGCTGTTGCAGTTGTTTGTGGTTGTTGTGTTGTTTCTGTAGTTGTTTTTGTTTCCCGGAGAGCTAGTCGCAAGATGGTCAGTCATATCTGCTTCTCGAATGTTATCTCCTAGAAGCAAATATGGCTATGGGTGGCATTTTGTTCCATGGCTTCTAATCTCATCAGTTTCTTTCCAATTCAACATCTCAGATTCTAGAACATGGAATCGAATGATAAGAGCTGCTTGCATGCTTTTAGTTTTTACCGGCTTGTAATTTATCTTTCTTGACCTGACTAAAAGGTAAAGTAGAGTTTTTCTTGGATATTCTTAAAACAAAAGGTTATCATCGTTATGATCCTCTGATTAAGTGGTCATGGTCATACATCCACATTCCATATACCTTTTTTTTTTCATGTGTCCATGACTTCCAATGTGTCTATTTATATACCAGTGCATTTATTCTATGCCGCCTCATTTCACAGCTTCCTGTAATACCTCATTTACTTATTTCCCGTCGAAGAGGACCTCCAAAGTGCAACCACGGGCATCGCTTTTAGGGAACCTAATGGGATGTTGAAGAATAGGCTGGAAATATGACAAATGGATGTCATTCGTTCTACAATATTGTTAAGATAGTATCTAAATTCATTAGAGATGTTGATACGATCTCATGCCCAAGAGCTATTCACAAGAGTATGGTATTGATTATAAGGAGACTTTTACCTCACAAGTCTTAACACACTGGTGAATGTGACAGTTCAAGAGTTAATTACCTTTCCAATTTCTGTGAAAAGCGCCTTCTTCAAGGAAATTTACATGAGCATGTTTGTGTACTTCGACCATGTTTCACTAGCTCTTTACATATTGTAGAGTAATTGCAAGCTCAATAACAATACGTTTTAGCTTGAGAAAATCATCTTAACAATTATCTATAGGTTGATTTCTTTTCACAATGAGAATATTTCGTCTATGCCTTGTTTCTTTAAGGGACATTGACAATGTCCTCTTATCGCATTATGTAAATGATGGTAAAACCATAGGCAATAATACAGTGGCACTTACACAATTTCAGCACACCCTTCATTGTTAGCCAAGATGAGGGGTTTTGGTTAATGGTTAGCCTAGATGCATTTCTTTACATTTCCATACATGACGACATTTTCTCTCTTGCTATTCTTCCAATCAAGTCTCTCAAATGCAAAAGAGAGTACGTATTCTTTTGGAGTTTAATGTCAAGCTTCACTAGTTCCAGATCTAACAGGTTAACATGGTTGTAAATGGATTGGTATTCATTGTGATGTCCAGCCTAAGGGTGTGTTTGGTTGCACCAAATATCATGGAATTTTAAAATTTCATGATATTTGGTGCAACCAAACGTGCCCCAAACATTCAATCATATTGTTAACATTTTTGTCTATTTATCATCGTGGCAGAGATGTTTGGCTTTCTTTATTCATTTGTTTGTGATGTTGATGACTCACATTTTTTTTTAATTTTAAAAGGGTTATGGATAGTTCCACCGATATTTATTGATTTAAGAAAGGATGTTCATGGCCCGGTTAATTCATTGGTCGTCCCCCACTAATTACCATACATTCTCTCTCAATCAAATGATGAACCAAAAAGCATGGGCCCGGGGTTGGCATACGTACCAGTGCTATCACAGCTGGCTTTCCGGGATCATTTCCTCTATTGGTGTTTCTTGAATTATTTACTTCCGTTCTGATAACCATAGTGCAATTTAAATCTTCATGAATCGACAAGCGCATTAGGGTTGATGTCCACAGGCTGATGGATGGTTCTTGTGTGGGACCCGCTTCATTGCACCTGAGCCGATTGAGAAATTCCTCAAAGCCCATATCAGTTCTTACTTCTTAGTTAGCAAACTTTCGATGGTGAGAGAGAGAGAGAGAGAGAGAGAGAGAGAGAGAGAGAGAGAGAGAGAGAGAGAGAGAGAGAGAGAGAGAGAGAGAGATGAGAATTTTTTTTTATCCTTTATTTTAAAATTCCTTTCAAGGTAATATTCCATTCGTTTCAAATCTTTCTCAAATTATGTAGTCGTTGGAAAGGGCTCCTGCAAATCCTCAGATTGGGAAAGATTATTCACATATTTTACTATGTAGATACTTCCTTAGAACTGTATCTTAGTTTTCATTAGCAGCTGTGTGTTTTAATATCTTGAGTGATTGCTGTAAAGCTGGGTGATGCACGTGAAACATGTGAAAGACAAGCAGTTAAAAATGTATGTATGTACAAATGTGTGTATGGGTTTTGTTAAGGGCCCCACATTCACGGGGACGGTACATTGAATAGTACCATTGATAGCTAGAAATAGTGTGAGAATCACACCAATCAGATGATCTTAACCTGTTGAATGGAGCCAATTTGGTACAACCGTCGGTTGTTCATGGGTCATAGATCATATGGTTAGAATCATCAAAGCAAAGTGTTACCTTGGAATCACAGACAATACAAAGTGAGATCTGTTGAATAGATGTTTCAAGACGATGATAGGTCCATACTGTTAATTGGGTGTTTAGGACAATCCGATTGGTGTAATTTTTGCATTATGCCTTGTCCTAAGTTTTATAAATGAGTGTTCCGTTTAAATCAAATCCACATAGCATTTAGAAGGTTTGGGAAGGTTGCTACCAACCCTATATGACGTATGACAAAGGGAAGGAATTCACAAGGTGCTTTTGAATCCATAAGAGAAGATCTTGAATCTATGAGAAGAAGTAGAATTTCTAAGAAGTTTTAATTGATAGGTTGATAAATAAAAATGAGTTTAACACTCTTTAAATAACCCTAAACAATTCTAAAACATAATCAAAGAGTTCTAATCAAATAAGGAAATAAAATTTGAAAAACGTGTAAATTTCTCCCGTCAGTCGACTTGTTTTTGACTTGTCGAGTCGATAGGTTGAAACAAAAAAAAAATATGTCCAAAGATTTAAATAAAAAATTCTATAATTTTCTACCTGTCGACCTATTGAACTAGATTTCAACCTGTCAATAAGATCAGTCGTCCTATTTAAACTAGAAATCAGCCAGCAAGCAATGTAGAACATTATTTTGACATGTCTAAATTGAAAGAAATTAGCCATTAAGCAATTTGGAATTTCTAGTTGAATTTTGACCTGTCAATCACACTGTTTGACCGGTTAAACTATGCTGAATTTTGTCGATTTCTCCTTGAACTTCTTTCGGCCTATGTACAGTAGGAATGCGCTTGATCCTCATCCTACATTAGACTCCTCTACTTGGAAAAAACTCATCATCGAGTTTGATTCACGACACTTGTTTAATTTTCTCAAGTTCTTCAAGTTCGAGTGTCAGACATTCATTAACCTCTTCCTTGTACTCTCCAGTAGACTTTTTTCATCTCTCCTAAACATTAGCATGAATAGTTGCTACCCGAACTGTCATATTCTCCACTGTAATACTCATTCTAGATAGTTTAGGCAATGGAAATAAGTCAAGTCTAGGTTTAGGAACTCAAGCATACACAACCTCAAATTGAGCTTGGTCAGTAGATTGATTCTTCGCGTTCTTGAAGACAAACTCAACCTGAGAAAGACCAACCTCCTGCATAGGGGTTAATTTATTGGGAAGTTCGGTGAGTGCAATCATCGATTCGATCTCCTGCAACACTAGCTTTACATCTTTTGGAATGTTCACAGATTTCTCATCTGCTTCATTTGCCCCAATCACTCTTGTTTCCTTAGAGTGTGTGATGAGATCCCGTTTGTTTATGAGATGATGCTCACCTACTTTAAAAGTATTGGGTTGGTTCTCTATCTCCATAGGGGTTACACATACGCCAATGACAAATCCAACAACTTGTCGCAACTTCATTTTAATTAGGCCACCCTTGCCGACAAATAAGGGGATTTCTCTATATAACTCATCATCGAGTAGCAACCTTGCCGATAATTTTAATATTGTTAGAATAATACCTGGTCGTAATCTCGAGGGAGGAATCATGTGTGCAATAATTGCTTCATCAGTGGCTATGCGTGGATTGATGCTTTCATCTGTCTCGTTCGCTTTTTTTTTTTTCATCTATCTCATCCGTTTGAGTTGAAGTTATTCCCACTAAACCAAAGCTCTGCCCTTCAACTTGTAAACCACAAATTTAACTTTATTCTCTTTCGTGATATCCATGAAGTTCTGCCCTTCAACTTATAAGCCACAAGTTTAACTTTCTTTTCTATGATGTCCATGTAGTCGAAGAAACATTTAATTTCAAGCAGCCAATCAAGAAAGTCCCTGGTGTGGAGTTGGTCGTTGAAACTGGGAAGATCGACTTTCATTTTGAATTCTTGATCCGTCCAATATATCCAATCAATTCCTCGTTCAGAATGTTGGGGAATCATGTCGTTGGATCCCACCTTCTCAGGTGTGATTCTACAATTCACCACCAGCATTGCCCTACAATCAACGTGATTACGAATTTCAGTGCTTACCAGGGGTGGATCACCTTCACGAAGATAAAATTGACCTAGGACCAACGTCATATGATCGACGGCAACCTGCAACCTTTGCGTGACTTGTGTATACTATCATTGCGCCACCTCGAAAGCCATCGCTGTTAAAGGATAACTCTCTAGCACCTAAGTTGAAAATATTAGGAATGTAAATAAATATTTCAAATGGTATATGCAATATAGAATGTAACTCAAATGAAAAACTACGTATACCTTACTGGTTAAGAGCGTTGCTTTCTTTGGTCAAGGTTGGGGGTTTGAATCCTATTCCCCACCTTTATGGGATCAGGCCGAGTTAGGCTCAATATCGAGTTTCCCATTGGAGGACATGAAGCACATTTTTTTCCCATATTAAATGCATTATCGACCTGCAACCATATTAAAGTATTTACACGGTGATGAGAAATGTATGCTTACAGCGTTGTATGTGAACTTTCACATACAACACTCTTTTATCCCCCCACAGTCTAGCTTGCGTAGAACATTTGAGCCACATAAAACATGGGTTTGTACCAAGAAAATCATTTGGTTTGAAAATTGGATGACTCGATCTAATTATATTGGCCACACTAATACACTGAATCAGACAATCCGCTGTCCATTGATTTTGACAGTATAGCCTGCCTGTTGATGGCCGGATCATCCTAGATTTTGCCCCGCACGATCTTTGTGGTCTGGCCTACGTTTTTCATGGCTGGGATCTTCTACACAAATGACAAGTTGGCCAGGAAGATAGTCTTGCATGTGAAAGTCTACATACAATGTTGCATGTGAACATTTCTTATACCAGGGTAGTAAATTTGGAGCACCATTTAATAGCTACACCACCTTATTCCTGAAATTCCCCCACCCATTAAATTGTATGTACTACTGTATTTTGACCATCAGGTTTGATAAGATTGCAATCCTCTTCAAATGAAAAAATAAAATAAAAAAGTCAATCATCGTCATCATGGCATTGTCCCAGCTCGGCTTTAAGATGCCTATTTCACAAATCAAACGAATCAGAAAAGGAATTAAGATTGTTGTGCAAGACCCATATGTTGTTTGGGGACTTTTCAATTTGCAAGACCCACCTGTCGTTGGGGATTTCTCAATGTGCAAGACCCACTTTTTATTTATTTATTTTCATTTTTATATCTTGGCTTTACAAATCCTATTTCACCAATTGCAAGAATCGAAACAGGAATTCCGTCTCGAATCCATTTGCATATAGATTGGGTATCTGTTTGGGACCTCAAATCCAAGGCTTTTATCAAGCATATGATAAGATTAGCTGGCAGGTGCCCCAAGTCCTACCAAAAGGCATCCCAATTCGAGTGACATTTTTTAGGACAGGGTCCCATAACCAAGGGGATCTTTTTTTTTTTTTTTTTCTCCTTGTTTTTCTTCTTTTTTGTTGGAAGATCTCATGAGTTGGTTTGTCATATCCATCGTAAAATCCTAAGCTTGATGACTGTCTGCTTTCACTATCCTTTCAACATCAAACGGCTTCATTAATGTAGAAAAGTAATCATCATCACTTATGCTTTACCCAACTAATTGGGGTCGGCTTCAACGTCGAAAGCTATCAATAACAGTTTTTTTTAATCCATGATCTGGAACTTTACAACGATGCTCTGGAACGATGATATGGGGTTTGAGTAGTTTATTGCATTGCTTGCAGCAGCATGAGATTTTTTATTTTTATTTTTGGTTAATTTTTGTAATACAATAGTTGAATTTGGTAGTATTATTATATACAATAGGTAGAAAAAAGGGTTCATGTACCATAAAGAAGGGTAGGTGTAAATGATGGCCCACTTAAATGCATTGATGGTTGGTTAGTCTTCGTGACTCAAAGGTAGAGCTGGGCATCGAGTTGAGTCAGACCGAGTTATGGCTGACTTGACTCGATCTGGTATTGAAATAGCTTGGCCCAAACTCGACCCGACTCGGTACTGAGTCCAACATGCCTGACCTGATCTGAGTCCAAGTCTAGCTTGGACTAATCCGGACCCAGTCCAATCCGATCAAAAATACCAAGTCAGGTCTAGTTGGCACCGAATCGAGAGAGAGAGAGAGAGAGAGAGAGAGAGAGAGAGAGAGAGAGAGAGTTTGAGATCAGGTTGGAGTAGAGACTGGGTGCGGTGTGTAGGGTTAGGATTAGTGATACTTAGAAATTAAGTTACACACCCACACACTCGAATTTGAGTTGAGTTGGGTTTTGGATCGATTCGAGTCTAATCGAATTGAGTTTCACGTCGAGTTACTGGGTAACTCGGACTCGACTCAGTTTGAGTTAGGATTGGGCAAAGCCTTCTCGATTCGGACCGAGTCATCCATTCAGTTCAATTCGAGTTCAATCTGTACAAGTCAGACGAGTCGAGTGAGGTGAGTCGAGTCATCCCATGCCAGCTCTACTCAAGGGCTCAGACTTTCATCCATCCATCTCTGTAGGCCCACTTCCAATCAGCGGGCTGTGGTTTCTACTTCCAATCATCCATGTGCAAGGGAATGATTACAGAACCGGAGGAGATTATTACAAGCAGATTAGATTCTTCCATCTAGCCCGCTTGTTGCTTTCTGCAGCCCATGTTCTCTGTATTGCATGTGATAGTCAAAGCCCATGTTTGGTGTGATGTGCGGCAGGTACGCGTTGGCCCCCACGGTTGGACATCTTGTTCGCACTACTGAGAAGATGTAAACGTTCAAAGACCCAAATGTTGTTTGGCTGTTTGCATGGGATGCCTGGTGCAGAGTACTAAAAAAGCATTCGATAGCGAAAGCCCATTTTTGGCATGATGTGTGGTGGAACTAAGAAGATGTGTTGGATGGGTGCGATGCTGATGGGATGATCGTGACCCTCTATTGTAATGGAAATCTTGTATTCCCATATTTGAGATCTACGTGTACAATTTTGATGTGATGGGCAACGTGTTGAATGGGCCAAGTATAGAAAATTTCTAAATCAGGCCCACAATGACCACCATGCTGATGTTTTGACCAGTCAAAGTCCCTCTAACGGACTTCTGGGGAATTCATCCTCCACCGCCCGAGGATATATCTATAGGTCCTTGGGACCTTAGATTGTCCCGGTGGGGCCCATCTTGTGATCTAGAATAATGGGGGCCATGAGCGAAAGATGATAGAGTAGATTGACGGTCTAGATCTAACGACAAAGGCCGAAGATTGAATGGTTGAGATATTTCAATCTGGTATGTTTTGTGATCATGGTTCATCCATGTTGGGGCCAATCCAATCAAAGGTCTGGATCGGGTGTACACATCTACATACATGTGGGCAACATGCAAATATGAGAAGCGTGGGTGATCTTACTCAGATCTAATATGCTTAAAATACAAGACAATTTCACAGGTGGGCCACAACGTACAAATTAAATCAATGGCTAAAACATTCCAGCCATTCATTTGTTTTGATATTCTGGGCATGACATTCAACCTGTCTAACATATGCACACAAACATAATAATGATACTAAAAACTTAGGCCTGTGAAATCATTGGATGGGTTACAAGGGAATTTGATCGATCCTTTTGGGTGGTGAAAATTATTTTTCATGGTGTTACCCACCTACCATATAATCCGTTCATCTCATCATCCGGTGGAGTGCATCTGTTGGACACCTTGGACATTTCCTAAAGAATAATAATAATAATAATAATAATAATAATAATAATAATAATAATAAATGAAGCATTTTGATAATTTTACTCCATCAAATGCACTGCTAATTTCCAATCACAAAGTCTGTTGGAAATGTTGGTCGTAGAAAGATCTCTTCTTGGTTACATACAACGGTATCAAAATTAAAAGAAAACAAAAATAAGATACAAACCATGATGCAGAGATATACTTGTTTTCCTTTAAATAAGTCCATGAATTCACACTAATCCCTTATGTTCTAGGGTGAAAAAATAAAGGATATTCTCTTAATATAATGATCTCTTTCTTTCTCAAGATGGCTGGTTGAATAGTAAGTCTCTAATGATCATGTTCAGTGCATACTAATAGAAGCATTATTTAGTAAAATTCCAAGTAGAGAGGAAAATTATCCATTAAAGAAAGAAAAATAAAAAAGAAAAGAAAAGATGAAAAAACAAGAGAAGTTAAAAGATCTAGGATAGTAAATTAATAAGGTTTTTACCGCAGAACTCCTCAACAGCTTTGATTTTATCAAATAATGTCTAGAAGAACCAAAATTATCATATAGCGCTTTATAAGGGGAAAATTATACAAATGCCCTATATATATATATATATATATATATATATATATATATATATATATAGAGAGAGAGAGAGAGAGAGAGAGAGAGAGAGAGAGAGAGAGAGAGAGAGAGAGAGAGAGAGAGAGAGAGAGAGAGAGAGAGAGAGAGAGAGAGAGAGATGTGTTTAACATCTAAAATATTCAATAGCACCTCATTAAGATTATCAAACGAGCAGAAAATATGGTAAGTTTGACATCTAAACTATTCAATAAATATACCTCGATAAGGTTATCAAACGATCGGAAAATATGGTTGGTCCAATTATAATGTAAACCAAACCATTAAAAGTAATGTCCCACATCTAAATTCAAGTGTGGCCCATCTGATGAATTGATTGGTCAGATATTTGGTTCTCGTGGTCACCATGATGAGTTGCATATAGAGGATGTTATACATATACCATACGGGCCCTTAATTCCCAACTTGACTACTATTAAAGAAAAAAGAAAGAGAGAGAGAGAGAGTATTTTGGTAATTATCCATCCACAAGCATTTCCATAGAATATTCAGTTGTCCAGGCATTTTTAAATCCCTGATGATTTGGGTCCGGCTTCACGGCTCAGTGATAGACAACACCAAGATCATGGGATCGGGTGTGGAATTTCGGGGCGGGACCCACCTATTGCATACGTGCAAGAGTATTGAGATGGACGGTGCTATATGCAGATCATTCCTCGAAATTATTAAGTTGTTGCAACAATAAAGCAGGAGTATCTATCCGTTGACTGGTCAAAGTATTTCTATATAGACCGGTTCTGTAGTCTGTGTGAATCGGTTGACTCGGGGCCCCACATCATACGAACCCCCTTTTTATGGTTTAAATGCATGGATGAGCCCTACAGAGATAAAGGGTGAGCTTTTCTCGTTTGCCACCTTTGCACGTGCAAGTTGAAAGCGATTGGGTGTGACCTCAATTGGCTGTGTGGGGCCCACTGTGATGTATGTGTTTTATATCCACGCCGCTCATCATAATGTTTATTGACCATCCAAACTGTTGACGAGGTCACACAGATCAAGAAAATTTTTAACAGTGGGAATTCAAGTCACCACTATTTCCTTCCTGTGGTGTGGTCCACTTGAGCTTTTTGATCTGATTCATTTTTGGGATCATGCCCTAAAAGAAGATAGAAAAACGGATGGACAATATACACAAACACATACATCACGGTGGGCCCCATAACACCTAACACCACCTAATCTGCTTCCGTGCAAATTGGAGTTCTTCATCAGGTGGGCCTCACAGTCTGTCCTGTGGCCTGAAATGTATCCAGTCTGCTCATCAGGTGGAACGCAAATTTCCTTCAATAGGCCCACCTTGATCTGTATGTGACATCCACTCCATCCATTTTTGTGCCATTTCATGTTAGGATGCAAGCCCAAAATCAGGCTGATAAAAATTTAAGTGGGCCACAACACAGGGGGACAGTAGGGATGGAGACACCCATTACTCGCCCAGATGTTTTACGAGTGCATATATATGGGCCTGCCTAATGAACGGCTCAGATCTTTCACCATGCGAGTAGCTTGTATGCATGCCTGCGAGTAGGTTTATTTTGTCATATCCTGCTCTGCAAGTAGCCTTGATAGGGCCTTTTCATCCTCATCGCCACACACGTCTATTGTGTATATTCCGTATATGTAGCAGGTGTACATGATGTACAAATACATGTATATCCTTCTTGATGGGGTCCACGTTTCCTATTTTTGGCCCCTAATACACGACCTAGGGGAACCTTTCTTCACAAAGATCTCACGTGGGCTGCAACTAACCACCAAATACAATATACGATGCACTAACATTACGTAAAAAGCTATGTTTGTGTGTGTGTGTATATATATATACACACACACATTCGTGGGATCTTCCCGCGAGGTCAACCTGTGTGGACCCCACCGTGATGCATGTTGAACATTTGTTTTTTCACTTCATCCGCGTCTATTTGACTTTATGAATAGGTAGGATGGTTAAAAAAAACATTACAGTGTCCCTTAAAAAGGTTTCAACACTAGATGTCATTATCACCACAGCTTTTTTTAGTGTGGTCCACTGCTCACCTGATCCATTTTTAGGGTTATAACTTAAAATGGTCTGATAAAAGTGATGAAACATCACGTTGGGTCCCACATAGCCCTGCCCGGACGGGTACGACGCAATCCGCATCCCTTTTGGTAAGCTCATATCACACACGTGTTTCACATTTGCACGTGTGGATGTCGCTTGCAGAACGGAACATACGTCCAGGCAAACATTTTTCCAACTGGCCCTTGCAAGTGTGGACGGTGAAGATCTCCGATTGACGTGATTGGTGCCACGTGGCCTGTGATAGACCTTCTAGAATCTCAAACAAACGGTCTGGCCGATCATCACGGGATGAGACATGGGACGATCATCAGGTGGCCGGACGGGGGACAGAAGGGTTAGCCACTTGAGCTTTCCTTTCGTGTCGCATCGCCCACCCATGGTGGGCCCCACCAAGTCAAAGTCAACGACAAAGTTCTTTAGGGCCTGTTTGTTTTTCCGAGAAATGGGAAATGAAAGGGAAACGGTGATTATTACAATTTCCTGCGTTTGAAAACTCACAGGAGTTTGTGCCAGTGAAATTGGTTTAACGGTTGTAATTTTAATTTATTTACTATGAGGTAATGCGTATGATATATTCATTCCGTCAGTCTGTTTTATTATAATATTTTAGAGCATGATACCAAAAATGAAGCAGATCTAACACTCAAATGGCCCACGCCAAAAGAAACAGTTGCCCTACAAAGTTTTTAACGGTAAGTATTCGATTCTCTTTTTTGTATGACGTGGTCCACTTGAGTATTGGATATGCCTCAATTTTTTACTCATCCTATGAATTCAAATGTAATAATGGATGAACGGTGTGGATAAGCGAAATGCATCACAGTGGAGCCCGCAAATATTTTGTAATATTCTTGATTTTTGTGTCAAAAAGTAAGCAGTCATATCAGGATGCTGTAAATTCACGGGGAAATAATCGTTACTTTTTTACGCGCGCTTTACCATTTCACCGAAAATCAAACACACCCTTAGTCTTTTTTTTTTATATTATTATTATTTAACATTTATCTCATGTTACCCTGTTGACGTCACGTAGAAGTGCCTAATAATTAAAAAATGGACTGGCTACCATATCGTGTAAACATTTTCACGGGTACTGATTCGTCCACGTTCTTCCTAAGTTCCGTGTCACATCATGAGGTTTTTGTTATATTCAAACCGTCCATCCATTTGACAAGCTCGTTGTAAGGCTTCAGCTGAAAAATAAGACAGTTCCAAAGATCAAGTGGACCACACTGAAAAAAGCAATGGGAATTGAACGTCTACCATTGAAGCCCTTTTGAGGGTCACAGAAAACTTGGATCAATATGATATTTGCTTTTCCTCCTCATCCAGGTCTATGTTACCTTATGAACAGATTGGATGGGAATCATTGTCTCTGCTGCTATTCATGTTGTTGTCTAGTTGAGTTTTGGATATGATAATTTTTTGGCTTATACTCTAAAATACTCTCGCGAAATGGCTGAACGGTGTGGATATAATAAAGATGAATGGGTTGTGATCGCATTGCATGAATTTATGCTGTGAAGAGAGAGATCTTGGCTAATTATTCTAGATGCGGTGTTGAACGAAGCTTCTCCCTTTAATCAGGACGTATACAAATAGAATAGCTAGCCTATCATATGTACAGCATATGAACGAGACCGAAGAGGTGGGTCCCCTTGTCTGCCACTGCCACTGCCACATATGCTTGCCCACAAATTTCTAAGCCCACTTTGATGTCATTTGGAAAACTTTCTACCTTTGATGGGGTCCACCCGTTCCTATTTTTGGACCCTAAACTTTCTTCGAAAAGATCTCAAGGCCCAATACACCCTTTTGTTGGATGCGCAGAAGAGAATGTCGTTTGCTCCTCGTCGTATGTACAAGAAAAGAAAAGAAATGCTCGTTAGACAAGCTATTGCATTTTACATGCTCCAACGACATCATTAGGGGTGAACAACCAGTTGAGTTGGCCTCAACACAACTCAGCTTGGCCACTAGTTGACCCCAACTTGAACTTGGCTCAGCTCGGCCCTTGAGCTTGACTGGTCAGCTCGGTTCACTTCAGTCAGCAGCTCGGGCTAGTTTGAGCCGAGTTCAAGCCAAAATCAAGTCTCTGCGACATTTTTACAAACACATGCAATACACTTTCAATTTCTCATTGTATGTAAAACAACTAGGGGCGTACATGAACCGAGCTAGCTCAGTTAGCTCGCTTGACTCGAAAAAGCTCGATTCAACTCAGTTTGAAGCTGAGTTAGAGCCGAGCCGAGCTGATTTTTTGAACTCGAAAATGAGTTCGAGCAGAGTTTGAATGGGCCCCAGCTCGACTAGACTCGGATTGAACCCATCTCGAATTGAACTCGGATCGAATCAGTTCGGTGACTCGATTGCTTTGATATTGATGTTGCTCACCAAGTGTTTGATGACATGACTCAACAAAGTGTGGCTGGTAGCAATGAAGGTATGTATATGAAACAAATACCCTTTTTTTTTTCTTGATTTTTATGTTACTTAGAAGGTGTTTGATAAAATATATGTAAAACCACTGTTGTTGTTTTATATACAATGAGATTTTAAAGGTGCAGTTCATATGTTTGTAAAAATATTTTATAGGCGAACTCGGCTTGAACTTGGCTTGAACTGGCTTGAGCTGCTGACAGAATTGAGCCTAGCTAGCCAACCAGGCTCAACGACCGAACCGACCCGAGTTCGAGCTGGGGTCTGCTAGTGGTGAGCCAAGTCGAGCTGAGGCCAACTTGACTCCGTTGACTCATTGTACACCCCTAATTGCAGTAATTGTTTATAATTATTTCATTAAACACTTAATTGGCAATATCAAAATCAAGAAAAAATGGTCACTACCAAAAAAAAGGGGGCAAAGCCGACGGACTTGAGGGACTTTTAGCTACGGCTAAAATCCGTCGTCATTTCCGACGGCTACAAGCCGTCGCTGAAAGTCAGTAATCCGTCTCTACCTACCATTTTGAATGGTGCAAAATGGTGGACGTCCAACCGTCTACCGTTTTATCATTTTGTGGTCTATCCGTGATGTATTTTGGGATCAGTCTTAAAATAATGTTGAGAAATGGATGGATGGCGTGGATGAAACATATCCATCATGGTGGGGCCCATAGGGCCCTCCGCTTTCCAAAGCTATGTTTACCGTTTTTTCCTCTCTAAAAAACTGTGAGTTTTGTACAGAATGTAAAATAGTGGTGACTCGTTTGTGAAAATATTGGCAATGATATAGAGTTATCCAGACCATTCAAATAATTAGTCTAGTTGTAAATGTTTAATATTTATAATTTTCTTATATAATATAATCTTAACCATGCAAAAAATGGTCCCTCTTGCATGTACGACTGTTAACAGATTGTTTTGTTATAAACAATGGTTGGTAAACACACTGTTTTGGATTTGAAAGGGTTATCTAATTTAGGAGAGGAATATCGAGCACCATTTCTCCTCCCATTTTCAAGCCGCTGCGTCTTCCATCGCCATCGAGCAGCGGCAGAGAGAAGCGTCTCTACAACATCCTCATCAGCGAAAAGGACCGAGAACTTATTTCTCTTCAGCTCCTTCTGCAGGTATAATCCTCCTTCCTCTCGCACGTTCGCCTTTTATGTCTGTATTTTCCTTATTTTTGAGTTTTTACATATGCATCATATGTATCTTCTCTAAAATAGCTACACGGAGTCCTACTCTTCCCAGACTCATGTCCCCATGCTGCATGCATGTTCGAGATCTGAGCTGTTATTCATGTGGGTCATGGGTGTGTATGTTGTAATGATCTGAAAATTGGACCAGTGCCTTCAATCAGGTGGGCCACATGCATGAAAGAAACGGACGGTTAAAAATGATTGAGGAATGATCCACGTTCATCTTACAACTGGATCTTGGACCAGGGAACATAAGTGAGAGGGTTCGCCTAATGGTGGACCAGATCTCGCGACCTTGCATCAGATGCTTGAAAGGGTATTTTGGTCAAAGAAAAATATACTGGCAGGATGGTGGGCCATTTGCAAGAAGGGTCTTGGACCCAAGATCCCCTTTTTTGGGTAAGATTTTAAACTCTGAATCATGCAATAGAGCTCCTTCATGTGGGGTTTGATTTGTAGGTGATGATGGAGTGGGCCCATTTATTAATTGGGCCTGAAAATCTGATCTAGCGCGGCCAGGCCCAAGGACATGTTTGGATGATGATATTATTCAATTCGTGAATTTGAATTTTTAAATTTGTCTTCACGAAATGGGAAGTTCATTAATTAGCAGATTTGTTGACTGGGGCTTTTCTTGTAAAAATCACGATTTTCTCTGTTTGTCGTTTGCTTGGGTTAAATCAAATTTATATTTCATTAGTGGTTTGAAGTCCTTTGAAATTGCCTGGGATTTTAGACTATTCAAACTATTTTATCGATGGTCATCAATATTAATGGTCGAAATCAAATATAGTATAAGAATGTTCTAATTCAACATAATTTGATCAAATTCATGTACTCTAAAGAATTAACCAACAAATTCAGATGGCCAACATCTCTTCCTAATTGAGTGTTTCTATTTCTAAATATGGGAAGTTCTGCTATGTTGAAGAATTCGCTCAAATCTTATTTGAAATAGAAATCAAACTGATTCGACATAGTTTGTGAGTTGCCGCAAAACGACAATGAACTTTGGAATCTGGATCAAATTGGATCAATTTATTTCAATCAAGAGTAACGAATTATGACATGTCAAATTGTGGTTTCATTCACTTGAAGTCTTGAACTGATTTGTAGTTTGGGTGTATGGTTTAACCGAGCATAACTATGCTTAAGATCCGAAGGAAAAGACAATCCCTCGAAGGATTTTTTTTTTTTTTTCGAGGAATTATAGGATCCTCAACCAAAAGATGCACAAGATCGTCAGGATTCAATTTTGTGTGAGAGTGGCCCATCTTCAGTGATACAGATCATTGGTCTGTTGGGCCTCAGCACATGGAAGACCATTTCCTGTAAACCTCCCAGATTCATATAGAGCTGCATACAAAAAGATGTAGACTACATCTTTCTTGCATCTTACTTATTTTTCGCTGTTTGATTGGTATTTTTTTTTTTTATTTTTTATGTTGGGCCTTGTTCCACAGTTCAACTTCTTTTCATGTTTCCATACATATGTTTTTCTATGTATACATGCATGTAATGCATCGTGTTTCTTTATCCTACACTTATATATATATATATATATATATATATATATATATATATATATATATATATATATATATATATATATATATATATATATGATTATTTTGTTATGTAACCAGATATTTGTGCGTTCAGCTTGCTTTGCATGCATTGACCTGTTCATCTCGATCCAAAGTAGGAGTAAAGCTGAAAAGATTATCCCCTTCAAGATCATTTCATTTCTTTCTAAGGCTTTAAATATGAGCTTAAAGATGAGCATCAAGTGAGATTTTCATGGATCAAGATAAGATTTATCTCCTTGACTGGGCATGGAATCTACATGAAACCAACAGACCATTGGAACTGATGGATCAGAGACTGTCTAAATTTGATGAAGAAGCAGCGCTACGGATGATTGGAGTAGCTCTTCTATGCACTCAGACGTCCCTGGTGCTACGCCCGCCAATGTCCCGTGTGGTGGCCATGCTAGTAGGCGACATCGAAGTGAGTAGTATCACATCACGGCCCAGCTATTTAACTGATTGTCAATTTGATGACATAAACACCTTCATGACCGATGACACGTTGTGAGAGTCAACGGGAGAACATCAAACACAACTTGACACATTATCAAATTCGATGACGTTCGCTTATGTGGACCCATTGCCTGTGGCCACAGAGAAGGATGGTGATGATCATCTTCTAAGCTGTCCATGTATGCATGCATATGAATACGTATTTACATGCACATATGTGCGTTAATACATCCATTGTTATGGATACGTGTACATATACCACCTATTGACATTTCGTATTGAGGTTTGATGGTCTGTATTTGGGATTTATTTACATTTGTTTGAAATGTACTTAATTGTAGACAAATGGTTGTAGCCTCACAGGTTGCTTTGAGAAGGATATTCAAATCAATCATATCAAAGTTAGTTTTTTTTTTTTTAAAGTGAGATTTTCATGGAGAACATTGCATTGAAAATCCATCCTAAGTATCTTTGTACTTTTGTTACAACCAGACGTTAATTTCATATATTATAATGAAATCGATGGGGCCATCATACAAAAAGAGCGTGAGTGGATGTGATTAATTAGCAAAATTAAAGTAGAGTTGGAATGAAAATAAGAAAAGAAATCAAGAAGTCATGAAACAATATTAAGAAAGTGCCGGGTCTTTATACTAAAAAAGTTATTTTTTATTTTTATATAAATATACATCCTTGAATTGATCTCCTACTGATGGTATACTTTAGAAGTTATTCAAAATAAGTCTTTTAACTTTTAGGCACATGGTTGAAAAACCCGTCATCTTTCACTTTAGCTGATGTACAGGTAACTAAATGGGTATTAGCATTTGACGTGATGCTTTTGCTCCTGGTTTTGACATAAAAGGACCATTTTAACTTTATGCTTGGTTTTGTGGTTGGACATTGAGTTGTTGTGGTCCATCGTGATATGAAATTCACAGTGTCCATTCGTTTAGGCCACACATTTGAGGACATAATCCTAAATATGAGGCAAATTCAAAACTTAAGTGAGTCGTTCAAGAAGAGATAGTGGAGATTGGACACCCACCATTGAAATATTCTTGAGTGTAGAGAAGTTTTGAATATGAATGATCTGTATCCTCCCTTGTATTAATATGTTTTCTGTACTTATTTATAGTTATGCTTCAAAAATTGTTGAAATAATTGATTGTATTTCACTATAACCCATTTCTTCCTTGATGTTTTGATTGCTAAGTATACATTTGGGACTGATCTGGTTTCCGTTGTTGCAGGTTGGTGTAGGTGTCACTTCAGGGGGAGTTAATTCGATAAGTTTATATTTTTCTTTTTGGTAGCATTTGAGTGTTTAATTACCTGCTTGCATTCTTTTCTTTTCTTTTTTCTTTTAATTGTAATTCTATTTGACTGTTTTAGATCAATAAGGGACGTCCTTGTATTCAAGGAATGGTTTCAACATGACAATGACGGTAAGCTTAACTCTAAATATCACCTTTATAATCAGAATTTGTGCTCTTTATTGTCTACTTTTGAACTATAATTTTTTTTTATATAATTGACACCTTTTATCTCGGAATATGATCTATGAAGTAGCATATGAACGCAATCCCTATTAAAATCCACACCTAGGGGAGCACAAATAAAAGGATTGATCTTAACAGTATGGTCATCATGCACATAGATAGAAAATGATTGCAATGAATGTTTATGAGTACTAGGTGGCCTATTAATGAAAATGTCTCCGTCCATAAATAACGTCTGTTTATGATTTGACCAACTTTCAAATATGTATGTCCTTTTGAACCTTCCCTGATTGCATAAGTGGCTGAACCATCTCTTTATGTTACACATAATTTGTCATCCACTAGCTTCTGTAAATAATCCATGTTGTATGTAGTGACCTTCTCTTCAAATGTGATCTATTGAGCAATTTCTAATGGTAAACCGATTTCATGAATCCCTTTATATGCATCCCCAATAATCACACTATGAGAAGAGAACCCTCATCCCTTCCTGATAAACAGTGTGCGCATCTTTTCAAGCCATGCCTTTGTAGAAGAATCATCCACTTTAACAGCCCCATACTTCCTAGTAATGTCATGAGGTGCCTTGTAGGATGATAAATGAAAATAAGATTAGGAAATACCAAAAAATAAGAAGAAGAAGAAGAAGAAGAACTACAAGTGACAAAAAAGAAGCCATTCGGCACCATCCATGCGTATATACTAAGTTTGTTTAAATAATTTTAACATGCAATACTATGTATACCTTTGTGGTGCCGCTGAGGTTCATATACTGTGCAATAGTTGACTGCAAGTTATTAGATCTTCCTAGATTTGGGGGGTTCCCGCACAGTGGCAGTTTGGTAATTTTGGAGTCCTTGGTTAGGGTTTGGGCTGAAAGTACGAGTGCTGGAGTCGACGCTTTCAGAGTGCGAACTCATTCTTTTGAAAAATAGAAAAATGGAAATATTAGTAAATATGGATTTTCTTGTTAAGAAGAAAATGGAAGATGGATTGAAAAAACATAAAAGAGATTTTTTTTTTTTCTTTTTTGCTTCAAGAGAGAGAGAGAGAGACGGAGAGGTGAGAGTGGGGAAATCGAGGGAAAGAGTGGGGGAATGAAGTAGCCGCGTGAGATTTGAAAATAGCGAGTGTAGTTTGGTTTGAAAATAACATTTTGCATGCGTGGCGTGCGTGTCTATGAGAGGTGTCTACGGACGCGGATTAGCTAATGAACTCGACAGTAGTGAGTTTGCAATAGATTTTTATTTGACGAGTTCATCATTTGGGGTCCCACCAAGAGCCAAATCGGGTAGTGATATGATTAGGAAGGTTTCCAGTTTGGGCTTTGGCTTGGAGTTCTTGAAAATTTCTAATCTAGCGTTCCAAGATTTGTTTAAATTAGTTTCTTTGTAAATTCAAGTCAAAGATAGCTTCTAAGTTTTGCTGGGTTTGCAAGTTACCTTACTGAGAAGTTTTTTTTTTTTTTTTTTAACAGCCAATCTAAGTTGATTTCTTTCCAATTTTAGATTGTGTTAATTTTCTGATTTCAGGAAAATTTTACATGAATTTATGCATGTTCTGGGATGTTTTATGTTTAGAAAGTCATGTTATGGCAGTAAATTGAGTAAGGGTTGTTTTGGACTCTGCCAATTGGGCTTTGGGAGGTTTGCTAATTGCACATGCGTCTGGGGCCCTGCACCCCTGCCGATCCACATGCAGGTGCACATGCTAATGTAGAACACGTGTGAGAGATCTGAGCTTTCATCACGTCGGCTTCTCTGTTTAGATCTTCTGGCCTAAAATTCAGGCCATTCAATGCCTCAGGTGGCCACAGCTACGAAAACATATCAGCAGCTAGTAAAAATGTTTTAACCATTACCTTACTTCATACTCTGTGGCCCACCTGAGGAGTGGAACTGCCTGATTGTTGAGGCAGAAGATGAAAGCATTATTTCCAACCAAATCAGAAGTTAAGAAATTGTTGATATGAAGTTTTGAGTTGCTGCTAATCTTATGAATTGAGGTGGTTTTCACACCCTTTTCATTGGACACTTTGTTGATAATGCATAGGAGCTTTGATGTCTGTGCAATAAAACTCATGTTCAGGCCACAAATGTGCAAGCACGGCATGATAGGTCCGAGATCCAATCCATCCATCAGAATGACACCATTATATTGATGTCCTAGGCAAAGAATCAGGTTGAATCACTGGTCAGGTGGGCCACAGTTTGTTAAACAAATGTACAGCTCTGAAAAACTTGGCCAAAGTTTTCTAACCCGTCCACATATTTCCAATATAGTGGCCTGCATGCTGATCATGCCAGATTTTGTTTTTGGGAAAACATGTACATGGTCTGACCAACCTAATGGATGGATTAGATCTAGCATGCATGTGCCATGCTTGCACATGTGTGACATGTGCGTGAGCCTTTATGAAATCTCGACTTGGTTGGTGTAAAACTGAAGTAATGAAAGAAAAATCCAAATCCATGGTTTTTCATTTCCCAGTGACTGGAAGATACTTTTGCTTATCAGCACTTCAGTTTCCTCCATCCAAACAATCATATTTCACTTTGATTGATTACACGAAAATTAGAAAATTGGTTTAGTAGATAACAGAGAACTAAAATATGATAGAACCCTGTCTTTACAATAGCAGTATAATTTGGAAGACTGAAAATATATAGGACCAGTTGACCTGATGGATTGTGGACCTGCACCCATATTTCAAGCTTGGTTTTGTAATATAGGTCCGCTGTTGTCCAGATTTTTTTAGTTCTGGTTGATATGTGGGGTTGGGTTAAGGCCTAATCTTCACAGAAGGTGGTGCCTATGTTAAATAAATGCTAAAAGTGTCCCATTGAGCCCTGCCCTGTGGCCTCAGTCATGCCAATCAATTTCGATCTGGTTTCAAAGTCAGGTGCAGACCTGGTTACATGGCCATTGAACCAGGTTGAAATTCCATCCCAGATGTGGGCAATACTCCAAAAGCTCACTGGGTTACCCATCTCAGTTACTGTCCCCGGGGCAAGTGTTCCATCTGATATCTATATTCAGTTCATTGACATAGTCAAAGTACCTAAAATTTCTCCATCTATTGAATTAAAGTTACTTTGCTTTTTTATTTGACTTGGGCACTTGCCTTTCAAATTCCAGGTCCTGCTGCAAGTGCTGATCTCGCAGTAGTTCTTATGCAAGAAGGGCTAGCACACATTTCTCATTCGCAAAAGGTATGAGGAATTCTTGGTGACGTCTTTTTGACTTGGAATTTCTAGACAAAAAATTGACAGGGCGATAGTCATGAATAAATATGAAATAGAAATCATTTAGCATTACTTTCGTTTCAGTGGCAATTTGGACAGTTTTCTTTTTCTTTCTTCCCTTTTCCGTGTGATTTCTCTGTCATTCTCTGTTGTACTTGTATCCTAGAGCTCCTTTGGAACTGATGGGATGTTTCTGGGAACTTATACCGGTAGCATGGCACATGGAGTCATCTCTTTCATAGTTTTCAGTTTCTTGAATAACAGAGAAGTTTCATTCAAGAAACCAGAACAATAGTTTTGAGGCTTTGTGCACGTAAAAGGGGGTGTTTGGTTGTGGTTTTTATATTTCTCAGCTTAGTAATTCCTTGGTTCTACAAAAATAGAAAATGTTTATTGTTGGTTTTTTACATTCCTTGGAATTCCATTCCCTAACTTCTCCTGGAAAAATTGCCCTAGCTTTTACCTGGGGAATGGAAAACCAAGAGAATTCAAGCAGAATTTTAGTCTTTTCTCAGGTTTCCCCTGGAAATGTGATTTTATCAACCAAACAAAATTAATCATTTCCTAGGAAATACTAGGTCAACTCTAACATTTAAGAAACATAAAAACCAGGGAATGAATTCCCCAACAACCAAACAGGCCATAGAGATTATTTTCTGTTTAAATTATTCAGAAAAGGGTTTCTTAACATTTGAGAATCTTGCTTGGCACATAGGGCAGTTATGTTATTTATCCTCATAATTGTGTTTTCTCTTTATTGACTCATCCAACAAATCGGAGTTCAAATTAACTCAGTTCAGCTGCTCTGATTACCCCACCATACAGAAATATGGGTTCTTGCGGTTGAGTGGCATGATGTTTTCTGGTAACCCCCGAGCTCTAAAGAATTCAAGTCTCAGCCTAGAAGATTGCGAATTTGAATGCAGGAGAAACTGATCTTGTATTGCTTATGCTTCTGCTCATGATTAGGAAGGTTTCCAGTTTGGGCTTTGGCTTGGAGTTCTTGAAATTTTCTAATCTAGAGTTCCAAGATCTGTTTAAATTAGTTTGTGGAGCCATCAGAAAGTGCACCAGGAAAACTGGAAAGATGGGCTATTAAGATTGAACAATCTGTGAATATTCTTCTCACGGTGCGCTGTTTCTCATCTTCTGCCTTTTTCATGTTCTGTTTTTTCTTCTGTTATTTATGCTTACTGAAAAAATAAGTCCTTGGGTTGACACAGGGTTGTCATTTGCTAACATTGTATTATTTCATCCAACTGCGAACAACCAATACAGATTCCAGAACATTTTATCCCACACATCCAACTGTTGAAAAATCTCACACCTAGTCCATTACAATACCTGAAATGTAGTTGCTGAAATCTTTACGCATTGCTATCCAAATACAAAACACGCCATGAAGATTTTTCTTTCAATCTCAGTCAAAACTCATGCATTCTGAATTTGGATTTTCAGTTTGTAGCTCTAAAGAATGCACTCTTCTTCTTCACTGACAGATGCAAGTTGACATTCTATGCTGATTATTCACTTCTGTTCCCATTCGTCACATGTAATTTTGGGTAGATTAAAGGCTTCTTTTTCAACAAAAATTACAAACCATTATTTCTGAAACCCAGCTGATTGCTTCTCCTTGCCTGTTTTGAATCCACCTTATGAAAGCTTTGGGTATTGTATGTGTCTTTGTACTTCAGTTGCAAACTTCACTATGCAGTCAGCACTAAATGTGGTGCGTTTTTCCTAGTTGCAATTAACTACAATAAAAATTGACTAAGCAATATTATACTTGCAGGACTCGGTCATAAAAATACTGAATGCCTTTTATCATGATCATCATTATGCAAGGTTTTTTGTACTCGAAACCATAGATAGAGTACCTTATTTTGGTGAGTGTCCGAAATTCTTTCAGCTTGTAGTTCTGATCAGACAATTTTTATTCTGCGATTTTCAACTGCTGTATGGTTCATGAACGCAATCCTTATCAAAATCCACACTTAGGGGAGCGCAAATAAGAGGATTGATCTCAACAGTATGGTCGTCATGGACAGAAAATGCTTGCAATGAATGTTTATGAGTACTTGGTAATTTTGGAGTCCTTCTTGGTAAGGGTTTGGGCTGAAAGTACGAGTGTTAGAGCCGACGCTTTCGGAGTTCGAACTCATTCTTTTGAAAAATAGAAAAATGGAAATATTAGTAAATATGGATTTTCTTGTTAAGAAGAAAATTGAAGATGGATTGGAAAAACATAAAAGAGATTTTTTTTTTTTTTCTTCTTTTTTTTTGCTTCAAGAGAGAGTGACGGAGAGGTGAGAGTGGGGAAATCGAGGGAGATAGTGGGGGAATGAAGTGGCCGCATGAGATTTGAAAATAGCGAGTGTAGTTTGGTTTGAAAATGACGTTTTGTATGCGTGGTGTGCATTTCTTTTAAGACAGTAATTTGATTTTACTGAAGACAATTGAATTACATAGGCAAGTGTTTAATGCAGGGAACTTCTCTCGAAATGTTATTCTGATAACTAACCTGATGAGAGTAATTTGTGGTTCAGTTCCTGGACCAATCTTTCTATCATATTCAAAGAAATCCACATTTTTTTTCGTGTTTCTTACATGGTTCTCTGTCTCATTTTTTATTGACTTGAAAGTAAAGGTGATGCATCTTCTTATTTATTCAATCATGGAATGCAGGATGTTGCCGTTAAAGTTCTTACAGATCAGGACTTTCATGAGGATCAACTGAAGGACTTTCTAAGGGAGGTATGCATTTGAAACATTGCTAATAATGTTCTTTGAAAATGTACCCATTTATGTATCCGGATGTGTGCCGGATCTATCCGGAGTTGAGCGGGGGTCTTTAGAAGGTGGGAACCGCTGTTATGACCATGATGAAGCTATCTATTTCCTATGGACAGCATTGGAGTGGCCCGACCATTTGGACAGACTGTGTTTATGTTTTCGCTCAAAATTGATGGAGCAGACCCGAATGTGCATTGGAGCTATCCGGATGTTGAGCGGGGGTCCCTGGAAGATGGGAACCGCTGTTATGACCATGATGAAGTTATCCATTTTCTATGGACAATATTGGAGTGATCTGACCATTTGGACAGGCCGTGTTTATATTGTATTTGGAGGGACTACACCCTTAACCTAAACCACACCCTAAACCTAAACCTAAACCTTAACCTATAACCTAAACTTCAACCTATAACCTATAACTTAAACTTTAACCTATAACCTATAACCTAAACTATAACCTAAACTTGAACCTATAACCTATAACTTAAACTATAACCTAAACTTTAACCTATAACCTAAACCTAAACCTTGATATATTCTTAGTTCCCTAAAGCTATAACCTATAACCTAAACCTAAAACCTAAATGTATTCTCAAATCCCTAAACCTAAACCTATACCTAATCCTAATCTCAACTCCCTAACCTAAACCTAAACCTAAACCCGAAAACCCAAACCTAAACCTAAAACCTAAATGTATTCTCAAATCCATAAACCTAAACCTACACCTAATCTTAATCTCAACTCCCTAACCTAAACCTAAACCTAAACCTAAACTTGAAAACCCAAACCTAAACCCGATTTCCTAAACATAAACCTTAACCTATTCTCATTTCTAAATCTATAACCTAAACCTATAACTTAAACCTTAACCTATAACCTATAACCTAAACCTTAACCTATAACCTATAACCTATAACCTAAACTCAATTCCCTAAACCGTAACCTATAACCTAAACCTATAACCTAAACCAAAACCTAAAACTTATAACCTAAACCTATAACTTATAACCTAAACCAAAACTTATAACCTAAACTTACAACCTATAACCCACCCTTAACCTAAACCTATAACCTAAAACCAAAACCAAAACCTAAACCTAAATGTATTCTCAAATACCTAAACCTAAACCTACACCTAATCTTAATCTCAACTCCCTAACCTAAACCTAAACCTAAACTTGAAACCCAAACTCAAACCCGATCCCGAACTCAAACCCGATTTCCTAAACCTAAACCTTAACCTATTCTCAATTCCCTAAAGCTATATCCTATGATAACCTATAACCTAAACTTAAACCTAACCTATAACCTATAACCTAAAACCTAAATGTATTCTCAAATCCCAGAACTTAAACCTTAACCTAATCCTAATCTCAACTCAATAACCTAAATCTAAACCTAAACTTGAAAACCCAAACGTAAACCCAATCCGAACCCGAACTCGATTTCCTAAACTTAAACCTTAACCTATTCTCAATTCTTTAAAGCTATGACCTATAACCTATGACCTAAACCTAAACATATAACCTAAACCTAAACCTAAAACCTAAAATCTAAATGTTTTCTCAAATCCCTAAACCTAAACCTACACCTAATCTTAATCTTAACTCTCTAACCTAAACTTGAAAATTCAAACTTAAATCCAATCCTGAACCCGAACCCGATTTTCTAAACCTAAACCTTAACCTATTCTCAATTCGCTAAAGCTATAACCTAAACCTAAACCAAAACCTGTAACCTAAACTTTAACCTATAACCTATAACCTAAACTTATAACCTAAACTTATAACCTATAACATAACCTTAACCTAAACCTAAATCTATAACCTATAATCTAAACTTAATCCTAAAACCTAAATGTATTCTCAAATTCTAAACCTAAACCTGCACCTAATCCTAATCTCAACTCCCTAACCTAAACTTAAACCTAAACTTAGAAACCCAAACATAAACCCGATCCGAACCCGAAACCTTAACCTATTTTCAACCCCTAAAGCTATAACCTATATCCTAGACCTAAACCTTAACTTATTCTCAATTCCCTAAAGCTATAACCTATAACCTAAACTTAAACCTTAACCTAAACCTAAACCTATAACCTTAACCTAAACCAAAACCTATAACCTTAACCTAAACCAAAACCTATAACCTTAACCTATAACTTATAACTTAACCATAACCTAATCTTAAACTTAAATGTATTCTCAGATCCCTAAACATAAACCTACACCTAATCCTAATTTCAACTCCCTAACCTAAACCTAAACCTAAAAACCCAAACCTAAACCCGATCCCGAACCCGATTTCCTAAATCTAAACCTAAACCTTAACCTTATTCTCATTTCTTTGATTTCTATTTTCTTTCTAGAATTTTCATGGTGCTTGCGTTATTATTGTCATGGCTCAAAGGAGAATATATATCCCTTACAACAACAAAACAAGAAAACCTCCACAGGTCAAATTCTTAATTTTTCTTCTTATTATTTTTTTAATTAATGAAAATTGCTGACAGATTTTAGCCGTGGAAAACGACGACAGATTTTAGCCACGGAAAACGTTGACGGATGTTAGCCGTCGAACCCGATTCCTAAACCTAAACCTTAACCTATTCTCAATTCCCTAAAGCTATAACCTATAACCTAAACCTAAACCTTAACCTAAACCTATAACAGAAACCTAAACCAAACTTATAACCTACTTATAACCTATAACCTAACCTTAACCTAATCTTAAAACCTAAATGTATTCTTAGATCCCTAAACCTAAACCTAATCCTAATTTCTACTCCCTAACCTAAACCTAAATCTAAAAACCTAAACCTAAACCCGATCCTGAACCCGATTTCCTAAACCTAAACCTTAACCTTATTCTCATTTCTTTGATTTCTATCTTCTTTTTAGAATTTTCATGGTGCTTGCGTTATTATTGTCAGGGCTCAAAGGAGAATATACATCCCTTACAACAACAAAACAAGAAAACCTTAAGAAAACCTCCACAGGTCAAATTCTTAATTTTTCTTATTATTATTTTTTTAATTAACGAAAATTGCTGACAGATTTTAGCCGCCGAAAATATCGACGGATTTTAGCCGCAGAAAACGCCAACGGATTTTAACCGTCGACAATGTTGACGGATTTTCGTTGCCAACAACGCTGACGGTTTTTATCCGTCGGTGAGCAACCCTAACCACACCCTTTACCGACGGACCTTACGACGGCTAAAAGCCGTCGGGGAAGGCCATTGCCGACGGTTTTTAGCCGTCGGCGTTGCCCTATTCTTTGCTACTGGGCATTTGTTTCCCATGCATACCTTCCTTGCCATTAGCCGACACTTTGTTGAGTCATTTCATTAAACACTTGGTGTGCAACATCAATATCAAAGTAACCGAGTCACCAATCTAGTTCCTTCCAAGTTCAATTTGAGTTGGGGTTCGATCCAACTCGGTTCAAAATTTTTTCGAGCTAAAAAATGCAGCTCAGTTCGAATTTATTTCAAGCACAAAAAAATCAGCTCGAATTCAGCTTCAAACCGAGTCGAATCACGAGTCGAGTTAAGTCGAATCAAGTTTTTTCAAGTCGAGTCGAATCAAGTTTTTTCAAGTGGAGTCAAGCAAGCTAATTGAGCTAACTCGGTTCATGTACACCCCTAGACATCATTAGCTTATTGTACTTTTGCATTATTGTGAGGAGATTCAATGGCATGTGCGATGGATGTTACAAGATTCTCCCACAAAATTCAAACAGAAGTCACAATTTTTTTTCTCGATTTCTTTAGAAAAAGAATAATTAGTTTATAATTGGCAAATTTGTGGACAGTTGTTGAATCGTATACCAATGATATCCAATACAAGATCTAAATCATATGATTTCTTTGACTTTTGTCCGATCAAGACTAATTGGCTCTCTGATCTTGTGGTTAAGATGGCCATGATGTGGCATTGGTTCTTCAGAATTACAAGCTAGCTATTATGTAGATTTGAATTTATGGAAAATCCTGTGATTAAGATAGCCATGATGCATGTGCCATGAGTTCTTCATAATTACAATCTCTTATATAGTTTTGAATTTATGTTAGTTTTGCTCTAAATATATCTGGTCAAACATCTAATGAGAGAAGGAGATCTAGTTGGATGGTAGGATCATTACTCTTGCTCCGGTGGTGGACTCTCAGGAGTTTCAACACCCGGTCAAGGGTTTGAGCATTCATAGGTGGTGAAATCCTACTACGGTGTGCGTGTGTTTAAAAAAAAAAAAAAAGGAAAAAGAAAAAAAGAAAAAAAAGATCTAATTGGTTCTAATGGTCATAACGGAGAGAAGATACTAGAAAGCTATATATCATTTGTTTTTTAATTTTTATTTATTTAAATCTGAACAAGCCATGTGATGTGGGCACCTCATGAAACCCTCGGGGCCCGACTTTTACTTTGGTACAAAATTTTGGTGGACCATGCATGAAAAAAGATAATAGTTTTCTTCCTTGATTTGCATCTCTATGCTATGGCCGACCAAAGTTTTAGATCAGGGTGAAAATTGGTACCTTAGGGTTTCATGGGATGTTGCATCACATGGACCGTTCGGATTAGACGCCCATGACACATGTATAAAGGTGCACATGTGTGTAGGTGCGTAGGTGAGCATGCCTCTCTCTCTATTTGTGTGTGAACGTATACGTGTGTAATGCATGTACAAACTTAGACGTGACAACTACCTACATTTATGGATACGAATATGGGTCCACTGTAATGTTTATTTGCCATCCAACTTATTGATTAGGTCATGCATAAATGAACGAAGGGAAAGTAAAGACGTGTGGTCTACAAAAAGTTTTTAATGGTCATTGACTTTCTTGTGGTGTGGTCCACGTGAGATTTGGATTTGCTTCATTTTTGGCCTAAGCTATAAAATGATTTAGAAAAATGGATAGACAACATAAATATACAACACATACCTCAAGGTGGGCCCACGGTTAGGGTCCTACCCACATGCTAGATCCGACTTGAAGCTAAGTCACGTCCAACTCACTTTCGCATGGATGGTGAAGATCTCCAATTAACATGATCAGTATAAACACATGACCAATTAAATTGCTCTCTAAATGATAATGATCTTTTTCCTAGGTATTATGGCAGAAGAGATCCCTTCAAATTATAATCACATTCTTTCCAAGTATGAGGATAGAGCTCAATCCCTCAATATTAACAATGCATGAGATAAATTGGAGTTTGCAAATTGTTTGAATGGTACATCCAAATGTGGCCTCGAGGGTTTTATTGAAATGAACAATGGACAAAAATTTTCAGGTTTGGTAATTCCACATGCTTGTGGGAGCAGTGGACATGTGCACACGAGCTCATGTGTCACATTAGGGCTGAAAGTCGGGCGGGTAGGGTCACGTTGGTGCTCAACCCTAGCCCAACCCAAGGTTCCCATACCTCAATCCTAACCCTAACTCAACCCAACCCAACCCAACCCAACCCAACCTCGAGTTGGGAATTCTCAACCCAAGCCCAACTCAAGCGGGTTCGGTCGGGTTGGCTGGGTTGGTCGGGTAGATATATGCTAATATTTTCATTATTACATTAATCTATTATATTTTCAATACAAGTTTTATTTTTTATACCTATAATTTTATTAATTATATATGTAGTTATTTATTGTAAAGAACATTTTTTCTAAACAAAAAAGCTAAAATATACGACAACTACTCCTTTAAAAGTTGTATTGTATATCAAGCAATCTATTTGAGAGAGAAATCTAGTGTATCTTGTTAGCTTGAGTCATTGGAAATGATGTGGACCCGTGAAACCTGACAGCATTGGAATTTCCTATGCGTTCAACACAGACTATCTGCACTCAATTATAATTAATTTATAAAGAACTTATAAATTGATCAGGTTCGGGTTGGGTCGGGCAACCCAAGCCCAACCTAAGTTTTATCGGGTTGGCGTTTGTATGGCCCAAGCCTGAGACCAAACCCGATACTTCCTGCCCAAGCCCAACCCAATGTTGGGTCGGTCACGGGTCAGTCGGGTTCAACCCACCCAACTTTTGGCCCTATGTCACATTGGCTATCTTTTGTGAGATCTCAGCTGTTATTTCACTCCTCAAGTGGGCCATAAATATAAAAAATATTGCTTGTAAAAGCATTATTTCGAACCTTTTGGAAAGCTCATATCACACACGTGTTTCACTTTTGCACGTGTGAATGTTTACGGACCTCAGAAATGTCGCTTGCAGAGTGGAACATACGTCCAGGAAAACATTTTTCCAACTGGCCTTTGCATCGACGGTGCAGATCTCCGATTGACGTGATTGGTGCCAGGTGGCCCATGATAGACCTTCTAGAATCTCAAACAAACGGCCTGGATCATCACGGGGTGAGACATGGGACGATCATCATGCGGCTGGACCTGGGACAGAAGGGTTAGCCACTTGAGCTTTCCTTTCGTGTGCATCGCCCACCACCCAGCAAGTCAAAGTCAACGACAAAGCTCTTTAGTCTTTTTTTTTATTTTCACCCTGATGACGTCATGTAGAAGATTCTAATAATAAAGAAATGGACTGGCTACTATATCGTATCACCATTTTCACGGGGTGCTGATTCGTCCACGTTGCAACCATATTCTTGACAAGGAGTCGGCTTGTCTGGTGTCATACACACCAACCTGGCTGGTGTGTTGACGTCACCAACTTCCATGGGTTCCATCGTAAAGTAAATGTTATATCCAAACCGTACGTCCATCATTTGGCGAGATTGTAGTAAGGTTCGAGCCAAAAATAAGACATATCCAAAGATCAAGTGTACCATACTGAAAAAAGAAGTGGGAGATTGAACGTCTACCATTGAAAACCTTTTGGGGTCAGAAGTTTTGGATCAATATAATATTTGTTTTTCTTCTTCTGCCGCCTTATGAACAAATTAGATGGAAAATAAGTGTTATGGTGAGCTATAAGAATGTTTTAATGATAAGAATCATTGTTCCCACTGCTATTTATGGTGTGGTCCAATTGATTTTTGGATATAATTCATTTTTTTGGCTCATGCTCTAAAATAATCTCGCCGAATGGATGAACAATGTGGATATAATAAATACATATTATAGATATAATATAAAGATGAACGGTTGTGATGGCATGGCCTGAACTTATGCTGTGAAGGAAGAGAGAGAGAGAGAGAGAGAGAGATCTTGGCTAATTATTCTAGATGCAGTCTCGAATGAAACTTTTCCCTTTAATCAAAACGTATACAAATAGCTAGTCTATCATATGAACGAGACCGAAGAGGTGGTACCATTAATTGCCTGCCACTGGCACAGATGCTCGCTCACAAATTTCTAGTTTGGGCCCACTTCGATGTCATTAGGAAGACTTTTTACCTTTGACGGGGCCCACCCGTTCCTATTTTTGGACCCTAATACACGACCTAGGGAAAACTTTCTTCAGAAAGATCTCTAGGCCCAATACATCATGTGTTGGATCAACAGAAAAGAAAGCCGTTTGGTCCCCGGCGATCACGCCGCATGTCCGAAAAAGAAAAGAAATGCTTGTTGGACATGCTATGGCACCTGCATGTGGGCTGCAATGAAGCACCAAGTACAATGTACAATGCACTAACATTCTTAAAGAGCCATTTTAAAAAATATATAATAGTACAGAGAGATGCATTGCATTTAGATGCTCAAATGACATCATTAGCGAATATCTTAGCTTGTTTTCTACAAGGATTTGGCTTGTACTTTTGCATCATTGCTAGGAGATTCAATGGCATGGGCGATGGATGTTAAAAGATTCTCCTACAAAATTTAAATAGAAGTCACGTTTTTTTTTTTCTTGATTTCTTTAGAAAAAGAATAATTCTTTTATAATTCGCTAATTTGTGGACAGTTGTTGAATCGTATGCCTATGATATCTAATACAAGATCCAAATCAAATGATTTCTTTGACTTTTGTCTAATCAGGACTAATTGGCTCAAGTGGGAAGGCCCACCAGAACTTTGTTACCCAACTAGGCTTTTATATATATATATATATATATATATGTATGTGTGTGTGTGTGTGTGTGTGTGTGTGTGTGTGTGTGTGTGTGTACAAACTTAGACGTGACAACTACTGCATACATCTATGGATATGAATATGCATTCATCCAAAACTTGGGTCCACTGTAATGTTTTTTTGCCGTCAAACTTGTTGATTAGATCACACAGAAAAAAATGAAGGGAAAGCAAAAATATTTGTGGTCTGCAAAAAGTTTTTAATGGTTATTTATCACTGTTTCTTGTGGTGTGGTCCACCTGAGATTTGGATTTGCTTTATTTCAGGGCCCAAGCTATAAAATGATTTGGAAAAATGGATAGATAGACAGTATAAATATACAACACATACCTCAAGGTGGGCCGCGCGGTCAGGGTCCTACCCTTGAAGCTCACGTCCAACTTGCTTTCGCATGGATGGTGAAGATCTCCGATTAACATGATCAGTACCACGTGGTCGATGGGGGACCTTCTAGTATTTCAAACAAACGGTCTGGATCATCATGGGGTGAGACCTGGAAGAGAAGGGCGAGCCACCTAGACTTTCCTCTCTTGTCCCATCGCCCACCCATGGTGGGGATCAGCAAGTCAAGACAAATCTCTTTTTTTTTTGGACAGGCAACCAATCCGTACCACCACTGGTGCTGATTCGTCCACGTTGCAACCTCATACATTGATCAAGACCGTCCGAGTCACAGGGCATGTTGTAGAACACCGATTGCCTAGACGGGCCCGCCGTGATGGTTGCAATAAATCCACCCGTTTTTACCAGCTCAGGTCAGAACAAGAGCTAAAAATTAGGAAGAGGATTCTAAAAAAAATTAATAATAATAATAATCAATTCCTACTTTCTCCATGGTGTGTCCCACTTGAGTTGTGAATTTGGGTCACTTTCATACTCATGTTTTAAATGTTTATTTGTCATCCAAATTCATTAGGGGAGGACACAAGGCCGAGCACCATCTTGAACTTGTTTGGACTCCTCACATAGACTTCTTGTATCATGAGAAACAAAGCAAGCAAATTAAGGTCTGTCAGTCCGGATCACCTCTATTGTCGACCAGGACTTTTCTTTTCTTGGCTATGAAAATGTTTGGTACCTGCTCTACATCGAATTATCAAGGATGAATTGAAAATACAATAATAATAATAATATCATTATTATTATAGCATGGTCCAAAATATTATTATTATTATTATAGCATGGTCCAAAATATGTAGCCTCACTAATTTTTCATTGGTGAACATTCAATTCTCACTTTTTCCTATTACGTGGTCCATTTGAGTTTTCACTCATATCTTAGATGTTTATATACCATCTAAACCTTTCATTAGGAAATTGTCACTGGGATAAACTGACAACACAAAATAATAATAATATATCGTGGTCCAAAATTTGTGGCCTGATCACTAATTTTTCAACCAAAACGGTTGGAAGAGGATTTCCCAAAAAACGTTATAATGGCTCCACCTAGCCTCGGACCGCAGGAAGGGTAGCAGGCAATCAGCTTACCATATTGTGGAAACAAAAAAAAAAAAAAAAAACAACTAACTGAACAAACCTGGCCATGAAATCAGTGGGTGTCAGATGGATGTACAGGAAAAAACGGTCAGTGGTCGCTAGTCAGCCGGAAAAACTGAGAGTTGGTGGGATCCACCGTTTCGATGGTCCAGATCGCCGTATTGTCTGTTGCATGGGCGGTGGATAAGTCACCACTTCTTCGAGAATGGTGGTGACTCCTTTTTGTGGACGGTGGCGGTGACTTTTGACTCTACGTTGCATGCGACCATGAGGAAGTATTATTACCCATGGTTGAATCTCGATGGATAAATCAGTTTAGTGTCAGTTTCTGGCTATGCTCCATCCACGATAAAGCCCAGGATTTATACGGTCAGGATTGCATGTGCCGTGGGCGATCATCCCCATTTTGAAAATAGTGGTAAACGACAACGTTCTCTAGCCCGAGATTCTCTCCTTCGCATAAGTACGTCACGTGCGCCTCACATGTTGCAGTAGTTTTAAGGGATTTTTACTGCAAAATTCCTTGTGAATATATATTTTACCAAGTAATGCAGAGATGATTTGAAATAATATGCAGTTTGAGGGATGGAATTATAAAAATGCCTTTTTTTTTTCCCCCTTTAAAAAGTAATCAAAGTCTAGACTTGTGGGACCCAAATGTTACGTGTATAACATCCAACTCATCCAACATATAAGCCCACCGTGGCAATAACACCAACGAAACATCGACCCGATCACATTATTAGATGGGCTACATTTGAATTAGGATATTTTGAATGGTGTACATTATTTTTTTATGAATTATTCTACTTACTGATTCAGCCAGTCATATTTTTGGTTTATCTAATAATAATATTAGTGTGCATTTTCGGATGGGTTCAATACAAGAGATATATCATGTACGTGCTATGATTCTCAATTCTCTACTTTATTGTAAAAATAAAATAAAATCTAAAAGCATAAATAAAGAGTAGTAATGTAACTTCTCATATGAGAGCTCTCTTCATTCCTCCCAGATAAAAGCCAAATCCTCCATTAATTTGAGGTTAAAAAAAAAAAAAATCCTAATTTCAAAACCCTCAAGTACTTTATACTAAAATTAATCAGTTAATAGGCACTTGTGAAATTATGAGTTTTTACCCCAAAATTAATATAGGATTTGGATTTTACCAAATAGTGCCCAAGAGGAACTAGCAAATTAACAGTGTGCACTGAAGGTAGAAATTCGATTAATCACCTCTTCATCCATTGTTCATTTGTGAGAAAATCTAAGTTGAACTTGCTTGTCATGCAAGAAATATCTTCGTCAATGCCTTCATCCAATGAGGGTCTATTCTCGCATGCTAGAGGAGTTTCTCTTGGGAGAAAAAGATGGAGGATTAGCTTTCTCCTAGTCAATAAGGCTTTATCACTAGAATGGAATAATTATATGTTTTGGTAATGGTGATCAGGTCGTGTCATCTGCAGGAGTCTTCCACTATGGTTTTTGGTTTTTGTGTATTTTAAAGATCGTACATGGGTTTATTTCGTCTTACTTTCCTTTGTTGTTTTTCTCTTGCATCTTTCTTGCTTTGTCTGATAAAGTAAGTTCATTTTTCAAAAAAGGGATACTTAGTTTAAATAATTCCATTCAAGTTTTCAATCTTTGAATGTATTTGGACAGTGTAGAAACTAGGGTATTTCTAGAAGGTGGCTTCTTAATACTTGATAGATTTAGCAAAGTACATCCAGCCGTTGACTCCCTCTCTCTCCAATTGAGGACAGGCAAGCTCCTTAATTCCATGCATTTGGACAGTGTACACACTACAGGGCAACCCAATCCATCTTGACCGGTCAGTTCATTGCTGCCCACTGTTTATGGAACCAGAGTAGTCCATTTTTTACACCGGTTACATCCAAGCTCTGTGGGGTCCATTAAGTTGCATATTTAAGATCTACTCTGTCCATCAGGTTAGAGCCGTTATTTTGACCGTGCACATATAAGATAAGCTCGATTAAAACTCATATGAGGCTGATTTTTGTACCTTCTCTTCATATTGATGAGTGACATACGAATATACGATGAAATTCACCTGATACGAATATACGATGAAATTCACCTAATTAACGGGTTTGATGAAAGGTAGACAGCATGGTGGCCCATCGTTCTGAGTGGTGTGGCCATACGAAGTTTAGATCTACCTGATTATTGGAAACGGATTGGCTACTCCCCCTGCCATCAGCCAATGGCCGGTGGTCGGTGCTCTTTGGCCCCACCATGATTTATGTGTTTCATTCATGCCGTCCATCTATTATTTTATATTATTTTAAGGTATGAGACCAAAAACGAGGTATATCCCAATCTCAAGTGGACCACATTACCAGAGACGGTGCTGGATGAGCTTCAACCATTAAAAGCCTTTTCGGGGCCATAAAAGTTTTGGATCAAAATGATTTTTGTTTTTTCCCTTTATCTGGGCCTGTATGGATGTAATACCCTGTTCTTTTAAACGGTGGGTTCCACCGTTAACCCACCGTTACATATGATATGGCCCACATGAGTTTTGGATGACCCTCATTTTTTGGCTCATGCCCTAATCTTGTCGGGCAAATTTGATGAACGATATGAATTTATTACATCATAGCTATGGGGCCCACTTAAAAAAAAAAAACAAAAACAAAAGCAACAAAAGCAAGTGACGTGCGTCACCATGAGTAAAGCCCTCTCCTCCACGACTCCCTCTCTTTCCCACTTCTCCGCAGCTGTTACGGATGTGAACCCATCCACCATACATGATATCATCATGGTGGGACCCACTAATCAATCTAAATCGTCCAATGAACTCCCAACTGTTGGGGGCCTTGCACAAAACCTTAGGATCTAGCCCTCTAGAACAAACTAGAATTATGGATAATAAAGCAATGAAAACAATCAATGCATCAATCACACACCACACAAGAGATTTTTATGTGGAAAACCCTTAAAGAGGTAAAAACTACGGGACCTCGTCCAGATCAACAATCCACTATGAAGTAGAACGTTACAACCTTCTTCACTCACGCAGAAGTGGATAAACAATAAGAGAAATAGAGAAAACGGAGAGATCTAATCGATTACGAGGACATAGAAGTGCTGAGATACAAATTACATAATAGATAACCTCCACGAGCAGAACCTTCCTTCTATAAGCTTCCTCTCTCTCTTTCTCCCTCTCTCTCACCTTTGATAGCCCTAAACCTTTTAGCAAATCCCTTGTAAAGCTTTAGGAAACCCTCTTGCATACCTAGAAAAATCCTAGGTAACCCCTTTTATAGTTTAGGAATCTCCTTTCCGCATCCCAGTTGCGAAAGGATTCAAATCCGCAGTTTCGCGCAAAATCGCGGAACAAACTACGTAACATACGACTAGTCCTGAAAATTCCAGGACTGGTCTTAGTCTCCTTCGACTGGTCGAAGATCTCCTACGACTGGTCAAATCTCACCTACGACTGGTCGAAGACCACGGAGAAAAATAGTTCGAACTCGCTGGACTTTGAGTCGTACTACGACTCGAACCCACGACTGGTTGAACACCAGCCCACGACCGGTCGAGCAGGGCTCACGACCGGTCGAAGACGGGTCAAAAACCCATCAAATCTCTCCCTTTTTGACCCAGGAGGGATCCACCTTCTTCAAGCCAGCCAAGTTTCTACAAACCTCAAACTTTTCCTTGAGTAAAGCCTTGGTCATCATGTTTGACCCATTATCATCCGTGTAGACCTTCTCAAGCTGTAACACCTTTTGTTCCAAAGTATCCCTTATCCAGTGATACCAAATCTTTATGTGCTTCGACTTGGAATGCTGACTTGGATTCTCGCTCAAGTGTATAGCACTTTGACTATCGCAATAGACCACGTGCTCCTCCTGCTTTAGGCTAAGTTCCTGTAGAAACCTTTTCATCCAAAACATCTCTTTACATGCCTCTATGACTGCAATGTATTCTGCCTCTATCGTCGACAATGCTACGACCTTCTGTAGCTTGCTCTGCCAAGAAACCGCTCCCCCTGCAAACGTGAACATGAACCCCGATGTAGACTTCCTGGAGTCTATGTCGCCTGCCATATCTCGCATCACGTGTAGCCCTCTAACACGGGTTTATCGTCACCATAGCATAGGCTCAACCTGGATGAGCCTCTTAGATACCATGATATCACCATTTTTTACCCCCAATGCTCTTTGCCAGGATTAGCAAGATACCAGCTGACAACACCAACCGCATATGCTATGTCTGGGCGTGTACACACCATAATATACATCAAACTTCCTACAACTGAAGCGTAGGGTATCTTCTGCATCTCTTCCACCTCTGCCTTTGTCTTGGGATACTGCCTGTCACTCAATCTGAAGTGACCATCCAGTGGAGTACTGACCGGCTTCGCTGCATTCATATTGAACCGCTCTAGGACTTTCTCAATATACCGCTCTTGTGACAACTAAAGCTTCCTACTACTTCTGTCACGGGTTATTGTTCACTCCCCAAGTATAGGGTTGTGATGTAGTAATAAACTCGGTGAGACCGAGGTCGAATCCACAGGGACTGAAACCTGTACGTAATCTGAAACTAACTAGAACTAGAAAAAGATGAAATCTAAATCAGGTGAATTTGATGAATAATGGTGGAATAGTAAACTAAAATATGTAGAATTCAAAAGTAGGGAACTAGGGTGCCAAGGATCCACTTGTAGAGATCAGGGAGATCTACACTTGATTCACGAACTCAACTGGACTTCGAGTCCCATCTTCATCCAGTTGGAAGATATGTCACTAAAGCTCGATCTGAACTTCCATTGATCTAGTTTTCAAGGAGATGAAAGATATGAGAATTAGAATTGATTCCATCACAAATCTATGCCCATGAGACAAGGTAAACAACAGAACTCAAATCAATCCACAATCAATCAGATGATGTATGAAGGTTAGAAAGAATTCCATCATCCAACCATGTCCAAGGGCAATGGTGAACAATAGGGTTTCCTGATTTCACAATCAAACTATGGAAAGAGAATACTCCAAGCCGTCGCAGATCTATTGTAATTTTAGTCACAACAAATCATTGAAAAACTAAAAGCATTCTTAAAATTGAACTAACATCAAAAGAGTTCAACTAGCATGAATTCAAGCCGTAAAAATCACCCATCATGCTACAAGCTTCACCTCTTGGCCCTAGCCAAGAGGTTTAGCCCGACATGGCTGGACAAAAATCTCCAAAAATAAAGAAAAACAAACAAAAAATAAAAAATAAAACTCTCAATCTCTCCCTGTCTCTCTCTCTCTCTCCCTTGCTCCAGCTGTGATTTTTTTTCCCCACTCTCTCTCTCTCCTTTATAGACTTCCGGAAGTGGCGGTCGGAGTTGAGCACCGACCTTCCTTTTTGGAAACTGCCTCACAGAGCTTTACGCCGAATTTCTTGTTTACGCAGCAGCAACAAGCGTGTATACGGAAATAGTGACGTGGCCGGTGATGCTCACCGTATATCTTTTCGAACAGACTCTTCCTGGACGGTCGGTTTTGGCTTGTGTTCCATCTGGATGGTTCGGATCAGCCGTCCGATCAACAGTGGTGAGTCACCACAGCCCGCAAAAGTCGGGCTGCGTGATGCCGCGAAACAGGGACGCGGATTTCTTCCGCTGTGGCACTGGTGGGGCCCATTACTTCACTTGTTTGGGAAATCCACTCCGACCATTGAGTTCTCCTCGAAATTTCGGGTAGGAAGGACTGATTTTGGGTTTCTTTTGATGTGGTCCACCTTATTTTTCTACTATACCGTTAGTCCTGCGTTTGGACGGTTTGGATTTGATCTCTGCTTTCATTTGAAACACCGTCACCTAGGTGTGGTATGTGGCCCCACTTGGGATCATATGGACAGTTTGGATTGTCCATGTAGACAATGGATGGGTCCCACAACTGCGAACCCATCTCTCTGTTTCGAACTAAAAACGGCAATTGCCGCGTTTTTTTATTTTTGAAAGGAAGGAAAGTCAGTCAGCTGGTCTTTGACCGTCTTGGCTGACCCGCTACACGACGGGTGTACATGAGCTGGATGTACACGCACTCTAAGGTGGAGTCCATCTTGATGTGTGTGAAGAATCCGATCCATCCATTCATCTTACCACCTCAATTAAGGAGTTAAAACACAATTTGAAGCATATCCATATCTCAGGCGGTCCGCAGATTGACGATTCAGGGGCTGATTTGTCTGTTGGACCACTTCTACAAAGATTTGGGAGCTAAAATTCGACGTGTACGGTTACTTTATGTCCCTCAGACCATGTATAAAGTTTCGGGCCGATCGGATGGTAAGAATCCTGTGATCTTGCATTCTGGCTGGTTTTCGGGCCCGTTTGATGTGAACGGCTTGATTTCCTCGGATCCCTGGTGTGTAAATCCGTCACTATTGGTCCTCTGAAGTCCGTTCCTTACTCTGGTGACTTTGGAGCATCAAAACCATACTTGTAGTACTCTTTTTCAGTCAACGCTCCTAATTACATCCTATAACAAAAACACGATTAAAATATTCCATTAAGCATTATCATGTTCGTAAATCTAGGTAGTAACTGGGGTCTAATATGCAATATTTGACCCTCAACAGTTATCTCAATTCCTAAGATCTGTCTAGCCGGGCCCAAGTCTTTCATCGCAAAGGACTTGTCCAACTCCTGTTTCAGCCTGTCGATCTTCTTGATGTCTTTTCCCATGATGAGCATATCATCAACATATAATAGCAGAACTAAGAAATCACCATCTGAGAACTTGCGCGTGAACACACAGTGGTCCGACTCTGTTCTGTCATACCCGTGTTTCAACATGAACGAGTCAAACTTCTTGTACCATTGCCATGGAGCTTGTTTCAGCCCATATCAGCTCTTCCTCGGCCTACACACCATATGCTCCTTACCCTTGACTTCGAACCCCTCTGGTTGGTGCATGTAGATCTCTTCTTCCAGGTCACCATGGAGAAAAGCAGTTTTAACATCTAACTGCTCTATCTCCAGATCCATGCTAGCCGCCAACCCAAGCAACACCCGTATGGATGTCATTTTCACCACTGGTGAGAATATCTCCTCGAAGTCTATGCCTTTCCTCTGACCAAAACCTTTCACCACAAGTCTGGCCTTGAACCTCGTCTGTGAATTCTTCTGCTCAATCTTCTTTCTGAACACCTACTTGTTGCTCAAAGCTTTCTTGCCCTTAGGCAATTTCACCATGTCATAGGTGTGGTTCTTATGCAAGGATTCTATCTCCTCTTGCATAGCTTTCAACCACTCTCCCTTATGCTCGTCGGCTAGGGCCTCAGAATAATCTTTTGGTTCTCCCCCATCGGTTAGCATAATGTACTCATGCGGCAAGTACCTCTTAGACGACTGTCTGTCCCTAGATGACCTCCTCACCTGTGGCTCAACAGGTGGATTAAGTGGGGGCTGCTCCCGTGGTCCATCTTCTGAAGGAACTCCCTCATCCTCTGCACCTTGCTATACTCCCACGTCATCAGGCACCACGGGAGGAGTAACCGGATCCATGTCCTCTAGCTCACCAGAACTAGGCTGGTTCTTCTCTGGCTTACCAATGTCTTCTATACACTGATCTTCAAAGAAAACCACATCTTTGCTCCTGACGAGCTTCTTCTCGGTCGGATCCCACAATCTGTAGCCGAATTTTTCATCACCGTACCCTAAGAACACACACTGCCTGATCTTCATATCGAGCTTGGACCTCTCGTCCTTTGGTACGTAAACGGATGCCGTGCATTCAAACACCATGAGATGACTGTACGATGGTTCCTGTTCAGTCCACACCTTCTCAGGTACTTCTCCATTCAATGGGGCTGATGGAGACCTGTTTATCAAATACACTGCCGTGTGCATTGCTTCTCCCCAGAACGTCTTGGGCAACTTCACATGGGATAACATGCATCTGATTCTCTCAACAATGGTGCGATTCATTCGCTCAGCTACACCATTATGCTGGGGGGTCTTGGGAACCGTCTGTTCATGCCGTATACCTAGGGACTTGCAGTACTCATGAAAGTCGCCAATGTATTCACCACCATTGTCAGTGCGGATGCACTTCAATGATCTACTTGTCTCTCTCTCGACCATAACATGAAACAATTTTAACGCACCAAAGACCTCGTCCTTGGATTTCAAAGCATAAACCCAAACCCTCCTAGATGCATCATCTATAAAAATAACAAAATACAATGCCCCACCCAAGGTTTTTGTCCTCATAGGACCACAAACATCAGGATAAACCAAATCTAATGCATACACTTTATTAACATGAGAAGTAGATTTAACAAAAGAAACTCTACGCTGTTTCCTTGATAAACAATCAAGACAGGTTTTGAGAGGTGTACCTGTCATGTATGGAAGGAGCCGCTTCTTTGCTAGTACCTGAAGCCCTTTTTCACTCATGTGGCCTAGACGCCTGTGCCACATGTCAATAGCTGAATCTTCCGCTGCATTCAACCCAGCCTTGCACATACTGACACTTTCCTTGTACAGGGTGCAACACTTCTTCCCTCTGGCCACGATCAACGAACCCTTGATGAGCTTCCATCGCCCACCAGCAAACTGGCTTTCATAGCCATCATCATCCAGCCTTCCCGTCGACATCAAGTTGAGGCGAAGGTCTGGGATATGCCTCACATCCCTGAGAACTAATGTACAGCCCACATCAGTTGTCACACAAATATCACCGACTCCCATGATTTTTGATACGCCAGAATTTTCCATCTTCACAGTCCCATAGTCACCTGACTTGTAGCTTGTGAAGGAGTCCCTATGTGGAGTCGCATGAAAAGAAGCTCCTGAGTCAACCACCCAGTCGGTGTCCTGACTCGAAGCTGTGAGACATACGTCATGATCTGCAAAAAGAATAACTACAACGTTGCCATTTGAAGTGACCGCAGTGGAATCTGATTCATATTCCTTCCCTTTTCCTTTCTTGTCGTTCTTCTTACCACGACATTCATGCTTGTAGTAGCCCTTCTTGCCACAATTCCAGCATTCAACATCTTTTCTGTTACTCGACTTGCCTCTTGATTTATCTCGGGCCTTCCCGCCCTTCCTGTTCTTTCCTCTCTCCCGTTCCTGTGTCACAAGAGCCTCTTGCTGAGTAGACACCTGAGACTTCCTCCTTGTCTCTTCATTGAAGAGACAACTGGTTACCTGTTCCATGGATATCTTTCCGTCTGGCGTGGAGTTACTTAGAGACACCACCAATGTCTCTCAACTGTCAGGCAATGAACTAAGCAATAGTAAAGCCTGCAATTCATCATCCAGGACCATCTTCATAGAGGTGAGTTGGTTCACTATATTGCTGACCTCATTCATGTGATCGGCCATAGAACCACCATCCATGAATTTGAGATTCACAAGTCGTCTTATCAGAAAAATCTTATTACTGGCTGTCTTCCTCTCATACAGCCCTTGTAATTTCAGCCATAGGCTAGCGGCTGAGGTTTCCGTAGACACATGGTGAAACACAGAATCATCTAACCATTGTCTAATAAAACCCACTGCCTTTCGGTCCATCTTCTTCCAAACATCATCAGTCATATCTTTGGATTTTGCTGATATGCCTAAAATTGGAGAATATAAGTCCTTGCAATAAAGCAAGTCCTCCATCTTAGCCTTCCATATGGTCCAGTTAGAACCATTGAGGCTGATCATCCTTGATGAGCCACCTTCCATAATTCCAAATTGATCCTACCCGTTCAATGAACTTAGCTTTAATACCACTTTGTTGGGGGCCTTACACAAAACCTTAGGATCTAGCCCTCCAGAACAAACCAAAATTATGGATAATAAAGCAATAAAAACAATCAATGCATCAATCACACACCACACAAGAGATTTTTATGTGAAAAACCCTTAAAGAGGTAAAAACCACGGGACCTCGTCTAGATCAACAATCCACTATGACGTAGAACATTATAACCTTCTTCACTCACGCAGGAGTGGATAAATAATAAGAGAAATAGAGAAAACGGAGAGATCTAACCGATTACGAGGACATAAAAGTGCTGAGATATAGATTGCACAGTAGATAACCTCCACGAGCAGAACTTCCCTTTTATAAGCTTCCTCTCTCTCTTTCTCCCTCTCTCTCACTTTTGATAGCCCTAAACCCTTTAGCAAATTCCTTGTAAAACTTTAGGAAACCCTCTTGCATACCTAGAAAAACCCTAGGCAACCTCTTTTATAGTTTAGCAATCTCTTTTCCGCATCCCAGTTGTGAAAGGACTCAAATCCGCAGTTTCGTGCAAAATCGCGGAACAAACTGCGTAACCTATGACTAGTCCTGGAAATTTCAGGACTGGTCTTAGCCTCCTTCGACTGGTTGAAGCTCTCCTACGACTGGTCGAAGCCCACCTTCGATTAGTCGAAGCTCACCTACGACTGGTCGAACACCACAGAGAAAAATAGTCGGAACTCGCTGGACTTTGAGTCGTACCACGACTCGAACCCACGACTGGTCGAACACTAGCCCACTACCGATCGAGCACGGCTCACGACCGGTCGAAGATGGGTCGAAAACCCATCACCAACCCACTAACTTACCTCACATTATTTTTATACTCCATTTCTCATGCTACCTATAGAAAACTATAAAAAAGAGAATCACAAAAGAAAAATTTTGAGAAGAAAATAGAGATCAGGAAAAGGAAGAATATACGTGAGGGTTCAACATCGAGTTTAGAGTTGATTAATCCAAGTTAGTGCACGAAGAAATCAGCATCTCTTCAGATTATTTTCCTTCTATCACACTATTTTTTCATATCAGGTAGGTGATCATTCTCCCATTGAAAAATTCATATATATTGCCTTATATAATCTAGACATTGAATTATTTTTTTTATTTGAACCAATGCAAATATTATTATTATTATTATTATTATTATTATTATTATTATTATTATTATTATTATTTGCATTTGATATTATTTAGGAGTGATGATGAATATTTATTATGTGAACAATTATTTTTTAATGTAATGATCCTTACGGGTGTTCTGCCCTAAAAGGATCACCATATTATTTGTTATGGGTGCTCTGATATTGTTTATTAAAATGTTTCCTTATAAGTTAGATGTATCATATGTGAACAATTATATTTTGGTACAATGATTCTCACGGGTGCTCTGCCTAGGGTCATTCCCGAAATGATCAGCACGACACGGGTGCTCTGCCCAAGGTCATTCCCAAAAGGATCGGCATAAGTACTCTACCCTGGGTGATTCCTTAAAAGGATCAATACACACGGGTGTACTGCCCTGGGCTTTTGTCCCTAAAAGGTTATACCGGTGCTCTGCCGAGGGTCATACCCTGAAAGGATCAACACCGGTGCTCTGCCGTGGGTCATCCCCTAAAAAGATCAACACACATGAGTGTTTAATTTGTTACTCTAAATCTTAGTATTTTTAGAAAAGTTATGTTAAACAATTTATTCATCTCATATTCATGAATGTCAAATTATTTACTATGATTTTACATCTAATGTTCGTCTTATTTTGATTAAAATGTGGAGATTAAATTTGGTAATATTTGTGAGATTTTCAACTCGGGATTGATGTGATCCTATTAAGTTGTCAACTCATTATGTTTTAACCGTTTTAGGTTATGAATATTTTAAAGATGCAGGGTATTACTATTAGTAGTGGAGCATGGAGTGTGGTTGGATGCACGTGGCATGCCATTCTACATAAGATAAATTTTATTCATTTTAGAACTCTGAATGTAGTGATGTTCGGCTTGATTTTCTTACTTTAAGTTAAGTTAAATAATTACGCATCGATGTAATAAAAGAGTATGTAATTAATTATCTTAATGTGTTTGGATTTTTAAGTTTTGAGCTATGGTGGGAGAAAATGAAATGCATATGAAATTGTCATAATTTATCTTTTTATTTTTATTTATTTTTTTATAAGTCACGGGTCTAGAATTTAGGTCCTGGACGCCCTATTCGGGTACCTGAATTTTGGGGCGTGACAAAGTTGGTATTAGAGCCAGGTTGATCTTAAATATTGGACCTAAAAGAGAGATTTAGCTTTAAGTCTTCCTATATGGCCTTAACTAGAAGGTGAGAAATTTAGAATACATACGTAGGACATTTTAATCTATTGTGATATAATACTTAGATCCCATTTAGGCTATATATTAACATACAAAATGAAATCTAGACGTTAGGAATTTTCTGAAAATTTTTCTAACTATCTCTTGGGTTAGGCAGCAATAATCAATATAAAATGTTTGACTTTAAAAAATCATAACTATTTAAGTAAAACTCCGATTGAGGTGATTTAAAAACTCAATTGAAGCTTGATAAGTATAATTTTATAGAAAAATAGATAAAAAATAAAAATACTGACCCTTGATGTATGTATTTGAGGTTAAGAAAAACCTGTCTAAAAATCGTCCAAATCTAGACAACGTGTACTCTCTAAATTTAAAAAAATTTATAGGCTTCAAAATATTATGAAATTTTACAAGAGTACAGTAGACTTATAAATATATCGATATAAATTTTTTTAAGTTAAAATAATGTCCAAAAATATCAAAAACATTAATTAGAATATCACCCTTATGACTAGAAATTTTTGCACATAGTTCTAAACTATATCTTAGTTCAACTTCTCTTAGATCTTCATGTATGCCTATCTTGAACCATATAATTTCTTAGAATCTTAAAATTATTCGGTAAAATTTATAATTCCCTTTATTTATTCTAGGCTATGACGAATCAAAATATGAACCTCGGGGCCGCATTAGAGACTCAAGTACCCGATGTAGCTAGGCAGGGAACAATTATTAACAAGATCCTCCAGGCGATGAAAGGATTTGCCTCATTTATGGGAACACAAGTGCTTATAACTCAATTTTAGGAGCAAACTCAAGCGACACTTGTAGCCCTTGAAGGGACGGGGTCTTTATTCAAAAAGTTTAAGAGACAAAGACCGCTTACGTTTAAAGGTGGGCCTGACCCAAGTGAAGCTGAGGGTTGAAAAAGGCAGATGGAGAAAATTTTCACAGTTATGAGATGTAACGAGCAACAAAAGGCTGAATTAGCAATATATATGTTGGAAAGAGAAGCCCATCACTGGTGGGAATCTACGACCAACGAGAACTCGAGAATAGAAAGGTGGACATGGGACCAATTTTGAATAAAGTTTGAAAATAAATACTTTCCAGCTTATGTGCGTGCTCAAAAGGTTACATAATTCATGAAATTAGAATAAGGAGATATGACGGTGCGTCAATATGATGCAAAGTTTACAGAGTTGGCACGATTTGTGACATTTCTCATACCGGATGAGCTTCGTAGATGGCAGAAGTTTGTTGAAGGACTGAAACCTTCTATTCGTACTCGACTGGCGCCATTTCTTATTAAAACGTATGCAGAAGCACTGGAAAGCTCTAGCGCAATAGAAAAGGACTTTGATCAGCATTGGAAGAACTGCAAGCCGAGGAAGGACATGAGGAGTGGAGCCAAGACCACGCCTCATTCATCTCTCACACAATATGAAGCAACTAAGCAGTAGAAGATGATGCTAACATCAGTACCCAGTCATGCTACTATGCAACTTTCAACGCAATTCACTGGGACTTGCCATAACTACGGAAAGGTGGGCCATCCTGCCTGTCATTGTCTTCTACCACCTCGTCATCAATATCCAGGGAATCAAGGACCACCACGATCATTTTACAGGCCGCCTCCTCATTATGCACCGTCTACTTCATATCAACGACCTTCGCCGTCCCCTCAGATGATTTAGCCAACTGTGAGACCAGCATAACCTTATCCTCAGAGGCCTGCACAGCTACATCCACGATTCCAGCCGCCTGGACCCCCTCAAGCTTATCCGAGACCACCTCAACAATCGCAACAATAGGTCAAGCCTTCCGAATATTAGCAACTGAGGCCAGAAAGTCAGGCGCCCTGACCTCAAGCTCAATGACGTGTTTACGCTCTATTTTCATTCACAAATGATTCAGCCCAACTTCAGGAGTATGAAGATCCAAATCGAAGCTATGAGAATCCAATGCCACTTCACGATGATGCTACACAGATGTATGAGACTACCGCTTCTGCTTATGAGGACCTAGCACAACCTGCAGATATCACTTCTCAACATGGTGTTGAAGCTACTAATTTTGTGGTGGAAGGTACTATCTTGGCTTACACCTCTCTTATCAGAGCATTATTCGATTTAGGAGCTACACATTCATTTATATCTTATTTCTTCGTATGCTCACTTGGTATATCACCCGTACAATTAGATAAGAAAATTATCGTAGCAACCCTTCTCGGTAAGTCCATGAATTTAGAGCAAATATGTGAAGAATGTCCCATCATAATTGAAAATGAAATACTGCTAGCAAATCTCATTATTATGCCTATGAGGGAATATGATGTTATCTTAGGAATGGATTGGTTGTCCTAGTATCGTGCCAAGATAGATTGTTTAAGGAAGACGATTACGTTGAACATAGAAGAATGATCTCCACTAAAATTTTGTGGGACACGAAGAAGGAAAACGCCGATTGGTTTGTCGGCTATTGTGGGGATCGAGCAATCAGAAGAAGGAATTGAACAAATACCTGTGGTAAGGGAGTTTTCAGAAGTTTTTCAGGACATTCCAAAGTTACCTCCAAAGAGAGATGTGGACTTCGGTATCGATCTAATGTCCGAAACTGCATCCATTTCTAGAGTACCTTATCACATGACTCTTGTAAAATTAAAAGAATTAAAAGATCAGATCCAACAGTTGCTAAATCAGGGTTTCATTAGACTCAGCATGTCGTCATGGGGAGCACCGGTCTTATTTGTAAGGAAGAAGGGCGGAACTATGAGATTATGTATCGATTATCGTTAGTTGAATAAAGTAACAATCAAGAACAAATATCCTCTTCCTAGGATTGATGATTTATTTGATCAGTTTAAGGGAGCAAGGTTCTTTTCTAAAATAGATTTGAGGTCAAGTTACCATCAATTGAGAATAAAGGACGAAGAAGTGCACAAGACGACTTTCAGGACTCGTTACGGGCACTATGAGTTCTTAGTAATGCCATTCAAATTGACAAATGCTCCAGCGGTATTTATGGACCTTATGAATTGTGTATTCAAACCTTATTTAGATCAATTCGTTATTGTATTCATCGATGATATTCTTATATACTCCAAGACTCATGAGGAGCATGAGGAACATCTTAGGACCGCTCTGCAAACATAAAAAGAAAATCAATTGTATGCCAAGTTATTAAAATGTGACTTCTGAAAGCATGAAGTAAAATTTTTGGGACATGTCGTGTCAGAGAAAAGGGATATCTATGGACCCAGCTAAAATTAAAGCAATATTAGAATGAGAGCAGCCCTCGAATGTGTCAGAAGTGTGAAGTTTTCTCGGCCTTGCTGGTTACTATCGAAGATTTATAGAAGGATTCTCTAATATATCAAGAGCCTTAACTAATCTAACTAAAAAGAATACGAACTTTAAGTGGGATCAAGATTGTGAGCAGGCATTTACCGAACAAAAGAAGCGGTTGACATCAGCCCCAGTTCTGGCATTACCGACCGAAGGAGAAAGATTCATCGTTTATACCAATGCGTCATATCAGGGGTTAGGATGTGTTCTTATGCAATGAGGCAAAGCTATTGCATTCGCATCAAGACAGTTAAAGACTCACGAGCAAAATTACCCGATGCATGATCTGGAGTTAGTAGTAGTGGTTTTTGCTCTGAAAATTTGGAGGCACTACCTATATGGGGAACAATTTGACTTATATTCAAACCATAAGAGTTTAAAGTATCTCTTTAATCAGAATGACATATACAAAACACTTAGGGCAGCACATAAAATATGAAAGGTAGATGAACAGATTGGATGTCATTAAAATATCAATGGGCCCACCTATCAATTTGCACACTAGTCTTATATTAGAAACATTTATTTTTTATCAGGTTATCACAAGAGTCACAACCTTACTATATGAAAAATATAAGATTTTAGGGATTTAAAATTATATCCACAACCATTCATGGGTCCTAATGAAAGAATGGGCAACCATCCGTATCGAGTATCTGAACCACATCAATAGTCCGTGCTGGCCCATCAACCATGTGAAATAGATCAATGGTCATGTTGTAAGCTTGGATTAATAATAATAATATTTGGACTTTTGGCTCTTTAAGATTTTGTAAAGGGATCACACACATAGATACAGGTGAAATATCCAAGCCGTAATATCCAAGCCGTCCATCAAGTAGACCTCACTGTGTGGATGCTTATGCCAAAATGTAAAGGTGGTCTGCACAGTACGTGTGGACATAATATTAGAAATAAGTGGATAGGTCTAAAAACTTCAGCCAATTTTTTCACAACTGTGCCCATTCATCCAATTAGTTATGGCTCACCTTACAGTTGGACTGACTTTTTTATCACACTGAAGTAGTGATACACTACACCTCTGATGGGTGGTTTGAATCTTTCACCTGTGTGCCTGCTGACCATTGTTGTGGTGTGCGCTTCACCTGACTTGTACACGAGTACTGTGGCCTCAACGGGACTTTTGGATGGCATGCTTTAACATACAGCGCATGGAGTGGATTAGGTGCCACCCCACACCTCACCAACATGGTGTGGCCTGTTGAGAAGTGGAGCCACATGCGCGGATTTCGTGTCACAAGTCCTTTCGCAACTGGGATGCGAAGGGAGTTTCGTGGATTTCGTGTTGCAAGTCCTTTCGCAACTGGGATGCGAAAGGGAAGTTGCCAAAACTATAAATTGGGGTCCCTAGGGCTATTCTAGGGTTAAGGTGAATATTAGGAAATTATTCTAAGGTGTGGGCAAGGGATTTTCTCTGTACTTCTAAGGGAGAGGTTAGTATATTGCCTTGTAATCTTCGTTTCTCTTCATAGTGGCATTTTGCATTCGTGGTTTTTACCCTAGTTTGGGATTTTTCTACTTATATCTTGTCTTGTGGTTTATTTGAATGCTTTTATTCCTTTCTAGTTTATATTTCTTCCTGTTTATCGTTTGTGGGTGAGGCCTGAGATTGGATCTAGGCTCACTGCATTGTTGGCGTGCTGCACAACAACTGGTATCAGAGCTATTGGTTTAGTTCTATTGGGAGCGATGGCGGAAGATGGGAAAACTAGAATTGAGAAGTTTGATGGTTCAAACTTTGCCTTCTGGAAGATGCAGATGGAAGATTATTTGTATCAGAAGGACCTCTATATTCCTCTAAGAGGAAAAGAGGAGACCAGAAAAGATGACAGATGATGAATGGTTTTTACTGGATAGGAAGGCTTTAGGAACGATCCGACTCTCTTTGTCTAAGAGCGTCGCCTTCAATATATCCAAAGTAAAAACGACAAAAGAATTAATGGAAGCCCCAACCACCATGTATGAAAAGCCCTCAGCATCCAACAAGGTTTATCTTATGAAACAGCTATTCAACATGAAGATGTCAGATGGTGAGAGAGTGGCAGAACATCTAAATGAGTTCAATACAATCATGAGCCAGTTGGAATCCGTTGGCATTGCTTTTGAAGATGAGGTCAAGGCATTATTGATCTTATCCAGTTTGAAAGACAGTTGGGATGGTTTGGTGATTGCTGTGAGCAATTCTTCAGGGTTGACAAAGTTGAAATTTGATGATGTGGTCGGTCTAATTCTCAGTGAAGAATCTAGAAGGAAGACATCAGGAGTTTCAGGGGACTCGGGGAATGCTCTAAACGTTGAAGGAAGAGGAAGATCGCTGAACAAAGGAGGTAATAAATACGAGCGTTCTAGGTCGAGGAAGAAGTCCAAGGGATCGAAAGACAAAGACGGGTATTGGCATTGCGGCAAGAAGGGGTACATGAAACGTGATTATAGGGCACTCAAGAAACAAGAAGGAAGCTCTCAAGGCGGGAAAGATTCAGTGAATCTGTCTGAGGAGAGCGACACAGAGGCGTTGATCTTGTCTCTTGATGCGAGGAATGAGTCTTGGGTTATAGACTCGGGTGCTTCGTTTCATGCCACTTTGTGTAAGAAAGTTCTGCATGATTATGTGTCAGGTGACTTTGGGAGAGTCTACCTGGGTGAGATGAGCCGTGCAATATTGTTGGAAATGGGGATGTTCATGTAAATCAGAAAGACGGAACGATCTTAAAATTGAAGGATGTCAGACATGTACTAAGTTTGAAACGTAATCTGATTTCAGTGGGACAGTTGGCCGATACCGGTTATGTGACGACATTCACCAGTGACTCCTGGAAGATCACAAAAAGTGCCTTGGTAATATCTCGAGGCAAAAAGGAAGGTACTTTGTACGTGACTTTAGGATCGTATAGTTCACTCGCAGTTGCATTAACTGGAGTGAATGGGCAGTTATGGCATCAGAGGTTGGGACATATGAGTGAGAAAGGGATGAAAGTGCTATTGTTAAAATGGAAGCTACCAGGGTTGAAGTCTATTGACTTGGAATTCTGCGAGGACTATGCGTATGGCAAGCAGAAGTGGGTAAGCTTCAAGAAGACGAGACGCGCTCAAAAGACACATCTATTGGAGCTTGTACACACTGATGTGTGGGGACCGGTACAGGTATTATCTCTTGGTGGCTCACGTTATTTTGTTACCTTTATTGATGGTGCTAGTAGAAAACTGTGGGTCTACTTCTTAAAACATAAATCTGATGTATTTGATGTATTTGAGAAGTGGAAAGTTGTGGTAGAAAATGAGACAGGTAAAACAGTAAAGTGTCTCAGATTTGACAATGGGGGAGAGTATTGTGATAAGAGGTTTGAGGAGTATTGTGCAGCAAATGGAATCAAACATCATAAAACGATTCCAGGGACATCACAACAGAATGGTGTGGCTGGGCACATTAACAGGACCATCCTTGAGCGCGCCAGGAGCATGAGGTTACATACAGGGTTGCCCAAGACCTTTTAGGCAGATGCTGTGAATACTGCCGCATATCTCATCAATAGAAGTCCTTCAGTACCATTGGATGGTGGGCTACTAGAAGAAGCGTGGACTGGGAAGGAAGTGAACCTTGCACATCTCAGAGTGTTCGGTTGCACTTCATATGTTCACATCGATGCAGAGCACAGAAATAAGCTAGATGTGAGTCCAGGAGGTGCACGTTTATAGGCTACGGGCAGCATGATTTTGGCTACAGGTTCTTAGATGCAGAAAACAGGAAAATCATCAGAAGCAATGACGTAGTCTTCAATGAAAAAGTGATGCATAAGGATAATGTGCAGGAAAATAAGGCCGAGAAAAAGGAATTCGTAGAGTTGGAAGAGTTACCGGACATGGGTGTTACAACGCTACAGGATGAGGCAGAGCCGCATACACCGGTTGTGAGGAGGTTTACTCGGGAGAGGAGACCCACGGTCTGATACTCAGCCTCCTTACATTATCTACTACTGATAGATAATGGTGAGCTAGAGTGTTTTGAAGAGGTGTTACAGTCAGATATACGGGTTAAGTGGGAGTAAGCCATGGATGATGAGATGGACTCTCTTGAGTCTAATTGTACATGGGAGCTAGTCACTCTACCCAAGGGTAAGAAAGCTCTTCATAACAAGTGGGTTTACAGACTGAAGAACGAACACAATGGTTCGAAACGGTACAAGGCCAGATTGGTTGTGAAAGAGTTTCAACAAAAGGAAGGTATCGATTTCACTGAAATATTTTCACCGGTAGTGAAAATGTCTACGATTCGCATGGTCTTGAGATGGTGGCTTCAGAGGACTTACATCTAGAACAACTAGATGTTAAGACAGCCTTTCTTCATGGGGACCTTGAAGAAGAGATATATATGCATCAGCCGACAGGATACGTGGCACCAGGTAATGAGAACAAGGTGTGCAGACTGAAGAAGAGTCTATATGGCCTAAAGCAGGCCCCGAGGCAGTGGTACAAGAAGTTCGACAGTTTCATGTCGGGAAACGGTTTTAGGAGATGTCATGCAGACCACTGTTGTTACTTGAAGAAGTTTGATACATCTGACATCATCCTTCTTCTGTACGTTGATGATATGCTTATGACCGGTTCAAGTATGAAGGACATCTCAGATCTCAAAAGACAATTGTCTAGAGAATTTGCCATGAAGGATTTAGGAGCTGCAAAATAAATCCTAGGCATGAGGATAAAGCGTGACAGAGAAAATAAGAAATTAGTTTTGTCACAGGCAGAGTACATAGCCAAGGTACTTGATTGATTCAATATAGGAGGTGCTAAGCCGGTTAGCACTCCATTAGCCAACCGCTTCAAGCTATCTAAGGAGTAAGGTATAAAGACGCAGGAGGAACAGGACTACATGGCTAAAGTTCTATATGCGTCAGCTATTGGGAGTCTCATGTATGCTATGGTGAGCACGAGGCCAAACATTGCTCAAGTAGTAGAGTTGTTAGCAGGTTCATGAACAACCCCGGGAAGGAACATTGTGAAGCTGTGAAGTGGATCCTTAGATACTTGGTAGGTACTAAGGACATAGGGCTGTGTTATGGTGGATCAGAAATCAAGTTACATGGCTACGTAGATTGAAATTTGGCAAGAGATATCGACAGCAGAAGAAGCACTACAGGTTATGTTTTTACTCTGGGTAGTACTGCAGTCAGTTGGGTCTCTCAGTTACAAAAGATAGTATCTATCAGTACGACAGAAGCAGAATATGTTGCGGCTACAGAAGCATGCAAGGAGATGGTGTGGATGCAAGGTTTTATGGAAGAGTTAGGTAAGAAGCAAGCATATTGCAAGCTGTACAGTGATAGTCAGAGTGCAATACACTTGACTAAGAATTCAGCCTTTTATTAAAGGACCAAGCATATTGCCATCAGATATCACTTCATACGTTCGTTACTGGAAGATGAATCGATTGCTCTGAAGAAGATTCATACAAGTGAGAATCTTGCGGATATGCTGACCAAGGCGGTCATAAGGGAGAAGCTGAAGCTCTGTTCAGCTTTGATTGGTCATTAAGCTTGAAGACGGGGAGGTGGTGCACTCCGGATAAAGAAGACAAAGGTTTATGACGAAGTGTCTCCAAATCGGAGATTGTTGAGAAGTGGAGCCACATGTGCGGATTTCGTGTCGCAAGTCCTTTCGCAACTGGGATGCGAAAGGAGTTTCGCTGATTTCGTGTCGCAAGTCCTTTCGCAACTGGGATGCGAAAGGGAAGTTGCCAAAATTATAAATTGGGGTCTCTAGGGCTATTCTAGGGTTAAGGTGAATATTAGAAAATTATTTTAAGGTGTGGACAAGGAATTTTCTTTGTACTTCCAAGAGAGAGGTTAATATATTGCCTTATAATATTCGTTTCTCTTCATAGTGGAATTTTGCATCCGTGGTTTTTTACTCTAGTTTGGGGTTTTTCCACGTATATCTTGTCTTGTAGTTTGTTTGAATGTTTTTATTCATTTCTAGTTTATATTTCTTCCTGTTTATCGTTTGTGGGTGAGGCCTGAGATTGGATCTATACTCACTACGTTGTTGGCGTGCTGCACAACATGGCCTTGGCCATAGGGTCCATTTTGATGTATGTATTGTATATTCACGCCTTCTCTCCTTTTTTATAGCTCATTTTAGGGCATGATCCAAAAATTAATGAAGAAGATCCAAATTAATCTCAAGTGGACCATACCATAGGAAACAATGGGTGATTGAACACTCACTATTAAAAACTTCCTAAGGCCTACCATTCTATTTATTTGTCATCCAACTTGTTGATAAGATCACATGAACAGATAGCCAGGTGACTTTCCTGGGTGACCTAACGTGACAAGATTTAGTGAGACCATGCGCCGCTGTCATAGATGTGCCGACACTCAACAACCTTTAAACATGCCTGGTGTATGGGCTCTATTACTTAACGGGCGTCCTGCACAACCACTCTATTTGTGCCCCAGCCGGACGCTAGATGCACACTTCTGCTAATGAAAAAGCTGCTACTTTCCGTGTATGAGTCAGGTGAAAAGTAAAAGAGTCCACGACGCGTTGTATACGTCAGGTGAAAAGTAAAAGATTCCATGGCATCGTTGTGTTTTCTAAAATTATATATTAATGACTCTCGAAGAATGTAGTTGGAAAGGAAAACACTTGCGTAATAAGGCTTTAAAATAGGATGTAAATGCATGAAATCCAAAAGATTTTCAGTACCTTCAAAATATATGGGTCCCACAGTGATATGTGTGTGATCCACACTATCCATCTATTTTACTATTTCATTATAAAATGGAAACTTAAATGGACCACAGGAGGGGGGTCTGGGCCCACAAGGATGTGTATCATGATCACACTGGCACGTATGAAGGGTCATATCAGCTTGATCCAAAACTTCCGTGGCCCCAAGAAGTTTTGGGCCAAGAAGTTTTGGGCAGTAGGCGTTCTGTCCACTTGAACTTCATATTCGCATTATTTTTTGGCTCATGCCCTAAAATGAACGACGGCATGAATAAGAGACAAACATCATAGTGGGCCTCATAGTTTTTTTTTCATGAATTAAAACCAAACCTCTTTATGTAGATCTAATGCCAGGACACACTCGACATTCCACTTTTTTATTCACACTCCATCCACCGATGAAAAAGCACCACCTGGCTTTGGTAGATCGCTGACTATGGGCCCTTCATCATGTTCCAAACATCCTAGTTGTCCATTCATTTTAACAACTTATTTTAGGACATGATCCAAAAAATGAAGCAGATCAAAATCTTAAGTGGATTAGGGCACAAGAAACGGTGGTGATTGAATACCTATCATTACAAACTTCTTGGGGGCCACTACAATGTTTATTTGCCATCCAATCCGCTGATAAGGTCACAAAAACCTGGATGAAGGGACCAAACAAATACCAGCTTGATTCAAAAATTATGTGGCCCACAAGAAGATTTTACTAGTCAATCACTACTATTTATTTTGGTGTGGTCCACCTGAGATTTGGATCTGCTTCATTTTTTGCATCATGTCCTAAAATGAGTTGTAAAAATGGATCAATAGTGTGGATGTAAGGCACATCATGGTGGGCGCCACTGGCAGGGATCCACCAACCTCGATGGATCAAGACACGCCCATGTGTCCACACCAGTAAAAGTTAAAGGCTATACGGTAAAACAATAATTTTACCCATTTTAGCGTGGGTCCCATGCCAATACAAGAACGGATTGGGTAAGGCCTTCCTCACCCAACACAGTGTGGCCTTGACCGTGTGGCCCACCTTGATATATTTATTGTAGATCCATGCTGCCCATTCAGGTGTGAAACTAAAAATGAAGGAGATCTAAATTTAAATTGGACCATGCCATAGAAAAGAGTGATGATTGAACACTCACCATTAAAAACTTTCCAAGGCCTACCCCAATGCCAACTGTAATGTTTATCTTTCATCCAACAAGTCACGCGGACTTGGATGAAAGGGGAAAAAACAAATATCAGCTTGATTGTTTTGGTGGGCCACAATAAACTTTTAATGGTCAGCCACTACTGTTTCATATGGTGGTCCACTTCATTTTGGGACTAATGCCTAAAATGATATGGAAAAACAAATAGGCCTTCCGGGATATAAAATACATATATCAATGTGGGCTCTCATTGCAATATTTCATTGGCCCTAAATGGAGTGCATCCAGTTAGGGGTATATACAGAGTTGAACCAAGTCGAGCAGATCCCAGCTCGATTCGGCTCGGCCACTAGCTGACCCAGCTTGAACTTGGCTCGACTCGGCCCTTGAGCCTAACTGGCCAGCTTGGCTCAGTTCGGTCAGCAGCTTGGCTCAGTTCAGTCAGCAGCTTGGGCTCGTTCGAGCAGAGTTCGAGCCAAAATCGAGCCTTCGCAGCTTTTTCACAAACACATGCTGTGCACTTTCAGTTTCTCACGGTATGTAAAACAGTAACAGTCGTTTTATAAGTATTTCATCAAATACTTTGTAGGCAACATCAAAATCAAGAAAAAATGGTATTTATTTCATATACATACCTTCCTTGCCACTACCTGACACTTCGTTGAGTCATTTCATCAAACACTTGGTGAGCAACATCAGTATCAAAGTAATTGAGTCATCATACTAGTTCGATCCGAGTCCGATTCGAGTTGGGGTTCAATCCAAGGCAAGTTGAGCTCGGGCAAGGTTGAACTCGGTTCGATCTCAAAAAATTACCTCTACTCGGCTTGAACTCAGCTTCGAACCGAGTTGAATCGAGCTTTTTTGAGTCGAGTCGAGTGAGCTAACCGAGTTAACTTGGTTCGCGTACACCCCTACATCCAGTGCCCTGCATCAGCGTCCTTTTCATTCTGATACTGCTTATCTAATAAAATACAGACAACAAAAACTATTATTTACCCATGTACTAGGAAAAAGAGGAAAATGACATTTTAGCCATTAAACTATGGTGATATTAATTTATGAGATTAGATCCTTGCCCCTCACTTGACAGATGTGTGGCAGATCAACGGCTTGCCACACATGCGAGATCCAAACTGCTAAAAATGTGATCCCCACCACCTTACAATGGTAATTTTATTCCATTTTAATTAGGGCTAAAAATGTCATTTAGATCTACATGTCAACACATACAGTTTTCTTCCTCTCACTGTAATATGCTGCACAACACAACAACAAACATAATTTTTTGATGTGTGAAATTTAGGTGGGCTCATGATAATGTATTTTTTAGATTATTTCCACCGTCCATCTGTTTTTTTAGATCTTATGAGATATGAACCCTCGAAAAAAAGCCAAATTCAAAGCTAATTAAAGTAAAACACACCACAGAAAACAGTAAAAATTGGATACTTACGGTTTAAAACTTTGAAAAGCCATATAAGGCTTTGATCAAGTTGATATTAGTTATTTCCCTTTGTCCAAGCATGCATGGCCTTATAAAGAGGTTATAGTAAATAAACCCAACAGTAAACCCAAGGAAGATTTCAACGATACTTCATTAAATTCTTAGGCCTTTTCATGATACAGTCCACTCAAGCTTTGGACATGACCATGCTCCATAATTATTTAGAAAAATTGATGGACCATGTGAATAAAAAATGTTTAACACATTAAAAGTTTAATTGTGTCATGCACAGTCTATTTTAGAAGGAGAAAATGTATTATGAGATGGTGTGATCAGCAATGACGTATACAAATGAGAAATGATTCTATGCCTTCAAAGGAGACAATCGGCACTAATGCCAAAAATTATTATTACTTTTTTTGTTAGCTTGTTAGTACAGTCACTGTCAGTTCACACTTATGCCAGAAGTGCTTCTTCAGATATTTTTTGACATTTAAGTTCTTGTGTGACCCAAATTCAACCTTATTGACTATGTCAAAAATGCACGTGGGCCTGGCTTCTTATCAGTATTGAGGTGCATGAAATTAGTGACGTGGACGGAACAAATTCTTGTGAATGAGATGAACCTACCCAAATTGGGACTTAACACGAAACTGGGTTTGATTAAAGGCTAAAGTGGATGTGTGAAATTTACATGGGCCACATACTCAAACTCTAAAGTACCTGGCCTGTGCGGGTAGTGTGAAGAGGACCGTTATTTGTAGAGCCCACCATAATGTTTATTTTCCATCCAATCTATTCATAAGGTCACGCAGACCTAAATGAAAACCAAAAACAAATATCATATTGATCTAAAACTTCTGTGAACCCCGAGAGGGTTTCATTGGTAAATGTTTTATTCCCCACTCCTTTTTGCAGTGTGGTCCACTTGATCTTTAGATCTGTCTTATTTTTCAATTCAAGCCTTGTGACTAGCTTGCCAAATGAACAGATGGTTTGGATATAACACATACCTTGTGATGGGACCTGCAAAACTTGGTGACGTCAACACACTAGCCAACAGGGTGGTGTGTGGTACGCCAGCCAATCCGCATCATTAGCAAAAATTAAAAAGAAAAGAGCAAAAAAAAAATTAAAAAAAAATAATAATAATAATAAAATTGGGAAGCTTGAGGTGTACAGGAACTTTTAGATTGTATGATTGGCATGGTTTTTCTCTACCAATGAAATGTAAGGTGACCAAATGGAGAATCTAGATTAGTCCAGTTGGAATTGCGAAATTCAAAAATTAAAATCTCTTTTGCATGTTAATATTCCCGCCCACCATACTTATGGGTTTGGCTATCTATGGGCTTGACTTGGCTGGGCAATATCAAACTTTAGAATAGGCCGGACCCATCAACCGCCCTATTAATGCAGGTGGGCTATACATGCTGATGCTGATTGGGTACTGCTGACGAGTGGCATGAGCTCTCTCTGTCCATGACATGTCAGGATGGGATTTGCGTGGACGGCAAGGCTTTTATTAGAGATAGAGATGACACCTCGTATATTTTACATTGGCCCCATCTCTAACAGCATTATGTCGTCCATTTAAATTCCATTGGATAGAGAAACGGATTAGCTATTCCCCCTGCCACCAGCCCCGTGTCTGATGGTCGGTGCTCTGTGAGCCCACCATGATATATGTGTTTCATCCATTTTAAAAGATCAGCTTGTTCTCAAAAATGAGATGGATATAAATCTCACATGGACCACACTACGTGCAAACAGTAGTGATTGGATATCCACCATTAAAATCCTCCTAAGGCCCACTGTAAAGTTTATTTGACATCCAATCCGTTGATTAGGTCATTAAGACCCAGATGAAGGGAAAAAACAAAGATCAGCTTGATCCAAAACTTTTATGGCCCCCAAAAGGTTTTTAATGGTTGACGCTCATTCAACACTGTTTCCTGTAATGTGGTCTACTTGAGATTGATATATATCTAATTTTTGATCACACACCATAAAATAATCTGGTAAAATAGATGGACGGAATGGATGAAATACATATATCTTGGTGGCCCACCGAGCACCGACCACCAGCCATTGACTAGTCGCAGGGAGAGTAGCCAATCCGTTTCCGTTTCCAATCTCGTCATGTCAGGAGTAGGAGCTGAGTCCAGGTGGGTGCAGCACCCAACCTGCATCCTGTATGAGTGCACTGGATCTCTTGTACGCTTGGCTAAGACAATCTTTTCCGTCGTTATTGAAGAAACAAATCTATGATACTCGCTTGGAGATTGATGGTTTATACTCATGCACTCAAAAGGCTCACATGACATACGTGTAACTCAGACTATCAAAATCATGGACCACTTTAGCTTCCGAGGAAGCCGGAGAGGAAACTGAATTGATTTCCGAACAACTGAACATTTTAAAATGAGAAATTAGATAACCGTTTAAAAGTTATAAGAAAAAAAAAAAAAAAAAAAAAAAAACACCCTAAAAGAGATCCACATTAGGTCCACCTCAGTCTCAGGCTAGAAAAAAAGATAAAAGAAATTAAATAATAATAATAATCAAGTCCAACTTGTCACAACTCACCAGAGTTATTTATATATTTAAAACTATTCAGGTGGGCACCATGAAAAAAGAAAAAGATGACCATCACCTGTCATAAGATTCCACTTTACCGCAAAAGAAAAAATAAAAAAAATAAAAAATAAAATGTGAAAAAAATAAAGAATACAAGAAAGACCGGCCCTCAGACCCAAAAAGGTACAATTCAAAGTGGAATCATGTAATGGGACTCGATTCCTTAGTGACCCCTCCAGTACTAGTCCTTACCGGTCTTAAGTTTCGGGTCCATGGTGATATGCGAGGATGAATATAAAATACAAATATTGGCTTGATTCAAAAATTTTTTGTCTTATAAAGTCTTTAATGATCGTTTACCAAAATTTTCATTTTTTCTGGTCCACCGGAGAATTGGATCTGCTTTAAGTTTTGAATGGAGTACAACACATTTGAAAATACATAACGATCGTGAGTAAAATATATAAACCGCGCGTAAAAAAAATTATTTTCCCGTGAATTCATGATATCCTGAAATGACTGCTTACTTTTTGACACAAAAATCAAGAATATTATAAAATATGGATATACAATTACATTTTCATGCATGAGTAAAAAATGGGCATATCCAATACTCAAGTGGACCACGTACAAAAAGAGAATCACCGTTAAAAACTTTGTAAGGCCACTGTTTCTTTTGGCGTGGGCCATTTGAGTGTTAGATCTGCTTCATTTTTTGTCTCATGCTCCAAAATATTGTAATAAAACAGACCGACGGAATGGATATATCATACGCATTACCTTGAAGTAAATAAATTAAAATTACATCCGTTAAACCAATTTTGCTGGCGCAAACTCTTATAAATTTTCAAACGCAAGAAATCGTAATAATCACCTTTTCCCTTGCATTTCCCATTTCTCTGAAAAACAAACGGGAGAATTCCCCGGGGGTTTTCTCGAATGCAACGTGGCGTATAGAAATACGATACATCGGGAACTTTTAATAATGGTCATCTTCCAATGATCCAAACCGTTTATTTTATAATTCTCACTTTTTCTATATGGATATATAACAAATAAAACCCCTAAATTGGATTATTTCAACCATTTTTGAAATTTTGGCTCTATTGTATTGAACATGAACAGTCATCATAACCTTCGTAGAATCAATGACTCGAAATATTCAATCCCAGTTTTGTATTGATAATCCCCTATCCAAAAGGGGTCCCTAATATACAGTTTACATCATCTGCAGAGTCCCAATGCATTTGATTGCTGTACGACGGGATGTATTTGAGCAAACCTATTCGTCGCATGTGGTCGGTGAACGCGCGTAGGGAAAAGCAGTCAGTCAGCAGAGCAGCCGTATCAGGTCGTCTTCAATAAGACCCTCTAACATAAAACAAAAAAAAATGGTGTGGGGCCCACCATTATCCTTCTCTCTTTAAAATAGGCAACCAATCTCACGATTCTCTTCTTGTTCGATTTCTTTCTATTGCAATCCTCTTCGCTTGTGTGTCCAAACAAGGCCAAAACATGAAGAGCTGCTCGACTTCAACCAAACTAGAACGCAAGGCAATCGAGAAGAACAGGAGACTGCACATGAAAGGCATGTGTTTCAAGCTTGCTTCTCTAGTCCCATCCCATCCAAAGGTGTGTTTAAATACCCATTGTGAAATGAGATTCGGTGCGTTTGGATGCGCCACCGAATTGAATTGCTATTACAAGCCTGATGAAGTGGGGATTACCAAGTTGTAGTTTACTTCCTCACCATTCATTTTGGGGTCTTGGGTCCGAATCCAAGGACTACTTCCTTATCAAGATAATCTATTTTTTTGTGATCTCTCTCTCTTGGATAAGCTTGAATTGTTGCAATTCAATTCAAGAAAGCTCATCTGTTTTTGGTGATCTCTCTCTTGATTAAGTTTGAATTTTTTGCAATTCAATTCACTTGTGGATCCAAACATGCCCTTTGTTATAAGTTTAGTTGACTGTTATAGTCGGGGAGTGTCAAATAGTTAATCATTAATGGTCCTGATCATCGCGGTGTTTGTGGTCTTGGTAGAAATGGAGCACCCAATTCCAGTCTCAATATGAGAGAGAGAGAGAGAGAGAGAGAGAGAGAGAGAGAGAGAGAGAGAGAGAGAGAGAGAGAGAGAGAGAGAGAGAGAGAGAGAGAGAGAGAGAGAGAGAGAGAGAGAGAGAGAGAGATTATATAATCGATTAGGAATGTAATTTACTAACTCCAACAACATATTAGATAATTGTATGTATCTTATGTATGGTTTCATTTAATTCTCGAAATTGTACTATTATCCTTAATAGGTAAGGTAGGATCGAACCCATGAGCACAACATAACCATAGATTTTATTGCTGATTAGCATGGTCCCTAGAAAGGGAAGACAATTGCTAATTATGATATCATGAAATAAAGATTGATTGCTTTTTCTTTTGTTCTTTGTATCAGGAAGTTCTTTCACAACCAGATCAGGTGGATCTAGCGGCAGCCTATATAAAGAAACTGCAGATGAAGATTGAAGAATTGAAAGAGAAGAGAGATTTCATGAAGAGTATCAACGGAATTAACAAATATGTTAGGGGAGGGATGATAATAGGTTTGGGATCACCTGCGGTTGAAGTGAGAGACTTGGGTTATACTTTGGAGGTGGTTTTGGTCAGCGGCTTGGATAGAAAATTCATGACCTGTGATGTTATTAGTGTTCTTGAGGAGGAAGGAGTTGATGTTGTGAGCGCCAACTTCTCTTTCACGGCTGACAAGGTTATCCACATAATCCATTCTCAGGTAATTACAGACTGTGCTTGGCTGTCTGTGAAATCAATGCAATCCAGACCTTCTGAATTGTGGGACCCTAGTGGATGGAGCACTGCACGAAGTTCTCATGATTGGTCGCTTAATCATCAAATTTCATTTGCAAGATTTGGAACGGTGACGATTTATCTCTTAGCCATCATTTTTTAGCCAGAAATTGGATGGCCATTACCGTTTAGTCGTGATTTTGAGCTATGTGATCCACAGTGGGACCTAAAATTGGGACTGTGGATTGAATTGGATGTATGGTCTGAGAATTGTGAACTATTGCATTAATCTCCTTCCTTACAAAATCAACTTCTTCATTGTTATAAGTTTGATATTCTTAAATATAGAGATTTAAAAAGACAAATGAAGCTGAATTTCTTTTCTTTAATTTGCAGGTCACAAACTCTAGAGTGGGTTTTGAAAGTGAAAGGGTGTATCAGAAACTGAAGGATCTGGTCAATTGATCTCCTTAGATGTTAATTGCACTACTAGTCTATGGTGATGTAACAACCAAAGAAGGGAAATGAGAGAGAGAGAGAGAAAGAGAGAGAGAGAGAGAGAGAGAGAGAGAGAGAGAGAGAGAGAGAGAGAGAGAGAGAGAGAGAGAGAGATTTGGGTTCGGGATATGAACTCAAGGGAATAATATAGTCTGTATAGCTTATGCATGTTTATGTCTCTCAAACTTATCTTAGTCAATACCAAAGTACTTTTACTATGTGGAAATAGATGGTTGCATATCTCTCTTTCAAGAACGCTATGAATTCCATTGATGAAAATCATTATGCTGGTTGATAATCTGATTATGGCAGGGATAATCTGATCTAATACTGCAACAATGTGCGCAGCACCGTTAAGCTGGTGATCTCCAGTAGGTTGCAAGGACTTTCTGAAACACCAACTTGGTATTTTTAGGCTGTATCATGGCTAGGGTTTTTATAGCCATTGTTTATTCCGTTTTGATCTTTCCACTACTCTATGTTGCATGTGGAAAGGGTCCTCATCGCATGGCAATCATTTTCGTCATTCATTTGCTAATGGGATAAAGATAAGCCTAGCTAATCCGAGAGAAAAATCGGAGTGTACTTAACACTGTGAAAGGAGGCCATTTTACCATTGTAACCATGTGAAAAGACACACGTGCCAACACTGTCATCATATTAGTAGAGCCCCAAATTCAAACAATCAAATCTTGTAAAGGCCAGGTCTGACCCCAAGCATAAAAGCACAACCACAGGTTTTATGGGCACTTCAATCCAATATTTTGATAATTGAATGGTAAAGATGGGTTAGCAAAGGAAATAGATAGTACTTCAATCATCTTGATGGTTTTAGACCTTACAGACACCCAACTTTTATGAATTTTATGCCTTAAGAAAGGATACTTAGGGTTTCTGCTGTTGTTGTTGTTGGTGGTGGTGGTGGTGGTGTTAAGGTGATTATGTTTTTTGGTTGGTGAGCCTGTTGTATAATTTGTGCGAAAAAGGTAGCAGTAGCATTTTTCTTCCATATTCTGAAAACTAAAAGGATTATCGCATCTGAGTGGTTATGCTCATACATTTAAATATTTAAGGGTGGATTGGTCAATCCAATTTTTACCATTGGAGAGGTACTTAGCAGCCAAATATGAGCAATATCTCAATATACCTTTTTTTTTTTCCCTTTTCATTTCTCCATGTCTTCGAATGTCTCTATTTACCAGTCCATTTATTCTATACCGCCTCAGTTACCATATATGCCCCCAGATTTCCCATCTTCCCCTAATCACACATCTACTTACTAATTTCCACCCATTAGCCTTTATGTCACATTTAGCGGGACCTCAAAGTCCAGTCGCTTGCACCTCTTTCAGGGAACCAAAAGCGCTATTGAAGAATAGGATTGAAATACAACAAACGGATTTCATTCGGTCTTCAATGTTAAGATAGTATCTAAATTAAATTCATTAGAGACGTTAATTTACACATTTCATGCTGAGGAACTATTCATGAGAGTATGGTATTGATTATAAGGAGACCATTGCCCTACTTGGATCGAAGATGGCAAGTATTTACACAGTGGTTGCTGGGATAGCTCATGAGTTAATTACCTTAAAATGCCTTTTGACATGGAATTTACATGAACATGTGTGTAACTTCCACCATGTTTTGTAGTGTTATTGTAAGTCTCAATATTAACTATACATTTGTATTTTGGATTTAAAATAATAATAACTATACATTTTAGCTTGAGAAAATCATCTTAGTAATTATCTGGGTTTATTTCTTTTCACAATAAGAATCTCTCGCCCATCCTTGTTTCTTTCAAGTTATAGGTGGTGTGCTCTGACCTCTCTGTGGAAAAAAATAAATTCCTCTGTTATTACATTATGTTAATGATGGTAAAACAATAGGGTATAAGAGAGTTACGCATAGACAATTTCAGCACGCACACTTCATCGTTCACCAAGATAAGTGATTTCGGTCAATGGTCGTCCCAGATGCATTTCTTTACATTTCCACACATGACGATATTTCATCTCTTGCTATTCTTCCAACCAAGGCTCTCAAATGCAAAAGAGAGTATGTATTCTTTTGGAGTTAAATGTCAAGCTTCACTAGTTCCAGATCCAACATGTTAACATGGTTGTACATAGATTGGTATTCATTGTGATCTCCCGCCCAAGGGTGCATTTAGTTGCATCAAATATCATGAGACTTTAAAATTTCACAATATTTTGTGCAACCAAACGCGCCCCAAACATTCCACCGTGCATGTTGGTAACATATTTTGTCTATTTATCACCGTGGCAGAGATGGTTTTCACTTTCTTTATGAGTCATTGCATTGTCTTTGATGTTGATGACCCACTTTTTTTTTTTTTTTTTTAAAAGGGAAGATGCCACTGATATTTATTGATTTAAGAAAGGATGCTCATGGCCTAGTTAGTTCATTGGTCATACCCCACTTACCATACATTCTCTCTCAAACAAATGATGAACTAAAAGCATGGGAACGAGGTTGGCATACCAGTGCTACCACTGCTGGCTTTTCGGAACCATTTTTGTTATTGATGTTTCTTGAATTATTCACTTAATTCATTCTGAAAATTATAGTGTAATATAAATCTTAACTAGAGAGAGAGAGTGTCACGCCCCGAAATTCGGATACAAAGTGTGCACCCTCAGACCCGAGTTTCAGCCCATGACACGTACACCGAGTGTACTTAATTCATTCTCCGTACAATTATTTAGAGGCACAATTTAATGAATCCTAAGTTCACATCCAATTTTAGCATCCATTCATCCATGTTTGTATTATCTTCCTATAATTTCCATCATCATATATTCAAAATCATATCAGGAATCATCTAAACAGGAATCATCGAGTCCACTCATTTGAAATTTTATTCAACAAAAAATAAAATAAAATTTAAATTTAAAGTCATTCAAAACAGAAATAAAATAATCATAGGAAACAGATGTCCCATTTAATTGTTCTACTGGTCCAACGACGTAAGCTCGTCTTCAATTAAATACGGCCACTGATCCTGTGGATCATCCACTGGTTTAGCTTCATATTCTTGCTCTTGAGTAGTTCTATTTGCTTCAATTCCATCTGTACGATTTTTCCATCAATAAACCGTCAGCTGGCCAGGCCCAGTGAGTGAACTCATTATGGTTCGTGCACAGTACAATTAAAATAATACATACAAGTAAAGCATAAAAATCAGAAATACAATGCAAATAATTAAAGCGTATACTATGAATGATACTGATGATGCATCAAGTGGGTATAAATAGAAACCATCCACTTGCTGGAGTTGGATATCGACAACCCGCATCTGCACTTGGCAGGCTTCTACCATTGGTAGGCATGGGCAAGACTCGCATCCCCCCCATTGGGCAGGCTTCCACATATAGTGGGCTTCTAGTGGGTACAATGGGTTGTCCCCTAGGTAATTACACAAGAGTATTAATGATGTCAGGCATGAATGTTTGATGCAGCAGTAATCATATCAGCAGTCAAATACATCTCTCCTTATGAGAGGCCTTTCACATGTTCATAATACAAGAATATCTTAACACAAATTAGTTTATAAACAATTTAATGAAGTGATCATTCACAACAACAAATTATTTTAATCATATGGAGAGAAAACATGTTGGGATTACTCACCTGATGATTTAGGGAGGAATCTGATGGAGCGGATCAGAAATTACCTATAAATAATCCATATGCAGTACACCATAATATTAAAAATATATATATTAAACTCATAAAGTATTTGATTTGTTTTGATTACTGATTAAGGTCTTACATGGGAGTGATACTCAAGTAACATACGTAATACATAGAGTTCATCTTATCTATCTCGGCCCAAAAGACACACTAGATATCTTATAAGATGAACCACCACATGGATGGCTTGGATCTTCTAATAGTATGTCATAATGATATCTAATTTAGCCTATGTATATTTTGTCATAAACATGCATGCAACTTATATAAGTTTTACCGTGCATCAGAAGGTGGAGTTACATCATATTATATATATATATATATATATATATATATGTATATATATATATATATATCAAAAACACATTTATTTTTATGTGGGTCCTACTTACATGAATCTGGATTGACTATATGGTTAATATTGCTATATTGACCTTTGAGAAAATTTTCCAATCTAATCTGAAATACGTGGGACCTGTAATAACGTAAACGATTATTGTACCACTACTACTATTTTCTTTCTGTATGGGTCACAACATTTTGGATATGTCCTAAATTTACACTCTTAACCCATAATGACCTTCCAAATCAAATGGATGGATTGGATACAATGTATACATCACTGTGAGTCCATAGTCTGATGACCGAAGATGGTTTCTAACGTTAAAAGCCGCACTTGGTTTCAACGCTGACAATCAAACTTTATTTTTTGTACTTATTTATTTATTTAATTTTTTTGATAGGTCCCTTGAAAATCTAAACCATAAATGAGATGGGTAATTTCCTCATAAAGGACAAGCCTAAAAAATCTACTCGAAATAACACTTTTGTGGCCCACAAGAATATTCGAAGGTGTCCATTTAATTTTCACTGTTTAAGGCGATGTGATCCACATGAGTTTTCTTTTGAATAAATTTTTTAACCCCAAGACTTTTAATTAGTGACAAGATTATTAAACGGTACGGATTTGATACATACATCAAGAAAGCCCCACATATAAGGCCCATAAATCCAAACTAATTACGGTAACGTAAATAGCCCAATTTCACTTTTGCACGCTGGAGTGTTTTTTACACCCACTCTATATTGTTACACCTTTATCATGATGACCTATATATAATATGTGTGCATAAGATCTATTCCATTCACCACTTTACTAACATAGTTTTAGGACATTTGTAGAAAAATGAGGTAGATTCGTTATTCTGATGGATCATACTACCATGAATCAACACTAACCGTTCTTGTACCATTAAAACATATGCATTTCTTATTTCAAACTCTCCTAACTTTCTATGTAAGATCCAATTTGTTCATTGGTCCACCCAATTATATTTTAATGGTCAAAATCATTGGTATCTCCATCGGAACTCCCTGCGGCCCCGATGGATATTCCAACGGTGAGTGCCTAATGAATTCTATTTTACATATTATGGCCTACCAAAATGTTAATTAAGCCTAATTTTTGGAGGTTTCCCATATTTTGGTCCTTGGAACCTAATGGACGGAATTGATCGGGCCGTATATGCAAAATAACTCCAATATGTAATTCAAGTAAAATAGACAAAGAGAACTTACGTGTTTCCTTTTAATTCTTTTTACATGCGTAAAGTGTTCCAAGGTACATTGTGCATATGTGCACATTCATTGCACTTATGGTAGATCTACATCGTCCATCACATAAATCCAAAGGATAATAACATAATAAAAATAAAAATCTAAATTAAAATAAAATAAATACTAACATGTGCAAGTCGTTCTTCCACTAATTTTTCTCATTTTATCTTTTCTCTTATTTTTATTTTTTTTCATCTTTTTGATCGGCGAGAAATATTCATCCTTATAAAAAAAGGAGAGTTGCTCGGATAACATGGATAAGATAACGATAAGGGAGGTTGCAACCGGTTTGATCTCTTTTTAAAAAAAAACTAAATTTTCAAATTTCAAAATTTAAGGAACGCACAAATTGGAGTTGTTACAATTTTAATTTCCATTGATATGTGGGGTCCATCATGTTGCTTATGAGAAATCTACTCCGCCCATCCACTTCATTATATCATGTTACGTTATGAGCTAAAGGATGAGACAAATATAATATTTCGGTACTGATCTGCATGATAGGACAGGAAACTCCCAAGATTAAATATGGATTGCTGACGGCTTCTTGGCTAGTAGGTGAATGGGCCAGATCATGCATATGTTGGCTTAACAGATGGTGGACAGTGAAGGATGGATTGATATTGGACTAGGTGGACGATAGGTAGTGTAGTCTTGAAGAAACGTGGTTTGATAGGTGGAGACGGATGAGTCTTATATCATATTTCTAATAAATATTTTCAAACTTAAATATTTTCTATTCAAACCGTTTATTTAGAGTGAAACTTTACCAAATATTACCATTTTACGTGCTCTACAAACAGACCAAGTTTGGGCCTTGATCTCTCAGGGATGACCAAGATGCCTATTTAATGGCTTACGTCTATTTATAACTCAAAACAACGTCTATCGACATCATATGTAAACATTAACCAGTAGTTTTGATGTATACCTTATGATCTACCTAATGAATGGTTCATTTAAATATTTGGATGGCTCAGTTGACAGATCTGACTGTGATGGATGATCAATTGATGGTCTAAATTTTTTTTTCATCTTACTAATTAGAGAGTATTATTAAGATGAGGACAATATCTACACACTCACGCCTTAGTGGGATTTCACCACCTATGGATGTTCGGACCCTTGACCAGGTGTTGAAACTCCTGAGACTCTACCACCGGAGCAAGAGTAAGGATCCAGATTCCAATGTTATTTTTGTTGTATATACTCAATGCTCACATGTGGCACTGATGTATAATAATTCAGACCATCCAAATCGTGGGTCCCATTACAGATGGTGTGTATCTCTAAAATCACACTGTTCAATTAATACTAATCAAATTAATTCTGTCAAATGGATGGTTAAAAGTAAAATATTGTGTTCAAGCATTAATACTGTACTTTCTTTCGTGGACTTTCTCTCGTGGAGGGATCCCTTGCTCCTTTGAAGGTATTCCAATCTTTCTCTACCTGATCATGTAAGGATTGGAAAGGACTATTGCCAAAGTCATCCAAATAGGAAAGATCTACTTAGATATTTATCCACATGTATAGTAGTGAATCTTATTTGGATTTATAGAAAGAAAAGAAAAGGAACTATTATTACCATGAAATTTACTTTTCATTATTTGTTAAGTTTTTTTTTTTTTTTTGAAATATTATTTCCCACTTTCAATCTTGGAAAATAAATAAAAATATTTTTCCACCTCCACCCCCAAAAACGGCATTTTCTCGAGATGGAAGAAAGGCAGATTTTTCAAGGGTTAAGTCCAAATATGATATAATCCCGTCCCAATGTGTTAGATGAGCCAGTGTCTATCTTTGTTATGCCCTACATGTGCTACCATACAATGTGTGCTACCGTCCATTTTCTCTTGTGTCCCACATGTGCAAAGCATCTGTTACTATTCATTTTCTCTTGCACCTCAAATGTGTCAATGTTCATGTGTTATTGTCCAAATGCAGTCGCTCTATATAAGCTTTATGTGCTAATATGCCAATGTGTGCAACTGCTTTATCTAGCATTAAGTGCCCATGTATGTCAAAAGTGCTAACACTACAAGAATTAATTATAAGGTATAGTGGCAGATTTTAGCGGCGGATATAAAAATCCACCGCTATTAGTATATAACGTTGGTTTATTGTTGAGAAGTGGAGCCACATCTGGGGCCGCGCACGACCGGTCGTGGCCCCTGCTCGACCGGTCGTGACCAGTCGTGGACTGGCTCGACTCAAAGTCCAGCGAGCATCAATTTTGGGTTTCTAGGTGCTCGACCGATCGTGGCCCTGGCACGACTAGTCGTGGGGTCCTCTCGACCGGTCGTGCAGTCTACTCGACCGGTCGTGGTTACGCAGATTCGTTTTCGAATTTGATGCGGACTGCGGATTTTTAAGTCGCCTTTCATAAGGGTGCGAAAGGGAAGTTGCCTAAACTATAAATAGGTATCCCTAGGGCTATTATAGGGTTAAGGTGAATGTTGGGGAGTTATTCTAAGGTATGAGCAAAGGGTTTTCTCTGTATTTTCAAGGGAGAGGTTAATATATTGCCTTATAATCTTCGTTATTCTTTATAGTAAAGTTTGCATCCGTGGTTTTTTACCTTAGTTTGGGGTTTTTTCACGTATATCTTGTCTTGTAGCTTGTTTGGATTGCTTTGATCTGTTTCTAGTTTATATTTCTTCTTGTTTATCGTTTGTAGATGAGACTTGAGATTGGATCTCGGTTTATTACATTGTTGGCATGCTGCGCAACAACTGGTATCAGAGCTATTGGTTTAGTTCTATTGGGAGCGATGACAGAAGAAGGGAAAACTAGAATTGAGAAGTTTGATGGTTCAAACTTTGCCTTCTAGAAGATACAGATGAAGGATTATCTGTATCAGAAGGACCTCTATATTCCTCTAGGAGAAAAGAAGAAGAAATCAGAAAAGATAACAGATGATGAATGGTTTTTTACTGGATAGGAAGACTTTAGGAACAATCCGACTCTCTTTGTCTAAGAGCGTTACCTTCAACATATCCAAAATGAAAACTATAAAAGAATTAATGGAAGTCCTAGCCACCATGCATAAAAAACCCTCTGCGTCCAACAAGGTTCATCTTATGAAACAGCTATTTAACATGAAGATGTCAGATGGTAGGAGCGTGATTGAACATCTAAACGAGTTCAATAGAGTCACGAGCCAGTTGGAATCCGTTGACATTATTTTTGAGGATGAGGTCAAGGCGTTATTGATCTTATCCAGTTTGCCAGATAGTTGGGATGGTTTGGTGATTGCTGTGAGCAATTCTTCATGGTCGACAAAACTGAAATTTGATGATGTGGCCAGTCTAATTCTTAGTGAATAATCTAAAAGAAAGGCATCAGGAGTTTCAGGGGATTCAGGGAATGCTCTAAACGTTGAAGGAAGAGGAATATTGCTGAACAAATGAGGCAATAAACATGGACGTTCTAAGTCGAGGAAGAAGTCCAAGGGACTGAAAGACAAAGACGGGTGTTGGCATTGCGGTAAGAAGGGGCATATGAAATGTGATTGCAGGGCGCTCAAGAAACAAGAAGGAAGCTCTCAAAGTGGGAAAGATTCAGTGAATCTATCTGAGGAGAGTGACACAGAAGCGTTGATCTTATCTCTTGATACGAGGAATGAGTCTTGGGTTATACACTTGGGTGCTTCGTTTCATGCCATCTTATGTAAGGAAGTTCTGCATGATTATATGTTAGGTGACTTTAGGAGAGTCTACCCGAGTGATGATGAGCTGGGTAGTATTGTTGGAAAGGGAGACGTTCATGTCAATCAGAAAGACGGAATGGTTTTGAAATTGAAGGATGTCAGACATTTACTGTGTTTGAAACGTAACTTGATCTCAGTGGGGCAGTTGGCTGATACCGATTATGTGACGACATTCACTAGTGATTCCTGGAAGATCACAAAAGGTGCCTTGGTGATATTTCGAGGCAAAAAGGAAGGCACCTTGTATGTGACTTCATGTTCGTATAGTTCACTCGCAGTCGCATCAACTGGAGTGAATGGACAGTTATGACATCAGAGTTTGGGACATATGAGTGAGAAGGGGATGAAAGTACTATTGTCAAAAGGGAAGCTACCAGGGCTGAAGTCTATTGACATGGAATTCTGCGAGGACTGCGTGTATGACAAGTAGAAGAGGGTAAGCTTCAAGAAGATGGGATGGGCTCTAAAGACTCATCTGTTGGAGCTTGTACACACTGATGTGTGGGGACCGGCATAGGTATTATCTCTTGGTGGCTTACGTTATTTTATTTCCTTTATTGATGATGCTAGTACAAAATTGTGGGTCTATTCTTAAAACATAAATCTAATGTATTTGATGTATTTAAGAAGTGGAAAGTTATGGTAAAAAACGAGACAGGTAAAACAGTAAAATGTCTTAGATCTGATAATGGGGGAGAGTACTGTAATAAGAGATTTGAGGAGTATTGTATAGCAAATGGAATCAAACATCAGAAAATGATTCCAGGGACACCGCAGCAGAATGGTGTGGCTGAGCGCATTAACAGGACCATCCTTGAGTGCGCTAGGAGCATAAGGTTACATGCAGGGTTACCCAAGACCTTTTAGGCAGATACTGTGAATACTGCCGCATATCTCATTAATAGAAGTCCCTCAGCACCATTGGATGGTGGGCTACCAGAAGAAATGTGGACTGGGAAAGAAGTGAACCTTGCACATCTTAGAGTGTTCGGTTGCACTTCATATGTTCACATTGATGCAGAGCACAGAAACAAACTGTATGCGAAGTCCAGGAGGTGCACATTTATAGGCTACGGGCAACATGATTTCGGCTACAGGTTTTGAGATGCAGAAAATAGGAAAATCATCAGAAGAAAGGACGTAGTCTTCAATGAAAAAGTGATGCATAAGGACAGTGCGCAGAAAAATAAGGCTGAGAAAAAGGAATTCGTAGAGTTGGAAGAGTTATCGGACACGGGTGTTACAACGCTACAGGATGATCATGCACATGAGCATTATGAGGCAGAGCCGCATACACCAGTTGTGAGGAGGTCTACTCGGGAGAGAAGACCCACGGTTTGATACTCACTCTCCTTACATTATCTACTGTTGACAGATAATGGTGAACCAGAGTGTTTTGAAGTACAGTCAGATACATGGGTTAAGTGGGAGTAGGCCATGGATGATGAGATAGACTCTCTTGAGTCTAATCGTACATGGGAGCTAGTTACTTTACCTAAAGGTAAGAAAGCTCTTCATAACAAGTGGGTTTATAGACCGAAGGAAGAGCACAATGGTTCGAAACAGTACAAGGCTATGTTGGTTGTGAAAGGGGTATCGATTTCACTGAAATATTTTCACCCGTGGTGAAAATGTCTACGATTCGCATGGTCTTGAGTATAGTAGTTACAGAGGACTTACATCTAGAGCAGCTAGATGTTAAGACAACTTTTCTTCATGGGGACCTTGAAGAAGAGATATATATACATCAGCCGATAGGATACGTGGCACCAGGAAAGGAGAACAATGTGTGTAGACTGAAAAAGAGTCTATATGGCCTGAAGCAGGCCCCGAGGCAGTGGTACAAGAAGTTCGACAGTTTCATGTCGGAAAACGGTTTTAAGAGATGTCATGCAAACCACTATTGTTATTTGAAGAAGTTTGATACGTCGTATATCATCATTCTTCTGTATATTGATGATATGCTTGTGGTCCGTTCAAGCATGAAGGACATCTTAGATCTTAAAAGACAACTGTGTAGAGAATTTGCAGTGAAGGATTTGGGAGCTGTAAAACAAATCCTAGGTATGAGGATAAAGCATGACAGAGAAAACAAGAAACTGGTTTTCTCACAGACAGAGTACATAGCCAAGGTACTTGATCGATTCAATATGCGAGGTGCTAAGCTGGTTAACACTCTATTAGCCAACCACTTCAAGCTAAGGAGCAAGGTGCAAAGATGCAGGAGGAACGAGACTACATGGCTAAAGTCCCATATGCGTCAGCTATTGGGAGTCTCTGTATGTTATGGTGAGCACGAGGCCAGACATTGTTCAAGCAGTGGGAGTTGTTAGCAGGTTCATGAACAACCCCGGGAAGGAACACTGGGAAGCTGTGAAGTGGATCCTTAGATACCTGGTAGGTACTAAGGATGTAGGGCTATGTTGTGGTAGATCGGAAATCAAGCTACAAGGCTACGTGGATTCAGATTTGGCAGGAGATATCGACAGCAGAAGAAGCACTACAGGTTATGACTTTACTGTAGGTAGTGTTGCAGTCAGTTGGGTCTCTCAGTTATATAAAATAGTATCTATTAGTATGACGGAAGCAGAATATGTTGCGGCTACAGAAGCATGCAAGGAGATGGTGTGAATGTAAGGTTTTATGGAAGAGTTGGGTAAGAAGCAAGCAGATTATAAGTTGTACAGTGACAGTCAGAGTGTAGTACACTTGGCTAAAAATTCAGCCTTTCATTCAATGACCAAGCATATTGCCATCAAATATCACTTCATATATTCGTTACTGGAAGATGAATCGATTGCTCAAGAAAAGATTCATACAAGTGAGAATCCTGCGGATATGCTGACTAAGGCGGTCATACGGGAGAAGTTGAAGCTTTGTTCAACTTTGATTGGTCATTAAGCTTGAAGACGGTGAGGTGGTGCACTCTAGATGAAGAACACAAAGGTTTATGGTGATGTGTCTCCAAGTGGGAGATTGTTGAGAAGTAGAGCTACATCTGGGCCGTGCACGACCGGTCGTGGCCCTTGCTCGACTGATCGTGGAGCTCACTCGACCGTTCGTGACTAGTCGTGGACTGGCTCGACTTAAGGTCCAGTGAGCATCAATTTTGGGTTCCTAGGTACTCAACTGGTCGTGGCCTTGACACGACCGGTCGCGGGGTCCTCTCGACCGGTCGTGCAGTCTGCTCAACCAGTCGTGGTTATGCAGATTCGTTTTTGAATTTGATGCGGATTGCGGATTTTTGAGTCACCTTTCGCAAGGGTGCAAGTTACCTAAACTATAAATAGGTGTCCCTAGGGCTATTGTAGGGTTAAGGTGAATATTAGGGAGTTATTCTAAGGTATGGGCAAATGGTTTTCTCTGTATTTCCAAGGGAGAGGTTAATATATTGCCTTGTAATCTTCGTCATTCTTCATAGTGGAAGTTTGCATCCGTGGTTTTTTACCCTAGTTTGTGGTTTTTTCACGTATATCTTGTCTTGTGGTTTGTTTGGATTGTTTTGATCTGTTTCTAGTTTATATTTCTTCTTGTTTATCGTTTGTGGGTGAGACTTGATATTGGATATCGGTTAATTCGTTGTTGGTGTGCTGCGCGACATATCCTACTCTGCCGTTATATACCTTCTTCCTGCCATTGTCGTCGTTCGCGCCAAACAGATAGTGGCGGATATCTTTATATGCCTCTATATTAAAACATATAACCGCAGAAAACACATTCGACCGCTATACGAATGGACCTTTTACAACGAATTTTACGATATTCCACCGTTATTTTTTGTTGTGTTATACACATATAGCAGCGGATAATATTATCTACCGTTGTATTACCTCAAAAATTTATTTCCTCCCACTACTGGTATTATTCCCGGCATGTATTTTTGGCAATCTTTCATATGCTATATGTGATATCATATACTTTTAAGCACTTCACAAGCATCACGTAGGCACAACTCAACTTCAAATGTCCCACATATGCCCGATTAAAAAAGTTACAAGTGTTGTGCTCCCATCTTTCCATAAAAAACAGAAAAAGCCCCACATATCCCACCATCTATCTTCATGCATTCTACAGGTGCTACATGTCAGAACTATGCACATGCTAGTGACTGAATACTTCAACTTTTTTCAAGAAAAACTTTTATTTATTATTAATGGACCTGAATCTCTGAAAAATGGCTGGTACGAAGGGATGGATATCTGATGTCTAGCGTTCTATGTTGGAACCAATATTAGACATCTTACAAGACTTTTTTTATTTTACACACGTACACCATGAGATTTCACCACTGGTGGGTACTCGAACCCTTGACCCGGTGTTGAAACTCCTGGGAGTCTACCACCCGGGTAAGAGGAAGGACCCAAAACATCTTACAAGACTTGTGAGAACTACTAAGGTGGCTATCTCGCTACTCCAAGAACTTATGATCGGACAGTCCAGAAGAGATGCGGTGGCTACCAAGCTGGGATTTCAACACTCGATAGCAGATCAGGTGGAGGGCAAGATTTGGATTCTCTACAACCTGCCATTCTTTCCACAATATCAGCCTCCAAGATATGCATCACCCTCCGAGTTTCAGCAGAGTAGTAATTTCCAAAACCGTCCAACAGCCAACCGAAACTTTTCTGAATTTTCTCAATTGAGTTGACTATTTGTGGATGGCATCGACATCATCCACATCTGCTTGATGGGATTGAGTGGTCTGTCGATGGCATCGGCAGACCCAGTAACAATTGTCACCCTTACATATTTATCCAATTTATCTTGGCCGTCCATTCAGTGCGTCCCACTTATCATGGCTAACACGGAAAGTTCGATGGATCGACAGAATGTGGTGATTGTTTACACTCTCGTGGCTCAGGGGACAAAAGGGCCAATTTCTCGATGCAGCTGTACGTTAGAGAATTGACAGGAGAATTCCAACGTGGCACATGTACGGGTCATACGTGGTCCCCACATGAGTGGACAAGCTTGGATTTTTGTACCCGGTTGCCTCAACTTGTACATGTTCCGAATGCGTGCATTTAAGTGTGAGAAGTTTACTCGTGTTCTGCAATTCATTGTATAGAGACCGACTTAGAATTCACGTGGGTTGGCAACAACGATAATTAAAGATGAAACATTGGAGACCTTTTGAAAACCGTTTATTCTTGGTAATGGCCCACCTTATATTTTGACAAGCCTGGTTTCCAGTAATGTCTATGGTGGGCTCCATTTCATGCATGCGAGCCCATTTCATGCACGCGTCTGATTCTTTACTAAGTTTATTCTTATACGGCAAAGGAAGGTTCATGCATGTGGAGGTATACGTGTTGGACTGACTAAGCTTAGTCTTCGACTATTGAGGGTGGGCCCACCGTGATGTTATGGTGACACTGAACCTGTCCAAACGATATCCTTGCCATGAAATTAAAATGCCTAAAATTGAGGCTGATCAAATCATTATCCATCGTTATCTATACTGCGGTTCCTTGTTTTGGTTTTTTGTGAGCCTTATCCACTGGTCATGTGGATGTGATTGGTGGATCAAGATCAAGTCAGTCAGTGATAGAATATTCTAATGTCATATTTGACACTTCCAAACACTTAACCTTTTACTTTGATATTGTGCCAAACAACCAATTTCTTTAAAAGCTTGAGCCTCTACAGGATGGCATATATATCAATGTAAATCAAGGGACTTTAAAAAACACATGTAACACCCCATATTTAAGAGACAGTGTAATTTATTGGTGTGGCCCACCTGCGTTTTAAATTTCCTCATCTGTGATCAAACGACTTGGTGGGAATGGATTCCACAAAGTATCAATGTGGACCCCACTTTTAAATTATGCATGTGTACATATTTTGTGCACATGCGGTGCACTGGACTGTTAATTCAGTTAAAGTGGGCGCTTACCCGAGATTTAGGGCCTGTTTGATTTCGTGATGTCCAGTGAAATACCCGTGAAATAGGTCATAATGACCACTTCCCCTGTTTGATTGACGGAAATACGGCGCGCATCGGGAAAAAGGGAAATCCCATTTTAAGAGACGGCGATTCGCTGGGAAATCTCAGGGATTTGGCGCGGGACTCGGAGACAAGACGGTTAGTCTCTGTGGTCCGCGAGAGTATGTTTAATAATATTACGCCTCGTCTATATATGGTGGGCCCTCTCAAATGGAAATACATCTCCCGCAACCCTCCCTCACAGGTTCGTATTTCATCAAAACTTCCTCCTCCGACGTATCTTCTTCCTCGTAGACCCCGCATTTGCAACCTCGCCGGACTTATCTTCTTCCTCTTGACAGGTCCAGTTCTGAGTATTTCGCTGTCGTGCTTCCTTGAAACTCGGCCGGTCGTGACGCCGAGACGCCCGACATCCGAACATCTCCACCTCAGACTGAGGTACGTGGCAAACGCAAGATATCACCTACTATACACCTCGGTGAAGAACCTTTCCACCACAAACTCCATGGTTGCCTGTGATCGGTGGAAGATCTAGGCCTCAAGTGGACCACACCGCATGAAGCAGCGATGATAAACCTATCACCGTTGAAACCTTTTTACGGCCCACAGTGATTTTCTTGCCTACATCCAACCTATTAATAAGGTGAGATTTACCTGGCTGAGAAGAAAACAAAAATATCAGCTTCGGAAGATATTCCCTGTGTAGCCTACAAGAGATTTTCAACGGTAAGAGTTTAATCCCCATCGTGTAGTACACATGAGCTCTGGATCTGCATTTTTAGGCTTAATACCTTGAAATGATTTAAAAAATAAAATGGATGGACGGTGTGGAAGAGGGGCCACTCAAAGCTTCCGCCCCTTCCCAGAAGAAGACGAGACATTGCAGGGGAAATGGGTTTGCCTACTCCCCCTGCCACCAGCCAATGGTAGGGCGTCGGTGCTCTGTGGGCCCCACTATGATGTATGTGTTTCATCCATGCCGTACATCTATTTTTCCAGATCATTGTATGGTATAATACCAACATTGACGTATATCCCAATCTAAACTGGACCACGTTACAGGAAACAGTTTTGAATGAGTATCAACCATTGAAAAACAATAGGGTCCGTTCCTGCCGTAGACGTTCACTGGCTCATTTTTAGGACATGAACAACTACATAGAAGGGTTTCAATGGTGTACGTTATTATACCTAATTTTTCTGTCGTGTGGTTCACTTGAGCTTTCGACACGCTTCAATTCGAAAATCATTCATTAAAATGAGCTGTTAAAACTGATAGACGGCGTTGATATGGACACGTACATCATGGTGGGCCCACATAGTTTACTAAGTACGCAAACCGCTTCCTATTCATGCTTGTGATCCTCAGCTGCACCTGTCCAAAGAGAACTCAGCCACGGTGCATGCGGATTCGGATTGCTGACGGAGTAACTCAGTACCCTAAGCGTACTGAGTAAACTCTGTGGGGCCCACCTTCATTCATGCATTTTATCCAACCCGTTCATCCATTTTACCAGATAATCTTAGGGCTTTAACCAAAACATGAAGCCTATAAAAAGATCAAGTGGGCCACACCAACATAAACAGTGTGAAATGAACTTTTACCGTTGAAAAGTTCTTGGGGGCCACAGAAGTTTTAGATCAAGCTTATATTTGTTTTTGTCCCTTTATCCATATCTGTTTGATCGTATGAGCAGGTTGGATTAAAAATAAACATCACTGCGTGCCTTAAAAAGGTTTCAACGGTGGAAATAAAAAATTCCACTGTTTCATGTCGTATGGTCCAGTTGAGGTGTGAATATACTTAAATTTTAGTTTCAACGCCTACAATGATCTTTAAAAACGGATGGACGGCGTGGATGAACCACATGCATTTACGGTGGGTCCAACAGAGTTTACTCAGACTGAGTAACTCAGTACACAATTCAATTTCGGTGCAGGGGTCTTTCTGAGATTTGGATACGTAAAATCCGGGATTTCTGGAGTACTCTTCTAACTTTGTTAAAATTACTAAAATGCCCCTTTTAGGAAAGAGAAAAGCTTGTGTTGTTGGATGATACGCTTGTACTTATTCCTAACTTAGCTATTGCTTGCATGGCAAACAAATAATTCACATTAAACGGTCTAAATTTTGTTCTTAACTTAGATGTGTGATGAACCAAAAATTAGGCCTATCCGTTCATCTTATCGTCAGATTGATGGGAATTTTTATTGGACGGTTAAAATTGAAAAAAATCCAATGGTTTTATTTCGACAAACAAGTGATATGTTTTGGTCAAACATTATTTTATGAGTGTTACTTTACCACCATGATGTTGGTGTGTCATCCACTCCGTCTATTAGTTTGGCAGGCTCATTTTAGATGATGGTTCTAAAAATCAAGCAGATCCAAAATTCAAGTAGGCCACAAAGCAGGAAACAAAGCAATGTGGGACGCCTGGAACTTTCCTTGGCCCACTTTGATATTTATACGCCATCCAACCCGTTCATAAGTTAGGTGGGCCCAATGATGGACACCTTTTGTCATCTTGATCTCTTCGGCCCCACAGCGCTTTTGGGATCTGGATCAGGTGATCCTGTCCCAAGGGCATTTCCGTAATTGTGATGCTTAACGTAGCAGGCAAAGCCCATCTGCTGTTTCTGCAAATCTAGCCTTTTTGGTTCTCGGTATGATGCTGTGACCGTACAACATTTCCTTCATTGCCAATGCAGAAATTACGGATCTCAGTTTGATTGACAATGCTGATAAAACAGATACATCATGTGGGGCCCATAGATCACCGTCCACTAGCGACTTGCTGCTAGCAGTGTAGCAATCGGCGTCCGTGTCATGCGGCCCACGGCGTCTTCAAGCGTTTCTAGGGACTGAACTTTCATGCGTCCGGTGACTCTTCTCACGTGCACATGGAATAGTTATAAGTGAATCCAGACCGTCCAAATCACTAGTCCAGCTGGGGATGAATCGTATCTTAAATGCTTTTTCCTTTGAAATTTGGAGCAATCGCTGCTTGAAATTTAACCATCCATTTGATAGACATTTAATGGATGGTTAGGATTGCTTAATCAATGTGATTTCAAAGGTATGCTTCATCCACAGTGGGACCACTAATCTGGATGATCTGGATAGCCCTACATCAGTGACACGTGTGCCAAGATGAATCACCACCGTTTTTAAATGGTGCAAAATTACCATAGGACTACGCTTTCTGGGCAATGCGTAGAAGTTGTATTCGCGTTCAACTCTCCAAACATAGTTGACAGCCATTTTAAAAAATGGTGGTGACTCTTCAAGCCGTACATATGAAGTGGTTTTAGGGTAATCCAGGTCGTCCAAATTCCTGTCCCAATCCTAAATGGATCTAGAAAAAAAAAATTACATTGATAAGATGATAGTAGCCACCACATTTTATCCTTGGAATTTGGACCACCCACTATTTAGTTTTAATCATCCATTTGCTAGCCATGAATTAGACGGTTAGAATTTCTTGATCAGAATGATTTAAGAGATGTGGGCCGTCCACTATGTACCCCACAATTTGGCTGGTCTACAAATATGCATGTGAGTCGCACGTGTGAGGAGGATGAGCCACAACCATTTTCAAAACGGAGGTAAACTATCACTGAAATGATAATGGGAGAAGTGAGAGTAATCCAGGCCACTGATACGTTGGGTCCCACCAGGATGGATTGTAGCCAGTTGTCAAACTACCAAAATCCAAGCTGGCAGAGGGAATCAGATCCCTTCAAATAGTGGGTCTCATGTACAGGGGCCTATTGCTAGATATTCACTGTGATGTGGGATGATTATCTGACTTTTCTATTCCCTCATTAAACCCTATAGTATCAAACAATGGAGTATCAAATAACTGTCCATAAACTAATATATTAAGATGGGCAGATGGACTACAATTAGCATGGTCAACAATACAGTTAGTCATCCACAAAAATTTCAGTCATCCTCAAAACTTTTCATGTCATCGTTCTAATCAAACTCACATGCATCCTATATAGACAGAGGTGAATTATTATGGCTGGGAGCAACTGGACGGATGAAGAGTTGGAATTCTTTGCTGTAATATTGGCTGCGGGATCTGCTGCAATAGCAGCTGGGGAGTATTGTCGCACTTACCTATTTCGAAACCCTCCAAGGTCTGCTGATTATGACCGTGCCCGTATTATCGACGGGATTATTAGGGCAAGGGAGATTGATTGTGTTTCACAACTAAGGATGAAAAAGACCACGTTCTTCAATCTTTGTTCAATTTTCCGAGATAAGGGTCTGTTGGCGGATGCGAAGCATGTAAGTATGGAAGAACAGCTTGTCATGTTCCTCCATACATTAAGTCACAATGTACGGAACCGAGTGATTGGACATCATTTTATAAGGTCAAAGTAAACAAGATGGCCGATACTTTAATCGAGTCTTGGATGCAGTCGTTTCTTTATATGGAGATTACGTTACGCTCCCTACAATTGAGACCGCAGTGGAGATATCTTCGAACCCACATTGGGCTCAATACTTTCAGGTATGATATAACATATCTTAATTCCAGTTGATGACGATCCTTTGTCTTCAAATTACAAATGTCAATATCACCTAAAGTATGCCAAGTTTTACGTAGGATTGTATCGGTGCGATAGATGGGACACACATTCCTGCTTTTGTACCATCTGCAGATAGTGCTGTCTATCGAAATAGGAAAGGATTCATATCCCAAAATGTCATGGCAGCCTGCAAGTTTGACATGAAGTTTGTTTATGTCTTAGCGGGGTGGGAAGGTTCAGCATCAGATGCACGCGTTTTGCAAAGTGCTTTGACTTACTCAGGCGATCCTTTCGTAATACCCCATGGTAAACCCATGGACATCAAGTACTCCGATGGCTTTATAACATCGAATGAACAAGAAATGATATTGATCAGGAATTATTTTCAAAATGTAGGTAAATACTACGTAGTGGATGCAGGATATGCACACTCACCTGGATTCATGGCCCCATATCGCGGTGTGCGTTACCATCTCAATGAGTATCGTACCGGTCGGAAACCTTCCAATGCTCGGGAGTTATTCAATTATCGTCATGCACAACTGAGGAATGTAATTGAAAGATGTTTTGGAGTTTTGAAAGCCAGGTTCCCAATTCTGAAGACTGCTCCACAATATCCTGTACAAACTCAAGTGAAGATAATGCTAGCTTGTTGTATGTTACACAACTTCATTATTATATCTGGAGATGATGACACGTTTGAGGTTGAGGGGTCATCAAGTTGTGATGCCGATGGTGTGACCCCATCACCTACAGAAGTATCCGTCCTCGATGAAGGTCGTGTGCTTTTATATGTCACTCCACAAGAAAGAGATGAGTGGGCCAGAAAACGCGATGAAATAGCGTCCAGAATGTGGAACGAAGCTCATCCAGTGAGTCAAACGAACTAAATACATTGTATTAAGACGAACATCACAGATGGTTTTTGGATTAGCATTCAATAATGTCCCAACTTGATCACTAATGCTGATTGTGCCATATATATATATTTATACATAATATGCAAGCTCTTTTTGTTGAACAGTCTACGATTCAGTTCATAATATTTAATCATGTGGTAGATTAATGTTTTAAACTTGTATTCATAATTTATCTTCTCACAGATTGAAGTAGACCAAAGTGGGGCCATGTCATCGAATAGACAATCTGGTCTATCTACTCCGACAAAAAATCACCTGGGATCACCTAGTAGTATCCCACGGAGATCACCCAGGAAGCATACACTGAACAGTGGAATTGAGGAACAGTCCCATGGAGGTGTTCTTCGGTGGACGGATGACATGGACGACATCCTCATCGACGGACTAATGGAGCTAGTCGTTTCCGGAAGAAGAAGTGGTGCTGGCTTTAAGATAGAATCATTTACAGGGATTGCTGAAAATATGATGTTGAAGTTAGGTCTTAAGGTCACTAACGCAAACGTAAAGAATCGCATCCGCACAGTAAAAAAAAACTTCTTCACTGTCAAAGACCTACGAAGTGCGTCTGGTTTTGGGTGGGACCCAGACCTACTAATCGTCGTCGCATCAGATGAAGTGTGGATGGACTATATTAAGGTAATACTCGTTTACCAGTTATATCATATGTCATCATACAAAGTGCGATGTTAATGACTTTCACCTGTTTTTGTATTGTGTGTAGTCTCATCCAGATGCTGCACAGTTCCGTGGCAAACCCATGCCAAGATATGATGATCTCGACTTCATTTTCGGAAATGACAGGGCTACCGGTAAATCATGTGCCACTGGCAACTTCCCTCCCTGTGCAACCACTCCTCGACGGGGAGATACGGATGTGTCGTCCAACCACGTTGTTGATCTGAATGATGATATTAACATCATATCTTCTGAAGATCTTGGCGATGATGCACCGCATATCCATTGGTCTGACAATAGCCGTGGAGGCAACAACATTCCCCAGCCAAGTCCGACGCAACATGCGAATGCATCCGGCAACACGAATTGCACGGTTAATTCGAAAAGAGACCGAGGGGGAGCGACCTGTTGACATGATTGGCACCCGGTATGGTTGATATTGGGGTGCCATGAAGTCAATTGCTATTTCAATCGATAAAGATAAGAACTTTGATCGGATGGCACAAATTATACCGGCTTTAGAGGAGTTAGAGGGACTTACGAATGATGAGGTCTTATGGGCGACGAAGTTGCTATCGAAAGAAGAATCGTACGGGGCCTCATTCCTGAACTTTGCCAAGGAGAAGAGAATATCATTTATAAGGATGTTGCTGAATGGGGGTGGACCCCAAGTATGAATGAATATTTTGCCTAGTTTGACTGGCTGGAAGCAGTCAAACGTAGGCTTTGCCTTTAAGACAATTTTTAACTATAATACTTTTTGGGATTGTATAAGTAAAGTATGGAGTTTTCTACATGTTTCTTGTCGCACTTTTGGACAACATATCGCAGGCTTTGGCTAGTAAGCACGTGCATACTTTTGGATTATTGTAACTAATTTCAACAACGTGCATGTTTGATGGGCACGATGTATAGGATAACTTGACAGGTACTTCAATATGTGATTTCGTTCTCCAGGTATGATGGGCTAATTACACAATGTTGATTTCTTCTATAGTTGGAGGTAAGTTTCGATTATTCAACTGAGTATGTTATGTCAGTAATACCATCTGATTGATATCAGTATGCATTATTTCGTTACATGTGCAGATGGGTAAAAAGATTTATGTTGTTTTCAATGGACGGCGACCTGGAGTGTATTATTCATGGGAAGAGTGTCGAGAGCATGTTGATGGCTACTCAAATGCTCATTTCCGGGGTTACAAATCTGCGTCGGAGGCGTTCTTTCACTGGTCAGCTTATTGTGAGTCTTTGGAGCGTACAAGTGTACCGGTGGTGTCAAACGACAGAGAACAGGATAATCCTACTTTGAACAGTGGACTGTATCCCACTACCAATTACATGATCCCTCCAGCTACGGCGCCGAGACCATCCTGTTTCAGTCCGTACACCGATTACACACTGAAACATCAAGAAGCTGTGGAAGATACACCAGATACAATTGCGGCACTGTTTCGGCTAATCGTTGGTTGTTTAGTTTTCATTATCACCGTTCAGGTCATGTATTGGCGCTAGACCGCAGTGGACGGATTGATATGGACTTTGTAGTTTCAGTTTATCCTGTTTTGGTTGGGTTCTTGTTTTTGTTTATACAAATAGTACTGTTTTTGGATATGAACTAGATGTTTAAAAATGCGTATGTTGGTAGGGAGGACAGTTTCCTCTCCAATTTTGGACATTGAATTTGTGGGCGTGACTTTTTTTGGTTAGAAGCAATTGTCAAACTCAGTAGGTTTATGATAGTAGATGTTTAATTAGGTAGGTGTCTTCTCCAATTTTAATTCGAAGATGTTTTTTAATTTCCTGTCATATTGCAATCTTGAGAAACCGATGGATGTAATGGATTTTACAGAAGGCATCTCTGTTGGCCCCAATTAGCAACTGGACCCCACTACTGAAGTGACGTTAATACTTGAATGGAATGAACGCATTTATGATTATGAATGTGCAATACTTGAATGGAATGAACGCCCCATATTGATGATAGTCCGAATTGGACCAGACGACTTGTATGGGGCATGTGGAGTAGATACTGTCAGCTAGTTCTCAAGAGACGTCACATCATTGTGGACCCCACTATAATGCATGTGTTGTATCTGCAACGTCCAACCAAATGCACGTTTTCTTTCACCAAGTATGGGTGGAGAATTATGCAGACCCAATGCTTTGGTGGACCTCACCACATAAATCAACGGATGGATACTATTGACCACCGTTGAATACTAATTGGATGGTCTAGCATGCTTTTTTTTTTTCCATATTTAACTTCCTCAAAAGTTTAAAAAGAGTTTGAAGTAGGAAAAAATCTAATATCACCGTGGTGGAACACGACAGGAGCGTTCAAATATTTTTAACGGTCTTTGTCACTCTTCCTACCTAGATCTGTGGTGGGGTCCATTGAAGCTTTGGATATGATTTATTGTTTGGATATTACCCTAAAAATGATATATCTAGACGGATGGACGGCATGGATATATACTGCACATCATGGTGGGCCTACATAGCATGCCTCTGACGTCAAATCAATTACTGGTGGGGACTGCAGCACATACACAGAAGATATCTCCGTACCATGGTGATAACAAAAAACAAACGCGCGTATCTGCATTTGCATTCCCACTGAGTGTTTTCAAACACAGTATTTTGTGATAAATGCCGGCTGCAAATCCCATGCATTTCCCTGAGCATGTAATAAATGCCCAGGGAAGCTGTAAATGCCCGTGAAATGGAAAAACAAACAGGCCCTTAAAAAAAAAGAGGGATTTCTCTCCTTTTTAACAATTCCCTCCGGAGACTATACGAACGGACACTCATCCGTTCGATCATGTCATCGTCCACCATCATGGGACTTTGAATAGATCCAAACGGTCCATCATGTTGAGAAGAGGGTGCCCACCCCAACTGCTTACTCATGTTTTCAAGCATGTGTGAGCACACGATTCTTGGCATAATGGATGCATGCGTGTGGCATTTTTCTGAAAACGGAAACCGTTTCATCTCACCCTGTTGGCAATCCACGTGAACATCCCTCCTCAATTCCCATCCTTCCATTGAGAGAATCCTAGCCTCTCGTTTTCTTCTTACAGGGATTGCTGAGTTGCGCCTAACAAACATATTTCTAGGAAGTTCTTTTGTTAAGGTGGTTAGAGGAGCGGGATTGAATGCTAATCTAGACCGTTTACCTTTCATCTGACGGTCGAGGAGAGTTAGGGCTTGATATAAGAGAAGAAAGATCAAACAACATTTCGATTCTTTGCCATTTTCGCAGCTGAAAGAGAAAACGACCCGAAACTTCCAAATCCAAACCCACCGAAGAAACACCTCTGGAGCTTCGATTTCAAGCCTCTACAAGCTCTCTGGAGTTCATCCAGACATGCCACGAAAGTCAGATCAAAGAAAGAAGCTAGGAGATTGGATCCGCCATTAATGGTCGAGTCATCTTCTCCGCCGCATCTGCTGAGTTCTGGACGAGTCGGGACCGAGTCCAGAGTTATTCTGGTTTAAGAAACTTCAAGATTCGTTGCTGATTCTAGGAACAAAAGGAAAGAAGAAGAAGATGATGGAGAAAAAGAAAAGAAAGAGAAGAAGAGGAAGTGGGGCGAGTCATTGAGTCGACTCGGCTCAAAACCGAGCTGGGTCTCTGATTCACTGTTTAATCGGGTCCAGATCTTGCTGGAACTCCATAACAGAAGCAGAAAGAAAATGGAGAAAGAAGAAGATCATAGAGAGAGAGAGAGAGAGAGAGAGAGAGAGAGAGAGAGAGAGAGAGAGAGAGAGAGAGAGCTGGTGAGTTGGGATCGAGTCGACTCAGCCCTCGCTCGGTGCAAATCTGAGTGGGAGCGGTTCCTGTGCATTCCAACCCTTCCAACCAGGTTAGGGTCTATTTTATTTTGGCTAGACTGTCACCCCTGTAGTAAGCTTTAGAAAGGAGTTGAGTCAACTCAGTTTTCACTCAATCCATTTTTTTTATATGATCTGATCTGATCTGTTCAGACTCAACTGTTGTCTTGTGAATACTGGAATCGTGCAGTTAGATCTTTACCGCATCAAACAGGGAAATCATCAAATGCGATTAAATTTGAGTGATCTCGGGTTAACGTCAAATTGAGTTGGGCCGAGTTAACTCAGTTTCGGTAGGTGAGTAATTGGGTTTTATAATTTAAATTTGGTGTTATAATGATCTAATTAATCTTTCACATTCATATATGTTCCCTTGGAGTTAGCTTGGGTTGGAGTTGGGTTGTTCCAAGTCAAGTCTTCTAGCCAAACGCTACATTTTCATTTATTTTATCGAGTAGGAGCAAATTTGGGCTACAACCAAGTCACACTAAATCAGATTATAGTGATTGAGAGTATGATCTCAAGCGCGGGGGCACAATCCATACAACGTTGAGAGACAATCCGATCTTTAAAGGTGAGGATTCACCCTTCAAGCTTACTTTCATTATAATAGTCAATTTAATTTTCTTTTTGAATTAATTGCCTAATCATGTTTATGACTAGTTTATATGTATGATCGAGTTATGAATTATTGATCTTCATTTTAAGATGACTCATCTTTATATGTGCACATTCCTTGATTTGTTTTGCATGTGCATGTAAGTACATTTCTTGATTTGTAAAGATTAATTATCTAAATCCTATAGAGTTATGATTTATTTGAATTATTTTCTCTAGTTTAGTTTTAATGAGTACTCACATGTGTATTTGTTTGATAATGCGTATTAAATTAATTGTGACTTAGTTTGACATTTGTTTGGTGTTAATGGATTGTATTGAAAATCTAATACCATATATTAATGGATATTATATTAGGGATTCCTCTCACTAGTGGCTGATTGTGAATAAAATAAATATTACGTGGTCGTAGACTTACCATCCCATGGATTATTTGTGTCAATGTGTGTTGTGGATAGTATTATTTTGTTGTGTCCTTGAAGGACTTGGTACCAATGTCTGGAAGGACTCTTGTTGTTGGAATTATATCTGGACTTGTGATGGTAATGTCTACGTGCTGAATCTTGAGTGACCACTAGTTATAAAGGTTCTTGTAAATGAAATGTCCTGGATTCTTTATCTTTCCATCATTGCTTATAATTATTTGATAGAATCTTACTTATTTAAGTCTCATGAGCCGGGGATGGTGGAATGAGACACTATGCCCGAGCTGTCGGCCTATGCTGGGTTGCGCGCGGTCCCCATAGTGACCTTTGAACTTCTCTGATATTCTGTTTGTAAATTGGACTAATAACAGTTGGGTTAATCATGTATACATGGCACGTGGGCGTTATCGGGTGCCTGATTGACTGTTTGAAAGACTAGTGTACTGTTCGGATAACCCTTTTTGTATTTTGAATGGGTCGACTGTTTGAAAGACCCGATATTTTGTATGAATTAATTGACTGTTTGAAAGATCCATTCATTTGTTCAGCTGGTTGTGCATCCCCAGGCTGATTGCATCATGCATTCATTTATTAATCAAGATTAAGTTACCGATTGACTATTGATTAAGAAGTGTATTGTATTTCCTTTTGTTATACATTAAATTGTAGTTTTGATGTTATAACCGTTTGTGTTATATTTGTGGGGAATGGATTGTATCTCTTCATTAAATATTTTGAATTTTGGGTGGACGTGTAGTTGGTGTTGTACTTGTGAGTGGTGAATTGCAATTTAGATGTTATATTTTCTTAAACTGTATTTGAAAATGTGGGTTGTATCTTCTTCTGAATTATATATGGTATCATTCTATATGTCACTTAGGAAACATAAATTGTGTATTTTTGTATTCAACTTGTAAAGTTTACGTTGGATATTGTATTCTCCTGAATTATTAGAATTTCATTATTGACTATTATGATGCTTGGTGATCTTAAGTGTATATCTCACTGGGATAGTCATTGACGCTATCAAACTGTATTTAGTTAGTGCATATGATGTAAATGACGTACAAGTTAACATTAATGTGGAGCACAAAGAACTGGATAATCTTGTGATTCTTAATTCTACATTTTCTACTTATATTATAACGTTCATTTGATTATTATGAGTCATTGGTTTGTATAAGCCCTATAGGCAACCAATTGTATAAGTTGAGATATATATTGGACATTTCCTCCATGTGTGGTTTATTTTGCTTTCATTGCGATTGCTCACTTATACTCATAAAAGAAAAAATATATATATTTATTACAATGAAATGTGGGCTATCCTTGTAGGTTAATTCTCGAGATTTCGGAAAACGAGTACAAAACTCGGGTTACGAAATCCGAGGCATTACAACACAACAAGAAAATCTCCACTAAGATTATGGGACTTCCAAAAAGTCAAGCCTATATAACCATTAGTTAGGCTACAACATAGGAAAGTGATAGAGAACAGTACTCAAAAAAACTTTTAAATTCACATAGTGTCCCATAAGATTAGTGTGTCCAACCATGGTTGGGCAATCCTTCTAGATCGGGTCGATGTCATACATACACTGCATTGGACCCTAAGATGAACTTATTTTTAAGCATATACCAAATGGCCCCTAAGATGATTTTCTCAAACTAAAATGTGTAATTATTTTGTGTGGCTGTATCTCTATACAAGGTATTTTTCTTTTAGGTTTTTATTTTATAGTTTTTATTTTTTTTATTTTTTTATTTTTTTTTGTCATACGTTAATTATAAATAAGCACCATCTAATAGTCTATTACGTAAATTTATTATAATCTATGGAACGCTAATAGATACATTTGACGACAAGTACATCAGAAAATGGGCACTTGGAAACAAATACATGAACGTTGCCATTAGGGGAAGCGGATCGCGCAGTGAGCAATTCAGTAAGCTCAGCGTGCTGAGTAAACTATGTGGGGTCCACCGTGATTTATATATTTTATCCATTCCTTCCATCCATTTTCGCAGATAGTTTTAGTTTTATATCCCAAAATGAAACATATCGAAAGCTCAGATGTACCACACCACAGGAAACAGTGTGAATTTAATGTCTATGGTTGAAAATTTATTGAGGGCCATTAAAGTTTTAGATCAAGATTATATTTGTTTTTTTTTTTCCCTTCATCCATGTTTTTGTGATGTTATGATCATATTGGATGACAAATAAGCATCACTGTGGGGCCTGGCAAGGTTTCAACAGTGGAAATCATTATTCTCACTGTTTCCTGTGGTATGGTCCACTTGAGCTTTGTATATGCTTAAATTTTGCTCTCAAACTCTTAAATGAACTGGAAAAATGGATGGACGGTGTGGATTAACCACATACATACATGATGGGCCCAACGGAGTTTACTCAGTACAATAAGAGCGTACTGAGTAAGTCAGTACGCAATCCGATTTCGCCATTAGGTGAGTGGAGGATTATGACAACGTAACCCTTTCATTATCAAATTATTGAAATAAATACTTATAGTCTCATGGGGCGCTTTCCTGTGGTACCAATACTACCGTACGCTAAGAGTGCAGCAGGAAAAAAGTGGATCCCATGTGATATATTCAGGCCATCCAACCCGTCCATATTAGATGAATAGCCTGCCATTGATTTGAACAGGGAGCTCACGGTGCAGTACTGTATATGCAATTTAGGCCCTGTTTGGGCAACTGGATTAGAAGGGATTAGGTGGGATTGTATTCAAAAAAATATCATTATTACCCATGGCAGGGATTGTCCCCTGATTCCATGGGATTAGATTAATGCTCTGCTTTGTTGGTAATACGGTGGTACATTGAATGGATATACCCACCATCATTTGAAATTATCATAATAACACATATGTATTATATCTAAACCGTTCATTTGTTTTGTAACCTCATTTTATGGTATGGGCCGAAAAATGAGGTAGATCTAAAACTTATGTGGCCCCAAAGAAGTTTTCAACAGTAAGTATTCAATCCCCATTGCTTTCAGTGGTGGGTCCACTTGAGCTTTAGAATTACCTGATTTTTGGCCCATGCTCTAAAATAATCTCAAAAAATGGGTGGACGGTGTGGATATAGCCCACACATCACGGTGGGACCTACACAACTTGCTAGCATTGAGTGAAATTGGCACTGGACCAATGTAATTCCATCTGGTCTAATTCCAAGCTTTGCCAAACATGGAGTGGAATTGGCACGGAACCAGATGAATCCAATCTCACCTAATCCCTTCTAATCCTGTTGCCCAAACAGGGCCTTAGGTCATTCAGGCCCTTCATCTTGCCTGGATGAAGGGTCAGTCCTAACATGAGGCTATTTTACGACATAGGTCACCCCTATGCAAGTCAGGTGTCAGCATTCCCTCCCTTCTTTTTCCCTTTGTTGTGGCCTACCAGATGTTGCATTGGTTTGATATTTTTTCCTCCACAAGTAATATAAGCTAACGCACCTGATGGACAGGTTGGATTTCCTACATGCATCACGTGGGCCCTATATATCCCCTTGCCACTATAAGCTTATATAAGGTAGTACCGGCCGGTACCTATGGAGAGCACCTCCCTATTTATACCCTCTAGATGAAGGACATATTAGGACCGTTAGATTTTGAAAGCATGCAAACAGATCCTATTATTTCCACGTTCTAGGATTTGATGAGATTAGAAACCATGGATGAGATGTTTGACCAGCAATGCCTAGCATTGAGCAAGATATGCCAAGTGGGCCAATTACTCTTGCTTTTCTTGGCCCGTAACGAAAATAAAAATCAGGGCCCACATGCTGTGATTCGATTGAGGAGATCATTTTGCCTCGTACCATGACTTAAGATCCGACCTGTGTTTCTGATCGCTGGGTCCACATGCTGAGCAGTTCTATGATCTGAACGCACTACAAGAAACACCACTTTTAGCGACGGCCATTTTCGTCGCTAAAAGTCAACATTTCGCAGCTACAAATATTTAGCGACGAAAATTTTCGTCGCTAAATTCGTCGCTAAAAGACCGATGTACAAGGCTTTTATCAACGAAAAATTCAAATCGACGCTAAATGAAAGATTTTTAGCGACGAATATTTTCGTCGCTAAAAGAGACATTTAGCAGCGAAAATATTCGCTGCCAAAAAATTTCAAGACTTTTTAGCAGCAAAACATTTCGCCGCCAAAAAAACTGCCAATACTTTTAGCAGCGAAAATTTTTGCCGCCAGAAAATATCTAGGACTTTTAGCATCGAAAATTTTCGCCGCCAAAAAACTGCCAACACTTTTAGCAGCCAAATCTTTCGCCGCCAAAAAATTTCCACGACTTTTAGCAGTAAACGTTTCATACCAAAAAACTGCCAACACTTTTAGCAGCGAAATATTTCGCCGCTAAAAAAATTTCCACGATCGTTAGTAAATGAAAAGTTTCACAAAAAAAAGCGCCAACACTTTTAGCAATGAAACCTTTCGCAAAACAATTTCACGACTTTAGCAATGAAAAGTTTCACGTAAAAAATTTCCGATCTTTTAGCAAATAAAATTTTCACACTAAAAATCGCAAGGCTTTTAGCAATAAACCATTCACAAAAAAACTTCCACGATTTTTAAAATAAATATTTTATAAACAAATTTCTATGACTTTTAGCAGCGAAACGTTTCGCCGCTCAAAAAACATCCAACACCTTTAGCAGCCAAACCATTCGCCGCAAAAAAAATTTCTACGACTTTTAGCAGCGAAAGATTTCGCTGCAAAACAAATTTCTACGACTTTTAGCAGCGAAAAGTTTCGCCGCCCAGAAAACAGCCAAGACCTTTGGTAGCCAAACATTTCGCCGCAAAAAAAATTTCTACGACTTTTAGCAGCGAAAAATTTCGCCGCCCCAAAATATCTAGGACTTTTTAGAGGACTTTTTAGCAGCGAAATGTTTCGATGCAAAAACTATTTTCCAGCAAAAATTAAGTTTTTCCCAGCAAAAATTTTCGCCGCTAAACAAATTTCAAAATTTTTTAGCAGCGAAAACTTTCGCCGTCAAATATAATTCCGAAGTTTTAGCAGCGAAATTTTTCGCCGCCAAAAAAGTTTCCAAGAATTTTTAGCAGCGAAAATTTTCTCTACGAAAAAATCATTCCACTTTTAGCGACGAAAATTTTCGTCGCTAAAAGTCTTTTTTTTTTTAATGTACAGCCTAGAATTTCGCACAAAATTCCTGATAGACACCTGTTACCAATATATCATCATATTCATCATAATATACACCTGTTATATAATATATTTTCATCATATTCACATTCACATCCAACTAAACCCAAACCCAAACCCAAACATAAACTACATTCATTCAAACACATTCATTCACGCATTAATACATATAAACTTAACATAATAAACAAATATACAAAAAAATCACAAAGATGAAAGCGGAGGTGGTGGAGCATCGGTGAGTAAGCGTGCAGTGAAAGCCTCTAACATCTGCATCATCCGTCGCTCATGATCCACCCGGATCTCCTCTATCCTCCTCTCCTACTCCTCCCTCTGCCTCACCAGCTGATCCTCCATCCTCCTCTCCTGCTCCTCCCTCTGCCTCACCAGCTGATCCTCCATCCTCCTCTCCTGCTCCTCCCTCTGCCTCGCCAGCTCCTCCATCATCTTCCTCTCCTGCTCCTCCCTCTGCTTGTCCAGCTGATCTTTGATGTCATTGACGACGACCCGTAGCTGCTGAACCTCTCTCTCTGCGGTATCAGCTCGGCGTACGGTGCTCTCGCCAACAACGATGGATCGACTGGAGGCAGCTCTAGCGGGTGCCATGAGCTTGGCACCATGGCCAAACCCACGCACATATCCAGAACGAGTGCCAAGCACCTGACTCAGGATCTCTGGCTCACTCCTCTGAGTACCATCGGGAGTGGGCTGACTGCGTAAAGTGTTCATCTCCTCCTGTAATAAAAACATATGAATTTTCATAATAAATGACATGATTATAATTTAATACAATTAAATTATACAATGTAAGGATTTTTACCCAAATCTCGCTGGCCCTAGGATGTACCCAAGATCCCGTCGTCTGCCGACAGTGAGTCCCTTTGTAGAAGTCTCTTGGTCAGGGGCTCCCGGCCGTGACGGAATCTCATTCGCAATCGAAAGGACGATAGAGTTAATATAAATGCATGGAAAGAATATATAAACGTAATAATTACCAAGTACTTTCTTACCATGTCGTGACGAAGTCGCATGCGAATGACTTTGAACCGGCCTACATGGTTCACTTCTAACTTTCCTCTGTTGTCGAATTTATTTTGCTCTTTTTTCGAACACATTATTCATAATACATTGTTATTAATTGTGAAATTAATTATTACGCTAAGATATCGTAAATATGTAAATATTACACGAAAAGAATCGAGACGAAAACCTATCACAGAGTATCCGCGGTCCCCATCGGTCACACGTGCGGCGGTGCGGGATCATGCACGGCCTCCTCGTGGCTCACGCACCGCTTGTCTTACGCCGGTGTAACCTAGTGTTGTAATCCTTGAACCGCTCCTTCATCATGTCGTCGACGGCATGGGAGATGTGCGGAACACTCAAATCAAAGTCAAATTTATCCTGCAGTTTTGTAAATAATAGATTCAGACAATAAATTTATTAAGAAAATAACTTAACCGTAAATGAACATTTATAAAATAAATTTTATTTGACTAAAATTTACCTCGAAGGCGCCGACGGATGAGTGCCGAACATCATCCGTCACGTCTCTCCAACGGGGGGGTGGGGGGAATCGAGAGATCGGCATAAGACAGGCCTCGACGTAAACAACATGGCATTGTTCCCAACAGGTGTAATGCAGTCCTGTGGAAACTTTACTGTCACCCTACCCTCACGCGTAAGTCGCTCTAAAAGTAACCCACGCGTGGGTCCACGTCCTCGCCGGCTGGTCGACGACGCTGTTTCAACAGAAATATGTAAGTCTAAACATAAACAGAAATTATTAAAAGAAATATGTCTAAACTTACATGCAGTGCCTGGTGTATGCGCGACTGAGGGATCAGACGCCTGCGATACAATATGCGACGGCGATGCTGGCTCCGTCGCATCACGGGTAGAAGGGGTAGATCCAGTGCGTGAACGACGTACTCTCCCACCTGGTGCCATCATCAGCTGAAAAGTTCTTTGTTGCTGTTAGGGTAACTATATCAAGTTAATAGTGCATATGACCACAATTTGTGTAATGTGCTGCCAGAAAACTTATGGGTACTTTATTTCATTCCATTGCTGAGGAGCAATCTGAAAAGAGTGCCATTAAGCTACCATCCTAAATTGGATCAAAAGATTTACTACCCAACCAGGCAAAACACAAAAGGAACTGAATTTTCATGAAGTATATGTACACAACTACACATTATCCACAAATACATAATCCACAAATACTACACAAGGGATTTATATATATATATATATATATATATATATATATATATATCTTACTACATATAGATTGTCACACCATTTTAATCCTTGGTTTTCAATGACAGATGGGGTCCATGGTCCAATAATCCAAACCCATGCATGTTTGTCCCAACAGCAGATGGACTACGCCCAACAATCTCCTCGATAGGACAATCCCAACCTATCAATTTCTGGCTTCTATATAAAAGGTTACGTTGTCTTCTCTCACTCATGTACTATTTCACGTTATAAAAATTTTAAGTAAATTGTACGAGGTTTACAGTAATCTTGGAGATTAGAAAATTTCCAAGTATGTGCATTTTAGTCTGAGTTATTTCTCTAATGACGATAGCCTTGAGAGGGTTGACACGAGGGATAGGTTGATTGCAAGAGGCCGATTAAAACTATATTGGGTTATCTTGCTGGACTTGAAATGATTATGTCCGGCAAGATAACCCACTATAGTTTTAATCGGCCTCTTGCAATCAACTCATCCCTCGTATTAACCCTCCCAAGGCTATCGTGATTAGAGAAATAACTCAGACTGAAATGCACATAATTGAAAATTTTCTAATCTCCAAGATTACTGTAAACTTCGTACAATTTACTTGAAATTTTCATCAGCTGTAGGTCATATGGTATAAAGAGCTTGTCCGTCTCTACCAACCGAACATAAAACACTATCTTAATGGCAAATTTTCAGCCTATGAATCTTGTGTATATGCAAAAATGCAATAGAAGTGGTTAATGCTTTTAATTATTCAATGTCTAACTACTATCCATTGTAGGGATTGTCTGATGAATAGTCTTCAAGATTGGTTTTCATTCATAAAAAAAATAGATGCCTACCTTGTTTTTAAATGTATTTGCTCGAGATTGATGGAGCAGACCCGGATGTGCGTCGGAGCTATCCGGATGAGCGGGGGTCCCTGGAAGGTGGGAACCGCTGTTATGACCATGATGAAGCTGTCTATTTCCTATGGACAGCATTGGAAGGGCCTGGCCATTTGGACAGGCCGTATTTACGTATTTGCTCGAGATTAATGGAGCAGACCCGGATGTGCGTTGGAGCTATCCGGATGAGCGGGGGTCCCTGGAAGGTGGGAACCGCTGTTATGACCATGATAAAGCTGTCCATTTCCTATGGACAATATTGAAAGGGCCTGGCCATTTGGACAGGCCGTATTTATGTATTTGCTCAAGATTAATGGGCGGGGACCGGATGTGCGTCGGAGCTATCCGGATGAGCGGGGTCCCTAGAAGGTGGAAACATTGTTATGACCATGATGAAGTGTCCATTTCCTATGGACTGACATTGGAAGAGGCACAGCCATTTGGACAGGCCGTGTTTATATCTGTATTTGCAGGTACCACACCCCTAACCCTAAACCAAAACCTTTAACCTAAACCTTAACCTAAACCTTAACCTAAACATAAATCTAAACCTAAACCTATACCTATAACCTAAACCTATACTTATAACCTTAACCCAAACTTATAACCTTAACCTAAACCTCTTCTCAAATCCCTAAACTTATACTTATAACCTAAACCTAAACAAAAACTTTAACCTATAACCTATACTTATATCCTAAACCTAAACTTACAACTTTAACCTAAACCTATACTTATAACCAAAAACTTTTCTCAAATCCCAAAACCTATACTTATAACCTAAACCTAAACCTTAACCTATAACCCAACCTAAACCTATACTTATAACCTAAACCTATTCTCTAATCCCAAAACCCATAACCTAAACCTAAACGTTATTCTAAACTTATAACCATAACCAAAACCAAAACCTATAACCTAAACCCGAACCCAAACCCGAACCCGAACCCGAATCCCTAAACTTTAACTCAAACCTAAACCTATAACTTTAATTCAAACCTAAACCTATAACCTAAACTTATAACCTTAACCTAAACCTAAAACCAAAACCAAAACCAAAACCTATAACCTAAACCTAAAACCTAAGGGCCTGTTTGGACGGGTGGATTGGAAGGGATTGAATGGTATTAAGGTGGATGGCATGGATTTCAAGGCAACGATGGTGTTGTCAGTGCATTGTCTTAAGATCCATGGGATTGCTATATCCCATGATTGCTATATGGAGTCTGTTTGGCACGCCCAGCCAATCTCGGGATTAAACCTTCCTATCCTTTCAATCCCTCGACCCAAACATGTCTCAGGAAAATTTGAACGGATTAGGGTGGAGCTGGATGGGATTTAAAGGTAGTGATGGTGTTGTCAGTGGATTGTCTTATGATCCATGAGATAACTATATCCCGAGATAAGATCACCCAGTCTGTTTGGCACGCCCGGCCAATCCCGGGATTTAACTTCCAATCCCTTCCAATACCATCCAATCCCTTCCAATCAGTCCGGCCAAATGGGCCCTAAATGTATTCTCAAATCCCTAAACCTAAACCTACACCAAACCCCAATCTCAACTCCCTAACCTAAACCTAAACCTAAACATGAAAACCCAAGCCTAAACCCGATCCCGATTCCGAACACGATTTCCTAAACCTAAAAACTAAATGTATTCTCAAATCCCCAAACCTAAACCTACATCTAATCCTAATCTCAACTCCCTAACCTAAACCTAATCCTAAACTTGAAAACCCACACCTAAACCCGATCCCAAACCCGAACCCGATTTCCTAAACTTAGACCTTAACCTATTCTCAATTCACTAAAGCTATAACCTATAACCTAACTTAAACCTAAACCTATAACCAACACTTATAACCTAAACCTAAACCTAAAACCTTAACTTAAACTTAACTTATAATCCATAACAGTAAACCTAAACCTAAAACCTAAATGTATTCTCAAATCCCTAAACCTAAACCTACACCTAATCCCAATCTCAACTCCCTAATCTAAACCTAAACCTAAACTTGAAAACCCAAGCCTAAACCCGATCCAGAACCCGAACTCGATTTCTAAAGCTAAACCTTAACTTTGTTCTCAATTCCCGAACCTATAACCTATAACCTTAACATAAACCAAAAACCTAAACCTTAACCTAAACCAAAACCTCAGTAACTAAACCTAAACTGAACTTATAACCTTAACCTAAACCTAAAACCAAAACTTAAACCTATAACCTAAACCTATAAACTAAACCTTAGACCTAAACCTAATCCTAAACCTATAACCTAAACCAAAAGCTATAACCTTAACCTAAATAAAAACCTATAACACGACACCTAAACTTATAACCTTAACCTAAACCTAAAACCAAAACCTAAACCTATAAGCTAAAACCTAAACCTATAACCTAAAACCTATACCTAAACCTTAACCTATAACCTATAACCTATAACTTATAACCTAAACCTATAACCTTAACATAAACCCAAAAACTAAACCTTAACCGAACCTATAACCTTAACCTAAACAAAACCTTAACTTATAACCTTAACCTAAACCTAAAACCAAAACCTAAACCTATAACCTAAACCTAAACCTAAACCAAAACCTATAACCTAAACCAAAACCTATAACCTATAACCTAAACCTAACCTAAACCTATAACCTTAACCTAAACCCAAAACCTAAACCTTAACCTAAACCAAAGCCTATAACCTTAACCTAAACCAAAACACGTAACTCCGAACCTTAACTTAAACCTAAAACCAGAACCTAAACCCATAACTTATAACCTAAACCTATAAACTAAAACCTAAACCTAAACCAAAACCTATAACCTCAACCTAAACAAAACCTATAAACTAAAACCTAAACTTAAACCTATAACCTAAACAAAAACCTATAACCTAAACCTAAACCTATACCTAAACATTAACCTATTCTCAAATCCCTAAACCTAAACCTACACCTAATCCCAATCTCAACTCCCTAACCTAAACCTAAACCCGATCCCGAACTCCGAACCTTAAACCGAACCTAAACCTATAACCTTAACCTAAACCAAAACCTATGACCTAAAACCTCATCCTATTTACCTGTAACCTAAACTTATAACCTATTACCTACCATTCACCTAAACCTAAATCCTAAACCTTAACCTATAACCTAAGACCTAAACCTAAAACCTAAATGTATTCTCAAATCCCTAAACCTAAACCTACACCTAATCCTAATCTCAACTCCCTAACTTAAACCTAAGCTTAACCTTGAAAACCCAAACCTAAACCCGATCCCGAACCCAAAACCGATTCCCTAAACCTAAACCCAAACCAATTCTCAATTCCCTAAACCTATACCTTATAACCTAAACCTAAACCTGAACCTAAACCTTAACCTTAACCTAAACCAAAACCTATGACCTAAAACCTTAACCTATTACCTAACCTAAACTTATAACCTATTACCTACCATTCACCTAAACTTAAATCCTAAACCTTAACCTATTACCTAAGACCTAAACCTAAAACCTAAATGTATTCTCAAATCCATGAACCTAAACCTACACCTAATCCTAATCTCAACTCCCTAACCTAAACCTAAGCTTTAACTTGAAAACCCAAACCTAAACCCGATCCCAAACCCGAACCCGATTCCTTAAACCTAAACCCAAGTCAATTCTCAATTCCCTAAACCTTAACCTATTCTCAAATCCCTAAACCTAAACCTACACTAAATCCCAATCTCAACTCCCTAACGTAAACCTAAACCTAAACATGAAAACCCAAGCTTAAACCCGATCCAAAACCCGAACCCGATTTCCTAAACCTAAACCTTTACCTATTTTCAAATCCCTCAACCTAAACTTACACCAAATCCTAATCTCAACTCCCTAACCTAAACTTAAACCCGAACTTGAAAACCCAAACCTAAACCCGATCCCGAACCCGAACCCGGTTTCTAAACCTAAACCTTAACCTATTCTCAATTCCCAAAGCTATAACCTATAACCTAAACCTAAAACCAAAACCATAACCTATAACCTAAACCTATAAGCTAAAAACTAAACCTAAAACCTAAAACCTAAATGTATTCTCAAATCCCTAAACCTAAACCTATACCAAATCCTAATCACAACTCTCTAACCTAAACCTAAACCTAAACCTAAACCTAATCTGAAAACCCAAACCTAAACCCGATCCCGAACCCGAACCCGGTTTCTAAACCTCAACCTTAACCTATTCTCAATTCCCAAAGCTATAACCTATAACCTAAACCTAAACCTAACCTAAACCTATAACCTTAACCTAAACCCAAAACCTAAACCTTAACCTAAACCAAAGCCTATAACCTTAACTTAAACCAAAACCTGTAACCTAAACCTTAACCTAAACCTAAAACCAGAACCTAAACCTATAAACTAAAACCTAAACCTAAACCTATAACCTAAACCAAAACCTATAACCTCAACCTAAAGAAAAACCTATAAACTAAAACCTAAACCTAAACCAAAACCTATAACCTCAACCTAAACAAAAACCTATAACATAAACCTTAACCTATAACCTATAACCTAAACCTAAAACCAAAACCTAAACCTATATGCTAAAACCTAAACCTAAACCTTAACCTATTCTCAAATCCCTAAACCTATACCTACACCTAATCCCAATCTCAACTCCCTAACCTAAACCTAAACCTAAACTTGAAAACCCAAGCCTAAACCCGATCCCGAACCCGAACCCGATTTCCTAAAGCTAAACCTTAACCTTAACCTATTCTCAAATCCCTAAACCTAAACCTACACCAAATCCCAATCTCAACTCCCTAACCTAAACCTAAACTTAATCATGAAAACCCAAGCCTAAGCCCGATCCAGAACACGAACCCGATTTCCTAAACTTAAACCTTTACCTATTTTCAAATCCTTAAACCTAAACCTACACCAAATCCTAATCTCAACTCCCTAACCTAAACCTAAACCTAAACTTGAAAACCCAAACCTAAACCCGATCCCAAACCCGAACCCGGTTTCTAAACCTAAACCATAACCTATTCTCAATTCCCAAAGCTATAACCTATAACCTAAACCTATACCTAACCTTAACCTATAACCTAAACCTAAAACCAAAACCAAAACCAAAACCTATAACCTAAAACCTAAACTTAAACCTATAACCTAAATGTATTCTCAAATCCCTCAACCTAAACCTACATCAAATCCTAATCCCAACTCCCTAACCTAAACCTAAACCTAAACTTGAAAACCCAAACCGATCCCCGAACCCGAACCGGCTTCTAAACCTAAACCTTAACCTATTCTCAATTCACAAAGCTATAACCCATAACTTAAACCTAAATCGAACCTAAACCTATAACCTTAACCTAAACCTAAACCTAAAACCAAAACCTAAACCTATTACCTAAACTTATAACCTATAACCTAAACCTATAACCTAAACTTATAACCTAAAACCTAAACCTAAACTCCCTAACCTTTGTGATTTTTTGTTTATTTGTTAATGTTAAATTTATATGTATTTATGTGTGAATGAATGTGATGCAGATAAGATTGTTTGTGTTTGGATGAATGTAGTTTATGTTTGGGTTTAGTTTTGGGTTTAGCTGGATGTGAATGTCAATATGATGAAATATATTATATAACAGGTGTATATTAGGATGAATATGCTGAAATATATTGTTAACAGGTGTATATCAGGAATTTTGTACGAAATTTTGTACTGTATATCAAAAAAAAAAAAAGAGACTTTTAGCAACGAAAATTTTCGTCGCTAAAAGTGGAACATTTTTGCTCACTACTAAAACATCATGGAATTTTTTTTGCGGCGAATATTTTCGCTGCTAAAAGTCTTTCTTTTTTTTAAAAAAAATATACAGTTCAAAATTCGGCACCAAATCCCTGATTTTTTTTTTTCATATACAGTTCAAAATTCGGCACAAAAAAATATCTAGGATTTTTAGCAGCGAAAATTTTCGCTGCTAAAACATCTTAGAATTTTTTGGCGGCGAATATTTTCGCTGCTAAAAGTCTTTTTTTTTTTTCTTCGGCACCAAATTCCTGATACACATCTAGGATTTTTTTTTTTTTAAAGTCATTTTTTTTTAATCTAGGATTTTTAGCAGCGAAAATTTTCGCTGCTAAAACATCTTGGAAGTTTTTTGGCGGCGAATATGTTCGCTGCTAAAAGTCCTAGATATTTTTTGGCAGCGATAACTTTCACTGCTAAAATCTTGAGCATCGCAAATATTTTCGCTGTCAAAATCTTTTAAAAATAGTTTTAGCAGTGAAAAATTCCGCTGCTAAAAGTCATGTAATATATTTTTTAGCGGCGAAGAGTTTCGCAGCTAATAATCTTGAAAAATTTATTTTGCCGCAAATATTTTCGCTGCTAAAATCTTTTGGGAAATAGTTTTAGCAGCGAAAACTTTCGCTGCTAAAAGTATTGTATAGTATTTTTTAGCGGCAAAGAATTTCGCAGCTAATAGTCTTGAAAAATTTATTTTGCCGCAAATATTTTCACTGCTAATATATTTTGAAAAATATTTTTAGCAGCGAAATATTTCGCTGCTAAAAGTCTTGTATAGTATTTTTTAGTGACGAAAATTTTCGCCGCTAAAAAGTTTATGTTGTTTGGATTTAAATTAATATGAACGTGAATGTGATGAATATAATGAAATATATTGTTAGTAAGAGTATATCCGGAATATTGTATGTATTTTGAAGTAGAATAAATTTTTTTGAAAGCAAAGTTTTGGCGACGATAATTTTCGTCGCTAAAAGATGTTTACTTGTCTTGTAAATTATAAGAGTTTTAGCAGCGATAATTTTCGCCGCTAAATGAACTTTGCAGCGAAATATGTCGCCGCTAAAAGTATTTTTCGTCGCGAAAAGTCTCATATGGTAAAGAAATTTATTCCGCATCGATTTCACATTTAACGGCGAAAATGTTCGTCGCTAAAAGTATGGTGCACAAGTTTTAGCGACGAAAATTTCCGTCGCTAAACATTTCGTCGCTAAAACCACACTTTTAGCGACGAAAATATATTTCGTCGCTAAAAGTGACTTTTGGCGACGAAAATAAGTTTCGTCGCTAAACGTTTCGTCGCTAAAAACCCTCTTTTTTGTAGTGACCGTCCCTTTCATGGAGTCTAAGTTTCCATGTATAACACCCCACGATCACTAATATCTGCAGACAAATTTAAAAGAAAGGAATGAAAAGCTCGCATTGAAGGTATGATTTTAGGATGATAGCTTATTAATGGTAGCATGAGAAAAATGGACTGTTCAAATAATCTGATTATCTCAGCATGTGGGCCCCATAGGTGGCCCCAAATGATCCTAAGTCGCAAAAGAGTCAAAACGAACGGGGGCAGATTAGGTGAGACCCCGGATCCACTGAGGTGGGAGGGACCTTTGATTGTGGGGCTTACAGTGATGTATATGCTTTAAATCCACACCGTCCAACTGTTTTGAAAGCTCATTTTAGGATCTGGTCCAAAAAACGAAACAGATCCAAATCTTAGGTGGACCATACCACAGGAAACAGCATTAACTGAATCTCCACCATTAAAAACTTAATGGAGGACACATGAATATTTATTTGCCATCCAACATGTTGATAAGGTCACAAATAAAAGACCACACAAATATCATCTTGATCCAAAACTTTTGTTGCTCATGAGAAGTTTTTTATGATCAAGTACCACTGTTTCCTGTATCATGGTCCACCTGAGATTTGGATCTGCTTCATTTTTTGGATTATGTCATAAAATGACATTTCAATACAGATGGACAGTGTGGATGTAATTGTATACATCACTATGGGATCCATAGTCAGGGGTCCCACGCAACTGGGTGGATCCGGGGTCTCACCTAATCCGCTCTCATAACGAACTCCTTTTTGGTCCCGTGCCAATTTGGAAAGAATGGAAAAAGCTCGGAATTAGATTAGATGGAATTGCATTGGGTCCGTGCCAATTCTATTCAATGTTAGCAAGTTGTGTTGGTCCCACCATGATGTGTAGGCTATATCCACACTGTCCACCCATTTTTTGAGATTATTTTAGAGCATGGGCCAAAAAATCATGTAAATCTAAAGTTCAAGTAGAACCCACCATAGAAAGTAGCGGGGATTAAATACCTATCATTGAAAACTTCTTTGGGACCACATAAGTTTTGGATCTGGGTTATTTTTAGGTCCGTGCCATAAAATGAGGTTACAAAACGGATGAACAGTTTGGATATAACACGTGTTATTCTCAATAGTTTTAAATGATGGTGGGTATATATCCATTTAATGTACCACCATCTTACAAACATAGCATATGAAATTAAGTTTATCCCATGATAACGGGGACAATCCCTACCACATGTAATAATTATATTTTTTGAATCCGACCCCAGCTAATCCTTTCTAATACCATGCGCCAAACACCCCTACTGCCGTACCGGTGTCCTCTGCAACAGGAGGTGTACAGAGTTTGGGAAATTCGTGAGCTCTGTGCAGTCCACTATGAGGTAGTCGTGAGATCCACTTGGTCCATCAATTGAGCCACATCAGTTTCATAGTACATATAAAAAATCTGCTCCATCCCAAATTTCATGGGGCCACATTATTGGAACATTGAAAAATCACCGCTAAAATCCATAAATTGCCTCAGTGTGGCCCACCTAAGTTGTGTATAAGAATTATTTTTTGGATGGCATATAAAATTGTGGAATTCACCTGATTAATGGGTTGGATGACATGTGAAATACCCGATGGTCCCAAAAAAGCTTCTATTGTAGAAGTTCCCATCTACACCGTTGCTTTAGTGTGTTTTAGGTCTGACGTACGGAGTGTTCCTAACGCAAACATCGCGATGGACAAAAGGTATAGAGGATTTCCGTTAATTGCGTGATGGTTTGTCCCATGAAGAGAGATGGACCACGATGCACATGTGGCAGCATGTAGATTAGCGAGGCCCCACAGGCGTGAAATTTGTAGGACATTTCAACCATGCAAAAGGTGGGCCGGACCATAAGCATCACCTATCTAGAAAATCTAGCTGGTCTGCTCATTAGATGGGCCAAACCAGTAGGTTTAGTCGTAGATGGGCCATCGATTGATTTTAATGGAGTGGTCCCCTTTGAGTGCAAAGTCATCTGAATTTTGCTCTCGACATCTTTATGGTGGGGCTCAATATTTGGATGGTTGGGATGGAATCTTGATGATGGGACTAGAGCCTACTGCTTATATAGCTGGGAGAAGGTCAGTCAGTAAGCACGATATATTTTGCTACGAGCTACACTGGGCAATCAAGCATAGGAGGATTGCTAGTTCTAATCAATCCTCTGTAAGAAATTGAATATTGATATCTTCATCGGTGGCAATAACAAAAGAAAAATAAACACTGCCTTTACAATCACCAACAATAATAGCTATGTGGATAATAACATGAACCAAAACAATAGCAGTTGCTTTAGAAAAAACAATCAAACTTAAAATAAGATAACAGATAAATCATTAACAGCAGCAGCACTATCATCACCCCCAACAACAACAACAGCAGAAACCCTTGTTAGAGCATCTTTGATGTAACATGGATTGTAATATATTTCGGATATTTCGGATGGTTTGGATACCACCAATAAGTAACTTTTTAGTTTAGTAAGTTATTTTTTTAACTTTAAGTTTTGGTAAATATCATTGTAAAAATAATTTATATGATGAAAGTTATTTTATCTCTAATTTTTATTTTATTTTTTCTTCAATAGTTGGTCCATATCAAAGGAGGCTCCACATGATGGTTGGTCCACATTAAAGGTGGGGCCCACATGGTTGATAGTCCACATCAAAGGTGGACCCCACATTATCGATGAGCCACATCAAGGTGAGCCTATATAATGGGTTGTCCACATCAAAAGTAGGCCCTTAATAATGAATGGTTCACATCCAGCACTGGCTCCGCATGATGGATGACCCACATTGAAAGTGGGCCCACATGATAGACACTATATCAAAGGTGGGCTCCAAATGAGGGGTAGTGGATATTGAGTGTGGTCCCATGTGATGGACAATAACATTGAAGGTGGGCCCCACATGATAGATGACTTATATGATCAAGATGGGCACTAGGGGTGCACATCGAACCGGCAGAACCGTGGAATCGGACTGAAACTGACCAAACGGTCCGGTTTGGCCTGGTTCTAGAGTGCACTAGTTTCGGTTCCGGTTCCAAAAATCAAAGAATTGTTTAGTTCGGTTCAGTTCGGTTCCAATTTATGGGTATGTAGAACCGAACTGAACTGTGGATCCAAATCGTGGAACCGAACCTGGAACTATTTTATGAGTTTACACTATATTTTAGTTGTATATTTGACTCAAGATATGTGATTTACAATGTATCATTTGATTGTTTTCATAAATGTATTTTTTCACACCATACACAATATCTAAACCATTCATCAAATGGATCACAGCACGAATGGACATGGGCTAAATTATAAAATAAAACATGCAAGGCTGGATTTTAAAAGTCCAGAACATGGAACTGATCCGAAACCAAACCGGTTTTCACGGTCTAGTTCCAATTCGGTTCTAGGGTGCTAACGGTCCAATTCTGGTTCTGAGAATCCTAGAACCATATGGAACGGTTCAGTTCCAGTTTCACCCCAGAACCAGACCGAACCGCCTTGTGCGCACCCTAATGGGCACTACATGATGGACTGATCCACATTAAAGATTGACCCCTAATGATAAACGGCCCACATCCAAGTGGCCCCGTATGATGGATTGCCCACATCGAAGGTGGGGTGCACACGATGGACGGTCAACATCAAAGGTGAGCTCTATATGATGGTTGGTGGATATCTAAGGTGGGCTTCATATGATGGACAATAACATTGATGGTGGGCCCCACATGATAGATGACACGTATTAAGGTAGGCCCCACATGAGCACATTCAAATCGAAGGTCAGTCCCTAATGATGAATGACCCACATTCAATGTACGCCCCGCTTGATGGACATCCCACTTCAAAGTTGGGCCCTACATGATGGATGGTCCACATTAAAGGTGGGCCTACATGATGGATGACCCACATCCAAGTTAGGCTCCACATGATGGATAGCCCACATTGAAAGTGGGCCACACAAGGTGGATGGTCCACATTGAAGGTGGGCCCCACAGGATGGACAGTTCACATTGAAGACAAGGCTAAAGTGGCCCAACATAATAAACAGTACACATCAAAGGTTGGGTCATATTATGCACGGTGGATATTGAGGGTGGACCAAACAAACGAGACAAATACTAATATGATGTCAGCAACAAACACACTTTTCTACTTTTTGCTTAATAAGTATATTGTTTACAAAACATACTTTATCTCTTAAACAAGGTAAGAACCAAGGTAAACTACTTAAGATATAAGTAGCTTATTTAAAATAATTTACCATCCAAACGCTCCCAAAAAAAAAAAGAAGTATGTATTATATATGGAATTGACTTCGGGCTTCCTTTTTAGAAAAAAAAATGACTAAGAGCGAGCCGATCGTAAGAAGGACAGAAAAAACACCTGAAAACACAAAAGGACCTCAAAATCAAGGCCTGGGACACCATCTCCAACCTGCCCCTACTAGCTCGCCTGGATCTGCCTAATAGACCCCAGCCGCACTCTGTCGAGGAGGGCTAAGCCTCTAATCCGAGGAGGAAGATCGAGTAGCAAACGATTGACGGTCACTCCCAATCTTGGTCAAACCGTCTGCAGGGGCGTTGCCTTCCCTGAGGATATGACGGAAGCTAAAATTCCCACCTCTGATAAGCTTATGGATCCGAGATAACCAGTAATCCCAGCGGCAATCCCCTTTTATTTCTCCATTGATCAGGTCCACAACCATCTTGGAGTCAGACCCAAACGCTCCCTTAATATGAGAGTATAATTATCATATATTACACCTTATTTTTAGAGATAATGGTATATTTTTTAGATTTCATTAGCATTTACTTTGAGTTTCTCTTATAACTGTTGTAAATAAAAATTGTAGAAGTGTAGATAAGTTTTTTCTTTAATCTCTTCTTTTCTTATTTCTACACGGTCTCAGAGCTACAATCTAGTGTTGATCTTAATGGTCCATTCTTCTCCATCTCTCCCAAATCATCTCTTCATTAGGCAACCTCTCTTAGCTGGAGTCCATATCAAAATACTGCATCTTCTCAATTGTAGCAGCCGCACCAGGGGCTTTCCAATGCCGCCACACTTCCACCGGCAATCACCAGTTTCAGATCCAACAAATCTAGCACCGGATCTATTTCCACCCATGCTGAAAATCCAGAACCGTCCACCGTCAATCAGATCCACGTCAAATCAGATCCACTACCCACTACCAATCAGATCTACATGTCCAATCTACCTCTCCGGACTCCAAATGCCAGTATACCACTGTCGCATTGGATCATATCTCCATCGCCACTATTACCACCCTTGGGAGTTGTTTAATGTCCAGTGTATCTTGAGTGCACACAGTTTCGTGCACCTACTATTTAGTGTTCTGTCTGTACACCAAATCTCTGGTTGCATCCTTCTATAACTTCCCTGGGATCATTGATTGCTAGTTTTATCCTATATGTTGGGGATTGAACACTACATCAGCACCATCATTGATGATAAGATCATTATAAAACTATATGCTCTAGCTAACATTGTATTGGAGTTTCTTGGCTTATCCATTTTTTGGATTTTGAGAGTCATCAAAAGGGCTTGCAATTCAAATTCCATCTGCATGCAGTGTTATATCCATTTTAAAAAAAAAAAACTAATGATTTAAATCCCAGCCACCAAAAGTGTCAATAGATCTATAGGTAGACATTAGACACCGATGGTTCACATCCCAAAAGTTTTTGAAAGAGCAATTCACGTCTTTTATAACCCCAAACTCATTAAACAAATTACAATGCATGATATGATTGCTCTATTTTTGAAGGGGAGTGTTAGAGCATACGGTCTGAAATATGTGTGCATTACAGTATAATTGAATATCTGAGTACACACATATGATAATAGCCTTGAATGTTTGCACACATTTGGGGCTACTAATATGATGATACCCTAATGATTTTCATAAATGAAATTAGTAGCATTCGTGAAGGAGAGAAAAACAATTACGTTCTTCAAAACAACGAGAGTACCTTTGCATGAACCAAGATTAGTTTAAGACACACAAACTCTCTCTCTCTCTCTCTCTCTCTCTCTCTCTCTCTCTCTCTCTCTCTCATTTCTTTTCTAGTTATCACATTACCATAGACTAATGGTCTTTTCTAGTTATCACATTACCATAGACTAATGGTGCAAATAACATCCAGTTCAATAGACCAGCTCCGTCAATCTCTCATGCAACCTTTCGCTCTCAAAATCCACTCTAGAACTTGTGACCTGCAAAATAGAAGGCAATCAACTTCATTATCTTTATGAATCCAAAACTAACAATGAAGAAGCTTGTGTTATAGGGACAAGACTAAAGGTAATAGTTCACCATCCGTTTTTAAATTCGTGTTGTTCCGTCGGGGCATGATCCAAACATTCTACACAGTCCCAATCTTAGAGTCCATTTTGGAAACAAAAAAAAAAAAAGAAAAAGATAATATGTCAAAGAAGTCACCGAAGTCAAGAGTATAATTGAAAATGGGATATCGAACCAGAAATTTTCTTTTGCACAAAAATGGTGTCTGACCTCCCCAATTACTTCTACTATCTTAAATCAATTTATATTTTATTCCACACATTTTCAAGAATGTTAGCAGCATATACTCTCTTTGTTTTTCTACAATTCTTTCCCCTCTATTTATATTCTCTTTTTTTATTTTAATTTTTTATCCAATGTCTTAAACCCTATAAAGTAAGGCTAGGTGTTACTTATTTTATTTTCCTATATATCGGAGCTCTTAAACTATGTGAAGTAAGGGTAGGCGTTACTTATTTCGTTTTACCTACCCAAGATCTTAAACCCTATAAAAATAAGGCGTGTTGCTTATTTCCTTTTGTCTATCCTATCAACAATGAGGCCTTAACCCGGCATCCTTTGTTGCAAATTAACCCACTATTGAAGTCACTGGAGTTGAGAAATTCTTGTGATTCCCCAACTCTAAAAGTGCATCTGCCATTTTGGCTAGTGGTGACTCTAGTCACATGTACATATCGAAATTGTCATTCACCAAAGCCATAAAAAATAAATAAATAAATAAAAATAAACAAAAGTAAAAAAGAAAAAAGAAGTGACGGGGCGCCTCACACAGGCACAGTTGTGGCAATTTAACATACAAGTTATTTGCCACACCTTTGTGATTGTAAGTTACTTTCATTGGTCACATTTGTGATTGTAAGTCACTTTATCATTTAAGTTATTGTCCACGTTTGTAATTGTAAGTCACTTTTTCATGCAAGTTTGAGCTAAAAACAAGTGTGAAAATATATGAATACAGCCCAACTTGTGAGACTTGGTGACATGATGGACTAGCTTGTTGGCATATGTTCTAAATTTGAACGTGCACGACCGGTCGTGGGTCAGGTTTGACCGGTCGTGGGAGCAGCTCGACTAGTTGTAACCCACTCTACTCAAAGTCCAGCGAGCCCTGTTTTTCATGTCCGGGCCCTTCGACCAGTCATAGGGATTATTCGACCACTCGTAGCTCGACTAGTCGTAGCTCCCCTTCGACTAGTCGTAGTTTATGCAGATTTGTTCCGTGATTTTTTGAATTGCAAAAATCTGTGTCCTTTTGCAACTGGGGTGCGGAAAGGAAGTTGCCTAAACTATAAATAGGTGTTCCTAGGGCTTTTCTAGGGTATGAGAAAGATGAGGAATATTTCTTAAGCTTTTTAAAGGGGTTCTAGGGAAATTAAAGGGTGTAGGGAGGGTGAGATTCAAGGTTGTTTGAATCAGGTAAGTCATCTCTCTTGTAATTTCTATTTTCATAGTGGAGATCTGTTGCTTTATGTCGTAGTTTTTTCCCGCAAGGATTTTCCACGTTAAATCTGCGTGTTCTCTTGTATGCTTGGTGCCATTGGATTGATATCATAGATCTAGATCTGTGTGATTCCGCCCCAACAAGTGGTATCAAAACAATCGTTGGGCACAGATCTAAATCTGAGGGATTAGTAATAATGGCGAGCACTAGGTATGAGATTGAAAAGTACTCAGGGAAAAAAAAATTTGAGTTATAGAAAATCAAGATGATGAGTTCCTTAATCAAGCAAGGCAAAGATAGTGCTCTTGAGGAGCGAAAGTCTACTATGACTGATGGTGATTGGAATACTCTTGATAAGAAGGCATTATCATCGATCCATTTATGTCTCACGGATGAGGTTCTCTACAATGTCATGAGAGAGAAAACTGCGGCTAAGTTATGGGCGAAGTTAGAGGATGTCTATGTGAAAAAAATCCTTTAAAAATCGCCTGCACTTGAAGCGGCAGTGGTATAACTTGAAGATGGCAGAGGGTGGAGACCTGGAGGCTCACATCAGTAACTTTAATAAATTAGTTTACAAATTGTCGGATATGGAGGAAGTAATGAAAGATGAAGAACAAACATGTATGTTACTGAATTCTCTTCCGGCGTCGTATAAGTCATTCAAGGACACTATGTGCAGCATGAATAAAACTCTGAGTGTCGACACAGTTATCTCAGCCCTTCAAGGGAAGGCTATGAGACAGCTAAACAACAACATGGGGACATCTTCTGATGCACTGTTTATAGTGGGTAGGAATTCTGAACAAGGTACAGGTTCTTCAGGTTCTAGATCCAAATCCAAGGGCAAGGGCAAATGAAAGGTAAAGTGCTGGAATTGTGGGAAGGAAGGACATGTGAAGAAGGATTGCGAAAATCTTAAATCAAAGAGAGAAGATTCTGAGGCTTCGTACAGGGAGGCCAATGTTGACACGTCAGATGGATCGAGTGGATGTGATGGTGATGTTTTGTCTGTGTATACTATCAGGCAGCCATACGATGATCGTAAGGACGAGTGGATGCTAGACACAGGGGCATCTTTTGACATGACTCCTCATCGGAGTTAGTTCACTAGTTACAAAGAGTGCGATGGTGGATAGGTATTTATGGGCAATGATATTAGCTATAATGTTATGGTTGTTGGTTCGGTGTGCATCAAGATGTTTGATGGGGTGGAGTGCACCCTGACTAATGTCAGGCATGTTCCTAATTTGAAACAGAATCTGATTTCTCTTGGTGTGTTTGAGGCAAAAGGATGAAGTACACAGGCATTGTTGGTACTCTTAAAGTATTTAAGAGGGCATGGATAATCATGAAAGCGCAATGACTCGGTAACTTGTACAGTTTGATTGGGAGCACTTTAAACGGTGGAGCTACAGTAGATGTAGCGGATTCTACCTCTGCACGTGTGTGGCATGTTAGGCATGGCCACATGAGCGGGCAGGGCAGGAAGACTGAGACGTGCGAACAGGAATACAGAGCAGGTGGAGCAGCCACCTGTGAGAAGAATCACATGGCATGATTGCAAGATATCAGCGATGTACATGGACGACTATAATATCACAGGAGGATTCATCTTCTATTTAGATGGCTCTAGGTGAGCCTCTGAGAAGTGGAAGGTGACTATGGGCGATATGATGGATTCATTGTATCAGACCGACATATGGGAGCAGGTAGAGCTTCTAGTGGGCCGGAAAGCGGTTGTATGTAGGTGGATCTTCAGGAGGATACAACATAGATACAGGGCGAGGTTGGTAGCGAAGGGTTATACTCAGAGAGAAGGGATCGACTTCTCAGAGATATTCACACCGACGGTATAACTGGTGTCTATTAGATCCGTGATTAGCACTGGTTGGCCAACGTGATCTTGAGCTAGAAGGATGGATGTGGAGTCTGCACTTCTGCAGGGAAAAGTGAAGAGCGGATCTATATGAAGCAACCAGAGTGGTTCGAACTTAAAGAGGCTGAGAAAAGACTTTGCAGGAAGTCATGGTTTGACCTGTCGCCTAGGCAGTGGTTTGATTCCTTCATGGATGAAGGATCAGGGGGCTGCAAAGATGGTTCTTGGCATTGAGACTGAAGGAGGAGTAGGTTGTGGTAATCACAGGAGGAATACCTTGTGTGTAGGTATTGACCAAGGATGTGATGGGCCAGGTAAAGCCAAAGAGCGTTCCCTACGCATCTCTCCTCAAGTTTTCCTCAGGACATATCCCAAAACAGATGAGGAAAAGCAGGATATCTCATGAGCCTTATTCGAATGCAGTTGGCAGTGTATGCCATGGTCTAGATTAAACCGGTTATTTCACAGGCTATCAATGCTGTGAGCAAGTACCCTGGCAAGCAATGTTGGGTAGTAGTGAGATGGTAAGAAGACTACGTCTTTCCTTTCGAGAAGACAAGAGCGAAGGTGGTTGAGCTTGTGGATTTTGATCCTGCAGACATGCTCACCTAGATCGTTCCTGTAAAGAAGTTCAAGGTCTGTGTAACTTCTCTGGGCTTAGCAATGACGTAAAAGAAAGACGAAGTGTGCACAAGAAGCTATGATGTGATACAAAAATAAGAGAAGAGGTCAAGAAGCTACACAATTCAAGATTAAAGATATGGTGAAGATTGTTGGCATATGTCCTAAATTTGAACGTGCACGACCGGTCGTGGGAGCAGCTCGACTAGTCGTAGCCCGCTCAACTCAAAGTCCAGCGAGCCCTATTTTTCATGTCCGGGCCCTTCGACCAGTCGTAGGGATTGTTCGACCAGTCGAAGCTCGACTAATCATAGCTCCCCTTCGACTAGTCGTAGTTTACACAGATTCATTCCGCGATTTTACGGATTGCGGAAATCTGTGTCCTTTTGCAACTGGGATGCGGAAGAGAAGTTGGCTAAACTATAAATAGGTGTTCCTAGGGCTTTTCTAGGGTATGGGAAAGATGAGGAATATTTCTTAAGCTTTCTAAAGGGGTTATAGGGAAATTAAAGGGTGTAGGAAGGGTGAGATTCAAGGTTGTTTGAATCGGGTAAATCCTCTCTCTTGTAATTTCTATTTTCATAGTAGAGATCTGTCGCTTTGTGCTCTGGTTTTTTCTCGCAAGGGTTTTCCACGTTAAATCTGCGTGTTCTCTTGTATGCTTGGTGCCATTGGATTGCTATCTTAGATCTAGACCTGTGTGATTCTGTAGGCTTAAAACCCCAACACAACTAACTGACCACATGAACAAATGGGAGCTCACGTGTACGCAAATCATTTTACATGGGCCCACCACATAAACATGTGTGCCATCAAATGATTGTAACAACTGGATAGGTAGGTTTCTGAGCTTTTTTGTGGGAATCCGTGGGAATGCAAGTCTGTTTCGATATTAATGGTAGATTATTTTTTTTGAAAAGAAAAAAGTTGAATCTATTTATATAAATGTTCGTATATATATATATATATATATATAACCATTAAATTAATGGTTAAATGGGCTATATACTAAAGAGATCTAAGCAATGATGTAGACCATTTTTCATACGAGGGCCCACCTTTGGTTGCCACTTCTATTAAATCACTTTGACCTAATGACCGTAAACCTAACCATCAAATTAGTAGTTTGGAAAATGGGCAATCCATATCCGAGTATATTAGAGAGGTCTAGGCATCAGTATATTAGAGAGGTCCAGGCATCGATGTGGCCTAGCCATCATGTGATCCATCTTTCATTGCTCATCCCTCTCAAATCACTTTAATAGGATGATTTAACCATCTGATTAGAGGTTTTGGAAATGGACAGACCATATTTTAGCCATGAGAACAAAAATTAGGGCAGGCAATTTGCATATGTAAACAAATACTCGCAGGGGTGGTGTGAAATTTTCTTAGCTATTTATATATGTAAAACGGTGCAAACAAACATGTGCAAATACCATTTACATATGGTGTGCGAACAAACGTTCAAGAGACTTGGCCACCGTGAACTGTGCCATGGTCGATCAACAAAGGGACCGCAATTTAGAGGGTCCGGATTGCATACACATGGTCTAGGACAATCTGTGATTACCTGAGAATGGATTACGTGAATAACCTTGTCACCTGTGAAAGAGAAGCTGGCACTCACAACAGAAACTCCTTCTTCCTCAAGAAGACTAATAACATCAGAGCTCATGAGTTTTCTACCTGGATCGCTGATCAAAAGCACCTCTAAAGAAGAACCCAAGTTCCTCACTTCAACCATTGGCATTCTTAAGCCTATTTTCATCCCACATATCATTAAATCTCTCTGCTCCTTTAGTTCCATTATCTTTGCTTGCAGTTTCTTTATGTAATTTGCTGCTTCCTCTAACTGATCTGGCTGTGACAGCGATTCCTAATACAAAGAAAAAAGCAAGCATCGGTTCTTATTTCGCAAAATCATATAATTAGAAAGCGTATTAACTAACACAAGCAAAAAAACAAACAACAACAGTAGCCTCTTGAACTATGGTTCCAAAATGAGGAACCACAACATCGATTGGTAAAGAAGTTAATAATACAATCTCTAAAATCCGCGATGATTAGGAATATTAAAGATTTATTATTTAATGCTTCCATAAAGATATGCTCAACGAAACTAATTGTTAGAGACTTTATTTGGATGGATCTATATATTTGATTCCTTCCACCTTCTCGTTTTCATTTCCTCAATCGGCAAAAGAGGAGTGAGATTTGAAGATGGTGTAGTGGCTAACAAATTGGAAGCAGCATAGCTACACTACCAAATCCACCAGACGAGGGTTCCATGTATCAAACTATAAAGAAGGGAACCAGAGGAACCAAATAGCATGTCACTGGGAAGTGGATAGAAAGGATTCCTCACCTGAGACATGCTGAGTATAAGAGGACATGATTGTCAAGAAACAGAAGAACTGTGAATCGAGCTTACAGTGGAGTTCTTTCTTGTGGCATAGTAAGAGAAAGAATCATTCGAGCATTCTTAGTGGACGAGTAGAAAATTGCAAAGCAGGTGTTGAAGATCGAAAAGGCCAAGGAAAAGCTATTCCCCAAGAGTTGAAGAGGAGAGATCAAAGAAAGAATTTTGATTACGACAAAGAATCATGCCAAGTTGTGATAAGATATATATTTGATTGTGTTTTCAAAAGAGGGTATCTGGTATTTGTTCTTTCTGATGGCGCAGCAAGAGAAAGGATCATTCAATCATTCTTAGTGGAAAAGCAGAAAGTTGCCAAGAAGGTGTTGAAGATCCAAAAGGCCAAAGAGCTGAAGAGGAGAGAAGGAAAGAATTTTGACTAGTACAATGAATCATGCGAAGTGTGTTTTCAAAAATGAGTAATACGACTAGTACAATGAATCATGCGAAGTATGTTTTCAAAAATGAGTAATACGACTAGTACAATGAATCATGCGAAGTGTGTTTTCAAAAATGAGTAATACGACTAGTACAATGAATCATGCGAAGTTTGGACTTATGTTTTAGTACACAATTTTCTTTTTCTATCATTTGTCGGACAATTCCTCAACTCTCTTGATGTTTTTTTTTGATTATTTGTTCCTTCCAACATTCCTTTTTACCCAGTCCTTTGATAATATTAGATTAGTATTTTGATAATAATAATAAAAATCATTAGATTTGATTGTATCTGAAGGATACCATACATTTTTGTAGATGTTCTCTAACGTTATTTTATTAGCCATGAGAAAACCTTAATACTTATGGTTAATAAAATAAAAGGCTAGCTAGCAGTGATGATGATGATGCAATATTATCGCTAACCTTATTTTATTAGCCATAAGTATTAATAAGGTTTTCCTATGGCTAATAAAATAAGGCTAGAGAGATCATCTTTCGTAACCTGTCCTGCGGGGGCAATCAAATTAATACATATATCTAAGCAAATAAAGACTCTTAACACTGTCATAGTGCAAAGTAGACCTAAGATTGCCATTCATGCATTTGTTTCAGTTCCAACTTAAAACGATTGCAATCACAATTTTGGACCCTAGTATGAATAGGAAGGAAGGAAACTACAACTGGGTCATCCCCACTTCATCAGGCTTGTGATTGCAATTCGATTTGGTGGTGCGTCCAAACACTCCGTGGCTTATCGCCAGTGAAACTCAACAAACCTTTGGGTGGCGGGATGGGATGTGGGAAGCAAGCTTGATGCAGAGGCTTCTCATGTGAATTCTCCTGTTTTTCTCGATTGTCTTGCGTTCTAGTTTGGTTGAAGTGGGGCAGCTCTTCATGTTTTTGGCCTTGTTTGGACACACAAACGAAGAGGATTGCAATGAACAAAAAGAACAAGGAAGCCTTTTTGCAGCCCCACGAGGGAGAAACTGCTTTGAGTGGGAGAAAGCCGGTATTCTTTCTTGTCGTGGGACTGGGGTATTTAAAGCATAATTCTAAAACCCGGCAGTTCGACTCGAAACTCAGCCAAGTCAACTCGCCAAGTCATCTTCAAACTCAACTGAAAGCATGACTCAGCCTAGACTCACCCTTACTCGCCGAGTCAACTCGCTAACTCGGTCGACTGACACAACTCGAAGCCAGTCGCTTGAGCAGCATCAGCAAAGCACCATGTGCTGAACATGGCTACTAAGAATTCCTGACTGTGGGGCCCACCTTGATGTATTTTTATTACATCCATGCTATCCATCAGTTTTGGCATATCATTTTAAAAATTCAACCGATCCAAATATCAAGTGGACCACACCACAGGTAATAGCAGTGATTGAATGTACACCATTAAAAACTTCTTAGGGCCCACTCCATCCAACCTGTTGATAATGTCACAAAGACCTGGAGGAAAGGACCACACAGGTATCAACTTGACCCAAGACTTGTATTGCCCTCGATCGACTATTTAATATGGTGTAGTCCACCTGAGATTTGGGTTAATTTGTGGCATTTTTTACATGGAGAAACGGATGTATAACCCAGATGTAAGACACATACATTACGGTGGGCCCCACAGTCTGGAATCCACCCAAGCCGCGTCCATGTTTCCCTTCCATCATTTTTATATTTTGTCCGCACTAAGTTTGAATAATATTTATGAAATATTCGGTCACGTCACGTAAAGCTTCGTCCTAGTCTTCGAGTCAAGCCGACGCGGTTAAACAGAGCGAGTCCAGCTTTCAGGTTTTCAATGAATAAATGATAATAGATGAAGGGCGCCGTTGTTGTTGAAATCTCTTCCTCTGCAGCACTACCGCCACTGCCGACCATGGTGGCAGTTATTCTCGAAAATTTCAAAATATCGGATATTGTTGTTGAGATTTTTCTTATAAAGATTATATATTCCATCGTGAAAATGAGATGGCCCGATAAATCAGGTTGATCTATTTATTAGGTGATGTACATTGAACATGAAAAGCTTCACGTTCACATGGAGCATCCGGTTTATCTTATTTTTAGGATGGGACTATTGTTGGACGGATGAGATGTCATACAAACACAATAATAGCCTCCATATGCTAACTAGTTAGACCTATAATTATTGTGTGTGAACATTACTCTTTAAATATATTTATATGTTGTACAAATAGCCTTGTGGTTGTCGTATGATGTGGTCATGCCTTTAGTTTTTCATTTTCTACCTCCATGGTTTTTTTAGCCCCAGCGGTACTTTTTTATTTTTCTAAAGTTTGAAAACGTCCCTCATACAATGTTAGCTTGTCTATGAATGAGAAAGTATTTTGAAAAGGAGGCGTAGGCCACACTAAAAATAAGGATTTGGCCCCACCCCTTAGCCAATTTAATCCTTTCTTTTTAATCGAATAGTTGTGAACCCACACAAGGGTTTTTCCAGTTTTCTATTTCGAGCTCTTCATGGCCTGCAACTACACTAATGTCATGCATTAATTCTGAGTTGTTTCCTCCAATGTGGTCCATCTGTGATCAATCGTTCCCTTAAACTTGGGCCTTCATGTGAACGAGATTGATTTGCTTTACAACAACCCAATGGGCCCACATAAAATGTGAATGGCTTCAAAGGTTGGGCCCTTGCTACACGAGGACCAATCGGTTGTTTCCTTCTTCCTTAGTTTTGTTCACTTGGGGGTAGGAGGGTGTGAGAAGGATATTGGTATTTTTTATTTTTATTTTTCCATTCCTTCTTTCTTCTTTTCTTTGTTCCTTTATATTTATTTTTTAATCAGTTTTAGATATGATTGGTGGGAGTTTGTGAAAGAGTATATGGTGTGGTAGTTCCCTTTATAACTTTTTTTTTTTTTTTTTTAATGAATGGTGGGAGTTTGTGAAAGGGAGGAGGGTGTGGAAGCATGTTGTAATTGATGAATTTTTGTAAAAAAATAATGTTATAATGGATGAATTTTATAATGTATGAATGTTGTAATGGATGAATGTGACAAATGTTGAAATTGATGAATATTGTAATGGATGATTGTTGTAATGGATGAATTTTTATGATGAAAGAATGTTGAGATGAAAGTATGATGTAATAGATGAATATTGTATGGTGGATCACCAATATTCACTGTGTATCATCAATATTTAGTGTATCATCGATATTTAGTGTGGATCGTCGATATTCAGTGTGGACCACTGATATTCATTGTAGACCGTTGATATTAATAGGGGACCATTGATATTCATTGTGGATCGCTGATATTCATTATGCGCCACTGATATTAATAGTGGACTGCTGATATTTTCTACGGATCGCCGATATTTTTACCATGAATCACCGATAATCACTATAAGTCACCGATCCTACAAAAATGACCAAACTCCCTCGTTACATATCTTATTTAGGTGATCTAGTACTCGTTGAAAAAATAATTTAATGAACTTTTAAATGAATTTGGAATCATCTAATTTTGACACCATTTGATTACCCAAAAGTTGGCTCAAAGTTCATCATTCACTGGGTCGTAGATAATCATTATGGGTCACCGATCCCATGAAAATTGCTATAATTTCCTCATTACATGTCTAATTCAGGTGATCTTGTATTCACTAGAAAGATAATTTGATAAACTTTCAAATTAATTTAAAAGCATATTATTTGGACACCATTTAATATCCCAAAAGTAGGCCCAAAATTCATTATTTACTATGGATCGTAAATAATCATCGTAGGTCAACAGATCCCATGAAAACAGCTAAAACTTCCTCATTACATGTCTAATTTAGGTGATCTTATCCTTGTTCGAAAGATATTTTGATGAGCTTTCAATTGGATTTAAAATCATGTCATTTAAAAATTATTTGATTACCCAAAAGTAGGCCCAAATTTCATCATTTACTATAGCCTACAGATAATTACTATGGGTCACCGATCCCACAAAAACAGTCATAACTACCTCATTATATATCCGATTTAGATGATCTTGTACTTGTTGGAAAGATAAGTTGATTAAATTTTAAATAAATTTAGAAACATCTTATTTAAACATCATTTGATTACCCAAAAGTGAGCCTAAAGTTCATCATTCACTGTAAAAAATAGATAAATCATCATTTGTTACTAATCCCATAAAAATGACTATAATTCCCTTGTTACTTTCCGTTATGGGTAATCTTATACTTCTTGGAAAGATCATTTGATAAAATTTTAAATGACTTTAGAATCATCTCATTTGGACACCATTTGATTGTTCGAAAATAGGCCTAAAGTTTATTATTCACTGTAAACTGTTGATATTAACAATTGATCGTTGATATTAATTGTGGCTCACTAATATCCACAATGGACTGCAAATATTAAAAGTGGACCACCACACCCTCATTTCTTTCACAATCTCTCACCATTCATACTCAATAGAAAAATAAAAAAAAAACTATAAAGGGAAGCAAGAAAGGAAGAATGGAACAAAAAAAAAAAACTAAGGAAAAAGGAAACAATCAAATGCTTCTCATACGGCAAGGGCCCCACATTTGGAACTCATTCACATCTTATGTGGGGCTCACCGAATTGTTATGAAGAAAATTCAACCTATAATTATATCCACATGTAAAGGATTTTAATTTCATATTATCAACCCAAGTTTGAGAGTAAAACTTATCACAGATGGATTACACCGAAGGAAATGGTTCAGAATTAATACACACACTACAAGAAATTTCACTTTTACCTACGAAAATATTCGTAGGTAAATGATATTATTTCGTAGGCAAAGAGTTTTACCTACGAAATATTTCGTCGGTAAATTCGTTGGTAAAAAGCCGTGGGTAAAGACTTTTACCTACGAAAAATGTCATCATTGGTAATGGTAAGACTTTTACCAATGAAATTAAAAAGTTTGTTAATACTATTACCTACGAACATTTTCGTAGGTACAAATTGCTGTTAAGACTTTTACCTACGACCGATTTTGTAGCTAAAAAATTTGTTATAACTTCGTACAAACTGTATTAAGACTTTTACCTATGAATGTTTCCGTAGCTAAAAACTTTTACCTACAAATTTTTTCGTAGGTACAAACAGTGTTAAGACTTTTACCTACGAACGTTTTCGTAGCTACAAACTTTGTTAAAACTTTTACCTACGACATGTTTCGTAGGTACAAATTGTGTTAAGACTTTTACCTACGAACTTTGTCGTAGCTAATAACTGTGTTAATACTTTTACCTACGAAATTTTGTGTAGGTACAAACGGTGTTAAGACTTTTACCTACGAAAGGTTTCGTAGGTACAAAATGTTAAGACTTTTTACTTACGAAATTTGACGTAGGTAAAACTGTTGATGAAACTTTTACCTACGAAATGATTCATAGGTAATAAAATGTTAATGAACCTTTTACCTGCGAAAAAATTCGTAGGTAAAAATGTCGATGAAACTTTTACCTACGAAAATTTTCGTAGGTAAAAGTCTCTTTTTTTTTTTTTTTCATAAAACAGGCAAAAATTCCTGTTATACACCTATTACAATATATTTCATTATATTCATATTCCCATTTTTCCAAACAAACACAAACTGCATCCATCTAAACACAAACCACATCCAAACATACATAAATAGTCTTATCCACATTACATTCATCCACGCAGAAATACATATAAGTTTAACATTCGTATATAAAATAAAACATAAATAAAATACGACAAATCACAAAGATGAAGGCGGAGGTGGTGGGGCATCATTGGGTAAGCGTGCAGCGAGAACCTGTAATATCTCCTGCATCCGTCGCTCATGATCCACCCGCATATCCTCCATCCTTCTCTCCTGCTCCTCCCTCTGCCTCTCCTGCTCCTCCTTCTGCCTCTCATGCTCCTCCCTCTGCCTCGCCAGCTGGTCTTTGATCTCGTCGACGGCGCCCCGTAGATGTTGAACCTCTTTCTGCGATATCAGCTCGGCGTATGGCGCTCTTCGCCAGCGACGGATCGGCTAGATGCAGCTATAGCTGGTGCCATAAGCTTGGCACCATGGCCAAGCCCACGAACATATCCTGAACGGGTGCCAAGCACCTCGCTCAGGATCTCTTGTTCACTCCGCTGAGTACCATCGGGAGTGGGCTGACTGCGTATGGCGTCCATCGCCGCCTGCAATGAAAACATGAATTTTCATAACAAATAACATTATTATAATTCAATGCAATTAAATTTTATAATGTAACGATTTTTACCCAATTCTCGCTAGCTGTAGGATGTACCCAAGATCCGGTCGTCTGCCGACAATGAGTCTCTCTGTAGAAGTCTACTGGTCCGGGCTCCTGACCAGTGACGGAATCTCGCTGCACAATCGAAATGACAATAGAGTTAATATAAATGCATGGAAAAAATAGATCAACTTAATAATAACCAGTAACTTCTTACCATGTCGTGACGAAGTTGTACAAATGACTTTGAACCAGATATGTGGTTCACTTCTAACTTTCCCCTGTTCGCATAATTTATTTTGCTCCTCTTCTGAACACATTATTCATAATACATTATCAGTAATTACGAATTTAATTGTTACCTTAAGATATCGTAAATATGTAAATATTACCTGAAAAGACTCAGACGAAAATCTCTCACAGAGTATCCGCCAGTCGTCAATGGTCACGTGCGGTGGTGCGGTCAGTACGACCTCCTCGAGGCTCTGCACCGCTTTGTACCGCTTGTGTAAATCACTGCATGGTACTCCTTGAACCGCTCTTTGATCATGTCGTTGACGGCATGAGAAATGTACGGAACACTCAAATCCAAGAAAAATTTATCCTATAATTTCATAAATAATGGATTAAGGTAATAAACTTATTAAGAAAATAACATAACCATAAATGAACTTTTACAAAATAAAATTTAATTTACTAAATTTTACCGTAAGGCGCTGACGGATGTGCTGCCGCACATCATCTGTCACATCTGCCCAACAGAGGGTAGTGGTAGGGATCAGAGATCGACATAAGACACCGACCTCCAACGTAAACAACTTGGCATTGTCCCCAACAGGTCTAAGGCAGTCCTGTGGGAACTCTACTGTCACCCTACCCTCACGCGTAAGTCTCTGTAAAACTAACCCACGCGTGGGTCCACGTCCTCGTCGGCTGGTCGACGATGCTGTTGGAAAAGAAATATGTTAAGTCTACTGTATCAACACAAGTCTTTAAAAGAAATATACGTCTAGACTTACATGCAGTGCTCGGTGTATGAACGATTGAGGGATCAGAGGCCTGTGATACAACATGTGATGGCGATGCTTGTCTCCGCCGCATCATGGGTGGAAGGGGTAGATCCAGTGCGCGAACGACGTCTCCCACCTGGTGCCATCACTGGATATGTGCGAGGTATGAACTTATAAATTTATACAATGTCAGTACAATTGGAATATACTAAAACATTATACAAGTAGTGTTGATGGTAGAATGCATTTGTGCTTATACTTTGAGAGATGATTAAAATATGATTAGACCATTACACTATAATGCACGCAGAATATAATAAAACTATAAATATTAATCTATAACCTTCGAAAATTCCATTACACATTGTCATTCTATATTAAATACACATTTCGTTGTAATACTGAAACAACTTTGAGGTGAACTATCCAGAAGTACTCACTGCGTAAGCTATCGTCTATTTGTAGAATTATATGTCAAGTGTGTGAAGCACTCGACATTGTTCTGACCAACATGCCGTCCAATAGAAAAATTTTGGTCTCTTGAGACTCCATTCGAGATGTGCAAGTGACATAATCAGCGCATCTTCCATACGAAGTTTTCCACGGTTATATTCCTTTGTCGACTCAGAAATTTCTCCGAGATTATTTAATTTGTCGTCTAAGTCAACGTCGATATATTCCTCCCTACACTCATCGACGGCACGGGTATCTCTTTTGCCCTATCGAGAAGAAGATAGGGCGAGGAAAAGTCCATCTGCAAATGACGGTGATGAAGTATCTTTGCGTGCATCCGCTACGCTCCAGTTTGAGGAGGACATGATCAGAAATTGACTCAACTGCAAATGTGGATTATAAACAAGTCAATTAAAGGAATAAATCATGACGTGTTATTTTCACGTATACATGTAATACACAAATTATTCGAATTGAAAAATGACATGTAAATTATGTGTACATTTAATAATCGTCATCTGTATCACTATCGCTTAGGATTATTTCTTCATCACCGTCACTATCGTTGATCAGTATTTCCTCTTCATCGTCTGCAACGTCATCATTAATGAAACCGCTATCATCTCTAACAATGTCATGTATTATTGAGGCATCAACATGATTAGGTGGCACATCATCTCTGTCCAATTGCACCACATCAATATCAACATTTAGATCAGTTCCTATATCCCCAGATGGCACGTCTTCTTGATATGCTTGTTCAACCGTAGACGTTTCATTTCCCCCATCTTCGCTATCTTCAACTTCTGGTACGGGAACGTCAAATACGTTCCTGGGCTTTATTTTCTGCACCACGTGCCAAGAGCCGCCTAACTTGGTGTCAGCGAGGTAAAATACTTGTTCAGCTTGGCTGGCGAGGACAAATGGGTCATCTTTAAACCACTTCCGAGATAAATTTACGCTCGTAAAGTAGTTGTCAGTATGTATTCCCAACTTCTTATTTTCAATGTCCCACCAATCACATTTAAATAAGTATACCCGCTTTCTCATACAATAACTCAGCTCAATAATATCCGTCAAAATGCCATAAAAGTCAATTTCTACCTCCTCATGTGTTCCTTTCACAACCACCCCACTATTTTGTGTGGTCCTATACTTCTCACGTTCTTTAGTGTGGAACCGAATCCCGTTTACAATACAACCTGTATATCTAGATACACGTCTATCGAGTACACGCCTTGAGTGAGTAAAGTGCATCGACGCATCCAGTAGAGTTGCTAGCGCGCAATGTCTTCATCTATTATCACGTACAGAATGTAAATATTTAGGAATTTTCTTAGGTTTAAATATTATGCAATATAACAAAATTGTAAGTGTGTTGAGATACAATGTGATATCTTACACGTTTTGCGAACCATTCTGGAAACTGATCCTGATGCATTCGATCATAATTTGTCGGGTATTGGGACTTCATCTCCTCGATGTGTTCACTACACATAATTAGCACATCATTAGCAAGAAATATTATGATCATCGTATGCAGAGATATAATTATCAAGGGAAGACTTACTCTAAGTATGACTCTATTTCTTCACAGTTATGCAGCACATACCACCGCGCCTTTGCTAGATCCCCAAGGTCCATATCCTGAAACGTCTGAGTTCCTAAAGGACGGACGTTATGTGCGAATACAGATATGAGTCCTTGTTCATGCTCTTGCCCTTCATCGGCATTCCGATCTTCTCGGTTGAATCTAGTCTCTATGCCACGAAGATACATGGAGCAAAATGTCAGGCACTCATTATCAATGTATGCCTCAGCAATGGATCCCTCTGGACGTGCCTTATTCCTCACAAATCGTTTTAGTGTTTGAAGGTATCTGTACACAAAACCATATATTAAAAAACATGAATATATGTAGTTTATGAAATGAATAAAAATTTTAATAGATTCTACCACCTTTCGATCGGATACATCCAACGATATTGTACTGGGCCTGCAAGCTTCGCCTCGTGCGGTAAGTGAATCGCTAGGTGTACCATAACATCAAAAAATGCAGGTGAAAATATTCTTTCAAGTTTACAAAGGATTACGACAATGTCCCTCTCCAGTCGTTTAATAACCTCTATATTTAACGATTTTGAACACAAATTTTTAAAGAATATCCCCAACTCAATCAGCGCCGCACTGATATCTTTGTTCAGGAATCCACAAATCGCAACCGGTAGTAGACGTTGTAGAAAGACGTGACAATCATGACTTTTCATTCCTAATACCTTACATTCCGTAATGTTTACGCGCTGAGATATATTTGACGCATACCCATCGGGAAACTTCACCGATCTCAACCATTCACATAAACGCTTCTTCTCTAGTTTTGTCAATGTGTAGCTGGCTGCTGGTATAGTATATGAATTTCCATGTAGTTGTAAGTGCAACTCTTTCCTTAAACCCATTGCTTGTAGATCTAATCGAGCCTTGAAACTGTCTTTTGTTTTCTTCTCTATGTTCATCAATGTTCCGAAGACATTGTCACATATATTCTTCTCAATATGCATGACATCCAAGTTGTGTCGCAATTTCAGATCACTCCAATAGGGCAACTCAAAAAAAATGCTCTTCTTCTTCCAATTATAGTCCAATATTGTACGTTTCCTCTTCTTCAAGTGTGATGCCTTACTGAATTTAACTTCTCCAATGTTACTCAGTTGTTGTATCACATCTTTTCCAGATAGCTCTTTCGGGGGTGGCCTTTGATCTTGTTTACCATCAAAGATCATTGTCTTCCTACGCCAACTATGATAACTCGGAAGGAAGCGACGATGACCCATATAACACATTTTTTTACCATGCTTCAATAACAATGAACAAGTCTCAATATTACATGTAGGACAAGCCAACTTTCCTTTCGTGCTCCACCCAGACAAATTTCCATACGCGGGGAAGTCATTTATTGTCCACAAGACCATTTGCATGCAATTGAAATGTTTGTCCTGCAAATGTGTCATACGTCCATACACCTTGACTCCACAACTCATTTAACTCATCTACTAACGGTCGCAAATACACATCAATGTCATTCCCGGGTGACTTGAGTCCAGGAATAAGCAACGACATCATGAAAAATGACTCTTTCATACACAACCAAGGAGGAAAATTATAGGGCATAAGTACCACTTGGCCACATCTTTGTATGAGCTACTCATATTACCAAATGGATTAAAACCATCACTTGCAAGACCTAGTCGAACATTGCGAGAATCCTCTGCAAACCAGTCATATTGCTTGTCAAAATTTTGCCAGGCTTCAGAGTCCGCAGGGTGCCTTAGTGTACTATCATCATGAACGCGTTTCTCCTTATGCCACCTCATATCTTCAGCCATCTTGCGAGACATAAATAATCTTTGCAACCTGGGTTTCAATGGGAAGTACCTTAACACTTTCTGTGGAATTTTCTTACGCTTGGTTTCGTTATACTTCCACCTAGACTCTCCGCATTCTGGACACTCTTCAACATTTTCAAGCTCTTTCCAATATAATACACAATCATTTATACATGCATGAATGCGGATGTAACCAAGGCCCAAGTCTCGCATCAAGGATTTTGCCTCGTAATGGGACTTAGGCAATGTCTCACCGTCTGGTAATGCTTCTTTCAACAAGTCAAGCAACATGTCGAACGATTTATTACTCCAACGATTTATTGTCTTTAAATGAAGTAACCTTGTAAGAAAATTCAACTTGGAGAAGTTCTCACACCCCGGATAAAGTGGACATTGCGCATCCCTTAACAATCTACTAAACTTTTCTAATTCGACATTACCCATAGGAGGAATATCTTGGCTACTACTTGTCGCTGCAAAATCAGTATCCGCAATTGTTTCCCTGAACACATCCCCTATGATTTCTTGCATTTCATCAACATCTTCATCCTCGTCATCCGGCACAATTGGGTCAGCAATTACTTCAGTGGCCTCAACTCTTTGGTGGAACTCTTCACCATGATGGATCCACCAAGTGTAACCTTGGTCAATCCCAACTATGAACAAATCGTCTTCTACTTTGTCAAGAGTCTTATGTATCATGTTCATACATTTTCGACATGGACACCTAATTTTATTACTGAATCCGCCCGATTACAGCGCAAATTCCATGAACTTTTTACCCCCTTGTATATACTCTGGGCCAAACCTGTTCTTAGCTCGCATCCAACTCTTATCCATCTCTACAATGAAAAGATTAGAGTCAATTTACGAAAATAAGTTTAAGATTATAGGTCTAGGTTATAGGATTAGGAATTCGGGTTCGGGTTCGGGTTCAGGTTTAAGTTTAGGTTTATGTTATAGGTTTAGGTTATAGGTTATATGTTTAAGTTTAAGTTATAGGTTATATGTTTAAGTTTAAGTTATAGGTTCCCACCTTCCAGGGACCCCGCTCAACATCCGAATAGCTCGACGCACATCCGGTCTGCTGCTCCAACAATTTTGAGTTTATACATAAACACGGGCCAAATAATGACGGTTCCCACCTTCCAGAGACCCCGCTCAATTCAATCATAAATTAGTTACCCATCAAGGTCGGATAGATTGTAATACTTTCATATTCCCATTTATTAGTCCACTTGAAGAAAATCGGTGACATCTCCTCATGCCTCTCCAGATAAGTTGATCTTACATTACATTCTGATGTCAAATATCTAAAGCAATGTAAAGATAATTGACATTGGATACGGAATGAAAGAAACATATCCAAAGAGAAACGAGGAGATGGACCACGGATCAGGCATGAACATTTAAATAGATTATATGAAAGCATACTATCCATCTAACCTTGAACTGTCCAAAATGGGACAATTTGAGCGATTTCTATGCCACCAAAAACACACTTTATCTATGTATGGCCCCATATAAATCCTCAAACGGGTAACTAATTATCTAACTTACAAATCACAATTACAAGTCACAACTATAAACTAACTAATCACAATAATAATTTAAGACAAAAAAAAAAATGTAATATACAAGCTCATTAAAGTTTGCAAGGACCATTTTAGGCAACAGAAGACAATGAAACAATATGCACATTTTACCTTCATACCGAGAATAGAAATATAATGCTAAGTAAACAAACACTTCTAACAAACCTTTACGTGAAAGAAACTTGCCAGTACATGAATTAGGTGGGCCACACCATAGAAACCTTACGTAAGAAATATATAGCCACGATTGACTATTAATAGGCAGCTTGGTTTTTTATGACAAACCGAAAAAAAAAAAAATGTGCATATTGATCGGGCGTGCATTTGATTCATCAATGGCAAGGATACCACGTCCAGGAGAAGCAACAGTTTTCTGTAAGTAAACATATAAGAGGAAAATAGAAAACAGTCAAGCACCATAAATACAGAAAACTAAATGCACATAAAAAATTCTTATCCTCATCATCATCATAACTTTGTACAAGCAATTGGGGCCAGCTTGTTGCTAGAAATAAATGGGCAGAAAAATTTTATCAACACCAACACAATATACATGTCCAAGGTATATGAGGTATGTTTTACTGAGCAAACGACATACACGAATTCATGAAATTGAGTTTTTTGTGGTTCAATCACAGCGAGGGAAGGCAATCATCTGGGTGGGGCCAAGCAAAACACAAATTTTGAATGGATCCAAACTCAAGATTTGAATTTTGAAATGTTAGCAAGAATAAACAGCAAGGGAGTGGGAGTGGGAGTTCTGCGTATTTCCAGGCAAAAGCAGCACCTGATTAGAAAGATCGTGCATCTAAGTACCATGTTCATGGAAAGTTGAGTTAGGTAGCTGCTTTGTTGGATAATTAGGGTCTATTGCTCCAAGCTGAAAAGTTAGAATAATCAATTGCGAGAAATACATGTGTACAGTGGAAGGGGTCCCGCAGTCTAATAAATGGTGGCAAAGCACACCATATAGATGCCACCCACCAAATCATTCTATGTTGTTCTCCTAGATATGTAGAACAAGACCACAGAATTCCTATAGTAAAATCTGTCAAGTTTTCTTCTCTCTCTTTTTTTTTTCCACAATTCAGAGGGTTAGGATCATCCAATTGATGCAAAATTTGGACTGCAACTTGTTTACAGTGGATCCCACCTGATGGATGGTCTAGTTTATCCAACCATGATTCCACTTGGATGGTGGCTTTTGCACGCCCGATCAATCTTGGTCAAGCATGCTTGCTTGGATATGACCTCTATTATTAAACATTTTGATATATCATGCAATTTGATGAAATGAAGTGTTTGTCATAAAAAACACTTCATTTGATGAAATGAAGTGTTTGCATATCCGCAATCCCCAACATCATTTGGAGGACTACATCAAGGCGATGGAGGGAATGGAGGATAAAGCGAGAAGTTGCTACTCCGACAATATCGATCTCCAAGTGGGCAAAGAGTTTGTGAAAATGATGGTGCTTGATGCTTGCTTCATTGTCGAGTACTTTCTCAGGTTCACTAATACGATCAACAATATACTGAAGGAGCTCGAGCAAAAAGAGGAGCTCGAGCTGCAAAAAGAGAAGGAGCTCAAGCAAAACGAGGACCTCGTTTCTCTTTCTGCAATGGATTTCATTCGCCATCATGAAGAGTTTGAAGACCTGATACTTGATTCGATTGAGATGGCGTCCCTTATAGGGTATGATATGCTCCTCCTTGAAAATCAAATTCCATTCTGCAGGGTATTTTCAAAATGGCTTGTCCAGTGAACGTACCACATTTACTTGAGAAGAAGGCCCTTCGTTTCTTCAATCCGTTCATTCCTAGGAATAAGAAAATCGAGATCAAAGATAATTCCTACTATCATCAGCACTTATGGTGGTGTACTTATTGAAAGTTTTTGGAAGCTTATGTGGTTCGTGTGGTCTTGGTGACCCACTGTGTATGCGAGTTCTAGAAGTGAGATTTTGGCTGTATCAATGGTCAAAACAAGGACCTTTGTGTTTGTCCGTTGATTAAGTTTATCAGTGCAGAAGAACTTGGAACTTATTGAAGAATATGTTGTTATGTTAATAGCTACCGTGGTAGACTAGCTCAAGGATTGAAAATCGGTTTTTGGGCACTGTATCAGTCACTACCAAAAAAATATATATATATATAAGAACATTGTCCAATGACCTCTGCACACTCTCTGCTAACAGCGTAAACAAGTCATATGAAAATCATGAAAGAAGTAAATTCAACCCATCATCACCAACATGACTATATGTGTCCCACTTAGATATGTTTCAGACATCTTACCCATCTGCTATATGTGTCCCACTTAGATGAAGGGTCAGGGTTTTTACCTTTCGAGCTTTGAGGAAGAGAACGAGAGGAGTTTGAGTTGGAGCTCCGAGTCCACACCGAAAATTGAGTTCCCGATCACTAAGGGGAGAGAGAGAGAGAGAGAGAGAGAGAGAGAGAGAGAGAGAGGATGCGTGAGAGAGAGAGGGCCGAGAGAGGCAGAGAGAGATAGAGGATGCGCTTGTGAGAGGGAGCGGATTGGATACTGAACGCTTCAGTAGCTGAAGTGACGTGGCAAAATGGCATTCGTGGATACCAATCGGCGGTTTCCTTCCACTGAATGCTCTTCCAACGGAGATCCGTTAGGGGATCTGTTTCCATTTAGGCCGTGAACGCACGGTAATTGTTTATCTTAAGAAAAAACGGATTGCGGTAGCTCTGTATTTGGGAACCCCAGTGGGACCCACTATGATGTTTGTTAGAAATCCTACCCGTCCATCCATTTTTTGAGTTCAATTCGGGATATGAAGCCAAAAATGAACTGTTTCCATAGCTCAAGTGGGTCAAAAACATGATAATTGAACATCCACGGTTGAAATATTCGTAGGTCAAAGAAGTTTTGAGTCATGCTAATATTTTTTATTTCAATTCATCCCAAGTAGGAATGAAGTTAATAATAGTAAGGATGGCTTGTAAACATCCTTTGTCCAACCAGGTAGATTTTAACGGTAGGAATTTCTTTAACCACATTTTCCTTTAGTATGGCCCACTTGAGCTTCGTCCTGTGGGGCTGGAAAGGTTTCAACGGTGGAAATCATTATTTCCACTTTTTCCTGTGGTATGGTCTGTTTGAGATTTTTATAAGCTTCAGTTTTGGGCTCAACGTCTAAAATTAAATGGAAAAACAGATGAAAGGTGTGGATAAATCACGTAAATTCACAGTGGGCCCAACTGAATCTTCTGAGTATGACAATCCGATTTCATGGTCGAGTGGGTGCACGGAGGAAACGGAGAAAGATCCGTTAACGGATCCAGCGGAGTAGCATTTATACCAGGGAACATGCCATTGGTAAATGGCGTTTTGCACGAGATTCTATGTGGGTCCTACTTAGTTATTTGTATGAAATCTAACCCCTCTATCCATTTTTTAAGCTCATTTTATGACGTGGGACCAAAATCTAGGAGGATCAAAAACTCATATAGGCCACACGAGAGGAAACAGTGGAGATTTAGTGACCACCGTTGAAATATTTGTATATCCATAAAAGTTTTGTACGATAATTTTTTTTTTGGTTTTTTCACTTTATCAAAGTGAAAATGACCTTATAAACGGTTTAGATGCCATATAAACAGCAACGTAGAGCCTAGGAAGGTTTCAACGGTAGGCATTCCTTTCCCCACTGTTTCATCTCCTATGGCCCACTTGAGTTTTGGATCATACTCATTTTTGGTAGAATATCTTAAAATGAGGTCAAAAAACGGATGGACGGCTTTGATTTCTCACAAACATCGCAACGGGCCTCACCTAGAATCCTTGCGCCGGACGTCATGCGAAAGGCTTTGAGACGGATTGGTTACTCCCCCTGGCACAGGCCCCGTGGATAGTGGTGGGTGCTCTGGGACCACCATGATGTATGTGTTTCATCCATTCTGTTCATCCATTTTTACAGAGCATTTGAGGGTTTTATACAAAAAATAATAAGGATAAAAATCTTAGGTGGACCACACCACAGCAAAAAAAAATAATGATTGGATATCCATCATTAAAATCCTCCTAAGGCCCACTGTACTATTTATTTGACATCCAATATGTTGATTAGGTCGTACAGACCCAGATGAAGGGAAACAATAAATATCCACCTGATCCAAAACTTTTATGGCCCCAAAACATTTTTAATGTTCAATGTTCATTCGACATTGTTTCCTGTAATGTGTTCCACTTGAGAGTGAGATATATCTCATTCAACATGACTATGATGTATTTATTATATCCACACCGTCCATCCATTTTAAGATATCATTTTAAATCATGATCCAAAGAATGAGGCAGATAAAAATCTGTAGTGGACCCCACCATAGAAAACAGTGGGATAGTGATTTCCACCGTTGAAACTATCTTAAGGCCCATCGTAATGTTTATTTGAAATCCAACCAGTTCAAAAGTTAAAAAATACATGAAATATGAGAAAACACAAATATCATCTTCATATAAAACTTTTTCTCGCCTTTAGAAGTTTTTAACGGTGGGCGTCACTGTCCCATTGTTTTCGTTGCTCGGGGTCCATTAGAGCTTTGGATTTAATTCATTCTTTGGATATTGCCCTAAAATGATCTCTACAAATGGATGGAAGGTGTGGATATAAAACATACATCATGGTGGGGCCCAAAAATGAGAGATATAAATATCAGGTGGACCACACCACATGAAAACAATAGTGATTGGATATCCATCATTAAAATTCTCATAAGGCCCACTGTACCATTTATTTGGTATCCAATGTGTTTATTAGGTCATACAGGCCTAGATGAAGGGGGAAAACAAAAATCATCTTGATCCATAACTTTTATGGCCCCCGAAATGTTTTTAATAGTTGATGCTCATTCAACACTGTTTCCTGTAATGTGGTCCATTTCAGATTGGGATATACCTCATTTTTGGTCTCATGCCGTAAGATGATCTTTAAAAATAGATGGACAGTATGGATTAAACACATACATCATGGTGGAGCCCACATAGCACCAACCACTAGCCATTGGCTAGTGTCAGGAGAAGTTGCCAATCTGTTCCCCTTATTTATGGTGCAGTCCATTTAATCTTTGGATATGATTCATTTTTTGGATAATTCTCTAACATGATCTCGAAAAATGGATGAACGGTGTGGGTTGATCCCAAATTTTTGGTAAATCCAAAACTTAAGTGGACCATGCCACACGAAACAATGTGAAATAATGATTTCCACAGTTGATACCTTCCTTGGGCCCACAGTAATGTTTATTTGTCATCCAACCTGTTCATAATATCAAACAGATATGAATGAAGAGAAAACACAAACATCGGCTTGATCCAAAACTTCTGTGGCCTCCAAGAATTTTTCAATGGTAGAGGTTCAATCACACTATTTCTTGTGGTGTGGTCCACTTGAGCTTTGGACATGATTCCTTTTTGTTCTTTAGACCCCAAATCATCTGTTAAAATGGATGAACGGAGTGGATAAAATAAATAATTAATGGTAGACCCCACAAAGTTAACTCAGGGTAATTAGTACATCACCTAAATGGAGTGGAGAGGGGTTTCCTTTCATAATCATATATTGGGTTTGCCTAAATGTGATTCAGATATCCAACCCACTCATTATGTGTGTCCCACTTGGATGAGGGGTCAAACCAAGTTTCAGCCAGCATCCAAAACTCACGTGGGCCCCACCAACTTCTTTTATATTTTTAGGATGTCTTCACATGGTTTTAGATGGCATAGCCCACTGAGTTTCGTATACGAATGATTTTTACATATCTCATAACCTGAAGGAGACACATTAAATTCACGGTGTTGATGTTCGACACACATTATGATGGGACCCACAAAACTTACATCAACACTTGGGTTCTCACAAGGTCAATAAAGTTGGGTCACAATTTTTACCAAAATATTTGCCCCATTTTACCTGTCTGCTCCATTCACTCTATTTCTCTAATCAATACTCAATTTCGATAGTTATTCATCCCGATCAGGTTACATATGAAAAAGATATTGGGCATACAAGATTGATCAACAATTTTAGTGAAATTTGATTTAAACATTTGAAGTTTTTTATTCTTCAATCTGGATTGATTAGATTGTCCAAAAACGGTTAAAGCTACAATTAGTGGATGTGCCTAATAATTTAGTAATTTTTTTCAAATATAAATTTCAATTTCCATTTAAAAAATAACATATTTTAATAAAATAACATTTCTTTTATAAAATGCATATTTTTGAAAATATTTTAACAAAATAACATTTTTATTATAAATTATTTCTAAAAATAAATAAATACAAATTCTGAATATTTATTTTCAAAATTTCAAAATATTTTCTCATATTTTAAATGTTTTCTAAATAATTTCAAAATGCCGATTTTCTTTTCTTCAAAATAAGCATCATTTTATTTTCAAAAAATTTCTCAAACATTGTTAAAATTTTAAACTCAATATTCTTTTTCATGTAATATTACAAATATTTAAATATAACATTTGAATTATAAAAAATAAAAAAAATTTCCACATATGATATAAAAACCATATATATATACAGAAAAACAGAGGATTATTACCGATGGTTGCTGGTTGTCGGTAAAAACAATTAGCGACGGTTATCTGCCGTCGGGAGAATTTTTATTTATATGCGTAAACCCTTTCCCGACGGTTTTAGTGCGTCGGAAAAGCTGTCATACTTTCTGTCTAGGTGAATCTTTGGTACCTGGCGGGAACCTTTTCCCGACGGTTTTCATTCGTCGGCAAAACCGTCATGCTTTTGGTCCATGGCGGGAATCTTGGGTCCCTGGCGGGAACCTTTTCCCGACGGTTTCAGAACGTTGGCAAAACAGACATGGACCCTTTTCCGACGGTTTTAGTTCGTCGGCAAAACTGTCTTGCTGTCAGTCATAATGAAACTGGTACGCGATTTTTGCCGACGGTTGATTTCCGTCGGAAAAAATAATTTGACCGACGACATTTGTCCGTCGGTATTTATGACCTTACCAGATTTTTCCCGACGGTTGATGTCCGTCGGTAAAAACACATTTACCAACGAAACTGTTTTTTCATCGGTACTAACATTGTACCAGATTTGTGCCAACGTGTTATGTCCGTCGGGAAAAATACTTTTACCCACGAAAATAGATTGTCGGTAATTACATCGTACAAGATTTTTGCCGACGGTTCATGTCCGTCGGGAAATTCACTTTTACCTACGAAAATGAAATTTCGTTGGTAAAAATAAATTTTTTGAATTTTTTTTTTCAAGAAATAAAAATAATCATTACCAATGAAAATTTACGTTGGTAAAAGTATACTTTTACCTGCGAAATTACAATTTATGTTGGTAAAAGTAGACTTTCCTACGAAATTAAAATGTCGTCGGTAAAAGTGAACTTTTACCAACGAAAATAATTTTCGTTGGTAAAAGCCCTTTTTACCTACGAAAAAAAACATTGTAGGTAAAAGTTTCGTTGGTAAAAGTCCTGTTTCTTGTAGTGACAACATTAGCATATGTATGAGCCAAAGAAAAAAAAAAAAAAAAAAAAAACCTTAAAAAACCCTTCATGATTGTCCGCTTAAAATAAGCAGATCAGTTCAGCCAATGGGTGGGTTGAATCCTAGTTTTTTTGTGGACTCTGTGCCCCTTAAAATTTATTTATTTATTTATTAATATTTCTCCTTTCGATATAAGAGCCCACCATATGAGGATTTGTTGGGGCATAGGGGCATTTTTATCCTCAGGAAAATAAAAAAGTACCCTCAAGGTTAATAAAACTTGAGTTTAAAAATGAAAGGCTAAAACCACAACCACATCATACCATAAGGCTATTAGAACCAAAAACTCTTCTATATTTAGAAAATAAATATCAAAAAATAATAAATTTATACTACAAAATTTCTCAGCCATTGTTTTTATTTTTTTTTCTTTACAATGGAGAATTCTGAATTGCTGAGACTATATATACAACATATAAGAAAACCAACATGATTATTATAGGCAAATAAAAAATACAACAGATGCAATTGTAAGGTGAGCCAATCATATATATATATATATATATATATATATATATATATATATATATATATATATATATATATATAGGGAAAAGGTACAATGCGCTGGAGCTGACTATAAGCTCCCATGAGGTGTATATATATATATATATATATATATAGGGAAAAGGTACAATGCGCTGGAGCTGACTATAAGCTCCCATGAGGTCGAGTTACGTGGGTCCCACCGTGATGTGTTTCGACCATCAACACCGTGCATTTGATGGGTACCCTTTAAATTATGGGATATCCCAAAAATCAGCTGTATACGGAACTCAAGTGGGCCATACCATCTAAAATTATGTGAAGACACCGTTAAAACATATAAAAGCACTTGGTGGGGCCCACTTGAGTTTTGCATGCACCTGAAACTTGGTTTGAACCCTCATTCAAGTGGGACACACATAATGGATGGACTGGATTTGTAAACTACATCTTAGTGGGCCCTAAAAAATGGTTATGAATGTTTTAATGGTGCACGGCCCCTCCTCACTTCTGTATGTGGTGTGGCCCACACAAGTTACGGATTGACTTGATTTTTGAGACCTAGGCCCACGATGGAATGGTGCATCTGACTGATGGGGTAGATGTTCGAAACGCATCACGGTGGGGCCCACACAGCTCGACCTCATGGGGCGTTAAAATAGGCTCGAGCGCATTGTACCTTTTCCCATATATATATATATATATATATATATATATATATATATATATATATATATATATAATTCTAAAGTGACCCAATCCATAAAAAATAATATACACCACTGAAAATATCCAAATTCAGGTTTAGCCCATATGATGATTAAATCAGCCTTATTTTTCGTTCATGCGATCACAAACACGGACGGTGAAGTGCATATCTTGGATGGCGTGTATGTTATACAAATACCACATGGACCTTACAAGTCTTGATTCTTACTACTTTTTAAAGAAAAAATTAAATAATCTAATCATCCCAACATAATTTGGTGAAATGTCGATATTTAAGGAACTTTGCTGTAAAATTACTTTAAAAAAAAAATTAAAACAATATTTATATTAGTTCTATAGCGAGTTATGTAAAAAATCTAAAAATATCTTAATTAAGAAATTGCCGCCTTTAAATTGCCAAGAACATGATTGCAAGTTTTCCACCAACCATGATCTCACTTGGAATGTTGATGCAAAAAACTGGTTCACCCTATCCGAGCTCTGAGCACTCGCGCCGAGTCCTGTAAGCCTGCACAAGAGATGAACAAAGGAAACCCTGGATAGAGCAAGAGACTCTCCGATGCTAAAGTTAGGCTAGAAATCTGGGTCTAAGTATTGTAGCTGGGGGTTAGGGTGTGAGATATTGTGTAGTCTATGCAAACGAATCCCCTATTTATACCTTTTCCTTGAGATGAACGTGCCCGTCAATCTCGGCACGATCCTTGCCGTTGAACGAGAGTGGAGGGTGTGTTGAGGGTCAAATATGGCATATTAGACCCTAGTTATTACCTGATTTTATGAGCATGATACAGTTTTATATCTTATTTTAATCGTGTTTACGTTGCAAGGTGGATTTATGAGCGTGGACTAAAAAGAGTGCTAAAGGCATGGAATTAACGCTCAAGAAGCACCAAGGCAAGGGATGGACCCCAGGGGACCAAGACCGATAGATTTACACGCCAGATATTCGAGAAAATCAAGTGATTGGGTCTGAAGGGGCCGAAAAGTTTCCAGAATGCAAGATCATAGGGTTCCCACCATCCGTTCTGCTCAAAACTTCATATATGGCTTGAGAACCACAAATTAACCGTACACGTCGAATTTCAGCCACCGGATCCCTGTGGAAGCAGCCCAACGAACAGATCAGCCCATAAACCGTTGATTTTGGGCCCACCTAATACCTGGATATGCTTCAATTCACGTCTCAACCCTTTAAATAGGAGGATGAAATGGATGGACGAAGAAGGTTTCCACAAAAATCTCCGTGGGACCCACACGTACAATACATGTGCTAGGAGCATAAGTGCACCGGACGTGCACCGAAAATCCAAAAGTCGGTCAGCATGCGCTGACCGACTCCTGCTGACCGACTCCTCTTCTCTAGAAAAAAATGCAACAGCGTTAACGCTGTTTGGCTCAGGTCTGCTCAGTGAGCCCCACTCATCATGAAATTCGAAGATCGGAACCGTCCATTGCATCTCGAGGGTGGGTGTAACCCACTCCTAGTTGAACTTTTGGCCTCATGCAAACATTTGCACGTTCCCAACCGTTAAACGCAGGATGGACGACCGAGTAGAATATCTTGTGGGCCACACTGAATTCAATCCAAAAACCACCATACCTGACTGGTTTTTCAATTAGATTCTAATTTACGGTCTAGATTTCCTGTCCGTTGTTTATCCTGGGCCCCACTATCTCACCAGCGCAAACAGAGCTGCATAAGCTCTGTTTTACGACCAGATTTGTTGATCCAGGTGGGCCACCATGGCTAGCCAATGGGAAGATCTGACTCGTCCATATTATTGGACATCCAAAACCGTCTAGAGGCACGTCGCCATTATGAGAAGGAAGAATCCTATAATTCTTGGTTTTCACGCAAAACTATCGCAAGAACGGACGTTTGTCCTAACAAATCTCCTTGCAGGACCACAGGCTGAACATTCTTGCATCCAAGAATGCAACCAAAGATTCTTTTGTGGGCCCCATTCAGTGAATGTCTCAAATCCACCAGGAAAGATCAGAGGAGAGCAGATTGGATGCCGCATAGTTCCGCAACTACAATGTTATACGCTGCAAACCGAGACTTCGCAAGAAGTTTCCAATTCGGTTGTTGTGTAAAGTTCCAGCCGACTCCACCGACCTGGACTTCTATAAAGAGAAGAGAGAAGAAGATCAACCGATCTATCTTGGGACATGGAGTGCAAGAGAGAGAGTTGTAATTAGTTTAGAGTTTTTCCTGTTTTATTTATTTTCTTTTCTTTGGTTTTAGCTTAATCATGCTTAAGTGTGGCTAAGCCTCTTACCTAGGTCTAAGAGGTGAAGCTTGTAGAGTGATTAGGATGGTTGCTTTGTTTTGATTCATGTCTTGTTGACTTTTATGGATTCTAGTTTGATTATTAAGGTATGCTTTTAGTTTATAATGGTTTATTGTGACTCAAATTACAGTAGATCTGCAACAGCTTTGAGTATGTTCTTTTCATTATGAGATTATAAACTTTGGAGGCCCTGTTGTTCACCATTGTCTCATGGACATGGTTAGGTGATGGAACTCTTCCTAACTTTCACAATTCTCTTATGATTGGATGTGAGATTGGTAAATTGCTGTTGTTTACCATAATCTCCTAGGCATGGTTAGGTGACGAAATCACTTCCAAATCTTCACCAATCTTATCTGTTGACGATTAGATACATGAAAAGTTTAGAGATTTGATAAATCTCTTCTTACCAACTGGATAAGATAGGACTCTGATTCCAGTTGTCCTTGAATCAATACAAAGTAACTTCCCAATTGCTGGATCCTCTGAATCCCTAGTTTCCTACTCTGATTTCTCTAAGTTTTAGATATATATTTCATTATTATTCCCTCAATTACATTCGATTTAAATTTCATCTTAATTAGTTTAATTCTAGTTCTATTTAGTTTCAGATTATGTACAGGTTTCAGTCTCTGTGGATTCGACCTCGGTCTCACCGGGTTTATTACTACATCACAATACTTGGGGAGTGAACAGGGTGCGCTAATGTGGGCTGTTAGCAGTAGATCGTGTGCCGGATATCACTCCAGACAAGCATTACTGCATGGAGTTGATTCCTAAGAGTAATTATTGGGCACTCCCCTTTCCGAGCCGACCCTCACAATCCGACCCCACGATCGGGTTGGCTTTAGTCGTTTACTGGTAAGGTTCCGGTTGTGGTGGTCGGACAAGGCATGCAATAGCCTCTTATTGATTCCAGGTCGGTGTTAAAGCTTTACAATATGACTCAGAAACTCAGCCTAAATCATAATGACAAGGACGGCGCGGATGAACTATTATCAGTTCGAGGCCTTGCTCGGCTCATCGACCTCTATTGAGTTCAGCTCAAATTTTCTCATAACAGAAGCTCCCTATTCTCTAGGTCCGAACACGGACTCAAGGAGTAAATGCCTGGAAAAACGAACCGTCGTTTCCTTCATGATGACAGGTCGGCAAGACTGAAACAAACAACCGTAATCATGGCTCTTCGATATCGATGCGCTGTACTGCGGTGACAGCCTTTTGGGTACAAGCCTGTGATTGATGAACACGTGACAACAGTTACGAATTCGCTCAGGTGAGCGAGGCACTGCCGCGTGGACATTGAGAGGTGAATGGTCACCTGCGTATTGAATGCTCTCTAGTATTGTCAGTACTCGGCTTGGAAGATGTCAGTTCAGACGAATGGTTCGCCGCCACGTATACAACAGGGCTCGTCATCACGCCGTTTCAGCTTCGGAGACAGATGTCCATCATGATTACAATCGGTCGACTAAGGCTATAAAAGTCACCCTCTACCTTCATTTGAATCCTCCTGCATTCCATTTCCTCAAAGAGTTTGCACTGTCATCCATCTTCCAGAGAGCAATATCCTGTGGGTTCTCTCCTTCCCAAACCCTTTTTCAATTTCTTCTAGTCTTATTATGTCAAACGGGTCAGACGAGGTTCGAGTAGTAGGAGATGAATCTGAGCTGGAGAACACGGACTCCGAGCGTAGGGGCTTGGAAGGTCCTTTTAAGGCCGCACTGGAAGGGCTCCTTAAGGCCTCGACCGTGGAGCAAGAGAAACTGAAGGGCTTTGTGGGAGAAGGTCAACTAAGGGAGTTGATGTTTCAAGGGGAGGTCAATGAGCTTCAGTCTCGTTTGGATTCAACTGAGTCCAAATTGACGAACTCAATGGCTCTCCTCGAAAGAGTGGAGGAGGATAATGCGCGTTTATCGGCTAAGGTTGAACAGGCTAAATGCGGCGCAACCGAGGAGCTAGCCAAACAACGTGTTAAATGTGGGTTTCGGCCTGCAAAACTGAAAAACCGCACCTTGAACACACTTTTACAGCGTACGTCCCTGATTTCTGTGCTGTTATAATTTAACCCCTGAAAGCTGTTTGTAATTTACTACCTGAAAATTATTTACAGTTTAGTGCCTGAAAACTGTATCTTTCTAAAAACCTTCTAAAAAACGAAAATGGCGAAGAAGAAGAAGATGAAGAGGAGATTGTTGAAAATTGTGAATTCGGATTGACCTAAAGATGGGTTTATATAAAATCACAAGAGATGCTTAAGGCCCTTTCCATGAAAAGACATCTTCTTCCATGGTGTCTTTTCATCAATGGTGGTGTCTTTTCAACAATGGCATCCCTCCATTTCAAATTCAAAAGATGCTCATTTCACGAAGAGGCATCACCATTTAGACCAACGATCACCAAAGCTATAACCATTCCTTTCACAAAATAAAATTTCTTTATTCTTATTTTGAAAAAACCCAACAATACAAGATCCAAATAAAATGATTTCTTTGACTTTTGTCCAATCAGTACTAGTTGCCTCACTGTTCTTGTAGTTAAGATAGCCATGATGTGGCATTGGTTCTTTAGAATTACAATCTCTTATGTAGATTTGAATTTATGGAAAATCCTGTGATTAAGATAGCCATCATGTGTCATGAGTTCTTCAGAATTACAGTCTCTTATATAGTTTTGCTCTAAATATATCTGGTACAATCGAACATCTAATGAGAGAAGATCTGGCAAGAACGAACCCAATGAACCCAAAGAAGACTCTAGATCAATGATTTAGATTAGAGACAGGTTCTAATACCATGGTATAACTGAGAGAAGATATTGGAAAGCTGTATATCATTTTTTTAGATTGGGAACGCCCACCAGAACTTTGTTACCCAACTTGGCTTGTACAAACTTTTCTGACATGCCCTGCAAAAGAAGAGACCCTACTTGTTACTAATTTAATCTTATATATATATATATATATATATATATATATATATATATATATATATATATATATATATATATATATATATATACACACACATACATACATACATACATACATACATACATACAGAAATGCTCACCTGCGAACCAGTTCATATGTACTACGTACGAACTTTTTTGAGAACCCATCATACGTGATGTGGATCCAAAATCGGAACCGTTCATGTGAAGCAGCACCTCGTGAAACCCTCCATGCCCAAGTTTTACTTTGATCTAAAACTTTGATGGGCCATGAAAAATGAAAATAGTTTCCTCCCTTAATTTGCATTTCTCTTTGCTATGGCCCACAAGAATTTTAGATTGGAGTGAAAATTTGTCACATGAGGTTTCATGGGATTCCGCATCACATGGACCGTTCAGATTAGACACCCATGGCATGTGTGCAAAGGTGCGCAGGGGAGCATGACTCTCTCTCTCTCTCTCTCTCTCTCTCTCTCTCTCTCTCTCTCTCTCTCTCTATATATATATATATATATATATATATATATATATATATATATGTATGTTCTATGTCGTCCATCTCGTGGGAACTTCCCATGAGGTTGAGCTGTGTGGGCCCCACCGTGATGCGTGTCGAACATCAACACCATCAGTCAGGTGCACCTAGGGGTGTACATGAACTGAGCTAGCTCGACTCAACTTGAAAAAGCTCGATTCGACTCGGTTCGAAGCTAAGTTCGAGCCAAGTTCGAGTAGCCCCAGCTCGACTCGACTCGGATCGAATCTAGCTCAAATTGAACTCGGATCGAACTAGTTCGGTGACTCGGTTCCTCTGCCATTGATGTTGCTCACCAACTGTTTGATAAAATGACTCAAGGAAGGTTTGGCTGGTGTCAAGGAAGGTTTGGTTGGCTGGCATTCTCCCTAATGTGTTGAAGAATGTCATTTGGTATGTGGTACTCCATGCCTTTAAAGGAACGCCCACTTTGGCTTTCCCAAAACATCCTCACACCGTAGCGGCTTGTATATCCACCAGAACATCGACCACATCTGCTTCCGAAATCAGCCGGTAACCTGTCTTGTCTACAAGAATTCACTTCCCCACGGCCCAACAACCATCTTGAATGATGCATAACGAGAGGCAGTAAGTAAAACTAATATATCAATATAGGCACCAGTGTCTATCCCAACTTTTAATCTCATCTACACTAGTAAAAATTAAAAATACCGAAATATCACTAAAACATCTAAAGAAAAGTAAAACTCGGAATGAAACAAAAGGCCATATTACATGGTAGAAATCGAATAACCGTCAGGCAAGGAAGGTTTGGCTGGTGGCAAGGAAGGTATGTACATGAAACAAATACCTTTTTTCTCTTTGTTTGTTTGTTTGTTTTTTTTTTTTTTTTTTTTTTTTTTGAGTTTTTATGTTATTTAAAAGGTGTTTGAGAAAATACTTATAAAACCATTGCCTCTGTTTGTAAAACAGTGGAATTTTAAAGTTGCAGTTAAGGTGTTTATGGAAATGCCTCAATGGCGAACTCGACTCGATCTTGGCTCGAACTCGGCTCGAGCTGGCCCGATCTGCTAACCAAATCGAGCCGAGCTGGCCAGTCAGGTTCGAGGACCAAGCTGAGTCGAGTTCGAGCTGAGGTCAGCCACTGTTTGAGCCAGGTCGAGCTAAGGCCAGCTCGAATCAATTCGACTCGATGTACACCCCTAGATGCACCATTCCATGGTGGGCCTCAGGCTTAAAAATCAAGTCAATCCATGACTTGTGTGGGCCACACCACATACAAAAGTTGAGTGGGGTTACCCTCCCATTAAAACATTCATAATCATTTGCTGGGTCCACCGAGATGTGGTTCACAAATCTAGCCCATCCATTATATGTGTCACACTTGGATGAAGGGTCAGACCAAGTTTCATATGCATCCAAATTTTAGGTGAGCTCCACCAAGTGCTTTTATATGTTTTAGGAATGTCTTCACATGATTTTAGATGGTATAACCCCCCGAGTTTCGTATACAGCTAATTTTTGAGATATCCTATAATTTAAAGGGGACCCATCAAATACACGGTGTTGATGTTTGACACACATCATGGTGGGGCCCACACAACTCGACCTCATGGGAAGTTCCCATGAGGTCAACCGCATAGAGAACCATTCCCATATATATATATATATATATATATATATATATATATATATATATATATATATATATATATATATATATATATATATATACACACGTGTGTGTGTAATGCATGTACAAAATTAGACACGACAACTACGTACATCTATGGATACAAATATGCATTCATCCAAACTCATCGGGGTCCACGGTAATGTTTATTTGCCATCCAACTTATTGATTAGGTCACACGGAAATAAACGAAGGGAAGGCAAAAACATTTGTGGTCTACAGAAAGTTTTTAATGGTCATTCACCACTATTTCTTGTGATGTAGTCCACCTAAGATTTGGATTTGCTTCATTTTTGGGGCCAAGCTATAAAATGATTTGGAAAAAGAGATAGACGGCATGATATACAACACAAACCTCAAGGTGAGCCCACGGTCAGGCTCCTACCCACATGCTGAATCCGGCTTGAAGCTAAGTCGCGTCCAATTCCCCTTCGCATGGATGGTGAAGATCTCCGATTAACATGATCAGTACCACGTGGTCGATGGGGGACCTTCTAGTATCTCAAACAAACGTTCTGGATCATCATGGGGTGAGACCTGGAACAGAAGGACGAGCCACCTAGACTTTCCTCTCTTGTCCCATCGCCCACTCATGGTCGATTGGTAGGGGTCAGCAAGTCAAGACAAATCTCTCTCTTTTTTTTTTTTTCCTCTTTTTAACATTTATCGCACATGTCATCCTGATGACTTTATGTTGATGATTTTCTTAGAAGTTTCTGATAATTAAGAAATGGACAGGAAACCATACCGTACCACCACCGTTGCTGATTCGTCCACGTTGCAACCTCATACATTGATCAAGACCGTCCGAGTCACAGGGCATGTTGTAGAACACGGATTGCCTAGACGGGCCCAAGTGATGGTTGCGATAAATCCACCCGTTTTTCCAGCTCAGGTCAGAGCAAGAGCTAAAAAATATGGAGAAAACTCTGAAAAGAAATTAATAATAATAATAATAATAATAATCAATTCTTACTTTTTCCATAATGTGTCCCACTTGAGTTGTGAATTGGCTCATTTTCATACTCATGTGTTGAATGTTTGTTTGCCATCCAAATTCATTAGGAAATTATGACGTAGGGGGACGCAAGGTCAAGCATTAATGTCTTCCTCGAAAGGATAACTATTCTAAATTTATGGAACTTGTTCGGACTCTTTACAAAGACTTTTCAAATCCACGAAAGCGAGCAAATTAAGGTCTGACGGTCCAGATCACTTCTGGTGTCGACCAGGCCTTTTCTGATCCATCTTGGCCAAGAAACTGTCTGCGGCCCGCTCTACATTAACTTATCATTGGGATGAACTGAAAACACAATAATAATAATAATAATAATAATAATAATAATAATAATAATAATATAGCATGATCAGAAATATATAGCCCCACTAATTTTTCATTGGTGAACATTCAATTCTCACTATTTCGTCCGCTGGAGTTTTGAATATACCTCATTTTCGCACTCATATCTTAGATGTTTATATGCCATCTAAACCATTTATTAGGAAATTGTCTGGGAAAAATTGAAAACACAGAATAATGATAATATATCCTGCTCCCAAATTTGTCAACCAAACGGTTGCAAGAGGATTTCCTAAAAACATTATGGTGGCCCCACCTAGCCTCCGACCGCAGGAAGGGTAGCAGGCAATCAGCTTACCATATTGTGTACGAAGGTTATATATATATATATATATATATATATATATATATATATATATATATATATATATAAGATTAACCGAACAATCCTGGCCATGAAATCAGTGGGTGTCAGATGGATGTACAGGATAAAACGATTAGTGGTCGCCAGTCAGCGGGAAAAACTGAGAGTTGTTGGGATCCACCGTTTCGATGGTCCAGATCGCCGTATTGTCCGTTGCATGGGCGGTGGATGAGTCACCACTTCTTCGAGAATGGTGGGGACGGTGGTGGTGACTTTTGACTCTACGTGGCATGTGACCATGAGGAAGTATTATTACCAATGGTTGAATCTCGACGGATAGAATCAGTTTAGATCGTCCTACCAGTGTCAGTTTCTGGCTATGCTCCATCCACGATAGAGCCCAGGATTTATACGGTCAGGATTGCATGTGCGGTGGGTGATCATCCCCATTTTGAAAATAGTGGTGAACGACAACGTGCTCTAGCCCGAGACTCTCTCCTTCGCATAAGTACGTCACGTGCGCCTCCCATGTTGCAGTAATTTTAAGGGATTTTTACTGCAAAATTCCTTTTATATATATATATATATATATATATATATATATATATATATATATAGAGAGAGAGAGAGAGAGAGAGAGAGAGAGAGAGAGAGAGGAACGCTCAGCTATGCACCGGTTCGCACATCATTACGTGAGAACCTTGCTATCAACTGTCAGATAAGGCCGATGGTCTAGATGAAAGTGCTCTTAGCGCGAGTTTGAAGGAGCGAGTTTCCTTCTCTCGTACACCTCTTCACCATATTCTCTACCTCTCCGAAGAATGCGGCGAAAGCCTTTTTCACGTGAAATTCTTCCGCTGGGATGCCAGTTGGATCCCACCAAGATGTTAATGATAAATCCATGCCGTCCATACATTTTTAAAAATGATTTTATAGTATGTACCCAAAACTGAGGTAGATCAAAATCTCAAGTGGGCCACACAGTGTAATAATAGTAATTGGATATCCACCATTAAAATCCTCCCAAGGCCCACTGTATTGTTTATTTGACATTCAATCCTATGATTAGGTCATAAATACCCAGATGAAGGGGAAAAAAAAAAAAAAAAACAATGATCAGCTTGATCCAAAACTTTTATGGCTGCCAAAAAGTTTTGAATGGTCAATGTTCATTTAACACTGTTCCCTATAATGTGGCCCACTTGAAATTGGGATATATCTAAGTTTTGGTCTCGTACCATAAAACGATATATAAAAATAGATGGACGGAATGGATGAAACACATACATCACGATGGGCCCACAAAGCACCGACCACCAGTCATTGCCTGGTGGCAGGGGAGTAGCCAGTCCGGTTTCGTCTCGAAGGCAACTGCAGGACGCGGATTTCCTGGAAAGCGTTTGCAGGAAGTTCCTGTGCTAGGAACCCAGGTGGGGCCCACTGTGATGTTTATGAGAAATCCACCCTGTTCATTCATTTTTTGTGTTAATTTTAGGATATTAAAAAAAAATTGAACCAGATCCATTGCTTAAGTGGGCCAATGACGTGAGAATTGAACGTCCACAGTTGAAATATTTGTGAAGCTACAGAAGTTTTGAATCATGTTAATATTTGTGTTTTCAGTTAATCCCAGTAGGAATGAGGTTATGAACGGTATAGATGGCATGTAAACATCACCGTCGACCCAGGAAGGTTTCAACGGTAGGAATTTTCCTAACCACCTCTTTTAGTGCGGCCCACTTGAGTCTTGAATCCTGATCAATTTTCATTTGACATCCGAAAATGAGCTCAAAAAACGGATGGACAGAGTGGATTCCTTACAAACATCACGGTGGGCTCCACCTCAGTTTCCAGCGCAGGAACTTCCTGGGAAAGCCTTTTGCAGGAAATCCTCGTCCAATCGCATGCGCCATCAGGGGACCGCGAATCGGATACTGACAGGTTGAGTGGCGAGAATAGCTAGTGAAGTGTCGTCACCAAGTTCTGTGGCCCGACCATAATGTACATGTTGTATCCCCACCGTCCATACATTTGGAGAGATCATTTTAAGATATGGCCCAAAGAACGAGGTAGATCCAAGGATGGGGTGGACCCCACCACAGAAAACAGTGGCGAGAGTGACGCCCACCGTTGAAACCTTTAAAAGGTCCACCATGATTTGTATTTGAGATCCAGTCCGTTCATGTGTTAACACAAACATGAAAGAAGTGAAAACACAAATATTAGCTTGATCGAAAACTTTTGTGGCCTTAAAATTTTTTAATGGTGGGCGTTACTCTCCCCACTATTTTCTGTGGTGGGGTCCTCTAAATCTTTGGATCTGACTCATTCTTTGGATCATGCCTTAATATGATCTCTCCAAATGGATGGACGGTGTAGATACAAAACATACATCATGGTGTGGCCCACAGAACTTGGTGACGTCACTTCATTAGGGAGTCTCTGGCTACTCAACCTGTCAGTAGCTAAACCGCGCACGTCGAGGGGACGTGAGGGATTGCGTCCTACCTCCGCCCGTCTCTGGGAACAGGCGGTAGCTTTGACTGGCTACCATGATATAAGGGTCTTATCCATACCGTCCATCCTTTTTTTTCTGTCATTTTAAGCTATTAGCCCAAAAATATAGAAGATCCAAGACATATGGCCTACACAATGGGGATTAAACCTTACCCGTTGAAAAATTTATGGGGCCAAAGGAGCTTTGGATGGAGCCAAAGATCTATGTAACTTTATGAATAGGTTGGATGGCAAATATAAATCTCAGTGGGCCCTAAAAAATTTTCAACAGTGAGAATTATTATCAGTGCCGTTTTTTCAAAGGAAAAGCATGTTGAAAACTTAGGTGGGGCCTACCATAATATTTTTTGTGAAATCTACCCCATCCATCTGTTTTTTCTTATCATTCCAGGGCATTATAATAAATAAAAAAAAAAAAAAAGGTAGATCCAAATCTCAAGTGGGCCACACCACATGAAGTAGCGGTGATAATGATTCTCATCATTAAATATTTTTTAGAGCCCACCGTAATATTTATTTGACATCCAACCTATAGATTAGGTCATACAGACCTGGATGATGGAAAAAAAAAAAAAAACAAATATTAGCTTGATCCAAAAATTTGATAGCCCCAGGAAGTTTTTATTGGTGAGAGTTCAATCAACACTGTGTGGCCCACTTAAGATTTTGATCTACTTCAGTTTTGGGTACATACCATAAAATTATTTTTAAAAATGTATGGACGGCGTGGATTTATCATTAACATCTTGGTGGGACCCAACTGGCATCCAGCGGAAGAATTTCACTTGAAAAGGCTTCCGCCGCATTCTTCGGAGAGGTAGAGAATATGGTGAAGAGGCGTGCGAGAGAAGGAAACTCGCTCCTTCAAACTCGCGCTAAGAGCGCTTTCATCTAGACCATCGGCCTTATCTGACGGTTGATAGCAAGGTTCGCACGTAATGACGTGCGAACCGGTGCGTAGCTGAGCGTTCCTATATATATATATATATATATATATATATATATATATATATATATATATATATATATATATATTACCAAGTAATGCAGAGATGAATTGAAATAATATGGAGTTTGAGGGATGAAGTTATAAAAATGCCCTTTTTTTCCCTTTAAAAAGTAATCAAAGTCAAAGACTTGTGGGACCCACATGTTATGTATATAACATCCAACTCATCCAACATATGCACCCACCATGGCGATAACACCAACAAAACATTGAGCCCATCAGATTATCGGATGGGCTACACTTGAATTAGGATATTTTGAATGATGTACATTATTATTTTTTGTGGATCATCCTGCCTTCTGATTCAATCAATCATATTTTTGGTTTGTCTAATAATAATATTAGTGTGAATCTTTTGATGGGTTTAATACAAGAAATACATCATTGTTATGGACAGATGTCTTAAATCTGTTTGGTGATCTATCGATGATATCGACAGGGTTTTAGATAATATCGACAGATGTCTTAAATCTGTCTGTTGGTCTGTCAATGATATCGATAGGGTCTCGATACCATCGATAATTCACAGTATTTTTCACCCTTGGTTGCTGGACAGTTTTGGTCATGTTCCGATATCATCGAGAGACCTTCAGATGATATCGAGGCTGTCATCGAGAGTGGTTCGATGACATCGATAAGTTCCGCAGATGCGATTGCGAAAACACAAATTTTGTGGATTTTATTTCCTATTTGGATTCTACCTCTTTCTATTCTTATTTAAAGGGGTGTATGCGAGATTGGAATGCATTCCAAGGCTTTTTAAAGGAATTCCAATGGTTCCTAAAAGGATTTTAGGCTTTCTAAAGGGTGTAACAAGGGTGAGATTCGAGGTTGTTCGAATCGGGTAAGTCCTCTCTCTTTGTATTTTCTATTTTTATAGTGGAGATCTGTCGCTTTGTGCCGTGGTTTTTTCCCACAAGGGTTTTCCATGTTAAATTTGTGTTCTCTTGTGTGTGCTTAGTGTCATTGGATTGCTATCCTAGATCTAGATCTGTGTGATTCCGCAGGACAAAATCCCCAACAAGTGATATTAAAACAATCGTTGGGGCACAGATTAAATCTGCAGGATTAGTAAAATGGCGAGCACCAGGTATGAGATTGAGAAGTACTCAGGGAAAAATAATTTTGAGTTATGGAAGATCAAGATGATGAGTTCCTTAATCAAGCAAGGCGAAGATGGTGCTTTTAAGGAGCGAAAGTCTACTATGACTGATGATGAATGAAATACTCTTAATAAGAAGGCATTATCATTGATCCGTTTATGTCTCACGAATAAGGTTCTCTACATCGTCATGAGGGAGAAAACTGCGGCTAAGTTATGAGCGAAGTTAGAGGATGTTTATGAGAAAAAATCCTCTGAAAATCACCTACACTTGAAGCGGCAGTGGTATAACTTGAAGATGGCAGATGGTGGAGATCTGGAGGCTCACATCAGCAATTTTAATAAATTAGTTTGCAAATTGATAGATATGGAGGAAGTGATGAAAGATGAAGAACAAGCATGTATATTGCTGAATTCTCTTCCGGCGTCTTATGAGTCATTCAAGGACACCATGTGCAGCACGAATAAAACCCTGAGTGTCGACACCGTTATCTCAGCCCTTCAAGGAAAGGCTATGAGAAAGCTAAACAGTGACGTAGGGACATCTTCTGATGCACTGTTTACAATGGGTAGGAATTCTGAACAAGGTATGAGTTCTTCCGGTTATAGATCCAAATCCAAGGGTAAGGGCAAAGGAAAGGTAAAGTGCTGGAATTGTAGAAAGGAAGGACATGTGAAGAAGGATTGTGAAAATCCTAAATCGAAGAGAGAAGATTTTGAGGCTTCGTACAGAGAGGCCAATGTTGCCACGTCAGATGGATCGAGTGGATATGATGGTGATGTTTTGTCTGTGTCTACGATTAAGCGATCATACGATGATCGTAAGGACGAGTGAATGCTAGACATAGGGACAACTTTTCACATGACTCCTCATCAGAGTTGGTTCGCCAGCTATAGCGAGTGCAATGGTGGACAGGTGTTTATGGGGAATTACTTTGCCTGTAATGTTGTGGTTGTTGGTACGGTGCCCATCAGGATGTTTGATGGGGTGGAACGTATCTTGACTGATGTCAGATACGTTCCTGATTTAAAGCAGAATTTGATTTCTCTTGGTGTACTTGAGGCAAAAGGATGCAAGTACACAGGTATTGATAGTGCTCTTAAGGTATCTAATGGGGCATGGGTAATCATGAAAGCGCAATGACTCGGTAACTTGTACAGGTTTTCAAAAGGTGGAGCTGCAGTGGATGTAGTGGATTCCACCTCTGCACATGTGTGGCATGGCCACATGAGCGGGCAGGGCAGGAAGGCTGAGACGTGCGGACAGGGATACAGAGCAGGTGGAGTAGCCACCTATGAGAAGAATCACATGGCATGATCGCAGGATATCGGTGAGGTACATTGATGACTTCAATATCGCAGGGAATTCATCTTCTATTCAGATGGTTCTAGGTGAGCCTGATGTTGAGAAGTGAAAGGTGACTATGGGCGATATGATGGATTCGTTGTACTAGACGACATATGGGAGCAGGTGAAGCTTCAAGTGGGCCAAAAAGTGGTTGGATGTATATGGATCTTCAGGAGGATACAACATAGATACAGGACAAAGTTGGTAGCGAAGGGTTATGCTCAGAGAGAAGGGATCGACTTCTTAGAGATATTCGTGCCAATGGTATAGCAGGTGTCTATTAGATCCATGACTGGCGCTGGTTAGTCAATGTGATCTTGAGCTGGAAGGATGGATATGAAGTCTGCACTTCTGCAAGGGAAAGTGAAGAACAGATCTACATGGAGCAATCAGGGCGGTTCGAAGTTAAAGGGGTTGAGAAAAGACTTTGCAGGAGGTCGTGGTTCGACCTGTCGCCTAGGCAGTAGTTTGATTCCTTCATGGTGAGTCAGGAATTGATGACATGTAGATCGCCAATTACGACGTGTCTGAAATCAATGTACTGAAGACTCGATAAGTGGGACATTCAGGATGAAGGATCAGGGGGGCTGCAAAGATGGTTCTCGACATTGAGACTGAAAGAGGAGTAGGCTTTGGTAATCACAGGAGGAATACCTTGTGTGTAGGTATTGATCAAAGATGTAATGGGCTAGGAAAAGCCGGAGAGCGTTCCCTACACGTCTCTCCTCAAGTTTTTTTAAGGACATGTCCTAAAATAGATAAGGAAAAGCAGGATATCTCATGAGCCTTATTCGAATGCGGTTGGCAATGTATGTCATGGTCTGGATTAGACTAGTTATTTCACAAGCTATCAATGTTGTGAGCAAGTACCCCGGCAAGCAATATTTGGTAGCGGTGAGATGGTAAGAAGACTACGTTTTTCCTTTTGAAAAAACAGGAGCAAAGGTGGTTGAGCACGTGGATTTTAATTCGTCAGACATGTTTATGTAGATCGTTCCAGCAGAGAAGTTCAAGGTTTGTAAAACTTCTCTAGGCTTGACGATGGCGTAAAAGGAAGACGGAGTATGCAAGAGAAGCTATGATATGGTGTAGAAATAAGAGAAGGGGACAAGAAGCTACACGGATGAAAATTGAAGACATGGTGGAGATTGTTATGGACTGATGTCTTAAATCTGTTTGGTGGTCTGTGGATGATATCGACAGAGTTTTATATGATATCGATAGATATCTTAAATCTGTCTGTTCGACAGGGTGTCGATACCATCGATAATTCACAGTATTTTTCACCCTTGGTTGCTGGATAGTTTTGGTCCTGTTTCGATATCATCGAGAGACCTTCAGATGATATTGAGGTTGTCATCGAGAGTGGCTCGATGACATCGATAAGTTCCGCAGATGCGATTGCAGAAACACAGATTTTGCGGATTTTGTTTCCTATTTGGATTCTACCTCTTTCTATTCTTATTTAAAGGGGTGTATGCGGGATTGGGATCCATTCCAAGGCTTTCTAAAGGAGTTCCAAGGGTTTCTAAAAGGATTTTTAGGGTTTCTAAAGGGTGTAGCAAGGGTGAGATTCGAAGTTGTTTGAATCGGGTAAGTCTTCTTTCTTTGTAATTTTTATTTTCATAGTGGAGATCTGTCGCTGTGTGCCGTGATTTTTTCTCGCAAGGGTTTTCCACGTTAAATCTGTGTTCTCTTGTGTGTGCTTGGTGTCATTGGATTGCTATCATAGATCTAGATCTGTGTGATTCCGCAGGACAAAATCTCAACAATCATGTGTGTGCTATGATTCTCAATTATCTACTTTATTGTAAAAATAAAATAAAATTTAAAAACATATATAAAAGGTAGTAATGTAACTTCTCATATGAGAGCTCTCTTCATTCCTCCTAGATAAAAGCCAAATCCTCCATTAATTTAAGGTTATAAAAAAATAAAAAATAAAAAAAAAACCTAATTTCAAAACCCTCAAGCACTTTATGCTAAAATTAATCAGTTAATTAATATGCACTTGTGAAATTAGGAGTTTTTACCCCAAAATTAATATAGGATTTGGATTTTACCAAAAAGTGCCCCAAAGGAACGAGCAAACGATGTGCACTGAAGGTACAAAATCGATTAATCACCTCTTCATTCATTGTTCATTTGCGAGAAAATCTAGTTGAACTTACTTGTCATGAAAGGAATATCTTGAGCAATGCCTTCATCCACTGAGGGTCTAGAGGAGTTTCTTTTGGGAAAAAAAAAAAGAAGAAGATGAATGATTAGCCTTCTCTGAGTCAATAAGGCTTTATGACTAGAATGGAATAATATATGTTTTGGTATCGGTCAGGTCGTGTCTTCTGCAGGAGTCTTCCACTAGGGTTTTTGGTTTTTGTGTATTTTAGAGATTGTACTTAGGTTTTTTCGTCTTACCTTCCTTTGTTGTTTCTTTCTTGCATTGTCTGATAAAGTCCATTTTAGATAATTCCATTCAAGTTTTCAATCTTTGAATGTATTTGGACAGTGTACACACTAGGGTTTTTGGTTTTCGTGTATTTCAGAGAAGGTGGCTTCTTAATGCTTGATAGATTTAGCAAAGTACATCCAGCCGTTGACTCCCTCTCTCTCCAATTGAGGACAGACATGCTCCTTAATTCCATGCATTTGGACACTGTACACACTTCAGGGCTAACCAATCGATCTTGACCGGTCAGTTCATTCCAGCCCACTGTTTATGGAACCGGAGTAGTCCATTTTTTACACCGGCCGGTTACATCCAAGCTCTGTGGGGTCCATTAAGTTGTATATTTAAGATCTACTCTGTCCATCAGGTTAGAGCCGTTATTTTGACCGTACACATATAAGATAATTAAGCTCGATTAAAACTCATATGAGGCTGATTTTTGTACCTTCTCTTCATATTGATGAGTGACATACGAATATACGACGAAATTCACCTGATTAACGGGTTTGATGAAAGGTAGACAGCATGGTGGCCCCACACACAAACCCCTTGTTAGCATCCTAACCCCATTGTTCTGTCGTGGTGTGGCCATACGAAGCTTAGATCCACCTGATTTTTGGAAACGGATTGGCTACTCCCCCTGCCACCAGCCAATGGCCGGTGGTCGGTGCTCTTTGGCCCCACCATGATTTATGATTTATGTGTTTCATTCATGCCGTCTATATATTATTTTATGGTATGAGACCAAAAATGAGGTATATCCGAATCTCAAGTGGACCGTGTTGAATGAGCTTCGACCATTAAAAATCCTTTGGGGCAAGCATTAAAAAGGGGGCCATAAAAGTTTTGGATCAAGATGATTTTTTGTTTTTTCCCTTCATCCGAGCCTGTATGGATGTCAAAAAACATTACAGTGGACCTTAGGGGGAATTTTAATGGTGGATATCCAATCACTGCTGTTTTCCTGTTGTGTGGTCTACTTGAGATTTATACCCCTCCCATTTTTTGGATCAAGCCCTGAAATGATATGTAAAAATGGATGAACGGAATGGATGAAACACATACATAATGGTGGGCCCACAGAGCACCGACCACCAGCCACCAGGCCGGTGGCAGGGGCAGTAGCCACTCCCTTTCCCTGATTTTTGGCCTCGAAGCTTAACATGAGTGAATTGCATATGCAGCGCGGTTAGCTCCATAGACCTAGGTGTTTTTTTTTATATTGGCGTGAATTGTATGGTGACTCCTAGATTTGATTGAGTCATGTGCCACTCTTAAAGATGTAAGTAAAATTCATCATTGACCGAACAAATTTCAAACATTCTTTGAGTGGGTTCATATTCGACACTGGCAGGTGGCCCTATCGAATCAGGCCAAGACCGTTCTGAGTCACCACGCAATCTCCCCTTCCATTTTTTAAGCATTGTGTAAAAACATGTCTTGTACAGATGCGCTAATGGATACGGGTGAAATATCCAAGTTGTCCATCAAGTAGACCTCACTGTGTAGATGCTTATGCCGAAATGTAAAGTTGGTCCACACAGTAGGTGTGGACATAATATTAGAAATAAGTAGATAGGTCGGAAAACTTCAGCTAATTTGTTCACACTGTGCCCATTCATCCTATTAGTTGTGGCTCACTTCACAGTTGGACTGGCTTTTTTATCACCTAAGTAGTGATATACTACACTTCTGATGGGTGGTTTGAATCTTTCACCTGTGTGCCTGCTGGCCATTGTTGGGGTCTGCGCATTACCTGACTTCACTATAAGAAAAACAGGCATTACCGGCGGCCAAAACCGCCCCTAAAAGTCCAAAAAACCGCCGGTATAAGAATTACCGGCGGTCGGGCGGCTGCCGCAAAAGGGGGCGTCGCTGCGTCATTTACTAGCGTTCGTCCCTTTTTAGCAGTGGTTTTGGCGGCCACCGCTATAAGTATCATTTAGCGGCGCTTATTACTATTTAACGGCGACTCCGCGAACTGCCGGTAATAACTCTATAAGCGCCGTTAAAAAGTTCTAAGCCGCTAAGAATACTAATCGCCGATAAAAACTTTTAAAACGCCGCTAAAGGATATAAGGAACCAAATTTTGTCATAAACGTCGCTAAAAATAACAACAACCGCCGGTAAAAAGTTGTAATGTATGCTAATGAGAGATTAAAAAACGCCTGTAAAATCTGTTTAAAATGCTAGTACACCATTTACAGTGTAAAAGAAGAACTAATAGAAACAATTAAAAATTCTTATAAGCTGAATCTTCTAAATCAAAAGACCTTTACAGGCTTAAATTAGCATTCAAACACAACCTGTTAATCATTTACAACTAACCTCATTTACAGGGGACCTGAGAATGAAAGGTTACATAATGGACAGAAAATTTACAGATTGAGACACGAGAAAAAGCAAAAGGAAAAAAGAAAAAATCAACGGACTTCAGTGACGCCCGAGGCAAGACTTCTGAAATGCACCCCAAGAACTAGAACTCATGCATATAGAGGACCTTTGTCAGCACCACCCTGCCATGCATAGAGGTCAGGTAATAAAACAATATATACACTCATAATCTGAGTTACACTATCTAAAATTAAATTTTCAGTCACAAATATTTCCTGCAAAAACAACCATACCGAATGAAGTCCATATCCATCCCCATATGAAGCAGCAAAGCCCCCCTCTGTTACCAACGCTCCACCTTCAGTTACCAATGCAAAGACAAAAAGTTTACAAAACAAATAAAATAACCAAAAAAACAAATTTAATATAAAATAAAATGAACCAATAAATACTTGTAACTAGTAGATGGAGGAGAATAGCTATGGATTTTTTTTATATATAAATATGTGGACAGATTTTTCTTCCCTTTTTCTTTAAGGATAAAACTGCATCATAAGCATCATAGCATGCAACTCAATATGAGCCTTTTTACAGAAGCATTAACTAGCATACAACTCAATATGAGCCTTTTTACAGAAGCATTAACTAGCATACAACTCAATATGGATGGACCTGAATTCAGCACAAGGAAAGCCATATAGTGGCTTGTACCTGATGAACCTAAATTTTTAATGTACTGACACGGGTGTGTACTAACAAGCTAACCCAAAAAAAAAAAAAGGTAGTTTTGGATTTGGGTGAGTTTTGGGAAATTGTCCTAAAATGATATGGAAAAATGAATGGAAATGGTAGATTTCCAACAAATAACATGGTAGGCCCCACCTAGGTTTATGTAACATGAAGAAATTAGCTTCTGCCATTAACACAGAAGAGGATTGCGTAGTAACTCTACCATTAGCATACTGAGTAAACTCTGTGAGGCCCACCATGATTTATGTATTTTATCCGCTCTATCCATCCATTTTCCAGATAATTTTATGGCTTGAGCCCAAAAAACAAAGCATATACAATGCTCAAGTGGACCACGCCACATGAAATATTCGAATTTAACTTCTAACAAAACTTGGATGAAGGAAAAAATAAATATTAGCTTGATCCAAAACTTTTATAAAATAAGTTTTTAATCGTCAATCACCATTATTTCATATAGTGTGGCCCCCACAGATTTTGGATCTTTTTTATTTTTGGGCTATCCCCTAAAATGAGCTGACAAATGGATACATAATGTATATATTAAGAAGGGCTGCACCAAGTTGGGTCAACTTGAGTTGAACCTTATTCCCTCCATAAACCTCTGATATCCCCAACTCACTTGTCCACAAGTTATAACTCACTTGTGGTTTTATCATCACTCTGTTCAACCATTGTACCATGTTATTTTAGTGTATAAGCTTAAAAATGAAGTAGATTCAAGGCTCTGGTGAAAAACATGGTGGGAATAAAACACCTACTGTTGAGAATGTATTGGGGGCTATAAAAGTTTTGGGTCAATCTGATGTTTGCATTTTTGCCTTCATCCAGGTGTGTGTGACCTTATGAATAGGTTGGATGGAAAATAAACATCTTGGTGGGCCCACCGATGGTTTCTATGGTGCGAATCATTATAACAGCCACTTTCTATTGTGTGGTTCACTTGAACCTTAGATCCACTTAAGTTTTTGTCATACTCCTAAAATAATGTGTAAAAATGGATGGACTGTGTGGATAAAACCCATACATCACGATGGGCCCTTAGATCCCTAGCTTGTTCCGAGCTTGGCAAACCAGCAATGTGAGTGATAACCTGACTGTAGGGCCCACTTTGATGCATGCATTGTATATGAACAGGTCGGTCTGTTTTGAAAACTTATTTTATGACATGGCACAAAAAATGATGAAGATAAAAACTTTAGATGAACTACACAGCATGAAATAGCAGTTGTTGGATGCTCATTATTAAAAACTTTTTAGTGCCTAATGGTTGTTTACCATCCAATCTGTTAAAAAGTTCCACAGAAATTAGAGATGAAAGAAAAAATAAATATCATCTCGGTCTTATATATATATATATATATATATATATATATATATATATATATATATATATATATATATATATATATATTGGCCTGAAAAATTTTTTAATGGTTAGTAACCACTGTTTCATGTGGTGTGGTCCACCTGAAATTTGTATCTGTTTCATTTTCAGGTTCAGGCCCTAAAATAATCTGGCAAACAGATGGATGGTGTAGATATATAATGCATGCATGCAGCAAGGTGGCCCTACGGTCAGGGTCTCACTCACACAGCTGGTTCCCAGATTGGACGGATTGTGGCCTCACCGTGTGTTGAGGTGTTGACGTAGCAAAGTTCTATATCCCTACATGATGTATGTATTATATTCACCCCGTCCATCTATTTTTTTGAGATCACTTTGTTAAATTGGCACATGACCAGATGCAATTCCATCCCACCTAATCCTTTCCAATACAACTGGCCAAACAGGCCCTTAAGGTGGACCATATACCTTAGGGAAACTGTGGTGATTGTCTATAAATGGGCAATTAAAGTTTTGGATTGAGCTGATATTTACTTTTTCCCTTCATCCATGTTCGTGATACTTCATCAACAGTTCGATGGCAAATAAACATTACGAAGGCTTACCTGATTCCATGTCCTGGTCTGCAATCAATGTTCTTCATCTTCAGATTTGAGGTACCATTGACGATGGAGATGCAGTCGTCTCCTGAATATCAAATACGTAAATATAGGACTTAGTATAGTCCAAGGAGATTCAGATTTGTAAATAGTTATCGAAAGGGAGGAATAACCCATGTAGCTTTTTTTTTTTTTGGTCTATGGCTGCTAAACGCTAGAGTTAACGTCGTTCCTTGTGTTAAGTTACAATCATTGAGGAAAACAGAAAGCAACGTCAGAAACAGTGTTTACCTGATGCAAGGGAAAAAACGGCATATGGAAAGAGATAATACCAGAACATAAGTGCAAAATCAGCAGATAAACAGAGGCCCACTTTGTACATCAAGCATGCCCTCATCGCCCAGGATCAAAAGGCTGCCATGGCATCACTCTCCCATCTCAATCACCTTCTGCTGCGTCTCTGACATCAATTGTAAAACTGTATTCCTGGTCTGACATCAATCACCAGAGCCTTGTCCCACCTATTTACAATCAGCTGGAAAAAAAATACTGATATATGAACAAAAGATCTAATTAAAAACGGAAAGCAGCAGTCCATGGAAATTAAAATCCATTTATATCTTTTACAAGTTTCTGCTTTCACTGAATTCAGCACAGAATGCATCTCATGCTCACAGAACAATTAAAATCCCATTGGCTTCTTTCCAGGGAATGATGGCCCGTTCCAAGTGGTTTGAGATTAGTAAAACACATGTAGAAAAAAGATGGACACGTTGCATAGGCAATCCATGTTGAACACGACTTCTAACATGCTTGAGATTAGTAAAACACGACTTCTAACCTGTATAATTGGCAGATTTTGAAGTTCTAGAAGAGCTTACAAGTGTAGTTGGTAGCTTCTGGATGAATCCAACAGTATCTGTTAGGAGAAACTCCTTCCCATTATTGATCTGTACAGGATGCCAGCAAAAGAAGAAATTAGGGGAGAAAAGAAGGCATAAAGAATGTACTGCTACAATAACTCTGGCATGATGCCTGTTTGCAAGATACATAGCTAGTCTAGTGGCAAATAATTCACCCAATAGTATCAAGTGGACTATCAAGAAACATTTTCTCATGTAGCAAAGTTAAACTATGTGAATTCTCCCATCAATCGTTGTATTTCATAATCTGCCTCTTCATTAGCTAAATGAGAAGAATTTGTTTCTTTACAAAAATTACAAGAACTTCAAGAAGACTTATATTTGTTCCTGCATCCTAAGTTCCACCCACCAGGAAAGAAAGGTCAGTTTTTCTGAAAGATAATTATGTTTGGATATCATGGTCTTCAGGACTAGAAACAAAGCCAAAGGTTTGAAAGAACAATCATTGTTTCAGGAATCAGAGCTCTTCTTCAACCAAGGTGCTCTCGAAAGTCCTTGTTTTGTTCAGGGATTGGGCTCCCTAGCTGTTAGGTTCCCCTGTGGCTTTTGGTTGCTTCTGTATATAGGGTTTCTTCCTTTCAGCAGTGGGGTTGAAGTTTGTAATATAGTTTTAATTCTTTCTAGTTCTGTCAGTCGTTGGGCTGAGGGTTGTACTTTAGTTTCTGTTTTTAGGTTTTTACTTTTCTTCTAAGTTTTTTCTTGTTCTTTCCTTTTTCCCTTTCCTTACTGTTGTTTTCTTTCTGGTTTCTTTTAATAATATTCACTTTTCAAAAAAATTATAATGGGATCATCATACTCAATAGGGAGTTGAACTTCTGTAATCCTAGTAATCCACTATGTAGAACTTTCTTCTAAGTTCCTCCTCTTCACCTGAGAGAGAAGTAGTCAAATTCATGATTCAGTAGAGATTGGATGGTAGCACAAATAAAATATGGCCGCAAGATTGGGTAACAAGACATGCGAATTTAAAGCAAGAATTACTGGCCTTAGAAAACAAGAGATGCTCAGCAAAAATAAATAAAATAAAATAAAATAAATAAAAAATAAAAAACAGAAGAAGACATCAACAATGAGCATAATGACAACCCCACCAATGTCTAAATCTAGTAAGTGATAGATTTACAAGATTATTTTATTTTATTTTATTACTATTTAGTATGAGGGGTTGAATACACAATCCTTCATGTAAAAACAGGATCATATGAATATCAACAAGATATGATTGGATGTGGAGCAAATAGTTAAAAGGCATGTCCATCAAAAACCATATAGAAATGGCTACATGGGCTGTTAATCTCAAGAGAGGAGGCAAGAGCAGTCCAGATACAACCGTTGTCAAAGGAAAGCAGCCCCAAGGCAATATTCTAATAAAAACAATGAGGAGATGTAATACCACCAATCTCACCTTAAGATGCTCTGGAATGACGTACAATTCATCCTCTGCACTTTGTAAATCATTCTCAATTTGATCTGTAGCATCAATGCTCTTGCCCCTTTTCTTTGCCAATTCTTGTTCAACATACTTCAACTTATAAACAAGAAAACGTGGAAATATGGGAGTTGATACAAGTTGAAAGGAGTCAGTCGATACAATTGGAGAAGTTAAGAATTCAACACTCAACATTGGCAGACACAAATCGAACCAATAAATGCATAAAAAACACTGAAAAAAATGTACTTATGGAAACACGCATTTTCCATTTTTTTTCTGATTTTCCCAGAATATTTTGAATTAAAAAAAGTTTACAAAAATATTGGCAAATATTGGCAACAATGTGGTTGATAATTGCGTAATGGTATTAGTTTTTTGGCTAGCTGATACAACCACAGATTCCAATATTTAGACCTTTGATTGTACGGTTATTAGAATCCTCAACAAGTCCATGTACCATAGAATTTAAACATAGATTGGACATCATGCATCCATGTCTGATGCAAGCAGTCACATATCTGTTTAAGTAAAATAATCCACGAGAAGGTATGAAGAAAAAAATTGTTGAATGCTGCAGAAGCAGGAAGTACATATCTACCAAACTGGATGTCTTCCGTTAGAGTTTGTGTCCACTTTGACATCAGCTGTAATGTTCTTGTTCTTCAATTGCGTATTCACATCGGCCAGAAACAGCTCGTCAACATAAAAATGGGGGCAGAATTATCAGTTTTGTAATCCAAACCCAATGCCATAAAGTTCTTATGGAGACTTACATTTTCATCAAAATAAAACCAAGTTAATAAAACAAAAAGGAGAAACTAGAATGAAATTAGAGCTTCTTAAAGGGTTTCATCTTAAGCAATTTGAAACAGGCCTATTATGAAAAGAGCGATTGCATTTCTCCATTTCAAATGGATGGAATTCCTCAAAGGCCCATTATGAAAAGAACAACTATCTATGGATGTTACCATATTTTCTTGGCATAGCTTTTGCAAGTTTTCTTGTTTTGTTGTTGTAAGGAATATACATTCATTCTCCTTTGTTGCAACTTTAACAGCAACATCTTTGAACTGCATGTACATGTGAATGGATAATTTCTGCGTGAAAGTATTTCGAAATCAAATGAATGGATGCTACTCACGATTAAGATTTTCAGATAGAGGTATGGGAAAGGCATAGTAAAAAAATACCTTATAAAAGAAAGCCTCCCTCTTTTTAAAGACACCAGGTAGTCTTGATGGCATGGTATAGTTTCAGACATTAAACTCTAGCAAGCAGATGATAACTCCATTACTCTAACGGTACTTAGATACCATCAGAAAGAAAGAAAATACAACATCTTAATGTTCACTGGTTATTAATTCTGACAAGTGAGGCCCATGCTTAATCCAAATCATTTTTGCCCATTTCCAACTAAGCCAGCCTCATCGACAAAACTATGAGATGCCAGCAATAGCTATGGAGTTGAGCTAACTTTTTCTCCTTGTTAGTAGTCATGACAATTTAGTAAATGTTAACATTCATCTTTCTAATTTTGGTCCCACAAATTGCCTTGAAAATTACAGCAGACCACAACTCCAATAACAAAGTGGAACCATGGACTATGGAAGGATGTTACATGGCTTCCCATCATTTGAAGCCAGTTTGATGGACTTTCTGTTTTCCACCTAATATAGAGTGGGGCTTCCACAGTTTCTGAAATCTTGACTCTCTAGGAACCAAATATCTATTACAATGAGTTCATACGATGGACCAAAAGGTGAAGGAACTGAACTTGCCTTCTCTAGATGATGGCGAAGATAAATAACATCATGCATTGCCTTAATAGCAGCAACCCGAGATGATAACAGCACGAAATAAATGAGTTATCATAGGGCCGGATTTGAACAAAATCTACATGAGCTAGAAGTAAAATTGCATGGTGTTAACAACAAAAACAATAACAATTATGACACGATGAAATGGTTAAAAGCAAAATAATATTTTTTTAAAGGAAAGATGTTGGCTGATTTCAGGAAATAACTAAGCCCATGGGTGCAACATCAGTTGCAAGCTCGCTGTTTTGCAAGAGTCAGCAAAATCATTTATAAGGAGAAGAGATTAAATTATCAGCAATTTACATCATTCTAAGTACCACCCGCCTAGGCAGGAATCTATATTCGCTGAAATTCACTGTAAAAATGCATGATATTGTTCGAGATGTTGCCTTATCACAAATTTTCCTGTCATTTTTCGAGGTATTAAAAGTCAATCCATGTAAATAAATGTAATCGGGCCATCGGTTGTAAAAGTTTAGCCCACCACCAAAGGAAAACATACTTCTGAATATCTGTATCATATATATCAGCCCAATACAGCCGTATCATATTCATAAAGGCCTGATATGAATATCAGTATCATATCAGCCCAAAAACACATGGATTTGTTGGCCCAAAACATGGAAACGCATGGTATCTGTCTCAATAAGACGCATGTGGCATGGAGAACCATTAAAAGTGCTGATCTCATGTAGCACCGGTTTGCTTGTTGTCAAACTTTTGCCCATCAACCATGATAATTGTCAGAAAGCCAACATCAAATAGATGGGACAAGGTTATAGTGATGATGATCATGATTCATGCATGAGAAAATGACAGCAGTTGGTATTTTAAAGCAGGAAAAAAAAAAGTCATATATATTCTTAAAATAGATACTTTTTTAATGAATGTATTCATGAGATGAATTACAAGGCATTACTCTACAAAAGTTTCAACACTGTGAGTACCACAAATGAAAAATTCCAGTAAACTGTTGAAGAATTACCATTGTAGATTATGAAGACATCCTTTTCCAAATTAATTCAAGAATTCCAGGAAATTTCTAGTTCAACAAACCTTTTCCAAATTATCCCTGTTCACTGCATTCAACAAAAGCCCAACTCTAATTTGCAATGCGTCTACAAACATTACCTCCTACATGATAGTCACTAGATTCATACTTCAATAACCAAATGATGTTAATAAGATTAAACAATTACCCTTTCAAATAAGAAGTTGTTTCTAGCTGAGGTATAAGAAAATTTACACAAATTTTTAAGAAAAAAATAGAGGCGAATTTCCTACCTTCCAATTCTCGTCCTATGCCAGAGCCCCCTGCTTCAACTTACATCATTTTTTTCCCATCATTCTTGAAACTGCCTACTTTGCCATGTTGAGCACACCTATCCCTGCACTGAACAATAAATAAAAGAATTGGAGGATGCAAAGCAAGGTCACAGTTAAAATGTCCAATACTACCAAAAAAGAAGAATATGCAATTGTTCTTTCCTTGGTATGGAGTTGGAATCACATGGAACACAAAACAACAAGAAGAAAACTAAGTTTCTGTTAGTTATGATAACCAATCACTATTGTTTTCCTGTGGTGTGGTCTACCTGAGATTTATATCTCTCTCATTTTGGGGATCAAGCCATAAAATGATCCATAAAAATGGATGAAACACATACATCATGGTGGGCCCACAAAGCACCGACAACCAGCCACCGGGCTGGTGGCAGGGGAGTAGCCAATCCGTTTTCGACTGACAATCCAATCTGGTCAAACCAACCCGATAAATGGGATGACTCGAAAATAATGGCAATCCATTGGTCCAAACCAACATGCTCATTTTTTTCTTTTTTCTTTTTTTTTTCTTTTGCAGTGGCAGTGGCTTATTCATACAGGGGCAGCCACGTAAAAATGCCCCTCATTTACCACTTACACGGGCGGTTCGTTGTGGCCGCCTGTGGATGTGCACCGCTGATGTGCAGATTTCTTGTAGTGCCAATCCCCAAACATCTATCTATCTGCTGGCCCATAGCATCGATGGGTCTCAGCCCAAGAAATTGCACCACCCTCTTGATCTACAAACAAATGGTCATAGGCAAAAATTGATGAAAAATGATAGGCAACTGGGTAAAAGTGCAATCCCCAGATACTTACAGTTGTCCAATTGAGACAACTTTTGGTCCATGGCCCATATATAGTACAAACCAGAAGATGGATGGTCATGATTGCATTTTGCTCCATCTGATGCATTGACGCATGGGTAAAAAAAAAAAAAAAATTCAATTTCAAATTGATTGCCTTCATGTCATCTAAGCCATATTCCAATTAATTGGCGTTGGCTATGTACGTATACTGTTCAGCACAAAATTCAAAAGAAATGCCAGCAGCCAACCTAAGAGAGACCTCGACCATTTTCTAGGTTTGAGACTAGCAGCAAGTGCCAAGGCTCCCAGTGGCTGAGTTCTCAGATAATTCACATTTCTACTTCATTAAGTAAGAGAAAATATATCAAAACAAAGCGATGTCACTTGGTTTCAATCAAATGATTCAAAACAAGAGAAAATAGAGTTCATGTTAAGATGAAACTCTAAATTTTCATAATAGAGATTGAATGCTAAGGATGCATACCTTCATCTGGGTCTGTTGTAGCATTAGCTGCGTCTTTAGCTTTGCATCTCTCCACCAAACACGAGGTGTATGCACCAGAAGCAAAAGGCAAGCAGTGTATGAGATGGAGATTTTGGCTTGGACCTTTTCATCATTCCAGGCTCAAAATGAATAAATGAAATAGTATCATTGTCAAAACAAGAAGATTTGATGTTTAGAAGAACACTGCAGCTTCGGTTCCATAAAAATAAAAACAGACACTTCCCACATCAATATGGGTACTAGTATCATTGATTCCAAGTAAAAGCAACATCTGGTTACCTAGTTTTCAACTGCAAATCTTGTCGGAGACCTTCTATCTTCTCATCTGCATGAAAAGGTTGGATGGGTTTTCGATTCCCATGGCATTGCTACCACCAATAGAGATGGTCAAGAAACTAGAAGCCTTTCCGGTTGAACCATTAAGGTAACAAACAAAATTTTAAATATTATAGAACCAAAAACTAATCTTTAAGAAGCAATATGAAAAAGTAAAGGGGGAGAGAAAAGAAAATGGAAAAAGTACAAATTCAAGCCACAAATGTCGTGTACAAATATCTGATGAAGAAAACTAGAACTACGAGTGACTGCAATTCAAATTAGGCATGAATGCATAGAAGATGGTATTTAAGTATCATTGTTATGCTCTACAACTATAAGCTTTAATACACCAGACTAGGACATGTATGCCTCAAAATCAGACACAAGTTTAGACACATCCTTATCACTCTCTCCATCAAAATGAATAAATGAAACAGTATCATTGTCAAAACAAGAAGATTTGATGTTCGGGAGAACACTGCAGCTTTAGTTCCATAAAAATAAAAACAGAGACTTCCCACATCAATATGGGTACCAGTATCATTGATTCCAAGTAAAAGTAACATCTGGTTACCTGGTTTTCAACTGCAAATCTTGTTGGAGACCTATCTTCTCATCTGCATGAAAAGGTCGGATGGGTTTTCGATTCCCATGGCATTGCTACCACCAATAGCGATGGTCAAGAAACTAGAAGCCTTTCCAGTCGAACTATTAAAGCAACAAACAAAAATTTAAATATTATAGAACCAAAAACTAATCTTTAAGAAGAAATATGAAAAAGTAAAGGGAGAGAGAAAAGAAAATGGATAAAGTACAAATTCAAGCCACAAATGCAGTGTACAAATATCTGATGAAGAAAACTAGAACTACGAGTGACTGCAATTCAAATTAGGCATGTTGAGCATCATAGTTGTAGTAAGCATCAGCCCAAGAATAGTCAAAGACGAATTCTTCATACGAGTGACTGCAATTCAAATTGGAATTAACTAAAATAGTTCAGCTGCTATCAAACAGAAGTTATATAGAAACCTAGCCAACAAAAAACACTAGCCGAAACTCAAAACATCAGAACATCCACTCCTGATACATAAACCAGTTTTGCAAGTGCTAGAATCAGAACCATCGAAGAGGCTATGAGTAGAAATTTATACAAGTCATGGCTGGATGCTAGCAGAAAAGGTGCACACTCAACAACATGAATCTTGCAACATGGAATGAGGAAGATCCGTTTGGCTGCCAATGGAGTTTCTAGTAATCTCGGTCCGGCCAGCCATTTCGAAAGCAATTGTACTGCACGTCGATTAAACAAGATCCTTTTGGATATAACAGAGATTATTGTAATAATAATAAAAACCAAATACATGAGATACAAAGAAAGTCTGCGTGAATCAACAAGACCCATAATATCTATTCGGGTCTATTTGGATGCTCAGCTGAATTGAATCACGATTCACTCAATTCACCAAACAGGAAATGCCCAGAGTGGGGTGAGACAACCAAATCCCTACTTGCAATTCCAGATTTTGTATCAATAAGACTTCTTGCTGAGCATGTGAATGCAATCACTAGAAACTAGAATAATTGAAAGAGACTATAGAAAGTTTGAAAATGTCAATATCATAGCCCCTTGTCCAACAATGCAACTTGCAACATACAAAAAAAAAAAAAAAAAAAAAAAAAAAAGACCACCTGATTGCATAAGAATATGAAAATTGTAGGCAATGCTGACAGATATTGATTGGGAAGATTTTGACCAATCAGGTATTTGATTACCGATGAAACACAACAAAGTCTCATACTCCAATCAGGTATGTGATTATTGATGAAACACAACTTTTTGCTAATCTTAAGCCATAAACCATAGGACTAATGGAATGCCTAAAGTTAGGCTCTTTAAACCCTTGGGAACATAACAGTCCCACCAACATGTCCACATGACATCTACCCTGTCCATCAGTTTTCGCCAATGAAGGTTTCAATGGTGGGTGTTCAATCTCCATTGTTTAATTTGGCATGGCTTACTTGAGTTTTGGATCCAGTCATTTTTGGGCTCATATCCTAACACGAGGTGGTGAAACTGATGTGCAGGGTGGATGTCATGGAAGCAGATTGCCTGCAGCACCCGCCACAATGTGGCCCTAACACGAGGTGGTGAAACTGATGTACAGGGTGGATGTCATGGAAGCAGATTGCCTGCAGCATCTGCCACAACGTGGCCCAAGCTCTGTGAGGCCTATCGTGATGTATGTGTTTTATCCATTTTATCCATGTTGTCTATCTGTTTTTCCAACTCATTCTAAGGCATGAGCTCAAAAATGATGCAAATCAAGCTCATAAGCTTTCTTTTTCTTTTCTAGATGAAACTACATAGTTAAGAAGTACCAAATATAGATTTTTTTAAGTTTGCATAAAATAATGTGGGCAAAATGTTCTCTTCATGAACCAGGGGGATAAAAAATAATATATGTAATGCATATTATGCACTTGTTGGTTAACTGGGGGAGATATGTTTTTGGGCAAGGAACTCATCCCATTTTTTGAAGCTTTAAGCAGGTATTGCAATTAGAATGGAATCCACAAGCTGAACAACAAACCAAAAATTGAATGTAGTGAAATCAAAGGTAGGAAATTACCAGTAAAGGGGTTAGTTCAAATGATGAACGAGCACCATTCTCTCTTCTCTGAGCACAAACACAAGAAAGGCTTCTTTCAAGCCATGCTGCTGATCTTGCCACAACCTCAATTGTAGCAATACAAGGTTGGCATGAAAGAAATTTTGTTGAAAAGTGGGTATTTTTAGAGATTCACCTAATATCCAAAAAATTAAGAAAGACATCAAATTTTATTTTATTTAAAAAAAAAAAAAATCAGTCAAATGAAAACCAAACATACAGTTGTTAATTCAATGGTTGAGGCGGAAGTTTCAACTCACGTTGTCATCGTCATTTGGGTGGCTAACGAAAGGTTGCAAATCCAACTCAAAAGGGTAACCCACAAACTCCCAAATCTTCTGAATGTAATAACGTGGGATAAGAATGGCTCTTATTCACTTGCATTTTAAGGTGAAAAAGTGAGAAAATGGGAACTTGCCTAATATAATTGCTATTTCCCAAGCCACTTAAAAATGCTTGGTGAACTAGTTCTGCCAAGAAAGAAAAATCAAATTTGTTGTAAGGAACTAAGAAAACAGAGCCATGTGTATTTAGAGTCATTTTAATCCATAAAAGACAAGGTTTTTCCATATATTTGATCTCTTAAGCATTGTTCAAAACCCAATTAACACACATATACATAACATCATCAACTTCGACTTATTTTGATGTGTAATATAGATGGCAGCAAAGAAAGCAGAAAATAAGCTATATTTTAGGTAGTACATGAAAATAGCAAATCCAGTCATCTGCACAATTGTGGGACTGTAGTACATTACAGTGTTGATTCTTGTGAGTTGCTGAAATGCCTGCAAACGAAAATAGCAACAATCCATTACAGAGTGCATAGAAATATAGATGCATGTGACGAATTAACACACACAAAACAGATCCACCATCAAAACTTCCAACAACATTTTTAAAAAATGGCAAAGCAAAAATGCCTAAGATTTCCACATCCATGACAAAATAACAGAACCCAAAAGGCCAAAACAGCTCTATCCTTTTGAAAAATTAAAAAATTCAAAAAAAAAAAAAAAAAGGAAAATAACTTACCAAAAGAAAAATATGAGAGATACCAAAACATTGATGACAACATACAATAACCTGTATGAATCAAATTCAAACCAAAACAAGCCAAACCAAGACAAATTAAGACACACCCAAAACAACTCTACCCTTATACCTCCAAATTTTTTTAAAATAATAATAACAAGGCAAAGCAAAAATGCCCATTACTTGCATACCCATGACAAAATAACAGAAACCCAAAATAGCTCTACCCTTGTGAAAAAAAAAAAAAAAATTTAATGCAAAAAAAAAAAAAAAAAAAAAAGAGCGAGAGAGAGAGAAGGAAATACCTTGCCAAGAGAAAAATGAGAGATAACCGAAACATCAATGCACCCGGGGCGCATGTTAGTAGGAGGGGAAGGGAAGAGGGTGTTGAAGCTCACCATTGCTGCTGCTACCACTGTTGCTGTTGATGCATTTCGTTTGGGTTTTGTAGAGAGAGAGAGGGAGAGAGAGAGAGAGAGAGAGAGAGAGAGAGAGAGAGAGAGAGTTAGAGAGATGGGTTTGGAGAGTAGATGATGTTAGTTTTTGATTGGCCGATCACATCAGATTCTTCCTTCCAAGATAGAAAATGTTAACCCTCTCTCTACACAGGCATTTGAGAAGTTATTTGATACTCATGGCAGATTATAACACTAGACATGCAGACATTAATACGAAAATCACCAAACCAATCCAGAAAACAAATCTCAGCAAAACTAGCCTCCAAAATGGGATCCGAGATCGAGAATCGAAACCCTATTTCATGAAAATGGGATCCGAGATCGAGGATCTATGTTGATTGTTCCCCTCCCATATATCAGGTTAATCCACTCATGGATGGGCCAAAAAAGTATGAAAGAAACAGAGAGATTAAATGTACAGCAGCGGTACACGTTATTGGTTGAAGCATTTCTTCAAACAATGAACCTGCAAATGTCAGCGGCCATGGACAACGGCATATATGGCTGCTGCTGCTGGATAATCGAAAGGGGAAGTGAGAGAGAGAGAGAGAGAGAGAGGATATGAAGGGAGAGAATCGAGAGAGCGTACCTTCGATTTTCTCTTCTTTCTTCAATTTTCTTCGATTGTCGGAGAGAGATCGAAGAAGGAACAACACATTGAAGAAAATGAGGGAGAGAGAGAGAGAGATCTAGAGAGAGAGACTTGAGATGGGTTTCGGTATAAATGGGAGAAGAAGAGGCGCGATGGAATTGGTATAGGCGCGCGTATACGCGGTTTTAGAAATTTGGGGGCGCCGCGCAGGATATGCTTTAGGGTTTTTTTTAAAAAAAAAAACAGCGGCGGTGGCCCGTTTTGTACACGAGCGGCCAAATAGAAACACCCCAACATTTCATCTAGAGTGGCGGCTTGTTGTGGCCGCCTGTGCTAAAAACGCCCCTAAAAGCCATATTTTTTGTAGTGCTTGTACACAAGTGTGGCCTCATCAGAACGGTTGGATGGCATGCTTTGACATTCTAGCTTTCTAGATTTCCCATACTATCAGACAAGGGGTAATACGACGTAGGTGAGACGGCCCGCCACTAGGAAAGAGCGAATGCCACCAAAGGAAAAAACGATTCCCTATCGAGGAGAGGGAATGGATCAAAAGATCAAAGATGTCGTTGAATGCCTTCCACACTTTGGAAGCTAGTGCCCCTCTGATAAAAAGGTGGTCCAATGATTCAGATTGGGGGGAGAAATCCTGCGTGTCATCACAGCAGAGGCACCTGGACACGAGAGAGATTCCTCTCGTTTGGATCATGTCATCTACTGGAATGGCCCCTTGAAATAATCTCCAAAGAAAAATAGAATTTTTTAATGGAATTTTTGGATCCCATATGCATTTAGCCCAAGATTTTTCCTAGCCACCTACCCTGCAAACGGCCCATCCTGATTTGACGGAGAAACTGCCAAAGTGATCATGAGGCCAGAATTGACGGTCGAGATGATCTGAGATGCAGAAACCAACCTGGTTTATGTGATCCATCACCCCTGAAGGGAGGAGCGCAATAGCAGGCCAGTGGAGATTTACGCCATCCTGGGAGAGAACGTCACTGACGGACATCTAGAGCATGTCTTCTGGAATCGGATGTACTGCCCAGTCGGCCGGCAAGCCTAATCCCATCTAGTTGTTCTGCCAAACATTGAAAGTTCCTCTACCCACTTGCCACTGCAGATTTCTGTCCAGAACAGGGGAAAGAGTGAAGATGATCTTCCAAATGGGCGACGCACTGGCTGATGGGATGGAAGCAGTCGAACCCTATTGTAGAGTGCCATATCTGGATGAGACGAAATCAGCCGAAAGGCTACTACTGGTACCAAATTTAGCCGTTCAGGCCATTTTCAATCTGAGAGCTGTCATAACTTCTTTAAGCTTTCTTATACCTAAGTCATCTTCTTCTCTTGGCATGGTTATTTTATTCCACTTCAACCAATGGAATTTTCTTTTTCCTTCATATCAGCCCCAGAAAAAATTAGCAAAACATGATTCCATCCTAGCTAGGATCTGAGAAGGGATAATGGCAACAGACATCGCATGAATAGGGCCGATACCGCAAAGAAAGTAGGGGCTACTCAGTGCTCCTCACATGTGGCATTGATGTACAATAATTCATACCATCCAAATAGTGGGTCCCATTGTAGATGGTGTGTATCTCTAAAATCACACCATTCAATTAATACTAACTGTCACGCCCTGAAATTCGGTACCCGAGTTGGTCAGACCCGACTCCGAATCCCAGGACATGATTCAATTTTAAACTTTCACAACCACACTTAATTAAAACTCATTACAATAAATAACACTCATCAATACAATTTCTAACTATTACAATCTAAACTCACTTCTAAGTTCCTGTTATACAATTATTATTTTTTAAAATACAAATACATATATGACTACAAGTAAGCCGATGGTTAGATCTTCACTCTGCTTCACCTTGATTAAACTCGAAGACCTGAAACATTGTTATTTTGGGTGGGAGCACAACAGCTTGTGGGATTATATCCAACTCAAATATGAAATCTCTAAATTTATAACAAATGAATAAATAATGAAATTATATATAATTTTATATATATACATATATTTTTTTTGTTTTAAATTCCAAATACGAATCAAGATATTAATCTTAAGAATGACATGAATGCAATTATAGAATCGTAAAGATGTTCTGAATGCCAGACTTTCATAAATTATTCCATAATAAAAATAACAACATCTCTTACAACACCGTACTCAAGTGAATGGTCACGTTGCATTAACGCCCATGCACCGGTACCTCATGGTGAGGGACTCATTTATACATTAGCTGGTCAGACTACTGCTCCAGTTGTACCTCTGACGTATGTCCGCGCACACAATTGTGGTCATACGTCGTACACAAAGGAGACTCTGAAGGATCTAACGAGTTCTAGGGTCTTTCACCCAAGGGACACGATTGCCCCACTTACTGGCTTTAGGGTCTCTTACCCAAGGGACACGATTGCCCTACTTGCTAGCTTTAGGGTTTTTCACCCAAGGGACACGATTGCCCTACTTGCTAGCTTTAGGGTTTTTCACCCAAGGGACACGATTACCCTACTTGCTTACGTTACATCCGACATATTAAAATCGATGCTCAATGAATGTTAAACATACATGTAAGATGAATCATATATAGTTCTGATTTTGAGTTAATTTAATTATATATATCGAAATAATTTGATTATTTTATAACTAATTTTAATTTCTCTTTGATAATTCATTGAGAACGTATATTTAGGTTTAATCGATAAATTTATTTAAATTTCAATTTAAACAAAAATTTTGAACTAAAAGGAGAAGATTTTTAAGTTTAAAATATAATATTATACTTTATTAAAATTTTAATTTAATAAAGTTTTAAATATATAATAATCATTAAAATTCCAAAATATAGAAATTTAATCAATTTAGTTTCAATTCCAAAATTTTAAAAATTTTCTTAAACTTAAGTTCATTTAAAATTTAAATTAATTAACTCTTTAAAATTTTAGAATTAAAATTTGGATTTCTAATCTTTACTGAAACAAAATATTACAATGATTCCATAAATTTATAACATTAACAATGTAATTAAATTATTATTTAATAATTTAAGTTAATCTATCTTAAAATTTTTAATCTAATTATTTTAGATCAAATATTTTAAATTCGAAATTTTTATTACTATTTATTTTTATATCTAAATTTAATAAGTTAAAGGAAGTTATTAATTTAGACTTTGGATACTATTATTTTTACACATTCAAATTTTAATTTTTTTTATTATAATTAATTTTAAGTATTATAAATTATTGGAATTTAAATTTTGGTTTACTTTTTAACTTGATTTTTTTAAAAAATAATTTGGATCAATTACACAATTAAATTTAATAATTAACTTAATCATTAATTAAAAATATTTTTAAATTAATTCAAATTTACTAATTTAAATAAATTCATAAATTAATTTGAACTGAATCTATTTTTAATAATTTACTTTTATATTAATTAATTTTAAAATTTTAGGAATAACTCATATTTAATTTTTAATCTTAACAAAAAAAAATTAAGAATTTCTAAATTAAAATATAAACTTAGATAAATTGTTTATTATCTATATATATATATATATATATATATATATATATATATATATATATATATATATATATATATATATATATATATATATATAGTCTCGGTCTCCTGCGCACCGTGCCGCATGGTGCTTAAGTACGAGCTCCCTTAGGAGACGTTGGATATAAAACGGCAGCTGGGATGAAGCAGCCGTGCAGCAGGAGACTCTGTGGAGAAGACTCGTGCGGATGTTTTTTTGGACGCACGCCCAGCCTTCTGAAGTGACATCTACAAGTTTTGTGAGCCACACCGTGATGTGTGTTTCGTATCTACACCGTCTATCCATTTGGACAGACCATATTACGGCATGATGCAAAAAAATGAATCAGATGCAAAGCTCGAGAGGACCCCACCACAAACAACAGAGGGGAGAGTGACGTCCACCGTTAAAAGGTTATGAGGGGTACGACAGGGTTTGTTCTGGCAAATTTTATTATTACTATTTTTTTATTATTATTATATTTTTCTGTGTATAACAAAAAAGTACGGTGGTATATGTCAAAAACTCTTATTTTTAACCATACATTACAAGCAAAATGTGGATGACTAGTCATTTCAGAAGGTTGTGTTTCTAAAACATTACCCATCGTGAGACATGTGTCTGCCTCCTTTGCCAACTTGGCAGCTTTGTTTCTTTCCTAATATGAGGGAACTGCATATGTGTGTGCGCTTTGTGCCTAGTGTTACGTCAAGTGTCCCTCTATAACCATCTGCTTGCTTACCTTTTGGGTTGGGCATTAGTGAAGGAGCTGGCTGGCATGAGAGTTTCATCAATGCAAGCCTTTTCATTGGCCAGTTTAAACCTTAAAAGGAGTGAGGTGTCAACTGATTGTTCTTTAATTCCGGTCACATTGTTACAAGTACAGCATTTCAGTTAAAGTTACATGACAACTATCTAATTATCATTTTATTTTCTTTCTCGGTGTATTTCCAGGTAGTGACATTTTGGGAGGGGGAAATTGTTGATATTAAGAACTATACATTTTTCACTGGCAAATGGGAAGCAACGTATGGTTCCTTTTCTTCTTTTCAACCCCTTCATGTTGACAGAATAGAAAATGTTCAAAAGGAATACTTGAATTGAGTAAAAGCATTATGAAGTATTATATTATGCTTGATCAGAAGAAAAAGCTTTTTGTTCAACCAGCAACATTAAATCCTGGGCCCACCTTTGCTGACCTAACTCGTTGATCTTGTTGGCCCCATGTAATGGGTGACCTGCAGGGTGATTATAATCTTCTGATGGTGGAGAGTTCAGGGTATCTTACATACACCATGGAGCCACCAATCCTTAGCAAACAATTTGGATTGCGGTAAGGTGGGGTCCTCTGTGTACAATATATTGGGCTGAGAAAATACTCCATCGAGCATCGTTTATTTCCTCAAGCATTATAGCCTCTGAGGGGTTTAGTGCAGAGCTATCTCACTAATCTTTCCATCTCTTTTAGTCCAGTGTTACCCTTTTTATTCAGTTCATGAGTCTTGTATTTAAGTTTTAATAGGCCCTTGTCATTCTAGATCATTTTGAATGGATGTGTAACAGCTCGAATTTTTCCCAACCTGGGATTAGACGTCTTTAGGCAATGGGTCGCTCCTAACGCCTTATTAACTTGTCAGAACTCAATCCCACGGTCTAAAATCGCTTGTGAACCCATTTCCTTCACAAATCCCATCCTTCACCACCTTGATCTTTCGATTTTTCTAAGTACTTTCACCCTAGACACTATCTTAAAGTTTAGGTGATGAAGAACAATACTTAAACTAAACATTGCTACAAAGGTCTAAGTACCACCTCAGACCGAAATCACTCAGGACTAAATCGTTTAGAAATTTGACAAAGTTAACTAAGTGTTAAACTAGATTAGCTACAAAATCTACTTGATCCACTTTAAATATGATCTGCAAGATCCAAAACTTGTAGAATCATTGACGCTAGGTTACCCTAAAATCTAGGATCAAACTCATTACCCGACTGCTCTCGGGAGCACGTTGAAACTCCGTATCAGATCTAAACCGCATATCGGGAGTCCGAATAATTCAAGGTTAAGGAATTAGGACTGCCTCGCTGGGCTTGACAACCATCTCGGAAATCAAATCCAGAGTGTCCCACGGCTGTTCACTTGAGTCCAGAGCGAGGAGTGTAAAAACACTTAGATTTCTTTAGAAATAAATATCTCAAATAGTAATCTGAGACTTGTCGCTTGCGGGTCAGTATTAAGCAACCTGACCGTCAGAATCTGACCCAAATACACCATCGGATCAGGAAAAATTTCATAAACATATCCATGTACTCGGAATCTCCGATCGAGATCCGCTGACCATTGAACTGAAACTGGTCCGCCACGCATGATCTGAGAACCCTACTAGAACGAAAACTTAATAGTACTTAGATCCAGTATTAGTGAGCTTAAGTTCGACCTTTGGCTCAAGGGGGGCCGCCAGAAGTCCTCCGTTGAGCTGAAACTAACCCACTTTGGTTATAACCTAAGTATACCTTGACCTTAGGTCTGTTTCGGTGAAGTTTTAGGCTATATAAGGACCTTAAACCCTCTCTCATTTCAGCCATACGAATTTGAGATTGAGAAGAGAAAAAAGAGAGAGAAAGTGAGAGAGAAGTGGGAGCTTCTTCCTGCCATGCTCCCCCGCCGCTACACAAGCTGCACCGCCCTATTCTCATCGCTTTCTCAGCGATTCCGGCGTCATTTCTAGGTAAGAAACCCTAACCCTAATCTGTTTTGGGGTTTAGATAGTTGTAGGTTATGAAATAGCTAACCTATTTCATTCTATAGGTTACCAAACTGCCGAATACGGAAGCTTAGCAAACCTATCGACTCCGTTACGATTCTACGACACAAGGTGAGGACTTTAGGTATATAGGTTATGGTTTTCAATGCTTTCAATGTCAGATAATGATCATGATCTGCATGTAATTGCACATGTACAAAATACTTTCTGTTTCCTGTTTCGATTAAAGACGTAGAATATGGAATTTTACATATTCTAGGTATTCGTAGAAAATACCGTATACGTATATATTTTGGAAATGTGCTTGACATGATTAGTTGTTGTATGAATATATGTTATATGGATAAAATACTTATTTGGTGAAAAGATTCGCCCTAATACATGTTATGCTAATTTACAGTATGTATGTAGAAATAGTGTATTGTAAAAATTACCGCATACGCATATATTTTGGAAAAGTGTTTGCCATGATTATTTGCTGTATTAATATAATATATATGGATAAAATACTTAGTTGGCGAAAGGACTCGCCATAATACATGATTTGCTAATATACACTATGTATGTAGAAATAGTGTATTCTAGACAGTACCATATAAGTATAAATTTTGGAGATGTGTTTGCCATGATTATTTGCTATATGAATATATTATATATGCGTAAAATACTTGCTTGGTGAAAGGACTCGCCCTAATACATGTTTGCTAACATACACCAAGTATGTTGAAAAAGTGTATGTTATGTGTTTGTGAAAATGCTTGTGTGAGTAAGTGTTTGGATGTTGATGCCTTAGGAGGGTGTTGAGATGGAATTCTCAACTACCTTAGAGACATGTATGATTTCCTCCATGAGGTTATTTACTTAAACCGCTTACTTGTACAACATATGTGTTGGTATTCCGATTTAAGTAGTGCTTTATAACATGCTTTATAACATGCCTTATAACATGCTTACTCACATGCTTGAATTACTTTGTTTATCATGCTTTACTCCACATGCTACGAATAAGGTTTGATTGAGTTTGGGACTATGTCTATAGTCCAGACAATCAGTACCAGATTTGAGATCGTGACTGAGTTTCATATCGCCACGTCAGATGTGTTTGACAAACCCGAGTCGTACGTCAGTTGACGACAGTGGTTAGGCCACGTGAAGTGCTTATGCACTTCATGTCGTCTAATTGATTGTGCGCTCGAGCTAGTCAGGCTCGTCAAGTAACCCGATATGTCTAACGTATGTTTACCATGTTTGGTCGCTACTGCTTGAACCTAGAGTACCAAACTTACTATTGGAATCTCGTTAACTATGGTACCTCGATCCGCTAAGACTCATGAGTCAGACATGGTGGTATGGGACACTGTGGTCGAGCTCTCGGCCTACGCTGAGGCCAGGTGCCTCTCTGTAGTGACCAGTGAGCAACCAGACTCGTGAGCCAATTATGGTGGTATGGGACACTATATTCATGCTGTCGGCCTACATTGATAAAGGTGATGGAGGAATAGTGTAACCTTTGTGCGTAACAGCCCTGACAGCCCTTTGTAGTGACCTCGACAATACTCTGAAATCGCGGTGAGCCTTAGAGTTTTGCCGCGGTGTATGGAGTATGAACTAGGCCTGTTTCTGTATAGTGATGAATCGTTAAAGAGGTGATGGGGGAGTGGTGTAACCTTTGTGCGTAACAGCCCTGGCACCTCTACAGTGACCTAGAAAATACACCATCGTCTGATATTAACTAGGACTGATGACCCTAGAATGGATCATGTTTGGGAATGATATAAGAGAGGTACCTTAGTTTCTCAATCCTGCTGTTTGAAATGGACTAATAACAACTCAGTAATCATGCTCATCATGCATTACATGTGCCTGGAAGATGTGGAGCATTGAGGGATGAAAGCATGCTACGAACGTGAGATGGTGTCGCACGAGGGAGGGTGTGATGAGGGCATACATCATGACTACATCCATACTTGCATTAATAAGAGTAGTTAGGAGTGTTTGATTTTACTGTTTTATCATTACTGCTTGATTGAATTGATAACATGTTAACCTATACTTTATTGTTCCACTGAGTTAGCTACTCACTCCCACGTTATGGGATGGTGTTTCAAACACCCACCAGACATTGTCTGATTTCAGATGGCGACGTTACTTTTGAGGCGAAGCCAGACCTTTGTAATGACTACAATGCCTGCTTGTATTGATTGTCTTCTGACGGTTTCCTGTGAGTCGTGTCCTGATCGACGGGGCTTTCTGGGATATTGACTGGAGGACCTTACACATTTGGTATATTTTAGGATTGTACTTGTAATTATTTAACCTGGTAATGTTATCATACTCTGGAGACTCATCATAGTTTATATATTTTATCCATCTATCACAGTCTTCCGCTTACAAATTTAACTGTCTCTGGAGTATGATATGTTGTTTTGGCTTAATCTCACTCATGTTCACTACTTTAATACAGTCAACATTCAATCATCATTCATTTTGTTGCATAAGTGATGCTTTGGAACTAGGGAGTCGAGTTTATGCTCGACCCCCGATTTTCAAGGCGTTACAGGATGGTTGTCTGTCTGATAAATGGTAAACAGAATGTGATCCAGATTGCTAAGTAAAAAAGTTTCTCTCATTAATCTATACTGCCCATCATGTGGTCCTCACCTCTGATTGCCATTGTCTACCAAGGATCACCTTGATTAGATGATCCTAACCATCCATTGATGCTGAACAAAAATGGATAGTCCAGGTCAACTACAGAAGGTTAAATCATTTATCTATAACATGGGAATGTGGAGATATCTTTCATCATGTTGGCCGCACGTAGGATCATTTACACTCTAAAAGGGTGGCGAAGGAAGGTATACTGATGTTGATTGGGATTCCCTTATATAATGAAGCGGATGGGCTTTGGAAGGAAAATTGTGGCTGGATAAAGGAATGCATGTTCTCAGTTATCATCAAGGGATCCCCAACAAGAAGGTTTAGTAGTTGGAGATGCATCCAGCAAGGGACCTCTCCCTGGTTCTCTTCATGATTGTATAAGTGGGGCTAAGTAGAATGTAGGCAAAAGTTGAGAAGAGTTTGGATTGATCAAAGGATTCCTAGTGAATGCCTTGGCATCAATTTCTTGTCTACAATTTGCAGATGACATCCTAGTAATGTGTGACGCAAATCTACAGCAAGTGAAAAAGCTCAAAAGGCATCCTTCAATGCTTCAAGGGAGTGTTGAGGATGAAATTCAATCCCAGTAAGAGTCTTATGGTTGTTGTGGAAATTCCTAAAGGAGCTCCTTTTTATTTTTGGTAATGCTGGTCTGTCTCAGATGTAAAGCAGGGGAGTTCCCCATTACAAACTTGGGTCTTCCTCTCGGAGCCAAATCGGCAATGCTTTAGACATGGAATCATTTAATCGAGAAGTTTAAAGGAAGATAGGCCTCGTGGAAGAGGAACTGTCATTTGGTGGCCAAATCATGTTGATTAAAAATGCTCTGTCCAACCTGCCCGTGTTCTATCTGTCGTTATTCAAGATCCCTTTTGTGGTGCCTGGGAAGCTACTGCAAAGCGCATGATATGGTCTCTCCAAATGGATGGACGGTGTAGATACAAAACACACATCACGGTGTGGCCCGCAGAACTTGGAGACGTCACTTTAGAAGGACGGCATGGTGTGTCCGAAAAATCTGCTGCGCGAGTCTTCTCTACGGAGAGAGTCTCCTGCTGCATGGCTGTGAATCTCAGCCACTGTTTTGTATCCAACGGCTCCAACAGGAACTCATATTTAAGTTCCGTACGGCACAGTGCGCAGGAGACCGGGACTCTATATATATATATATATATATATATATATATATATATTTGTTCTGCTTCATTTTTTTTCTCTCTCTCTTTTCAAAAACACAAAAATAAAGCAATTAATATTTACTCTAATCAAATAGTCTAACTTAGAATTAAAGTCTAAATTTAATGAATTTAATTTAATATACCTAAAACTAAATTTCAAAATTAATGTTAGAATAAAATTGAACTCTATAAATCAAATTCAATTAATATTAAAATTTAAAAATATAAATATCATGTATAAATGAATTTGATAATTCTATTTCTAAGAAAATTATTTGAATATTAAATCTCAGAAATATATAAAAATAGAAAATTCGTAAATGAGTAAGATTTATTTTTTTAACCAAACAAGCACCATTTTATTGAACGACAAAAATGAGCTATACAGGTGTAACGCCCCGAAAAATCAGGGGTCGTGTATAGACTCGACTCCCGAGTTCCCGAGTGTCACTTATCATGCAGTTATGGTTTTTTTTTTTAATGATTAATCAAATTTAACGGCATAATTTGGAATTACCTGAGGCACGAAGCACAATCACACCAGTCTACTGAAATGAAGGATATCCCACATATATACAGGTCCAAAATAATAAAGGATAGCCCAAGGCGTTGCCCAACAGAATAACAAAAGAAGGCTAGTCCAAAAGAGTAAAGTTGAGCCCAAAGAAATCTAAATTCAGCCCGATCAAGCCGATGGAGAGCCGCCCATCAGCTGCAAGTAGGAGAGTCCGTCCTCCTCGTCCAAGCTCACCTCGCCAGGCTCCTCATGCCCTGAGTTACCTGCATCTATGAATGGGTCTGGTTGGTGTTTTAAAACACCGTCCCAGAGTGGGAGTAAGTGATCAACTCAGTGTGAACTATTGGTCTCAAGTTACAACAGGCATCAATTGTAATATGAACTTAATGAAAAGCAGACATTCATCAACACCTAATAACTCTTATTTAAAATGCATGCATGCGGGATGATATGATGCATGCCCTCGCCACAACACTCCCTCAAGCGACTCCATCTAACGATCGCATGACAACACTCCCTCAGAGCGACCTCGACTGCCGAGTCGCCACCCTAACTAATGCGATGCAATGCGATCATGTTAGCCAAGTTTTTAGTTAAGTCCATTCATCCAGCAGGTTGGGGATTCTGATTCACCTTACATGTCACTGCCCTAATCTGGTTGCGAGGCCAAGGCCCCATCAATGCGTGAGGCCGAGTCCCCGCGGTCCGTGATCCCGTCGGGTCCTCATTCCCGACTCCAAGCACATGAGGAGTGCCGATAAGGAAGGGATCGCTCGCGGTCACTACGGGAGGCGCGGTACCCCAAGCGTAGGCCGACAGCTCGGACACGGTGTCCCATTCCACCATGCCCGGCTCACGAGACCTGTGGACCGGTTATAGTCTAGTCATCAATGGGCCACAAAGGTTGTAGGGTGCATCGGAGTTCCATACATATATGTGCGAACATGGTTAACAAACAGGATGATCGGGTAGTAGGCTAGTTCGCACAAATCGGGCGAGCATGAGACGAATGGCCTCGGGCACAAGAGTCCCATGTAGTCGAACTACAAATCCACCGTACACTCCCGCCCCATCCGCGAGCCTAGCCTTAGTGTATTCCTACCGATGGGACTACCCTCTCTTGTTAGGTTCCTGACCATCCCAAGAGCGCAATAAAAGAATCTACCGCATGCCCACGACTCATATTACCATCTAGCACATCCATATCATATTATCAAGCATCCTAACCACACCAAACATATACCTCAAACAAGCGAGCAAGAATTATCATAAAATTAAAGTGCATGTGAGTGTGTGAGTTGTGTGAGGAAGTTATCCCTTCCTCCATCTCAAGAAATCATGAGCATCACGGCAATTAGTCACACACACAATGAAGCACCGCATATGAGGGAATGCATCAACAACCACAAGCATGTTATCATTCAACATAATATCATGTGAAGGTACAATATATATCACATTGGGAGTTAAACATGCATGTTCTAACAAATCCAACAAACATGAAAAATCCCTAGGGTTCTCTCTAGAATTTCAAACATAACAATCCAAGCACTCAAAATCATTAAACCCATAGTAAAATTGGTGCTAGGCCACCTAAGAACAATAGTCCGCACCTTCGGGTTTGTTGAAGACTTGGGAATGACCTAGAAGATGTGGATCTTGGTGTAGAACGGCCGGAATCCTAGGAGCAACCATCACATGTTAGATTCTCATGCAAATCCCATTCATTACAAGGGTTTTCAAAGGAAAAGAGGGTTGGATCTTACCTAAACGACCCACGAGATGAAGATGATGATTTTCGGATGGGTTTCCCCCTTGGAGAAGGTGTAGGAGGTTGTGAGTTTGATCCTCTTGGGCCCCACCTTGATTGAGAGTCCACCATGCCTTCATCCCTCTCTCTTTCTTCTCCATTCTCCTCTTTCTCTTCTCCCTTTTCTCTCTTCTAGGGTAAAATTCGTATGGGGAAAGGGGTGCCCAAAAGAGGCCCTTTTTATAATTCCAGATTTGGTGTAAATGGCCCCAAGGGCTAGGTTTTTACTATACTAGACTTATGGGAGGGTCTTTCTAGGATCTAGGGCCCTATCACCCCTCTGGCCACCAAATTTGGTGTGTAGGTGCCTTATGGCCTGACTAGGGCCCATGCAAAAATTGAGGACGAACGGATGAACGGATATATGATCTGAGAAAGCGTTTCTGACCTTTAAGTGGTCCTGTGGGGGCCATTTTGGTGATTTGAGCATTTCTGATGGCCCTCTGTCCATGAAATTTATAGGATAAGTGGTCCATGGCCCGATGAGGGGTCTTACAAATTTTGGGAACGAACGGATGCGGGGTGTGGTCGTACGGGTCTGATTCGCGATCAACGGTCATCGTGCCACGATCGGGCCCCAAATTTGGTGGACGGGCGTAGAAAAATATATTAAACCTCCACTGTAAATTTGGAAGAAATGCGACGGCTGGAACGCCAGGTATCCCAATTTTATTTGTAAGTGCGATTCCAACGGCATTGGTGGGGTGCATTCGGCTAGTGCCGATCCCGATTCGGGTGTCCACTGGATCCGTAGTCCACGATGGACCACAAGCCCAGTGAGATCTTCAGTTTCCTAAATTTTTAGATTTTTCTGACCCCTCACGGTCGCTGGGTGGCCCACATGGGCCGTCTTTAAGTGTAAATAGCCATCTGGCTTAGCGGCCCGCACTAGGCCTTATCACGACCTATCTGGTCTATTAAATTGGACTAATCTTGGATTAATTAACTCGTGTATAAGCTAACGTTGAGTGCTAATGGTCAGTACGTAATAGTACAAGTTAATTAAAAATCAAGGATTTTTAGAAATCCAAAACAGTGAAAATTTGGGATGTTACAACAGGCCTTCGAGCAGGCTCCAGCAAAAAAACCACGGAGCCCACCTATCATATACCGGACTACACACTGGACAAAACACTGACAGAAACAGAGGCCACCAAGAAGGAGAGACAAACTCAAACTCTGCGATTCCCCAAACTTTCCTTATCAAGGAATAGGGAGCCCCTGATGCACCTGGGCAAGTCCGAAGAGAGGCAAAAGGAGTTGGGGCAACCATCACTAGCCACTCGAGCAAGCGCATCCACCACAGCGTTTCCCTCATGAAATATATAGCTGAAAGAGATGTTAAGGGAATGGCTAAGCTGGTGGATAGCCCCCATCCTGTACCATATATTCCAAGGACAATGCCCAAAAGGGGTTGTAGCAACGTCCACAACTGTCTTCAAATCTAATTCTACTTCAACATTGGAGAAGCCCGATTTTTCACAAAGAAGGATGCCATCTAGCATCGCCTGAGCTTTTGCAATTGTGTTCGTTGCATTTCCATAATATCTATGAAACGTAAAAATAAATCAGCCCTGGGAGTCCCTACAGACCCCCCCCCCACCACCACTCTCACCGAGGTTCCCTCGAGACGAGACATCAACGTTCAATTTGACCCACCCCGAGCGAGATCTTCTCCATACAACAAGCTGAGGTCGAGCTGATGACACTGCTGAGGCAGGATGATGGAGGGGGGAACCCAAAACAGAGGCAACAAAGAGGGAGGAAGAAATGATGGCCGATAAAGGACTGCCCAGCTCCTGCAGCCACACCGAGACTCGGGCGATAATCCTACGACCTGACATTCTTATGCCTTCGAAGCGGGAAGCGTTCCGACTTAGCCATAATTCCCAGCAAATAAGCACGGGAGTCAAACCAAGAAGAAGCTTCAGGCGAGGCGAGAAGGAAGCTCTTAAGGCCCAGAACATGATGCGCTAATGAATGGAGTGGGAGGGGATGAGGGGAAATCGAAGATTCAGTGAAAAGGGGCCCAGATCACAGTGGCTGTGGATCCCCAATAGAACAGATAGTCCGTAGTCTTGTCTTGGAAAGCAGTGAGATTGGCATTGAAATTGGCGTCTGTCACTAGGGAGACCGAAGCAAGAGGAAATAGAAGAAACACAGGGGGTTGACGCTGCACAAAAGAGCTCAAAGAAGAGGGGTGCGTAGGAGTTTCAGCGCTGGGAGGGGCCTGTTCACCTGAGCTCCCTGATCGAAAGTCAGCTGCGAGTAGGGCTGTACATCAAGCTGAGTCGAGTCGAGCTGGGCCAAGCTCAACTTGACTCGTCTGTGTTATACTCGAGTTCGAGCTCGAGCTCGCCCTCGAGCTCAACATTGAAGCTTGGCTTGTTTGCCAAAGCTTTGGAGTCAATCTTGAGTCGAGCTAGTGATTCGAGTTGAGTCGAGTCAAGCTTACCTCAAGTCGAGTGGACCTTGTTCATATGCCAATCCAGCGCCTAGCCCGACCCAAACTCACACCCAACTCAACCCAGTGCCCAACCCGACCTAACCCAGCCCCCACCTCGACTCAATCCAGTGCGGTCGAGTAGGGTTTTTTAGTAAACACTTTTAAGTTTTAACTTTTTTTAGCTAAACATATTATATATATTTAATACATAATATTAAAATATATTACTCGAGTTGAGTCGAGCTCGAGCTTGAGCTTCAAGTTAAGTCGAGTTCGAGTCGAGTCGAGTTGAAATGCAGTATGGTCGAACTCGGCTTGAACTCAACTCGAGCTTTAGAAAACAAGCTTGACTCACCCCGAGTCGGCCTTTCGAGCCGAGTCAATCTGAGCTGACTCGAGTCGAGTCGAGCGAGCTTTTCAAGCTAGCTTGACTTGTGTACAGCCCTAGCTGTGGGATGAGGGGCGGTCTCCGATCACCCAAATGATGGACGAGAATGGGGAGCAGAGCTGCTGAAGACGCGGGTGACCATTGTCCATACTGGAGTCAGGTTCACCACAGCAGCATTCACACCTTGATACAATTTACACTCCTAACTTTTTGACTACCGCATCGACAGGGACAACTTTATGCATAATTTTCTAGATGAACATGCCGATTTTAAAAGGTAGAAACTTGTTCCAAGCCTACATAGCTCACCGAAGTTTCTGGCGACGTTGACAGATTCCATGCCAAGCTAAGCTCACTGAGAAGTTGCCGCTGGCAGTGAGATCTCAAGCCAGCATGTCCTCCCTGCTAGACAGCGGGACAAGGTTGTCCCTCAAACTCTGAAGGACATGAGCAGGAAGGATGTGGCTAAGGTCATTCAGATTGTATCTAGGAGGTAGGGAGAAAAAGTCCCTGACCGAGGCTTGTCTAAGATGAATTGGGATGGGTCCCTCCACAATGCCTGCAAGTCATTCCCAAGCCAATTCTGAGACCAAAAATTGACCCTGCCCTCCCCCAAAAGCCATTTGGAATGCAATAAGGAGAAAGGGAGAGTCTTCAACATGTATTTCCAAATGGTAGAGTTGCTAGCTGAATGCAGACCTCTAGAGTTGATAAGTTTACTGATGTATTTGGCTAACATAACTCGCGCCCATAGGGATCTCCCTTCTAAGAAGTTACTGCTTATTTTAGTCCTGAAAGCACACATGATATCCTCCCTGGTTCGAAATCCCAACCCCCCTCTTGTAGAGGAAAATATAGCTCAGACCATCGAACCCAATGCTTCTTCTTTTTTTCCCTCCGCATTCCCCCAATAGAAGTTGGAGAGGCTTGAATCGAGAAGCCTACAGATAGCTTTTGGGATATTCACCGCTGACATCACATGGATGGGAATGTTAGACAACACATGTTTAATGAGAACCATTCTGGAAGCCGGGTTGAGGATCCGAGCTTTCCAACCTTCAATCCTGCCCAAAATCTTCTGAACCAGCTGTAGCAAGGAAGCGGATCGGATTTTCCCTTTCATCAAAGGGACACCCAGATATGTGCATGGAAGGAATGCCTAGTTGAACCCCGTCACATTCCTAATTTTACGAGCTTTGGCTTGAGATGCTTTCTTAGGAAGGATAAAAGATGTCTTGTTGATATTCACTTTCTGGCCAGACGCTTGTTCATAGCCTGTTATGAACCAAAGAAGGGCATGCACCGTCCTAAGCCTTCCATTCATAAACAGGATAGCATCATCGGCAAAAAAATAAATGTGTTAGCAAAGGACTGTTCTAAGGCAGCTTGAAGGGTTGGCAAGCTCCAGACATGAAGAGGTTTCAGATGCCCCTTCCAAGGACCTCCGTAGTAAGGATGAATAGCGATGGGGATAGGGGGTCCCCTTGTCGTAAGCCCCTTGACGAAGGAAAAAAAATCAAACGATTTGTCATTGATGAGAATCGAGAACCAAGTGCCCATCCAACACCACTGAGCTTGGAGAATCCATCTTTGGTCAACCAAATTTCTTGAACACTTGAGCAAGGAACGGCCACTCCACCCGGTCATAAGTTTTCTCCATGTCAAGCTTAACAATCATATTGCCACCAAACACCTTTCGATCCAAATCGTGGGTCATTTCCCTGGCAATGGAAATGTTTTCCATGATGGAGCGGCCTTTAACAAAGCCCCTTGTTCCTCTAAAATGATGGATGGAAGGATAGATGTCAAACGAGAAGCCAAAATCTTAGAAAATATCTTCATGATGTCGTTGCACAGGCTAATTGGCCGATAGTCAGACAGGGATTCTAGGTTCCTCTTCTTTGGGAGGAGACAAATATGGGTGCATTAGAATGATCTGGGAAGGGGCCCTCCTGAGAAAAAGTCATTTGCTGCTTCGAAAATATCAATGCCTATAACGCTCCAACAGGAAGAAAAGAAAGCACTGTCAAACCCATCCGAGCCTAAGGCACTATCAATCGGAATAGAGAACGCCGCATCCTTAACTTCTTCAATCGTGACCACATTCATCAAATCGATATTCATTTGTTGAGAAACTAGCTCCGGGATGCATGAGAGGATGATATCATTGTTCGACCTCCCTTGAGCTGAAAATAACTCAGTGAAGAAGTCCACTACCACCCTAGCTATGTCTTCACTTTTCTCCAAAATTTCACCAGACGATGTTTTAATTCTGTCTATAGTCATTCTCCTACGATTGACCATCACCGAGTCATGAAAGAACTTCGTGTTTCTATCCCCTTCTTCAAGCCACTTTATCATCGACTTTTGTTTCCAAAATAATTCCTATTGGAGTTGGGACAGTATTAAGCTCGCTTTAGCTGAATTCAATCTTGTTATGCCTTCATCTGTTAAAGAGGATAATAGGGAACTTTCAGCTCTCATTATCTCGTCTCGGCCTTTTGCACATTACTGTGGACATCTAAAAATGTGGATTTATTCCACTCCTTAAGGATCCTTTTGAGGTGCTTCATCTTAAGCAGAACTTTGATCATAGGGGTTGCAGCAATGTCAATCTCCCAGGCTTCCTTGACGACTCGAAGGAAGTCATCATGAGTAGTCCACATGCGCTGAAATCTGAAGGGTTGTGGAAAATCCGTAGAAGTATCTGTGAAACACATAAGCACAGGAGAGTGGTCAGAGTAGGCCTGCGTAAGGTGTTTAACTGTGAACTTAGGAAGGGAGCTCACCCAGTTCTCATTGACCAACATTCTATCCAATCTAGACCATCTGCGCCCCCCACCTGACCTATTATTGCACCAAGTGAATATAGAACCCAAAAATCCCGCGTCAATCAAGCAAGAGTCGTTTATAGCATCAAGAAACTACCTCATCGCCTGAGAGAAAGAAGGAGAACCTCCCAGCCTTTCGTCGATGCTAACGGTGGAGTTAAAATCCCCACAGGCCAACCATGGCCCAAGATCTTGGACGGAGGTCAGTCTCAGCTCCTCCCACAACTCCTTTCTCTGATCCTTATCACAGCTTGTATAGATGGCTGATATCATCACCTTGGGGGAATTACCATTAGAGACTGATAGCATGACACATTGTCTAGATGCAGAAATAGTTTAAACATGAATGCCTGACTTGGCAAGGATCCATATTCTGCCTTCAGTAATAGCTTCCATTAGATGAAAATCGAACCCAAGCTTGGCTACCACTGAATCCCTCTTGTTCTCTCTGATCATAGGTTCCTGAAGAAGGAGGATAGCAACGTTATGCTTCTTGATCAATTGCTTCAGACGACGGGTAGTTTGGGCATTACCTACCCCTCTCACGTTCCAAGAAATGATGCTAAACATCAGATACCCATCCTTTGCGCTCGGCCTATCTGCAGATGCTTCGCAACCTCTAAGTCTTCCTATGGAGCATAGAGGTTGCTGGTCTGCCTTTCCTTTTAGCAACTAGGACTGGGATGATGGAATTATTATCTGCTTTGTTCCCAGGATCAGATGGTTCACACTCATCAGAGTCTGCCCCACCTTCAATGTCCACCCATAGGGAAATACTTCTTTCATCGTATGTTGCAATGCGCTGGACGACCTCAGCAGTTGGAGGGATGATGTTGCGAATAAGGAACATGTCAAGGGATACTGCGTGATTAAGAGGCTGGCCAGTGTCACTGCTAGCCTGAATGTTGAGCTCAGATACCGATCCCATTGGCTCTGCTGCACCTAAGGTCGTCACAGAATGATTCTCCCTTGTGAGGAGGATCTGATATTCTTCACTATGATGAGGCTCTGGGCCAAGCAGGCTGAGGGGACAGGATGGAGGATGAAGCATAAGCGGTCCTTCCCGGAAAAGTTGTTGAACACCAGATAACCATCCTTTCCATTCCAGCAAAACATTTCTGTCAATTGGAATTGTGAGGAGATCCAGAGACGTGTGGGGCGGGATAAGGTTGGAGGTAGGCTGAGGGGGAGGAGGGAGGTGGTTTGCAGGTCTCAGTTGCTTAGTTGGATTAGGCATAGGATTAGCTTACTAAGGGGGGTTGACAGGGGAGGGTAGGGAAGGGTGATCACAAGGAGTGGCAGCAAGAGTGGCCAAATTCTGGTGGCAGGCAGGGGTGGTTTGGGATAGGAGGTGGCAGCAGGAGGATACGTGATTAGGCTAGTTTTGCATTTCTACTATTTACTAACTACTGCCATCAAAGGGCATGTCCTGACCGAGATGGGGGAGCTGGGGGTCAGCAGCAGGGTGGAGGGGTGGGTGCACGGTCCCCTGCTCTGCTGTGGTGGTACTATCTTAGCTGCCTTGCATCGGCTCAGGCGCAATCAGGGGGATAGGAGGAACCAGGGGAGCTTCAGTGGAGGCCAAGATCGAGTCCTGATAATTGACCTATGGCAGTTGGTCCTGCTGATCCCACTGAAGAGGGTGGATCGGGGAGGAATTAAATCAAATAGCAGATGGTCCTTCTGTCCCATTCGCTAGGGGAGCGACTCGATTGACTGGCTCTCTTGGCGTATCCTGAATTACCGTCGGTTGTCCGAATGATCTTATAATCCACTGATTCGTCCCTTCCGATCGAGGAGCATGGTACTTCACCGTCTCCTGCGACCCTTCGAAAAAGATTAAAATCTAAAAAGGCCTACCATCCACCATGAGGCTTAACA